>CM075688.1:36957798-39357798 GCA_037954015.1 Psophocarpus tetragonolobus | reverse complement strand
TTAGCAACATTTCTTACTTAGCCCTTATTACCATATATAAAATCTAAATATTATTTTTTCTCACTATCTCTTTATTGAAATATTATCTTTCCTTATTACCATTTATAGGAAAATAATTTATTCCTATTACCACAATTACAGACTCTTATTACAGGCAATCAATTAGTCAGCAAAAGTAATGACAATCTACTTTATATCTAAGACAAAATTAGTCACATTTATTAGTTAGCCCTTATTACCATATATAAATCTAAATATTATCTTTTTCATTATCTCTTTAACAAAATATTATCTTTTCTTATTATCATTTATAGGGTAATCACTTATTCTTGCTATCACAATTATAGGCTCAAAATAAGACACCTTAACAACGTATAAATACACATGATATTGTACCCCGACGATACTCTATTTGGTGGACTTCCAGAGAATCTATACCTCTTTTCTCTAGGAAGTACATTATGTACCACCCAACACCTCCTCAGAGTTTAGCAACTCATCAACTCAAGAACTCGTCAACTTAGCAATTTCCTTTGTCAACTTGGCAACTTATCAACTAGGCACATCCCTAGAGTTTGACAACTCGTCAACTTAGCACCTTCCTAGAGTTCAGAAACTAGCCAACTCGACACCTCCCTGGAGCTCAACAACTTATCAACTCAGCACCTCCCCAACCTTGAAAACTTATCAACTTAGCACCTTCCCACGGTTTGGTAACTCGTTAACTCAATATCTCCGTAAAGCTCAACAACTCGTCAATTTAGCACCTTCTTAGAGTTAGGCAACTCGTTAACTTGACACCTTCCGAGAGCTCAACAACTCATCAACTCGGCACCTCCCTAGAGGTTGCCAACTCGACACTCTTTGTTTGACGAGACAATCATCGCCAACTAGATGTTCTTTGTCTGAGGAGACACTCATTGCCAACTAGATGCTCTTTGTTTGAGGAGACACTCATCACCAACTCAATGCTCTTGTTTGACGAGACACCCGTTGCCAACTCAACGCTCTTTGTCTTACGATACATTCATTGCCAACTCGGCGCTCTTGTTTGACAAGACACTCATTGTCAACTTGACGCTCTTGTCTGACGAGACACTTATCGCCAACTCACCGCTCTTGTTTGATGAGGCACTCATCACCAACTTGGCGTTCTTTGTTTGACAAGACACCGTTTACCCATCTCAGTACTCTTTGTCCGACAAGACACTCTTCCGATCTCGGCATTCCTTGCCCATGCAAGACACTCTTAACACGCATTCTTAACATCTTCGTTGGATACCTAAGATAACAATTAAGACAAAACGTGCACACACACTATCATAGCTTTTTTGTCTTCCTTGACTGGTCGACCTCAACGCTAAGGGGGCATCCACCTCAAACTCATGTTAGGACCTCAACCTTAAACGCACCTCGACACTACATCTCGGCATCTAATGCCCAACTCAGCCCAAACCTACCTTCTTAAAAAAGGTAACCAGGAGAAAAATCCCTAGAAAAACAAGTATAAAAGGATAGCTAAGCTCATGTCTAGGTACATTATTCAATCAATTCACTCTCTCACTTTGATCTCAGGCTTCCTTAGGCGTTAGATTCCTTTTTACAGTTACCCACATGTCATCCCCGGAGCCTCTAGTGCCTAAGACCCAAGAGACTATGAGTTAAACTTCGATAAGAATAAGAAGCATGTAACTCACTGATCAACATGGTAGATCATCTTGCATCAAACGAAGGGTTTGTGTTTAATATATATATATATATATATACAAGCAAAACTTTTATTAAAAGATGACGAAAATACAAGAAACAATTTTGTTAGTCACACCATACAATAACACATGCCACAAAAGTAGAGTATTATAATCCCTCAATACAGTATAGAGGATTCATAATCCATTTAGCATGAGCGTAGGAGACCAAATGTTAGGCACAACACCATTCCTAAGAATGCAGTTGAATAACCTAAATAATTTCTTAAATGTCTACTTGTATAGTTTGAATATCACAGCATTCCTTGCTCTTTGAGGTTGTCAAACTTCTGCATATCACACAAAAGAATAAGTCTTCGGACACAGCTTTGAGCCCCTAACCAAATCTTTGAATTAGAAAAAATGATTATGGACCTCATTTGAAAGAGCTGTAGAAATTTGCCACCATTTGCATATTTCACTTCAAACTCTTAATGCTTTAATACAATTAAACAAGAAATGAATGTTTGTTTCTTTTGTTATATCACACAATCTGCAACTCACATCCTCTTATGAAATAACTCTTCACTTTAGTAGATTGCCCCGAGTTAGTATTCTATCCTTATTTATCTACTAAACAAAGAATCGAACTTTCCCTGGAACTCTCATTTCTGATAACAACTGTAAGAACGACTGAGCTTGATGTTGCTCCATTCCTGACAAAACCCTATACGTGGATGACATTGAATACTGCGCAAACCCTTCCGCTTCCTACACATATATATCCCAAACAGTTTGACCAAGTTCAATTCCTTTCCAACTTCTCTCCAACCTCACCACCAACTCCTTTTCCCAAGCAGATAATGGTCGCCTCCACTCCCATTTCCACCCTTTCCTAAGCATCTCATTTGTGACATTGTTACCTCATGGTTTCTTGCTAAACTATACAATCGTGGATAAACTTCACTAAATGTTTGAGTACCTAACCACCTATCTTCCAAGAATCTTACCTCACAGCCATCCTCTAACCCATGTTTAATTTGCCAACCCATAATCCATCTTGCCCACGTTCCCCTTAATCAATAACATTTATGTCCCACCACCATCTAGAGCAGTGTTTTCCATAACTACCCAACCTCCTTCCAATGTAACATATTTGGCTTTCAACCTCTACTTCTATATCCCCAATAAAGCCAGATTAGCCCTTAATATTTCTTGGCTCCAACAAGTAAGCTGAAATACTTAAACAACACAAACCTTGCCTTACAATTAAGCAATACAACAATTCTATCTATCTAAGCAACATGTACATTCGCCCTTGCCTTACAATTAAGCAATACAACAATTCTATCTATCTAAGCAACATGTACATTCGCCCGACTTTTGTGAAAATTCACTATCATTAAGAAACAACAATGTCACTTTTGTGAAAATTCACTATCATTAAGAAACAACAATGTCAAAAGAGGTCACGGTATATTAATCGAAAACAAGTAAAAAGTATTCAAAACTAAATCAAACATAATTGAAAATTGATAATCAAACAAAACAAAATTGAAAATCGTAAAAAATCAATTTAATTTGAAGTTATTTGATTTTTGTAATATCCAAATTGCATGATTCGATTTAATTCACAATTTGAAAACAAGACTATATGATTTAATTTCATTAGATGCAATTTAAAAACAAACAATATCTATTGTATGTTTAAGTGGATCGATTGTTTGTATTTTAACTTTAATGGTGATTACTTTTATATAATTTATATGTTTGAACTTTTACATGATTTTGAAAATAAAAATTTTAAATTATAAAATTAAACCAAAAGATTAGTTTGATTTGGTTCAAAATTTGCAATTAATTTAATCCAAAATAAACTGCACTTTACTCGCAATTTTAGTTTAGTTTACACTAATTTAATAATTTTAGATCCAAAATCAAACCAAATCACTTATGGAGAGGTCTTCCCTTAAGGAAAGCCCGAACATCTAGTACCATAACACTATTCTTGACCTTTGAGAAGGAATAGAGTAAGCCTAATTAGATTATCTTTTTTTGCTTTTAAATTTTTTCATTTTCATAAAAAATAAAAAAAATAAGATAGAACAGTATTTTGTTATAATTTAAAAAATAATTTTAAAAATTAATTGAAAACAAAAAACAAACTAAAGTAATTTTTCGTGTTTTCAAAATCAAAACACAACGATATTATTGTAACTAACAAAACTGCATATATAAATATATTTAAAATTATATACATAAAATATTTTATGATTTTTTATTAAGATAGATTAAATCAAACATTTTTATTATTTTGAAAACGAAAACAATAAGTTAAAACAATCATATTTTCTTACTTTCGAGAAATAAAAATAGAAATGTTTTTCAAACAAAATAGTTTGTACAATGACATTTTCTTTTTTGCATTTATTGGAGATATCTGGAACTAATCCAAAATAAAAATATACAAGGACCCCTTGTATAATTTTTTAAAAAATATTAATAAAAATATATATTATCAAATTGATATTTTTTTAAATTTTAAATGAGACTATTTATAATTTTATACCTACAATTAACAATAAATATTTAAATTAATTATGGATGCACCTTCTCAGCTGTAATTTCAAACATTCCTTACTCATTTCCAAATGGTGTTATAGATCGGTTAACATATTGAATCACATGCTGGTCAATCATGTTATAAGAATTGTATTTCATGTAAACGTAATAAAAATTGCTTTTTTTAAGCTTAGTAATGATACAACAATAAAAGTGAGAGGTGTCAACATAAAGTTTAAAAAATATAAAAAAGATACATGTATAATACTGTACAAAATATGAATAAAAAATACATATGTAATATTATAAAAAAAATTAAAAAATACATATATAATATATTTACATATGATATTATGTATGGATAGGCTACATTGGCTTAAAAACACATCTTATGCCATAAAAAGTTGATAAGTACTGATTAGTTATTTCTTATAATTTCAAGAAATTCCCATCACAAGCACATTAGTTATGGCGAAAGCTGTAAATGATGCGTAGACATTATTTCTACTTGTGGAGGTGTTGTATTGAGGCCCATCAATTGGTATAATAGTAGATGGGCATTTGAATTCTCACCTCCCCCAACCTACTTGCCATAAAATTACGTATGTCTTTGAGATTCAATTTTTTTTCTTATTCGGAAAAGTGTTTTTAGAGAAGTAAAAAAGTTTAAATTTGTTTTACTTCTCTGAAGACCCTTATGTATAGAAAAAAAAATTTAAAATTTTTTACTCTCCAGAAAAGTAAAAAAATAAATTGAATTTTTTTCTCTTCGCATAAGCAAAACAAAATTCAATTTTTTTGTTTTTTTTTTCCTTTTCGAAGAAGCATTTTTTAATAAAAATCACTAAATAAGTGACATAAATATTAGAAGCTAAAGTTAAAGAGAGAGAGAAAGAAAAGGGAATTGTCGCAGAAGCTTACAATGTTAGAAGAAATAGTAGTAGATAGAATATATTAAAAATAATAAAAATAGTTTTAAAAAAGTAGATAGAATTTGAAATAGTAGTAGATGAGATTCCAAATCCCTAAACATACAATAGTTAGCAAACTAATGAGAGAAGTTTTACCTCCACGTTTGCCATTAACTCTTCTTACTTCAGTCTTCATACTTAAAACATGGATGGGCACGAAGCATATGAACCGGGAGATCAGTGTTTGGTTTGACGTACCTTCAGAAGCCTTGGCCCTGAGAATTACAGCTATACGAAGTGATTCTCGCCCACTGCTTCATTAGGAGGCGGGAGATACTTGCAAAGGTAAATGTTTTCTCTTCCATGATACAAGTTTTCTTCTTTCGCAAAATGTAAGAAGTAATCATTAAGAATCTTAGCAAGTTGGAAGAACTATCAAAATTACTTTTTCGACTAAATAAAATGCCAATGCTAGAATCTCCTTGGAAAGCAGTAAATATTATTTCATTTTTCTCCGGTTCTGTCCATAATCTTTGGGAAAAAACAGGACAGGAAGCTGCTATTTGTAGGCTCTTTGTGACGTCTACAATTTATTCTTTTGGGTCTTGAATTCTGGGTAATTAATCTTTAAAGATTGTTCATTGCTAAAGCATAAAAATTGTGATCACTTTAAATTCCCTGTGAAGCTATTAAAAAGGTACTACTCATTCATCATCTGCATTCTAGATAGCATCTATTCTATTATTGTGTTATGTTCTTTCATCCAGACATGACAGCAATACTTGGTCGAAGAAATGTGTCAGAAGATTCATCTCCAACAGCTATTGCAATGGAGGTACGCTATCCTTCTTAACCTTAATCTAGTTCTAACTAACTGATGTGAATGCCGACATCACTAACATTCCTGAGAGCAAAACCGTATCTACATTTTGCATCAGTTATGCTACTTCCTGCCCTATCCTCTTAACTTTATTTTAGTTTGCTTTGATAACTAACATTCCAATTCCCGAGAACTGAAATTGTATCTGCATTTTGCATCACTGATACTAATTTGTGCCTAGGTAATGTATTTCTCAGGCACTAGCATTAGATCAGATCAAAGGCTTTTATTATGGGTGAAGATGGCTGTCATGGTATGCATGTGGTCATCACAGAGCGGACTGTTGCCGCTCCAGCAGTGGTCATCACGGAGCGGATGGGTGAAGCGGCAGTAGCGCCACCTTTCATGGCCCAAAACACGGTGAATCGCGGCCTCCAACACGCGCTTTGGTTCTGCTGGTTCAAGCTGCAGAGAAGACAACCTCCACGACGTCGTTTTAGCATTTTTTTTATTTAAAAAAGAAAATAAACCCCACAACGGTATCATTTTAACTAGGGTTTACTTTTTTTAAATGAAGGGTAAAGAGGGAAATCCATTTTCCCCTTTTTTACCGTGAAGAACAGCTTCTACGAGAAGTTCTTATTCCCACATGGTGAGCTCTCTTCTCTACGGCGAGCAATGACGTTACCGCGAGCTTCGTTTCCTTGCTACTTCTTCTTCGCGAACTTGTATATGCAAATAATAGAAATCTATATATTCTATATTTCTTTACAATCAATTCTTTATTTTACAGCACATATATGTTATATGCATATAGTAATATACATTTATATAACGATCTAAATGGCGGTCATCCGGCTCCCGCTATACCGCTATAGCGTTTTTAGAGAGTGACCGCTCTAAACCGCTATAGCGTTTTTAGAGAGTGACCGCTCTAAACCGCTATCCGCTATTAACTACTATGGCCTTAGCAGAGTTTGCAATATGAGTTTGATATACTAGATCGAGTAGTCCTTCCCTTCCATGTTAAGATGGTGACTTATGAGATCACCAATTAAAAACATTTACATTACATTGGCTTTAATTTTACTAACCGATGCTAAACTCCTGCTCTCAAGAATATTAAACTTTATTAACTAAATATTTTGAATATATGAAACCATGAATTGATCTCCCACCGGAATAGTACTAAATATGAATGTCGCTAGACCTTAGATACTAAATATGAATGTCGCTAAAGAAATGCAGCTAGAACGTAGGTACTTTAGAACCTTGTGGTTTAAATAAGCTTTTATACTAAATAAGAACTTACTCACAAATGACAACCTCTCTTATATTTAAGAATGTTAGAAGAAAACGCCATGCCATTCACTTGTCAAATCTATTTGCCCCAATTATGAGTGAGAAAACATGTCAATATAGATAACGAATATGAAACTGAATATTTTATTCAAATATAAACAGGTATAAATACACATTTTCTATGATTCTCCGAATGAATGTCATGTTATGGAACAAGAGTATTGCTCATTCAGATCATCCGGTAACTGAAATTCAGAGTGGCAGAGATACTTGTAAACAAACTTACATTCCAGTTCCACAAACACATGACTTGGTTTAGATGCAGGCAGCAGGACAACTATTACCTGAGCAGCTTATGTTTATTTATTAACAATTTCACATATAAACAAGGGAACAGTGATGCAGCCTAACCAAATTGCAGCAATTCAATGTAAAATGGAAAGAATGCTTACATGATTTTGTGGTGACAGCTCACACGGCAACAGAAGAGCAATGTACAATGGAGGAACCTTTGGGAAGAGAAAGAAGCTTCCCTAACCAACCAAGTTGACCCCACAGTTCACCATCTGAATTCTTCTTCACCCCAATTTCAGCGTACCAAATCTCCATTTCTTTCCCATTCCCTTGACACTCCCAAACGACACACAATTTCCCACCCAAATCAGCCATGGTGGCCCCACACAGAAACCTCGGTAAACCCTTATCCAACCCCTTTAACTCCTCCCACACCCCGCGCCCCACGTCGAACCCTTTGATTTTCCCCAAATAGTCGTAGCAATACAAAATTCCCTCCACCACGCACGCCCTCCCTCTCCACCCGTGGTCCAAGTCTCCCCCCACGCTCTCCCACGCGCCGCTGCGCGGCTCGAACGAGATGCCGCCGCGGTCCGCCATGGCGTACACTCTGTCGCCAACGACGGCGCTTGCGTGCATCCACTTCTCCCGGACCTCGGCGGGGCTGGGGACTCTCTCCCAGCGGCCCACGGCGGGGTCGAGGACCTCGGCCCAGTTGGCGGAGCGGGCCCAGGTGTCGGCGATGCAGCCGCCGAGGACGTAGATCTTGCCGGCGAGGACGCCGGCAGCAGCGAACTCGCGGGCAACGCGCATGGAGGGGCCGGGGATCCAGCGGTGGAAGCGGCAGTCGAGGAGCCAGACGTGGGGGGAGGGGAGGTCGTTGATGGAGCCACCGAGGACGAAGATGGTGGGGCCGAGGACGGCGTAGGCGGAGCCGACGGCGGGGGAGGGGATGGGAGGGAGCGGGGCGAGGAGTGGGTTAGGGTTTGTACGGTGGAGCGTGAACCATTGGAGGGAGGAGTCGCGTGAGCGGAGAGTGAGGTAGAGGAGGGGCTGGGTGCATTGGAGGAGCGAGCGCGTGGTGAACAAGAGAGAGGAAGAGAGGACGGTGCGGATGGGTTTGGAAACCAGAGATAGAGTTGGGTGCTGCCACCGAGGGATGCGCGCCAGGCAGTTCAAAGCTACGTCGTCTGGTAGGGACGGGATTAGGTTCTTGCCTTCCGCTGATTCTGACTCTGAAGGAGAGTGGGTCGACATCACTCCCTACTTGCAAAATTTCATACAACACTCTTCTCATTTTTTAGCATCCCATGCTTTTATATCTTAACAGTAATTGATGCATAAAACACATAATATTATTTTACTCATTCATGGCAACCAAGTAGCCGCACAACACACAACCAAACTTGTAGTTCGTATCTGATCATTCCTCTTTTGTTTATTTATTTATTTATTCTATTATTTTTAATTTCTCTCTTATTTTTTTCGATGACGTGGTGAAGTGATGGACCTATTCTAGTTTGTTTCAGCCTTAACTTGGGTCTGCTTTGGTTCATTCCCTACAGTTGATTCCTACACACTGTAACATACACCGTAGATTTAGGACATGAGAATAGTAGAGACAATTTATTTAAAAAATAAAATAAATTTAGTAATAATTATTATTTATATATATAAAGCAAAAATCAAACCCTACCCAATAGATTCGGGAACCACTCAGCAATGGATTGAGGTTTACTCGCCAGCCTCAATAAAAAAATCCCATATGTAAAAAAGGATCCAAACCCAAGGTCAAGGTAAAATGACTTAATTAAAGATAATTGATAATCATGGATTAAAAGGCTATCAAGCCCAAGCTAGAACCATTAAAAATAGTATATTATTCTCTTTGAAGTATATTTCTTTTGACTATAGTTATGTTGACTTGAACATCGCAGTGAATTAGGATCATCTTCATTTCTTCTTTATCAATTTTCTTTCATTATTAAGCTTTTGATTAAATAAATGTTACATCTTATAAAATTTATATCATGTCTATTTAATTAACTTTCTCAAAAGTATAGGAAATGGATAAAAAGGAAATCTAAAGATCCTTAATTCATTGCAAGTACTCACTTGTGCTTATTGAAATCGTCTAGCTTAATCGTGGGAAGACTTGAAGATCATAGTGAAGATCGTAGTGCCTAAGCATATTTGTGCAGGTACATTATATATATTTTGAAGAAAATATAAAAATAATTTTTTATATTAAATATTATTAAAATAATAATAATAAATATATAAGAAAATTAAGAAGAATAATGAGTTTAGATATATAAATAAGAGATATGAATATTAAAAAAAGATATGCAATTACTTATATTTACATGAAAATAAGGGAGTCAATTCAAACAAATAAAATTAGGAGTGCAAAATATAAATTTATATATATATATATATATATATATATATAAAAGAATTTATTAAAATAAAGATTGCATTTACCACCCTCATTACAAGGTAGGTCTGCCTACTCTTCCTAACACAATTATTTAAGATAGAGTACATGGTGGAATGCAGCAACATCAAATACTAGGAAATTATTGCTTACAAAATTTGACATTTAACATTTTCTTATTTATTTTGATAGTATTGAAGTTGATTTATTACACAGTTGTTTGAGTCTCAGCATGTTTAATTGTCATTCTCTTCAACTTGATTCCTTTCATTCCTCAACGAAATTAAAACACTTTATTGGAGGATTGCGGAGCATATATAGTAGATAATGTATAGACATTGAAACTACTTTTGGAAATTTGGAAGCTTACTCCCAAACTATTATTTCACAAATACTAACTTCATGCTTTTAGAGGGTATTTAGTATAAAAAAAATGAGAAAAATTTAGGTTTAAAGACTACCATTTCTTTGAAAGCATGATTCTTGTCTTCCTCTCCCTCCTTAAAACTCGTCCATTTGTTAGGTGATCCCTTGCTCTCACGATTGAGTATTTACTTTGTTGTTTAGTTTGGTGAGTGAGATTTCTATTCATTGCAGTCACCTCTAGGGTTCTTCACACCTGGATAATATATTAGGACCCTTGTGCCCCAACCTTTGATAAGACAAATTTTCCAGCCTATGACCAAAAACAAAAAATGAGCTTTGCGATGAGACGCAGACATTTCCCATGTTGCGGTTCCCTCTGGTCCGTTCCCAAGTTGGGTTAAGGGAACATCTAAGCAAATTTTTTACCCCTACTTTTAGTTAATTTTGACACTTTGCACCCATGTTTTTTCTTGTAACATTTTGTTCTCAACATTTTTTAAATTAACAAATTTTCCCTAATTTTAAATTGGAGGCGTTAACTATGACGTGACTCTTTTTTATGACGTGACAATCTGTGTTGGGTTTAATTACTGGAATTTTTGTTATTAATTTTTTTAAACCTTGAGACAAAAAAAAAAATAGGCCTCACCCCCTTCCCTTCATTCGATCTCTTTTTCCTTTCATTTGATCTCCCTTTTGAAGAGTTTTTCCCCATCATTTGATCTTCCTTTTGAAGAGAAAAGAACAAACCTCGTTGACATTGCCTATTCTCTTCATCTATAATTAATGTTTTGCATTTTCCATCATCCCTGTTTGAAATCAACATTACAAACATGGAGAGTGACATATCAAATGAGTATCACAATTGAAGTAGAAGTCGTCGCGAGTTATGTTATTATGACATGGAAGCTCCTTTGGTAACTTCTTACACAGAAGAAAACCTGCAAGAAGATGCTATGATTATGGCTCATATATATATAGTGAGGCTACCATGTTCGAGTTTATGATTTTTTTTCTCAAGGTATTGTGTGTTTATCTTCCATCTTTTATGATGGAGGTTTCTGACAAAAAAGAATGCAATTTCTTTAAGTGGCTTGACCTTGTTTCTAACATCTATGAGAAGAAAGTCATTGTTAGCTTAATGAGAAAAGTTGAAAAATTTTAGGCAATTGAAATAACAACTTGGAAAAGCCTTGCAAAAGTGAAGAAAAAGGAGAAATATTTGGGGATAGGGCTAATTAGGTGTTGGGTCTTTATTATTTCTTTGTTCTCATACTTGTTTATAGTGAAAGGTGATATATTTGTATTGCAGATAACGAAGGGTTAATCAATTTGTCTTTTGCTTATTAGGTGTAGGGGAAGTTAAGTTAGCCTATAGATGATGAAGTGGCTGGTGCTTTATCTTTTGTGATGTTTTGCATTTAATAAGTGATGTATTTTGTTATCATAGTTAAATGAATGAGTTGTTTTGCTACAATAGTGTTTATTCTATTTTTTAATCTATTTCAAACATTATGAAAATAAAGAGAACAAAAGTATATGAAATAACATTTCATTAGTTGGAATACCATTGTATATTATAATTGTTCAAAATGGAGTTTTCAACAAAATACATAAAAAACTAATACAATTGTCTATTTAAAAAAAATCCAATAAAATACATAAATACTAACAACTATAAACTATACTCTTAAACTTCTAAATTAGCAGTCCTAAACTCCTAGACTAGTAGTAACAGATTGCTAATTGCATTGGGGTGTAGTAGTTGCTTGTTGACTGCCAATATTATGTGCAACTTTGCTTGAATGCTTTCCTTGATCACTCTATAAACATGAATCTTGGTTGGGTGCAAGAGTGGTTAACTAATTTCTCATGTAGTTAATCAACTTGTGTTTTAATTTTTGGATCCATTAGTTGAAGCAACTGATGTTAGATTTTTAAGTCTCTTTCTTTTTAAATTTTGTTAGTAAATAAGCACAATAATTAGTAATTCCATTGAGATGAATAAATGACAAGTGATAAAAATTGACAATAACAATTAATTTATAACTTTATTTCTCTCTTTTGGGATTTTCCTATTAGTAGTTGTATTGTCCTTGCATGATCTTTTATTATAGTCAACTTTACCACAATTTTGACAAACAACAGAATGTACATGCCTTCCAAGTCTTATTGCACTTTTGGGTTCATGATTGCTCTTGTTCATTAGCTTCCTTAGTCTACCAAGTGCTCTCTTCATTGTTAGTGCCTAAATTGGTTCAGTTTCAATAGCAAGTTGCAAATTTTGGCCATTACATGACAACACAATATAAGAATAAGTGAACATAAATGTGTTCTTCCTATAAACATAATAAAAAGGGTTAGTGTTAAGTGGATATAATGCCATAAAATATAAAGTCAAAATACACCAATTAGTAACTAATCATGTACTGGTTCACCATCATCAGTAGAATCACCTTTATGGTCACAATCTTCATCAACATTTTGTGAAGCAAAAGTTTGTGGGCAATACATTCGTCCAATCCCACCCTTTTTCGTAGTCACTATTATTCAAACTTTCCCCTTCACTATCTTCTTTCTTATCATCACTTGAACAACTCTGATAAATCGAATTTTTATCGTATTTTATCATGTTTAATATCTGTTTGAAAGGAAAGAATTGCATATTTATTGGTCAAACTCACTTTTAAGTGCTCATTCTAACTTTAGACAGGTGCTTAAGAAATAGAAAGAAAAATGGGCAAAATCGGGCCTTTTCAAAAATATTATTGAAGATCCAGAACAACGTGTTCATGCTCTATCTCAACACGATCGTGCTAAGTTAACACAACCCAAAAATTCAAACTAAAAGAAGCACAATCATGCTTAGAAGTAGCACGATCGTGCTATGTAGGCCTCGAGAAAGACATAAAAAGCTCAAACCTTCTTATAAATAGGAGAAAAGAAGACACAAAAGAGAGACTCATTTTGACTCAGAGCAGAAGACAGATTCATGACCTAAGAGGTGAAGAACGACGAGGAAGTTTTGGGATTGATACAATTCAAAGTGCTCCTTATAGTAATTGTTTGTCTATTTTTATGTGCTCTATTATTGAAAGAATTTTTGGCTTTGCATTAAGCATGTTTTGCTAAACCCTTTTTTCTAGGATTTTGATGTAATTATTTGTAATTCCCCTTGTACTTTGCATGATTATTTGATGTCGTTTAATGATTAATTTACTTCTCTATTTTATCATTTACATCTCATTTGTTTAAATAGTCATGATAATTGATATATGAATAATGGATCAGTGAAGTAAGTAGGTTATTGTCTTTGTAGAATGAACCAAATTCTTTAGGCAACCCTCCGATTGGGTAAAGTGGAACTGGTCTTAATTTGGAATCTTGCATGATCAAACCGAATGACGAATTATGATTATAGTATGGTGTGAATGATCAAACTCACTACAACAATGTGATAATTTATCGATAATCATTGAATGACAAAGAATAAGATTGCTTAGTAATAAGGGGTAAAAGCATTGTAGTGAAATCACAATGTTAGGTCTTAACCCATTGTATTCTAAAACCAAATTTCTCTGTTATTTTACTATTTACTCCAAATCTGAATTATTGTGACTCGCTAAAATTGTTTTGACTCACTCAATAAAATATTGATTCGTTAATTGTTCTTTTACTTTTAAATTGAACTAAGCGAGAACAAGATCTGGTCCCTTAGGTATGATATTTGGACTTAAATCCACTGTTACTATTGTGTAAGGTATGTTTCCCTTAAGCGGTGATATTTTACACATCACGCCTTTTGCACTTTTTCAGCATTTACCTCAACACCTTTATGATTTTTTTTTTCATGTAACTTTTCTGATGTAGCAACCTCACGACCCTCGCTACTTTTTTAGCATTTACCTCACACCTTCATAAGTTTTTTCATGAACGTTTCCTAATGCAACAAAGTCACTATTCTTTTCAACAATTTCTTTACCATTCTTTTCAGTAGTAAATGCCATGACAGAGCCTATATAATATGCCAACTTGTTAAAAACAAAACATAGTGTTGAACCTACATGGACCACATAAGTTAAAAAATGCTTACATTGAACTATTTCAACCAAACTCGAGCGAAAGCAAACATGTGAACGAAGGTTATTAAAATTGAGAGTTTACGTAAACTCGTGAGAGTGTAGTAAACTCGACTCGTAAAATCCTAAGAGTTTACTTCATTAAAAATATGACTATAAATCACATAATAATTGAAAGTTTTCAATACATAATAAGTTCAAATCCACATAATAAATTTAAATTACTCCAAATAAGTAGAAATTAAAGTAGAAACACTTAAAATTTCAAAAATTTTTTAGACATAAAAACAAATTATATTCAAAATACTTAAAATTAGAGTCAACATAAAAAAATATCACCTAAGAAATTTGTTCACGAGTTTACTCCGATTTTACCGAGTTTACTCCGATTTTACAAGTTTACTCCGATTTTACCGAGTTTACTCCGAGTTTACTACTTTTACGATTTTACTACGATTTAACTCTTCTGGGACTTGTAAACTTGTACGATTTTACGAGTTAACTCGCGATTTTGATAACTATGATGTGAACAAGTCTTACTCCACTCCATTAAATAACTGAATAACACTATTCTATAGAATACGAAACCCTAAACAAGCAAAAGGTGTTAGGAATCAAACTTGCAACAGTACGTTGGCCTTCCTTGGCTGTTAGATTTGCATGAGCATGACTCTTACCTCAGCGGTCACCTTCCTTTCTGTCTATTCCAACATTAGCTCTGTCTTTGCAATGACACTCCCATAGTGCTCGTTAATTCTCATGAAGCAAATTGTGTATTTTTAATTTAGGGTGTTAAAGTTCCAATTTCTCAAACCTTCCCCCTTTATAAAAAGCTTCAACACCTAATGCCAACTAATTAAAATCCAAAACCAATTCTCAATTTTAGAAACCCTAATTCATTTATTTATTTGCTAATTGGCCACTATTGAGCCATTTAACCCTTAATTAAACCAACATAGCACGACCACATCATTAAAAAAAGTCATGTCATAGTCAATGTTTTTTTTACCATAGTCAACATCTCCAATTTAATGTTTGGAAAAAATGTTAATTTGGAAAATCTTGAGGGAAAAAATGTCATGGAAAAAATATGGGGTAAAATTGCAAAATTAACTAAAAGTAAGGGCAAAAAATGTATTTAAGCAAAAATTTTAAAACAAAGTAGAATGTAGAATATGCAAATTGCACGCAATAAAGGGTATTTCTAACTCTTATTTCTCTTTTTATTTTTCTTTATTAAAACAAAGAAAGCTTTAAAGCTCACAAACCTCATCATTAGCAAATAGGCATAAAGATTGTGATATCCTTCAATATAGTGATTTCTACCTCAGTAAGAGTTTTATGACTAATGTGAATCCTTCCCAAATAATTATCATTGACTTTGATTTCATTAAAGAGGAAATGCTAAATGTATCTTGTACAGGATAAGGGAGTATTTGACCAAATCGTTGGGTACTCGACCCAAAGTGTTCAGTAGTCAACCCGAACACAACCCTTCCCCAACAAGAAAAACAATTGGCGACAGATTGAAAGATTAATCAGCCTAAATCTTGATTATTATCCGAAAACCAACCTTAAGGTTGTATTACCTAACCCTAAACTATTAAGCAAGACCCAATAGGCAAAATCCCAATCCATCCCTATAAATAGCTAACTGATATCGAGGTAAAAGAGGTATCTTATTCTTGAATTGTTGTTCATTACTCTGAATCGAACCCCACCTGACTTGAGTGTCAGAGTATTTTTACAGGTATCCCACCTATTCAGAGTGAGTTTTCGGCTTTAGAGTCAGCACACAGACGCAATGGAAAGCAAGAAACTGAAGCCACATACCCAAAGTCAATCTAACAGGTATATATCTTGAAGAGTTAGAGGCCTAAATAGAGATATACTCTATAGTAATCTAAAACATCATAATCAAGTTCTAATGTAAACACAATTGCAACATTTGAAGAACACTATAGTGGTAAATGTCCAAGAGCTAAATGGAAACACTCCAAAAAGTAGTCATCTTTAAGGATCATCTTCCCCAAGAGATGTATTGAAGTCACCACAAACTTCTCCAAGATTTTAAGCGTCATTCATTTAGTGCTATACATGAAGCTTTAATAATCAAATTTAATACCTAATCCAAAAAAGCAATGACATGGCAAGAATAGTTGTTGAGATCAATAAGCATAAAGAGTAACAAAAAAAGAATGCATCCTATACTACAAATAAGCATCCAGTAGGAGACTTTAAGAGTAGATGCAACAAGCAAAACCTAGACAAGAAAAGTGAGGGCCAACTAGAGAAAATGCAGTTGCAAACAGCAAAAAGAGTAAAACAGTTCCATATGAAGTAAAACCTACCCCAGACAACCACCTCGAAACCAAAACACACATTTTGAAGGCTAAAGAGTACATAAAATAGCTCAATTAGTAAATTATTTTTTAACTAATCAGCTATTATGGTGTAGCATAACTCTAATTATGCACTTAAACCATATCTATTAAGAGGTTCTTATATGAGTTGTTTAACTTAAAAAACATTATTTTAACGTGGGTTTTACAATATTTAGGTGTTTAAAATTGAAGAGTGCTTATATAAGTAATTATCTCCAATTTTAAGCAATCTAACATTATAAGACCCACACTAAAATAATATTTTTAATGTTAAGCAATTCATATAACAACCTACATGGGAGATGTTCTATGAAATTGTTACCACATGCAAAATTATCCAAGTGATTACACCCGTGTGTTACATTCACTTTGTAACAATCAACTATGAGATTTTCTTTTCCTACTTACCAAATCTCCCTTTCCACCTGTCAAATTTTCAAAATCCAAATATACCTCTATTTGATTCTAGATCAATTAATTTAGAATTCATTTGTTTGTATTATATAGATTGTTGTTTAAATTGTGATAACAATCTTGTTAATTAAGATTTAGTTTAATGCACTTTTTTCAATGTTCCTATACTTTTGGTGGTTGTGTAGTTTTACCTTTGTGAAGATAGTATGTTATTTCATCATATTATTTTGTTCCTATAATGACTAAATTTTGACTCATGCTATATTGCTAGGGAGAAAAGTTCTTGGGAAGTCTTGGTGGCTACTTATCCAAAACATAAAAACCAAAGAAATGCAAGACAACGATATTGTTCGATATATGAGTATATGTTTTCTTTTCTAATATTAATTTTGTTTAGATGTAATTTTCTGGTAAAAAAAATTGGAAATGTTAATTCTTAATGGATAGAAAATGAGTTTATGTCATCCATCTACCGACATAATGTGATTTATGATATATATGCAGGAGAAAAGGTAGAGAGAGAAACTGGGATCGACTTCTTCACGAGCAACCCAAGTTTTATGAATCAACTATGAGATTTTCTTTTCCTACTTACCAAATTTCCCTTTACACCTGCCAAATTTTCAAAATCCCAAATATATCTTATTTGATTCTAGATCAATTAATTTGGAATTCATTTATCCCAAATTTCCGTTTTCCTACTTATATGTTCCGAATTAGTCGATCTAGAATATAAAAAATTATTTTGATTTTGAGATTAACTGATCCAAAACATATAACTGGAATGTAAAAAAATATTTGACTTCCAGATACCTGATTAAAAACATACTAGTGTATTCCAAATTACTTGATATCTAGAATGCAAAAAAAAAAAAAAGAAAAGAAAAAGAAAAAGAAATCCAAACAAGCAAATTTGGAATTTATTAAATTACTCTCTTTAGTTGTTATTATAAGACACTATTTTGAAAATGGTGATCCTTTTTATAAGGCATTTCATAATTTCTATGTAACATTTAATTTTTATTTTCACTAGTTATATTATTAAACACTTTAAGTATTTGTACTTTTTATTGACAATAGTGCAATACTAAGGATAAAATTAGTAAATAAGTAACATTTGTTTAGAAAATCAACAACATTAATTAGGTTCATTGGTTTATGTGATTTATGTTTAAGTGTCTTCTACTAAGGGCTAGAGTAAGTATATTCCAAATAGGATATGTGATTTATGTTAAGGGGTTAGGGGTTGTTGATGGCACGGCAACACGCTAGAGAAGATGAGAAAGACTATTTGGCGTGGCAACATGCTAGAGAAGATGAGAAAAATGAGGTGAATTTGGATATTTTATAAACCAAATAGGATATAAAAGAAAATCCCATAAAATCTTTAGGATATATTTTTTTTCATACAAGGGGGACCTAAAAAGCCCTTTGCGATATTTTATTGTTTATATAAACATTTCTATTAAATGGTAATTGATATAACATGCCATTTTTTTCCTTATTTAAACGAGCATGTTATATAGCATTATCAATTTTTACAAATTTTCATTGAAGCATACAACATCTCTAATTACTTGACCAATCCGATATCATCATGCATACTATAGCATTTTCAACTTACGGCCGTTACAAAGCAAACTCTTCTGCTCCTCACTCAAAACGGAGTTCCATATTTAAAGCCGACCATACATTAAAAGCATTTCTCTGAGTCTGTCTGCCTCTCTCTCCAAGCCATCAAAGCTCACCGAACTTGCAATTCTCCAGCCCCAGTTTCCGGACTGCATTGGCCAGGGGATCAACAAGGTTATGATTTTATTTATTTATTTTGGTGTGTGTGGGAAATAGGGGGAGAGGCTTCTAAATTTGTCGGGAGGTTACAGGTCATCTAAAATATTTTTATTTACTTTGCTCTGGTTGAACAAACCAAAATATTGCCAGAACAAAGTCTGAACATCATGCATAACATTTTACCTCAGTTGCGGGAATATTCATCCTGGCAGAACTACCCAATCCAAGAACATCTTGCATAGGTATTATTGTTGTTTGAGCAACAGAAGCCAATGCTCTCTGGATTAGCGCCCACGAAATGTCATCTCCCTCATTTATTGAAAGATAACTCAGCACCTGAAATATGAAAATGAAGAGGTAGATGAACTCTTGTCCAACTAGGTTAAAATAAATTTCATTACCAAGTATAAACTATAGCACCCACATTCGATTTCTCTTTTTGGGGCAAAGTTTCCCACCAACCTCGAATCTGTAGCAGAAGGACAATTCTCTTAAAGATTTATAGTGTTGATGGGTAATATGTTTAAGACATGATAAAAGTATAGAAATATCAGGCACACTCATCTATTTCAGCAGGTACAAATTTCATAAAAAGGAAAATACGGGTGCACAATATAGCAAATCTTATCTTATTGGCACTTGGCAGCACTAGCAATCTGTTAGATAACCGATAGTGGGATAGTGGAATAATTAGTGAGCGAGTTGGGGACCTAGATAATAAAATAAATAAGGCATGTTGCCTATAAATAAGAAAAAGGGATGAGATGGGGCATTTGTCAGTGAGGTAAAAGCCTCCTTTGGGCATTAGAGGGTGCTGACCCTTATAGTTCTGAAGTGTGTTTTATTTTGTAAATTGGAAAGCTACTCTCCAAACTGTCTAATAAAGATACCAGATTCTTCTATCAAATTTTGACTCATTTCTTCAGAGCATACCCAGGTCCTTTCTGAGAAGATAGATATGCAACATTGGCAGATGTATGGCAGAAGAAATTCTTACTGTGTCATTGTCATGAGTCCCTGTATAAACAACTTGATTGCACTCGTGATTATGAGGCATATGAGGGTTATTAGCATCACTTCCAAACCCTGGACAAATTAAAATAGATATGAAATATTCAGGCACTCTGACTTCAAATTACTCAGAGTATATGATACTGAACGGTGGTAGACAGAATTAGCAATTAAACATATTACCAAACTGGAGAACAGCCATTCCAGGTGCTCCAATGGATCTTCTTAGTTGGACTACATCCTCCGTGATAACCCCCTATGATAAATCATAAACCCAAAATTTTACCTAGGGCTTGCCTCAGCAGGAGACAGGAATGAATGAAAATCAATGGCCCTCATGAAACCAACTATGCAACAATGTTAAAAAAATTTAGAGTTTGTTTTTTAATAATGCATACCAAGTCTTCTGCTATAATATTAATCCTTCCAGCAGCTCTGAAAATGGCATCAAATAAGGACATTCCAGGTCCGACCTATCATTTAAATGATACATAGCAGATTATAATTTGACCAAATACGTCAAAAGTAGAACATGAGAAGATCTGACCTTCCACTTTCCAAGCATAGCTATTTTTGCATCTGTACATTTGTAAAGCACAGGCATGTTACAAAAAATGACACCAAGCAAAAAGGTCAAATAAGCTCAGTGTAGAGTAGAATTACCAGAGGGAACAGCCCAATATCCAGCAAATCCTCTAAAGTGGTCAATCCTAAATTCATCAAATAAATTTTGTGCACGTTGTATGCGACGTATCCACCATGAGTATCCATCTTTCTCCATGGCTTTCCAATCATACAGGGGGCTTTTTCATTTAATTTTGAAAATATTAGATGAGAAATAGGTCAAAATGGGACAAAAACCTCCTATAATATACTATAGTAAATTATAATGCTAATATAGCCAAAATACTAATATAAAATGGGACAAAAACTTACAATATAGAAAAAGAAGTAAATACCAAGTAAAAGAAGCTAAAAAATATTCTAGAAATGGTTAAAGTTTTCTACTTCGACTAAAAATATAGCCAAAATATTTGATATAGAACCTAGACAATCCTCTCCCCTTGAGCTAGCTTTGGGATTGACTCATTGACTTAGGTCCTATACCTTTCTAATAGAAATAATCACGTGGGATATATTGTTATATACAGGCTTAGATGGTTAAAACATGGAAAGATGCAAGGAACTAAACTGACACAAGTCAAAGATGTTTTGTCAATCGTAATCTTAGAGAATAAGCATATATTTTAAGAAATGAAAGAAATTGTTGGAATCTGAACAAGAATAGAATAAAGAACATGGAAACTAAGGATTTATCACTAAATATTTGTCGTGGGATTTATTTTAAACCTGCCCCAAAGCTGACCGGTTTCGCTGAATGCATCAGGAGGAACACCACTAACTAAAAGAGGAAATCCCTTCCTATTCTGCATGATAAATGGAAATTATTTTATGATCAAAAGGTACAATATGCTCCAAACAAAGAAAAGATTATATCAGACATCAGAGACATGGGAAAACTAACCAGTAAAAACTGTTTCTTATTTGCCCAAACATCTGCACTATGATAACCAACATATATGGGCATGTCGCCCATTATGCTGATTCCCTTACTCAGTGCATAGCTGCGAACTTTCTGCCACTGTCTTTGAAACAAGAACTGTTGGGCAATAAATACATTTATCTGCACGCAAAAGTACAAATGACTCATCAAGACCCGTTCTGGCGATAAGTAGACATACAGTGAGAAAGTGTGAATGACAATTTGACCTATAAGGATTATGTTCTTACAAAATCTTGCTTTCGTTGGTAAATATCTTCTAGAGCTGCAAGATGGCGATTTCTTAAAGGTTCAGGCCAATTGTACCAACTGATTGAGTTCAAACTATCGTCAATAGCAGCAAAATAGGCTGCATCTTCCAGCCAGCCTACAGCGTTGAGAAGTTACAATTTACAATTCAACCTTACAAAAGAGATAAATTCTCCTAATGATCTTTGAAAAATTTTGCAAGGAAAACCTTAGAAACAATTAACACAGGTCATACTGTGAGAGATGCATACATCCTCACATAACCTTTTGAGACAAGAAACACAAAATTTCTTAATGTTTGAAGTCCTTCGCGCCCTCATTGTTTTACTTATTACTGCCACAAATCTCAATGTTTCTTTCATTCCAACTTCTGTAACAAGAAATCCTAAAATCCCTAAGTCATCTCTACCATGCAAGCATTCATAAGAAACATACATAAGTATTCATATATTTACTTGTTTCTAGGTTGAAATGATGATCCTGGCACAATCATGGAACAGGAATTAAGGAGAATTTATAGATGTTTTCCCATCACAACAAGCTTCCAGCTTTTATTTATTTTCCCGGATGAATATATTTTTGACAAATGAAAAGGTGTAGTAAGAGAGAACTATCACAAAACTGGAGGATCCGTGGGAAAGGCAAAACAAAGAAAGTACACAGACAAGCTAAACAAGAACTTCGCACAAATAATATAAAATAATTATATAAACAAATTATCATTTCAAAGGCGAAGCACTAATAGATCCATAGTTCCATACATATAAAATTAGAATTGCAACATGAGTGTCTCACTTGATATGCCAGGGTCCCTTCGAAAATTCTCAAGCTGGGTTTTGAGTGCCCCTTCACTTGATACGAGCCTCTCTGCAGCCTACACATAGGATTTCAGTAAGAGGAAAATCAATATAAAATAGCAGAGATAAGAAATGCCTATGAAACAAAGAGTGACGATAAATGGAAATAAAAAGGTAGATGAGGTGTACGACAATAGTAGAAGTAACAATGGTGTATACATCTTACTTTAGTTATTAAAGGACCCTTAAGGTGAGCAACGAGAGAAAAATTGACGCGCTCCAAATCACTGCATTCATATAACAGTAAGACAGGGGAATTAGAAGAAATAAAAGTGAAAAGTACGTAGCAGACTTACATTGGCTGAGGAAGTTCGTGTTTTTCCAACAACCCGTCCTCCACGAGGCCACGAAGAGAGATCAAGAGAGTGTTACCACAATTGGCATCCTGAAAGGCGACAATGTCAAATCCAATTGATTGGGTTTAAAGAGTGAAGCGAAAAGAAAGATAACCTAACCTGGCCAGAGTAAGGGGATCCTTCTCCGTCGGGAGGCACGAGAGGCAGAACCTGCCAAAGGGAGCAACCCGCGTGATGAAGCCAGTCGATGAAACGAAAGGCCTCTTGACCGAGATCGCCGATGCCATAGGGGCCACGAAACGACGTGGGATGAAGCAGAATGCCGCATCTTCTACGAAGTTCGGGGTTGGGCTTGGGAGTCCAATTGTCGTAGTTGGCGGGTAAATCTTCGCCCACGCTGAGTTGAGTTTGAGTAAAGGAAGGGAGAGCCGAAGGAGTGGGGAAGGAGAGTTTTTGTTTGGTGGGTTTGATGAGATTGGGGCAACGCCGCTGTGGTAAACACACTGGGATGTTCAATGCCAGAGCCATCTCTTAGCTCTCTCTACTCAATCACTTTGTGTTCGGATTGTTTCTTTTATTTCCAGCAGTTGCGCTCAGCAGTCGAGTAAGTGCTGACAGGAAACTGGAAACTCGTGAATACAGAACTAGACAGAACCAATCTGTCGTCACCCATTACTTGTTTGATCCCAGGCAAATCAAACAATCCATGCTTGTTTGAAACTGCACTCCATCTTCTGTTAGTAAATAACTGTTTATTTCTAAAATAAACCACTAATATTTCAATAAATTGAAATACACCAAAGGCGTATTCAATAATCCCGTGACCAAAAAAAGTAGTTATGTTTAATCAATTTAATGATACTTCAACATACAGTGGTAAAAAATAAATTAAACGCATGGGTATGATGACAAAAATACGTATATTTGTTGGCATCGTTACCAACCTCTCATGATTTTAAGAGATATTATCTATTTTGAATTGGATATGGATACCAGTTTAAGTGTTGTTTAATGTAATGAATTGGGTATGGTCTGTCTTGTACTCTAAAAAATATAGGGATTTTTTTATAATTTTAATAATTATATAATAAATTTAAAATTGTATATTTATTAAAAATTTTAATTCATAAATTTTAATTTATAATTTTTTATTAATTATTTTTTATATATTTTTAAAATTAAAATATAATTAATAGCTTAATATATATGATTTATTTAATATTAATAAATAAATTTAAATTATAAAAAATAATATAATGATTATCACAAATAAATTTGAACTTAAAATTATTTGAGAGAGGAATAAAGATTAAAATTTTATATTATTTTTTTATATTTAAAATAGTACTGCACTTTGCAGGAAGAGATTGGGAAGAACTAAATTTGTAGGACCTTATTACCATCCCTAGACAAAGGAATCTGCTACACGAAGAAGCAGTGGACAAACTAAGTTTAGAGGTTAGGTTTCCATATTCATCGTCATTAAGATCAATTCTTTGAAAGATGGAAATTGAGTGTAAATTCGTTATGATGTGAAGCCAAAGAAGAAAAAGTAACTTCTTTATTTTATAAATTCTTCTTACTTTGATTACTCATACACAATGATTGAATCATATGGCAAATAGGGATGGTAAAAAACCTGCTTCCACATCATATATGTGGATTAAACATGTAAAGATGTTTGCATGAATAATTAAATGAATATTCATTATTTATGAGTCTGAAATTTTTTTTCCCGTTTCTTAGGAGACATAAATGTAAGTATTATAGTCGATCTGCTAAACTCTAAACTAAAATATTATATATATTTAATTTTAACAAGATAATGTTTTTATTAAATAAATAAATTAAAATATTAATTATCAAGTTTTATTATTATTAATATTACTTTTTTTTATAGAAAATGAATAATTTATAAAATTATTTTTATAAAATATAAGTAATATAAAACGAATATTCTATTTATATTAAATATTTGTATATATATTATATTAATCTATTGTTAGATCCAATTAATTTGTAAAAACTTATTAGTATAATTTTAATTCTAAATTTTTTAACAAATAAATTATTTATTTGATAAAATTTTAGATAAAAAAATAATATTTTTTTGAAAAAATATTTTTAAAATTATATGTGGTCACCATAGATACACACAAATATTTTTATATAAAAATACCTAACTAGTTTTAAATAGATAACCAATACATATATTATATGACGAAGCCATTAGCGGGTAGGCACACCTATACCCGCCAATTGCCACTCCTCATGGTGGATCCTATATAGCCTCCAAACGTTCAGATAAAGAAAAAGAGGAGAAAAAGGAGTTATGAAACAACTAGTTTAATTCATATTAAGTTTCTGTTTGCAGTAATTAAAAATTGGATGCCCAGTTTAGTAACTGTTTCAAGCATTTGGTCAAACACAACGCGCGCAGTGAAATTTGATGAAAAGTTCTCCCGATTCATACAAATACAATTACCTAATAATGAGTTCATTCAAATTTGGCACTCCAATTTCATTTTATATGAAACAATGTAATAATTCCTTTTTTAAAGAACAATCAAAATTTATTCTATAACTAATTAATACGGCTGTATTTGTAAACAACCAACTTTCGGTTTCAAACATTTACTATCTATAACCTTTGTTAATAACTAATTTTTGGTCGCTAATCATTAATTTCTCTTAAGAAACCTAATTTGTTCATTCTGCATGTTTGGAAAAATAACTTAAATTTAAAAAATATTTTTAAAAACCAAATTGTTTTTATAAATACAAATTTTTGCAATTTATGATTATCTTTATAGTTTTTTCTAGTTCTTTTCATATTATTTTGTTATATAAAATCTAACCTTTTAAAACGAAATTAATTATTTAGAAATTAACATGTACAAGAGAATAAAATAAAATATTTATAGTTAAATTTGGAAAAGTTCTCTCCTGTATATCCAAATAAACTTTTCTTTAGATAAGTTTGTTGAAAAATAATTTTAAAATAATTTAATTTGTTTAAATACAACCAAACAATTAGCTTTTACATAACAAAAGTATTAAAGCAAATTTTAAAAAATTATAAGTTACAATTTCTCATATTCATAAAAATAATATTTTTTTTCAAAAAAAAAAACAATCTTAATTTCAACTAAAATTTCCAAACATGGAGCTTTTTCATAACAACTTAAATTGGTGAAAAATAACTAAAATTGGGAAAGTATATATATTTAGAGTCTCTCCTCTTTCACCATTTTTTTTCCGTGTAATGAGATTTTGCCTGAAAGATTATAGTTTACTGTCATCTTTTAAATATTATGCTCCTTCCAAGCTAAATTTAAGTAAGTATCAATATTTATTCCTTTCTCCTTTTGGTTTTTTTCTTTGTAGGAGGTCCACTAATTTGTATTTTTTTATGGCCTTTCATCGATCCTAAAACCAAGATAAATATATTTTTTTATTAATGTAATGTAGGATGGTTAGTAAATAGTTTTAT
Source organism: Psophocarpus tetragonolobus (assembly GCA_037954015.1). Taxonomy (NCBI): domain Eukaryota; kingdom Viridiplantae; phylum Streptophyta; class Magnoliopsida; order Fabales; family Fabaceae; genus Psophocarpus; species Psophocarpus tetragonolobus. The sequence goes on along the minus strand of CM075688.1, from coordinate 39,331,283 downwards.
TTTTTTATTTCGTCTCAAGAATCTCTAAGAAATAAAAAAAAAATCTATTTTTTCTTTCTCTTTTTCCTCGATCCTCTTAATTGCTAATAAGCTTAATTGGTTTAAATATGTCTTTTCTTTCGGATAAAAGATCAAATTTTGTTTTGATTTCTAATAAATTTTTTAATTGTGTGTTTAGTGATTAAAATCGAAATTAAATTTTGTTTACCACTACATTAACTAAAAATCAATCTGGATGTATGTTTTTACATATTTACTTTTTAAATTGAAATTGGAGCTTGTCATCTTAAAAGGAACTGTGTAATTTTACAATATTGTTATTTAACTATTAATATTTATATAATTATTAAGATAATAATAAAAGTCAACCAACTTACGTGATAACTTTTAAAAAACTATAGTTTAAAAATTAAAAGTGTTTCCAACTTATTTAGTCAAATATTAATTGTTGTTGTCATTTGTCTCTGAAATTTTTTTACATAAAGGGATAGTTAAACAAGAGTTCTTCGAATAAATAAATTATTCTTCCACATGATAATGCGGAATTGCGGATCGGAGTTTAAGACTTTAAGATAACTCTTATTAAAGAATTATTTTAATTTTAAATACACAAATTCATTAATTAAATATTGTAGAAAGAAAGGTTTGCCCCAACGATCATATTATTATTTGCTGAAAGATTTTAAATTTAATAGTCTCATGAAATATTACATTAGGAAATATTGTATCACATCTATCTTTTCTTTTTCTTAAAACTATTTTTTTTAGATAATCTTCAAACTCCTATAATTTGAAAACAAGGTATTAATTCACTCAATTATCATTTTCTTTAATGATCGGGGTACTCTATAATATATATATATATATATATATATATATTTTGAAAAGGTTTTATTTTCACGTCTTTCACCTACCTTTAGAAGGGGAAGAAAGAAATGAGAAAAGAAAAGAAATATAAAGAAATAAATATGATTAATGAATGACCTTATAAGAGAAATAAGAAAAATGATAAACCATAAATTTCTACATGCTGTGAAACAAAATTAGAAATACTTACCATATTTTGCAAACAACTAAAAAGTTTATTTATTATCAGCAATTAATTTTATTAAATATGAGTCTAAACCCTTCACAATCAACTACGCTTAACCTAAACGGATAATAAGAGTGTTTTTCATAATACCAGAGTTTTTATACTCCAAATTTTCTATTTTAAATTGGTGTTATCCTGTATTTCAACCAATCAATATTAATAAATTATGTAAAATATAAAAAAAATTTATTAAATGATATGATGTTTATTAATTAGTTGATATGAGACACAAATTGTGAAAGAGGATTTCATTCTACAAAATATTAATGTAAAGGACAAGCCTACATTAATATGATAAAATTATTTCCTAGAGTGAAAATGAGTTGGTAGAGTTTGATTTATTTTCCAGTTTCCGGCTCCCTCCTTGTTTCTGTTTTGTCGTATAGAAGTGTAAGATGATATTGAGAGCAAATTGATAATGTTCCCAAATTTTCACGTGAAAGGAACCAAAAATCCTTCTTTCCAACATTTATCTCGTGACAATAAACAGATGAAAGGCAACAAAGAAAGAAAAAATAAAGATAGATGTAACATGAAAGCATGAATATGGCAGAGAATAATGTTGACTAGACTAATCCTGCATGAGACGAGAAGAGAAGAATCCTAACTGAGTGACAGCGAGCCAAGGAATTAAATCCGGACAAAAAAAATAGTAAGATCAGGGCCACTGTTCCCCTGGAGGTCGGGGCTCAACATGTAGAGAGTCTCGGAATCCTTGGAGCCTACGACGTGCTCGAAGGGTGCACGCAGGTACGCCATGTCTCCCCCGTCGGGGTCGTCGATGTCAGTTCTCATGGGAAGAACGCCGGCGCCCATGGACACGGCCTTGAGAACCTCCATGACGTACAAGTCATCCTCGGTGGCCTCTCTCCGCACGCCGTAGCCATTCTTCTTCCCATTGCAGTACATTGTCCACAAGGGCTCCTCCATTATCTTTGTCTTGTCCTTTTCCGAACGCTTCTCGCATTCGAGGGCAATTCTGACCATTCCATTGGCCATCTCCTTCTGCAAATTGGTGGTCTGTATGGAGAGCTCCACCACGACGGAAGGGAGGCAGCCGGGGTTCTCCTGGACGGAGAGGCTGACGCGGCCCCGGCGGAGACCGAAGAGGGTGCCGCATACTTTGACGCCGTGGTTGACGGCAACGGCGGCTTTGCTGCTGTTGTGGTGGTGGTGGCAGTTGGAGTCAGTGGGGAGGGAGGGGAACTTGCAGGAGGGGGTAGTTATGATGGGGAGGGAGCGGAAGACGGAGCGGAAGACGCGTACGACTTTGGGTTTGTGGCGTTTTTTGTGAGAGGGTTGGACGAGGGATATGGATTGTGGCTGTGGGAGAGGTGGGGCTGGAGGTGGTGCAGATCCTGGCTCTCCCATTGGTTGCCTTTCACGAACCTGCAGGAAGAGGAGAAGATCACTGCCATCAGCAACAAACCAACCACCCCTTTCTTTCTTCAACTTTCGCAAATTCCAGCTTTTCTTCAACTTTTGCGGCTTAAAATCCACCTTCCCGACTCCATTTCTCTCTCCTCCTATTACTCGTTCACTGCCTCTTATGCACCCATGCTTTAAATAGATCCTCTTATTATTTACACCCAACTCATTTTCCATCCACCTGTTGTAATTTCTCCTAAGAAACATAAATTAAAACCCCGAAAAATAATTATACCAAAACCTCTTGCACTACTTAACCAATTTTAAACTATTCATTCGTATACGAGAATATATCAATAGAAACTACCTGCGGCCAATGAATTTACAGTACATCACTTTTGCATATATTTGTAAATAATTAAGGTTTGGTACTTAATATCATTTTTAAGTATTTAGGGTTGATTTCATCCGATCTATTTTAATTTCAAATTTATTTTAAATTTTTTTAAGTTATTATTTTTTATTGTTTGATAAAAATATATTTTTAAAATAAAGATTCATATTGTAAAATAGACTCTTTAAAAATTTAAATGTAAATATTATTTATCTCGGTTTCTCTTAAAAAATAAATTTTAAGTAAAAAAATAAAAATTTTTGTCAAACAAATTCCAACTAAAAAAACTTATAACATGAATTTCAAATTGAGCCAGTCAGTTTTGTAAATAATTATTAATTAAAATATTAATAAAAATGCAAATCAATATTAATAATAATCCAACTTTTTGTTTTAAAATATCAAAACACAATATATATTAATTAAATACCATTTTCCTTTCCTTATTCTAAGACATCAGAAATTATTACATACATATCATTTATATGTATTCTCAACCAATAAAATAAAAATAAGTAATCAATTTATCTCGTAAATTATACTAATCAATTATATGTTACATCTTTATTACTAGAACTATAAATAATGTGATGTTCTAAAACTATGCAAAAAGTTCTCTCTAAGACATAGGTTGAACGAGGGCACCTAAGCATTTTGCTTCCACAACGGAGGCCTAATTAAAGGGGTACATGAAGCGAAAACAACTACAACATAAAGGAGGAGAAAGGGGAAGGCAAGGTCATGGGGAAGGAGGGAAAAGGGCAAGAGGATGAAAAGGAAGAGCACAACTATGAATAGAAGGGGAGGTGCACCAGGTATGATAGAAAACAAAGATGTGAAGTAGTAGTGTTAAGATATTGTTTTATTTTTAGATTTATTTAAATTTTAAAGATATTATCTGTAAATTAGAATTTTTTTTTTCTCATTTAAGATTATAATGTTTGGTTTAAAAATAAGATTTTTTATATGAGTAATCATCCTAAGTGAGAAAATGTTTATGATGTGGAGGGAGAATAAATAGTTTTTCAACTGTCTCAAACACTTGTTAATATAGATTCGAGATGAAAATCACACAAACAAAAAATAGGAAGTGTTTACAAGTTTTTCAATAATTTCAAAAATTTATCATAGATATAGCATGAGATGTGAACTACATAAATAAAAAGATAAGAAGAATTTGCAAATTTTTCAATTATCTCAAAAACTTATATCAATATAAACATGGACTAATAAAATAATATTATTATCTCTTTCTTTTGTTTAAGGTGTTATTTTTTTTATTTACCGTGTAATATCCTTATAATATTAACAAAAAAAATTAGTTAGTTATATGTTTTTGTCTCAACATCTCCTTTCACCATATACGGCACTCATTCTCCCATTTTCAACACCCATCCATCATTACATCCATGGCAGAACCTGCAACAATTCCAATCTTCCAACCAAAAGTCATCCACGAAATTCTAAGTAAACAATTGGAGTGGTGTCGGCAAAAGGCTACCATGTCACTCCTGCTTGTGATTGCGTTACATAAGAGTTTCAATTTCAAACTCACCAAGTTTTGAGGATAAAATCAGAAGCATCACTAAAGGCGAGTGTGGGATACAAAACAACACTATTTGACATTCGTTGCCACATAGGACTTTCTATCCTATCTCATAAAGTGTCATTAACTTTCTAATAAAAATGATAAAATTCAACTTGTTAATAATCATGAAAGGAACATTTGAATATTTTAAAGAAACTACCAAACAAAAGGTAAAATATAGAGGGAAAAATGAATAATTTAACCACCCATTACCCTTAGATAAATGTCTTATTATCAAGGTGTTGATAAATTGATATCTCCTATATCTAATTTATTATATAATTGTAATTGAGTTATCTTGAATAATAAAATAATATTTTATTATCACATTTGTTTAAATAAATGATTGATATGAAAAATGTATTTGATTAAAATTAAAGTTTTGTTATTATAATTAATAGAGATTAGGATGAGAAACAAATATTTTATAATTTTGATTTAAATTGTTCTTAATAGTGGATCATCCATGATAGGAATTGAATGATGTGGATCAATAAATAAATATATATATAATGGTTTTTATTGGATAAAAATTAATATATCTTATTTATTAAATTACATATATAAATGAAATATAGGATATGATAATTGAACTCACCCACTCAAAAATTCCTAAGGGTTAAATATATTATTATCAAAATTACCAATAACAAATTCTCATGAAAAAGTATAATAGTTTCCTTTGACATGAGATTGTCATAGTATTATTTTTTTTAGTTAATAATCCAGTTAATTGTTATATTTTAATTCTGAGCATCTAGTAGTTCTTTATAGTTTTATAGTGATAATTGAATAGATATTAAATATAATTAAATGTTTGTAGAATTAATGATTAATTAAAAAAAAATATGTAATGAGTTTGAACTTTACAATAAAATTAAAACATTGGTTAGGATAGTTTGATGAATAAATATATATGAGTATATTAAGTTATTCACATGTATTAACTTATTATAGTTTTACAATAATATCATACTCTAAGGTTAACTTGAAATTATAAATATCGAAAGAAATATTATATCTTTTTCTAAAGGTTCTTGAAGAATAAAGAATATTATTTCATGCTATCCGATCGTTAAGAAATGTTGTTAGACGCTAATGATGGAAATAAAAGAAAACCTTAAATCAATAGATACAAGATTATAGTATGTATAGAGAATTAAATATAAAAATATAGAGGAAAGAGAATTTGTGTACCTCAAATATATTGAATTGAAGTTCTTGATCTTCAAGAACAAAAAAACCCTAGGAATGATTATTGTAGAGATATGAGTTCAATAAGAACTCTTGAGTGTTTTACTACCTACTTTCTAGGGGATTATTCTAGAGAATGTGTATTGTTGTTTTTGTTATTATTTGCTTAATGGGATGGCAAATTTATAATCCCCCAGGGTAGGCAGAGACCCCTCAAATGGGCTTTTTTTATGATTGACTCAACCCATCACAGAGTCAATCTTACTATAATCCCATTCAAATAATCATAAAGATATTATAAGATATGATTATCACCAAATCTTAAATTGCCAGATAATGATAAAATATAATTGATTAATACCAATCCACTATTATTTCCAACATTCTCCCACTTGGATGGTATTAATCAATAATACAAAGATAAATCATTAAGCTAGAATGACAATTATAGACAAATCTTATATTAAACAATGAGAAATTTGAGCTACAAAATAATATCCGATAGGGATATATATCATAAATATTTCTCATAAAGTATATAGAATAATGTAGTTCAATAAAATGATACTACATGGTCTCAAGCATCCAAAAATGCTAAGAGATATGTTACTAAAATGATATTACTTCACACATATCTCATAAGAAAGTTTTCAGACTCCCACTGATCTAAGACATCAAAACTTAACCAAACCATATGAGTTATAAAACTCCAAAGTTAAGTATTTGATCAGTGAATAAAAAAATATTTAATTAATATAAATTTTTTTTTTACTTGAGTCTGAAAAATTATATAGGTGAGAAAGCATAATTTACATCATCTAATTATTCATCATAGCCCAATAACATATGTAATTACATATAGGCTACATAAATGCTCTATAATATTTGACATTTAACTAATCTGAGTTTCAAAAAAGAGTGACTATGTAAGAATCCAAAGATAAGTAGGAAATCCATAAATTCCCTACTAAAACCACATAGACACCTAGTTTATATAAAATGATACTCAGATTATTGTGGCCACAAAATGTCAATTGAGCAAACACTTAGATAATTGGTCCAAACAAAAAAAAAATTCATAAGTACTTCAATAGTGCATAATTGTACTCAATAGGAGTACTATCATAATAAGCACTTTTTTACAAAGTAGAAAATCATACTCGATAGGAGTATTGCATCTACAATATATTTATAGAATTTTGACCAAACAAAATGTGAAATTTTGGGTAAAGAAATGCACAATACTTAATTGCATACCAAAAGAATTAATGTGCAATACCCAACAAAATGCTCTTAACATCCATTAAAGATGTCTATTAAGATACAATGAATTATGTATCTTAATTAAAATAGGACAAAAATAAATAGTCAAGTCCTATAAAGTATGCCATATCACAATTAAATGTGCACAAGAATATATGACAATACAGATAGATAAGTCTCGAGACATGATACAAAATTATATACTTCTAAAATTTTGATCAATATTAAATTTGGGTAAAAGAGATGCACAATGCATAATTTTATGCCAAAAGGATTAATGTGCAGTACCCAACAGAATGACCTTAACATCAGTTAAAGATGTCTACAAAGATACAATTGATTTTATGTATCTCAATAAAAATAGGACAAAAATAAATAGAGAAGCCCTATAGAATATGTCATATCATAATTAAATGTGCACAAGATTATACGACAATAAAAAATATATAAGTTTCGAGAGATAATACAAGATTATATATACTCCCACTAATCCTTAATATACCAAAAAAATATTAGGATTATCATTAGGGTACACTAGTATTGAAAGTTCTAGTGATAGTGGGATGATGACTTTATAAGATAATAATAAAAGTGAATTAAAATTCACTATTATTCTACTTAAGGAATTAGAAAGTAGTAGAATAACAAATGATTAATGAGAGAAGTGGTTAAAATAACAAGAATATGAAACCTACAAATTCATCCATAAGAATAAATAATTCTCGCAAATGGTTTCATAATTAACCACATATTAATCAATCTTTACAAAAATATTGACCCCTATGAGGATCTTGAAAAAATAATTACATGAGTGAGAAAATTGATCACTTGATAATTTTACGTAGAATATGAGATCATAAGCAAGTTCTCAAGTAATCATAAACAAAAATCAAGTGCTACAATAAACAATATTTACACACACTTGAGAATAAAATATGATTACACGCAGCGGAAGAATGAGACCTATTCTTGCATATATTAAGGATATAATAATAAATAGTCTCTAACTCTCATCACAATTTATAATGGACATAGGTTTATTTATATATCCCAAAATAAAGCCTCTAGATTTTACGAGAATACCATTAACAATATTATAAAATATGGTATGGAGAAATTAATCTCTTAAAATTTGGGATTTCTATATTGTCCTTACAAGAATTGCATACTAATATTGCAAATCAATAGAGAGTTTGTTATACAATAAAATATTTTACAAGAGACCAATATAAAATCCTTAATATAGATCCCAACAATGTGATCACAAATAATATGATAAGAAAAAAATAATTTTATCAAGAACATTTGTTTTTGCACATGTATGATTAATTGGACATTTAAAGTAAAAATCTTATATCACAACAATTTATTTTATAAGATATTAATTAAAATTCTAATATACAAAATCCTTCCACTTGATAAAGAAAAAATAAGTTGACATAACAAAAAAATACCCAGAGGGCTAAATAAAATTCAACTATTTCTTTATCAATATATATATATATATATATATATATATATGTATATATATATAAAAATTTGCACCACAAAAATACAACATTTTTTTTTTGTTTTTTGAAGAAAAAAATGTCCAATTAAAGGTTATAAGTCAATATGGAACAAAAGGAAATGAGAGTGTAAATTTTGGTTCCATATAAATATAACTAAACATGATCAAATGAGGGAAATAAACTGAACATTACAAAAAAAAAGGGAAAAATTATGTAATTCTAAAAGTTCAGTTAAATGAGAATCCCTAAAGAAATTACAATGCACTATAACTTATATCAATAAAATCCTAATACCGATAGGATATAAGAAAATCATTAACATAAGCCAAGAAAAATACATTGTATAACACCAAATTACATTAATAACAATACACCGATAGAGTATAGTTATCATCAATGCAATAAAAAAAATAATTATATCACAAAATTCACATAAATGCATCTAAAATAGTAAAATTATAATTATGTAAATAAAAAAAGAAATTATGCATATTGTCCAATAAATTTGCATAATTTTAATCATATATATTATATGACCAACATACAAAATTCACATTATTATACCCGTGATAGACAAGTAATAATAATGCAAATTAATAAAGAAAATTATGCTCATAAGAGAAAGACAATTAAGATTGTGCATAATTAATAAAATAACCTAAAATCAATTTATAAATGATAATTCAATATTAAAGAGAGTACAGTATAATTGGAGAAAAATACATTGTATAACACCAAATTACATTAATAACAATACACCGATAGAGTATAGTTATCATCAATGCAATAAAAAAAATAATTATATCACAAAATTCACATAAATGCATCTAAAATAGTGAAATTATAATTATGTAAATAAAAAAAAGAAATTATGCATATTGTCCAATAAATTTGCATAATTTTAATCATATATATTATATGACCAACATACAAAATTCACATTATTATACCCGTGATAGACAAGTAATAATAATGCAAATTAATAAAGAAAATTATGCTCATAAGAGAAAGACAATTAAGATTGTGCATAATTAATAAAATAACCTAAAATCAATTTATAAATGATAATTCAATATTAAAGAGAGTACAGTATAATTGGAGAAAAATACATTGTATAACACCAAATTACATTAATAACAATACACCGATAGAGTATAGTTATCATCAATGCAATAAAAAAAATAATTATATCACAAAATTCACATAAATGCATCTAAAATAGTGAAATTATAATTATGTAAATAAAAAAAGAAATTATGCATATTGTCCAATAAATTTGCATAATTTTAATCATATATATTATATGACCAACATACAAAATTCACATTATTATACCCGTGATAGACAAGTAATAATAATGCAAATTAATAAAGAAAATTATGCTCATAAGAGAAAGACAATTAAGATTGTGCATAATTAATAAAATAACCTAAAATCAATTTATAAATGATAATTCAATATTAAAGAGAGTACAGTATAATTGGAGAATACAAATATTGTAAAGAATTATCACAATGAAAATAGGTCCAAAATTCAAGATTATAATAGTAAAAAAAATTTTAATTTAATCTTGAATTAATCAAATTTTTTTTATACTCAAAATACCAATAATATAAAAATATTAAATAAATATGGTATTTTTGAAAAAATAAGAATATAAAAATTAGCAACCACATTCAATGCTTCTGAGAATGAATTTAACACACGAATCATCATACATGATCGTATCAAAACGACAAAGTTCTCCCTTGACCAAATCACAAAAATATGGGTATAAAAATGAGTCCATGCAACCCCATTAACACTTTCCAAAGTAAAGTTAATACAAATATATTATGTTGCCCACACAAATGACTCATATTGGTCAAACATAAAACAAGGAAAACCATTAAGTAATTTTGAAAACAATTTACCCCAAAATTATTTAAAAGAAAACTAGGTTTTAAAGGGGTAGCACTTAAAAAGAAGTTTCAATATATTAGTTACCCATGTAAGGGTAAGGGAATGAAACTTTAACATGTTATTTTAACAATAACAAGTAGCGTAAACCCTCATTTTTTTTTTGTGAAAAAGATAATAGTGAACTATATTATAAAATTTCACTAATAACACAAAAAAATCTTCTATTCAAATTTAATTTTCTAATAGAAAACAATCGTAATTCTCTAATAGAAAACAACTATAATATGTATCTAATTTGGCTCTGATACCAATTGATGGAAATAAAATGAAACCTTAAATCAGTATATACAAGATTATATTATGTATAGAGAATTAAATATAAAAGGATAGAGGAAAGAGAATTTGTGTACCTCAAATATATTGAATTGAAGTTCTTGATTTTCAAGAACAAAAAAAAAAACCCTAGGAATGATTATTGTAGAGATATGAGTTCAATAAGAACTCTTGAGGGTTTTACTACCTACTTTCTAGGGGATTATTCTAAAGAATGTGTATTGTTGTTGTTGTTATAATTTGCTTAATGGGATGACAAATTTATAATCCCCCAGGGTAGGCAGAGACCCCTCAAATGGGCTTTTTATGATTGACTTAACCCATCACATAGTCAATCTTACTATAATCCCATATTATAAGATATGATTATCACCAAATCTTAAATTGCCAGATAATGATAAAATATAATTGATTAATACCAATTCACTATTATTTCCAACAGCTAACTCCTTAGTAAATTAATTTGATTTACTACAACTTAGTGATGAACTCATGGAGTCATAGCGAGTATTCTAATATTTGCAAACGAAAACTTTATTATTTGGTAATTAAATTAAAAACTTTAATTTGTTCAAATAAATAAATTTTCTATGTGGAATATTATTATGTTTTTTTTCTAGCACACAAAATATAAGTAATACACCAAATTAAGAAACTACTACTTTAAATGAAAGATTGCATGAATAGTCATATTGTTTGATGAAACAATTATAAAAGGATGAGAAGGGTTACAATGGTTGAATAGTTATGTTATTTGATGAAACTATTATGAAAGGTTACAATGGTTCAATAATCATGTTGCTTAATGAAATAATTATGAAAGAATAAGAATGATTTTTTTTATAGGTTAAATATTAGTTGTTAATATGTTAGTTTTTATTACTAGAGGGATTCAAACCTACGATTTGAAAGAATGAAAAGGGTTGCAATTGTTGAATAGTTATGTTATTTGATAAAACAATTATGAAAGGTTGCAAGGGTGAAAGGTCATGTTGTTAATTTGACAAAATAATTATAAAAGGAGAATGTGCATTGATTATCATTATGGATGCACATGGAGTCTTCTTAAAAAAATCTAATATTAGGGATATCTCCATCCAAGTATATGTTTATAAGTTTTATACATTAATTCTAATAATTTAAACACAAAAGTATAATTAATTAATCTATTACATGTGTTTTGAATATGGTTTATCTTTTAAAAAGTAGTATATATATATATATATATATATATATATATATATATATATATATCATATAATAGTTTTTATACTGTAATAAAGAAGGGGTATTTTAATTAAGCATTTAAAAAATGAATTTGAAATTCTTGTAGATAAAAATATTAAATATTCACTTAAAAAGGTTGAAGTTAAAAATATTAAATAGTTTTTATAATTTATTAATTATTTTTACCAAAATTTTTAATATAATTCATTAATGATTGTAGTCTTTGGGTAATTTAATGTTTTAAACTAAATTTAATATTTTTAACTAAATTAACCATTTCTATAATATTAATGAATTAGTTATTTAGATCTTATATGATATAGAGGTAACTGTTAGGAGAAGAAAGAACACATTCAAGATGCAAATGGTAATTAGGTGGTAGATGTCGAGGCTTTACAAAGGTTAGTGATAGGTTATTTTTCTTTTCTTTTTTATGATAGTCGTTATTTGTCTTTTGGTATCCAGAAGGCTTTGCCTAATTAAGTTAAAGGATAATTAAAATATTAAATGGAAAGCTTTAGAGAAAGGGGATGAGTTCAAAAGGAAATTTCAAGACTATACCCAAGGAAATTTAATTAATTTAAAGCCCAAACCTAAATGGCCTCTAAGTAATCTTTTAGGTTTGGGTACGGTGGGAAAGGCTTTTTGTTATGTCATTAAATATATTTTAGTTAATTTTGTTTTTTTTATAAGTCAAGTAGTAATATTATTTAAGAAAAACACAATATATGTTTTTCAATTATAGATATGTAAGTATAAATAAAGTAATAACAATTTCACATCTCAACTCTTGTAATACACAAGAATGAGTTCATCACCCATTCTGTAAAATTATGTTATATTAGTTTCAGAGCCTCACTTCATTTCCAAAAGTTAAGTTGGATTGTTAAGATTGTTGCTCTAAAGCTTTATCATTGAAGAGAGAGTCATTTCACTATGGTTAGACTTATCTCACCATATATCTATGTTTTATGTATCGATGAACTTTTCAGCTTGATTAATATTGTAATGGATAATAATATCTGCCTTCTTATCTAGTGTTTTTTATAAGAAAATATTAATTATTAGTATATTAGTTTTATTAATAAAAAAATTCAATTTTACAATCATTAAGTTTTTTTTATATAAACTTTATTACTGGATTAACCTTATAACTCACAATCTTAGCTAGTTATTTAGATGTATGGGGAAGATCTCATATTATCTCACAATGTTTTCATAGATGATCTTCTCTTGTTTATGAAAGTCTCTTCTTCTCAAGATTATTAAAAAGATATTTTTTATTCAATTTCAAAATATTTAAAAATAACTAATTAAATTTAACACTAGTTAACATGAATCTAATATTTATTTATTTTTAATCCGTTAAATATGAGTTATTAAATTTATATTTTTAATTTAATCACTTAATTTTGTTTTTAATGTTTTATGTATAGGATGTTAATATCTCCATATAAGTTATTCGAATAAAAAAACGGAGTTATTTTTAATAAAAATAATTTTATTACTATTTTCATTTAATTCGTGTCATGTAGTTTACCTTTAATTATATAAATTTCTTTTACTTCACCGAGGAACAATATCGTTTAAAATTAATTTTATAGTTGTACTAAAAACTATACATATGAAATGATTTATTTCTTATTAATAAATCAGCTCTATATTATTGATATTTGAAATGGTTTTAGATTTTTTAAATAACATAATAAATAATAAAATCATTAATTTAATTTGTATATAATTAAAAAAATACCTCTAAATGAGTTTGTGGAATATGTAAAAAATGTTAGGATTTCAAACTAGTCTCAAATTTGTGGAATGGCATTACATCGAATTTGGTGGACGATGAGAAGTATTCCTGCGTTAGTTTAATATTAGGGGTGACTCAAAATATTCAATATAAAAAAATAATTATAACTTGTTATATAATAATTAATTATTTTAATATGGTTATAAGTGTATAACTTATATGATATAATTAATGTAATTAACTTAATTTTATTAGATAAATTATTATAATTAAAATTTGTTTTATAACTGTTATTTTTAATAAAAAATGTTGGTGAATAATAATCAATGTAAAATAATTTTTTTTTACAATTGCAATCGATTTTATTTTAAATATATGAAATTTTTTCATACCTTTAATAATTAATTTATTAGAAAAGAAATAAAAAGATATAAAAAGAAAGGTTAGATGGAAAAAATGAAAATATGCCTATAAATGAATACTTTAGTCCATTTTCTAATTTTTAATTTTTAAATTTCCTTTTTTCTTGTAAACTCAAATAAACAATAAACAATAAATAAAAAATATATTTTTTTACATTTTGATAAAATTAAAATTTGATGATAAATTAATTATATTTTATATTATGAATGAAATTAATTTATCATCAATTTTTAATTTTTAAATGTCCTTTTTTCTTGTAAACTCAAATAAACAATAAATACAAAATATATTTGTTTACATTTTGATAAAATTAATTTAAAAATAATATTTAAAAACTAATTTAAAAATTGATGATAAATTAATTTCATTCATAATATAAAATATAATTAATTTTAAGATATAAGTATTAATATAGTTTGAATGATTTCCTAAAGTTTATATAATTAGCCAGTTTTATTTTAATGATTCTTATAAATGATAAAAATACAAATAAAAACTAAACTATTTTAATTTTTTATCTCTCACACATATATATATATATATATATATATAATAAAATATGAGAATAGTCCTATGGATAGCGCAATAAGTAAATAACTATTTTTGAGACAGTTCACACATTTGTGTCAATTACCATATCTATATGATAGTTATAACCCGTAAAAAATAGGCTAACAAAAAAAAAGAAAACCCATACATTTGTGGCATATGTCACATCATCATGGATAATATGTTAAGTAGAAAAACTCTCTCTAATATCATCCACACCTCTATAACAATGATTACATCTATGTGAGAAAGATGATTAGAAAAAAAACTTCTCTGACATTACTCACACCTTTGTGGAATACACATAATCCTGCGAATAACACATTAAGCAAACAAAGCCACCAACAAATTTCCCACGCCTTTGGAAAAAAGGTTACAATGTTGTAGATAATTTTTTGAGTAGGAAAAGACCTTCCCTAACATATCCCACATATGTGCTACTGGACACATCAATGTGGAAAACATGCTAAGTAGAAAAATCAATTTTAAAAATAATTTTTTTCCAAAATATTTATTTAATTGGTTATGGACAAATAACTTGTTAAATATTTAGTTGTGTATCAATAACTGATTATATAATAATTGATTTTAAATATATCTAATTATGTAACCAATTATTTATTATAATGATACCAATTATAATAAATGATAATCAATTATAAAAGAAGTGTTATAGTTGTCATCATCTAATTTTGTTTGGATAAATACAAAAATCCAAAAAAAGAAGAAGAAAAAACTCAAATTATAAAAAAATATGTTTTCAGTCAACTACTTGAGGTTAATCAATAAAAGATTCAATCTAATACAAAAGAAATAAAGAAAATCAAAATTACAAAAAATAGAATTTTTTTATATAAAAAATGAAAAGAAATAGAAATAAAATAAAAAAACAAAAAATAATCTACATAAACCAAAAGTTCATATTAGAAAAGAAAATGTATATATACCAAAAACAATAAAATAAAAATAAAAAAAAGAAAAGAGACGAAAAGGGAGGCATAAGCTACACAACTACCCTATTCGCCAATTACGTATCCTAATTAACATTTTTCACATACACTTATATATTGAATGAAAATACTCTGTCCCAACTTCGTGTCTCATCCTCTGTCCCAATTAATCAATAAACGTTATGTTATTTAATGAGTTATATACGATATTAAAAAATTATAAAAAAATTATTAAATGATGTGATGTTTATGGATTAGTTAAGACAAGAAATGAGACACAAATTTATGACAGGATTTCCACCCCAATAGATCTTGCTTTTGCTAGATTTGTTTCCCAAAAACAAAACCAACCATTAAATGAAAATTAATGTTTGATCACCCTCATCCATACTAAAATGTTCAAATCATGTTTTTCGGATTCCTTTAATTGGATATTCCTCTTCATAGTCCTTACCTTCTTCATTTTCTCACAACCACCAAAGTAGAAGACCCTTCTTTAATGTTCCAATTGTGCCAAAAACTAACCATCAATACCACTTAGCCAAATAAACCTTAAGAGCCTCTTCTCCACTTTAGTTTCCAACCCTACTACAAACTCACTTCACAAACCAACAACAACAAACTATGCAGTCACATACACAACCATATGAAGTCTTTGGTCTTTGAATCCCCATGACATGAGAGTGTTGAACCATTAGTAAACACCAGCAAATACCTTCCAAACTCTTAACTAAATTCTGCTTTAACACTGCTTCAACACCATCAAGTTTTGATGTGACCATGCCTAGCCAAGGACCTATCACTAGAGTCATGGCTAGAAGGATTGAAGAAGACCTAACCCTTGCAGACGAAGGAAGACTTCACCTCCTATGGAGAGTGAAGATATTAGGCTAGGGACTTTAGTTAATAAAATGTAATTTTCCTTTATTTTAATTTTGAGGAGCATTAGGAATTTAATTTGGGACATGTATTTAGTCTATTTTTTATTTTAGGAGGTGTCTTAGGAATTTAGAGGGTTGATTTAGATTTTTGGGTCTTTATGAAGGAAATAAGGGGTAGCCTTGATATCTACACCCCTCTTTTCCTACATAAACCCCCTAAGCTAATAAGAAGGAATCTTGGCCCTTGGTTTGAGAAACTTAGGCACGAAGTTTGATGATCTAAGAAGGGAATTGTTTCTCAATCCTCCTCCCTTAGATCTCTCCTTTTAATCCTAGCCCTTCTTTTTTAGGTTATCTTGTTCAAGAGGTTAGCTACCTCTATAAATAGGAGCTCCTCCCCTCACTTGTATTTTTTACACTTGAATTTAATCCTAGAGATCATATTGGTTGTGAGGTTCTTACCTTTGAGTGTACCCCTTCTCCTTTGTGAGAGCTTCTAAGAGTTATCAAGGGACCCCTCCCTTGTGGCCTCTCCTCTTTGGCTTATCAAACCTAGTATTTGTGGCGCCTCACCCCATTCCTTTCCTCTCCATAAATCCATTTCCCTTCCAAATGACCTTAGAAAGGATCCTTTGGGCAAGTGATCATCAAAGATCACATCAAGTGGTATCTAGAGCCACTTTCTAAAGGTCACGTTCTTTCTCAATTTTTTTTGCTTTGTTGTTTATCTCTTTGATCTCTTTATTTTAAAGTCCTTCATTTTTTGTCATCTTTATTTCCTTTATTGTCTAGTAGTATAGCTTTTTATTCTTGCTATTATATGCACTTTTGTTTCCTATCTATGTGCATATGTTCCATTTAATTTGATGCAATTTTATTTGTCCCTTTCTTTGCATCTTATTTCCGTGTTCAAATTGCTTAGTTTTCCCTTGTTTTTTATGTTAAAGTGTGCCTAATAAGTTATGACCATTAAACCCACATGGTTGAGGATTTTCCACACCATTGTGGTGATCAACTTTGGCCACTTTGTTACACCTTTTGTTTTGAGTCTCTTGCTAAAATTTTTGCTCTATTCTTAGGTGTGTTATTTTTTTTCTTAATCTTGTGTTTTGTCAAATACTAGTCATGTTAGTTTCCTATTTTGTCTCATTTAAATTCTTTAGGTTTTAACCTCTTAAAATTTTTACAAAAAGCCTTCAAAAACATTTTGAATTGAGCTCCTAAGAGGTTAACCTCTTGTTGAGTCTCTTAAGTCTTTTATGCTTTTAGTTCAAGCATAGTAATATCTTTGTTGTTCTTAAATATTTGCTCAATTCAATCTTTATATGCTTCTTTTTTTATGTTGAATTATTAGTAGCTTTCCACTTGGTTTACCTTCACTATTGGTGCCTCTTTATGGAATTTTAGCTTGGGTGAATTGTGTTAGTAATTTGAGCAATCAATTTACTTCAAAATTAACCCTAAATCATTCCTTAAGCACCATTAGTTCAGTGGTATTTGAAACTACTAAGTTGTTTTGCCTTTAGTTGCATGCATTACTTGAAAATTGTGTGACCTTACTTTGTGCTTATTCGCTAAAGCGTTATTATTTCAAGCATCCTCATTAAAATTTCAATTCAACAAGCTATTAGGTGCAGTAAAATGATTAGAAAAAGTTTAAAAAAAATTAGAAAAAGTTCAAGTTAAAAAAAAAGAAGATAAAGAACTCAAAAGAAAGACAATTTTGAAGTTGTGTACCTAATAGTAGAAACATTTGATATGAGGAACCAATTGTGATTCAAAAACAATTACTTGAGTAAGCTTTTTGGTTTTTGGTCAATTAAATTTTATTAAGTGTGCAACTTTTGGTTTCAGTTTTTTGTTTGAGTCTTTTTTCATCTCCACTTTTAGAGCTAATTTAGGAAAGTTATTTGTGTGCTACCTTCCTTTGTGAGCCTTATGTTTTCTTGCTTGTCTTATTTACTTCTGTGAGTTTGTCATTGTTTAATATATCCACTTGGATTTGTGAAACTTGTTTTGTTTTTCACCTTTGTTTTTTGTCTTGTGTTGTATTCGGCCTTGGTAAGGAAAGCTTGGGAAAGGTGCCATACACAAGATTTTGGCAAGTCCAAAAAAGAGGAAACAAGGGTAGCATTCTTGGGGTGGGTTGATGCAACTCAAAGGGACTTGATCAAAAGGAGCCAAACATGAACAAGCTTGGAGTGAAGACTTTGTTTTATTTTTTATTCTTTGTATTGTGTAAACTTAATTTTAGATTGGGAGTTTGAGTGCCCTTAAGGCCCTCCCTTGGTTTGTAATAATTTTGGTTAATTTTAGCTTAGTTCCTTGTTAATTAGGTGAAGAAGGAAGAAGTGGTACACTTCCTTCAACAACTTAGGAGCACGATTAGACCCTTTCTCTTTTACATTCTTCCACTTTTAATTTCTTTTGCAAAAAACGTGTAGAGGCTAAGAGTTCCAAAGACTCATCAAGCCACCTTAGGTGTGAAAACAAAAAAGAGAGGATTGTTGCTTGAAAAAAAATAAAATTGGCCTACCCTCTAGTTTTTAGCATCCAAGCACCATGACTTCCCATACACATTCTAGTGCACATAGTTGTTCATCAAGTAAGAGTGTCAACCAAAGAAAACCTTCTAAGGGAGACACTCTTGAAAACCTTAACTTAGAATTTAGGGAATGGATGGCTAAAGAACAAGAAATGAGAGAAGAAAAAGAGAGAAAAAAAGAAATAAAAGAAAAGGAAAAAAAAGAGAAGAGTTAAAAAAAGAGATGTTGGAAATGAGAAAAGAGAAAAAAAAGCGAGAGAGAGAAGACAAAGAGAGAGAAGAGAGGATGAAGAAAGCAGAAGAAGGAAATAACTAGAAAGAAAAAGAGAAAAAGAGGAAGAAGAGAGAAGGAAAGGAGAAGAGAGTAAGAGGAGAGATGTGAGAGAGAGTGATAGAAAAAAGAAAGGAATTCTCATAAGATCCCCATCTAGGCATTTTAGCTCTAGTGAAGAAGAATACTATAGAAATCAACATAAGCATCACTCTCATTCATCATACAATCATCGTTCTCCTCAAGAGAACATAAATCATGCTAGGGAACCAAAGGTAGACCTACCCCATTTTCATGGTAGGGAAGATGTTGAGACTTGCCTAGATTGGGAAGTCAAAGTGGAAAACCTCTTTCGATGCTATGAAATTAGGGAAAAAAGGAAAGTACCTTTGGCCTCCCTTAGTTTTCAAGGTCCTGCTTTGCATTGGTGGGATGATTTAGTCAAGGATAGGGCCCATAAACAAATGCCTGACATTCGCTACTGGAATGATTTAAAAACTTGTTTGCGAAGAAGGCACATTCCTTCATATTATGAGAGGGGTCTTTTGGATAAACTCCAAAGACTTAGGCAACATAACCTAAGCATTGAGGAGTATAGACAAAAGATGGAGCTTCTCATACTAAGGGCCAATATCATTGAGGAACCCAATGCTACCCTTGCTAGGTTTTTGTGTGGATTAAGCTCTGACGTTAGAGATAAGGTAAAGCTTATTTCATACTCAAACCTTGATGAGGTGGTAGAACTTTGTGTAAGAGTTGAGAATCAACTCAAGAGAAAAAGCTTTAAAAAAGATTCTCCCTCTTACTCAAAGAGATACCAACGTAAGAGAAACTCTTTCAAGGGTTTTCCGAAAGAGGAACCCAAGCATTTTCAAGATACAAAAGCACCTCATGTAGAGAGAAAACCCCCTACTACTAAGCCTACTGAGAGGCAACGTAGTATCAAATGCTTCAAATGTCTTGGGAGAGACCACATTGCCTCTCAATGCCCCAACAAGAAAACCATGATTGTGAGGGGACAAGAAATTTGTATTGAGAATAACTCATCTTCCTCCTCTAGTGAGAGTGAGGAAGAATGGGGACATACTTTTGAACAAGAGTGTGAGGAAGCTTTCCCTTATGAGGGGGACCTCCTAATGGTTCAAAGGCTTCTTGGGAGACAACCTCTAGAGTTTGGCCAGTCACAAAGAGAGAACATCTTCCATACAAGATATAAAGTAAATGGCAAAGTATGTTCTCTCCTTGTTGATAGTGGCTCCTGTTGTAACTGTTGTAGCTCTTGGTTGGTTGAAAAGCTAGCCTTGACTACCATGCCCCATCCCAAACCTTACAAATTGCAATGACTCAATGAGCAAGGGGAGATGGTAGTCAATGAACAAGTTATGGTTCCAATTTCCATAAGATCTTATAATGATGAGATTCTTTGTGACATAGTTCCTATGGAGGCTGGTCATATCCTGTTGGGGAGACCATGACAATTTGACAAGAAAGCTATTCACCATGGTCACTCCAACCAAATAATTCTCACCCATAATGAAAAGCGCTTCAAATTGTATCCTTTGTCACCTTCTCAAGTGGCTGAGGATCAATTTGCGATGAAAGAAAAAGAGTTGAGAAAAAACAAAAACAAAAAAAAAACACAACAAACTTCACCTTTAAAGCTTGAAAAGGGTAAAGAGAAAGTCGGAAGGTGATGCCCCTTCGAAAGGGAA
This sequence comes from Psophocarpus tetragonolobus, assembly GCA_037954015.1. Taxonomy (NCBI): domain Eukaryota; kingdom Viridiplantae; phylum Streptophyta; class Magnoliopsida; order Fabales; family Fabaceae; genus Psophocarpus; species Psophocarpus tetragonolobus. The sequence continues at coordinate 39,310,329 of CM075688.1, read as the reverse complement.
TATTAGTAAAAGGAGCCTATTTGCTACTAAACGTGATTTAAAAGAAGCTCCTTTGACTAACAAGCCATTTTATCTCCTATTTTGCAAAGAGGCATCAAATCCTTCTCCCATTTTACATTCTTCTGCTGAGAACACTGTCACAACCCATGCACATGAGCACCTTCCTCAAGGGGTTCAAGATATTTTAAAAGAATTTGATGATATATTCCCTAATGAGGTTCTGAAAGGACTTCCTCCTATTAGGGGTATAGAACATCAAATTGATTTGGTGCCTGACGCAAGTCTACCTAATAGACCTGCCTATAGGACCAACCCCATGGAGACCCAAGAGATTGAGTCTCAAGTGAATAAGCTGTTGGAGAAGGGTTGGGTTCAAAAGAGCCTAAGCCCTTGTGCTGTGCCAGTCTTGTTGGTGCCCAAGAAGAATGGCCAATGGAGGATGTGTGTTGATTGTCGTGCAATCAACAACATCACCATCAAATATAGGCACCCAATCCCCCGTCTTGATGACATGTTGATGAATTGCATAGGGAAAAAATATTTTCAAAAATAGATCTTAGAAGTGTTTACCACCAAATAAGGATCAAAGAGGGTGATGAGTGGAAAACTGCTTTTAAGACTAAATTTGGTCTTTATGAGTGGTTGGTTATGCCCTTTGGGCTAACCAATGCCCCAAGAACATTCATGTGCTTAATGAATCATGTACTGAGGGATTGCCTTGGTAAATTTTGTGTAGTTTACTTTGATGATATTTTAGTTTACTCTAGGAACCTAGATGATCATTTAGGACATCTAAGGCATGTTTTTGCTCTTCTTAGGAGTAATCATCTTTTTGGTAACTTAGAAAAATGCACCTTTTGTGTAGATAATGTAGTTTTCCTAGGTTTTGTAGTTAACACAAAACGGGTCCATGTTAACCTCGAAAAGATAAAAGCTATTCAAGAATGGTCACCCCAAAGAGTGTGACAGAGATAAAAAACTTCCGTGGTCTCGCTGGATTTTATAGGCGCTTTGTGCCTAATTTCTCCACGCTCTTCGCACCAATAAATGATTTGGTGAAAAAGGAAGTTCCTTTCCTTTGGGGTGAGAAACAAGAGAAAGTCTTCCAGCTAATTAAGCATAAACTGACCCATGTACCAGTCTTGACATTACCTGAATTTTCTAAAACATTTGAACTTGAATGTGATGCCTCTTGTGTAGGTTTGGGAGCTGTCTTGTTGCAAGAAGGGCACCCCATTGCATATTTCAGTGAAAAACTCAATGGTGCCCCCCTCAACTACCCCACCTATGATAAAGAGTTTTATGCTCTAATTAGGGCCCTTCAAAATTGGGAGCATTACCCTGCTCCCAAAGAGTTTGTCATTCATAGTGACCATGAGTCACTAAAATATTTGAGGGGTCAAGGTAAATTGAACAAAAGGCATGCAACGTGGGTGGAATATCTTGAATCCTTCCCTTATGTCATCAAGTACAAGAAAGGAAAAGAAAATATGGTGGCTGATGCTCTTTCTAGGCGTCATGCCCTTTATTCATCCTTGAGTGCAAAAATCTTGGGATCTGATGACATTCGGGCTATGTATCCTTCTGACAAGGATTTCGGTCCCATCTTTGCTGCCTCTGCATTTGCATTCACATTAAAGGCCCATGATGGGTACTTCATAAGTGAGGGGTATCTCTACAAAGGGAGTAAGCTTTGTATACCCCAAGGATCAATTAGGAACTTACTCACAAAAGAGAGCCATGAAGGTGGGCTCATGGGGCATTTTGGGATTTCAAAAACCTTCCTGCTTTTACAAGAGAAATTCTTTTGGCCCCATATACGTACAGATGTCCATAGACATTGCTCTAGATGTATAGCTTGCTTGCAAGCAAAGTCTAAAGCAATGCCTCATGGACTATACACACCTTTACCTGCTCCTTCTGCACCTTAGGAGGATATTAGCATGGATTTCATCCTTAGGCTCCCAAGAACCCAACGAGGTGCAGACTCCATATTTGTGGTGGTGGACCGATTTTAAAAAATGGCCCATTTTATTCCCTGCCACAAAGTGGATGATGCCAGCAACATCGCAAGACTTTTCTTTAAAGAGATTGTCCGATTGATGGCATACCATCTTCAATAATGTCAGATAGGGATGTGAAGTTCCTTATCCATTTTTGGAAAACTTTTTGGGCTAAGAATGGAACTAAACTGCCTTTTTCCATTACCTGTCACCCTTAAACTGATGGGCAAATAGAAGTGGTGAATAGATCTTTATCCACTATGCTGATGGCTCTCCTTAAAGGCAACTATAAGTCTTGGGATGAGTACTTTCCCCACATTGAATTTGCTTATAACCGGATGGTTCATAGAACCACCAAGCATTCTCCATTTGAGGTGGTCTATGGCTTTAATCCTCGTACTCCTCTATATTTTTTACCTCTTCCTCTTTCTGTTGTTGTGCATAAAGAAGGAGAGGCAAAAGCCATTTTTGTAAAACAATTACATGAGAAGGTTAAAGCTAACATAGAGCGCCAATCCTTGAGAGATGTTACTTTCGCCAATAGGGAGAGGAAAAAGGTCATCTTTGAAAAGGGCGATTGGGTATGACTTCACTTGAGGAAGGATAGATTTCCTTCTCGAAGGAAGTCCGAACTTATCCCTAGAGGAGATGGACCTTTCCAAATCCTTGAGTGGATCAGTAATAATGCCTATGTTTTAAATCTGCCTGAGGATTATGGCGTAAGCACCAGTTTTAATGTTTCTAATTTGTCTCCATTTGTAGGTGCTGAAAATGATGAAGACCCCATGGATTTGAGGTTAAATCCTCTCCAACGGGGAGGAGATGATGTGACCATGCCTAGCCAAGGACCTATCACTAGGGTCATGGCTAGAAGGATTGAAGAAGACCTAGCCCTTGCAGATAAAGGAAGACTTCACCTCCTATGAAAAGTGAAGATATTAGGCTAGGGACTTTAGTTAATAAAATGTAATTTTCCTTTATTTTAATTTTGAGGAGCATTAGGAATTTAATTTGGGACATCTATTTAGTCCATTTTTTATTTTAGGAGGTGTCTTAGGAATTTAGAGGATGGATTTATCTTTTTGGGTCTTTATGAAGGAAATAAGGGGTAGTCTTGATGTCTACACCCCTCTTTTCCTACATAAACCCCCTAAGCTAATAAGAATCTTGGCCCTTGGTTTGAGAAACTTGGGCACGAAGTTTGATGATCTAAGGAGGGAATTGTTTCTCAATCCTCCTCCCTTAGATCTCTCCTTTTAATTCTAACCCTTCTTTTTTAGGTTATCTTGTTCAAGAGGTTAACTACCTCTATAAATAGGAGCTCCTCCCCTCACTTGTATTTTTTAGACTTGAATTTAATCCTAGAGATCATATTGGTTGTGAGGTTCTTACCTTGTGGCCTCTCCCCTTTGGCTTATCAAACCTAGTATTTGTGGTGTCTCACCCCATTTCTTTCCTCTTCATAAATCTATTTTCCTTCTAAATGACCTTAGAAAGGATCCTTTGGGCAAGTGATCATCAAAGATCACATCACTGCTTTAACACTACTTCAACACCATCAAGTTTGCTCAGAGTTAAAGGAAATCACTTGAACCCAATGCAGTGCCTTTTGCTGCTCAACAGCATAATGCAGTTCTTCTTTCAAGGCTTGCAAACTCATCCCATGATTTTCTTTTTATGCTTTGTTCCACTTTGTTATTTGGGTTTGTCTTTGCATGTCTGATAAGTTGAATGATTTGTGCATCTAGTGTCATTCATATATTGTTATCGGTTAGTTTGACGCATTGTTTGATTGTGCATGTTTGGTTTCATGTAAGTGTCTACTTTTTCCTTTTTAATCATTTGGTTATTTTGATTTTATGATTTTGCTATTGTGTGCATGAATATTTTATTTGCTTATTATATTTTTTATTAAAAGGACTGCACGGTGTTTTACATAGCAATACCTATCATATACTTATCATATTCTTTATTTAATATTCTTATATTTTATGTTTTAGTGTTTTATTCACATGCCATTTTAAACTAGTAATTTCCCTACTTTCATTATGACTATTATTTTGACAGTCCTCTTTTTATATAAGTCAATCTAAAATTTGTTACATGTTATAAATCAAAGGTCACGTAAAAAAAAAATTGTTCTAGACTTATGTTAATAAAGTAAGACAAAAAGTTGTCATAGTATTAAATATTTTTTATGTTATCTAATTAAAATAATAAAAATATAATAATAATAAAATTTTATATATAAATAATAAATTCTTGTAAAAAACATTAAAATAAATTAATAAAATAAAAATACTAATTCGTATGGGTTAATAAATATTTTTTATGTTATCTAATTTTTCACATCTATTTAAAGGTAAACTTTCTTTGGACAGACATCGTAGGATACTAATACCTTCCTTACACATAATCAATTATTGAACTCAAAAATTTGGTTTCACGTACCATTTTTTATTTTAAAGGTTTTTTCTGATGTTTTCCTTAATAAACATTGATGGCGACTCCTCTGATTTTTAAATTATTTTTTATTGTCCTGTTAAGACCCATTTGTCGACAATAGTTATAGTTATTACAACTACTTTATATATATATATATATATATATATATATATATATATATATATATATATATATATATGACAACTCATGTGAGAAAGAAGGTTACGATAAGAAATGAGAAAACATAATAATAACCATGAGATTTTAATAAATGATTCAGATTGAGTTGTTAATTAAACAAGCTCACGTGATTCTCTTACATAAAAACCTTCCTATAAAATCTTAACAGGTCACTCTCGTCACCCCCACAGAATCCTCTACAAGGTCACCGCCACCACGTTGCCACCACCACCACCACCCCACTACCACTGCCATTGGTACCACCGTTGTCGCCATTAATAGTGATGATGGCGGTAGAGTGAAGCATACATAACCTGCATAGTTTAAAACCCTAATCAAATTGAAAAAAAAAGAAGAAATATAGAAGAGAAAGAATTAAACAAATACATAGCGCTGTATTGAGAAATGAGACAAAAACAAAACGACTCAAAATTCTATGGTATTTTAAACTCGAAAGAGGACAAAGCAAATTGTGTTTTTGAAAGCCATCATTAGCGATAGTAATGGTGGGGTGAAGGTGGTGACAAGTTATAGAGGATTCTTCAGGGGTGACAAGAACAATCCATTTAGAGTTTGTGGGGTGGTGTCTGTGTGAGAGAACCACATGAGCTTGTTTAATTAACAATTCAATCTGAACAATTTATTAAAATCTTATGGTTATTATTATGTTTTCTCATTTCTCACTATAACCCTTTTTATCACAGAGTTGTCCTCTTTCTCTATACACACACATATATATAAGGGACATATCTAGTGAGAAAGTCAAATTTATATGAGAGTGATAGTAACAAATATCAACCACTGAGAGAGGAGAGAAAAGAATATCCAAAAAATCTCAATCATTAAGAGAGGAGGGAGAAAAAAGAGTGACGAATAATAAATGTTGGAAGATAGAAAATGAGTAGTTATTTCAACCATTAACTTTTATTTCAATGACTGAAATTTGTTTTTCTCACTTTATATTTATATTAGAGTGAGTGAAGCAAATATCAACAATTGAGAGAAGAGAGAGAATAATATCCAAAAAAATCCCAACCATAAATTTTTAGTGATCATGGTTAGGTTATTAAAATAACTTAACTACGTGCTGGTTCATTTACAGTACTGCCTCATTTACAATATTGAATAAGCTATAGTTCTTGAATCATCTTTAATTAGTAGTGACTGTTGTATTGAATCTCACTTTTGTCCTTTAAGAATATTTTACATATATGGAAAATAAAAGGAAAAAAAATATTAATATAGAAAATATAGTATTGGTTTTTGTTTAATATTTTAGGAGAAGATTTCGTCTTTAATTTTATACATATAATTAATGATAATTTTTTTTAACTTTTCATTTATTATAAATTAACTATTTAAATAATTTTCTAAAGTTTTTCCTCTTTTATAAATTTCTAGATGTGTCCATGGTGGTTGTATATATCCTCCTCGGTTACTTAACTAAGATAAAGCTATGCTTCAACATGCTTGTGTTGCAGCTTGTGGTGAGGTGATTAAGGACAATCATGAGTTTGAATAATAATTAGTAAGTTCATTTATACTCGGTTCAACTGGAATTAATGGAAAAGCTATCCATCATAACTTTTAATTTATCTAAAAATTTTATTTAATTTCACTTTCAAATAAATAAATATATTTTTTATAAGCAAATATAAATATATATGAATTTAATTGGTATACACTATCAGTGTAAAAATTTTTATACTGACATTCAATCACAACCCTTCATCTAAGTTTGTTGACTTTATTAATTAGTATTTTAAATATCACATAAATGAAAAGTTATGATCGAACGTTAGTGTAAAAATTCTTTACACTAACAGTGTGCTCCAATTAAACTCAATGTGTATGTCTCTCTCTCTCTCTATATATATATATATATATATATATATATATATATATATAATGTGTCAAAACCATAAGTGTACAATGTCGTTAAATAATAATAAAAGTCGTTCTTTCACAAGGACTGTATGTTTGACAAAGAAATAATTGTTAATAATTTTAATTAATTTTAAAGATAACTTAAATTAATAAAAAAGGATCAAAGTTCTATAATAAAAAAAAAGTGAATTCTAAAATCAAAATAAAGATAACAGTTTCAAATAATATAAAATATAAGATAAGGAAATCATACCTAATATAAAAGGTAGATTTTTTATATTTTGATATATTTGAAAAATAGGAAATATTTGAAAAAATAAAAAAGAGATAATTCAAAGATTTGAAAATTAAAATTTTAGAAATCTTCAAGGGAGTATCACACCCTATTTATTGATTCAATTTTAATTATATTTTATTTACTGATTGACCTAAGCGAGTCCTTTTTTAAAAATAATTATCTAAATTGTCTGTTTTAAAAAAATTTATCAAGTCTATTTTTCAGTTTGACTTTCCCAATTGCAGTTTTAGTGGCACATAAGTCGTATGCTTATGTGACATTCAAGTCGCCAACAAATCTCTCCTAAAACAACAAACACAGATTGTAGTTTAATTATAGTAAAAAATAACTTTCTGGGAAATACACGGGGAAAAATTACCCCTTTAAAACCGCAAATATCACTTACAATTTGTTCATTTTTTGTTTGTTTTTTTATATTGAGTTATGCTTTGTTGGTGGTTAATATGCCCCTTTTGTTGAGCTTCTCATTTCAGTTTCAAACTTGTTCTCACAAGCTTTGTTCTTGTCTCTTTCTTAGTTCCCCTACTCGTATTAGTGCTTGTGTGAGCATGCATCATAATTTCCTTGGCATTGTTTCCTTTTCGTAATCAAGGTTTCATGAGTCCACGCCACTATCTAAGGATTTAGTTTTTGCTTTTGTTGACTTTGGTCTATGTGAACAAGAAGAATATTTTTTATCGTGGAAGAGAAATGGATGATACTGCCTCTTTTGTATCAAAGAAGGAATGGAAATTGCCTCCTTGGGAAGAAGTAGAACTAAAAGATGTTGAAGGAAGAAAAGTTTTTGGTGCAGTTTGTAATATTCCAAATTTATAATACAATATTTAATTATAATTTAAATTTAATATATATTTAGTAATCAAATAAAATTAAAATAATATCTAATAATAGGATATTTTAAAATTTTAGATAATATTTATATATAATAATAATAAACAAGTGTTATTAGTAAAATAATGTATTATTGGAGAATATATAGTATGATTAAATAATATATATATATATATATATATATATATATATATATATATATCTCGTGAGAATATATATTTATAATAAAAGAACATATATGTTAAAATTTCAAAATAAATCATATATATATATATATATATATATATATATAAACAGTAACGTAATGTATAGTAAAAAAACAGAAATGATATAAAAAAAATCATGAAAAGAAGGTTGAACAACAGATAAGGAATGAAGGGAAAAGAAAAAAAATAATTACAGCATGTGAAGATAAGAGAAAGAAGAAAAGACAACAAAACTTATCTATATCTAATGGAAAATAGTTAACTAGTAACTAGGATGGAAGAAAAAAAAATCATGAGATTAGTCTATAAATAGCTTAAGTGAAAGGCAGGAACCGTAAAAAAATTTGGAAGAAGAACTTGAAAAAGAAAGTTGAGTGAATAATAGTGAGTGAGTAGTTATTAGAAAAGAAAATTCAAATTCTTGTATTATTCCAATTATTAAGGTAAGGAGGAGGAGACATTTATCACTTTTAAATATTATACTTGTTTATTCTATGTTATTTTTAACTATATTTATTTCGTAAGGTGTCTCTAACCTCGTTGTATTTATTATTTTATATTACTTTTAGTTACAATTATTTAGTGAGGTGTGTCTAACCTTGTTTTATTTATTATTTTATGTTACTTTTAAATATAATTATTTAGTGACGTGTCCCTAACCTTGTTTTATTTATTATTTTATGTTAGTTTTAACTATAATTATTTAGTGAGGTGTCTCTAACCTTGTTCTATTTATTATTTTATGTTACTTTTAATTGTAATTATTCATTGATGTGTTTCAAACCTCATTTTATTTATCATTTTATGCTACCTTTAGTTATAATTATTTTAATTTGTTGTTCATATTGTTATTTGATTTATTAAATTAGTTATTTTTTTATCATTTTATTTTAATATAATGGTTATTGAATATATAACAAAAATTTTAATAAAAGGTTTAATTTTTAAATAAAGATTTGAAGTAAGATGTAGTTGAAGGTTTGACCTCGGGGATTTAAATAAGTAAATATTTAAGGTAAAATATCCTTGTATTCTTTAAAAATCATAGTAAAGAAACTCATTTATACTAGTCACTACAAAAATAATTCAAATTTATAAAAAATATATATATAATAAGTATAAATATTTCTCTCTCTATATACATGGTAATTTTTTTCACTCCTTTATTTTCTTGTTTGATATAAAAATGAAATTGCAAATTTAAAGGATGAATGCGCCTAACGCTCCAAACCCTTTTACCACAGTTATTTCGGTCACTTTTTCAGGTACAAATTGGATCACCAATGTAATTGAAAATTCAATTACATTCAGAGGAACTAACATGTCAACTGTGATATTTTACCACGAACTGGATAGACCAATGGTGATTGAGGGACCAATAATGGTTACCTTTTATCTTCCACTGACTAACTATACAAATCCCTTGTTAAATATTTTTTCTACCGGCCATGTAAATATTGTAGTATAAAAAAAAATATAAGTAAAGGGGGGAACCACCCATAAATAAAAGCTTCCATATATATATATATATATATATATATATATATATATATGCATATAGTAGAAATATGTAACATTGTAAATATGACTTGTGAATATATATAAATATGATTTTGTTTATGATTTCATTTTACTTTATCTTATTTTGTTAAATAAATAATTGAAGAAAATAAATTATTTGTCAAAAAAATAAGGTAGAAAATAAATAATTTCCTTGTAATTAATAAAAGGATTAAATGAAGAAAAAAAATTATCATGAAATTGGGATATAAAAAATACTGTTACATTTAGATGGTATCAGAGCAACGTTCCATGTGAGACTTGGAAATGGGCTAACCATGTCACTATGTTTTAACTTGAATAATTTCATATGGCAGGAAGAAGAAGAAATACTAAATTAACGAAGGCAGTACAAGTTATTAGAGACATGGCTGCAGCTTTAATAAGAAATCAAAGTCCAGAAGGAACTGTTGAGTCACAAGGATTAATTGAATTTAGAAGGAACAAACCTTCACAATTTCATGGAGGTTATAATCTGGATAAAGCTGAAATATGGATTAAGGAAATAGAAAAAATATTTTGAGCAATGAATTATCCTGATAATCAAAAGGTAAATTATGTTGTGTATGTTAGTAGGAGAGACTGAATATTGGTGGAATAGTACTAGTAGGTTATTAGAAAAAGGAGGAATAAATATTACATGGGAAGCATTTACCGCTAAATTTTTAGAAAAGTATTTTCCTAATGATGTGAGAAGAGCAAAAGAAATAGAATTTATGCAATTAAAAATAGAAAACATAACAGTAGGAGAATATGCTTCTAAATTTGAAGAATTAGGTAAATACTCTACTTTTTTATATCACCTAGATAAGAGGATGAAGTGTATTAAGTTTGAAGATGGACTTAGGCCTAAACTAAGGAAGGCAGTAGAGATGCTAGAAATTTCTAATTTTCCTACACTTATTCACAAGTGTTGTTTTCTGGAAGGTTTTGAAAATAATCAAAATAATAGACCGAAGTATTTTGGCCCTCAGCTAAATAAAAAGAGAAACCACGATAGAAAACCTTATAACTGTTCCTAAGGGAAACCTCAAACTTCCCAATTTTCCTCAGGAAATTTCAGTAGACCTATGACTAATCAGGTTAGGTGTCTTAAGTGTGGACAAGGACATTATGCTAAAGATTGTCATCTCAAAGGGCTTGTTTGTTTAAAGTGTGGAAAACTTGGTCATGTGTTTTTTGAGTGTGGACAACCAAAAATACATTCTAACTCTTCTGTATTGAAGTCAAAGTCTACTACAACTTGAAGAGTTTACACCATGATCATAGCCAAAGCTGCCCAAAACAATGATCTAATTCAAGGTACTTGTTCCATTAAAGGTAAAACTTTAAATATACTGTATGATTCAAGCGCAACTCATTCTTTTATCTTTGACGATTGTGTTCAAAATCTTGAACTTTCAATTTCTTCTTTAGATACTAGTTTAATTGTTTCAACACCTACAAATAAATCTGTAATTACCAATAAAGTTTGTTTAGATTATCCTATTTTCATTAGAAATAGGAAATTTCTTGTAAATTTGATCTGTTTACCCTTATCACAATTAGATGTGATTTTAGGGATGGACTGGTTATCTTCCTATCATGTCCTCCTTAATTGTGCACAAAAGTCTATAATATTTTCTAACTCTGAGAATCTGTTGATTTCATCTAGCAAACCAATAAATAAGTATTTAAGAATGAAGTTCAGGGATATTTGCTATTACCTTCTAAAGAAGAAAAAGAAAAAGAACAAGTAAATTTTGAAAACATAGTAGTTGTTCAAAATTTTCTTGAAGTTTTTCCCAATAATATTCTTGGTTTGCCACCTGACAGAGAAATTGAATTTTCAATTGATTTGTTGTCGGACACATGATCAGTTTCAATGACACCTTATAGGATGTCACCTTCTAAACTTGCTGAACTAAAGAAACAACTGGAAGAATTGCTTGAAAAATAGTTCATTCGCCCTAGTGTATCACCTTGGGGAGCTCCCTTTTGTTAGTTAAAAAGAAGGATAGAAGTTTTAGGTTTTGCATAGATTATTGTCAGTTAAATAAATTCACTATAAAAAATAAATATCATCTTCCAAGGATAGATGATTTGATGGATCAATTGAGATGAGCAACTGTATTTTCAAAGATAGATTTAAGATTAGGATATCATCAAATTAAAGTGAAAGTAGAAGACATTTAGAAAACTACTTTTAGGACAAGGTATTCATTATGAATATCAAGTAATGCCTTTTGGTTTGAATAATGCTCCTGTAGTGTTCATGGATTATATGAATAGGATTTTTCGTCCATTTTTAGATCATTTTGTGGTGGTATTTATAGATGATATTCTTATTTATTCTAAAACTTATGAAGAACATGAAGAACATCTTCAGATTATTCTTCAGATTTTGAAAGAAAAACATGAGGATGTGTTCTTATGCAAGAGGGGAGGGTAATGGCATATGCTTCTAGGCAACTAAGAGAACATGAGAAAAATTATCCAACCCATGATTTAGAATTAGATGTTATTGTTTTTGCACTTAAAATATGGAGACATTATCTGTATGGTAGTAGATTTGAGGTTTTTAGTGATCATAAAATTTTAAAATATTTGTTTGATAAAAAGGAACTAAATATGAGACAAAGAAAGTGGATGAAATTCTTGAAAGACTATGATTTTGAATTACATTATCATCTGGGAAAAGGAAATGTAGTGGCAAATGCATTAAGTAGAAAATCATTACATGTTTCTTCATTAATGGTGCATGAGATAAATTTGATTGAGGAATTTAGAGACATGAGTTTGTGAGTTGAAGTAAGTCATAATAAAATATAATTGAATTCATTTGAAATTACCTGTGACTTACAAAGGAAAATTTATGAGGCTGAGAGGTTTGATGAATTTACCCAAAAGAAAAAGAAATTGTTGGGAGTAAAGAATGGTGAAAAGTTTAGTTTAGATAAAGAGGGAGTCCTGAGATTCAGCAATAGAGTATGTGTGCCTAATGATATAGAAATTAAGAAAATAATCTTAGAAGAGGCATATAAGAGCAAGTTGAGCATACATTCAGGTACAAGAAAAATGTATCAAGATCTTAAGAAAATATTTGGTGGCCTAAGATGAAGAAGGAAGTAGCCCAATATATGGTCTTGTGTTTGACTTCTCAGAAGGCTAAGATAGAACATAAAAAACTAGCCGGAATGTTACAATCTTTAGATATACTTGAATAGAAATGGGATAGTATAACAATAGATTTTGTAGCTGGATTACCACGAACAATGCACAAATTTGATTCCATATGGATTATCGTGGATAGACCAACAAAATCTGCTCACTTCTTACCCATTAACATTAGGTATTCATTAGAAAAGCTGACGGATTTGCACATAAAAGAAATTGTAAGATTACATGGTGTTCCATTTAGCATAATATCTAACAAAAATTCTTGGTTTACTTCTGAATTTTGGGGAAGTTTACATCAAGTCTTAGGAACAAAGCTTCATCTTAGCTCAACCTATCATCCTCAAACAGATGGACAGTCAGAAAGAACCATACAATCATTAGAGGATTTGTTGAGAGCTGTGTGCTAGAAGATTCAGGTAGTTGGGATTGATACTTACCTATGATTTAATTCACTTACGACAATAATTTTCATTCTAGCATAGGTATGGCACCTTATGAGTCTTTATATGGAAGAAAATGTAGAACACCTCTATGTTGGTTTGAGACTGGGGAAAATGTGATCTTAGGTCCTGAAATAGTTCAACAAAACACTGAGAAAATCAAAATGATTCAGGAAAAGACTGAGAATGACTCAAAGCAGACAAAAAATGTTATGCTTATAAGAAAAGAAGACCACTTGAATTTCAAGAAGGTGAATGAACAAGATATTGAGGAATTGTCCATACATAAAATCATAATTATTGATATAGGCATTTTCCACATAAAAAAGGAATCTTTTGTTGCAATAGAAGCAAAAGTGATATTGATTATTCAAGAATCGAAGTCAATTTGCTTTACAAAAAGAGTATATCAATGAACTTCTATGAAATGGTTTCACGGGATTCAGCCAATTGTCTGGATCGTGGGATATCATTGAGAAATAGGAATCTGATTCTTGAAAGATACTCCAAAAACTGGAATTGGTAGGGTAATGAAATCAAAGAAACTCACTCCTCGATTTATAGGTCCTTATCAAATTCTCAGAAAGATAGGTCCTATTGCTTACCAAATTTTTTTACCTATTTTTTTTTCTAATCTTCACAACACCTGATACAGTATAATTAAAGGATAACCTTACATTTGAAACAATGTCTGTACAGATCGCAGACAAGAGGAGCAAGCATTTGAGAGGCAGACAAGTTCCACTGGTAAAAGTCATCTAGGATGATATCATAGGAGATGTTATGTGGGAATTGGAAGAAGATATTAGAGAAAGATATCCCTATTTGTTTTAATCAATAAAAATTTTGAGGAAAAAATTTCTATAATTAGGGAAGAATTGTAATATTTCAAATTTATAATACAATATTTAATTATATTTAAATTTAATATATACTTAGTAATCAAATAATAATAATTATAATAATAAAAACAAATGTTATTAGTACAATAATGTATTATTGGAGAATATATAGAATGAGTAAACATATATATATATATCATTAGAATATATATATTTATAATAAAATAAATATATGTTAAAATTTTAAAGTAAATACTAAATTTATATATATATATATATATATATATATATATATATATATATATATATATATATATAAACAATAATATAGTGAGTAAAAAAAAAACAACAGCGTTATAAAAAATATGATGAAAAGAAGGTTGAACAACAGATAAGGAATGAAGGGAAAAGAAAAAAAATAATTATAACACGTGAAGATAAGAGAAAGAAGAAAAGACAACAAAACTTATCTATATCTAATGGGAAATAGTTAAGTAGTAACTAGGATGGAAGAAAAAAAAATCACGAGCTTAGGTCTATAAATAGCTGAAGTGAAAGGCAGGAACCGTACAAAATTTTGGAAGAAGAACTTGAGAAAGAAAGTTGAGAGAATAACAGTGAGTGAGTAGTTATCAGAAAAGAAAATTCAAAGTCTTGTATTATTTCAATTATTAAGGTAAGAGGAGGAGACATTTATCAATTTTAAATATTATACTTGTGTATTTTGTGTTACTTTTAACTATATTTATTTAGTAAAATATCCCTAACCTCATTGTATTTATTATTTTATGTTACTTTTAAATAAAATTATTTAGTGAGGTGTGCCTATTTTATGTTACTTTTAACTATAATTATTTAGTGATATGTCCCTAACCTCATTCTATTTATTATTTTATATTAATTTTAACTATAATTATCTAGTGAGGTGTCCCCAACCTCATTCTATTTATTATTTTATTTTACTTTTAACTGTAATTATTCACTGAGGTGTTTCTAACCTCGTTTTATTTATCATTTTATGCTACCTTTAGTTATACTTATTTTAATTTGTTGTTCATAATCTTACTTGATTTATTAAATTAGTTTGTTTTTACCATTTTATTTTAATCTAATGGTTATTGAATATATAACAAAAAATTTAATAAAAGGTTTAATCCTTAAACAAAGATTTGAAGTAAGTTGTAGTTGGAGGTTTGACTTTGGGGATTTAAACGAGTAAATATTTAAGGTGAAATATCTTTGTATTCTTTAAAAACCATGGTAAAGAAACTCATTTATCCTGATTAGTCACTACAAAAATAATTCAAATTTATAATATATATATATATATAATTTTTTTAAAAAATTAATCTATAAGTGATTATTATAGTTAAAAATATATATAGAGAGAAATATTTATACTTATTATAAATTGTTATTATTTAAATTGTTATTATTTAAATTGTTATTATATAAAGTATTTACATGATAATTGTTCCCACTCCTTTATTTTCTTGTTTGTTATAAAAAATGAAATTCCAAATTTAAAGGATGAATGCCCCCAACGCTCGAACCCCTATTACCGCAGTTATTTCGGCCATTTTTCCAGGCACAAATTTGATCACCATTATAATTGAAAATTCAGTCACATTTAGAGGAACAAACATGTCAACTTTGATGTTTTATCACAGACTAGATGAACCAATAGTGATTGAGGGACCAGTAGTGGTTACCATTTATCTTTCACCGACTAACTATACAAATCCCTTGTTAAACATTTTTCCACTTGCCATGTAAATATTGTAGTAGAAAAAAAAATAATATAAGTAAAATGGGGAACCACACATAAATAAAATCTTTCATATATATACATAAATATATAAATATGTACATAGTAGAAATAAGTAATATTTTAAATATGACTTGTGAATATATATATATATATATATATATATATATATATATATATATAGTTTTGTTTATAATTTCATTTTATTTTATCTTATTTCTTTAAATAAATAATGGAAGAAAAAAATTATTTGTGAAAAAAAAGTTAGAAAATAAATTACTTCCTTGTAATTAATAACATGATTAAATGAAGAAAATAATTATCATGAAATTGGGATATATAAAATACCGTTACACAACTTTAGTATCCAAGGAGGAATTGGGAGAAGTGCAACTGAAAGATGATGAATGTGATAAAAGACTAAAAGGTGTTAAAAAAAATAAAAATGAACAAACTGCATGTGCCACTTATGGTTTTAAGGGTAGAAGGTGTTAAACAATTATGATTGTAATAAAAAGAGTAGGTCTTAAAAAAATAAAAATGAATAAATGGTAGGTGCCACTTATAGTTTTAAGGGGGAATTTCTATTCTCTGCATGTTTTCGAGAAAGCTGTATTTGACCATCATTAAACTACAATTCATGTTTGCGGTTTTAGGAGAAAGTTTTTGCCAACTTGGACACCACGTAAGCATACAACTTACGTAGCACTAAAATTGGAATTCTGAATTTCAATTTGACCAAGTAAGAATACAATTTGGATGCCACATAATCATACACTTTAGTATTTTTTTTTAAAGCAACCCATTTAGGTAATTATTTTTAAAAAATGACTCACTTAAGCTAATCAACCTTTCTTCCTTTTATACTCTTATTGATTCTTTATAAAAGTGAATTAACCTAAGTTAACCTTCGCCCTCTTCCAAGATATGAAGGTATATCTAATGGAATTAACTCATACTTTCGTGGTAGCTATGTTCAATTAAATCATTAAATTCTTTGCTAATTCATTGAGTCCTAGAAGGATTAAACTTACTTTTATAATTTAATCCCTAAGTTTCTTCCCTAAGGTTCCAATAATTAAGTTCACCTTTCTATTATTTCCTAATTATCTATGGGTACAAACACAGTGATCAAGTGTATTGTACCGGTAAAAGAAATAGCGAAGAAATCATGAGAAACCCAATAAGAACAATAAAAATACTTAAATAATCATGAATAGAGTCAAGTCTTAAACCTGATTCTAAAATGAAAAGGTCTACTCACACATATCCATGAGTATAAAAAACAAGAAAGTAAAGAGTATCAAACCTACAAATAAAGAGTGAAAAAAGGAAAGAAGGAGCTCCAAGTCTTACTCTCTATGTTGTCTTCATCAAAAGTTTAAAACCCTAGTTTAGAATAGAAAGTTTCTATTTAAACTATTGGGCTTCTAATGTCCAATCCCAAAAGACAATAAAATGGAACACTTAAATTGATTATACAAAGGAGTGTATATTTTTACACAAGATTACAATCTTTTAAATTTCATTAATTAACTCTTTTTTTTCTAATTGTCTCCAGAGTTTCAAGCTTCACTCCAATGCTCTAAATAAGTTTAGGAATGCCTCAAATTCTAGAAAATTATATCCTAAAAGACCAAAAATACTAAAAGCGTAACAAATTCAAAATATAATTAAAAGACACCTAAAATGTAAATATTAAACCTAAATGACATAAAAATAAATAAAATTATAATTAAAATAAAACCTAAAAATAGATAAAAATAATATATATATATATATATATATATATATATATATATATCAAACATGTTGACAAAATTAAAACTAACTTAGATTATTAGTTTCAAAGGCAAAACTCAACATGCTATACATAGTTGTTGCTCATTACTTACATATTATGAAGGAGTGCAAAATTGAAACGATCATCATTGAAATGGACTCCTTTTTGTTAGATTATTTAATCTAATATTTGGCTCATATAATTATGAAATAAATTTAATGAAAATATATCTAATGTGATGATTGTTAGACCAGGAATTATTTTAAAGTCATTGGAGGTTATTTTTAAGTTAATAAAATAAGTCTCTCTTTTCACTTCATTAAGGGTAATTTTGGCAGTAGCAAAAACATGAGGTCAGAAAGGATATCAAAAAAGGTTTAAAAATATTTTTTTCTCTCTATAAAGATATATATATATATATATATATATATTTTGAAGATGCTACAAACTAGAAGATGCTAAACTTCTAGATTTTCGAAATATTTTTTTATAAAAAAGGTTTAAAAATGGGTATCAAGAGAATAATATACATACATATATACATATATATATATATATGTGTATATATATATATATCAAGAGAATAATATATATATATATATATATATATATATATATATACATACACACACACATACATACACACATATATCTTTTGAAAGAATAATTAGCTGAAAAAAAAGAGTTAAGGTTTTCTCACTATCATAGAGACCAAGGAAAGAAAGTCAGAATAGAGAGAATTCACTGAGTAAGGAACTCATCATAAGAAGAAAGCACCAACTAGAAGCAAGGAAGGATCTCTAGGAAAAGACTCCCTTAAAACATAATATCTGAATTCTTTCAAACTAGGGTATTAGAGAGAAACCTTAAAGGTGGTAATTCTAAGCAATACTATGGATCTAGGTAAATTTTCTGGACTTTCTCTTGATGATAGATAGCAATAAAGATGTGAGTTACATATTATCTAAAATCATATAGTGTAGTTTCTTGTATGTTGAACCCTAAGAAATTACACATAAAAGTCAAACTATGCTTAAATTACTATCAAGGTGTTGTTACAGATAATATGATTCTCCATTACTGATATTCTTTCCCTAAATTATAATAATCTTGGTTTTAAATTAGAGATTATTGTTTATATTTTTCCGTTGCGTCTGGTTAATTTTTCAGTGACATTGATTTTTATAATGGCTCCTACAACATACTATAAATGTTATTAAATCCCATATCTAAGGGGTGATTAAATCCTGTATTGAAAGATTGATTAAATAACGTATTGAATGGGTGAGTAAATCCTGTGTTGAAAAGGTGATTAAATCTCGTAACTATAACGCCATTTCATTATTGAATTTGTGGGCCGCACTCACAGATTAGTTTTGTTTGCATCTCTTTACTGTAAATGCTTCATTATTTGTAAAATTTATTTTTGAGAATGAACTATTATATTTTTTAAAAATCTTTTGCAAAAAAGAAATTGATTTGGAATCAAATATAAAAAAAAAATTGTTAATTACCAAAGTGGTCAAATTTAAAGTTTTGCGTTTCCATATTACATGATTGATTGATAAAATAATGCTAAAAAAGTTCATATTGGGTTGAATGAAATTGTTAATTAAAAGGCATATACATATTTCCCAAAGGTGAATAATTGCTTTTAATTAATGATATAAGTGGTATATTTACATACTTTTTGGGGGTATATATATCCAAAGATATTATACATGTTAAGAAAGTATGGTTGATTGCCCATATTAAAGTATATTTGTTTAACATTATTATGGATATGAAGACGTGTTTATTTATCACCCAAAAGTGAATTTAAGTTCATGCTTAAAATTTAAATAGTTTGAATCCATTATAGTTATTCAAAGCATTAATATGTGAATATGTATGTATGTATGTATGTATGTATGTATCTATCTATCTATCTATCTATCTATATAGTTGTTCATAATATGTTTGCTTCAAGCAATTTAATGATTAAGTTCAATGGCTAAATTATAATGATTGGTCTGAAACAATCCAATTTCAATTGGTGTAATGGACTTAGACTTGCATTAGTGATGGATAGCCATTCAATCATTAGAGAGATTAGTACTAATGTTAACAAGTCTCTCCATGAGGTTTGAAAATGGTCTAACAAATTGACACTGAACCTAATGAGAATGATGATGGCTGCAAATGTAAAGCCATCTATGCCCAAAACAGAGAATGTTAGGGAACTCATGAAATTGGTAAAGGATTACCTACAATCTGACATTACTGACAAGTCAATTGTGGGTAACCTATCAAATGAGTTGACCATTGAGAAGTTTGATTGGTCTCATCCAATTCATGATCATGTGACGACAATGACTAATCTGGCAACAAGGTTGAATTCCATGGAATGGAAGTGAGTGAGTCCTTTTTGGTGCAATTTATTTTAAACTCTCTTCTTGCTAAATTTGGACAACTTCGAGTGAATTATAAAACTCTTAAAGAAAAATGGAATTTTCAAGAAATTAAGGTCATGTTAATTTAGGAGGAAGGGAGGTTAAAGAAGATGAATGACAACTCAATTCATCTCATGACTCAGAAAGGACCAGTACTATTCATAGCAAGTCGTGTAAAGGTAAATAGGACATGGGCAAATCCTAATTAAAGATTAAAGAGGGAGGAATATTGTTCATGTGTCACATATTATGCAGATATTCATTTCGATCTAAATCATAAGAGGAATTAAAAAGTTTCTCTACAAGAGAAACAGAATAAAGGCAAGAATATAGGGCATTGAAACATATATATTAATCTTGGACACTGGCTGCCATGTGGATTTCGAAGGATGTCTCTGTGTACTTGGATATGCTAGAAATTTAGTTTCAGTTGCAAAGATGGATCAATTAGGTTTTAATTTTAAGATTGGAAACAAAGTATTTTCTTTATTTAAGGATGCGTACTGTTATAGATCTGGTACTTTAATATATGGTTTGTATTGTTTTAATCTTTATGCAAAGTTTAGGGAATCTCTGTTTAATGTTGAATGTGATGTTAGCCGTAAGCGTAATGTGCATGGTGATAGTTCCGCTTATTTGTGGTATCAAAGATTAGGTCACATATCCAGAGAAAGGATAATGAGGTTAATGAAAAATGAAATTTTGCCTCAATTGGATTTTGGTGACTAGGATGTATGTTTACATTGCATTAAAGAAAAGCTAACCAAACAAATATCAAGGAATCCTACTACAATAAGTAATGAACTTTGAGAATTGATACACACTGATATAGGTGGACCTTTTGATGATCCATCTTGGAGCGGAGAAAAGTATTTTATCACCTTTATTGATGATTTTTCACATTATTGTTATTTGTACCTTTTGCATGAAAAAATTCAATCATTGGATGCCTTAAATGTGTTCATTGAAAGGTAAAAAGACAATTGGACAAAAAAAGGTGAAAGTTATAAGGTCTAATAGAGGTGTGAATTTTATGGAAAATACATTGAAAATGAACAGTGTCTAAGTCCATTTGCAAGTTCCTTGAAAGTAAAGGCATATGTGCATAATGTACTATGTTTGGCATACCGCAACAGAATGATGTGGCTGAAAGGCAAAATCGTATTCTAGTGGATATGGTTAGGTCTATGTTGAACTATAGTATTGTACCTGTATCTTTATGGATGCATGCATTAAAGACTCTTGCATATCTGCTTAACAGGGTTCCTAGTAAGATAGTTCCTAAAGGTCCTTATGAACTGTGGACAGGAAGGAAACCCAGTTTGAGGCATGTCCATGTTTGGGGTTGTCTAGCAGAAGTAAAAGTGTAAAATCCACATGAAAAGAAGTTTGATGCAAGAACCATTAGTGACTTCTTCATTGAGTATCAAGAAAAATCTAAAGGTTATAAGTTCTATTGTCTTAATCATAGTACAAGAATAGTTGAGTATGGTAATGCTTGGTTCATTAAAAATGGCATTTTTAGTGGGAGTAAGAAATCACAAAAGGTGGATATTGTAAAGACACGTGGTGAATCTTCTTCACCTAAAGCCCTTCCTCAAGATGTTGCTCCTCTGGTGGTATTATAGCCGAATAACACCGAAAGACAACATGATAATATTCAAAACCCACAAGATGATCAACCAGTAACCAATGTGCAAGTCATAAATTAACAAGTGATAGAAGAGGCACAATAAATAGCACTAAGAAGGTCTAACAGGCAAAGAAGGAAACTATTTCAAGTGATTATATTCTGCATTCGCTTGAATATGAAAATGACTTAAGCATTGATGAAGATCCAGTCTCTTTCAGGCAAGCCATGGAAAGTGTAAATTTTGAAAAATGGTTCAATACAATGAAAGAAGTTTTGAAATCAATGGATGACAATAAAGTTTGAGATCTAGTTGAGTTGTCTAAAGGTTCAAACAAGTCGATTGTAAATGGGTTTTTAAGACCAAATGTTACTCGAAAGGCAATATCGAAGAGTACAAAACTAGACTTGTAGCCAAACGTTTCACTAAAAAATATGGTATTGACAACAAAGAGATTATCTCCAATATCTAAGAAGGACTCTTTGAGGATCTTTTTGGCTTTGGTGGCTCATTATGGTTTGGAGCTTCACCAAATGGATGTAAAAACCACCTTTTTGAATGGTGACTTAGAGGAAGAAGTTTATATGACCCAACTTGAAAGGTTTGGTTCCATAGGAAAGAAAAATTTGGTGTGTAAATTAAAAAAGTCAATGTATGAACTAAAACAAACTTCCAGACAATGGTATATTAAGTTTAATGATATCATTATGTCATATGGTTTTGTAGAGAACATTTTTTATCAATGTATTTACATGAAGGTCAATGAGAGTAAATTTTTTATTCTAGTCTTGTATGTTGATGACATTTTGCTTGCTGCTAATGATGTTTCTACATTACATGATGTAAAGAAATATCTCTCTAATAACTTTGAAATGAAAGATATGAGTAAGGCATCCTATGTGATAGGAATAGAAATATTTCATGATAGATCACATGGATTGTTGGGATTGTCTTAGAAAGGATATATCAATAAGGTATTAGAGAGATTCATAATGGTAAAGTAGTCTGCATGAATTGTTCCAATAAAGAAAATGGATAAGTTTACCATTGCTATGATATCAAAGCAATCCCAGAATAGAACACTGGAAAGCTACAAAGAAATTTCTTAGGTATTTACAAGGCACCAAGGATTACATGCTCACATATAGGAGGTTAGATCACATGGATTGTTGGGATTGTCTTAGAAAGGATATATCAATAAGGTATTAGAGAGATTCATAATGGTAAAGTAGTCTGCATGAATTGTTCCAATAAAGAAAATGGATAAGTTTACCATTGCTATGATATCAAAGCAATCCCAGAATAGAACACTGGAAAGCTACAAAGAAATTTCTTAGGTATTTACAAGGCACCAAGGATTACATGCTCACATATAGGAGGTTAGATCACCTTGAAGTGATTGACTACTCAAATTATGGCTGAGTTTGTGGCATGCTTTGAGGCCATAATTCAAGCATTATGGCTACAAACTTTACTTCAGGCTTTGGAATTGTTGATAGTATAGCTAGATCGTTAAAGATTTGTTGTGATAAATTTGCAACTGTCTTTTTCTCTAAGAATGACAAATACTCTAAAAGAGCAAAACATATGGATTTGAAGTATTTGACAGTAAAAGAAGAAGTATAGAAACATAGAGTGTCAATTGAGCATATTGATACAAGCTTAATGATAGCATATTGGTTAACTAAAGGTTTACCACTCAAAATATTTATTGGCCATATTGAAAGGATGTGTGTTATGGATAAGTCCTTGTTAATGATGTAATATGATGTGTATACACACACACACACATTATTATAGTAATGGTTGTATTGTATGACACTTATGAATTTAATTATAATTGTGTTTCTGCTTGTTATTTCATTCACATTGTATGATATACATTATTGTTTTAGTGAGATGATATTATGTATGTTGAAAGGATGTCAAAGACACATATTACAATATTATTAAAGTTGAGCTAAATTGGATTATGTGTGATAACAACCGCCATGATACAATAATTTTAATTCAATTAATGATGGTGACTTTTTAATTTCAATGTATGGTGTGCACTTACAGTTTGATGTTGAAACTTCAAGTTATTACATGAGCCAAGTGAGAGAAATGTTAGATTATTTAATCTAATATTTGGCTCATGTAATTATGAAATGACTTTAATGAAAATATGTATAATATAATGGTTGTTACACTAGAAATTATTTTAAAGTCATTGGGTTTTTTTTAAGTTAATAAAATAAGTCTCTCTCTTTTCACTTTATTAAGAGTAATTTTGGTAGTAGGAAAAAAGGAGGTTAGAGAGGATATCAGAAAAGATTTAAAAAGATATTTGCTCTCTTTCTATATAAAGATATATTATATATATATATATATATATATATATATATATATATATATATCTTCTGAAAAGGGTTAGGGTTCTCTCACCATTATAGAGACCAAGGAAAGGAAGTTAGAGAAGATGATGCAATCCTTGATTGCTCCTCCCATGATCTTGCTCCAAAGAGGTTTTCCGCTAGTAGAAGATGATGGTGGAAGGTAAGAAGATGAAGGTGAGTAGGCGCCACTCAAAGAGATAAACCATGAATTAGGTGAAGTTTGCCACAAGGTAATGAACCCTTGATAAAAGCCATAGTAGAAGGACTCTCACAAAGAAGAGAGAACAAAACATTCTAAGAAGAGACTCTCACAAGAGGTATCAAATTTCATTCATCAAAGTGTTAAAATGATACAAAGGGAGGTGAGTGCTATTTATAGAGAACTAAGCCAGTGTTGGGCATGAGCTTAAGAGAGCTTAGCTAAGAATTAAATCCAAACAAGGCCCCAAAATAATGGATCTATGTTCCCTCACATGACACTAGATCCTAATAATGTGAATCTAGCTCCTTTAATTCAAGTTTGAATGAATTAAGTGACAACTAGGAGCCACTTAAGAAAGAGAGAGAAAATTGGCACCACATGGAGGAAACATAGGGGTCCCACATGTTACTCATGCTTATGTGGATGCCAAAGAGGTGTGGAAATCAAACAAGGGGGTTTCGAAATCAAACCATACATTTTCTTACTCTAAAAAAGTTCATCTTCTAGCATACACTCCATATAAATAACTAATGATACCGCATACTTCAAAAATAAAAGTAAATGGCCGAAAATACAAGGTCTCACAAAATGCTAAAATGCACTCATCTAATTACTAAACAAAAATACAAAATATTTAAAGTAAGTTTCAAGACTATGACCCAAGATTCTTCAATAAGTTTAATCCTTGTCATGTCTTCCTTTTATTCTTCTTAGCTAAGTTCCATGCTAGGTGAGATCGCATCAAAAGAGACAAATTCACTGAGTAAAGAAGTCGTTATAAGAAGAGGCAACACCAACTAGAAACAAGGAATGATTTCTAGGAAAAGAATCCCTTAAAACATAATTTCTGAATTCTTTCAAATTAGGGTACTAGAGAGAAACCCTAAATGTGGTAATTCTGAACAATACTATGGATTCAGGTAAATCTTTTGGACTTTCTCTTTATGATTACAGGACAGTAAATGATGTGAGTTACATATTATATAAGGTTCTGTAACGTAGGTTCTTGAATGTTGATTCCTAAGAAATTACCATAAAAGTTAAATCATGCTTACACTTTCTACCATAAGCCTAACCAAGCAAAGATGTTCAAATACTCATCGATGTTTTGATTTGGTGGACGAAGTAAACTGGTTAATTAAGTGCGTTTTTCCATCAATGTAAGTTTATTATGCATGTTATCACGGAAGCAAATAACTTATTATTCCCTTTTCCCCTAATAAGGCATCATTGTGAAAAATTGATAGTACTTTTTAGAAGGTATTTGTTTTATTTTTTTGTAATTAATTTTTTTTAACTAGTTATCTTATTAAAGATTTTAAGTATTTATTATTATAGGAGTCCATTAACAAGGATAAAGTTGATAAATTAGTCAAATTTATTTAAAATAAATAAAATAATACTATTAATTTTTTTATTAATACTAGTGAAAACAAAGGCGCTACCACACTTGTGTGTTCGCAGTTCTATTTTAATATATTATAACAATTGTAAGGTTTTAATTTAATATCTTTTGTAAATTTTTATATTTTGAAATATAAATTGTTATGTGACATGTTTTGAAATATATTTTGTTAATTTTATATTTTTTGTTTATGATAACATGCTAAAAACATTTCAGATCATCAATGGATATGTCAAATAAGCAATGAATATGAAAATATGGAAAAAAGGAGAGTTTGAATAAAACTCAAAATATTGTCGTACCTGTGTATTTGCATGTTTATTAAAAATATTCATCATGAAATGTATGCATATATTAATAGGGAGACATTATATTTGTGAAAGTAGGAACAGTCATAAAATGTTTAGAAGGTAAAATAGTCATAAAATGTAGATACTAAAATGTCATATTCTCATTAATGTATAATATATGATATTATATTATACATTATAGATATAATTGCACAATTATGTAGGTTGGATATCAATATTTTAAAGTGATTTTTTACTTGAAGTTATAAGGTTAGTCTAGTGGTAAAGTATATGTTTAGGAAATAAGAGTTTATGGGTTCAAGTCTCTCTTATAACAAATTAGTTTATTTTTTTAATTTTAAAATAGTGTAAGGATAGAATAGGTATTTTCAAAAGTAAACATCAAAAGGGGTATTCGCTTTATTAATAATATAGATATACATATATTATACATTATAAATATAATTGGACAATTATGTAGGTTGGATATCAATATTTTAAAGTATTTTTTGCTTAAAGTTATAAGGTTGGTTTAGTAGTAAAATATATGTTTAAAAAATAACTTATGGGTTCAAGTCTCTCTTATAAAAAATTAGTTTATTTTTTAATTTTAAAATAGATATAAAAATAAAATAAATATTTTAAAAAATAGATATAAAAATATTTTCTTTATTAATAATATAAATATCGTATAAAAAGGATGGGTACACATGCCAAGTGCATATTGTCTCGGTCATGCACCACCGTAGACCACTCTTCACTGTAGACCGATATGAACTATCATAGACCGCCATGCACTGCGGTGAACCACCGTGCACCATCGTTGACCAGCGTTCACCACCCACCAATTATGTTATGTGTGCACTCTGTAACATCCGGGCCAGCGTTGATGACTATACAAAATTTGGAGTGCGTCAGCATGTCACATGTACTAACCTTAGTTGGACCCTCTCTTGCCCATTGCCCATCTTTGCTTAAAGTTGAAGTATGAAATATAATCTAGCTTCATGCTGAGCTGACATTCCCAAGGACAGTATCGATGCTATGATTGCCACGTGGAACTTGACCCAAATATCATCTAGTTAAAGTTAAACTATCAAATACAATCTATTCTTACTTTACCCAAAAAAAAATAAAATAATAAATTCAACTTGTAAATGAGATCACATGTTATATGGTTCAATTAGGTGATAATAAACTTTCCTACATATTATCCACAAAATGTATAAAGGGAAAAAAAGGACTTAGATAAGCTCAAATCCAATATTTCGTAAAATAAAATAAAAATGTTATTATTATTACTATTATTACATTTACCGTAATTTCATCTAACGAAAGAAAAATGCACAAATTCAACACATCATCGTTACCTACAACAATAAAAAATTGACAACCCTTAAAAAAAATCACTATTATTAATAGTTATCAAAGAGTAATATATCATTTTGAATATCTTAAAGAATATTAAATAATTTTTTATAGACCTTATAATCAGGGGTGAAGCTATTTGGAGACAGAGGAGCCATGTCCTAGAGAATGTAAAAATACTCATATATATGGGTATTGTCTCAATTTTGATGAGTATTACCTGTTTTGATTGGATATGAGTACAAATATGAGTATTATTCGATGTGATGAATCGAGTACGGGTATAAGTATGTGACTACTCATCCCATACTTACTCCATTATAATTTTAATAATTATATGATAAATTTAAAGTTATATATTTAATTAAAAAATTTAATTCTTAAACTTTAATTTATAATTTCTTATTATTTATTATTTTTTCTATACTTTTTAAATTAAAATATAATTAATAAATTTATATATATATATAATTTATTTAATAATAAATAAGTCAATTTAAATAATTTAAAAAATAATATAACGAGTACTTGTGGGTATACCCGACCCCGAAAACACTCGATAGGAACAAGGACGAGAATTAAAATTTCATACTCACTCTTTTTATACCCGAACTCGCCTCACACTTTCCTGAATGGAGATGAAGAGAGTCAAATCCACACCCATCCTGTTGTCATCCCTACCATGGTCTCCCCAAAAATATTTTAAACTCTTTATATACCTATATATATATATATAAAAAAAATAAAATACTAATAAAATTTTATAATTATTATATTAGTTTAATATTTATACACCACTAGTGTAAAATAATTTTACACATCACAACCCTTCGTGTAAGTTTGTTAAATTTATCTTTATTTATTAATACTTTTAAAGTATAAATGGCGATTTGTAACTAAATGTGAATAAAAAGGAGTTCTATTACTAATGCATGAGTCTTTTTCTTACTATATATACTTCAAGTCTTACCAACTTCTCGCAAGGTGTTACCATTATACTACATAACTAATTATCACTCTTATCATAATTATTTTGATGGAATGACTACAATCGTAAATTTTACAAAATTAAAAATTGAATGTTTCTATTTTATAATAGGGAATGAAACTAAAATTATGAGAAACTAAATGTATGTTTTGAAAAATATAAAATTAAAATTATAGATTTAAAAAATAGAAAGATCCAATAATTTTGACTCCGCTTATGATTTTAGTGAAGCTTCGCCACTGCTTATAATATTATATCAACTTCAAAATAATTATATAAAATTTTTCTCTAATAGTTAAACGAAGTTAAAAAACTCACTTCTCATTTTTTTATTATTTTTAATTAATTAAGTTTAAAATATAATAATTAATACAATTAATTGGAGACAAATAAAAAAAACTTTTAATTCTAAAAAAACATATGTTACAGAAGATACCCTTCTTTTCTTTTTTTTTTAAGAAAACCTACATTGACTCATAATAGAAATAAAAATATTTATGAAATAAAAATACTTTAATTTTTCTTGTTATTTTTATATGAGAAAATGAATTTTTTGCCTTTACCAATAAAAATATTTTAATCAAGAAATTTTACACTAACATTTAATCACAACTTTTTATATATTATAAACAGTGTTGTGAAAACTAGTCTGATCACTAACTCAGTCAAGATAGTGGGTCAATGAGTTAGTAATCGGACCGATTAACCCAATTTAACCTGGTCTATATATAAAACAATAATATATATATATATATATATATATATGTGTGTGTGTGTGTGTGTGTAACATCACAATTTTCACTTTCTACCTTTGCAAATTACATAAAAAATTTTAAAAAGTAAGAAATGACATTATTTTAATTTTTTTTTTAAAAAAAAAACTCAAGCTCAACCTGGTCTGGGTCAACCCAATCCAGATCATCAGTTTTTTTCTTGAACTAGCCCGTTCAAACTGGGCCCAGTTCATGTCAGGTATGTTGGGAAAACCGGTTCGGTTATGCAATCGGGTCTTGGTCAAACTAGTCTGATTGGTCGGTCTAAACTAGTTTTCACAACTATGATTATAAGTTTGTTGACTTTAATAATTAATACTTTAAAAGTAATAATATAAATGAAGGATGATGATTGAATGTTAGTGTAAAACTCTTTTACCCTATCAATGCATATAAATTCAACTCTTTTTATATGTGTAAATAAATAAAACATAACTCTTCTTTTTATTTTTTCTATGAGTTTAATTAATATGCACTAACACTGTAAAAAAAATTTTACAGTGACGTTTAATCATAACTCTTTATTTATGTCTTTTTTAAAGTATTAATCAGTAAAGTCAATGAATTCACCACAAATAAAACATTGTGATCGAATGTTAATGTAAAACTTATTATACTAATTAAACTATTTTTCTATATCTTTTTTAGTATACAACTATTATTTTCCATAATTTACATATGAACAATAATGATTATCTTTTTATTTTTGTCTTTCATTTATATATTGAGTTTAAAACCTATACATTGTCAGTGTAAAAGAGTTGTACTCTAGCAGTTAATCAACTTTTTGTTTACATTACTTTTAAAGTATTAATTGATAAAATCAACAAACATACTATATATAAATGGTTGTGATTAGCTATCAGTGTAAAATTTTTTACACTAGCAATGTATAAGTGTTTTTCTCTTATATATTTACATTACACTCTTAAAACATTTACATAAATTAAAATAATATAATTAAATTGCTCGATTTAATTGATGGATGATTATTTACATAAAGAAATAGTTGATATTACATCCTATAAATAATTGGTTACAAATATAATGTTTTTATGATGTAAAATAATAATATTTATTATTATTATTATTATTATTATTATTATTGTTATTATTATTATTGTTATTATTATTATTATTATCATTATTATTATCATTATTATTATTATTAGGAATAAAAATAGGAATTGCACTATCTGAGGTACTCAGGATGCACCATCCGAGGACCTATATTGGAAGGAGGGGGCTTACATATCACAGGTCGGCACAATACTACAACTCGGTATATCTAGAATAATCATCAATAATCACCAATCCATACAAATTACCACCTAAACTTACAGTACGAGAAGGACCAAATAGGTCCATGTACAAAAGTTCAAGTGGTCTAGTGGTAGCAACAAAATTTATGGATTTAAAAGATTTTCTAGACTGCTTTCCCTTTTGACATGCATCACAAAGACCATCTTTAGAGAACTTCAAGTTAGGTAGGCCAATCACAAGATTCTTATATGCAAGCCTATTTAATTGTCCTAGATTTATATAAGCAATGTGCTTATGTCAAAGTGATGACAAATCATACCCAGATGTCAAGCATGCAATGTTTAATGGAGAATGGTCAATATCAAGCACATATATGTTGTTCATTCTCAAGCCAACAAACAAAACATGATTAGATGCATCACTTATGGTACAACACTCATTATCAAATTTTACTCTGAAATTTTTGTCACATAGTTGGCTGATGCTAAGCAAATTGAACTTTAGATCTTCAACTAGCAGGACATCATCAATTTAAGTGGCACCCTTGCTACCAATGCTGCTAATTCCAAGGATTATTCCTTTGTTATTGTCACCATATGTGAAAAAACCACCTGTTTTAGACTAAAAGGAGATAAAATTACTTTTATCTCCTGCATGTGCCGTGAGCATCCACTTTTTAGGTGCCACAAGGACTTCTTAGCTTTGAGGCACACCTGTAAAACAATTCAATTGCTAATTTTGGTACCCAAACAAAATTAGGTTCACTTGGATTAGTGACAATCTTAGAGCCTTTGGGAATCCACATGTATTTCCCACTTGACACTCCAATTTTCCTTATCAAGAAATTATAGTACGTGTGTCCTTTGTGAAAGCAATAATGGCAAGAAATGTAAGGTCTAAAGGATTTCCTAGAATTGAAGGATTTTCTAAAAACATTTTCTTAGTATCATTATGAAACCCAAGACCAGCTTTTGAGAATATGTCATGTTGTTTTCCCAAAATAGCATCAAGGTTGGTACTCCCCCTATTAAACTTAGATAGTGTTTCTGTTAGATAATCTACTTTATCTTCTAGCACCTTGCAATTAGCACAACTCAAGGATGAAACACGATTGCAATGAGAAATGCTTTTTAATTTAAAGTTTTCATCTTTCAAAACCTCCACTTCTTTTTGCAAATAATTTATATTAGCTTCATATGACTTGATATGCTTTTTGAAACCAACATTGAGGCAACTTATTCTTTTTACCTCACCATGCAATTCAGCAAAGTCTTTTTGGAGTTGATTATAGCTACAATCGCAAGAAGTATCAGAGTCTGAATCACTTACCTCTTTCTCTACTTTGGCTTTACTCATTAGGCAGAGATTTGTCTTCCCATGCAACATAGGACTTCTTCTTCTTATCCTTTTTAAGTCTCTGTTTAGGCTCTTCATTGCTTTGTTTCTTGGATAAGGAGGGACAATTAGCTTTCATGTGACCCGTCTTCCCGCATTCAAAGCAAGTGAATTGAGAGGTAGTGTTTCCTTTCTTGAATTGCTTTTTGCTTCCTGAGGTCTTTCCTTTGTTGTTGTTTTTCTTGATGAACCTTTTGAATTTTCTAAGCATTAGGCTCATGTCTTCAGATTCTGAAGATTCTCCATCCGAGCTTTCATTGTGACTAGCTTGATCATATACTTTCAGTTCTAATCCTTTGCCCTTCTTTTCCTTCTGTTCTTCTTCTTCCATTTTGGCCATGTCCATCTCATACTCTCCGAGCTTCCCAAAGAGTTTAGCATTATTCATGGTGGCCAGGTTCTTTGACTCTGTGATTGCTGTCACAATAGGTTGCCACTTTTTGTTGAGAGACTTCAATATTTTGACATTTAGCTATTCTCCCTCAAACAACTTGCCAAGGCCTTTCAGATGGTTGATTATATGAGTGAAACTTTTCTCCACATCCATGATTGTTTCTCCTTTATTTATGTGGAACATTTCATATTCTTGAATCAAGGTGTTCTTTTTGGCTCGTTTAACTTCAAGTGTTCCTTCATGGGTTACTTGAATTGGGTCTCATGCTTCCTTTGCTGTATTAAATGATGATACCCTGAAAAACTCACCATTGTTTAATGCAGAGTGTATAATAGAGTCCTTTTTAGCACGCCTTATCTCATCAATGGTCCATAGATCATATGGTTTTTCAACAATTTTATTTTCAACCATATATGTAGAAATTTTGTGATTAGTAATTACTACTTGCTAAATACCTCTGTTTATGGACTTCATGAAAATTTTCATTCTGACATTCCAGAAAGCATAATTTTCACCAATGAACAATGGTGGTCTGTTAATAGAACACCTTCACTAAAAGGTAGTTGATTCCCTCACATTTTCAAAGAAAGAAATATGGATCAATAAAATCTTGAATATTTCTCAAGATCCTATTCTTGATGCCAACTGTTGGTCCTAAGGGGTTGAATAGATTCACTAAAAATATTTTTCAAAATTTTTCCATTCAATTGTATTGAAGTAGTTAAAAAATGCCCCCTTTTAGAAATTTTAAAAATCTACCTTGTTTTGGAAAAATAGGTTTTTCAAGAATTCAACCCTTTAGACAAAGCACCAATCAACTCGATTCCTCCAACAATGGTTTCAAGTGTAATTGAAGAAAAACTTAGCAAGAACACTTTTATAAGTTATTCAAAATAAAAAAAGGTAGAAGAGATAAAAAAAAATCAAACCCACACTTTTTGGGTTAAAACCCAAATTCTATATCAAGTTATAAAGGATAGAGAATTAGATCCACTGCAAGAAAACTTATGGATCAATTACAGCTGCATAAAACCTAGTTAGTGGTGCTTCAAGAATTCAATAAAAATAAAATTTAAAGAGTGTAAGGAAGAGACAATTTGTACAGAGATTTATATTGGTTACACCACAAGATTTTGCTACAGCGTGACACCCTGTCACTCACAATGCCTCACTTGCAACACTTAACTGCGATATTTCCCAACAATCTCAAGAACACCTCAAGAG
The DNA here is from genome assembly GCA_037954015.1 of Psophocarpus tetragonolobus. NCBI lineage: Eukaryota > Viridiplantae > Streptophyta > Magnoliopsida > Fabales > Fabaceae > Psophocarpus > Psophocarpus tetragonolobus. Next base: position 39,277,184 of record CM075688.1, on the reverse strand, counting down.
ATGCTCAAACTTGTGCAAAAACACAAAGAAAGGTATATAACAATATCACCTGAAGTGAAGAATACTCAAACAGAAAGATCAAAACTCAATGGAGTCTCTTCCTTGATTCTTGAAGTTGAAGCACCTTTAAACCTTAAAAAATGAGTATGAATCTTGGAGAGAATTGTGTAAATCGCACAAGAGAAGCAAACACTTAATGACCCTTTCAAAAGTTGTAAAAATTAGTTTTTGAAATGTTTTTATATTAGTTTTGATGTAGGGTAATCGATTACCCACTAGATTACCTGATATCCTGCTCAAAATTGATCCAAAGTGTTTGTTCTATGGAATAATTGATTACTATTTTTAGGTAATCGATTATCACTGAGAGCAAAAATTCCTGAGCCAAAAATTCTCAAAGGGTAATCAATTACCATTTTTAAGTAATCGATTACCTTGCCTAAAATTCCACTTTTGAAGCTTTTCCAACACAACCAACCTATGTAATATATCCAAAATCATCCCAAAAACATTCTCAAGCCTATCTAAACACACAATACAAGTACCACACCTATAAACATATTTGGTACCATAAAATTGATTTAAGAGCAAAAACAAAGAGAGAAAAAACAAAGCCAAAACTTCAAAGTGTCTTATACTTATGCTTCAATGCCTTTGGTTCCAACAATCCCAACCATATAAAAACCATTAAGGTACAGTAAATAATTCAATGTGTTTAACATCTATACACTATCAGTGTAAAAGAGTTTTACACTGGCGGTTAATCACAACCATTCGTTTACATGACTTTTAAAGTATTAATTGGTAAAGTAAACGCACTTACTATGTATAAAGGGTTGTGATTAAATGTTAGTATAAAACTTTGTACATTGACAATGTATAAGTATTTTTCTCTTATTCAATTAGATTTTTCTAAACTATATACTCTCACTTACTTGAGCGTCAAAATCTTTTTTGCAAGAACTTAATTTTTCAAACAAGTGAGGGAGATCAAAACACACTAAAAAGCATCTGAATAATCATTGATCTATTGGTGATCAACCATGTAAAAAAGAATTATCATAAAGGGCTTTGATTAATGAAAAGTTGAGTGAAACTACATTCATTAAGTTTATGGAGTAAAGATGCTAAAACGTGAAAAGTTTCTTACATATATACAAGGTTATCAATATCAAGAGTTTACGTAAACTTGTGGGAGCCTGTAAACTCGACTCGTAAACTCATAAGATTTTACTCCACATAAAAAATTAGTATATTTGTATATATAATCACGAATTTAACATTTTAACAATATAATTATATAAATATATAATAATACCACCAAATTCCAAACATAAGTGATAAGTTTAAACATACGTCATTAAAAGTTAAAATTACATAGTCAAATATTGAAATTATACCAAAGTCCTTAAAAGTTAAAACTATAGTGAAATACTCAAAGAAACTACAAAGTTCCAAACAAAGTCCTTGAAGTAATAACATTTAAATAACTAAAAATGCAAAGATGCCTTCAGATGACCATGTCCAATCCTCTAATTTCACCATTTCCAAGATCATCATTACAATCATCATTTTCAAATCTTCTTCACACTGTGCATCACCATCATCAGGTTCCCTCAAAACTAAATTATCTAAATCAAAAGCATCAACAATTGGATCAGTTGAACTTCCCCCAACATCTCCAGCCAATTCAACATTTTCACCATCACCTGTAGTTTATCCTTGAGGATCCTCCAACTCAATCTCATCATTATATCCATCTTTTGTTAGCCATTCATCATCGGACTCAATCTCTTCAAATGGAAGAGTCATGGTTTTTTTAATTTGTTTACTCTTCAACTTCAAGTTATACATAACATAAACCAAGTCATTCATTGTCTTTTGATGTAAATGGTTCCTTCTTTTTGTATGAACCTATAATTAAAAATAAATGTGTTATTTTTTAAACCAAATAAATAAAATTAATAACATAACATTAACACAAATAAAATCATAACTTCAATTTCATAATTCATAAACTTGAATTACCATTTCAAACGAGCTCCAGTTACGCTCACAACCAGATGAAGTACAAGTCAAACTTAAGACACGAACAGCAAACCTCTTCAACTCAGGAGTTCCATCCCTAAACATCTCCCACCATTCTCCGGGTTGCATAGCCTTCCTTGACTCCTTGGCATCTTCCATAGAGAAAAGCCCTCTAGCAAAATGAAACTCAACAAATTGCAAATTGATTTTCTTTCATTCTGCAACATCATTCACCAATTTTCTCATCCATATGTGCAACCCGTCTTTCACCTCAGGTGCATCATGTTTAAAGGTAGGTTCATAATGCAAATGAGGATTTAGAAAATATGTAGCTGCATGCAAAGGCCTGTCAAGCTGATGTTCCTATCTCTCATCAATAATTTTACAAATAGGTTCATAGCTACACAAAAATAAAATGTGCACTATTAATAATAGAGTAATAAATAGACAAATAAAAATTCTCCCAATAAACAAATAATTTTAACACATTTACCTTTTCTTAACGTTATTAAAGTTATATTTTATCTTCCTTTGGCTTTTTCCATCTCATCATAAATGAAACCCATGACAGGTTTTTCATCAGAATCCACCAATCGAAGGACCACCATAATTGGGGCAGCAACTTTAAAACATGTAATTACATTCTTCCTAAATCGACTATCTAAAGCAAAATTTTCTACTCTTCTCCCTTCTTGAGATTTTCAAACTTGCTTCCTTTCCATTCTTCAAAACTAAACATGCTTATCAATGATGCTTTTAATTCACGAAGACAAGCTAAGGTTAAATAAGCTATAGCAAATCTAGTCATACCAGGCCTAATCAAACCTCTTCCTTTTGTGAACTTCTTCATCATGGAAATTAACATTGTTCTACCATAAATGTAAATAGTGATCTTTCTTCTTTTCTGAATAGTAACTTGATGAACATTCAAATTTTTCTCAAAATCTCAAAAATTAAATCAATGCAATGTGCAGCACACGGGGTCCAATACAAATTTTGTCGTTTTTGCATCAACAATTATGCACCTGCTTTGAAGTTAGCAACATTATCAGTAACCACTTGGATTACATTCTCCTCTCCAACAAATTCCACTGTATCATCCAACATTTTGAATACTTTATCAGCTGTTTTTTAAATATCTAAAGTATCCACTGAATAAAGGAATACAATCCCTTTTGGACTATTTGCCAAAAAGTTACAAATTGAACGTTGTTTTTTATCTGTCCACCTATTTGACATAATTGTGCACCCAGTTCTCTTCCGCTCATCTCTATATTCTTGAAGCACATCATCAGTTTTTCTAACCTCTATTTTCAAAAGTGGGTCTCTAATTTCATGATAAGATAGAGGTTCATAACCCACTCCATATCTCCCTATCATCTCACACAATTTTGCAAATGCGTGATTTTTTATAACATTGAATGGAATGACACTAGTATACCAAAATTTAGCACATTGATCATCAACTTTTTGTTTCTCACCTTTTTTATACATTTGATTTAAGGTGGCTTGGACTCTGTCACCTCTACCTTGAATACTTTTTTCTTTTCCTCTAGAAGCAAACATCCTTTGTAATTGGCTGCTATTTGTCTCTACCTCCTCAGACTATATATCTTCTTCTTCCTCTTCAATACTAACCAATCTTCTTTTCTTTTTAGATATCTCCTTAATTTCTGCAATAACTTTCATCATGACAACTTTGACTTCATCTGGAACTGAAGCATAAGGTTCACAATCCTCTCTAGTTCCAGCAAGATGGTGCTTGAATCTAGAAATACCCCTGCTCACAATCTTTGAACAATAATTACATTTAACCTTTTTTGCATTTCCTTGAACATCACTCCCAGACATTATAATTTACTACCAAGTACCAAATCAAATTACTTCAAATTACTACTTTACTAACAAACTACCAAATCCAAATCATTATCAAATTACTACCAAACCAAATCATAATAAGTAATAACATATTTTAAGTCAGAGTTCAAGACATGCATCCTTCTTAAATGAATTTTTGAATTAAATAATTTGAATGAGTAAAAAAAACCAGATACATGAGTAACACCCAAACTAAAATCACATAGTAATTCAAGTGAAAACAACCATTACATAAAGTTTGGTAGAGCATCAACGTCCATTTCATTGCAATACAAGCCTACATGATGAAAGTTTGCTTTTAATTTACTAATAATTAGATGAAAATCTATTTGAATGTGTACCTATATTGAAAGGATGACTAACACCATGTTTATATAATGAACCTTAATTTCAACCCTCTCTTGCATCATTTGCTATGTTAGAGAAATAAATTTTTCGAAAAATTAATCCATTTCCAAGCATGTGTTAATAATTCTCGCTATTTCTTCTCTGTAACCATCCAAAATGTTGGCAGACTACACCAACAACACTAAATATAAATAAACCTCTTGTAATGATTAGTAGATTACCTCTTGTTGTTCACTTGTTCGTTTCTTGTTAGTTGCCGATAGTCGCCTCAAATCGTTTGCCGCCAATTGCCTTGCTGCTCGTCGCTAGTCACCTCACCGCCAGCCGCCTTGCCGCCAGTCGCCTCATTGCCAACGCCTCGTCGCCTCGCTGCTAGTCGCCTCGAAGCTCACTGCTAATCACATCCCCAATCACCTTGTCGCTCACCAATAGACTTGTCTCGCCACCGCTAGTTGTCGTTCTTTGGTTTGCCACCACCATCGTTCGCCACCACTCGTCGTTCGCTGTCTCGATCTAAGCTCGTTTTTTGGACAATATTCAGGAACCGTAAAATTGTTTTTTCCACTATGTCAAAACAACGTCATTTTGAGCCTATGCGAACTCGTGATATCGTGAGTAAACTCACGATTTCACACTATTTTATCGAGTTCGCACGATTTTACCTGATTTTACTCAAAAAACGAGTTTACTCACGATTTGACTGGAAAAGGGCCACTAGACTCGTAAAATCGTATGATTTTATAAGTGATATCGCGATTTTGATAACCATGCATATAACAAAACATAATAAAATAAATTCAAATACGTATATTTTATAATATTTAGCATATCTTTTTAATATCACATTTTATTAACATATCATTACATTATATCTTCGTTAAAAGGAATTAAAATAAATATAATAAATAATTAATCATTTTCTTTTTATATTGATTGTGTATGACAAAAAGGTTTTAGATTTATTTCTATGTAAGTATTTTTTCCAAAAGAATATCCAACAAACTAGTGGCAAAAAGGCTGTCAAATAAACAAGGGCTAAAAGCTCTTCAGTGCGATAACTCGTATTCGAACTTAGGGGACCGAAGGCCGAGATGAAACTTCTTTGAGGCAATTGATTTTTGTACTCATAAAATAGGATTTTACATTTATCTTTTCTATTCCAAAAATTTCAATAAAATTAAAGTGCATAAAAACTAATTTTATAACTGTACTTGCACGGACAAAGTAGAGCGGCACAGATATCTTCATACATTTGATGAGACTGTACTCTAACGCAAATCCTCGCTAAAGAAGACACTCTGGTATTCAAGTGAAAGAGATGGTAAAGTGTGTAAAAAAAACTAGTTCGGATCGAAATTGGTTTTGAACCATATCGAATTAAACTAATTTTAAATCGAACTAGTTTAATAAAAATTAATCGAACTGTTTTTAAAACTAGTTTGATTCAAATTGAATTGGTTTGGTTCGAACTGAATTATTTTCAAACCAATTCGGTTCGGATCGAACCAAACCGGTTTTATAAATAATTTAGTTTACTGATTTATAATTTTTTTTTCATATCTCACACCTCTGTGAAACTTTCCACAATCATGTGAGAAACATGCTTACCAGAAAAACACTCGCTCTAGTTATCCACACTATTGTGGTCATGTCCAAAACACTGTAAAAAAAGAACTGGAAAAAAAAAACCAGTTCAAAACTAGTTTGGAACTAGTTTATTTTGAACTAGTTCGGAATCAGTTCAGAACCAGTTTTACAAAAACAATTCGGTTTCGAACTAGTTTCCTAAAATAGTTTATTTTTTAAGTTTAAAAACCGAATTATTTCAAACAATTCGGTTCGATTCGGCTTTTTTGAAAAACCAGTTTTTGCCCACCCCTAATTTTGATTTGAGTAACAAATATGTCAATGTGAGGATAATAGTAATAAAGAATAAGAAGAATAATCAATTCTGTCATTTACTCTTTATTTATATCTATAGAAAATGGTTTAGACCATGTAAATTCCGGTAAAAGATAATATTTACTGTTCTTATAAAAAAAAGGGAAATTTTTCTCATAAGTCCACCAAATTAGTCTTGAGCAAACGGCGTCGGGGAACTTGCAAGGAACACTCTGCAGCTCAAGTCAGTCAAAGTTATTCAATGAGAGAGCTTAAGATGGATTGTAAGTACCTTTTTCTTATCTTTTATACTTGAAACATGATTAATACGACCTTTAATGATGTTTTATTATTCATTAACTGCTTATTTAAATTGTCTTGTAATTGTTGGTTTATAGTGGTTGTAATAAGTTGTCTTAAATGTATTGATGTTGCTCATGCCTATTAAGTTTCCTGAGAGAGTCACTTAGCAAAGGGTGTCATATGGGGTGAGGTCGAGCTCTTTGTTTCCTGGATGGGGCGAGCTCCAAGCTCCTTGGATGTACATAAGCCCCCCGAGCTTCGAGCCTCGAGAATGACGAGGTACTGGAGTTGGGAGCAAGAGTGATAGAGCGAGTTGTAAAGTTGCAAGGGAGGTCGTAGTTGTTTTGGTGAGATGATGTTGAGAATTTGGAGGACTTGTGACTAGGGGGACTTTGGGTGGAGAGGATGGTTTTTTGTAGAGACAAATGTGTGAATGAGACTTTGCCACGTGGTTACCTACCCTCATTAGTTGTCAAGTGAAGTAACATAGGGAGAACCCTGGCAGTTGGATGAAATGTAACGAGGGAAAGAAGGATCGTTAGATTGGCACCCGTTGGGCAATAGAGGTTATAAAATGCTTGGTATGCTTGGCTTGTGTGATGCACTTTTGGCTTTTCAAATACTCGTGTCTCTTCGTCTCCCTTTGGGCCTTCAAGAGTTGTTGTGGTGCATTCTTGTTAGGTATGTGTTTTGTGTAGTGATTTTTCTTCCTTGTTGGGTCTTTTACATATTTGTTTGCTTGTTCATGTGATCTTGTTGGTGAGTTTTGTGATTTGGTCTTAAATTTCTTTCTTTGCAATGTCTTCTGATTCTGGGGATGACTTTAGGTGTAAAAGGGGAAAACGTTCTATGCTTCCATAAGAAGTTATAGTATAGGGGAGGACGTGTATTCTTCTGATGCATCCTCTCGTTCAGTGGTGTCAAAGGCGTCTTTTTGGCCTCAGAAGGTTGTGAGGCTATGTGGGTACATCAAAGGAGAAAGGAGAAAGGTGGTCATTCAGCGGACGAGTTTGTGTACTAGAGGGGGTCTTCCGAGGTGCCCTCCATTTATGTATATGAAAACTTTACCCTTTTTTTGAGTTCAAGTATGAGTTTTTGAGGCATGTCAATGTGGCTCCTTCTCAATTGCACCTAAATAGTTGGGTCTTCCTAAGGGCTTTTCAAATATTGTGTTCTTGTTTAGGGGTTGGGGTGTTGTTAAACAATTTTTTTCATTTTTACCAGTTGAAGCAGGGTACCCCTATATGTTATGATGTGATCTTTGATGATCACTTGCCCAAAGGATCCTTTCTAAGGTCACTTGGAAGGGAAATAGATTTATGGAGAGGAAAGCAATGGGGTGAGGCGCCATAAATACTAGGTTTGATAAGCCAAAGGAGAGAGGCCACAAGGGAAGGGTCCCTTGATAACTCTTAGAAGCTCTCACAAAGAAGAAGGGGGGACACTCAAAGGTAAGAACCTCACAACCAGTATGGTCTCTAGGATTAAATTCAAGTGTAAAAAAACAAGTGAGGGGAAGAACTCTTATTTATAGAGAGGTAGCTAACCTCTTGAACAAGATAACCTAAAAAAGAAGGGCTAGGATTAAAAGGAGAGATCTAAGGGAGGAGGATTGAAAAACAATCCCCTCCTTAGATTATCAAACTTGGTGCCCAAGTTTCTCAAACCAAGGGTCAAGATTCCTTCTTATTAGCTTAAGGGTTTATGAAGGAAAAGAAGGGTGTAGATATCAAGGCTACCCCTTATTTCCTTCATAAAGATCCAAAAAGCTAAATCCACCCTATAAATTCCTAAGACACCTCCTACAATAAAAATGGACTAAATACATGTCCCAAATTAAATTCCTGATGCTCCTCAAAATTAAAAAAAAAGGAAAATTACATTTTATTAACTAAAGTCCCTAGCATAATATCTTTACTCTCCACAAGAGGTGAAGTCTTCCTTTGTCTGCAAGGGCTAGGTCTTCTTCAATCCTTCTAGCCATGGCCCTAGTGATAGGTCCTTGGCTAAGCATCAGGTTAGGCTTCGTTGAATGGGGTTAATAAGGAGTTGTTTACCATGTATTCGAGTTCACACAAATTTAAAAATGAGTTCATGAGGGTGGACTCTATAGATTGAAGGCCACAGTTCTACAATGTGTTCTTTGAGGCTGATGGGAAGGCTAAGTTTCCCTTTTATTAGAAAGAGAGACCTTGCAAGTTCATTAGGACGATGTGGAGGGTGGTGACGGTTGAGGAGGAGAGTTACATCGCCAAGTTGGCACCTCTCCCTCGCCTTATGGCGGTTCAGACTGTCATCCGTCTTCCTCATGCTCGGGATGTGGAGGAGGAGTTGGAAAATGCGTGTTTGAACCTTATTTATAGATATGTGTTTTATTTTCTCTATGTTGGTTTTCTAACTTACATTGGTTTATTTTGCAAAGCTGATGGGGAAGCAAAATTGGAGATCTTTGAAGGTGAAATTCAATGTGGAAGCTGAGAAAGATGATGTCGTTGTTGGGGCAAGTCACAAAAGGAAGCATGGCGACTTGGTTGGCGAGGTTTTAGGGGAGAGTGTAAAGGTGACGACCATGGTGACCTCAGAGGGCCATACAATTGCTGATGAGGATAGCAGTAGAATCCCTTTGGTGGTTTCACCAGTTCAAAGGATCCTGTCTGCAACTTCTCCAACTTCTTCACCTATGGTTGGGTTGCCTGGGGCTTTGGTTTGTAAGCAAAGGACTTGTTTGGTGATCCCTCTGACCTTGTCTCTCCCAGGGCCTTTTTCTCACATGATTATGGAAAAGATAGTGTATAAGCGCTTCTCTTGGGAAAAAGATCAAAATCAGATAGATAGGTTGGAGCACATCTCTGTCTCCAAGGATTTGGTCTCTCTTTGGAGTGTGGGTTTAGGGGGAGAGGATTACTTCAAGCTTGAAGGTGTGTTTGTAGTTGACAAGGTCATTTTGGAGAGGGCAGGTCTTGAGCTATTGGGGGTGTAAGTAGGAGGTCATCATAAGCAAGGTTGCTTCATTGGAGGCTTCTAATAAATAAAAGGAATATGAGTTAAACACTCTACGAGCTCAGTTAATTGAATCAGAAAGTTGCTTCCAGAAGGTTGTGGTTACATTTGCTGAAGAGATGGCGACGTATTGGGTGATGAGCAAATAGGCAAGCTCCTTCATCTTGAAGACCTCGAAGATGAGGAAGGATATTGGTGCTAAGGTAGAAAAGTTGGAAGCTATGGTGGCGACTTTACAAGAATGACTAATTGAGGTGGAGGGGCAGAACAAGACCTTGAAATCTGACCTTACAGAAGCTCTGAACAGAGTATATGTGTGGAGCACACCTACAACTTCGAGAAGGAAAAGAAGCAAGTTGTCTTGTTCACTAATGTGGACGAGTCACACTTTGATATCAACAAAGAGGTGTAAGACGACCAGTTGGTGCATGAAGAAGAGGATGGTGATGAGGAAAGAGAAGAGGTTGCAACGGTTGAACTTGCAGGAGAGAATGTTGAATGATGTTAACTTCTCCTTATTTTCGTTTTTGCTATGTATAAACTTTTTGTTGGGGAATTTGCAATGACTTATGCTTTTTTTATGAAAGTTTCCCATTCTTGATTCGTGTGTTGGATTTTATAATCCTTTTTCTTTCCTTGTTTTCTGTTTTTGCAAAATGGGCGAGTTTATTTAAGCATAGTTTGCGAGTTGCTAGGCTTGTGCATTTATATATTTTCTTTGTTGTGTAAGCATTTTTGTACAAGTCGTGTGAGGGTGATGCGAGTTGCAAGCTTCGTTTTTGTTTAGCTTGTGAGTTGTTTTTAATGAGAGACTCATGTTCGACTCGTTTAAATAGGGGCTCGCTTTTATCCTTGACGAGTTTGCGTTCGACTCATTTAAAGAGAGGCTTACGTTCGGCCTTGACGAGTTTGTGTTTGACTCATGTAAAGAGAGGCTTGTGTTCGACCTTGACGACTTCACATTCGACTCGTTTAAACAGATACTCGTGTTTGACCTTAACAAATTTGGGTTTGACTTATTTAAAGAGAGGCTCACGTTTGGCCTTGACGAGTTCGCGTTTGACTCGGTTAAAGAAAGAGAGCGAGTTCATGCTCGGCTTTGGCTAATTTGTGTGCCTTTCACTTGAGTAGAAGAAAATAAGGACATAAAAAATGCTCAAGAAAAACTGTATTTTATTAATGTTGTGGGCCTCATTAAAACCTTTTCGGTCCAAAAACTATTCTTTCTTTTTATGGGAAAAAATAACTAGAGTAGGAAAAAGTACCCTAAATACAGTGTTTCTAGTTGTAATAGAACTTCAGGTGGGAGGCGTTCCAAGTTTGGGGAATGTTCTTGCCTCCAAGCTCTTGTAATTTATAAAGCACCATTGTAGAAACTTTTTGTGATCCGAAATGGTCCTTCCCATGGTGTTGTAAGCTTCCCATGTGTTGGGTTCTTCCTCGCTTCTCCTGTTATTCTCCACACTAGGTTATGAGGTTGGAAAGATCTTGGATTAAGTTTTCTATCATATCTTTTCTTTGCTTGGCTTTTGCATGATGTCTCCTTAATTTTGGCTATTTCCTGAACTTCTTCAATAAGGTCGAGGTCTTCCCTCAAAGCAACCTCGTTAGCTTGTTGGTCGTAATGTGTTCTTCGTAGAGTAGGTTCTCTGACTTTAACAGGGATCATAGCATTAGAGCCATAGACAAGCTTATATGGTGTTTCTTGTGTGGCTTTTTGGAGGGGAATAGTGGTAGGCCTACAGGATGCTTGTGAGCTCGTCTACCCATAATGTTTTAGCGACTCCAATCTTTTTTTTAGCTCTTTTAGAATCACTTTATTTGTTGCTTCTACTTGGCCGTTGGTTTGAGGGTGTTCAATAGATATCATGATATGCTTGACTCCAAGATTTTGTAGAAAATGTTTGGACGTGGGAATCTGCAATTTGCCTCCCATTTTCCGAGATTATTGTGCTCAGGATCCCATACTTGTAAATTAGTTGTAACCAAATAAAGCTTTGAATATACCGACATGTTATGCGAGCTACCACCCTTGCTTCAATCCATATAGTAAAGTAGTTTATGGCGACTATGAGGAATTTAGCTTGTACTTTGGTTTATGAGAGAGGCCTCAGGATGTCGATCCCTAATACTGTGAAGGGCCATGGAGAGGTTACAAAGTGAAGGGCTTGTAAGGGTTAGTGAGGTCAGTTGCTGAATTCTATACACCTGTTATATTTACAAATGAAATCCCTATAGTCACTAAGTATAGTTGGCCAATAAAAGACAACTCGGAGTACTTTGGTGACCATTGATTGGGCTCCACAATGAAATCCGCAAATCCCCTCATGGAGCTCTCTGAGGATGTAGTCTGATTCTTCCGAGTTCAAGCACTTCAATAGAGGTCAGGTAACGCTTCGCTAGAAGAGCTCATCTACTATTAGTATGAAGTGGTTTGCTTTTCTTCTCAACTTTTAGGCCTTTGAGAGTTCGTCGGGGACTATGTCTTGGGACAGGTAAGTATGGATGAGAGCCATCCAAGCAAGATCCCACTATTGAACTGGTAATATCTCAAGGCATGGTTGACTTAGGGTTTCCTGAACTATAGTTTGGTGTTGCCCTGGCCTCTTAGTACTGGCAAGCTTCGATAGTAAATCCACTCGCGAGTTGTCCTCTCTGGCTACATGAGTGATTTCAAACTCGTTGTTTTTTTCACTATACTAGCCACCTGACTATTGTTGTTTTTTCACAGCTCTAAGATAATGTGGCGTAGTTCCTCATTTTTCCTTTGAAGCTCAAAGATAGTGGGTGCTCCCACAGTCGCTATTGTTATCAAGTGAGGTGGTGTCCTGGGAAAAGTTTTACCATGGCCCCACGGTAGGGCCAAAATGTTCTTAGCACAAAGAAGAGGGCAAATCTTTTTTATAAGTCCACCAAATCGGTTCTTAAACAAACGGTACAGGAGAACCTACAAGGAACACTCTAACGTTCAAGGTTATTCAATAAGAAGGCTTAAGATGGATTGTAAGTACCTTTTCTTGTCTTTTATACTTAAAACACGATTAATATGATCTTTAATGATGTTTTATTACTCATTAATTGCTTATTTAAATTGTCTTATAACTGTTGGTTTATGGTGACTAGAATAAGTTGGCTTAAATGTATTGATGATCCTTGTGTCAATTAAGTTTCTTAGGAGAGTCACTTAGCAAAGGGTGTCATTTGGGGCAAGAGTGAGCTCTTTGTTTCTTGAATGGAGGTGAGCTAGCTCCTTAATTAGGAGCGAGCTCCAAACTCCTTATATGGAGCGAACTCCTAGCTCCTTGGATGTATATTTACTGTTATTCTTTCAATATTATTTTTAGAATATTTTTAATTAATTTTCTGATTAGATTTAAGGTTATCCAAAATTCTTTTTTAATCTTGGTGTGTGACATTTTGTTAAATTAATTTAAGAAAATTTTGTGAATGTCCTAATTTTTTCATTAAATCACCTTATAGCTTCTAACCCCTTCTTAAAATATATGGATAAAAAAAACACAATCACATAAAAGGATAGTAACAATTATTTTATTATTTCATTATCGTAATTATAATTTTATAAATTTAAGTATATGGATGATTAGATTTTATCAATTAACACTCGGGAATTTATCTTATTTAACATATACTGTACTTTTCATATTTAGATAATATTATTCATAAAAGGTAATATATTTAAAAATCTTAATTTAATCTACTCATTAATTTTGTTAAAATTAAACTTTAATCTAGACATTATTTTTGTTAAAACTTATTTATAGAACATATGCGTCACTGTCCTGGTCTGACACCCACACATATATACTTTTTTTAAAAAGCACAATAGTAATTAAGTCGATTTTAGAAAGCCTGTGTTGGCGTGAAAGGCGTGGCATTATCTGAAAGACGCGTTGAGCGGCGCGTGACGCATGGCTCATTATTTTATTCACTTCTCTGCACACCGGGTGTGTCGTGTTCCTTTCTACAATTCTTGAATCTTAAAACTTAATTAATGTGTTGCTTAATTGGCCCCGTGGCCGCAACTTTATTACACTTGCAAGTTGCAACTTTTCCTGTTAGCTATTTCTCTCTCTCTTTATTATCATCAAATAATCCCATGTTCTCAGATTGACATGTTCCACATAGGTGATGAACTCACAATAGAGACAAACACAATCCCATGGCTGATTCTTTCTCAACTACTAGTTCTTCTCCTCCTCTGTGCAATCATATTTGTCTTCGCCGTCGTCCCTTCAGATCCCGACGCCAACGCCGTCACCGCCGCCACGCTCCCTCCCTCCGCCTCTTCCAATGTCTTCTTTCTCAACGAAATTCAACAGATTGACTTCCCACCCGCCAATAACCATTCATCCTCTACTGATCTAACCACCCGTCAACGCCATTCGCCGCAGGTCACCCTCGTTTTCTCTCTCACCACAATTTTACATTTTAATTACGTTTTTACTCCGAAAAAATAAATCCTTTTCTGTTGTTTGTCTTCTTTCTTTTGCTCTTATTTGTTCCACCTTGTATATTATGTATATCCGGTTGATTGCTTAGTAAAGTTCGAAACATTACGGAATGTTTCACAACGGAACTCTTTTCTTTTTGTTCGTTTTCTGACAACGTCGGTGAATATTGTACCCAATGTAAAACCTAGATTTGTCTCTTTCCCCCTAAATTGGACCGTGCTGCATCCTTCAACTGGTAGGGAAAAATTGCTTTGCTGCTCAAACTTGTGCTCATCTTATGGGACACGCTGGATTCAATTAAATCCTTTTTCGTTCAAACCTTGCTCAATTGGGTTTTAGTTATTTACCTTTTTTTCCTACGGGGTTGATGGCGGTGTCTGAATTAGAAAAACGTTTATTATGTTATGACCATCTTGTCCTGGGCGTTATGTATTTAATATTTGCTTGTTTGGGTATGTTTGATTGATTTTAGGATTTGTTTATCGTTAGGAAAGTTTGTTGCCGATCTGGAATAAATATTTCTAATAAGGGTGGGAGAAATTAAAATTCTAATAACTGTTTTTATTATTAACTAACTCCTCAAATTATCTCTTCTCATCACATTTCATATTATGCAACTCCTATCCAAAGTTTAGACTAGATTATAGTTAGTGATCACCAATTAATATTACACCGGCTGCAGGGATGAATTTCTAATTTTGATATGAAACACATCTAAGAAATTGCATTTAAAATTTTGGTGACCTGTATTCATTATTTCAACATTGGATTTGATAACAAAACAACGATTTTAATTGATGATTGTGAATTAAAATCACCGTTGATTGCTGTTGTTTGATAAATTGAATCTTGAGTTACCGAGTCCTCCCTATAAAAAAAAAAAAGAAGTTAGCGAGTTCTCGTTTGGCTGACGAATGACGAACACGTACATTGTATTGTGGCTGAGGAGGACGAATTGTTTCACATTTGATTTTTGTCGCTGAAAAATTGTGTTAAGAGTTACTTTTTTTTCTCAAATGGCATAAGTAGATTAAAAATTATGTAAATTTGTCAATAGATAGAGATACAAATTTGACATTACAACTTGGAATGAATCATTGGATATTAAATTTTTTTATATGATAATATTGCATTTTTTTTATATAGATAATTTTGTATATTATAATCTTATTTATTTAATGTCCATTATGAGGACAGATATAGTACTTATTTATAACTTTTATGAGAAGATTGATTTTTTTGTACGTTCTCTCCCCTCCCTCTCTCTACTTGACTTACTCGCTTAGAAAGTGGGGCTGTGGATGAAGGTTGAACTGCAGTGTATGAAGAGAAAATATGAATGCGATGTATTGTTTTCTTGTCTTCATAAACTTAATTTATAAGTTTATACTTTCCTATTTTAATATGTGGTGGAGAGGATATTATTGATCGATTCCTTAAATAATTCTATGATTTGTCATAAACTCTAGTTCATACAAGTATAAGGGTAATTTATTTATGCATTATAGATAGGAATAGGTGAATTAACAAGGCATTTGCACTGAAGCTTAAGTATGTTAGCAGGATGGGCAGAACCTATTAATAAAAGGTGAAGTAGCAACGGGTTCAAATCCAAGTACGAGAAGAGAAGAGATTGTGGAGGAGAAGGAGGAAGAAGAGGAGGCTTCATCACTGCATTTCCACCCTTGCCATTATTTTCAATTGGCCACGGGAGCATTTCTCAAATGTATTGGCCTGGATTCTACTTCTGATACTCCTTCAACACCAAGAAATAGGAAAAGAAAAAAAAGCTGATTATATGTAATTGTCACCATTATGAAGTATCCCACGCAATTTGGTGACGCACAAGAATTTCTGTTCTTGTAGCATGTACAATCACGCTTGCTTAATTTAACAAATTAAACCCCACGGCGATTCTAGAGAACCAACAATACCAAGGCCAGATCTGATTTTAACAAATTTCTTTATTTGTTTATTTTTAAAAACTAAATATTATTACGTCTTGTCAGCATAAGTAGAAGATAGGGATGTTTAGTATTAGATAGCCGACCAATAGAATAGGCCTTATTCTTGATATGAAGGAAAATGATTTTAAATCAATGAAAAATAAATAATTTCTCCTCCTACTTATGTAATTTACAAAACCACCGACATTCTCATTTCTAAATTACACGCTAATATCATTTAGATTTGACTCTTTCTTCTTTTAAAATAAAAATAAGGTGTTGACATTACATAATTTAGTGATATATATAGACTGTTTTCTTTTCCTTTTAATATTTTAAATAATGGATGTTTCGAGTCTTAGCATAATTTAGTTTTTACGTGTAATTTTTTAGAATTCAACATAAAAGAAACTATACACTACCTGATGTTAGATAATATATAATTCACATCCTTTATTCTTTATAACCATCAAAGAGAGAGTTTAGAAAATTACCTGGATCCATAGTATTGTTAATAATTTATTTTTCTGATGATATTTAGTCAAGTAATCATTATTATGTTCTTCTCTCTCTTTCTTGATTCTAATTTGACAAAATCACCTTATTCAATCACTCAGTTTAATATTTTTAGAATTACCACCTTTGATTTCTCTCTTTTCTGACTTCCTTCTTCCTTTCCTTGGTCTATATGATGGTGAGAAAACCCTAACCTTTTCCTAGTAGTTGAATAGGTATTTCATAAGATATATGTATATATATAGAGAGAGAAAGATAAAAAATATCCTTTTAAATCTTTTCTGATATCCTTTCTAACCTCCTTTTCTCCTTATTGTCAAAATTATCTTAATGAATTGAAAAGAGAGAGACTTATTTTATTAACTTAAAAATAACCTTCAATAACTTTAAAATAATTTCTAGTCTAACAACCATCACATTACATGAGCTAAATATTATATTACATAATCTAACATTTCTCCCACTTGGCTCATGGGATGCCTTGAAGTTTCAACATCAAACTGTAAGTGCACACCATACATTGAAATTAAAAGTCACCATCATTAATTGAATGAAAATGATTGAATCATAGCGATTGCAAGTTATCCATACAATTTGGTCCCTTCCATGTATCACATCATCTAATTCAACTCAACTTTAATAATATTGTAATATGTGTCTTTAATATCCTTTCAACAAATCATGTCATCTCACTAAAACAATAATCTATACCATATAATGTGAACAACATAACAAGCAGAAACATAACTACAATTGAATTCACAAATGTCATATAATACGAGCATTACCATCATAATGTGTATATACACATCATATTACATTATTAACAAGGACTTATCCATAACACTCATCCTTTCAATATGACCAATAAACATTTTGGATGGTAAACCTTTAGTTAATGGATCTGCTATCATTAGGTTTGTACCAATATGCTCAATTGACACTATGTTTTTGCACTTCTTCTTTAACTGTCAAATACTTCAAATCCATGTGTTTTGCTCCTTTAGAGTATTTGTCATTCTTAGAGAAAAAAAATAGTTGTGGAGTTATCATAGCAAATCCTTAATGGTTTAACTATACTGTCAACAATTCCAAACTCTAAAGTAAAGTTTCACAACCATAATGTTTGAATTGTGGCCTCAAAGCATTCCACAAACTCAACCATAATTGAGTAGCCAATCACTTCAAGGTGATCTGACTCTCTATTAGTGAGCATGTAGTCCTTGGTGCCTAGTAAATACCAAAGAACTTTCTTTGCAACTTTGCAGTGTTTTATTCCGGAATTGCATTGATATCTATTTAACACTCCTACAACAACGCTAGTATTTGGTCATGTACATGTATAGGCATACATCAAGATCTCAACCACTTACGTATATGTAATAAACTCTATTTCCTTTCATTCCAAATCATTTCTAGGACATTGCAATTACCTAAACTTGTCCCTTTCTATATTAGAACAATTCCTACAAAGCATTTTTCCATTCTGAATCTCTCTAATACCTTATTGATATATCCTTTTTGAAACAATCCCAACAACACCTATGATCTGTAACAAAATATTTCTATTCCTATCACAGAGGATGTCTCACCCATATCTTTCATTTCAAAGTTATTATAGAGATATTTATTTACATCATGTAACATAGCAGCATCATTAGTAGCAAGCAAAATGTCATCAACATACAAGACTAAAATCACAAATTTACTCTCATTGACTTTCATGTAGATACACGATCAACAACGTTCTCTACAAAACCATACGATGTAATGATATCGTTAAACTTAAGATACCATTATCTGGAAGCCTGTTTTAGTCAATACATTGACTTATTTAATTTACACACCAAATTTCCCTTTCAAGTAGAACCAAAACCTTTAGGTTAGTCAATATAAACTTATTCCTCTTAGTCACCATTCAGCAAAGCGATCTTTACATCCATTTTGTTAAACTCTAAATAGTAATAAGCCACCAATGCCAAAACAATCCTCAAAGATCACTTTGCTGAATAGTGACCTTACGATTTGGAGTTTAACAAAATGGAGTGAAGGAATCCCAAACTTGTTGAGTGAAATACTTGAGACCATTTTAGTCAATACATTGACTTATTTAATTTACACACCAAATTTTCCTTTCAAGTAGAACCAAAACCTTTAGGTTAGTCAATATAAACTTATTCCTCTTAGTCACCATTCAGCAAAGCGATCTTTACATCCATTTTGTTAAACTTCAAATCGTAATAAGCCACCAAAGTCAATACCAAATCACCAAAGTCAAAAAGATGGTATTGACTACAAAGAGACCTTCACTCCAGTCTCTAACCTAAATGTAGTCAATACCATCTTTTTGAGTGAAATACTTGGCAACGAGTCTAACTTTGTACCTTTGTACCATATTTGGTCTTAAAGACCCATTTACAACGAATAATTTTGAACCTTTAGGCAATCCAACCATATCCCAAACTTTATTGCCATCCATTAATTTCAACTCTTCTTTCATTGTATTGAACCATTTTTCAAAAATTGTCACTTTTCGTGGCTTGCCTGAAACAGATTGAATATTCATCAAAGCTCAAGTCATTTTTCATATTCAAGTGAATACACAATATAATCACTTAAAATAGTTGACTTTCTTTGTCTTTTAGAACTTCTTGGTGTTATGTCTTGTGCATTTTCTATCACTTGTTCATTTATGACTTGTACATTGGTTACTGACTCATCACCTTATGGGTTTTGAATATTATCATGTTGTCTTTGAGTGTTGTTTGACTGTAATACCACCAGAGGAACACCATCTTGAGAAGGGACTTTATGTGAAGAAGATTCCCCATGTGTCTTTACAATATCCACCTTTCGTGATTTCTCACTCCAACTAAAAAGACCATTTGCAATGAACCATACATTACCAGACTCAACTATTCTTGTACCATGATTATAACACTAGAACTTGTAACCTTTAAATTTTTCCGAATACCCTATGAAGAAACCGCTAATGGTTCTTGCATCAAGCTTATTTTGATGTGAATTTTATACATTTATTTCTGTTGGATAACCCTAAACATGAAGATGCCTCATACTGGGTTCCCTTTCTATCCACAGTTCATAAAGAGTCTTAGGAACTGCCTTACTAGAACCCTGTTAAACAGATATGCAACGGTCTTTAATGTGTGCATCCACAAAGATACCATATCCATTAGAGTATGATTCCATCCTTCAGCCACACTATTATGTTGTAGTATGTTAGGCATAATATACTGTGCACATATGCCTTTACTTTCAAGGAACTTTGCAAAATGGACCTAGACACTATCCACTTTCATTGTATTTTTCATAAAATTCACCACCTCTATCAAACCTTACAACTTTCACCTTTTTGTTCAACTATCTTTGTACCTCTTCTATGAACACCCTTAAGGCATCCAATGATTAAGATTTTTCATACAGGGGGGAAAATAATAATAACGTGAAAAATCACCAATAAAGGTGATAAAATACTTTTCTCCACTCCAAGATGGAACGTCAAAAGGTTCACAAATATCAGTGTGTATCAATTCTAGAATTTCATTATTTCTTGTAGAAAAATTCTTTGATATTTGTTTGGTTTGCTTTCTTTTAATGCAATGCAAACATACATCCCAATCACCAAAATCCAATTAAGGTAAAATTTCATTTTTCATTAACCTCATTATCCTTTATCTCGATATGTGACCTAATCTTTAATGCCACAAATAAGCAAAACTATCATCATGCACATTACACACAACTAACATCACATTCAACATTAAACAGAGATTCCGTAAACTTTGCATCAAGATTGAAACAATACAAACCATATTTTAAAGCACCAGATGCATAACAGTATGCATCCTTAAATAAAGAAAATGCATTGTTTCCAATCTCAAAATTAAAACCTAATTGTTCCATCTTTGCAACTGAAACTAAATTCCTAGCATATCCAGGTACATAGAGACATCCTTCTAAATCCACATGACAACTAGTGTCCAAGATTAATCTATATGTCTCAATGCCCTCTATTCTTGCCTTCATTTTGTTTTCCTTGTAGAGAAACTTTTCAGTTCCTCTTATGGTTTGGATCGAAAGGAATATTTGCATAGTATGTGACACATGAGCAATATTCCTCCATTCTTAATCTTTAATTAGGATTTGCCCTTACCTTGTTTACCTTCTTTACCTGACTTGCTATGGACAATACTAGCTCTTTCTTGAGTCATGAGATGAATTGAATAGTTCTTCATCTTCTTTAGTCTCTCTTCCTACAGAATTAGCATAACCTTAATTTCTTGAAAATTCCATTTTTCTTTAAGAGTGTTATAATTCACTTGAAGTTGGCCAAATTCAATAGGAAGAGAGTTCAAGATAAATTATACTAGAAATGACTCACTCACTTCTATTCCCATTGAATTCAACATTATTGTCAGATTAGCCATTGTTGTCACATGATCATGAATTGGTTGAGACCTATCAAACTTCTTATTAGTCAACTCACTTGATAGAGGTCCTACAATTAACTTGTCGTAATGTTAGATTATGAGTAATCCTTTAGCAATTTAATGAATTCCCTAACATTCTCTATTTTGGGCATAAATGGCTTTACATTTGTAGCCATTGTCATTCTCATCAAGTCTCATGGAAAGACTTGTCAGCTTTAGTATTGGTCTTAGTGATGATTGGATGACTATCCATCACTAATGCAAGGTCTAAGTTTATTATACCCAATTGAAATTGGATCATTTCATACCAATCATCGTAATTTAGCCCATTGAACTTAATCATTAAATTGCCCAAAGCAAATATATTATGAACAACTTCATATAGACATACTCACGCATTAATGCTTTGAATAACTATAATGGATTTAAACTATTTAAATTTTAATCATGCATTTAAATTCATTTTTGTATGATAAATAAACACATCTTCGCATCCATAATAATGCTAAACAAATATACTTTAATATGAGCAACAAACTATACCGTTCTTGCCATGTATAATATTTTTGGATATAGATACACTCAACAAGTATGTAAATATACCACTTATATCATTAATTAAAAACAATGGTTCACCTTTGGACAATCCTTATGTGCCTTTTCATCAACAATTTCATTCAACCCAAATACGAACTTTCATAGCATTATTAATATCAATCAATCATATAATTTGGAAACACAATTAAATCTTACCACTTTGGTGATTAACAATTTTTTTCTTAATATGTAAGTTCTAAATTAATTTCTTTTCTATAAAATATTTTTAGAAAATATTATAGTTCATTCTCAAATTAATTTTACAAAGCATTGACCGAAAGAGAATGAACACAATAACATAAGTGTAACCTTCAATTCAATAATGATATATTTAGTTCATGGCCAATTCAAAGTAATATCTCTTCATAAATTAACAACAAATTAATCATTAAGGAGGTGTCTCACTAGGAATTGTTATAGACCCTGCAAGTTCTGCTTAATGAACAGAAGGGAAGGAAGTGTCTTAAGAGACATTATAGTTATGGGATATAATCACATTTTCCATACGTGATTTAATCATCCTTCAGGATTTATAACATTTATAGTATGTCGTAGGAACCATTATAAAATTCAATGTCATTGAAAAATTAATTCAGAAGCAGCAAAAAAACATAAACAATAATCCCTAATTTAAAACTAGGGTTGATATAATTTGGGGGAAAGAAGATCATTAATGGAGAATCATATTATTCACAATGAATGCATTGATACCAATTCTTTTATGTGTAATGTCTTAGAGTTCAACATACACCAAACTACACTACAGGATCTTGGATAATATGTAAGTCACATAATTTATTATCTGTAATCATAAGAGAAAGTTCAGAAAATTTACCTGGATTCATAGTATTGTTAAGAACTTGTTTTTTCTAATGACATTTGGTCAAGTAATCACTGACACGTTATTCTCTCTTTCTTGATTCTAATTCGGAAAAATCATCTCATCTAATGACTTAGCTTAATATTTTCTGAATTACCACCTTGATTTCTCTCTTTTTTGACTTCTTTCTTTGGTCTCTATGATGGTGAGATGAGATAACCCTAATTAGCAGCCGAATAGGACTTTTTGATATATATAGAGAAAATATCTATCTTTATCTTTTTAAATCTTTTCTGATACCCCGATGAAATAAAAAGAGAAAGACTTAACCCCTGATGAATTTAAAATAATTTCTAGTCTAACAACCATACATTAAACATCTTTTTATTAAAATCATTCTATAATTAAAAAGTCAAATATTATATTAAATAAATGTAAATGAAGTTTGGACTAGGATAGCATTCAAAGGATCTTAATCCTACCACTTAATATTGTGGAAAATGAAGCTTAAAAAATGCTCTAAAATATCTAAGAATGTAATTTAGCAATTTCGCTTAGGAATCGAAGATAGAATTAGAAGCTTGTAGTAATTTACATTCCGCTTAATCAACTAAATATTATATTCTTAACTTGGGAAATAGGCTATTTAGTTGTATAAAAATATGTTAATAATTCACGTTCTACTTAATCAATAAACTAGATTCTTAACTTGAAAAAAAAAAGAGGTTATTTAATGGTATATAAATATGTAAATAACATATTATATGTAAATAACATATTTGACCACCAACAAGTTGTGGGGAAATTGAACTTAATTTTCTTAAATAAAGTCTAGAATTTAAGTGTTGTGTATAGAAAAATGTGATAAATATTTCGTACTAATAGCATAATTAAAAAATAACTTATCCGACATAAACTAAATTATATAACAAAAAGGATTGACAAAGCAAATTGATACTTCATACTAATAACATAATTAACAAAAATGATAACACCTGATTCCAACTAAATTATGTAACAAAAAAGTATTCAACAAAGAATTTCACTAGGTTTATGCTTGTATATCCTTAATTTGCCTGGGTTTACACAAGAGTTTGACTAGACTAAAAATTACGGTTGAATTTTGGCAAAGGTTTTATTTTCTACTATTTTTACACTTTTATTGCTATCAATAAGTAATTAGTAATAATATAAAATATATAAAAAAATAAAAATATGATTTTGTTTTTATTCATAAATCATTGAATTTGAAGACATATCTATAATATGAACAAAATAAGGTTAAATTTCAATAGTTTGGATCATGTTCAATCTGATAAAGAAAAAAAATTTAAATCAATTTAATTAAATTGATTCAAATGATTTAATTTACCATACTATCTTAATCGAAAAATATAATTTAGTTTTAAAAATATATTATCATATCTTTCGATTTTTGTTTACATTTGAATATATTACATAAATTATCAGGTTTTTCTAAAAAACTTGTAATGAGGTTATAAATATTGTAGAGATGATCTTTACATTATTCTAAGCATGTATGAAAAAAAAAAAGTGAAATATCAAGCGGGTTCCTGAAGATTTGAACTGCTAGCATCTGGGTCCCTGAAAAAGTTTTAGAGGCATCTAGGTCTTTGAATTTTTATGTTGTTTGCACATTAGTCCCTCCGTTACTAAAGTCATTTAGTAAGTGTCAGTCAGCTGTTAAGTGTCACGCTAACAGAGTCTTTCTCTCATATGTGGCATTCCACGCCATTGTTTACATCACACAGGGATTCAAGTCAAAGTGAAAAACATTATTTTAGTCCTCGAAAGATTAAAGTGGTGGCATTTAGGTCCTTGAAAGATTTTTTAGAGACATTAAAGTCCTTGAAATATTTTTAAAGGCATTCAAGTCCTTAAAATATTTTTTAAAACATCTAGGTCCTTGAATTTTTTTGGTGCTTGCATGTAGGTCCTCAGTAACTAACGACATTAGGTAACTATACAATCAACAATTAACTGTTATGCTCTCAGTTTTTGTCTCTTATACATAATAGTTTAACTGCTTACGTGACACTAACTTTTTTATTTAATTTTTTAATTAAAAACATTGTGGAGATTTTTCTGGTGAAAAAAAGTTGTGAGGTTCTTTGTATTAGTTGGGTATTTCGGTGGAAGCATGAGAACTTTGAACAATTAATTTATTATAATATAATGAAGTTTTCCCTTCATATTAGTTTGAAATTTTAATTCGATGTTAATAAAACAATTTGCAAATTAACTTGGTATTGATTTTTCCCCTCTTTTTAATGGGAAAGGAAATATGAAGAAGAGAAGCATAAATTGAGGATTTTTTTTTTATTTTCTAGGTTAAAAAGCTCCACAAATATTTTTTTAATTTAAAAAATAAATAAAAGAAAAAGTGAGTGTCATGTATGTAGTTGAATTGTCACGTATGAGAAAGAGGGATTGTCAGCACAGTAGTTAACTGCTAACCATTTAGTTGCCTAATATCGTTAGTAACTAAAGGGCCTACATGCAAATGATAGAAAAATTCAAAGACTTAAATGTCTCTAAAAATATTGCAAGGACTTGCATGTCTCTAAAAATCTTTCAAAGACCTAAATACCTCTAAAAAATCTTTCCAAGGCCTAGATGCCACCACTTTAATCTTTGTAGGACCAAAATGATATTTTTCACTCTAACTTGAATCCTTATAATGTGGACAATGATATGAAATATCATATATGAGAGAGAGACTATCAGTGTGACATTTAACAAGTGACTAGACACTTACTAAAGAGAAAGATTAACAAAGTAACATAAGAACTAATGTGTAAATGATAGAAAGATTCAAGAACTTGAATGTTTCTAAAATTCTTTCAAAAACACTATCTCCAGATCCAATATGAATCGCAAAACTTTGTTAAATAAAGTTGTGTTATAGATGCAGGCTTGAGAACTTAACTACATTAAATAAATTATGTAATTTTTTTGTACTTTCCTATAAGTTGTCTTATTTTTTTTCTATTGTGTACTCATTGTTATGAGTAATGATATGCATGTTTTTCTCTCCAACATTGACATCATAGCCTATATGAGTTTGAATCCTAAGTTCAACCATATTTTTAATTATCTTAATGTTTTGAAGAATAACCATTTCTAAGAGAGAAAAAATGAAATGTCTAAGGGTCATGATTGTTTATCTAGATCTCTCAAATAAATTTTAAGGTTGGATTAAAGTCAAATTTGTAAAAAAATAACCCAAATCATACATTTTGCTTTTATAAAATTTTCAAACAAAATTTTAATATAATAAACTTGTTGAATATAATCAATACTTTCTAAAATGAATTTGGAATATCCTAAAAGGAATTTCAAACATGATGTTAATGGGACGTAGATAGCCCATAGAGAATGACTTAAAAAAGGAATGTAAAGCTTTATATTTTACTAATGATATTTTTGTTGATAATTCTAGCTTTTGATATGATAAGTTGTCGTAGTTATCGTACATACTAGTATTTTAGCCTATAAATAATGTTAATATTTTTTTAAAACTCTTATTATTTGTTGAAATTTATTAGACGCCACCAATTGTGGTCCATTCCATTTTATTCTTTTTTTCGTTCGAATAAGATTCTGACTTAAAGTTTTATCTAAAGCTTTTTTATTACTAGGCTAATAGTATTAGTTGGAATGAAAGTAGTAAAATAATATATATAATAATTATATTACTTTATATTATATACTTTTTTTGTCCAACTATTCTTTAAATAGCTTTAACTCTATCTCACTATTATTTTATAAGTTTAATTAGTATGTAAGAACAGAGTAAGTTTTACACTTATATTCAATAACAATTTTTTACTTATATAGTTTTTAAAATATTAATTAGTAAAGTAAAAAAATTACTATAAATGAAAAATTGTAATTAAATATTAATATAAAATTTCTTATTAATTAAACTATATTTTTATAAGCAATTTTGTTTCATAATTCTTTAAATAACTTGAATGTCATCTTTTCCATCATATTGAAACTAATACAATAACATATTGTGAGATAATATTGAAATTATTTAAAGAAGTGTAAACATTAATTGTATTACTATGATAATTTTAATTTGATGAAAAGTCTTACATGGAAACTATTTAAAAAGTTATAGAATAAAATTGAATAAAAAATAACAGTGAGACAAAATTGAAATTATTTAAAGAATTGTGACATAAATTTAAATTTAAAATAATAGGGGATGAAATTTAATATTTTAAAAAAACTAGTGGAACAAAAGAGTAATTATATATATATATATATATATATATATATATATATATATATATATATATATATATATATATATATATATATATATATATATATATATAGAGGGAAGGGATTCACTTATTCCTAAAACAAGTATAAAAGACTTACTGTTTGTTTGTCAAAAGTTTTATAAAACTGTTTTCAGTATTTTAGTATTTAAAAATTAAAAAACTCGTTTGGGTGGTTTTTTCTAAAAATAGTTTTAAAAAATAGTTTTGGTTTTTTAGTTTTTTAAAACTAAAAAATAGAAACAGCTAAAAGTAGTTTTGTTTTTCACTTTTCTATTTTTGTTTGAAAACACAAAATACAATTAGAATATGTTATTTTTTGCTTTTCATTAATGAAATTCTAATAAATATAAACAAGTTTTTTTCCATTTTTACGACTTCAAAAGAGTTTTCAAATAACACTTACCAAACAAGTTTTTTCTCCTTTTCTTCCAAAAAACAGTTTTTGAAAACTCTTTTCAAAAACTAAAAAATAAAACCAAACCAATCAAACCCTTAAATTGTGTTTGGATAAAGAATTTTACAAATTCAAGAAATTTAAAATACATTGAATTTAAAATTATTTCAATTCAAATAACTTCATTTTTCAAATGTTTTGTTTGGATAAGGTAATTCAAATTATTGAATTTTAATTTTCTTGTTTGGATAGAGTATTTCAATTCCTACTAAAAATAAAAATTTATTTTTCTAAACAATATTTTGAAAAAAAAAATTGTGCTTTTTAAAAAATAATATAAAATTTAATTTAAAAATAAATCTTTAGTTTCTTATGCTTTTACAATAAATAAATAGAAAAATCACAAAAGTAAACCTTGCATGATTGATTTTTTGACAATATTATGCTTTTACATAAATAAATGAAAAATATATTTATGACAATTTATTTTATTTTCTTAGAAAATCCATTTTGTAAATTCTACTTAATAATTTATTTTATATTTTAATAATTATAATTATTTTATTAATTTATATAAATATTATAATTTTTAAAATATAAAATATAATATTGGTGGGTTGGCGGGTCAGCCTACCCCGCCTTTGACCTACTAAATTGGTGAGTTAGGCGAGACAGACAAAGATGGGCAAGCGACTGAATACACTTGACCCGTAAAAATGAGGGTCAGCCCGCTTGACCCACCATGTTTTGTTACTCCTAACCGATATAAAATAAAACATAACCTCAAATTTATTTTAGTAGAAGAAAACTAAGTTTGAAGAATTTCAAATGCTTACTTTTTTTAAGGAATTTGAAATTCTACAATTTTAACTAATCAAAACGCTTTCTAAAATGCTTAGAATTTCAAATTTTTTCAAAATCTCTCATCCCAAGAAGATATTTCATCACAAAGCATTTGAAATTTTAAAATGAAATGAATTCCTCTTTTAAAATTCTCCATCCAAACACACTATTAGTGCTTATTTGACAATAGTTTTATAAAACTTTTTTGAGTATTTTAGTATTTAAAAACTAAAAAACTTGTTTGGTAGTGTTTTCTGAAAATAGTTTTCGAAAACAGTTCTGCTTTTTTAGTTTTTAAAAACTAAAAAACACGAACAATTAAAAGTAGTTTTGTTTTTCAGTTTTCTATTTTTGTTTTGAAAACTCAAAATACAATCAGAATATGTTGTTTTTGCGTTTCACTAATGAAATCTTAATAAATATGAACAAGTTTTTTCATTTATACATCTTCAAAGCAATTTTCAAATAACATTTACCAAACAAGTTTTTCTTTTCTTTTCTTCCCGAAAATAGTTTTTGAAAACTATTCTTGAAAACTTTTTAAAAAAACTAAAAAACAAAATCAAACCAATCAAGCTAGAGCTCATCTTATCCATCATTTTTTTATAATCTAATGTTTGTAATGAGTAACTAATCTTAACCATTAGATTTCAAGAAAATAATGAGTAACTAAGTCTTTTATACCAATTCTTGAAATAACTAAGTATTTTCTTTAAATATATATATATATATATATATAATTATGTTAAGTAGATTTTTTTTCAACTGGTTGAATTAATAATCATATTTGATGACTAAACCATCAATTTACTATCTAAACCGATTTAATTATCAATTCAATTTTAATAATATTGATAGGAAACTCTATTTAAAGAAAAGGATTACCATCATAAAAGACATCTTAAGGACCCAGTATGACCTACATAAAAGTCTGGTTTAACTTATAAGTATGTTTAAGTGTTTATTTTGTGATAATTTAATAGCAAAATAAAGATAAAAATACGTATATCAAACTTTAACCAAATTAAATTTAACTGATTTATATAATTTAAATATATTTTAAAGTTAATATCATATTCATGATAATTTATTTAAAATATATTTTATAATAATAATACATTTAAAAATCACTGATAATAATAAAAGGTCGAACTTGCGTTATAAGAAAAGATAAGAATTAATTTAAGATACTTAAAATTTTTGTTTGGGTTAAGCCAGATTAATACTTTACCAGTTATGCTTGATAAAATTTTCCTATTCTTAATTTCTATATGTTAACTAATATCAATGTCTATGCGTTGGATAGAAAAGTTTAGTACATAAAAAATGTCTATTTGGTAATTTGGTGTATAAACTTTAGTCTCACATTCTGAATAATACAAGTTTTGATGTCACCCAAGAAGTCCATCAGATTAACTTTAAAAAAAAACTAATAATGAAAATAATTTAGGTTTAACTTAATTAATTGATTTAATTTAATTTTGAACTTGAATCAAATCAATTATTACAATGGTTTGAATGATTAGAGAAGAGGAAATAAGTTGATCCCTGAGCCGACATAGGTTCCCTGAAGACTGAAGTGCAGGGGATATCCATTTCACGGTACCACGTGTTGTTCCCCTATGGCAACTTCGATTAACTCTCTTTTCTATTTACCGTCAGTTTTTGGTATAATTGTGTATTTCTAGTGTGGTTCTAGTTTATCACAATTGAATGCCAATCCAACAATTAAAAAAAATACATAATTAATTAACTTCTCTTTACTTATATTTGTAAAAAAAAAAAATACATCATAAATAAATCACAACACCTTAAACAATATATATACACATCAACCCAATTCAACCGTAGGAGTTTGATTTTGCTGTGTCTCTAGAACGCTAAACATTCAGCCAATATAAAGCAGAACCAGACCAGCACAGACAGATTTTCTCAATATAACTGCTTATCTTCCAACTTCAGCATGAGACGACACTAAGAGTCTAACAGCATTCTATAAGCTATATCACCACAAATGTTCATTTCATTTTGGTAATTTGGTGATCAGATTCACCAAGGCTTATATAGCTGGTGAGTTATTTCTCTGTATCAATCAGGCATATTCTTAGCATGAAATAGCGATTTCTCACCCAAAATCGCCCCATGACATACCACTTCAGTTAACATGTAAATTTCACATGTCTAACCATTATATACAGTAGATATCCCCACTATATTTCCAAAGGTTTAAATACTATTATGAAATTAATTTAATTAGATTTATCTTAATAATATAAAGATTTTATATAATCATTTAATTATGGTTAAC
This sequence comes from Psophocarpus tetragonolobus, assembly GCA_037954015.1. Classification (NCBI taxonomy): domain Eukaryota; kingdom Viridiplantae; phylum Streptophyta; class Magnoliopsida; order Fabales; family Fabaceae; genus Psophocarpus; species Psophocarpus tetragonolobus. The sequence continues at coordinate 39,247,080 of CM075688.1, read as the reverse complement.
CATCTAAAAAATTTTAGAGTTAACTACAAATACACCTTCTTAAGTTCAGTAAAATTACGCTTTTTATTTTTTATTACATTACACATAACTTTCTTGTTTTTATGCATTCATCACAATTGTACTGTAATATGTAATTACATATTTGAAAAATGCAAAAGTTGCATGTGTAATTATATAAATATCAGGATTATATCTATAAGTTAACTCAAGATTTTACATATTATCATTCAGTAATGACTATGTAAAGATATTTTATATTTTCATATTTTATATTTTCATTTAATTATATGATGTTAAATTGCTATTTTTAATCCATAAATTTCATTGGTTCAAATAACACAATTTGAAGTTATTAACTTACTAGTCAGTAATAATTGGTAGCCCACAACCTAGGTAAACTGTTATTATTGATCTTGTTCACGAATGCATTTTTTTAAAAATGTAATTTTTTATATTTCACAATTATTGTTAAAAGATTATTAAATTCAACATTTAAAAAATCCTTTACACGTTTTAGTTTGACATAATATTATTCTTTTGAATTAATAACAAATACTAAATTCACTAAGGATTTAGATAACAAAATAATACACTTAGTTTGACATATAATATTATTTTATCTTATCACATTTACATATATGAAAAATTAGGTATATAAAAGTTTTTTAGGAAAAGATTGAGAAGCCCACTTATCATAAAGTCTGTCTATGGTCTATACTCTAGTGTCACTGTACATGGTATACGCGTCGATGAGACTAAGTTTCAATTCCATCTTTTTGTCGTTACTTGTCGGTTCAGACGTACACACGGTGATTCTACCGTACACCCTGTGCTAATCAATGCACAAATTTTATACGCTTGTGTCTTCGTTGTGACATATCTGAAACACACAGAGACATGCGAAATAGCTACACACTACTAGCTAGAGAAATCAAAGAGAGAGCAGAGTGAGGAAGAGTTTCGGCATGGAATTCATACAGTCCATGTCATTTGATAGACCAAGTTGTGAAAGCTATTTCAAATTGCCTGGGTCTTGTTCCAATTTCTGGGAACGATGGAGTCACATCCACAACATCACGAGCAATGAGGAGGCCACCAAGACCACCGTTAAGCGATGGACATGGTGCCCATATCAACCATTTTTCGTCTTAGACTTAATTAGCCATGATTTTACCCATTTCCATCTTGTAACGTAATCTCAAATTTCCCTGTATGATGGGATCATAGATTTCGTTGTCATTTATTAAACCGACTGGTACCATGGAGGAGCAGGTTTACGTTTGAGAGTTGAGACGAGAGAACATTTGAGGTGTCTTTACTTTCATTTGTACATTGCCACTTAATAAGGTGACGTGGTAATTTTTATATACATTATTGCTTACTGATAAATCCTCTTTCAAAGCCAGTTGAAGCAAGTCACTACTTGATTTAGGTTACTATTAATTATATCTTTTATCTTACTGGCATCATCGAGTTGATTACCTGATTTAACATATATGAGCAAGAACGAAGTCAACATTATAAATTGCTAAAACGTGGTTGATTAGTGATTACATTAGAACCCGTTGAGCCATCTAAAGGGAACGTCTCTATTGTTGCTATGTGTAATAAGAGAAAATAACCAAGGTGCATTACAAAACCATGGATGAAAAAAATAGAAGATCAAAGCATAAGCAGAAAGTTGAGGCCGGGAAATGGCGGTTCATATTTTGTGGTATTACATAACCCAAAAGCTAAAATAAATTGTATCCAACAGAGAAGAAAGCGATGATGTTGAATCCCAAGAATAGATACTAGCTTGATAATTTTCTACGACCAGTGATAAGGTTGAAAGCAAACCTTGAAAATCGGGTGAGGGTGAAGAACATTTGCAACATAGCACGACCCTTGACAATACCCTCTCTCACGCCCCTCGCAGTTCTGGCCACCACAGGCACATCCTCCTCCTCAGCTTTCGGATTTGTCATCCTCTGCAACGAAGCTATGACAGTGAAGAACAGGAAGTAAAATTGTTTTGTTTGCCCAACCTAAAAACTCAAATCACAGGAACCTAACTAAAAGTCATGATTGGCACGTAACCTGAAGATGGCGCAGTAGTCAAGCGGCGAAGCCTCTCCTCCGCCAAGCGAACTGCACGAGTGGAGCTTCTAACACCTTGAGTAATCTCTTGGCTACACCACCACACAAGCGAACGTGAAATCAACATAGAAACAACACAAAAAAGCGCAAAAGCAAAATTAAAAGTAAGATAATTAATAAAGATTAAACTATTTAGTTAGTTGTTATGTTCGACCTAATTTCAAGTTTTAGCCCGTCATTAACATCAATAGTGATGTATTAAAATCGCTAAAAGAATAGTAGTGACAGTGTTTTTGTTAAAACCAGTAGAAAACTTTTTCTCTAGCAGTGTGAAAGCAGTAGGAAGAGTATCATTGAGTTCTAGCAATTGAAGCATTAATAAATAATACCCTATATCACTGAGCTCGGTGGTTAAGTCACTGATTTCCATGCCGGATAATCGAATTGCGGCCATGGTGTTGGGAAGTTCCTCCCTGGTAGCATCCATGAGCTTTTCCATCGATTCTGCGGCTTTTTTGAAAGCCTTCACAGGACGCAAATTCTGACAATCAGAGTCTAAGACATGAAAAAATCAAACAAGAAATGGAGAACACGAACCAGTAGAGTGGGAATTGCAGAGCAAAACAGCCACGTTGCACATATCGCCGTCTGCACCGGACAATAGTAATTAATTGATTGAAGAGTGATAATAAAAATTAGTACGGGGAGGGTACCGTGCAGGCAAAGACGTTGAGAACGGTGACGTGGCGGCTGGTGAGGTTCCACTGCGGAAGTGACGGAGATCCAACGGTGGAGGTGTGTTGTGAGGGCTGCACTGTTAAGGAGCACAGGGGTGGAGGGAGGGCACGGCGTTTTCGGCACGGAAGGCTACGGTGTGAGTGAATGTTGGTAGCCAAAGCGTGCTGACCAACGATGCCTGGGTTTGAAGCTTGGAATGGCAGTGCACTATGCATTTCTGTGAGACGATACAAACATAGCTCATACCACCTAACCAAAGAAAGCAACCGATCCACCATTGGTTAATCAAACACATTCCCTGAGAAAATACTTACTTGGGCCCTTCGCATTAGCCCACTTCCTTTACCCGCATTTTCTTTTGCACTCCTTTTTTACTATTCGCACACCCGTCTTCTTCCTCAACACGCCCCTATGCCGCGCCCGTAACATGAGTTAATCACTTGCTAATCACATTATCCACACCCACTATTAATTTTTTGTTTATTAAATAAAGCTGAAAGTATTTCAACTATTTTTTTCAATTAACTAAAATGCAAGCCAAATACTTAGCACTCTATTTGATAATACGCCGTGTTGGTAAATTTATAACCTTTTGTAAGTTATCCTTTAGTTTTTCTATTTACTATTATTTAAAAATCTGAAAAGAAATGCTAGAAAATCCCATTTTTCTATTATATAAAAACTGATTTTAGTTACAATTTTCTATTTTTTCATTTTTTTTATATTTTATTCCTATTTTTAAATCATGACAATATATCCTTCAATAATTTAAAGATGTAATAGATCCTAATTATATGATTTAATTATAATTATTTTTATTATTCAAATTGTCTTTAAAGCATAAAATTAATGTTTGTCATGACATTAAATTACTACCATATGTTAATAGAGAGTATGGATCCTCTCCATTTTTTTTGTCTATTTCCTTCAATTTCTCTTCATTTCCTATACTTTTAAAAAAGTAATTAAATAAAGATGATACTCCGTTTTTTTTTGTCCATTTGCTTAATTTTCTATACTTTTAAAAAAACTTAATTAAATAGAGATGACATAAATGTTATAGGATATAATACTTATGTACTAAAAAAACTTAGTAATGAAAAAAAATTAACAAAAAAGAAATGAAGAGGATTTCAACTTGTAAACATATGATTAGATGTTTTCCATTTAGCGATCAACACTAATTCACCAACCACTTGACATAAATTCAAGAAAAAAGTGACACAAAATGCAATTAAACCTAAAATATATTAAATAAAAAATTAAATATGCTTAATCAAAATTCTAAGAAAAAATTAAAAATTCAAAAAAAAAAATAAACAGCAATAAATCAAACCAAGTCAAACAAACTGAAGTTTGATTAGGTCAACTCAATCCAACCCATTGAAAAGATGGTACGTTCAGCTTATTAGTTTTAATTATGGGAAATTTTTCTCACTACCCAAATTTCTTATACACCTCCTTAGATTGAAGATATCTCAAAAATATCCATCCTTACTTTAACACTGAAATAAAAAATTGTTCCGAACAATTAGCAGTATGTTCCGAATTATCAATCCGCAATATAATATTTTTCAAAAATCTAATCCTAAATAGGATAATTGTGGATTAGAAAATCCAAAAGTACAAAACTCATTTTAAGAAAGAAAGCAGAGCCGAGTTTTGCTTCGAATTTTTTTATCCAGAATACAATTATATTACTTCGGATTAAAGTTTTCAGAATAGAAAAAAAATTAACTATTAGGTATTCGGAAATGTAGTTTTCATTCCGAAAAGACTAATCGAAAATTAGAAAAAAAAAATTGTATTACGAAATTGATAGCCAAAATATATCGCTAATTGTTTCAGAGACAATTTTAGAACAATTTTTTATTTCAATGCTAAAATAAGAAAAGGTAGTTTTAGGACATGCAATTTTAAGAGGTAGGTACAAAAAGAAAACTCTATGGAATGACATCATAAAACAACAAATTTCTATATTTTCATTGCCAAATTTTCTTATTTAACAATGACATAAATAACTTTTTCAGCATTAAATACTTATAGTTAAAAATATATTGTTAAATATTTATCAAATTATAAACTTGAATCTTAATTTGAATTTTTTGATTTTGTCTATAATATAAGAACCTATAATTCTGAATTCTCGTGTTCCAACTGGAAGAGTCTATCCTTCCATACAATTATAATTTAATTTATTATTATATTATACCATATAATAAACAAATCCGTATTAACTATACGTCTATACTAGCTTTTTTAAAAAATTAATTAATCCCGTGCATCCATTTCGCTATAGTAGAGTTTGACATTTCGGCCTTGACAGCTAATCAAGTGAATATTGAAGTGTTCAAGTTGAGAGGAAAACTTGGAATTGGATGATTTTACCTGCCATTTACATCGCATATTTACAACATAATACCCTCTAACATATCCTACAAAATTCTTAAATTCGCCAATGGCTACTACCCAGCCCCTACGAAGCACTTCACCATCTGTAACACTATTAATTAACTCCTAGATAACCCCTCCCCCTCTTTCTCTTCTCCCCATCTTTTCCCTTTTTGTTTTCCTTTACAGTTCTTGTCACTTTTTCTATATATAAATATATATGTAGTTCATAAAAAAGCAAGTAATCAGTTACTGACTGGCTGACTTCCACTAGGAACCGAGCAACCAAAATATAAGACTCCTTAGCCCGTCTTCTAACCAATCTTGCTAACATCTGTAATTGTTGTGTTGCAAAAGAAACATCTTTGGCAGTTCAAAAGGTGCCTGGTTATACAGCCATAACAAGACCTGTGTGAACAAGGTGCAATTTGAGCATCTGCTTCACATGCATAACATATGCAACACAAGCTATCATCAAGATCGGTATCTCCCACAGTGTCCACTTTATCATGTTGTAACACAGTGCGGCAAGTAAGGAGACTTAGAAAATTCTCTAGCTGCTCATATTTTGCAACAAAAGCTTCCCCCTGAAAAGATCCATCCTGGGAAAATGGTACACATTAGTATCAAAGATCAAGGGAAAACTGGAATCAGAAATGTATAAGAACTGCCAACTTTGAATTTGAAATTATGCATAAATTGAAATAGATCTAGTGAAATTATTGAGGTTTATAATGAAAGTACGCAAAACTACCAGCGATTTGTACCAACGAAATATCATTAAGAATCATATAGTTATAGCGTATCCCAATATTCTATATAATCTCCTCAAACATTTAGTATGAACATTGAAATCTCCAAGTTGAATTTATTACTAATTTAGCATAGATAGCACCAAGTTGGAAATAAACAAATTACTGAACACGATCAATTGAATATCCAAAAAATAGAATAGAAAGTGCATTAGAAACAAACGACATTCCAAATACTTAGGAATCAAGAACATAGAGTAACGGTGACAACAACTAACCCAGTTATAATCCAAAAGATACTGGAATCCATACTGAACAGTATCTGGACAGTCCATGCTTGCAAAAACATCTAAAAGATCATTGTTTTGTCGATATTGTGCAGAATTTGTAGCGTCCAATAAATTTAATATGATCCCTACTAGAGGTGCCAAAATCATGCCTCGGTTTACTTTTTCTGGAGGTTGACTATGCCGTCTAAGGGACCTGAAAAATATTAAGAAAGAGGGTAGCTTCTCATAAAAAATCAATATATCAAAAGTATTTTCAACAAACTGAGATGGTTCTAAAAGAGTGTCTCTGTGTGTGGGGGCACATACAGTTATGGCTATATTTAAGTCATGGACTTGGAACTTACAAGTCAAAGAATTCAGCATCAGCAGCAGAAGTAATGTGATTTAAGATAAATACAACCAACTCGGTTAACCTTCGTAGGTTTGTGTCTGGTCCAGACAAGAATACTTGAGGAATCTCACGAGTGCAGAACTCTAGAATCCTTGTAAGATTACATGATAGATCAAATCTGACGCAGCATTTCCTTTGCTGAAACTCTATTACCTGTGAAAGAAGTGTTGTAACGATACATTAATGGAATGAATATATAAAACTCAGAATTAACCAAGCACCCATTATAATAATAAAAACAACTTCAGTATTATGTCCCGGAATGCCTTGGAAAGAACTTTACAAGTCAAATTAATAGAAAAATGAATCGGTTACAAAAGTACATAAAAAACTGACATCACAAAACCCATGTAGCGTATGTACTCCTACTGCTACAGAACATTAACTTAAGCAACTAGAAGAAGACAGAAAGCAAACCAAAATTCATATTTTCAAAAGGATGGAAAAAGATATTCATACCTGGTACTTTTCTTGCATTTCTCGAACAGAAACTGAAAATTCAGTCATGGTCCAGCTGAGTGTGTTGAACAGACGGTTTAAAAAAGACGAAAACAATCCTTCATCACTTATGCAAGCTTCTCTTAGCAACCTCTGCAGTGCATCAAGAGTGGGGTGGGGGGGGGGGGGGGGGAACCTTTATGGTGAGAAATTTATCCAACAAAACCTACTTGGTAACAAAAGAGTTTGTTAACATACTTGGAAAAGAACTGATGACGAAGATGATTCTCCATTCTTGGAAAAACTAAAACCAGAACCCTTGCATAATCGCAAGAGTATGTTTGTTACTGGACTCCAAGATCTGTTATCAAATGCTGATAATAAAGCTTTTGGCATTCTTTGGGTGGCTGCCTCATTGCTCTCAAAGGTAGCCAAATACTCTCTGTACTGCACCAGGACAGATATACTCTGAAGAAGAAGATCCCTAAGATCTGCACTTGATATTCTTGGATCGTTGAAATGGGTAACTAGAAACGTGACCTAGTGAAAAAGGTAAGAAAGCATAATTTAGAACCACCGGAAGAAACATTGTTTGAAACTGATCTCTGTGTCTGTCTTTTCCTTCACAAGTTCTCAAATCACTCAATACCCTTAACTAAATGCAAGGTTCACAAGCATCAAGCATTTAAGTATGTTTTTACGAAACTTGTTATCACAGTGAGGTAAACATACAAATCTTGATTATCATTTTAGATAATTTTCTGTTGCTTATATTTAACTTCATTAGATACACATACAAGGCAGTGTCTTGAGGTACTAATATTTTAATATTAGCCATCTCAGAGTGCCTGAATAAGAGTCTGTATTTTGTATATCATATATAAGACAAAATTATTCTAAAAAAATCCCAAGAGTTCTGTAGAATCAAATCTCATTCTCCCAGAATCCAGAAACAAATATCAAGTATAACTTCCATCCAACACAAGTCAAATATCAAATCAGACAAATGGAGTAGAGATTGAAAGGGTGATGCATACAAATGAAGAAAGTCCTCGCTTGATGAAAATTGTGGATGGAACAAAGGGAGGATCACTTTTACGCAACACATGAAAGCAATCAACCTGTATGAGAGAGAAACTATTAATGCCAAGAAAACTTTTATATCGTTAAGAAAAAGAGAAATTTTAATAAATGAATTAATGTATACTTCTGCAAATTAAGTCAGGTTAATGTATGACTCCAAGGCTAACTTCATATCTAATATTATGTTTTTTCTAATATGACCCTTTTCATTTCAGTCTTAGCACAATGTGTCAGATACCCAACCTAACATGTTTGAAACAACATACAAAACTACAGGAAAGCCCAAAAAGAAAAGTATTGAAGTGGATAACTACTGAAGGTGTTTTGTAACTGATGAATCAAAACTGCTGTTAAATCTAAATTGATGATAAGTTCTAATTTACCAAAGCTTCCAGATAATATTCAGGGATGTAGATAAACACGGAATCCATATTACTAAGAACCAGTAGCAACTGGACAACCCACATGCACATTGCATACATTCCTCTCTGCTTCCATCGGGAAAATAATGAGATGCGGTACCTGAAAAGCAAGAAATGACCCCAGAAAACAAGGCTTTCAGAGAAACAATAATGATGTGCATCTCAATGTTATCAAGACTTAGAAAGCTGAGTTTTTTTCTTAAAAAAAGGATATTAGTGTTTGAGAAGCATCCAGAAAGCTTGACTGAAACAAAACATGATATATTCTAACATAAATTTCAAATTTCTATCAGTTCAACTTCATGTGAAAGATAGGTATATGTTAAACACTGATACTTGAAAAGTTCAATCAGAAGCAAAATTTTATTAATAATTAACAACAGATTGACAGAATCTAAAATCCAGATCTCAAAACACAATTTAAAACTTTAAGCATATAAGCATATTATAGTGAGTTTCTCAAAGTAAACATCAAACTGGCAGCAGAGACTTTAGGTTGATGCAAGTTATTGTAAGTCATAAAGTACAGCTTGGAACCTTCAGCATAGCATGAATTTTATGAAACGTGAAATATAAAACAGAAGGATCACAAAAATTTTGAAAGCATACTCCCTGTTCACAAAATAAGAACTATACTTCATTCTTCCAAATGTTCAACAACTTTCTCTTTACTGAAATTAGTTAACTAACTAATCTAAGTAGGGTCCAATAAACCAAAAATGTAAATAACAGACATTTAATCAACCGGTGCACTCATTATTAACTGTAGCAGGAATGATTACCACCAAATTTAAAAAAAGAATACTGTCATCAAATTGCAAGCTACCAAATTGGATAACAATTACATAATGAGAAGTTGGGAACATGAACTACAACCTATCCATAACCATCGGAAAATTTAAACCTAATAACACTTGGACGATGTAGAAAGCCAATAGAAAAGCATAAAACTATGAGGGAAGGAACAAGACAATGAGGCTTATAAGCTTAAGTGCTACTTCTTATGCTTATCTTACCAAGCACAATGCCTAACACAATCAGTAACCTCTTCTCTATATTCATTACGAGCTTCTTTCAAATGCCTCAGTTGCTCATTGCAAGCTCGTTCTCTTATTTGCTTATCAGTTTCCTCCAAAAGGGAAATTGACTGCGCCTGGTGAGTCATGTAATACGATGCCTACATATACAGGAAGAATAACATTCATCACATATTTTTCATTTTTTCCATAAAACTTAAAAGATATTCAGAATCAATTAAGTGATTAGAAATTTCAAAATTACACCAGCTAAATGACGATGAACATAAAAGTCCAGGCTGAGCACTAGATGAAGCTCGTCTTGCTAATGGGTCAGGGTTGAGTGACATCAGTGTAAAGCAAAATTAAATTCATACTATATTGCAGGATTTTTTTTCATAAAATTTCACTATTAGGTGAAAAATTTGTTTCCTGCTTATAAATTTTACTTTAACAAAGATTGTTTAATAGACATGATGTCTTAAAAATTAAACATGTTTAAAAACTAACAAATATATCAGCCAATTGCCTACTTACTCTTATTTGGATTTTTTAAAAATCTGATACATAAGATCTACAATTCTACATAATGATTAGTTTTGGCTTGTGACTCAATGATTGAATTGATAAAAAAACATTTTTCATAAAAAAAAATTAAATTAAATGGTGTATGAGTGTCAAATCTAAACCAAACTTAATTATTTCCACAGTGTGTACGCAGTGTATTAGTTCTTCCCCCCTCCCATCTTATTTTTCAAAGAAAATGGTTTTTCTAGCAAATGCACCATGCATAATTTTTCATCATAGTTACCATATTATAGATATGCAGGTGATAATTATATAAGATTTAATATATTCCAGCATGATCATGACTTTCACTATACTCTCCCCTTGTTTCAGAAATATCATTAACTAACTTCTGGTATGAATTCTCATGAAACAGGTATTGTATTTAAATTCATTCCAGATATATTTCCATACAGGTTAAAAATCAAAGACAAAGGTTATTTAGGTAAGCCACAAGTTAGCTTTAAGACTTCATAATATATGTTTAGTTCGATTAATTTTGGGCGAAAATTTGCTTCTTTTTTTTTTCAAAAACTCATTCATTGAGGTTTTAATTATAAGCTATTTAGAACTCAAAATATACTAATACAAACTCAGCCACACACCAAGCCAGAAACTTAGTTTTAGATCCATTTTGAATGAGTGCAACTAGTTATTCTTGATCTGGAGAGTGCATCTCGCATGCCTCCACATCCACTTCAGATTTTTCTTTCTCAATCTTTAGAAAAAGTTCAGGCATTTCTTAGGAAATCAAGCCATTCATTCACTGTCAAAATAACTTTTGCCAACATAATCTCACCTGCTTAAAATTCGGAGCAAGACCAACATGATACAACCATAGCAAAGCATCAAGCAGTTCTTCTTCTCGAAGAGTAGTTGTGGACATATTAGTATCCTTTGGTACAGATTTCATATGGTGCACTTGCCGGTAACCATACTCAGGTTCAGATTGATCACTGGAGCTAGGTTTATCAGTTATCTCATCGTTCAAACTCCCATCACTGCATTCTGCAGCAACATGAGCAGATCTTTCTGGTATAGAGCTACAATGACCACCAGAACCTTTGGCCAAATATTTAGCTGGAACCTTGAAGTTCCTTGGAAAATCTGAATCATAACTAGAACAACAGCATGGCTTCTGCCTGGTTGAATGAGTGACCCTCGTTTCTTCACTATCCATGCAGCCTTCATGCCATCGAATTACTTCCATTTCATGATCAATTGTTGGGTGTAGCTTTGATAAATGGCTATAGGATCCCCCAAGCCTGGAAATATCAGCTCTATGAGGATCATTTTTCAGAAATAGATGTACAGGAAAACTTTGTTCACCACCTCTATGAAGGAAACCAACATCTGCTTTGCAGCTCTTTAACCAGCCACATATGTCACCCAAGGCAAATCCTTCAGATAGAAAATGGAGTACAACAGTGTAAATTGAAACAAGAACTGAGTTGCTAGAAACTCCAGGGGGTGGAATATTACGTTCTGCTCCTCTGTTCTTCAGAAGAAGGCCCTGTAAAAATGTCCTAAATACGGCTCCAGGTAACTGGGGAGGATTCGTAGGTGGTATAAATTGTATCACTAAGCGACAGAGGTCCCTATGCTTCTCCTCTATCTACATTTGAACGGGGTAAACTCAGAAATATAGGAAACTGTGAAAGGAGTATCCAATAGCACAATAGTTTACAAAGATTTACCCTCAAATATTATTCTCAAAATTCATAGAAAAACAACCTTACCTTTGGTGTTGTGCAATAAGAATGAGTAAGTAAATGAAAAAATTCTTCTAGTTTATAGAAAATTCAGATAGTATAAGTTTACCATAACCCCTTATCCCAGTCCCATGCATGTCTGATAGAAATAAAATAGAGAGGATTATGAATATGAAATAAAATTGAAAATAATTTCATAATCAACATTAATAAAAAGTGAAGATTTTTTTTGCTCAACCTTGTATCTTAAATAACATAAGATACTCATATTCACTATTTAGATCACTTGATAAGATAAATTAAGAGGGAAATGTATTCAGTTGGTAACATTTGGTGTCATAGTCATCAGTAAAATTATAAAATTATAAAAGTTTCTCTCATTTTCATTCAGCTTCATGCATAAATGACAGATCACAGCATTGTTACTTTTATCTCAGAACAGTAACAGTCATTCCCCTATACCTGTTGCCCGTCCCGACTTAGGATTGAGAAAAACAAATGTCTTTGAAAAATAAAAGAAACTCGTTCATCAAGGCACAAAGAAGTGCAATAAACCATATGTCACTCTGACTATTCACTTCTAACACTCTCCCCTTGCTTTTTATTATCATCCTACTCCATCAATATAACAATGCAATAAATAAATTTATTTTGACAGGTAAAGTATCAACTAATTTGATTGATTCATTTGTTGTTGTAAAAACGTATAACTATTGCCTACAGAACTTATCAGTTTAACAGTTTGCTTCTTCAAAGTTTCAGATAGAATCAATGAGGTATTCGACTCGCATAAAAACTAAAAATGAACCTAGTACAAGGATATAAAGAATTTACCTTGCTGATTGATTCAGACAAAGCTGTGGTTGTCAACATCATGTTACCTTCATAAGATGCATCTTCACATGATCCAGGCCACCAAACAGTTGGTATCATGGAGTCAAGATCCTGTTTGTTTGGAGTCTTTTGTGACAGAAAACCTTCAAACAAGAATTCAAAATCTGACGACTTCCACCAAAGCACCATAAGTTCCTCTCGTCTTAGTAGATGACATGTCAATGCAAGGTGAGAATATGATCCAGAGTAAGGACAGTCAGTTAGAACTAATGAGGCTATTTTACAACCACATGAAAGGGCATTTAGAATGTGTTCAAATAGCAGATGTGATCCTTGAAATTGTAGTAGAACCTCAACTACTTTATCCAAGCTTGAGTAATCGTGGGGTGCAGGAAAACCAAAAACTTCAAACATGAAAGACAACAGAGGACCCCATACCATATACTCTGTGATCCCAACATCTGCCTCAGTTATAGAGAATAATTCCTCACATATGGCATATGAAGCAGGATTGAAAATTTCTTCCAATGAAACAGACCTCTTCACTCTTCTCAATTTCTGAACTAAAGAATGCTCAGCTCGTTCCACTGAATGCATGTCCAACAGCCTTGACCAGCATTGCAGCAATTGGGTGACAAAGTAGCTCTCAAAGGGAGGAGCCTGAAGAGGAAGGTAGCCTTCAATAGGATACTTGAAGGGTCGAGCTCCAAAGTTCAACTCACATCTTTCACCCTGGGAAAGAGAAACTGCAGGATAATAACCAAAACCAGGACCCAATTTTCGAATTCCTTGGAATGCCACCCCAAGGGAATTACCATTTCTGTAGAATAATATTTCATCTCGATCTAAATCAATACAACATCCAATAATATCACCAACAACCCACGACTGACCATATGTCTCAGCATCCTTGTTCCACTTGCTAACCCGTCTCCCATCATAAGCATATGAGTCATCAGCATCACCAACACCTTTATGGTCAGTGAAAGGGCAAGAAAGAGTGGCCCAACCAAGCTGCTGTATGCCAGATGTTTCTAACATAACTTCATACATCCATTTTCCTTTCCAAACACAAGCACTAGCCCTAGCACTACTGAACATCGCCATGCTCTCTATAAGAAAAGGTGACTTTATGACTTTAATATCACCGCAGATGCTGGATTCTTCTAGACCTATAACACCAGGCCTATTGCCACTTTGACTATTAATACAAATCCCATCTCTTTCATCATGAGCGTCACTCAAGTTCACATTATATCTTGAGAAATCACTTCTAATAACAGAGCGGATAAAATTCCGATCAACCGGGCCAGTCAATGAATTGAGTGATCTGTTTGGGAGGCCAAACACGTACTCAAGGGTTCGCTCCACAGATTGCTGACCCAAATCGTCACAGCAAGAAAGAAGCCGATTTTTTAGCAATTTTTTCTTACCGTCCTCACCGTTTAATATCACAGCCAAACCAGCTGAAAACCCTCCAACTCGAGGGCTATCTTCACCCATCAGTGATACACAGAAAGTACTATCCCTCAACTAGCCTTAAGCCAGCTGAAAGCTTTACCAATTTCCAATCCCTATCAACTGTCAAAAAGTCAATTGAGCTTGCTAAATATTTGTGATCCATGCCAAAACAAGGCTAACAAATCCGCAACATCTCGTATAAAAAATTTGGGCCCAAAATTCACAGAAACAAAACAGAAATCTACAATATGCCCAAAAATTAACACGAACAAACGACAATTCAAAAACAAACAAACAACGAGTTCACTTGTTACTCATATCCCACAATAACAATAAATCCCAACAAGCTCATAAAATCCAAAAATAAATAAATACCACTTTTCCCGGAAAATAAAACAAAAAAAGAAGAAGGGAAAGTAAGAAACGGAGAAATTTACATGGAAGATGTAAGACTTGATGACAGCAAAAAATTAAAATAAAAAATGTTGAAAATTGTATAGCGCCCCTCAAATTGAACCAAAAAGCGTTACCACCCCAATAACACGAAAAGACTTCATAGTGGGTATTATTAATTAAACAATTAATTAATTTAAAACGGAAACTTACAGAAAAAGTTCATGCTGAGGCCAAAAAAAGGCGGCGGAAGGTTGCTAGGGTTTTGCAGGCTCAATTGGTTGGAGATTCGATGACAGTAACACACTGCAATAGTGATATGAGAAAGGGAACGTGGAATTTTCCGAGGGAGAAATCGTAATTCATGTTTATTATAATTGATTTATTTATAGTAGTCATGATTCTGTTTTTTTGGTAATAATTTTCGCCAAAAAGTTTGGGGGTAAAGGCAAAGAAGTGAAGGAAGCAGAAGGTGAAATGAACCCGAAGCGAACCGCAGCGAGTGGAGTTGTGACTGACACGTGTCAAAGAAAGCACAGGTAGTTGCTGACTTGGCAGGTAACGATACTGGCAACTGGAACCATAGGGGCCACCCGTTCAAAGGAATCGCAGTGGTGGACAACATTGTTTCCCTCTATTGGGCTGTTGCTGGGTCAATTATACGTTTCATTGCACTTAGGTTGAGGGGACATATTCAGTTTTCTAGAAAAAATATGTCACCTATTTTTTTCTTTGGATTTTAATCTAATAATTCAAATACTATTTTATATCTAGACTTAATAATTATTCACTCTTTACAAAATATGAAGTTTTTAAATTTTTTCCTTTAAAAAATATTTTTGTTCTTTAAAAACTATTTAAAATTAAATTCACAGTTCAACAATTTATTATATTATCAAAATGTTTTATAGGATAGTAAGAAAAAATTTTAGAAATTATTTGTAGTATTTTTTATTTTAAATTAATTGCATTGGGTGAAGTTTTTAATCGTAAATCTCATTGAAGAAGTTTTGCTTATTTATGCTTTTCATGAAAAAAATTGCAAAAGCTCATATCTTTCAAAATTTATTTAAAGATATTTTTTATGTTTTTTACTTTAGTTGTATTTGTACTATTTTTTTTCCACAAAAAAAAAAATCATTTTAGTAAGCCGTTTCACGGGAAAACATGACATGGTAAATGTACCTTGGCATAGTGTGGCTAGCAGCTTCTCTAGGAAATGTAACACGATTGGTTGACAGGAATTAGGAAAAAATGACAGAGAAATGGTATAGTATATGAAAATTGATTGTAAATATAATTATTTTTGTAAAATTGATTTTAATTAAAATTAATTTTAAAAGCAGATCATTTATATTTTGATGTTTTTATAGTAAAGGTGAATTAGGAGTAAATTTAGCATAAAATTCTTAATAAAAAAACTATTAAGCTATTTTAATTTAAAATCAATTCTGTACTCATAATCAATTAAAAAAAATTAACATAAAACTTTTTCAACATAAAATTATACATATTAAAATATTCATAGCTACAAACAAAGGAATATCTTTATTATACCATATTTGTCTTACACTAGTAAAACGGTAATGATGAGACAAATGAAAATTTTTTGTTTTAAATTTATGTATTATTCTCTATTATAACTCATTCATAAAGGACACATCATTTGAGAAATTTTTTTATAATTTATTTTATATCTTGTGAAACTTATTAAATAATATGATATTAATAAATTGATTAAAACAGAAAATGATACATAAATTTAAGACCAAAGATTTTGATGTGTAGACACAATGGGAGAAATGTTTGATGCAACAAAAGTGATATAGGTGAAGCTTGCAGTTCCCTCGCCATAATGGTTTTCTAGTTGGAGAACAATTGTTGGTGGTTTTTTTTTTTTTATGGAATTTTGCTAAATTTCTCAACTTAGTTTCCCTGCATATTTTATCCGAAAACTAATTTTATTTATTAAAAAAACACAATATATATCTTTAATAAAAAACAATACAAAGAAACCAAAAGATCAAGCCAGATTCGAAAAACATCACCTGTAAAATACAATGCATTGGGTGTAAAATTCACTCGGTGTATAAGTGAGTGCATTATAAACTTTGCAGTCCAATACCATTTCTGCGAGCTCAATTATGTAAGCTTAATAGAGTCTCGTGAGCATTAGTACAACAATCATTAAAGGTGCCCTATTCCAGCTATCAATCAAATTAAGGGTTAAAATTGAAAAAAAAATTAAAAATTAATCTCAAATAACATTTTATTTGACAGATGGCTAGCTACATGAAGTGATTTTCACATTTCCATTCGGCTGCCATAGCATCTCTCAATGAAATACATATATGTGAATTACAACCGAGACACCCTAAGTTAAAACATTATCTTCCCTGAGAACCTGAATTTGTATAAAAGGAATAAAAAGAAAAAATAGAGTATTACTTTTATGTGGGGTGTTAATTGTTCGGATTTGTTAGGTTTTTGAGAAAAAAGAAAACTTAACTAATTAATTTTAATTGGTTTTGAATTTTTGGAATTTTTTTCTTGATCCAAACAAAATCAAACAAATGATAATCGGGTTGATTCAGGATAAATTGAAAAAAAAATAAAAACTCAATTTTTTTCATTAAATCATAAAAAATTATTTTATACAAAAAATTAGCTAAATTTATTAAATTCATAATTTTACAACAAAATATTAAATGCTTCATATATATATATATATATATACCAAATTAGTCAAATTAAATTATTAAAGCAATCAATATAATACAAACAACAAATTGTATATATTTAAAACAACTCAATACAAGCAAATATAATTTCACAAAAAAAGAGTAAAATATAAAATAAGTATATAATATATTCTTTTGAAAGAAGCATATAATATATATATATATATATATATATATATATATATATATATATATTGTTTGGTTCAGGTTAGGTCAAGGTTTTGAAGTATTAAAATCGTAAAATGAACCGAACATTGTTAGTTCTACTCAACTTGGTTTGGATCCAAACTCAATCAAGTAAAAAAAATGAATCAAATTAATTGATTCGGTTTGAATTATTGGTTTCTTCAGTTTATCGGACAAAAATAGTGTGCAATGGGATAACATAAAATTACCTTTTTAAAAGAATCATGCTCTACGTTCCAAATTATATATTTTAATTTAGATATACAAGTAGTTAAAAATAGGAAAAAATAAAATTACTTCACAAAAAATATTTATATTATAAATCTTTCAATATTTATTTATAATTTTATCAACTTAGTTTTAACTGTTTGTATTTAGTCTTTATAATTTCTCAATTGTTGAAATTAAGGTCCTAGGTAATTAACAAAAATACAACAAAAACGATAAAAATAGATTTAAACAGATTTACAAAGAAAAATATATAAAATATTTAAATAAAAACAACGATAGTTTACATTATATCTTTATATATATATATATATTTTGTTATCTATTTTCTAAATAATTTATATATAGTTTTTATTAATTATTGATTTATTATTGTATGTAGTTTTATTATACTATTCACTTTAATTGATTATTGAATAAATATTTGAAACAAAATATTAATTCCAGCAATTAAAAATACAAAAATTAAATTCGACTGATTAAATTCAAACTGCATGTACGCCAGAAATGTATGTGATGGGAGGAAAAACATCAACAAATGTCAAGATGTGGCCAACTACTCTTCCGACGGTTTCATTATGAATTGATGATTACTAACAAATGTCACCTTGAAAGAAGAAGTAAAATAGCAAAACAACACCGTACATGTTCGGAAACTCTTTACTTAATTACAAGATCATTTAAAGCTATAAAAAAGTAATAAATGTTGATTTTCCGTTAAAAAAGTTTGTTTCAGGTTTAAAATATTAATTTCAACTGTATTTTTAAAATAATGATTTTTATGTTGAATGATTTTATACTGAATTTTATTATTAAATTATTTCTAAAATTATAATATCTCAACAAAAAATTATTTCACTTAAAAATAATTAAAATAAAATTTTATGCAAAGTTAATTTTATAAATACTAGCAAAAATACAGACACTGTTACACTTGTATATTTGCATTTTTATTTTGATATGTTATAATGATTTTAGTTTAATTTAATATGTTTTGTTATAACATGATAATATATAAATAATTTACTGTGTCATTTTATGTATAATAATTTTAGTTTAATATGTTTTGAAATATATTTTGTTAACATGATAGAAACATGTCATATTATTAACGAATATAACAGATTTGCAATAAATTTAAAAGAATTAAGAGAAAAAAGAGTTTGAATAAAACTCAAATGTTGTTATGTCTCTATATTTACAGTTTTATTAAAAATATAAAGAAAAAAAATAATATACATATATATATTAACCGTATTTAAAGAAAATTAATTTGTAATAAAGCAAAACTTTTGATAATATTTATTTATTAATATAAAAAAAATTATATTTGTAAAAACCAAAGAAAATATAAAATATTTAAAAAGATGAAATAGTTATAAAATTTACAAACAGAAAAGGGAGACATCATAGTACCAATCTCTCTTTTTTAACAAAATGATTTTTTTTAAAAAAAAATAATAGAATAAATATTTAAAAAATAAATATAAAAAAAAATCTCTTTAGATTCACTAATATAATATCTCAAAATTACACATTCATCCAGACAAAAGAATGACGTAAATCTATAATTGCCAATGACCGTTGCATTTGCCAGAAAGAGTGAAAGCTACTGGCGGCTACTTGAATTGATGTTGAACAATGCTACGTGAAGTTCATTGTGCCTGCAAAGACAACTTACCCAACTGTCATAAATAAAGTTCAAGCTGTGATCAGCACTTAACCAACTACCTAATTTACAGTATTTAGTTTCTTAATTCTAATCATATTATACTATATACTTAACAAACAATTCACTTACTTAAAAAATAAGTTTAATTTTTATAATAATATTTCGTTTTTTTTTAAATTTAGTATCAAAATTAATTATTTATTACATTATATATATATATTAGCATTGATTGTGTAAAAAAATTACACTTACATTTAGTCGTAATTTTTTATTTATATAATTTTTAAAATATTAATGGATAAAGTTTATAAATGACAATAAATGTAGAGTTGTGATTGACTATCAATGTAAAACTCTTTTTACACGGATAATGTATACTAATTAAACTTTTAAAATAAACTATTATACTTATGAGTTTAATTAATATGTATTGACAATGTAAAAAATTTTACACTAATATTCAATCACAAGTTTTTTTATGGTAAGTTTATTGACTTTACCAATTAATATTTTAGAAGTTATATAAGTGAAAAAATATAATTAAACATTAATATAAAAAAATTTTACATTATCAATACATACTAATTAAACTCTATATTTATTGTTACCACTTATGCTAAAAAAATATTTCTTTAATTCTAAAAACTATATTTAGGAAAAATATTTCATCTTATTTTAAGAAACTTTACTTTGTCACGCGCGGATATCGGTTTCAATTTTTTTAAAGATACTTCTACGAAAAATTATTTTAATTTGGAAATAATAATCACCTATTAAAAAATATATAATTTATATAATCACCAAGAGGAAACAACATCTAAAAAACCGTCAAGGGACTTTGGATTTCGGTATAGCCAAAAATCGAGGTATATAAATCACCACATTACTAGAACCTTAAAAATAATCCCAAGAGACTTCGAACTTTGGCATGACCGAAAACCGAAAAGAATATAAAACAAAAAGAATAAAAGAATTTTAGATGAGAATAAAGACACTTGACAAGGAGACTTCGAATTTCGGCATAGCTAAAAACCGAAATATAACATAATCGTAAAGAGAGGAAATAAACCTCAAAGAATTTCGGCCTAGCCGAAATCCGATCTCTTGCAAACAACCAATCAATTAGTTAAGGTCCCGTTCGGGGTGGTTCTAAGTTTTTTGTTTTGAAATGTATTTTGAAAACAGAAACCTGTTTGGCAAAAAGGTTCTGTTTTGGTTTTTTACTCATTTTCGAAACAATTTTCACTCAATTTTAAAACACAATAAAATTTGGTTTTCAAATTTCTGTTTCTGTTTTTAGTTAAGTTCATTACTTGATGTCATCTGTCATCATTAACCATCACCTCTGACCAAAATTCATCGACCGCCACTCTGACGGTCATCGATCATCACCTCCGATCGACAGTCACCAGCCCCTACCTCTGACTAATAGTTACCGGTGTCACCGGTTGCCACCTTTAACCAGCTGTCACCGATGACCACCTCCAACTGGAGGTCACCAACCGCCACCTCCGATCTCCGACCGACGATCACTGGCCGCCACCTCCGATCGGCGGTCACCAGCCGCCACCTCCGACCGATGATCACCGGCCGCCACCTCCGACCAGCGATCACTGGCCGCCACCTCTGACCGGCGATCACTGGTCGCCAACTCTAACCGGCAGTCATCGACTGCCACTTCTGATTGGCGGTCACCTCCAATCGTCGGTCACTGGCCGTCACCTCCGATCGGCGGTCACCTTCGACCAACGGTCACCGGCCGCTACCTCCGACCGGTGGTCACCAACCACACCTCCGACTGGTGATCGCCAATGACCAACTGTCACCTCCAACGACTGTCTCGATCGCTACCTTCAACTAGTGTTTTGGTTAAGATTTGAAACCAATGTTTTAAATTTGGAAACAAAAAATATTGTTTTTAAAATTTTAAAAAAACTTACAACTAAAACTAGTTTTTGTTTTAGAAATTTTAAAACTAGAAACTAAAACCCACCCTGAATGGGGCCTAAGTTAACCAAAAAGATAAATTAACATAATCACCTATTAGCATAATTCCCAATAAAGCAAAGCAGGATCTACAAAATACCTACTAGATAAAAGCCAACCACGCTCGGTAAAAGAAATGCATCAAGAGGAACATGTATTAACCGCCAGGTAATAACCACATCTGTTACTATTAATATAAGGTAGGGCATACACGTCATTTACTCATTCAGAAAAATTTATTACACTTCAACCTCTTTCACCTTCTCTCTCATACTCATCTATTAACTCGAGCGTCAAAATCCTCTCTTGCAGGTTCTCCTCCTTCCTCCGTTCCAGAAGGTGTTAGGATACTCTACCAAGCTCATCACAAATATTCTGAAAGGTTCATAACGATTTATACCCACGTATTTCTCAGTAATAACATAATTCATTAACAGTTTGGAAACAATATTTATATCAGCATAAGTATTAAAAATATCGCAAAGACAAACATTACTAATTTAATTTCCGATTGACATGGGAGCATATAAAAGGAATGTAAGAAAAAAAAATGCATCAAAACCAATGGGAGGCATGGTTCAACACTCAAACTCAATAGGATGATGCAATAACTCTCAAATAACATCCAATCTTTTAAAAAAACTAACAAGGAAAGGGTGAACCGATGAACCGTACAAATTTGGTTCTTGTTTATCCATTGTTTTATAAAACTATTTATAATATTTAAAAGTTAAAAAATTTTGCTAAATTTTTAAAATAATTTTTCATTTTTAATTTTTAAAAATTAAAAAACAGAAATAATTATAAGTAATTTTGTTTTTTTTAAAAAAAAACTTAAAATATAATAATAATATATTAGTTTTGGTTTTTAATTAATGAAATTTTCATAAATATTAACATATTTTTTCATTTTCATGTCTTTAAAATAATTTTTAAATAATACTTACTAAACTCTTTTCAAAAACTAAAAACTAAAATAAAATCAATCAATTCCTATTCCAATAATATAATAATTAAGAAAAAAAAAAGAAAGAAATGCATATATAGTATTGGTTCGTATACGAACTAATATAATTTAGTTAATTACAAGAAGCTAAATCAATTAGAAAAAATGTATATACAATATTTCATTTAACATGTTTGGGTAAATTTATTTAAATATATTTATAAAAAAAATTCTCCATAAATTAAAATTAAACTAATATGTTGAATTCTTTTATATAATTTTTAAAAAATGTGTAAATTTTTATAAATTTGTCTATAAAAAAAGTTCTATTAGATTTTTAAAAAAGTTTTTTTTTAATTTTTCTTTGTATTTTTTCATAAAATTCTTTTAAAGCTAAGCCAACCAGACTCTAAATCACAAGTCAGTGATTTTGCAAGATAATATAATTTTCTTTCAAATAAAATATGTATGGATAAAAATTAAATCACAACTCTCACAATATTAGTTTTAAAAACTTTACTAATAAATCAGTAAAACGTACTTTACCAATAAGTCGGAGTCACACATGAGAAAACCATAACCTCAAGTGATTAAACTTCATTGGTTTTTTCTTCTCTTTCTAAATAGTGTGGTCACTTTCCCTAGTAATTAATAACTGCATCTAACGGACAGTCTTCTTCTTTTCAAGTAAAAAGTAAAATATATTGTATGATCTCATTTTTTTTAGAGTAATTTTATCTCTTTGTTAACTTTCTTTGTACATTGTTGACTCTGTCTAATAGACAATATCTACTTTCGAAATATAGCTAGATGTAGCTAAACTTTTATCTCCACTAGCACCTACTGAATTCTAGTATAGTTTTTCTTTTTGTTTTTGTCGTAGATATTCTAATTTAGATTTATACGGAGACATAATTAATTTCAATTACTCAAATATTATTTCCAATTAATAGAAGTCTCAATTTGAGATGTTTCATAATTAAATTATATTAACAATACTTAGTAAAAAATACAAAATTAACCTACTTACAACTAAATTTTTTTTATAAACAAAAACAATAATAATAAATAAAGATTTTGTTCCATTCAATCTGCGGTATGCAAGTACCATATAGTAGGGTGGTAGTAGTTAAAATTTTTATCCAATCAACATCTTTTAATCGATCAGCAACTTTCTTACTTATGTTTCAGTCACAACTCGCTGCTAAGTTTATTGTGACTGATTTTATCAGCAACGGGATGGAACAAGAGATCCTTGCCCTATTTCTATATCGAGTGGGTATGAAATTTATATTTCATTTCCATTCTCGTCGAGTATCGAGTATACTCCTTTTATATCTACAAAAAAAATTATAATAATATTTTAGTAAAAAATAATTTATTAGAATATAATGATATATTAATATGAAAGTTATCTAATAAATACAAAGTTTATAATTTGTTAATTAAATATCAAATTTTTTTTAAGATAAATGAATATTTTAGTAATTAAAATAAGAGCGGAGTGAGACGGGGTACGGATATAGAGTGGTATGTATATCCTCATCCTGACTTAACAAATCAGGTATTCCTCATACCTATACTCGAGTCTGGTCAAATCAGATATTCCTCGTCAACTTCGGGGCGGGGTCAGGGATTACCCACGAGTATAAGTTTATTTGTATCTCTAGTGTTATCGAACCTAAGTCTTTCCCCAAAATAACTTAGTGTGTGTTGCTAACTAATTGACACTCATTGGGTCTTCAGAAAATATGTTAATTTTCATTTGATATTTTTTATTTTTAAAAAATAATATTATAAAATTAATTAATTTAGTAAAAATATTATAAAATATTTATATGTAATTTAAAATACATTTACATATAGTTTTTTATAAAATTACAAGAGTTTAACATTTATGCACGTATAGTGCAAAATAGTTTTATAGTGATATTTAATCACAATCTTTCATTTATGACTATTGAAGTATTAATTGATAAAGTCAACAAACTTACCATTATAAAAAGTTGAAATGAATGATTAAATGTCAGTTACACTACAGTATATATGTGTTTTTCTCTAATTACAGTATTGTTATTAAGTTTTTACATAATTTTCATTTTTGAAAACATTAAAAACAACTTTTTTCTATTTTCTTATTTCATTTGTTTTTTGAAAATATTTCCAAACAACATGTTTTATATATATTGTAACCAAACATATTTTTATCATTATTTTTATTTTCTATAAAAATAAAAACAAAAACATCCAAAATAAATTATACATATGTATTGTCTTACTTAAATGTTTCAATACAAAATATATTTAAAATTAGTTATTATGAATGTTACGTTAAACCTTAAAAAATATATTTGGATCATAATTAAGTTGAATTTGATTGTTATAAAACTTTATATTTCCATTTATTTTGGCGTTGAATTATTATAAATTAGATCATAAACGAGTTTGTAATCAAAGTTCATACTCTCAAAAAGGATCTTTGACAAATAAATATCTCATACTCAGTCATATAAGTTTAGGTCCTATTTGGAAGAGCTTATAGTATAAGAGTTTATTCAATAAGAGCTTCTTACATAAGAGCTTATAGTTTAAACTCTTAAATTCAATAAGCTATTTGTATTTGGATATACAAAATTAAAAGCTTTTATATGAAAATAAAGTCTTTGAATATATATATATATATATATATATATATATATATATATATATAGAGAGAGAGAGAGAGAGAGAGAGAGAGAAGTAGAGAGAGGGAGATGGAGAGGAAGAGAAGGAGGGAGAGCAAGAGAGAGAGAGATAGAGAAGGGGAGAGCAAGAGAGAGATAGAGAGAGAAAGGGAGAGCAAGAGAGAGATAAAGATAGAGAGAGGGAGAGCAAGAGAGAGATAGAGAGAGGGGGAGAGAAAGAGATATTGAGAGAGAGAAGGGAGAGGGATAGGGAGGGAGAGGAAGAGAAAGAGAGAAAGGAGAGAGAGGATGAGAAAGAGCGGAGATAAGGAGAGAGGTAGAGGGAGAGAGATGGAAAGAGATAGAGAGAGACTCAATAGAAAGTTTTAATCATGAGAGAGACAAAAAGTGAGACATGGGAGTCGAAGGAAGTGCCAATTTTCAATAAGCTTAATTTTTTTTCCCCAAAAAGCTATTCTAAATAGCTTATTCAAATAAGCTTAAAATAACTTTTGGACCATATATAAGTGTTTATATGATAAGATAAAACTTATATAAGTGGTAAATAAACTCTTCCAAAATGAGACCTTAATCTATGTGTAGTAGAATCTAACTCACCTCAAACCTATTCCTACTCATGCAAGGTTAAATAATATTAAAAAAAGAGTAGGTAATTGTCCTTCACCCTTAGGACACCTTTCCTAGCTTTAGAAATTTGTCCATATATTGTGTAGGATGAAAACAAACGAGTGAGACTAAAAAAGTTTTCCAAATGTTAAGAGATAACTTGTAATAAAGAAGAAGAAGAAAACAAAAAATAGAAGAAAATGAGAGGCTTCGAGACTATTTCTATTTGTTTAAAACTTATATATAGTTTCCTATTTTTTATGGATACTTATATAGTTTTCTATTTAAGATAAAATATTCACTCTATAGTAAAAGTGTTAACAACTTAGTATTTTTCAACAAACTATTTGAAAGAGTTGTCTAATTCCTTTTAAAGCAAATAAATAATATCATATAAGTAGTGTACCTTTCTTGCTTTGACCTCACCACAACTGCACGCCCCAATGATGCAAACCAAGTTGCACTCCCTTAATCTTTCTCTTTAAGGTTCCAAACATCCAAGAAAGGGAGATGGAAAGGAAAGAAATGAAGGTGGGGCGTCACTCCTAAAATGGAGATAAGCCAAAATATTTGGAGGTTTGCCATAAGGGAAGGTGATGCATTCCTCCCCAAGGAAAGTTTGAAGAATCCTTAATGAAGAGAATGCTCCCAAGATCCTTGCTTATAGAGGTTCCAAGGTTGAATAAATGGAGGTGGAAGACTAGAAAATGGAGGAGAAGTAGGCGCCACTCTTGTTGAAGGAGATAAGCCAAAGGATGAAGCTAGTCACAAGGGAAGGAACCCTTGATAATAGCATGAAGAACTCTCACTAAGGAGAGAACATGAACACTCTCAAGAACAAAAGAGCTCTCAATTTAGAGAAGTATAATTTTCATTCAAAATGAGTGTTAAAATCTACATAAAGGAGGGAATGCTCTATTTATAGAGCAAAGCATGAACCATGGGCTTAGGAACCTCAAGTTGAATGTCCAACATGCTTAATTAAGGGTTAGTTAGCTTAATTTAGGGTTAATTTAGCATATGCTCAATTAACACTAATTTTATCCAACTAAAGATCCAAACATGGCCCTAAAAAAATGGTTCTATGTTCCCTCTAGTTTGAATTTGAATTTTGGAGGGAAATAACATGGCACTTCCAAAATTCAAATTCAAATAAGAAGCAACAAGAATCAGCCATGTAGGAGAGAGAAAGCACATGTGGAGTGAAACAAGGGGACCCATATGTCTCACACATGCTTCATGTGTTGGTTAGAAGGGTGTGAAGAGGAATTAGGGGTGTGAAAATTAATAACCACACGTCCAAATTAAATTCCTAATGCTCCTCAAAATTAAAATAAAGGAAAATTACATTTTATTAACTAAAGTCCCTAGCCTAATATCTTTACTCTCCACAGGAGGTGAAGTCTTCCTTTGTTTGCAAGGGCTAGGTCTTCTTCAATCTTTCTAGCCTGACTGATGTGATATTTGATGATCACGTGCCCAAAGGATCCTTTCTAAGGTCACTTAGAAGGGAAATGGATTTATAGAGAGGAAAGGAATGGGGTGAGGCTCCACAAATAATAGGTTTGATAAGCCAAAGGAGAGAGGCCACAAGGGAGAGGTCCCTTGATAACTCTTAGAAGCTCTCACAAAGGAGAAGGGGGGACACTCAAAGGTAAGAACCTCACAACCAATATGGTCTCTAGGATTAAATTCAAGTGTAAAAAATACAAGTGAGGGGAGAAGCTCTTATTTATAGAGGTAGTTAACCTCTTGAACAAGATAACCTAAAAAGAAGGGCTAGGATTAAAAGGAGGGATCTAAGGGAGAAGGATTGAGAAACAATTCCCTCCTTAGATCACCAAACTTGGTGCCCAAGTTTCTCAAACCAAGGGCCAAGATTCCTTTCTATTAGCTTAGGGGGTTTATGTAGGAAAAGAGGGGTGTAGATATCAAGGCTACCCCTTATTTCCTTCATAAAGACTCAAAAAGCTAAATCCACCCTCTAAAATCCTAAGACACCTCCTAAAATGAAAATAGACTAAATACATGTCCCAAATTAAATTCCTAATGCTCCTCAAAATTAAAATAAAGGAAAATTACATTTTATTAACTAAAGTCCCTAGCCTAATATCTTCACTCTCCACAGGAGGTGAAGTCTTCCTCTGTCTGCAAGGGCTAGGTCTTCTTCAATCCTTCTAGCCATGGCCCTAGTGGTAGGTCCTTGGCTAGGCATGGTCACATCATCTCCTCCCCTTTGGGGAAGATTTGACCTCAAATCCATCGGGTCTGCATCATTTTTAGCACCTACAAATGGAGACAAATAAAAAACATTAAAACTGGTGCTTACCCCATAATCCTCAGGCAGATCTAAAACATAGGCATTATTACCGATCCGCTCAAGGATTTGGAAGGGTCCATCTCCTCTAGGGCTAAGTTTGGACTTCCTTTGAGAAGAAAATCTATCCTTTCTCAAGTAAAGCCATACCCAGTCGCCCTTTTCAAAGATGACCTATTTCCTCCCCTATTGGCGAAAGTAGCATCTCTCAAAGATTGGTGCTCTATGTTAGTTTTAACCCTCTCATGTAATTGTTTATAAAAATGGCTTTTGCCTCTCCTTCTTTAGGCATAACAACAGAAAGAGGAAGTCCTAAAAGATCTAGAGGAGTACGAGGATTAAAGCCATAGACCACCTCAAATAGAGAATGTTTGGTGGTTCTATGAACCGCCCGGTTATAAGCAAATTCATGTGGGGAAGGTACTCATCCCAAGACTTATGGTTGCCTTTAAGGAGAGCCCTCAGCATAGTGGATAAAGATCTATTCACCACTTCTGTTTGCCCACCAGTTTGAGGGTGACAGGTAGTGGAAAAAAAAGTTTAGTTCCCAGCTTAGCCCAAAGAGTTTTCCAAAAATGGCTAAGGAACTTCACATCCCTATCTGACACTATTGAAGAGGGTATGCCATGCAATTGGACAACCTCTTTAAAGAAAAGTCTTGCGATGTTACTTGCATCATCCACTTTGTGGCAGCGAATAAAATGTGCCATTTTTGAAAATCGGTCCACCACAACAAATATAGAGTCTGCACCTCGTTGGGTTCTTGGGAGCCCAAGGATGAAATCCATGCTAATATCCTCCCAAGGTGTAGAAGGAGCAGGTAAAGGTGTGTATAATCCATTAGACATTGCTTTAAACTTTGCTTGCAAGCAAGCTATACATCTAGAGCAATGTCTATGGACATCTCTACGCATATGGGGACAAAAGAATTTCTCTTGTAAAAGCAGGAGGTTTTTTGAAATCCCAAAATGCCCCATGAGCCCACCTTCATGGCTCTCTTTTGTGAGTAAGTTCCTAATTGATCCTTGGGGTATACAAAACTGACTCCATTTGTAGAGATACCCCTCACTAATGAAGTATCCATTATGGGCCTTTAATGTGAATGCAGATGCAGAGGCAGTAAAGATGGGGCTGAAATCCTTGTCAGAAGGATACATAGCCCGAATGTCATCAAATCCTAAGATTTTTGCACTCAAGGATGAATAAAGGGCATGACGCCTAGAAAGAGCATCAACCACCACATTTTTTTTCCTTTCTTGTACTTGATGACATAAGGGAAGGATTTAAGATATTCCACCCACATTGCATACCTTTTGTTCTATTTACCTTGACCCCTCAAATATTTTAGTGACTCATGGTCACTATGAATGACAAACTCCTTGGGAGCAAGGTAATGCTTCCAAGTTTGAAGGGCCCTAATTAGAGCATAAAACTCCTTATCATAGGTGGGGTAGTTAAGGGGGATACCATTGAGTTTTTCACTAAAATACGCAATGGGGTGCCCTCCTTGCAACAAGACAGCTTCCACACCTACACCAGAGGCATGACATTCAAGTTCAAATGTTTTAGAAAAGTCAGGTAATGCCAAGATTGGTGCATGGGTCAGTTTATGCTTAATTAGCTGTAAGGCTATCTCTTGTTTCTCACCTCAAAGGAAAGGAACTTCCTATTTCACCAAATCATTTATTAGTGCGAAAAGCGTGGAGAAGTTAGGCACAAAGCGCCTATAAAATCCAGCGAGACCATGAAAGCTTTTGATATCTGTCACACTCTTTGGGGTGGGTCATTCTTGAATAGCTTTTATCTTTTTGGGGTCAACATGGACCCCTTTTGTGCTAACTACAAAACCTAAGAAAACTACACTATCTACACAAAAGGTGCATTTTCTAAGTTACCAAAAAGATGATTACTCCTAAGAAGAGAAAAAACATGCCTTAGATGTCCTAAATGATCATCTAAGTTCCTAGAGTAAACTAAAATATCATCAAAGTAAACTACACAAAATTTACCAAGGCAATCCCTTAGTACATGATTCATTAAGCGCATGAATGTGCTTGGGGATTGGTTAGCCCAAAGGGCATAACCAACCACTCATAAAGACCAAATTTAGTCTTAAAAGCAATTTTCCACTCATCACCCTCTTTGATCCTTATTTGGTGGTAACCACTTATAAAATCTATTTTTGAAAATATTTTTGCCCCATGCAATTCATCCAACATGTCATCAAGACGCGGGATTGGCTGCTTATATTTGATGGTGATGTTGTTGATTGCACGACAATCAACACACATCCTCTACTGGCCATTCTTCTTGGGCACCAACAAGACTGACACAACTCAAGGGCTTAGGCTCTTTTGAACCCAACCCTTCTCCAATAGTTCATTTACTTGAGACTCAATCTCTTGGGTCTCCATGGGGTTGGTCCTATAGGAAGTTCTATTAGGTAGACTTGCGCCAGACACCAAATGAATTTGATGTTCTATACCTCTAATGGGAGGAAGTCCTTTCGGAACCTCATTAAGGAATATATCATCAAATTCCTTTAAAATACCTTGAACCCCTTGAGGAAGGTGCTTATGTGCATGGGCTGTGGCAGTGCTCTTAACAGAAGAATGCAGAATGGGGGAAAGATTTGATGTCTCTTTGCAAAAGAGGAGATAAAAGGGCTTGTTAGTCAAAAGAGCTTCTTTTAAATCACATTTAGTAGCAAATAGGCTCTTTTTACTAATATTCCCTTTGGAAGAGGCATCACCTTCCGACTCTTTCTCTTTACCCTTTTCAAGCTTTAAGGGTGAAGCTTATTGTGTTTTTTTTTTTTGTTTTTGTTTTTCCTCAACTCTTTTCTTTTTCATCGTAAATTGATCCTCAGCCACTTGAGAAGGTGACAAAGGATACAATTTTGAAATGCTTTTCATTATGGCTGAGGACTATTTGGCTGGAGTGATCATGGTGAATGGCTTTCTTGTCAAATTGCAATGGTCTCCCCAAGATGATATGGCCAGCCTCCATAGGAACTATGTTTATAAAGAATCTCATCATTATAAGATCCTATGGAAATTGGAACCATAACTTGTTCATTGACTACCATCTCCCCTTACTCATTGAGCCATTGCAATTTGTAAGGTTTGGGATGGGCCATGGTAGTCAAGGCTAGCTTTTCAACCAACCTAGAGCTACAACAGTTACAACAGGATCCACTATCAACAAGGAGAGAACATACTTTGTCATTTACTTTACATCTTGTATGGAAGATGTTCTCTCTTTGTGACTGGCCAAGCTCTAGAGGTTGGCTTCCAAGAAGCCTTTGAACCATAAGGAGGTCCCCTGATGCAATCTCACCTAGCATGCATCATGGCTAGGAGGACTCAAGGAAGGCATGGCATGGACAAAAGCTCATTGAAGATTCGAAGCCATAGTCTTCGTTATTTTTAGCTTGTAAATATTTTATTTTAATTAGATAAATAGGAAAGTATTTTTAATTCCCTTAAGGCCATGTATTTCCGGCCATCTTCTTAGTTTATAAGGTATAGGTGTCTTTAGTTAAAAAGGAGGAGTAAACTTATAATGGGTGCATAAGTTAAGACATGATTTTGGGCTAGCCCATTCACATTAAGATATGCTAATTGCACCCATAGGGGGTGAACTTAGGTGCCTCACTTAAGGCCTAAGACTTGGGTTAATTAGTTTTAATCCTAATTAAGCCCAAGTCCCACATTGCCTAGAAAAGTGTGCCCAAGCTCTCCCATTGGGCTATATATACTCATTCCCCCTCATTGTAAAATTTCACCTTTGAAGTTGAATGAAAATAGTCTCTTTGTGAGCACATTCTTAGTAAAAGGTCTTGAGGATTCTCTCTCTTGAGGAACCTCTTCCTAGTTGGTTTTTATCAAGGGTTCCTTTCCTTGTGGCAAACCTAAACACTTTGGCTTATCTCTCTTTGAGAGTGGCGCCCCACCTCCATTTTCTTTCCCCTCCATCATCCATTTCATGGTGCTTGGAACCTCAAGGAAAAAGATCAAGGGAGGCATGCATCATTTGGTATTAGAGCCAACTCCATGAGGTTCTTTTCTAGTCTTAATTTTCTTTATTTTTTTTCAGATTTTCTTCTTAGAGTTCTTGCTTTTTCCTTTATTTTTTCCAACCTTTGATTCTTGTCATTTAATTCCTTTTATGTCTTGTTAGTTTATGTTTTTGTAGTTTTCATTTTATGCAATTTATTTCCTAGTTTTTATTGCTTTCTAGATTCAATTTATCTTGTTCTTTTCCATTGAATCTTTATATGTTTCCTTTAGGATTGTTTCTTTAATTTTCTGCCCAGCTTTTTATTTTTTCCTTATTCTTGTGCAAATCCTAAGAAGATCATTGTAATGACTTCACAAAATTTGTGAAGGAAGCTACACATTGTGGTCTTGATCTTTGGATGCATGTTGTTCTTCTTATTTGAATTTTTAATTCTATTTTCCTGCACCTATTTTTCTATTTTTCCAGCCCTTTTTTCTCTGTTTTGGGCATATATTTCTGGTTATTTTGAGTCATTTAATTTCAGTTTTTAATCTTCCAAGTTGTGTCTTAGTTGGTCATGTTGTAGCCCTTTTATTGTCTCTTAATTCTACATAGTTTTGCCTTTTTATTTTTACCATAAAAGTGTGTTATTTCTCTATTGGAAATTGAGCATCAAAGAGGCTTACTCTTGATCCCATGTCCTTAGAGTCTCACATGCTATTTAGATCTTAGCATGTTCTTAAAAAAAAAAATCTTCAAAAAAATTAATGCTCAATTTCTTCCAAATTTCATTCACTTGTTCAATAATTTTAGTATCTTAATTTTGTGCTAGTTTTTGTGGTGATTTTTGTTGATTGGCTTTGAGAGGCATGTTGGGTATGATTGGGCTGATTATTGAGTAATCAAGTTGTCCTCAACTTCCATAAAACTCTCCTTGTGCCATTTATTTTTTATCACCTAAAATTACTAGTTCATATTAGGTTGCTTTGTTTCTTAATTTTGCACTTTTGTATATCAATTATGGTGGCCATTTCCTATCCTTTGTTCAAGCATTTATGATTCTTTGACTCCTCACTATATTTGCTACAAAATGTGTTAAGAGGTGTAGCAAAATTGTTTCAAAAAAAAAAAAGAAGAAGAAAAGAAATCAAAAGTGTAAAATAAGTAAAAAAAAAAAAAGAGTTAGTAAAAAGTGCTAAAAACAAGTAAAAATAGTACAAAAAAATAAAATAAAAATTAGTGCACCTCAAAATTATTAAAAAATTCAAAGGAGTGTTAAATTTTATTGAAATTTGCTTGAATTTATTTGACTATGATTTAGCCACCTTGCTTTACAATTGTGCAAATCATTGAATTTGTTGAGTCTTTTTTGTTTTTAGTCCAATTCTATTTTAGGCCCATTCTAGGAATTTTTTTTTGTGTGCCAACTTTCTTTCTACACCTTTTATTTCTTGCTTGTCCTTATTGGCTTTCTTTGTGTTTGTCAAATAAATTCTTTCCACTTGGATGTGTTCCTATTCTTGTTAAGTGCTTTTTATTGCTTTTTGCTTTCAAATTCTACTTCCCTTGGTCTCTTGCTTGGGCGCTTGTTTTCTCTTGGTAGGTAGCCAAATTGTTGAAATTTTCACAAGGGTAGCATCCTTAGGAAGTGTTGATTTAAAACCAAGGAAGAGGAGACTTAAAAAGGAGGCCAAGACTAGAGTGATACACTTGGTGAGGAGCACTTGAAGAAAGGAGCTACATTCAACTACTTTTAATTTTATTTGTTTAATTTGGGTGTATTTTTAAAGGACATTTTAATTTGAGGTATTGGATGCCCATAAGGGTCACCTCTTTTGTGTGTAATAAACCTTAGTTTTTCGTTTTAGTGTGGATAAGGAATTGGTACCCCTTATTCATACTTAGGAGCACGTTAGAATCCTTTAGCTTTGCTTTAAATTTCTTTATTTGCTTTCAACGTTTTAGAAAGTGTTAGAGTTCCAAAGACTCTTAACACTTTAGGAGAAAACAAAAAAGAGAGGAGTGTTTTGCATATTAGTTCCCTAGGCCTTACACTATGACATGTTTTCACACACTTCTAGGAGTGTTAGGAGTAGTAATGAAACTAGGGAAAATAAAGGAGAAGAATGTGAGAATAGAATAAAAGAAAAGAATGAGAAGAGTGATAAACCAACCTTGCCCACATATCCATACTCTATTGATTGGGAAATAGTAGAAAAACAACGTAGAGAATTTTGGAAAAATGAGAGAAAACAAAGAGAGATGAGGAAAAGAGAACAAGAGGAACTAGATAGAGAGGAGAGAAGAGAGAAAGAACAAAAAGAAAAGGAGAGACAAGAAAGAAGAGAAAAAGAGAGACAAATAGAGAGTAGGGAAAATGAAAAGAAAGAAAGAGAAGCAAGATAAAAAGAAAGAGAAGAGAGAAGAGAAAAAGAGAAAAGAGAAAAGGAAAGAGAAAAAGAAGAAAACAAAAGAAAAGAGTTAGAGAGAAAAGAGAGAAGAGAAAGGAGAGAAAAAGAGAAGAAAGAATTAGAAAAGAGAGAAAAGGAACAAAATAAGTTAGAAAGAAGGGAAGAAATGAAGATACAAAAAGAGAGATGCCTATAAGAGCTCTTGTGGTAACATTTACACACATTATAGAGACTTAGAGGAGCCTAAAATAATCCATGACATTCATGCTTCTTCTAGTAAGAAGGAAAACCCTAAGAGGCATCCTAAGAAAAAGACAAACCCTTCTATAATTAAACCCAAAAGAGAGTCATCCAAAAGAAAGCATATTGAGAGAAAACCCTTGAGTATGAGTGACACCCCTACCACTAGTTCGAGCACTCGTTTTGGAAGTCCTAAATGTTTTAAGTGTTTAGAAAAATGGCATATTGCTTTGTTTTGCCCCAAAAGAAAAAAGACTTTAAAGGGAACATCAAATGAAAAGGGTATTCATTCATGTGATGATCTCTTCAAAGTGAAACAACTTCTTGGAAGCCATCCTTGTAAGGAAACCCAAACACAAAGAGAGAATGTTTTTCAAACAAGATGCAAAATTTTGGGCAAAACTTGTTCTCTTATTGTGGATGGTGGATCATGTTGTAATTTTTGTAGCACGAGGGTGGTGGAAAAGCTATCACTTGCTGCTACTCCTCATCCTTCACCTTATTTTTTGCATGGACTTAATTATAAAGATGGTGTAGTAGTAAGAGAGCAAGTGGAGATTAGCTTCTTCATAGGAAAGTATCATGACAAAGTGTTATGTGATGTAGTCCCTATGGAAGCTAGTCACATGTTGCTGGGAAGGCCATGGCAACATGATAAGGAAACTTTGCACAATGGCCTCACTAATAAAATCACTCTCTCTCATAAAGGGAAAAAGATCATGTTACTTCCTCTTACCCCTACCGAGGTTATGGAGGATAGAAGGATCATGAAGCTTAAGAGAGAAAGGGATAAAAATGAAAATAAGGTTGTTGGTAGGAAGACCGAGTCTAAGGAAGATCCGCCTTTGCCTTCAAAGGAGGTTCTCTACATAGAAAAATTTTCCTGCCAACTCTTACAAAAAGAACAAGTTGAATTTGAGGATGTCCCTATATCTTTTGAGCACCTTGATCGACACCCTCAAATCCAACTTGATGAGTGCTCCATTCCACTTAGACTAGTCTCGCCAACTATTTCAAAACCTTTGAGGCTAGTATCTAGTGCAATTGGAGGAGGATGGGGAGCTGTTGTGTGGAGGCACATGCACACTAAAATATTTTCAAACTTTAGTGTCAACCTCCACTACCCCATTCTTAA
Source organism: Psophocarpus tetragonolobus (assembly GCA_037954015.1). NCBI lineage: Eukaryota > Viridiplantae > Streptophyta > Magnoliopsida > Fabales > Fabaceae > Psophocarpus > Psophocarpus tetragonolobus. Next base: position 39,211,359 of record CM075688.1, on the reverse strand, counting down.
AAGGCCTCCTTATAGACCTCTCACTTCCCCCAAAATCACTTGTCTGCATATACTTACTGCTTTCCTTATTTTCTTGCAGACTTTGAAAAAGCGGAAGAAAGACCTCTGGATTTGAGGTCAAATCCTCTCCAAGGGAGAGGAGATGATGCAATCTCACCTAGCATGCATCATGGCTAGGAGGACTCAAGGAAGGCATGGCATGGAAAAAAGCTCATTGAAGATTCGAAGCCATAGTCTTCGTTATTTTTAGCTTGTAAATATTTTATTTTAATTAGATAAATAGGAAAGTATTTTTAATTCCCTTAAGGCCATGTATTTCTGGCCATCTTCTTAGTTTATAAGGTATAGGTGTCTTTAGTTAAAAAGGAGGAGTAAACTTATAATGGGTGCATAAGTTAAGACATGATTTTGGGCTAGCCCATTCACATTAAGATATGCTAATTGCACCCATAGGGGGTGAACTTAGGTGCCTCACTTAAGGCCTAAGACTTGGGTTAATTAGTTTTAATCCTAATTAAGCCCAAGTCCCACATTGCCTAGAAAAGTGTGCCCAAGCTCTCCCATTGGGCTATATATACTCATTCCCCCTCATTGTAAAATTTCACCTTTGAAGTTGAATGAAAATAGTCTCTTTGTGAGAACATTCTTAGTAAAAGGTCTTGAGGATTCTCTCTCTTGAGGAACCTCTTCCTAGTTGGTTTTTATCAAGGGTTCCTTTCCTTGTGGCAAACCTAAACACTTTGGCTTATCTCTCTTTGAGAGTGGCGCCCCACTTCCATTTTGTTTCTCCTCCATCATCCATTTCATGGTGCTTGGAACCTCAAGGAAAAAGATCAAGGGAAGCATGCATCATCCCCCTCATAAGGAAAAACTTCCTCACACTCTTGTTCAAAAGTATGTCCCCCTTCTTCCTCACTCTCACTAGAGGAGGAAGATGAGCTATTCTGACTACAAATGTCTTATTCCCTCATGATCATGGTTTTCTTGTTGGGGCATTGAGAGGCAATGTGGCTTCTCCCAAGACATTTGAAGTATTTGATACTACTTTGCCTCTCAGTAGGCTTAGTAGTAAGGAGTTTTCTCTCTACATGAGGTGCTTTTGTATGTTGAAAGTGTTTGGGTTCTTCTTTGGGAAAACCCTTGAAAGAGTTTCCCTTAAGTTTGTCTCTCTTTGGGTAAGAGGGAGAATCTTTTTTAAAGCTTTTTCTCTTGAGTTGATTCTCATCTCTTACACAAAGTTCTACCAACTCATCAAGGTTTGAGTATGAAAGAAGCTCTACCTTATCTCTAATGTCAGAGCTTAATCCACACAAAAACCTAGCAAGGGTGACATTGGGTTCCTCAATGATATTGGCCCTTAGTATGAGAAACTCCATCTTTTGTCTATACTCCTCAATACTTAAGTTATGTTGCCTAAGTCTTTTGAGTCTATCCAAAAGATTCCTCAATGTCAGGCATTTGTTTACCGACCCTATCCTTGACTAACCCATCCCACCAAATGCAAAGTAGGACCTTGAAAACTAAGGAAGACCAAAGGTACTTTCCTTTCTTCCCTTATTTCATAGCATGGGAAGAGTTGTTCCACTTTGACTTCCCAATCTAGGTAAGTCTCAACATCTTCCCTACCATGAAAATAGGGTAGGTCTACCTTTGGCTCCCTAGCATGATTTGTGTTCTCTTGAGAAGAATGATGATTGTATGATGAATGTGAGTGATGCTTATGTTGATTTCTATAGTATTCTTCTTCACTACTGCTAAAAGGCCTAGATGGGGATCTTATGAGAATTCCTTTCTTTTTTTTATCACTCTCTCTCCCATCCCTCCTCTTACTCTCTTCTCCTCTTTTTCTCTCTTCTTTCTCTTTTTTTCTTTTTCTTTCTAGTTATTTCTTTCTTCTCCTTTTTTCATCCTCTCTTCTCTTTTCTCGCTCTTTTTTCTCTTTTCTCATTTCCAACATCTCTTTTTTTAACTTTTCCTTCTCTTTTTGTTTTTCCTTTTCTTTTATTTCTTTTCTCTCTTTTTCTTCTCTCCTTTCTTGTTCTTTAGCCATCCATTCCCTAAATTCTAAGTTAAGGTTTTCAAGAGTGTCTCCCTTAGAAGGTTTTCTTTGGTTGACACTTTTACTAGATGAACAACTATGTGTACTAGAATGTATGTGGGAAGTCATGGTGCTTGGATGCTAAAAACTAAAGGGTAGGCCAAAAGCTTTTTTTTTTCAAGCAACACTCCTGTCTTTTTTTTTTCTGTTTTCTCACCTAAGGTGACTTGATGAGTCTTTGGAACTCTTAGCCTCTACACATTTTTTCAAAATAAAATAAAATAAAGGGTAGGCCAAAAGCTTTTTTTTTTCAAGCAACACTCCTGTCTTTTTTTTTTCTGTTTTCTCACCTAAGGTGACTTGATGAGTCTTTGGAACTCTTAGCCTCTACACATTTTTTCAAAATAAAATAAAATAAAATAAAAGTGCAAGAATGTAAAAGAGAAAGGGCTCTTAATCGTGCTCCTAAGGTGTTGAAGGAAGTGTACCACTTCTCTCTTCTTCACCTAATTAACGAGGAACTAAGCTAAAATTAACCAAAATTATTACAAACCAAGGGAGGGCCTTAAGGGCACTCAAACTCTCAATCTAAAATTAAGTTTACACAATACAAAGAATAAAAAAATAAAACAAAGTCTTCACTCCAAGCTTGTTGGTGTTTGACTTCTTTTGATCAAGCCCCTTTGAGTTGCATCAACCCACCCCAAGAATGCTACCCTTGTTTCCTCTTCTTTGGACTTGCCAAAATTTTATGTTTGGCACCTTTCCCAAGCTTTCCTTACCAATGTCGAATAAATTACAAGACAACAAACAAAAGTGAATAACAAAACAAGGTTCACAAATCCAAGTGGATAGATTATATAATGACAAACTCAAAGAAGTAAAGAAGGCAAACAAGAAAACATAAGGCTCCAAATGAAGGTAGCACACAAATAACTTTCCTAGATTAGCTCTAAGAGTGGAGATGAAAAAGACTCAAAGAAACAATGAAACCAAAAGTTGCACACTTAATAAAATTTAAGTGACCAAAAGCTAAAAAGCTTACTCAAGTAATTTTTTTTTGAATCACAATTGGTTCCTCATATCAAATGTTTCTATTATTAGGTACACAACTTCAAAATTGTCTTTCTTTTTTTAGTTCTTTATCTTCTTTTTTTTTTAACTTGAACTTTTTCTAATATATTTTTTTTAACTTTTTCTAATCATTTTGCTGCACCTAATAGCTTGTTGAATTGAAAATTTAATGAGGATGCTTGAAATAATAACGCTTGAATGAATAAGCACAAAGTAAGGTCACACAATTTTCAAGTAATGCATGCAACTAAAGGCAAAACAACTTAGTAGTTCCAAATACCACTGAACTAATGGTGCTCAAGGAATGATTTAAGGCTGATTTTGAAGTAAATTGATTGCTCAAATTACTAACACAATTCGCCCAAGCTAAAATTCCATAAAGAGGCACCAACAATGAAGGTAAACCAAGTGGAAAGCTACTAATAATACAACATAAAACAAGAAGCATATAAAGATTGCATTGAGCAAATATTTAAGAACAACAAAGAGATTACTATGCTTGAACTAAAAGCATAAAAGACTTAAGAGACTCAACAAGAGGTTCACCTCTTAGGAGCTCAATTCAAAATGTTTTTGAAGGCTTTTTGTTAAAATTTTAAGAGGATAAAACATAAGGAATTTAAATGAGACAAAATAGGAAACTAACATGACTAGTATTTGACAAAACACAAGATTAAGAAAAAATAACACACCTAAAATAGAGCAAAAATTTCAGCAAGAGACTCAAAACAAAAGGCACAACAAAGTGGCAAAAGTTGATCACCACAATGGTGTGGAAAAATCCTCAACCATGTGCATTTAATGGTCACAAATTCTTAGGCACACTTTAACATAAAAAACCAAGGGAAAACTAAGCAACTTGAACACGAAAATAAGATGCAAAGAAAGGGACAAATAAAATTGCATCAAATTAAATGGAACATAGGTGCATAGATAGGAAACAAAAATGCATATAATAGCAAGAATAAAAAGCTATACTACTAGACAATAAAGGAAATAAAAATGACAAAAAATGAAGGACTTTAAAATAAAGAGAGTAAAGAGATAAACAAAAAAGCAAGTAAAATTTTTTTAGAAAGAACGTGACCTTTAGAAAGTGGTTCTAGATACCACTTGATGTGATCTTTGATGATCACTTGCCCAAAGGATCCTTTCTAAGGTCACTTGGAAGGAAAATGGATTTATGGAGAGGAAAAGAATGGGGTGAGGCACGACAAATACTAGGTTTGATAAGCCAAAGGGGAGAGGTCACAAGGGAGGGGTCCTTTGATAACTCTTAGAAGCTCTCACAAAGGAGAAGGTGGGACACTCAAAGGTAAGAACCTCACAAACAATATGGTCTCTAGGATTAAATTCAAGTGTAAAAAATACAAGTGAGGGGAGAAGCTCCTATTTATAGAGGTAGCTAATCTCTTGAACAAGATAACCTAAAAAAGAAGGGCTAGGATTAAAAGGAGAGATCTAAGGGAGAAGGATTGGGAAACAATTCCCTCCTTAGATCATCAAACTTGGTGCCCAAGTTTCTCAAACCAAGGGCCAAGATTCCTTCTTATTAGCTTAGGGGGTTTATGTAGGAAAAGAGGGGTGTAGATATCAAGGCTACCCCTTATTTCCTTCATAAAGACATAAAAAGCTAAATCCACTCTCTAAATTCCTAAGACACCTCCTAAAATAAAAAATGGACTAAATACATGTCCCAAATTAAATTCCTAATGCTCCTCAAAATTAAAATAAAGGAAAAGTACATTTTGTTAAGTAATGTCCCTAGCCTAATATCTTCACTCTCCACAAGAGGTGAAGTCTTCCTTTGTCTGCAAGGGCTAGGTCTTCTTCAATCCTTCTAGCCATGGACCTAGTGATAGGTTCTTGGTTAGAAATGGTCACATCATATCCTCCCTCTTGGAGAGGATTTGTTGTAGTGAGTTTGATCATGAACGACACACTATAATCCTAATTTGTCATCTAGTTTTATCATGCAAGATTCCAAATTAAAACTGGTTTCTTTTTATCCAATCGGAGGTTTGCCTAATGAAATTGGTCCATTCTACAGGAAAAAAGACTTTATTTTGTTCACAAATCAATCATTCAACTATCAGTGATCATGATTATTCAAACGATTCAGATGTTGACACACAAAATGCATTAACCTATTTACTTCCCAGATTGATTGTTCAAACATAAATGATCAATGGTTATTTAAACAATTAAGATGTAACTAATATTCAAACATCAATGGTCATGACTATTCAAATAATTAGGATAGATAAGTTAGCACAGAGAAGTAAATTAATATTGAAAGACATTAAACAATCATGCAAAATGTAAGGGGAAATTAAAAAGAGCTACATCACAACCTCAGAAAAAAGGCTTAGCCAGACATGATTAATGTAAAGTTAAACATCATTTCAATAATAGAATACATCACAATAGATAAAAAATTACTATATGAAGAACTCTGAATTGCCTTAAAACCAAAACTTTCTCATTGTTTTTCACCTCTTAGGTCACAAACCTAACTCTTCTTCTGAGCCAAGGTGAGTCCCTTCTTGTGTCTTCTTTTCTCCTATTTATAAGAGGATTTGAGCTTTTTTTATGTCTTTCTTGAATCCCATGTAGAATGGGTGTGATGGAATTAAGCACGACCATACTTATTTTAGTGACTTCTTTTGCAAGTAAGCTAGCACAGGTTTGCTACTTTTTAGCACAGCCATGCTCATAACTTCGTGATCTCAGCATGACTGTGCTGCTTCTAAGCATGGTTATGCTTCTTCTAGCTGACTTTTTGGGTTGTATTGACTTAGCACGGCTATGCTGAGATAAAGCACGACTGTGCTGGCCTGAATCTTCAATAATTGCTTTGCGAAGGCCCAATTTTGCCCCTTTTTCTGCCCGTTTTTTAAGTGAAGTAAGAATAAACACCAAAAAGTGAGTTTTGCTAATAAAAATACTCTTTCCTTAAAAACATATATTAATCATAATGAATATAGGGTAGAAATCTAGTTTATCACCCTCTTCATTAGATGTTTCCCCTTAAGTCCTTTTCCTTTTTGGATAATACAAAGCAATGTGACCCTTTTCTGAACACTTAAAGCATTTAAGGTTTCTAGAATGATTGCTTGAACTAGTGTCATGAGTGTCACTCTTGGTCAAGGCCTTATCTAAACACTCAAAGTACTTAAGCTTCCTAAAATGATTGCTCGGACTACTGTCAGGGGTGTCATTTTCGCTCAAGGGTTTTCTCTGTATATGTTTTCTTTAGGATGACTATCTTTTATTCCTAGAAAGGTTTATCTTTTTACTAAGATGCCTATTAGGTTCATTTTTTTTTCACTAGAAAAGACATAAGGGTTATGGGTTATCATCTCTCTCTTTTTCTTCTTCTCTTCTTCCCTTTTTTCTGTCTTTCTTTTTTTCTCTTTTCTCTCATTTCTCTTATCTCTTTCCTTTCCAATTCTTTTCTCTTTCTTTTTCTCATTCCTCTCTTTCTCTTTTTCTCTTTCTTTTTTTTTCTCTTTTCTCTTGGTCTCTTCTTTCTTGTCTCTCTTTTTTTCTTTTCTCTCTTTCTATTTTCACTTTTTCTTTTCTCTCTTGTCTCTCTTTTTCTCTCTCTTATCTCTCTTTTTCTCTTTCTTTTCTCTCTTTCTCTCTTCTTTGTCTATTTCTTGTTGTTCTCTTTTTGTTTCCTTTCTTTCTCCCAAAATTCCTTTCTTTCTTTCTTTTCTATCTCCCAATCATATGTGAATGTATGTGAGTATATGGTTGAGTGCAAGGTGAGGGAATAACTAGAGCAAAAAGGACTCATCTCACCCCTCTCTTTTTCATACTCTTCTATTTCTTTTTTTAGTCTTTTCTCATTTTCCTTTCTTTCTTTTTCTCTGTTCTCTTCCTTAATTTTATTAACACTCTTAGATGTGTATGAAGACATTTGAAAGTGCAAGGGTGAAGACTAAGAATGCAAAAAAAAAAAAAAAATCCTCTTTTTATGTTTTCTCACCAAAAAGTGACTTAAGCCTTTGGAACTTAAACACTTAACTAAAACGTGAAAGCAAGAAATGAAATTATAGCAAAGATTAAGGACTAAACTCTCCTAAAGTGTGAGTTAGGAGTAACAATTCCTCACTCAAACTTAAACAAGAAACTACAATCATTAAAATCAAAGGAGGTGACCCTTATGATCATCCAACATCTCTAATTAAAAAGGTGTCAAAATACACCCAATTAAAAATTCAAGAAAATTAAAGAAAAGCTTCATGTTGATCTTCTCTCCAAAGTGCTTCCTCACAAAGTGTTTGCACTCAAGTCTTGGCCTCCTCTTCAAGTCCACTCTTCCTTGGCTTAAACCAACACTTCCTAAGGACACTACCCTTGTGGAAGTCTAAACAAATGGCAAATTATCGAAGAGAAGAAAACACCTCAACAAAAGCAATCAAAGAAAGTGCAAGAATGAAAGCAAAAAGAAAGAAAATAACTCAAGAAGAAAAGGTATACACCCAAGTGGAAAGAATTATTTAAGACAAACTCAAACAGAACCAAAAATGACAATCAACAAATAAAGATGTAGAAAGAAAGTTAGGACACAAAAGAATCCAGAATGAGTCTAGAATAGATTGGACTTAAAAACAAAAAAAGACTCAACAATGGTCAATGATATTGTTATCATTAACCAGTTTCCAATGCAACATTTATGCTCATTTGATATGGAGCCTAGTTAATGATAAAGTATCCCGATGATCCTTCACCAACAACACATGCTCTGCTCGTAACTTGAAGCACTGAAGTCATTCTTGCCAATAAAAAGGAAACTAAGAAGTACACCCATCCCCCTTGAAAAGTAAACTTCGGCGATCCTCGTAAGAAGCATTAGCACGAACCTTGAAAAAGTTGGATTTGAAGCTTTTCTAGGAGGTGTTCAATAAAGTAAAAAAGGTTGCCATACTAACACCCCGTCATGGATATCCAGTCAATCTTGGACTTCTCCCCCATTTGACCAATAGAAATATAAGAACTTGCTCACAGTAGGAACAATACCCAACAACTTGCAAAGAATCTCAAAACCCTGCATTAGGCCTCAGTTGTTAGGATGCAGCTGTGTTGGCGTCACATTAAGCTCCAACAACACCCCATTGGCCAACCATGCAATGACACATGTGCACCCTAATGAAACCCTCCCCAAGGCAAGATTGAAGAACCCTTGATGAAGAGAATGCTCCTAAGATCTTTGCTCATAGAGGTTCCAAGGTCGAAGAAATGAAAATGGAAGACTAGGATATGGAGGTGAGGTAGGCGCCACTTCACTTTGTAGATGATAAGCCATGAGTGAAGTTAGCCACAAGGGAGGGAACCCTTGATAATAGCATGAAGGACTCTCACAAGAGTGGAGAGAACATGAAGAATCTCTAAGAACAAAGAGCTCTCAATGTTAGGGAAAGGTTATTTTCATTCAAATGAGTGTTGAAATGATACATGAGGTGGAAAGCTCTATTTATAAAGCAAGGCATCGATCTATGGGCTTAAGCATGAGAGTGAACGTCCAACCTCTTAATTAGGGGGATTATTTAATTAAGTGTTAGTTTGGTTGGAAACCAATTTAGCACTTAATTAAATAAACTAGATCCCAACAAGGCCTTAAGAAAATGGATTTATGTTCCCTCTTAGTTTGAATTTGAATTTTGGAGGGAGATGACATGGCAACCCCCAAAATTCAAATTTAAATAAGAAGCAACAAGAAAGGCCATGTAAGAGTGAGAAAGTGAGGTGGCACCTAACAAGAGGGAACAAGGGGGCCCACATGTCTCCTACATGCTTCACGTTTTGGTTAGAAGGGTGTTAAGAGGAATAGGGGTGTGGTTAATAATTCCACACGTCCACATACATCCTTCTTGAGCCCAACTAATTAACACACTCTACAAAGAGACTAATTACACCTCCTAAATAAAAATAGAACTTAAAGGCCAAAATACAAGGCCGAAAATTAAACTAGCTACACCCCTAAAATCCTAATGACATAAGGGTGCTTATACAAGCCTAGAAATTATCAAATTAACACAATTAAATGGGTCATGTCCTAAACTAAGCTCCTTGAAGCTTCATCCAAGTCATGCTCCCTTTTTATTGGTCCTAACTCAAGCCCATGTTAGGGAGGATTACATCACACCCAGTCACCCACTCCCACCTAATCACACGCGCCCATACTATGTAAGCCTCTTCAGCATCCCCTTGGACAGGTCAACCTCGAGGCTAATGGGGGCATATGTACTGTCCCTACTCCAACCTCACCACAACCCCATGCCCCAAGTTGGCACATCTTTCGAAGACCATCTTGGCACACCCCTTCAAGATTTTCTTCAGCATAAGCCCAATAACAAAAAACCCTTATCCTTAAAAAAGGTAAATAGAGACAAAATCTCCAAAAGACCAATATAAAGGGGTAACCAAGTCCTACTTTCAGTGCCCAAGACCCGAAAGACCATAAGTTTTGCCAAACTCAGGTAAGAACAAGTAGGTTTTTTCTTTTCTTTCAAAAGAATTTACATGCTTAATAATATTTAGATAAATAAAAAATTAAAATTAAATAAGCTTTCAAATAATTGATAAGATAAAAATTATCATCAAAAGAAATAAAAAAATCCCCTCACATTAAAATTGCCTAATTTTATTTAGATCTACTTTAATAGTGACAGATCATAATGTTTCTAAGAACAAAGAAATAAGCTATAATATTCTTATAGAAATAAGCAAGGTTATAAAGACTGAGAGTTTATGTAAATTCGTGAGAGTTCTATAAACTCGACTCGTAGAATTGTAAAAGTCTATTTATTAAAAATATATCTATAAATAACATAAAAATTGAAAAATTTCAATACGTAATAAGTTTAAATCCACATAATAAGTTTAAATTACTCCAAATAAATACAAATTATAATTGAAATACTGCAAATTTCAAAACCTTTTCAGACATAAGAACAAATTATATTCAAAATTAGAGTCATCACGAAAAATACCACTCGAGAAATTTGCTCACAAACCTACTCATGAATTTACTCTAATTGTACTGAGTTTGCTCCAATTCTACTTGATATTACTAAGTTTACTATCCTTCTGATTCTATATGCGATTTAACTCATCACAGGCATGTAAACTTGTAAAGTCATACAATTTTATGAGTTAACTTGCAATTTTGATAACTATGAAAATAAGTATTATAAGCTTTTTATATATCAAATACATGATTTTATATAAAAAAACTAAAATGATAAAATAGGAAAAATTAATAACAATTTATTTTCTTTTGCATCTTTTATAGTTCTTTTTTTACATTCATTTAAAATTATTTTTTATAGAGGCAAATCATATATTTTTCATGGGGAAAAACTATTTTTAAAATATATTTAAGTAATAAAAAAAATTTAATGAGAAGTTTTCCATTGCTTACTCACTCATTGCATGCATGTGCCACACCTTCAACCATAAACCATAGGTGGTTAGACATTGTTTTCACCTTATAAATTTTAGTTTATAAACATTTGAGTGAAATTCAAAACATGTCGTTGGAATATTAAAGCGTTAACAGTTGAGTCTCTGGAAAAATTTTAAAAGCATCATCTTCTGGTTCTATCTATCATTTGCAAATGTTTTTTGCCTCTTCGGAAAGATAAAAAAATTTGAAAAATATAGTCTCCAGATTTTTTTTCTGCAATTAAAAATAATAAATAATTTAATTTAAAATATTTTTAAAATCATAAAAGAAAATGAATAACAATTTAATTACCAATTTAAAAATAAATAATTTGATAAATAAAATTTATTAAAAAACTATATTAACAAAAAATTATTAAAAAACGTTATTTTGAAATTTCATTAAACTTAATTAAACAACAAACAATTTAATTAACAAATAAATAATTTAATTAATTTAATTAAACCCTAAATAATAAAAAAATACTTCAAAAACAAATTTTTTTACCCTCAAGAGAAGTATCTCTGGAAAGAGGATAATTTTTTTGCTCTCGGAAAAAGGCTTTTCGGTAACAAAATTTTTTTGGAGAGACATTTATTTTTTGCTTCCAAAGAGGAAAGTGTTTGCTTCTTTTCCATTTCTGGAACATATGTTTCAAAGAACACAGAATAAAAAATATAACTTTTATATAAAAAATTTAATAAGAGCATATGTGTCTTTTTATAGTAGGTAGGTGTTATTAGAAATTTTAGTTGGTGTTATGTCGAAACCCTTTTTAATGGTTTGATAAATTAGGAGGTTAGTTATGGTTGGTGAGAGGGCATACTATGCATTTTTACCCACACAAATAACAAGGGAGAATTACCTTGAATCCAATTGATTTGTTACTGTTTGTATAGCTCTACCGAGGCAATTCTTTTAGTACCTTTCAATTGTTATTCGCACCTCTCAACATTTACAATATTTTGCAAATTTTGAGGGTACTGTTACTTATTCTAACCAAAGTTTTTTTTTACAGAGCATTGAAATCAAAGTTTCACATTATGTGCACCTCTACCAACTCTTTCAAAGAACACTCATTAGCTTCTTCGTTGGTTTTCATCAAGCTTCCTTTGTCATTTTTCCTCACTTTAAAGACAAAAAAATAAATAAATTTGAAATTCAAAAAAAGCATTGTGAATCAAATGAATATACATAATGTATTCTGAATCAACTGATTTCGGAATACATTATGTGTATTCTAGATCAGGTAATCCATAATGCAAAGGCAGAGTTGGCAACTGTATTCTGATATGAAATGTGTAGTTGATCCAAAATATATTATGTATATTTAAATCAAGTGATCCAGAATGCAAACATGAATTTGGCAATTGTATTCCAGATCAGTCGATTCGGAATATATTATGTATATTCCAGATCAAATGATCCAAAATTGTAAAAAATTTCGATTCATCCAAAACTATAATATTTTTTGTTCTGGGTTGGACTACAAATCAATCTTGAATATCAAGAATAATGCACATGGAACACTCCAAATCAATCCTAATCAACAAGAAACACCCAGAAAATTTCCTGAACGAAATTACATTTTTCTTTCTAAATAATGCTTAAATAATTAATAAAACCCTAAAGACTTACAAGAACATCCAATGATTAGAGATATATAATCAGGCATAATGTGATAATTAATGTTTAACACACAAGAGGAACAAGTAAGTAAGATCATGCACAAACACACTACACAGTAAAAAAAAAGGTTTGAGAAATTAAAAATCAAATAATGGTAAAGATATGCTTAAATTTTGCAAACTATTGTAAATACTGAAAGGTGTGAATAGCAAATGAGGGGATGCTAAAAACATTTTCCCTCTACCAGTCATTCTCGTATTCTACCCAAATACGAAATATTTTCCAAAATTTCTAACTTACCTGAAAAGTAAAGCAATACTATTTCTTCTGTGGGCTTTTCCTTTCTGCACGCCCATTTTTCTTCTTGCATCTTTTAAGTTTTTAAAATTTCAAAATTATCTTCAACTATTTTTAAGTTAATGAATTAAGAAATTTACAATACGTATATACAATATTACTAATCAACAGACACATGCAATATCAGATTTTGCACACATATTTCATTATGCACTTTTACGTTTGTGAATTTGCAGATTTGTAGAATTAATTAATCCAAGGATATGCAAGTCGAATATTCTTTTTCATGTTGCTTAATTATGAATCTCTACTTGGTTGGGGATATACGAGTGTTGATTGTTGGTTAATTCAAGTCAGGGTTGTGTGAAGGGCGCTGGAGTAGGAGAGCGTAGGGAGAAGAGAAGAAAGATGTGGGTATTTTAGGAAATCAGATTTTATGTGCATGCAAATGACATGATATTAATTCAAAAGTTATCTAATAAATAAAAAGTTTGTAATTTGTTAATTAAATCTTAAACTTCATTTTAAGATAAATAAATATTTTAATTACTAGAATAAGTGGGGTGGGTATGTCTATCCCGTCCCCGTCCCTGTTCCCATTCTCATCATCGACTTAATAAATCGGCTGTTTTCCATACCTGTACTTGTTAGAGATTCCCGTTAACTTCGAGACGAGTTTAGAGATTATACACGGATACAAGTTTATTTGTCATCCTTAATGCCAATACCATTATCAACCAAAATCAAATCATCCAACGGGAATGAAAAAGATTAGATTTTTTTACACACACAAAAAAAAAAGATATTAGAATGTTAGCGTGGAAAAAGAAAATAAAACAATGAAACTATCGAACAAAAAGATAAACATAGAATCCATTAAAAAAAACATAAAATAAAAAAGATATGCAACAAAAAGATAAATCAAATAAAACAAAATAGACAATAAAAGAAAGTACTATTAGAATTCATAAATTTCAATCTTTATGAACATTGATGTTTTAAATATAGTCAAAATGGAAAGACATGGTATAACACAGACAGAAACTAAGGCGTACGATTCATTGAATAAATTATTTATAGCCATATTTGAATATTCCAATGATGAAAATCACTAATTTGAATCATGACCATTCTCAAATCAATATTTAGATTGATTTATTTGATTATTAATTAAATATTATATATATGACATATAATACATAATGTATAATTACATAAAAAAATATAATAATGTAATAATTACTTTAATTATACTTTTTAAACAATTCAATTTCAATATATTAACTTACTTAATTTGTATTTTTAATGTAATAATACACAAAATGAGGATGAAGTTATAAAATCTCCATAAGATTTAAGAACAATGACTGATCACACTTCCTAGCCTGCACTATCAGATGTAGATACCACCCTCACTCCAACAATTGCTCATAGTTTGTTCCTTTTGTCAAAATAATCTTGTCATGGCATTTTTGGGAATACCATCTCAATGCGTTGCCATTTGGTTCCTACACCTTTTATATTGGTTTTTACAGCCATCGTCAATTACAAAACTACCACTCATTAATAAACAACCTTAATTTCTTCTCCTTACACCTTTCAATATATGTTTCGGGATTGACCGATTGATAACAATGTCATCCGAATAAATCAATCCAATTTTCCTATCTAGATATGTCAATCTAGATAATTTTAAATTTTTATTTACAATTTCAATTGGCTAATCCGGATTTATATAAGTTCCATTCAGATAAGCCAATCCAGAATGTAATAGGAAATTATATTGAGACATAGATGCCAATCCGTAGATATAAAAATGAAAGAAATATCAAATGTTGAACTTGGAAATTATGTTTACAGACGTTGATCGAATAATCCGGATCGGATTCGGATAAGAATTTTTTGTTGAAAGTGTTTAAATGATAGTTTGCATAGAAAAAATTGATGTAAGGTATACACTCTACTCATTACTCGTTATTAGAAAAGATTTTTACCCTCACATTTAATTACAGTCTTTCATTCATGGTAAATTTGTTGACTTTACTTATTACTACTAGAGATGACAAATAAATTTGTACCCGTGGGTAATTCCCGAACCACCCTGAAGTTGACGGGAAATGTCCGATTTGACCGGACATAGGTACAGGTATGAAGAATACCCGATTTGTTAAGTCATGATGAGGACAAGGACGTGGATGAGATATACATACCCACCCCATACCCGTACCTGTCCCGCTTCACCCTGCTTTTATTTTAATGATTAAAATATTTATTTGTCTTAAAAAAAGTAGAAAAGTTTGACATTTAATTAACAAATTACAAATTTGGTATTTATTAGATAACTTTTGAATTAATATCATTTTATTCAAATAAATTATTTTATACTAAAATATTATTATAATTTTTTTGCAGGTATGGAACAGGTATACCCGATGGGGATGAGGATGAAAATGAGTTTTAAAAACGGGATGAGAATGAGAATGTCATACCTGTCCCCGCCTACGCCCCGTCCCTTTACCATACCTAATTATCACTTTAAAAGTCACATAAATCAAAAGTCATGATTGAATGTCAGTGTAAATATCTACACTGACAATATATACCAATTAAACTCTAAAAATTATATCATCTTTCTCTAGATTGACAGATCGTATACAATTTCAATCTATCCGAACTAGCCAATCTAAAAAGTGGAGGAGATAAACACTTTAAATTATCTAAATTGAGTGATCCAATTTGTAAGTCAAAATGCATTTTTCAGATTTATTAATTTTGAAATGCATTTTTTAGATTTCGAAATAAGTGTTATAGAAAGTAATAAAACATGTAAACATTTGCCAAAAAAACATAAAGATAATTTAGAATTTTTTTTTAAAAAAAAGAAAGGTGCAAAATCCAAATAAACAGATGCTGAGCCTTAGACCAATTTCCTGATGTGTTTATCTATCCATACTTCACCTCAAAGTAATTTGTATGTCCGGTTTAGATATAGTTAAAAAATGTTGATGTTCTGTATTAAAGTTTTTATAATTTGTATAATAAAATAAATGATTGTACATATTATTAAAGAGAACATTAAATTAATATTTTTTTTACAGCAACTGAAGAATCATATTAAAACTTAAATCACATAATCTAAATTTTAAATTTAAAATGTGTTATGATTGTCCAGCGAAAACAACAATAACATTATCACACTACCAACAATTTGAGAACGACAATATACAAATGTATTTTGAAATTTAAAATAATCATAACAAAATTAAAGTTTTCAATAATTAATAGTTTATAATATAAAATACATTTACACAGCTAATCATACTAAAATTAAACTTATGCCCCTAGAAATTACATCTCCTGTAAGGATTCACCGATAGAGTCTCAAATCAAAAAAGAATTCGGCAGCAAATGCAAATGAAGGTGGTGCTGACAATACAATACTCATTACATAACTTAAATATCACAACAATAGCAAAAAATAATTAGCAAAAATGAACTAAATAAAACTAGATGTGGACAAATACAATAGCAACGGATGGTGCTGGGCAGGTTAGTTGTCTAACCAGAAGCTAAGTAGCCTAAAGTAAGCCATGCGGTGTTGTACATAAAGGTCTTCCACGACCAAACAGTCTTTACTACTCGAATACGTTAAAATCTGACTCCTTCAAGGTAAAATGGTCTTTCCATTGGTCTAGGCTAGCAAAAGGCATAAGTCCACAAAACAATGGTAGAAACACAAGCAAAGTAGCATAGAACAAAAATCTACGAATCCAATACCGAAATATTGGATTCTCCTTGATTGTTTGTGATGCGGTGACTGGTCCATGAAGGATTCGGAACAAAGCAGATGTCCAGCAAAGAGATAAGAAATACAGCAAGCACAGAATCTCCCAATATAAGAGCCACACATTACCATTCCCTCCCAGTGTCTCTACACACAGCTTGCCACAATAGCCACAACCAATTCCTAACATTAAAAGGACGAAAGTAACTGGCATAGTCTGTGATGATGTTGTTGATCGCTGCATGAGCAAATATGCAACTGCAAAAATCATCAAGACGCCGAACAGCATTCGGCTCATAACTTGAACCTGGCACCACAAAATATGCAACCTTGAATTGATTAAGATCACTGACTTGGGAGTCCACCAGGAGGAAGATTCCTAAAAATGGAAAAAAAAAATCATTAATGACTGCCAACTGAGCAAAGGATAGCCCGAGTAATATGGAGACAAAATCTATTTCTAAACAATATCTAGAGATCTGAAAAAAATAATTTTAAATTGTTTTCCAACAATTTCTGTCTCAATTAAAATTTTTAATTTCATCTTCAATCATCACATATATTCATTACAGTATGCTTTGCCACAAATTTGGTATATATTTTCTTCCGTACCCTTCAAGATACCTCCACTAGAATTGATTGACTTTAATCTACCTTGGTCAGGTTTCTTTAATAATCTTTTCTCTAGTTATCATCAAACCGCAAGATCAATATGTTCTAAAACAACTTGTTGTTTGGGCAAAAAACATATAACAAATAAAATTCTGTTTACTCATATTGATAAGAAAAATACTACAACAATACAAAGCAACACTTAAGCGAAAAGAAATATAGCAGTTATTTTGTTCATGTGCTTTGCGTTACATTCCTACATCTACTACAAATTTTTGGGACTATTAAGAAATCTGCAAACCCTCCCTCCACACCATAACTCTCTCTCTCACTTAGGGTGGTAACTCCCTCAAGCTGGGTAATTTTTTTCATCACAAACTTTGTTTATAAACTTAACATCTTAATCTTAAACAAAGAAACAAATCTCTATTTTACACCTAATATCTTTAAAATCTAAACAAATCCTAAAGATAAAAATAATATCTTTTTCTAAACAATATCTAGAAATTTGAAAAAATAATTTGAATTGTTTTCCCAACAAAATCAACACCATATTCTTATTTTACATAATTGGTATCTTAATCCTTAAATTAGAGTACAAATAAAGGATAAATGATAAGTGGAATCTTTGATAATGACACAGACTTATTATAAAAAGGAAAATTAAACATGGAAATCTTAAACTACTATCTTTTCTCTATCTAACAAAATGCTCCCTATTAGTTATTTTTCTCTAATTAAAATTTCATTTTTCTCCAGCCAACTCAAGGCAAAATATCTGATTAAAATTTTCAATAATTGCTAAACCAAAGCATGATGCAGTATCTTCAGTGCTTTACGTGCACCAAAACTAGGAAAAAAAACTTAGACTTGCCTGGGTTGATGGTATACATGATGCAGTAGCTTCAGTAATCCTTTCATGGGAATAAACATAGGCACCATATAAAAGTGAGGATGACATAATAAACAAACCAGTAATAAGACAGTCAATGCACTTCTTTTTGAGTTCACAATGCCTTGTATCTTCTAACTGGGTCTTAAACTTTTCCTCTTTGAAAGATTGTTTTGATTCTCCAATGGCCAATTTCGATCTGTTTAGATTATTTGAATCAAGGTTAAGAGCCAACTCATCCTCTTTCAATTTCAATTCTTTCATCTTAAGGCCGAGTTCAAGTGTCTTGAGGTCATTAGAACGACATTGCTCTACGATAGACTTCTCAACAATACTAACCATAGGATTATTCACAGATCCAAAAGATATTTGAGAAAAAGAAACCATTTGGTTGGATTGCGCATACAAACTGAGATCACGACTAACTGAATCCATATCAAAGTTATCCTTGCCCTCTTGAGGTGAATCAAGACTAACTGAATTCATATGAAAGTTATCCCCACCGTCTTCAGGAGAATCGTGACAAATTGAATCCGTGTGGAAGTTATCCCCACCCTCTTTAGGGGAATCACAGTTAACTGAATTCATATGAAAGTTATCCCCATCCTCCTCAGGAGGATCACGAGAAATTGAATCCTTACGAAATTTATGCCCACCCTCTTCCAGAGAATCACGACCAATTGAATCCATATGATGAAGGTTATCCATGACCTCTTCAGGAGAATCACGAGAAATTGAATCCTTATGAAATTTATGGCCACCCTCTTCCAGAGAATCACGACCAATTGAATCCATATGATGGTTATCCCTGACCTCTTCGGGAGAATCACGACTAATAGATTTATCTTGGATTTCAGCATGGGATGGTTTTGCATGACCATCCTCTTTAACAATATCACCTGAGCATTCTCCTTGATTGGGTGTCAAATTAGAACTGACAAATTCCATCTTTGTATTATTTAATTTATTTTCATCAATGCTATTGGACGATTCATAGATTAATTGAAGAGTACTCAAGGTGCTACTAAAAGATTGTTCAAAGTTCCTCATCAAACCATCTAGCTTGTCCCCAAAAACCTGTAGCCGGATCGGCAGACATCGAACAAGAAGTATGCAGAATTGCTTCAGAAAATGGACTTTGCTTAATGTTGACATGAATTGCTAAAAAAACGTAGTAAAATTGTAATAAAGGGATGAATCGACAATTGATATCTGGCTTACACTGACAAGAGATTCTTTGATAGCCGATGAACACATCTGCAAGGAAGACAACGAGTGGAATGGTCAACGCTCCAACATAAATGAAGTATAATTATCTGCATCTATATGGTTTCAGTAATTGATTATATTTTGTAACTTTTCTGAGCATCACAATAAGATTTTTAAATAGACCCCCAAAACCTTGACATTAAGGCCGAAATGAGGGTCGCAGACTGTTTTTAAAGTCTTAATCAGAATTTATGACAAATAACTCAATGAGTTGTCACTGGAATGGAAGGCTTTATAAACAAATGACATACAAATGGTATCCACTACAATTCAAGTTTACTTTAGAAAATTGGATAGAAAATTACCGTGGAGAGATGATTGGGAGACATACTCTCAGGCGCTGCATCTCTTCTGTACAAGACCTTAAAAAGGTTTGAAAAAAAAAATTGTCACGCAGAATATCAAGAAACAATAAACTGTAAAAAGCAAAACACTAACTATCACACAATTGGTTGTTTTGGCATCACCTCTCGTTAAAGAAAAACATGAAAACAGTTTGTATAGTGCATATCACATCAGTATCGAATGACAAGCACAAAATTAAAACCAACATTCATTAATCAAAGTCAAAATTAAAACAAAACAAGAATCAGCATAAAGAAGCGAGCTTTAACACGGCATTTACCTGAGCCATAACCGCGGCGAATGACATTCCAAGAGGAAGCCCAATAGTGTCCACATTATTAGCCCTATGGCGGCGAATAAGAACTTTAGGGTTCAGTCGTTTGCAGGGTACCCTCTTACCTTTACCTTTCCCTTTTTGCGATGAACTCGACGACGTCGTGTCGGAGGCTTCTGAACTTTGCGTTGTGTTCCTCATCAAAGCATTACTCTCACATTCGTTGATTGATGTTGCTTTAGACAAACAATTATCAGTCACGGCTGTGTGGGTCGCGAAGGAGAAAGAAGCCTCCATAAACTTAGATACGGAAAACGAGACGACCCCTCAAATTTGAAGAACACAAACCTTGATCGTGCAATGATTAACAAAGGAGGGCCCAGAAAGTGTTCCTTTTCCCCCTTTTGTACATTCTTTCTTAAACGTTGCGTCTCTTTGTTTTTAATCTTACCTTCATTGTGCTTTGCCCATTTTTTTGAATGTATTGTTTACATACTGTTCTTTTCGCACACGGAAATAATTTATTATTTAGATTTTTAATTAATTACTTTGCTCTCATATTAAAGAAAAACTTTTTGATTGAGTCTTTATATATGTAAGTTTTGTTTTTTAATGAGAAATTTTAATTTTTAATCTTATGTAAGTAGTTTTTTATTTTTATAATATTTTCTGTAAATTGCATTATCGATTACTATATGCATATGTAAAACCATTTTGATTTAACCCGTGTCCATATTTTTTAGAATTTTTCTAACTTTTTTTTTTAATTTTTTTCTTTTCTTCATCTTATTATTATATATAATTATTTATTTAAATTTATAAGATATTATTTTTTATTATAATAAATATCTATCTATTCTGTGTCACATCATTCTCTTAAAAATATTCTTAATTTTTTTATGTTTTTTCTTTTCTTATTTTTTTATGTTTTCATTTTTATATTTGGACTTATAATAAAACGTTACTATTTTATAACTAAAAAATATGTTGTTAGAATTTATTAAATATTTAATGTTTTTTTAATTTATCATATTATTTTATATTATTTATTACATATAATATATTATATATTTGTTTACCATATGTAAAAAATGATTTAAATGGACATGTGTCATTTTGGTTAATTTTTTTTTTTCTTTCCAAATTCTTATCCTTCTAATTTTAGTATACGTTGTTATCATCATTATTCAATTGGGACATTTTAATTTAACCAATAATCTAAAGTGTTTTTCTTTTCTTTATTTTATTCTTATATATTTTTACTTATTTAAATTTATAAGATATATTAAAAAAAGGTAAGTATTTATTATGAGAATATATCCACTTACTTCGAGAGTAAGTTTAACAGACTTATCCCAGATTAAGTTTAAGAATACTCTTATCGTAAGATTAATTACTCATACAACCATTACATAAAAAATAAGTCCTTTGAACTTACTCTTGAAGTAAGTGGATCCTCTTCATTTTTTATAACTTTTATTTACTTGGATGTTATAATATTATATATTATTTATGTATTATATTAAATATTTATCTATATATCTATTATATATTTTAAGATTTTTATTTTCTTCATCTTATTCTCGTGTTACTTAGTTAAATTTATAAGATATTATTTTAAAAAATTAAGAGACAAATCTTTTTTTTATTATTATTATTATTATTATTATTATTATTATTATTATTATTATTATTATTATTATTATTATGCAAATAAAGAAGACAAAATTATGGAAAGCTTTTTTTCAATTATGATTCATGGGAGGCTTCTCATGTCCCTTTCTAGCAGGGACACCTCTAAAAAGTTAAAGCGAATTTCGTCCCTCCAAAATACAAATATAAGCAAAATCAAATAAGTAAAAAAATAAAAAAAAAGTTGGATAAGAAGAACAAATAAAAAACAAAGAGCAGGAAAGAAAGATTTCAAATCAATTTGAATGTGAGGAAGTGAGGAATGTACCAGGAGAGAGATATGTCTAGAATAAAAACCTATTAATCTTATTATTATTACACATAAAAGAATATCACAAATGTAACAAAAAAAGTTATTATTACTAAATATAAAAGATAAGAAAACCTATTTTTAGTATATAAAGAGAATTGCCTTATTTTATATCTACTTTTTAAAATCCAGACTATCATGAGTAGATATCAAAGGAAAATATACAAGTTCATATCAAAGGAAATTTTACTAAAAACTTATAAAGAAAAGATTGAAATAAAAACATAAGTAGATAATTAAAACAAAGGGTTACAAAAATGAAGAATTGGTTGGGTTTTAACTTTATTAAACCTTCACTTAAGTGCATAAATGAACTTATAATCATGTTTACTACTAATGTTTTCATCACCCTTGCAAGCAATGTCTAAGCTATTTGACATTTAAGTTATCAATTTCTTATATAACCTAAAGTGAAATAACTTACATTAAGAAAATGAGTTTAAGATCTCCAACGATTTAACTTTATTCCTAGCAATAAACCCAGTGGGTTTTTTTTTTCCATTTTGCGCGTTAAAGATAAAGCAATAAAATATAGGGTAGAAATGAATAGAAATATTGAATAATAAACTTCTATTAAAGAACAAAATATACACAAGAATTCAAATGTAGTTACATCAAACCCTAATGAGTAGCTTAGCCAACGGGGCTTCTAGAGTTTGGGGTCTTTTTCTTAGGTAGGACATCAAATACATGTACCTTTACCAATTAACCAATTTCTAAATGTTGCAGTAGATCCTAAAGAGATCCCACTTCCTCATGAATTTATCCTGAATCGGGATCTTTTGGCTCAACTTTATCCAAGTTTTGCCGAGGGAGCAACCCTATTTTTCACCTTGAATTGGTTAAAATACATGGAATTTCTGAATTTTCGTGGAGGATTAGATCTAGTAACGGGAGGTATATGGTTGACCAATGTTATACACCATCATCTAGCTATTGCAAATCTTTTTTTGATAACGGTCACATGTAGAGGACCAACTGGGGTATCAGTCATAGTATAAAAGATATTTTAGAAGCACATAAAGGTCCATTTACTGGCCTGGGTCATAAAGGTCATATGAGATCCTAACAATGTCATGGCGTGCTCAATTATCTATTAATCTAGCTATGTTAGGCTCTTTGACCATTATAATAGCTCACCATATGTATTCTATGCCTCCTTATCCATATCTAGCTACTGAATATGGTAACAACTATCATTGTTTACACATCACATGTGGATTGGAGGATTTCTCAAGAAGTTATAGACACATTTCCATACTTTGTGTCTAGAGTACTTCACTTAATTTCATTTGCAGTATTAGGCTTTAATGGTATTTATCATGCACTTCTAGGACCTGAGACTTGAAGAATCTTTTCTATTCTTCAGTTATGCATGGAAAGATATAAATAAAATGACTATAATTTTGGGTATTCACTTAATCTTGTTAGGTATAGGTGTTTTTCTTCTAGTATTCAAGGCTCTTTATTTTGGAGGTATATATGACACATGGGCTCTAGGGGGCGAATATGTAAGAAAAATAACCAATTTGACCATTAGTCCAAGTATTATATTTTGGATATTTATTAAAATCACATTTTGGGGGAGAAGGGTAGATTGTTAGTGTGGACGATTTGGAAGATATAATTAGAGGGCATGTATGGCTGGGTTCCATTTGTATACTTGGTAGAATCTGACATATCTTAACCAAACCCTTTGCATGGGCTCGACGTGCACTTGTATGGTTTGGAGAAGCTTACTTATCTTATAGTTTAGGTGCTTTATCTGTTTTTGTAAGTCGGATAAGGTCTTCTATTTTTAGTTAGAGAATGGGCGGAAGATAAACCTTGTATACAGACTTATACAAAGTCTATGAGTAATTCCACATTTTATCAGTATTTGTTAGTTAGATTGAATAGTTTAATTAGTTAATTCCCTTTCTTAAAAGTATATATATATATATATATATATATATATATATATACTTATTTAATATATTCTATATTTAATATAGAATATATTTTAATATAATTAAAATTTTTTAGTCTAATGCCATAGAATAGAAAATAAAAAATAGAGTATAAGTATGCAAATGAATATACCTTGATTTTTTTACTTAATGGCATGGGGGATAGTTTTATTGTAAAAAATCTTTGTCTTGTTTTCCACATTTTTCTTTGCTCTATTGATATATATATATATATATATATATATATATATATATATATTATTCTTCCATATTTTTAGTTTCCTATACTATAATATCAATAGAATATGAAAAAGAAAAAAATTCTAAATAAATAATATTCTATTAAAGAAGAAGAAAGAATATGAAATTCAAAATAAAATAATATATAAATAATATATAATACAATAAAAAAATATTATCCTAAGACCTCGTAAGAGGTTTTTTTATGTTTCTTTCTATTTTTATACTTAGTGAATAGGTTTTATGCGTCTATAAAAAATATGGATGATTCACTATTCACCTCGTTTATGGGCATCATTAGGTACGAGAGATGGCCGAGTGGTTCAAGGTGTAGCATTGGAACTGCTATGTAGGCTTTTTGTTTGTTGAGGGTTTTATCAATGGTGGTATACAATCATGTTTTTTTACCATCGCAAAAAGAAAATATTTTGATGTGAATGAACAAGATATTAAGGAATTGTCCATACATAAAATCATGGGGCATGTGGAATCCCGTGTGAATCAGCAAGGACCACCTTTGATGGCTCCACCTTCTCCATGGTGTCACCAACTCTTCTCCAAGATGAAATTTTGAAATGGATCTTCTTCAAGGGCTGAAAGAGGTGTGAAAATGGAGCTTATGATGGGTGAAAGTGGTTCATGAAAATGGAGACAAAAGAATGGTGTTTTGGATGGTGGTGGTTGGATGGTGTCTCTTTGGCTAGCTTACTTCACTTGGAGAGGGTGAAGGAAAATCCTAGGGAGACCTAAGCTCCTTCTAAGGTAGAGAGGAGAGGAAGGGGGCCAAGAGATCCCTAAATTACTAAGGAAGAGGAATGATGAGGAAAACTCTCTCAAATATCCAATATATCCAAAGTGACTACGTGTAGTCTAACCTAGGGTATTTAAAGAGAGGGTGGGAGGCCTCTAGGCCATTTTCACGAAAATTTGAAAGCTAAATGCCTCTCAAATGAACCCTAAATAGACCTCAAATGAAATGTAGGTCCTTCCCCCCTAAATGACTAAAATACCCTTGTGTCTAGAAAATGAAAGAAATAGACTTTTAACCTCACAAGTCAAGGTTTAAGTCCCAAAATAAATCCTAAACTAATTTGCCCCCATAATACAAAGGCTAAATAAAAATACTCAATGAAATCCTAAGTGATTAAGGTTCCCCAAAATACAAGGAAAAAATAATGAAAACAAGCAAAACACTAGGTAGATGCACCAAAGTCCGCACATGTGATCATCAATGCTCTTGGTGTAGTATGACCTTCCTCTTCTTCTATTATTCTTGCCATGGACCTTGTGATGGGTCTTATTTGATGCCCCAAGGATGGTCCTCCATCAACCTTGCAAGGATAAATACTTCTGGGTGACCGATGGTGAAGTAGTACCATCAGGGAAGGGTGAAAAGAACCCTATCAGGGAGTGAAATAAGACATCAAACCGTAAGCTCCCAAGCAGTGGGAGAAGGAGCTCAGCTCAGGACTCTAACTGCGTGCCTGTTGAAGAATGAGACGACGAATCATAGGCAATGGCATAGGGTTAAGGGAAACCACCAGAGCCGTAGCGAAAGTGAGTCTTCATAGGGTAATTGTCACTGCTTACAGACCCAAACATGGGTGATATATCCATGACCAAGATAAAGCTTGGTTGAAACTAAGTAGAGGTTTAAACTGACTGATGTTAAAGAATTAATAGATGAGTTGTGGTAGGGTGAAATGCCGCTCGAACCCAGAATTAGCTGGTTCTTCCCAAAATGTGTTGAGGCACAGTAGTTGACTAGACATCTAGGGGTAAAACACTGCTTCGGTGTAGGATGCGAGAGCGATACCAAATTGAGGCAAACTCTGAATACTAGATATGACCTCAAAATAACAAGGGTCAAGGTTGGCTAGTAAGACGATTGGGGATAAGCTTCATCATCAAAAGGGAAACAACCCAGATCACTAACTAAGGCCCCCTAAATGACTACTCAGTGATAAAAGAGGTAGGGGTGTAGAGACAACTAGGAGGTTTGCCTAGAAGCAGCCACCCTTGAAAGAGTGAGTAATAGCTCACTGATTGAACGCTCTTGTGGTGAAGATGAACAAGGCTAAGCGATCTACCGAAGCTGCGGAATGTAAAAATCGGAAGGGAGCATTCCGCCTTAGAAGGAAGGAACCGTGCGAGCAGTGCAGGAAGAAGCCAAAGTAAGAATGTCGGCTTGAGTAACAAAATGTTCCACTGGGTTAAAAATGGGTATTTTACTAGAGGTTTTATTGTATCAATCTACCCGTGTGTAAATCTTGTTGAAGCATATACTGGGGGAGGGTGCAGGGTGAATGATTTCAAAACAAATTACCCATTCATTAGATAGCGATTATCACCAAGATTTCGTAATTCACTGCCAAACTTATTCCAAACAGTCACCCAAGCCTGGTTACTACGACCCCCCTTTGTAAGGAGGCACCCCTTCTCCTGAAGTTATGGGGCTATTTTTTCGAGTTCCTTAGAGAGAGTTGTCTTGCGCCCCTAGGTATTCTCTACCTATCCACCTGTGTTGGTTTCGGGTACAAGTACCCATTTGTTGAAGGTCACTCGAGTTTTTCCTAGGAGTATGGCATGGATTACTTTAGTGGTGTAACGCTTGGTACTCGAACTTTGACTTGAGGTATTTTCTCTACCCCTTATTACCATGAAAAGGCAAGGGCACTTTGCTTCCTTGAACCAATAACCATCTTTCAGCTAACCTAACCTCCTTCATCTCTTAGGACCAATAAAGGGTAGTACAACAATATTCACCTGTTGTCCATCGACTACGCCTTTCGGCCTTATCTTTAGGTCTTGACTCACCCTCTGTGGAAGAACCTTGTAGAGGAACCCTTGGGTTTCCGAGGTATTGGATTCTCACCAATGTATGAGTTCTCAAGCTGACATTATCGCTTCCGCTTCATCCAACACTACTCACACGAGTCCTTCTCTCTATGGCGGAACACTCCCCTATCGATTCATTTTTACATCCCACAGCTTCGGCAGATTGCTTAGCCTCATGCATGTTTGGCGCAAGAGCGCTCGATCAGTGAGCTATTACGCACTCTTTCAAGGGTGGCTACTTCTAAGCAAACCTCCTGGTCAGGTCTCTGGTTCAAGTCCAAGATGGCCCAACTGTGCCAAGGAAAAAAATAGAAAACTGACTTGACTCTTCATGCATGCTCCACTCGGCTTGGGGGATATAACTCAGTTGTAGAACTCTACTCTTACAATTGGGTCATTACGATTACAGGTTGGATGTCTAATTATCCAATGGTAATAATAGTATCTTGTACCTGAATCGGTGGTTCACTTTTTCTAAGTAATGGGAAAAAGGACTAAAACATACCACTGAAAGACTCTACTAAGGTAAATATGGGTTGTCAAGAACGTAGAAGAGGTAGGATGGGCAATTGGTCAAATCTAGTATGGATCGTACATGGATAATAGTTGGAATTGGTGGCTCTCTTAGGGTTTCCTCATTTGGGATTCTTGGGAAGAAGATCAAGTTGGCCCTTGCCAATAGCTTGATGCATTATCTCCCTTCAATTCTTTGAGTGAAATGCGGTAAAAGGAAAAAGAATCCATGGACCGACCCCATTGTCTCCATCCTATAGGAACTATGAGATCACCCCAAGGATGTCTTCGTGTTGTGATACGAAGGCAACATGAGGTTGAAAAAAGGAGCTCCCATCAACTTGTTCCGACCTAGAATAATAAGCTCATGAGTTAAGTCTTACTTCACCGTCGAGAAATGAAAGAAGACTTTCATCTCCAAATTTGACTCAAATATAACTCACTTCTTTTTGGATGTGAAGCAATATCAAACTAAACTACCCAACAAGCATTAGCTTTCCCTGAAAAGGAGGTGATCCAACTACACCTTCCAGTATAGCTAGAAGCATTCCTAGGATGGAGGAAATACAAAAATGAAAGCAAAAAATGGAAAAGGAACGAAGGAAAATGGCTTTGGAACATACCCTAGGTCAGCTAAGGTGAGTAACTCCTCTTTCCAAGAAAAAAAAGCCTTTTATACTCTATTAGTGTGAACACCATAACCCAATAGTCACAACACAACCGTTGGACATTGAACCAACTTGGGGCAAAAGCAAGACCATTGTTGGCCGCTCACTGTTGACTGCACGAGTGTTGGGCAGTGGTATCTTGAAATGTAGGCGCTCTCTGCCAACCATCGCTAGGTACTACATGTCTAAACACAGGGCACTAAAACACTTATCACGTCGCAAAAAATTCAAATTCTACTTGTTTTTTTTCAGTCTTCCCAAAAAACTACATAACTACATTCCTAACTAAAATCTATTTTATATACAAAATGAGAAAAATAAGACCTTAAATGAGAAAAAAATAATATAATTGTTCTCATATGAAAATTCTATGCCTAAGTACTTTTGGGCTGATACAGTGAGCACTGCATGTTATATTCTTAACAGAATTCTAATTCGTCCTCCTTTGAAATTGACACCATATGAATTGTTCAAGGGTAGAAAACCCAATATCTCTCATCTGAGGGTATTTGGCTGTAAATGCTTTGTGTTGAATAATAAGGATAATCTTGGCAAGTTTGATGCAAAAGCGAACAAAGCAGTGTTTCTAGGATACTTTGCATGTAGTAAAGCATATAGAGTTTTCAATAAAAGATCCTTGAGTGTTGAAGAATTAGTTCATGTTGTATTTGATGAATCTAACGCCTAGAAAAAAGGGAGTTTCCTTAGTACAAGATGATGATACAGGTATAGGTGATATTCCTCCTGAAAAGTCAAAAGATACCATTAACTTAGAGGAAAATGAAGTCTTAAATAAAGTTGAAACTCAACCTCTACCCAAAGAATGGAGGACACCTAGAGATCTCTCCGTTGACAACATACTTGTTGATATTGAGAAGTGAGTTACTACTAGACATTTCCTAAATCTTTTTTGTGAACATATGGCTTTTGATGCATTCCTCCCTAGCAAGGGTCCTATCACAAGGGTCATGGCTAGGAGGATTGAGGAAGACATGGAAAGAGAGGAATGAAGAAGACCTCACCTCCTCATGGAGATCAAGATGATATAAAATAGGTCATAGTCTTCTTTTTAGTCCTTCATGTATACATTTTCTTTTTAGGAGCGTGGAGGTGTTTTTATTTTTGTTTTTGGCCTTGTATTTTGGCTTTTATGTTCTTTTTAATTTAGGGGGTGTGATTAGTCTCTTTTGTGGAGTGTGTTGAGTAGTTTGGGATTTTTGGAGAAGCTTAGGAGTGTGGTTTTTGTGAACCACACCCCCTAAGTTGGTTCCACACCCCTCTCACCCACACATGAAGCATGAGAGACATGTGGGACCTCTTGGTTCCCCTCCACTTTGATGCATCCCTCCCCAAGGCAAGTTTGAAGAATCCTTAATGAAGAGAATGCTCCCAAGATCCTTGCTCATAGAGGTTCCAAGGTTGAAGAAATAGAGGTGGAAGACTAGAAAATGGAAGAGAAGTAAGCGCCACTCTTGTTAAAGGAGATAAGCCAAAGGATGAAGCTAGCCACAAGGGAAGGAACCCTTGATAATAGCATGAATAACTCTCACTAAGGAGAGAACATGAAAACTCTCAAGAACAAAAGAGCTCTCAATTTAGAGAAGTATAATTTTCATTCAAAATGAGTGTTAAAATTTACATGAAGGAGGGAATGCTCTATTTATAGAGCAAAGCATGAACCATGGGCTTAGGAACCTCAAGTTGAACGTCCAACATACTTAATTAAGGGTTAGTTAGCTTAATTTAGTGTTAATTTAGCATGTGCTCAATTAACACTAATTTAATCCAACTAAAGATCCAAACATGGCCCTAAAAAAATGGATCTATGTTCCCTTTAGTTTGAATTTGAATTTTGGAGGGAAATGACATGACACTTCCAAAATTCAAATTCAAATAAGAAGCAACAAGAATCAGCCATGTAGGAGAGAGAAAGCACATGTGGAGTGAAACAAGGGGACAAGGGGGCCCACATGTCTCATACATGCTTCATGTGTTGGTTAGAAGGGTGTGAAGAGGAATTAGGGGTGTGGAAATTAATAACCACACGTCCAAATCCTCTTGGACCAGCCCAAACTAATTAACACACTCCACAAGGAGACTAATTACGCCTCCTAAAGAAAATAAAACCTATAGGCCAAAATACAAGGCCAAAAATTAAACTAGCTACACCCCTATAATCCTAATGACTTAAGAGTGCTTATACAAGCCTAAAAATGGTCAAATTAATACAATTAAATGGAACATTTCCTAAAATAAGCTCCTTGAAGCTTCATCCAAGTCATGCTCCTTTCTTATGGGTCCTAGCTTAAACCCATGCTAGGCGTGCATGCATCATATCCTCTCCCTTGAAGAGGATTTGACCTCAAATCCTATGGTCTTTCTTCGTCTTTTTCCAATCCTGCAAAAGCACCCGCATAGGAATGAGTATATGATTATGTACACAAATGTTAAGGGTAGGAGGTCTATAGGGAGACCTTATAGACTTGGTGTGGTAGGGGTATGCACTAAGGTTTAAAAAATGTTTGTTATGCCTATGCCCCCACACAACAGTTCCCTAATTGACTCCAAGTTCACTAAAGGCTAATCTCATCCGAGGAGGAAATGAGACAAACTTAGGTTCCTTGGAGCACTCATCCAAGAAAGCCAAGTAGGCTTTATCTTGTTGTTCACCCCACAAGATGATGATAGGCCTAGGGGTGGACCTTTCTTTCAAGGTCTCTTTGAGTGGGCCTTGAGATTGGCTATGGATAGAAAATATTCGTAGGCCAATCTCTTGACCAAAATTGGCCATATCCACAAGTGGGCCTTGAGGTTGTGTTTCATTATGCTCAAAAGTTATGGGCACAACCTCATTTCCTACTTGCAACATGGGAAGGTTGTTTTCAATTAGATTTTCCTTGGATGGCAAGGATAAATCTCCTTGAAGAACAACTTCCTTTTTTTTCAAATGTTGAACTTGAGGTTCTTGTTTGTGCTTTATGAATAAATGTTCAAGTTTAACACTTGGTGAATTTTCTTCTTTATGTGCAACTAGAGGTTGTGGAAAGATGTGTTCAAATGATTGAGACACAACCTCCACTTGCACTTGTCCTAAGAGAGAAGTTTCTTTAATAAGATCCTCCTTAGGAGTTAAGGAGTAATCTTCTTGAAGACCTTATTCTCTCTCACTTTTGACCAAGTTTTGAACTTGAGGATTTGATTTGAACCTTAAGGATGTAGGCTCAAGTTCAAAACTTGGTGAAGTGTCAAGTAGGACTTCACATTTACCTTTCTCCATCAAGACCTTTTCCAAGCATTGGACTTCACAATTTTGTTTCTCAAAAGGTAAAGATATAATTCCAACACTTGTTAAAGTGTTTGATGAAGAATCATATTCAAGGTGAATTTGAGATTGTGAGTCAATGTGCTCAAAAGATTTTTGCACAATCTTAAATTCCACTTGTGTTTTAATGGATTGGTTAGAAGATTGACCTAAGTTAGAGTTCAAAACTAGATCTTCGCTAGGCTCACTCTTCTCACCAATCTCTTTTTCTAATTTTATATTTTAGAATTTTCAAGGGTGTGTATGTGTTCTCCATCTCCTTTCTCCTCTTCTCTCCTTTTCTTATCTTTTCCCCTCTTGAGTTTTCTTTCTCTTTCTTTTTCCTCTTTTTCTCTTTTTATTTCTCTTTCCAATTTTATCAAACTCTTTTCTAAACGCTCCCAACTTTCTTCTTTTTCCTTTCTCCATTTTTTCTCTTTTTCTTCCCATATCTTATCTCTTTCCCTCTTCTCTCTTTCCCATTTTTCTTCTCTCTTGTTTATCTCTTTTTCATAATTTTCTCTCCTCTCTTTTTCCTTTCTTTCTCTTCTTTCTTTTTCCTCTTTTTCTTTTCTTTCTATTCTTTCTTTCCTATATCTCTCTTTTATTTTTCTTTCTCTTTCTCTACACTCTTTTCTTTCTTTTTCTATTCTCTCATAGGGGTAGGAAAAAGGAGTGTAAAATAAGGGAGAACTTGGGTCATGGTAAGCACTAGGAGGAGGTTTGTACCAAGAATAGAACTCACTCATCTCACCCTTTTTTTTGTTTCTCAACTAAAAGATGTATGAGCCTTTGGAACTCAAAAACACCACCTAGAAAATTCAAGCGCAAATACCACTAACCTACACGAATTACTACAAGTGCAAGAGCCTTTGGAACTCTATACACTCCTCCAAAAAAAGCATGAAAAAAGCTAAGGTAAACTAAGGCAAAAAACTAAAAAAGGAAAGGGATCTAACGTGCTCCTAAAGGTGTGGAAGGTGGTGTACCACTTCCTCCTTCACACCTTAATTAGTGAGAGACTAAGCTAAATACTTAAGAATAATGGCCTTTTATAAACCAAGGAAAAGAAAATACAATTAAGAATTATCAATTAAGGAATAAAACTAAAAACAATTCTTCAAGTGTTTCCCAAGCAATCTCTCCAAAGGTGTTTCATTCTTTGTCCATGCTCTTTCTTTTGTTCAAGTCCTTTTAGATATTTCAACTCTTCCTTAAGAGGCTACCCTTGTGGAAGGCTTCCTTACTCAAGGCTTACCTACACAAAAGTGGCACCAAACCAAGGCAAGAACCAAAAAGATGGACAAACAAAAGTAAAGCAAGAAAAGTATAATTTGAATGGTAAACTATCCAAACGGAAAGATTGATGAAGACATGACTCAAAGAATTCAAAGAAGACAAAATAAATAAAGGTAGAAAGAAGGCTAAGCACACAAAGGAAATCCTAGAAAAGTTCTAGATAAGGATAAGGACTAAAAATGAAAAATAACACAAATAATTTTCAAAAGTTGCACCAATACAAATATGAATGGCTGAATGTTTTAGGTAATGTTTCTAGGCAATTACAACAATATTCAGTCCTCTTTTTCAATTAAAAGAATTTTCTATTAGGTACACCAATTTTTTTTTCTATCTAATTTTTTTTACTTCTTTGTTTTAGCACTTTTTTATTTTTGTTCTTTCTTTTCAAATTGTCTTTTGACTTCTTTTTTTTTAATTTCTTTTGGCTGCACCTAATTTTTTTTTTCAGATTTGGTTTGCAAATTTAATGAGGAATAAAGAGGTACTAATCGCTTGAAAATTTTCAGCTAGCAAGGCCACACAATTTCCAAACCAAAGATGCAATCTAAGAAAATTTTGGTAACTCAAAGTGCACTAAAATGTGAAGTGTTTTAAGGTATAGTTAAGAGTGCTTGATTAGTGTATGAACTAACTTGTTTTGACACAAGTTTTACTCAATAACTCAGCCAAAAGAAGCTCCTTATACCACACAAATCTCACTTCAAACAAGCACACCAAAAGTTACTACAAAACAATCCAAGACACGAAAAGTTAAAGAAGAAATTGAGCTATAATTTTTTTTGAGAATTTTTTTTAAAGAGAATATGCTTGAACTAAAAGCATAGGAGGCTCCTTAAGATACTGAAACAAGAGAGATCAAACTCTCTTAGAAGCTCAATTCCAAAAAGTAACCTCACTCTTTTTTTTCAAGACTCAAAATAACACAAAAAATTTAGTAAAACCTAAAGAATTTAATGTGACAAATTAAGGACTAATCATGACATTATAATGACATAACAGGAAGATTAAAAACTGAAATAAAGAACCTAAAACAGAGCACAAAAACTGCACCTAGTCTTTATGCAAAGCTAGCCAAGGAGTTGACCACAACACTGTGGTTTTTTCCACAGCCGTGTGGATTTATTCCACAACTCCTCTTAGGCTCCAAGCTTAGGCAATCAAAGACTAAAACAAGCACAAATTGGACTGCACAAAACGCTCAAAACAATACTGGAAACAGAGAATTAAAACTGCACAAAAAACACCACATGAAAAGCTAGTTTCAATCCAAAACACTAACCACACATGTGTGGTTCCATCCAAAAAATTATGGAATCACTACTTAGTATTTCTTAGGATTGATCCAAGCATGAACAACACAAGAGATAGCAAGAATATGTAGCAGAAAAAATAAGATCTAAAATAGAATTATGATTCAATGAAAGAACACGAAATTGAATCAAAATTTTTAGAAGATATAGCACAAAACTTGTGGCTAGAATTTTTTTGAAATTTTAAAAGCAAAAATTGAAAACACAACTTCAAGACAATACACATCAAGACAGGTAAAGGAAAATTAACAAACAACATGGATGGACTGAAATTAAAATAGAATTGGAGTAGAAGAGAAGATGACAATGCACAAAATGAACCGAAAAATTTAAGCAACATAGGATAGAACAAGAACCTCTATCAGAGCCTAAGCTCTGATACCACTTGATGCATCCCTCCCCAAGGCAAGTTTGAAGAATCCTTAATGAAGAGAATGCTCCCAAGATCCTTGCTCATAGAGGTTCCAAGGTTGAAGAAATGGAGGTGGAAAACTAGAAAATGGAGGAGAAGTAGGCGCCACTCTTGTTGAAGGAGATAAGCCAAAGGATGAAGCTAGCCACAAGGGAAGGAACCCTTGATAATAGCATGAAGAAATCTCAATAAGGATAGAACATGAACACTCTCAAGAACAAAAGAGCTCTCAATTTAGAGAAGTGTAATTTTCATTCAAAATGAGTGTTAAAATCTACATGAAGGAGGGAATGCTCTATTTATAGAGCAAAGCATGAACCATGGGCTTAGGAACCTTAAGTTGAACGTCCAACATGCTTAATTAAGGGTTAGTTAGCTTAATTTAGTGTTAATTTAGCATGTGCTCAATTAACACTAATTTAATCCAACTAAAGATCCAAACATGACCCTAAAAAAATGGATCTATGTTCCCTCTAGTTTGAATTTGAATTTTGGAGGAAAATGACATGGAACATCCAAAATTCAAATAAGAAGCAACAAGAATCAACCATATAGGAGAGAGAAAGCACATGTGGAGTGAAACAAGGGGACAAGGGGGCCCACGTGTCTCATACATGCTTCCTGTGTTGCTTAGAAGGGTGTGAAGAGGAATTAGGGGTGTGGAAATTAATAACCACACGTTCAAATCCTCTTGGACCAGCCCAAACTAATTAATACACTCCACAAGGAGACTAATTACACCTCCTAAAGAAAATAGAACCTATAGGCCAAAATACAAGGCTGAAAATTAAACTAGCTACACCCCTATAATCCTAATGACTTAAGGGTGCTTATACAAGCCTAAAAATGGTCAAATTAATACAATTAAATGGAAAATTTCCTAAAATAAGCTCCTTGAAGCTTCATCCAAGTCATGCTCCTTTCTTATTGGTCCTAGCTTAAGCCCATGCTAGGCATGCATGCATCACACTTGGACGGAACCTTCTCTCTCCTCCAAGGTGGCTTCCACATGTTTTTTATGTGCTCTCATTTTTGAATTTGAATTTTGAAGATGCCATGTGGCTTCCCTCCAAAATTCAAATTGAAAATGAGAGGGGACCAAGATCTTAAAGTTAGGGCCATTTTTGGATCTTACTAGAGATTAATCAAGTGCTAATTGGGTCTAGCTCAATTAACACTTGATTAAACTCTCCTAAACTCCCCTAGCTTGCACGTCACTCTTCTCCCTCCCTTAGTCCATTCTTTTTCTTATAAATAGGTGCCTCCCCCTCTATGTTCATTTTACACTTGATATTGAATACAAATTATTTGTGAGTTCATTTGAGTGTCTTCTTTCTCTCCTTAGCTTTGAGAGTTATATGGCTTTTATCAAGGGCTCATTCCCTTGTGGCAAGCTTCTTCAAAGGCTTATCTCTCCATGAGTGGCATCTACACCATCATTCCTTCTCTTTCCACCATTCATTTCTCCAAAGGAACCAAGCTAGAAGGTGATCTTGGGAAAGGCATAAACAAGAATGCATCAACTTTTGTTTCTCAAATTGAACCATCTTGTGTGAATGATGCTTTAAATGATGAATTTTGGTTGTTAGCCATGCATGATAAACTGAATCAATTTAAAAGAAATTATGTTTGGGAACTAGTGCCATATAAGAGTTTTATGAATGTCATAGGAACTAAATGGGTGTTTAGAAACAAACTAGATGAAACTGGAACCATAACCAGATATAAGGCTAGATTAGTAGCTAAGGGCTATAATCAACAAGAAGGTATAGACTTTGGTGAAACATATGCTCCAGTAGCTAGATTAGAAGTTGTTAGGCTTCTTCTTGGTTTTGCATGTGTGTTTGACTTTAAGCTATATCAAATGGATGTGAAAAATGCCTTTTTAAATGGTTTCCTTATGAAGAAGTGTTTGTTTCAAAACCTCTTGGTTTTGTAGATCATAGGTTTCCTCACCAATGGTATGAAAGGTTAATTAAATTTCTCTTGTCTCAAAACTTTGAAAAAGGAAAGGTAGACAAAACCTTATTCCTTATGAGATCTTCTGAAGATATATTGTTGGTTCGGGTATATGTAGATGATATTATATTTGGTTCTACTAACACATCTCTCTGTGAGGGCTTTGTTTCCAAAATGCAAAGGGAGTTTGATATGTCCATGATGGGGGAACTAAATTTTTTCCTAGGCTTGCAAGTCAAGCAAACGGAGAAATGAATCTTCCTTCACCAAACCAAATATACAAAGGAGCTAGTAAAGAAATTTGACATGGAAGAGTGCAATGATGGAGGACCATCCTTGGGGCATCAAATACGACCCATCACAAGGTCTATGGAAAGAAGAATAGAAGAAGAGGAAGGTCATACTACACCAAGAGCATTGATGATCACATGTGTGGACTTTGGTGCATCTACCTAGTGTTTTGCTTGTTTTCCTTATTTTCCACTTGTATTTTGGGGAACCTTAATCACTTAGGATTTCAATGTGTATTTTTATTTAGCCTTTGTATTATGGGGCAAATTAGTTTAGGATTTATTTTGGGACTTAAACCTTGACTTGTGAGGTCAAAAGTCCATTTCTTTCATTTTCTAGACACAAGGGTATTTTAGCCATTTAGGGGGGAGGGACCTACATTTCATTTGAGGTCCATTTAGGGTTCATTTGAGAGGCATTTACCCCTAAAATTTTCGTGCAAATGGCCTAGAGGCCTCCCACCATCTCTTTAAATACCCTAGGTTAGACTACATGTAGTCACTTTTGGATATATTGGATATTTGAGAGAGTTTTCCTCATCATTCCTCTTCCTTAGTCATTTAGGGATCTCTTGGCCCCCTTCCTCTCCTCTCTACCTTAGAAGGAGCTTGGGCCTCCCTAGGATTGGCCTTCACCCTCTCCAAGTGAAGTGAGCTAGCCAAAGAGACACCATCCAACCACCACCACCCAAAACACCATTCTTTTGTCTCCATTTTTTTCATGAACCACTTTCACCCATCATAAGCTCCATTTTTCACACCTATTTCAGCCGTTGAAGAAGATCCATTTCAACATTTCATCTTGGAGAAGAGTTGGTGACACCATGGAGAAGGTGGAGCCATCATGCAAAGTCTCCAATATTCCAATGGGAACCAACTACTACCTAGATGCTGACTTGAAAGGACATCCAGTAGTGTCCAAATACAGAGGAATGATAGGTTCACTACTATATTTAACTTCTAGTAGACCTAACATTATGTTCAGTGTTTGTCTGTGTGCTAGGTATCAGGTTGCACCAAAAGAATCACACATGACATCAATAAAAAGGATCATGAAGTACCTCAAAGGAACACTTGATGTGGGACTGTGGTATCCCAAAGGTACAAATCCTTTCTTAATTGGCTTTTCTAATTCAAACTTTGCAGGTTGCAAGTTGGACAGGAAAAGCACAAGTGGAACTTGTCACTTATTTGGGAATAGTCTAGTTTCTTTGACAACAAAAAAGGCAAGCTTGTGTGGCTCTATCAACTATTGAGGCAGAATACATAGTTGCTGGAAGTTGCTGTGCTCAATCCTTATGGATGAGGCAACAACTTGAAGACTTTGGCATCACAATCAACAAAATACATCTCAAGTATGATAACACAAGTGCAATAAATCTGATAAAGAATCCTATATTTCACTCAAAGACAAAGCATATAGAGATTCATCATCACTTCTTGAGAGATCACATAGAAAAAGGAGATTGTGAAGTTCAATACATAGAAATAGAGTTCTAGCTAGTCGATATATTCACAAAACCACTGCAAAGGGAAAGGTTTTACAAGCTCATAAGAGAGCTTGTGATGCAAAAAACTTTTGCACTCCTCTTGATCTTTCTCCTTGAGGTTCCAAGTACCATGAAATGGATGATGAAGGGGAAAGAAAATGGAGGTGGGGTGCCACTCTCAAAGAGAGATAAGCCAAAAGGTTTATGTTTGCCACAAGGGAAGAAACCCTTGATAAAAACCAACTAGGAAGAGATTCCTCAAGAGAGAGGATCCTTAAGACCTTTTACTAAGAATGTGCTTACAAAGAGACTATTTTCATTCAACTTCAAAGGTGAAATTTACAATGAGAGGGAATGAGTATATATAGCCCCAAGGGAGAGCTTGGACGCACTTTTCTAGGCAATGTGGGACTTAAGTGAGGCACCTAACTTCACCCCCATGGGTGCAATTAACATCTCCTAAATTGAATGGGCTAGCCCAAAATCATGTCTTGACCGAATATACATGGCATTAAAGGAATTAAAAATATGCTCCTATTTAGGTAATTAAAATAAAATATTTACAAGCTAAAAATGAAGAGTATGACTTCCAATTTTCAATGAGCTTTCATCCATGCCATGCCTTCCTTGAATCCTCCTAGCCATGATGCATGCTAGGTGGGATTGCATCCTCTCCTCCCCCTTGGAGAGGATTTGACCTCAAATCCTGAGGCATTTCTTCCTCTGGTTCAAAGTTTCATGGAGTTGGCTCTGATACCAAATGATGCAAAAAAACTTTTGCACTCCCCTTGATCTTCTCCTTGAGGTTCCAAGTACCATGAAATGGATGATGGAGGGGAAAGAAAATGGAGGTGGGGCGCCACTCTCAAAGAGAGATAAGCCAAAGTGTTTAGGTTTGCCACAAGGGAAGGAACCCTTGATAAAAACCAACTAGGAAGAGATTCTTGAAGAGAGAGGATCCTCAAGACCTTTTACTAAGAATGTGCTCACAAAGAGACTATTTTCATTCAACTACAAATGTGAAATTTTACAATGAGGGGGAATGAGTATATATAGCCCAATGGGAGAGCTTGGGCACACTTTTCTAGGCAATGTGGGACTTGGGCTTAATTAGGATTAAAACTAATTAACCCAAGTCTTAGGCCTTAAGTGAGACACCTAAGTTCACCCCCTATGGGTGCAATTAGCATATCTTAATGTGAATGAGCTAGCTCAAAATCATATCTTGACTTATGCACCCATTATAAGCTTATTCCTCCTTTTTAACTAAAGACACCTATACCTTATAAACTAAGAAGATGGTTGGAAATACATGGCCTTAAGGGAATTAAAAATACTCTCCTATTTAGCTAATTAAAATAAAATATTTACAAGCTAAAAATAACGAAGACTATGGTTTCGAATCTTCAATGAGCTTTCATTCATACCATGCCTTCCTTGAGTCCTACTAGCCATGATGCATGCTAGGTGGGATTGCATCATCTCCTCCTTGGAGAGGATTTGACCTCAAATCTTGAGGCCTTTCTTCCTTTTTTTTTAAACTCTCATGGAGTTGGCTTTGATACCAAATGATGCAAAAAAACTTTTGCACTCCCCTTGATATTTCTCCTTGAGGTTCCAAGTACCATGAAATGGATGATGGAGGGGAATGAAAATGGAGGTGGGGCGCCACTCTCAAAGAGAGATAAGCCAAAGTGTTTAGGTTTGCCACAAGAGAAGGAACCCTTGATAAAAACCAACTAGGAAGAGATTCCTGAAGAGAGAGGATCCTCAAGACCTTTTACTAAGAATATGCTCACAAAAAGACTATTTTCATTTAACTTCAAAGGTGAAATTTACAATGAGAGGGAATGAGTATATATAGCCCCAAGGGAGAGCTTGGACACACTTTTCTAGGCAATGTGGGATTTAAGTGAGGCACCTAAGTTCACCCCCATGGGTGCAATTAGCATCTCCTAAATTGAATAGGCTAGCCCAAAATCATGTCTTGACTTATGCACCTATTCTAAGCTTACTCCTCCTTTTTAACTAAAGACACCTATACCGTCTAAACTAAAAAGAATATGGCCGAATATACATGGCCTTAAAGGAATTAAAAATATGCTCCTATTTAGCTAATTAAAATAAAATATTTACAAGCTAAAAATGAAGAGTATGGCTTCCAATCTTCAATGAGCTTTCATCCATGCCATGCCTTCCTTGAATCCTCCTAGCCATGATGCATGCTAGGTGGGATTGCTTAATCTCTTCCCCCTTGGAGAGGATTTGACCTCAAATCGTGAGGCCTTTCTTCCTCTTGATCAAAGTCAAGTGTATCACTCTAGTCTTGGCTTTCATTTTCAAGTCTCATATTCCTTGGTTTTAAATCAACACTTCTTAAGGATGCTACCCTTGTTGATGTGATCTTTGATGATCACGTGCCCAAAGGATCCTTTCTAAGGTCACTTGGAAGGGAAATGGATTTATGGAGAGGAAAGGAATGAGGTGAGGCGCCACAAATACTAGGTTTGATAAGCCAAAGGGGAGAGGCCACAAGGGAGGGGTCTCTTGATAACTCTTAGAAGCTCTCACAAAGGAGAAAGGGGGACACTCAAAGGTAAGAACCTCAACCAATATGGTCTCTAGTATTAAATTCAAGTGTAAAAAATACAAGTGAGGGAGGAGCTTCTATTTATAGAGGTAGCTAACCTCTTGAACAAGATAACCTAAAAAAGAAGGGCTAGGATTAAAATGAGAGATCTAAGGGAGGAGAATTGAGAAACAATTCCCTCTTTAGATCATCAAACTTGGTGCCCTAGTTTCTCAAACCAAGGGCCAAGATTCCTTCTTATTAGCTTAGGGGGTTTATGTAGAAAAGAGGGGTGTAGATATCAAGGCTACCCCTTATTTCCTTCATAAAGACCCAAAAAGCTAAATCCACCTTCTAAATTCCTAAGACACCTCCTAAAAATAAAAAATGGACTAAATACATGTCCCAAATTAAATTCTTAATGCTCCTCAAAATTAAAATAAAGGAAAATTACATTTTATTAACTAAAGTCTCTAGCCTAATATCTTCACTCTCCATAGGAGGTGAAGTCTTCCTTTGTTTGCAAGGGCTAGGTCTTCTTCAATCCTTCTAGCCATGGCCCTAGTGATAGGTCCTTGGCTAGGCATGGTCACATCATCTCCTCCCCCTTGAAAAGGATTTGACCTCAAATCCATGGGGTCTTCGTCATGTTCAACACCTACAAATGGAGACAAATCAAAAACATTAAAACTGGTGCTTACCCCATAATCCTCTGGCAGATCTAAAACATAGGCATTATTACCGATCCGCTCAAGGATTTGGAAAGGTCCATCTCCTCTAGGGCTAAGTTTGGACTTCCTTTGAGAAGGAAATCTATCCTTTCTCAAGTGAAACCATACCCAGTCGCCCTTTTCAAAGATGACTTCTTTCCTCCCCCTATTGGCGAAAGTAGCATCTCTCAAGGATTGACGCTCTATGTTAACTTTAACCCTCTCATGTAATTGTTTTACAAAAATGGCTTTTGCCTCTCCTTCTTTATGCACAGCAACAGAAAGAGGAAGAGGTAAAAGATCTAGAGGAGTACGAGGATTAAAGCCATAGACCACCTCAAAAGGAGAATGCTTGGTGGTTCTATGAACCACCCAGTTATAAGCAAATTCAATGTGGGGAAGGTACTCATCCCAAGACTTATGGTTGCCTTTAAGGAGAGCCCTCAGCATAGTGGATAAAGATCTATTCACCACTTCTGTTTGCCCATCAGTTTGAGGGTGAAAGGTAGTGGAAAAAAGAAGTTTAGTTCCCAACTTAGCCCAAAGAGTTTTCCAAAAATGGCTAAGGAACTTCACATCCCTATCTGACACTATTGAAGAGGGTATACCATGCAATCGGACAACCTCTTTAAAGAAAAGTCTTGCGATGTTGCTCGCATCATCCACTTTGTGGCAGGGAATAAAATGGGCCATTTTTGAAAATCGGTCCACCACCACAAATATGGAGTCTGCACCTCGTTGGGTTCTTGGGAGCCCAAGGATGAAATCCATGCTAATGTCCTCCCAAGGTGCAGAAGGAGCAGGTAAAGGTGTGTATAGTCCATGGGGCATTGCTTTAGACTTTGCTTGCAAGCAAGCTATACATTTAGAGCAATGTCTATGGACATCTCTACGCATATGGGGCCAAAAGAATTTCTCTTGTAAAAGCATGAGGGTTTTTGAAATCCCAAAATGCCCCATGAGCCCACCTTCATGACTCTCTTTTGTAAGTAAGTTCCTAATTGATCCTTGGGGTATACAAAGCTTACTCCCTTTGTAAAGATACCCTTCACTGATGAAGTACCCATCATGGGCCTTTAATGCAAATGCAGATGCAGAGGTAGCAAATATGGGGCCGAAATCCTTATCAGATGGATACATAGCCCGAATGTCATCAAATCCCAAGATTTTTGCACTAAAGAATGAATAAAGCGCATGACGCCTAGAAAGAGCATCAGCCACCACATTTTGTTTTCCTTTCTTGTACTTGATGACATAAGGGAAGGATTCAAGATATTCCATCCACGTTGCATGCCTTTTGTTCAATTTACCTTGACCCTTCAAATATTTTAGTGACTCATGGTAACTATGAATGACAAACTCCTTGGGAGCAAGGTAATGCTCCCAAGTTTGAAGGGCCCTGATTAGAGCATAAAACTCCTTATCATAGGTGGGGTAGTTGAGGGGGGCACCATTGAGTTTTTCACTGAAATACGCAATGGGGTTCCCTCCTTGCAACAAGACAGCCCCCACACCTATACCAGAGGCATCACATTCAAGTTCAAATGTTTTAGAAAAGTCAGGTAATGCCAAGACTGGTGCATGGGTCAGTTTATGCTTAATTAGCTGGAAGGCTTTCTCTTGTTTCTCACCCCAAAGGAAAGGAACTTCCTTTTTCACCAAATCATTTATTGGTGAGAAGAGCGTGGAGAAATTAGGCACAAAGCGCCTATAAA
The DNA here is from genome assembly GCA_037954015.1 of Psophocarpus tetragonolobus. Lineage (NCBI taxonomy): Eukaryota > Viridiplantae > Streptophyta > Magnoliopsida > Fabales > Fabaceae > Psophocarpus > Psophocarpus tetragonolobus. Next base: position 39,168,421 of record CM075688.1, on the reverse strand, counting down.
ATCCAGCGAGACCATGAAAGCTTTTGATCTCTGTCACACTCTTTGGGGTGGGCCATTCTTGAATAGCTTTTATCTTTTCGGGGTCAACATGAACCCCTTTTGTGCTAACTACAAAACCTAGGAAAACTACACTATCTACACAAAAAGTGCATTTTTCTAAGTTACCAAAAAGATGATTACTCCTAAGAAGAGAAAAAACATGCCTTAGATGTCCTAAATGATCATCTAGGTTTCTAGAGTAAACTAAAATGTCATCAAAGTAAACTACACAAAATTTACCAAGGCAATCCCTTAGTACACGATTCATTAAGCGCATGAATGTGCTTGGGGCATTAGTTAGCCCAAAAGGCATAACCAACCACTCATAAAGACCAAATTTAGTCTTAAAAGCAGTTTTCCACTCATCACCCTCTTTGATCCTTATTTGGTGGTAACCACTTCTAAGATCTATTTTTGAAAATATTTTTGCCCCATGCAATTCATCCAACATGTCATTAAGACGGGGGATTGGGTGCCTATATTTGATGGTGATGTTGTTGATTGCACGACAATCAACGCACATCCTCCATTGGCCATTCTTCTTGGGCACCAACAAGACTGGCACAACACAAGGGCTTAGGCTCTTTTGAACCCAACCCTTCTCCAACAGCTCATTCACTTGAGACTCAATCTCTTGGGTCTCCATGGGGTTGGTTGGTCCTATAGGCAGGTCTATTAGGTAGACTTGCGCCAGACACCAAATCAATTTGATGTTCTATACCCCTAATGAGAGGAAGTCCTTTCGGAACCTCATTAGGGAATATGTCATTAAATTCTTTTAAAATATATTGAACCCCTTGAGGAAGGTGCTCATGTGCATGGGCTGTGGCAGTGCTTTCAGCAGAAGAATGCAAAATGGAAGAAGGATTTGATGCTTCTTTGCAAAAGAGGAGATAAAAGGGCTTGTTAGTCAAAGGAGCTTCTTTTAAATCATGTTTAGTAGCAAATAGGCTCCTTTTACGAATATTCCCTTTCGAAGGGGCATCACCTTCCGACTCTCTCTCTTTACCCTTTTCAAGCTTTAAGGGTAAAGCTTGTTGTGCTTTTTTTTGTTTTTGTTTTTCCTTAGCTCTTTTCTTTTTCATCGCAAATTGATCCTCAGCCACTTGAGAAGGTGACAAAGGATACAATTTGAAGTGCTTTTCATTATGGGTGAGAATTATTTGGTTGGAGTGGCCATGGTGAATAGCTTTTTTGTCAAATTGCCATGGTCTCCCCAACAGGATATGACCAGCCTCCATAGGAACTATGTCACAAAGAATATCATCATTATAAGATCCTATGGAAATTGGAACCATAACTTGTTCATTGACTACCATCTCCCCTTGCTCATTGAGCCATTGCAATTTGTAAGGTTTGGGATGGGGCATGGTAGTCAAGGCTAGTTTTTCAACCAACCTAGAGCTACAACAGTTACAATAGGAGCCACTATCAACAAGGAGAGAACATACTTTGTCATTTACTTTACATCTTGTATGGAAGATGTTCTCTCTTTGTGACTGGCCAAGCTCTAGAGGTTGGCTTCCAAGAAGCCTTTGAACCATAAGGAGGTCCCCCTCATAAGGAAAAGCTTCCTCACACTCTTGTTCAAAAGTATGTCCCCCTTCTTCCTCACTCTCACTAGAGGAGGAAGATGAGCTATTCTCACTACAAATGTCTTGTCCCCTCATGATCATGGTTTTCTTGTTAGGGCATTGAGAGGCAATGTGGCCTCTCCCAAGACATTTGAAGCATTTGATACTACTTTGCCTTTCAGTAGGCTTAGTAGTAGGGGGTTTTCTCTCTACATGAGGTGCTTTTGTATCTTGAAAATGCTTGGGTTCCTCTTTGAGAAAACACCCTTGAAAGAGTTTCCCTTAAGTTGGTCTCTCTTTGAGTAAGAGGGAGAATCTTTTTTAAAACCTTTTCTCTTGAGTTGATTCTCAGCTCTTACACAAAGTTCTACCAACTCATCAAGGTTTGAGTATGAAAGAAGCTCTACCTTATCTCTAATGTCAGAGCTTAATCCACACAAAAACCTAGCAAGGGTGGCATTGGGTTCCTCAATGATATTGGCCCTTAGTATGAGAAGCTTCATCTTTTGTCTATACTCCTCAATACTTAGGTTATGTTGCCTAAGTCTTTGGAGCCTATCCAAAAGATCCCTCTCATAATATGAAGGAATGTGCCTTCTTCGCAAACAAGTTTTTAAATCATTCCAGTAACGAATGTCAGGCATTTGTTTACGGGCCCTATCCTTGACTAACCCATCCCACCAATGCAAAGCAGAACCTTGAAAACTAAGGGAGGCCAAAGGTACTTTCCTTTCTTCCTTAATTTCATATCATCGAAAGAGTTGTTCCACTTTGACTTCCCAATCTAGGTAAGTCTCAACATCTTCCCTACCATGAAAATGGGGTAGTCTACCTTTGGTTCCCTAGCATGATTTATGTTCTCTTGAGGAGAATGATGATTGTATGATGAATGAGAGTGATGCTTATGTTGATTTCTATAGTATTCTTCTTCACTAGAGCTAAAATGCCTAGATAGGGATCTTATGAGAATTCCTTTATTTTTTCTATCACTTTCCCTCCCATCTCTCCTCTTACTCTCTTCTCCTTTCCTTCTCTCTTCTTCCTCTTTTTCTCTTTTTCTTTCTAGTTCTTTCCTTCTTCTCCTTTCTTCATCCTCTCTTCTCTCTCTTTGCCTTCTCTCTTCTCGCTGTTTTTTCTCTTTTCTCATTTCCAACATCTCTTTTTTTAACTCTTCCTTCTCTTTTTGTTTTTCCTTTTCTTTTATTTCTTTTTTTCTCTCTTTTTCTTCTCTCCTTTCTTGTTCTTTAGCCATTCATTCCCTAAATTCTAAGTTAAGGTTTTCAAGAGTGTCTCCCTTAGAAGGTTTTCTTTGGTTGACACTCTTACTTGATGAACAACTATGTGCACTAGAATGTGTGTGGGAAGTCATGGTGCTTGGATGCTAAAAACTAAAGGGTAGGCCAAAAACTTTTTTTTTTCAAGCAACACTCCTCTCTTTTTTTTTTCTCACCTAAGGTGGCTTGATGAGTCTTTGGAACTCTTAGCCTCTACACGTTTTTTCAAAATAACATAAAATAAAATAAAAGTGCAAGAATGTAAAAGAGAAAGGGCTCTAATCGTGCTCCTAAGGTGTTGAAGGAAGTGTACCACTTCTCCCTTCTTCACCTAATTAACGAGGAACTACGCTAAAATTAACCAAAATTATTACAAACCAAGGGAGGGCCTTAAGGGAAATCAAACTCCCAATCTAAAATTAAGTATACACAATACAAAGAATAAAAAAAAAATAAAACAAAGTATTCACTCCAAGCTTTTTTGGTGTTTGTCTCCTTTTGATCAAGCCCCTTTGAGTTGCATCAACTCACCCCAAGAATGCTACCCTTGTTTCCTCTTGTTTGGACTTGCCAAAATTTTATATATGGAACCTTTGCCAACCTTTCCTTACTAAGGCCGAATACAACACAAGACAACAAACAAAGCTGAATAACAAAATAAGGTTCACAAATTCAAGTGGATAGATTAAACAATGACAAACTCAAAGAAGTAAAGAAGACAAGCAAGAAAACATAAGGCTCATAAAGGAAGGTAGCACACAAATAACTTTCCTATATTAGCTCTAAGAGTAGAGATGAAAAAAGACTCAAACAAAAAAAATGAAACCAATAGTTGCACACTTAATAAAATTTAAGTGACCAAAAACTAAAAAGCTTACTCAAGTAATTTTTTTTTAATCACAATTGGTTCCTCATATCAAATGTTTCTACTATTAGGTACACAACTTCAAATTTGTCTTTCTTTTGAGTTCTTTATCTTTTTTTTTTTTTTTAACTTGAACTTTTTCTATTTTTTTTTTAACTTTTTCTAATCATTTTGCTGCACCTAATAGCTTGTTGAATTGAAATTTTAATGAGGATTCTTGAAATAATAACACTTGAGTGAATAAGCACAAAGTAAGGTCACACAATTTTCAAGCAATGCATGCAACTAAAGGCAAAACAACTTAGTAGTTCCAAATACCACTGAACTAATGGTGCTTAATGAATGATTTAGGGCTGATTTTGAAGTAAATTGATTGCTCAAATTACTAACACAATTCACCCAAGCTAAAATTCCATAAAGAGGCACCAATAGTGAAGGTAAACCAAGTGGAAAACTACTAATAATTCAACATAAAACAAGAAACATATAAAGATTGAATTGAGCAAATATTTAAGAACAACAAAGAGATTAATATGCTTGAACTAAAAGCATAAAAGACTTAAGAGACTCAACAAGAGGTTCACCTCTTAGGAGCTCAATTCAAACTGTTTTTGAAGGCTTTTTTGTAAAAAATTTAAGAGGCTAAAACCTATGGAATTTAAATGAGACAAAATAGGAAACTAACATGACTAGTATTTAACAAAACACAAGATTAAGAAAAAATAACACACCTAAAAATAGAGCAAAAATTTCAGCAAGAGACTTAAAACAAAAGGCACAACAAAGTGGCCAAAGTTGATCACCACAATGGTGTGGAAAAATCCTCAACCATGTGGGTTTAATGGTCACAACTTCTTAGGCACACTTTAACATAAAAAACCAAGGGAAAATTAAGCAACTTGAACACAAAAATAAGATGCAAAGAAAGGGACAAATAAAATCGCATCAAATTAAATGGAACATAGGCGCGTAGATAGAAAACAAAAGCGCATATAATAGCAAGAATAAAAAGCTATACTACTAGACAATAAAGGAAATAGAGATGACAAAAAATGAAGGACTTTAAAATAAAGAGATCAAAGAAATAAACAACAAAGCAAAAAAAAAAAGTTGAGAAAGAACGTGACCTTTAGAAAGTGGCTCTGATACCACTTGATGTGATCTTTGATGATCACGTGCCCAAAGGGTCCTTTCTAAGGTCACTTGGAAGGGAAATAGATTTATGGAGAGGAAAGGAATGAGGTGAGGCGCCACAAATACTAGGTTTGATAAGCCAAAGGGGAGAGGCCACAAGGGAGGGGTCCCTTGATAACTCTTAGAAGCTCTCACAAAGGAGAAAGGGGGACACTCAAAGGTAAGAACCTCAACCAATATGGTCTCTAGGATTAAATTCAAGTGTAAAAAATACAAGTGAGGGAGGAGCTTCTATTTATAGAGGTAGCTAACCTCTTGAACAAGATAACCTAAAAAAGAAGGGCTAGGATTAAAAGGAGAGATCTAAGGGAGGAGAATTGAGAAACAATTCCCTCCTTAGATCATCAAACTTGGTGCCCAAGTTTCTCAAAACAAGGGCCAAGATTCCTTCTTATTAGCTTAGGGGGTTTATGTAGAAAAGAGGGGTGTAGATATCAAGGCTACCCCTTATTTCCTTCATAAAGACCCAAAAAGCTAAATCCACCCTCTAAATTCCTAAGACACCTCCTAAAAATAAAAAATGGACTAAATACATGTCCCAAATTAAATTCTTAATGCTCCTCAAAATTAAAATAAAGGAAAATTACATTTTATTAACTAAAGTCTCTAGCCTAATATCTTCACTCTCCATAGGAGGTGAAGTCTTCCTTTGTCTGCAAGGGCTAGGTCTTCTTCAATCATTCTAGCTATGGCCCTAGTGATAGGTCCTTGGCTAGGCATGGTCACATCACTTGTGGAAATTTCAACAATTTGGCTACCTACCAAGAGAAAACAAGTAATCGATTACCTGCACCAGCTTTTCAATTCTGTGTCTAAAATTCAAAAGGGTGCAAATCCAATTCATTCCAAAATTTCCAAATTGATTCTAAGAGAAGCTTTAAGTGCAAAAAAATTACTCAAGAAGCTTGAGTTCTATAACAACCAAATCATCTCAATCCTTCAATTTCTCTCTTCTCAATCTCAAATCTGGTCCATCAAAACCCTAACAATAGAAGCAATGAGCTCCAGTCAAAAGAAGAGGGTGAAACACACTGCAACAGGATGGAAATTTTGACCTAAGCTCACCCCTAGGAAGCCTTCTACCCCAAAACGACATGCTCAAGGCTCTCTAGCCAAAACAAGAGAATGCTCATAGTGTTCTTAATCCCAAGAATAATAGGATCGGTTCAACAGAAGCTATGCGAATAGGGAGGTCATTTCGCCTAAGGTATTCATCTTTTCCTAGTTAATTGAAAATGGATTCAACTTTCATGATGACCTAGAGTTCCAAGGGTTTTCAAAATTCACTGAACTCAAAGGAAAGTTTTACCCTGATCTAGTCAGGATCTTCTACTCTAATCTAAGGGTGGATGATTATGGGAATTTGGTTTCGAAGGTGAAATGGAAAAAGATTATTTTGACTGAGGAGTTGTTCTTGACTATTAGAGGGGTTGCTAATGCTGGAATAGGTGCTAGTGTGGATGACCTCAAACAGAATGGGATCAATTACAGGAAGATGGAGTCTTTAAATCTATGCTAGTCAAACCCGATGCCTGGGAATCATGTACAAGTGGAAGAAGGGATTTGAAAAAGAAAATTATGTTTAATACTGGATGAATGAAGGTTGATGATAGACTGCTACACTACTCCATTGCCTGGATACTGGTTGCACAAGGGAGCAATCATGCTCAAATTTTAGAAGAAGATATGATCTTAATGTGTGCCATTAAGAACAACATCAAGGTCAATTGGGTAGATGTCATCAAGGACAACATGCTGAAAACTCGTCGTCTGGATGAGTACAAATGTCCTCATGTAGTCTTCATTTCTAAAGCTCTGGATAAATTTGGTGTGGACACCTCCAATGAAGCAATGGAGTTTACAAGAGATGTCCACTTTCTCAAAGTTCGAGCTCTGAAGATGATGAAGTTGATTAAAACCGATGAAGGATGGCTAACCAAGGAAGAGCTTCAAGCTGAGGATGAAGATGAGTCAGTGGAACCAAAGGTGTTGACTTTGTTTGAAGACATGATCCTTAAGCAAATGGGGGAATTGCGGGCTTCACAAGAAAGGGAGTTTCAGGAGATAAAAGACTCATTGGAATCAATCTCGGAAAGGCTGGATTTATTGGATGTCCCTTTCGCCGGTCCATAGGATAGGTCGTGTTTGTGCATCTTCACTTTAGGCTTAGCCATCTTAGGAATTGCATCTTTTGTGTCTTGTCTTTCATCTTATCTTCCTTGCAGTTGTCTTTATGTTTGCTCGTTTACTCAGCCTTTTTACATGTTTTTTTCAGAATTCAAAATCTATGTTGTCACCTTGATTAAGCTTGTACTCGCAATTAACTGTGCTTTAATTTAATATCATTCATATCATTAATGAAAGCTTAATTTTTGGGTCTGAATCTGTGTATTGGCTGATTTCTTTATTGATTTACTGCCTGCAAAATTGAATTTTATTTGAGGTAACTTGAACCCTGTTTGATAAGGAACAGAGGTAGCTACACATCCTATATTTGCAGGTCTATGAAAGTTCAAATTTCTGCATTTTTTTTTGGTTTATTAGTCCATTATGCAACACTTTTTCTACATAATTTTGTAGGATACATTGAGTCCAGAATGTATACTGCACTAGTTGAAGTTTCTTCCTTGTGGAACTTGCCTTCCCAGCTATCTCTTTATCCCTAACATATCACTTTTATTATATACATCTTGTCTATTTCACCTTTTTGTTTGAAGAGCCAAAAATGGGAGAAGACTTATATAGACTTGCATAAGCCTTGATTCAAGTCATTAGGGAGAAGACTTGGTGAAGTCATTGCTACATTTCTCAAGATTTTATTCAAGAGAAAAGAGTTATGGCACAAGAAGAATAATTTGAGTGGTTTAGCTCATCAAAACCAAAAAGGGGGAGATTGTTGAAACTAAAGGAACTCATTGAATACTTGTGGAGTTTTGGTTTTGTTTTTCTCTCTTTGTTTTGCTCTTAAATCAATTTTATGGTACCAAAAACGTTTATAGGTGTGGTACTTGTATTGTGTATTTTAGATAGGCTTGGGAATGTGTTTGGGATAGTCTTGGATAGATTACATAGGCTGGGTTGTGTTGGAAAAGCTTCAAAAATGGAGTTTTAGGTAAGGTAATCGATTACCTAAAATTGGTAATCGATTACCCTACGAGAATTTTGAAAACTGAAATTGATGCTTTCTGTGGTAATCGATTACCTGATTTCAGTAATCGATTACTCCCGAGAACAAGCACTTTGGTTTAGTTTTGTGCAGGATATCAGGTAATCAAGTAGGTAATCGATTATCTTGCATAAAAACTGATATGAAAGCATTTTGAAAATAGATTTAACAACTTTTGAATAGTCCAATCAAGTGCTTACTTCTCACATACGATTTCTAAGAATTCTCTCCAAGATTCATACCCATTTTATATGGTTTGAAAGTGCTTCCAATTCAAGATTCAAGGAAGAGACTCATTGAGTTCTAATATTTCTTTTTGGGTATTCTTCACATTGGGTGATATTTTTTTGTACCCTATTTGTGTTTTTGCACTAAGTTTACAGTCTCTTAAGGTGTTTTTGAGATTGTGGAAAAATCTTGCAACGGGGTGTTGCAAGTGAGGCGTTGTGAGTGGCAAGGTGTCACGGTGTAGCAAACTCTTGTGGTGTGCAAGAGGAAGCCTCTTTTTGTGTGATTCAAATCTTTCCAGGATTAAAATCTGTATGTGTGGTGTGCATGTACTAAGATTTTAGTGGAAAGCAAATTAGCGGAAGGCTAAGTCTATAAACTAGATGTAGGTCAGTTGGACTGAAACAGTATAAATCACTGAACAAATTATCTTTTCCTTATACTCCTTAAATTTAGTCTTTATTGGATTCTTGGAGCACTAACATTTGGGTTTTTGTAGTTGTGTTCGATTCATTATGATTTCATGCTGCTGATCTAAATCTTGACATATAATAGCTTGATTTTAAATTTGGATTTTTGACCTATAGTTTGTGGGTTTGATTTTTACTCTTTCTACTTCATTCTTTTGATCCTGAATTACTTTAAATATAATTCTTGCTAAGTTTCTCAGCTACTTTGTTTTGAAATCATAATTGAAGGAATTGAATTGATTGGTGCTTTACTTGAAGGGTTGAATTCTTGAAAACCCATTTTTTTAAAAGAAGGTAGATTTTGAAAATTTAAAAAGGGGGCTGTTTTTTGAAAATACTCTAATACTGTTGAATAGTGACTTTGAAAAATAATTTGGTGAATTTATTCAACCCCCCTTCTAGATTCCCCCCCGAGACCAACATCTTTTAGCGCCTAGCAACCACCAAATAGGTGTCCAGCACTGAAAACTTGAGTGTAATGCATTTTGTTACAATTTTTGTGTCCAACACTCATATTGTAGGCATCCAACATCAAGATCAATCAGTGACCTAGTTTCTCTCAGCGCCCAAAGGTCACTTTGTCACCGTTAGGTGGCGATGTTACATCTTGATGTCTATATAAAATTACTTTTTGGTCTGAGAAAAGGTTACACACCCTGCTACCAGAAGCACATTCCAAATCCGATTCTTCTGTCCTTTCTTTAGCTTTTCATTCCATTTTTGTACTTTCCATCCATAGATCATATCTTCCACCCTCAACATTTTCTTTCAATCTCTTCTATCATAACGGGTTTTTTTTAGAAGTAGCTTTGAGTTACTTCTTGAAAAAAAGTGGTAATTATTTTCTGATTCTATTTCTTGAAAACATTTTAGACAAACATCTTAAAAATTCTTACAAGTATTATTTTTTTTTTTTAAAAAAAGTGATTCTTTCAAGAAATAATCTTAAATAAAAATTTTATATTATTGTCTATTGTTATATTTCTTACGTTTTAATCTAATCAATTTTCCGGTTCTCTTTTTCAATTTCATATATAAAAAAATTGAATTTTTTTTCTTTGATCCTTAGTTTATTATAATTTTTTATTTATAATTTCTTTTAGAAATCCTTAATTCACTATTACATACTTTTAAGTTAACTTTTTTTGACATAAAAAATCTATGATTTCTTAATTTTAAATTTATATTCTTTTTTCTTTCTCTTCCAACAACGTATACAAAGTTATAAACCACTAGATAGTGTGTCGACACTTACACGATCAAGTTATCCTTTTATTTAGAAAATTCGAAATTTAAAAATAATAGTTGTGTTTTAGAGTTCTTTTAAATTAAAACAAATGACATTTTTTTTACCAAAACGAGTGTTTTTAAATAATAGTAGCTTACCTTTTTTTCCTTAAAAAATAGATAAAAATAATCATTTCTATTTGGTGAGTAAATTTTGTACCATACTCTTGGCAAATGCACCAATCGTATGTAGTATCCAATAAATATATCAGGTCGATCCCATAGGGACTAGATTGATACCCTAAGAATCTAAATACTAATTGCTTGTAAATAATAAAGAAATTTATTTTTGAACTATTCTAAATTTGAAGAAAGTAAAGTGTATAAGAAGCAAACTAAGATTATTGTGATGAGAAGCTTGGGAGGGTTTTGATTTCATTTTGTCATCCCTCTAATGTATAAATGAATTATCAATCATCATTCATCACCCACGTTCCTATCACTCATAAAAATACCTTTAACTTTGATTCCTCAAGAGTAAGAGACTAAGCTATTTGGACTTTAGACTATGAATCTCTCAATCAATCTAAAGTCAAATAACCCACATTAAGAAAAGGAGTTCAAGATAGCTAATGGGTCTTACTCTCTTCCAAGTCATAAACCCCATTGGGAGGTCTTCTCATTTCATAAGCAAAGTTCTTCTCCTGAGTTCATTCAACAAGCGAAATCCAACAAAATGTATGTACATAATGCACAAGGTAAAAAGGAACTCTAATAATGAGTAATAAACTTAGATTAATAGAGCAAAATATACAAAAGAGGTGGAGAGCATGATTGATAGAATAGAGTTACAAAATATGATGTAAATAAGGTAGTGGGAAGGTAGAAGACAGAGTGGAGGCATGCCCTAGGTCAACTGTGTCTAACTTCTCATCCCCCTTACAAAAGACGTAACTTTTCTTTTAAAATAGGGTATGTTCTCTAGCGAGCGTTGGGTGGCCAACTGATGGGAGCTGGACACCCAATTAGAAAAAATACACCCTCTTGGGTTGGCAGGCGTTGGGCGATCACTTCACTGCCGTTGAGCATCGGCTTAGGCACTAGGCGGTCAGTTCACAACTGTTGGGTGCTAGCTCTAAACCACCAATGACTCCCTGCTGCAGCATTTGAACAATGCTACAACACCAATTAGGCTTCAAATCTACTGACACTTCTTCTAACCTTCTTGAAATCCTGACTTGAGAAATGGAAAACAGGAAAATAAATGTAAAATATGCATAAATTTAAATCTATAACTAATATTCCTAAGTATCTAAATTTTGTATAAAAAGGAGGAAAACAAGGTTTTAAATGAGTTAGAATTAGGATAACTACTCTATTTTACCTGTATAAAAATAGGTAATTTAGGCAGTTATTACTATGTATCCTCAATTAATTAATAAGATAAAAATTGGACACCAAATAAGGCAATTTACTTTATCAATATGACCCAAAAAATGGTTATAAATTGAGAGTGGTTTGCATAAAAGTTTTAAAAAAAATTGAGAAAATAAACCCAGTTTTAATTTTTTTTTGGTGAATGGTAAGACCACATACCACCAGAAAAATTAATTACTAGAAAATGACATATAATTCAAGTCCTTTGCATACATATCTCTTAGGAATAGAGTTAAAAATATTGATATCATGGGGCATAGTCAAGCCTAACTTTGCAAAGCCTTCAACTACTATGTTTGACTCACAGGGGACAAATGCAAAATTACACTTTTGGGTTTTCCCACTCTACTTGTAAATTTTATCCAATATAGGATAGAACACATGATTGATAGTGCATCCTTCATCTAGGAGATTGACTATAAAGAGCCATTCAGATTCAATAATGATATTCTAGAAGCTGTTGTTATAAATGGTTTCTAGGGATTTACGGATGGCAAAGAGCTCCACCCTTTCGATGTCACACCAAAGCATTTTGCTGGAGAAGCAACCACAAATGTGCCTCTGCAATAAAAAATCACACCTCCAATAGTTGCACTCTCCTGGGAACCTTTGAACATTGTCACACAATTTATCTTAAGCATATTACCAGTCAAAGACATCCACACTGACTTGCAACAAAATTAGAACATTGCACATAAGTATCCTTTAACAGGACACACAGTGTAAAGCTTTGTTGTAAGCTATATAGTAGGGATTTTATATCATTGACCACTTGTTGATCTGTCTAGATTTTTCCATTAAAAATAGTGACATTTCGTCTATACCACAACTAGTCTAGGGTAACACCAAACACTTAATTGTACCTGTTATCTCTGTGAAGTTTCTTGTAGGATAAATTATATGACATCCAAGTTTTTGGTGACTAGTGAAAGGAAAAAAATAGAAATACTAGAAGCACCCATTTGTATCCAAACATTGATAGCCTTCGGGATAGTCCTATAATGCATGCAGTAAGGTTTCCCTATTATGGCCACAAAAAGGGCATGAACATTCAGCTGTCATATGCCTACCATGCCTCAATTTATTTGTAGGAAAGATCCCCTTTGCCACTTTCCATAATAGTACCTAAATCCATTTTGTCCTATCCCACTTCCAAAGTTGTTTAAAGATGGGCTTTTCTAGGTTATGTGTTTGACATATCAGAATTTCGTATGCCTTTTTAGTGGTAAATTCATCATCCACTCCTTCTCTCCAGCTGGGCATTTCATCTTCTACGTCTCCTTGAAGAGGTTGGATTTTAAAATGTCTCTTATAAAATCTATAGGCAACATCCCCTATAACTTGGAGACATCCCACGCCTCGTCAAGAGCCTTAAAAAACAGGGTTTAGCTCCAGGTTGGATTTTATTGGCATCAATATACCATCTAGCAAGAGGCCCTCGCCCTTACACCCTATTATCTGACCAAAATTATATTTTTCTCCCATTCCCAATCTACCATCCAAGATTGTTGCAACATCAGTCTAGGATGCCTTTATTCCTTTCTAGAAGTTTCTGCCTTTCTGGGTTGTGTCAATGCTTGGTTTGATAGCTCCACTACAATTATACTTTGATCAAGCGAGTTGTACCCACATGGCTCTCCTTCTAGTGACCAAGTTTCATCTAGCTTTCATGAGAAGGGTTTGGTTAACGTATCTTGTCTCCTACAACCGAGGCCACCCCATTGTTTTGGGATTCATACTTTTTTCCAAGCAAGATAGTGGACTTTCCTATTTTCATTTATGTCACTCCAAACAAAATCCATGTATTTCTTATCTATATCATTACATATAGAGATTACTAACAGATTGGTTTGCATTACATAGTTAGATAAAGCTTGTACAACTAACTTGGCCAGAGTAAGTCTTCTTGCAAAAGATAGGGTATTCCTTATCCAACTACTTAGTCTTTGATTTACCTTATCAATAAGGAATTGACACGTCTATTTTGTAACCTTGTGATCGTGAAGTGGTATCCTAAGGTACTTGCCCAAATTACCAATTTTCTCGAAACCTAAGGTGTTTGATAACTATTCTTGGTGCTGCTAGTTAATATTTGTAGAGAAGAAGACATACATTTAATCTTGGATTTTTTTGGCGCATATCATTCAATAAAAGAGCTTTGGAATCTGCTTAATCACTGCCACTTGTTCAAGGGATGCTTCAACAAATAGGAGGAGGTCATATGCAAAGGCCAAATGAGATAATTGTGACCCTCCTTTAGAAAATTTGATTAGCTTTTAGTGCTTTTTCTTAATTGAAATATTTATCATCTGAAATAGGTGTTCAAGGCACAAAAGACAAATATATGGCGAGATGGGGTCTCCTTGCAGGACTCCCCTTGTCGGTTGCAAGGGATCCAAAGCCTTTCCATTCCAGAGTAAATGCATGTTTGGGGAGGAGACACATTGTCATACAACATTAATATATGAATTTGTTAGTCCAATATCAACAGGGTATCTTTAATAAATTGCCAATTACGCCTATAATAAGATTTTTCTACATCAACTTTAATAATCATACACTCATTTCGATCTTTCTTCTATTTCAAGGAATGGATGACTTCCTGTGTAATAATTATGTTGTCAGTACTGCTCCTCAAAGGTATGAAACTGCTCAGGCAAGGGTTGACTAGCTGATAACTACCTAAATTACCTATTTTTACATAGGTAAAATAGCACAGTTATCCTAATTTCTTCTTATTTAAGGTCTTATTTTCCTTTATTTTTACATGGGCATGCTTTAGACCTACCTTCATCCATCATCACATTCATCCATCTTGATGATTAGCTAGGTTTTGTTATTTAGTTGGGATTTGATGTAGCTTTACCTAATTCATTTATATGTTTGTTCTCTTAATCTAAGTTTACTTTCCATTATTAGTGTTCTTCTTTACGTTGTTCTTTATTGTCTTTATGTTTTGTAGATTTTTCTTGTTAAAGGAACTTAGGAGAGTGATTTTACTTATGAAATGAGCAGAGCTCCCAATGGGGTTTATGTCTTGGGAGAGAGTAAAACTCATTAACTATCTTGAGCTCATTTTCTTAATGCGGGTTATTTGACTTTAGATTGTGTGAGGGATCCATGGTCTAAAGCCCAAATAGCTTAGTCTGTTGCTCTTGAGGAATCAGAGTGGGGGTATTTTTATGACTGATAAGAAGATGAGGAGTGAATGAGGATTTTGAGTTCATTTATGCATTTGATGGATGGTTTAGTGAGTCAAACCCAACTGAATATCATATGTGTAACCACCACTTTTATTTACTTTCTGCTTTGTTTAATTTATGTTTGGTAGTTTCATTTACTTCTACCTTTCATTTGTACAAGTAGAAAGTATTGATGTTTTTGAGTATCAACAAGTCTCTGTGGATTAACTCGATATATTTATCATTACTACAATATAATTGGTGCACTTGCCAAGAGTAGAGTAAAAAATTTGTGCTCTATCAAGTTTTTGGTGCCATTGTCAGGGACTTGCACTTAAAACTCAAAGATTTCATTCTTTATACTTGGAAATTTTTGGTAGGACAATGACTAACCCATTTTTTTTTATTTTAGAAGATTTAGTCTTTATCTTTCCTGTTCTTAATAGTTGCTACTAATTGCTTTTCTAGTGCTCTATGTGTTATCAGTTTTCAGGTGAAGTTGAAAGTAACCATAAAGATAAAGGGGGGATCTAGTTGGCATTTGTTCTAAGAAAATCTCGTCAATCTAAACTGCTTCAACATGGCTGAGGGCCCAAGCTTTAATATCCAAGAATGGGAGCAGAGATGTGTTGAAATGCAAAGGGAGAGAGATGGTTGGAGTTGCGTGCTAAGCAAATCCTCTTCGAGTTCGAAAGGAGGAGAACTCTCATCCTAGCACAATCACCTCTCAGCCATATTATCAAGATCAGTCTCCGAGACCATGGTACAATCAACTCACTCAAGTACCTTGGTACCATTCCCAATCACAGTGGTATCAAGAAAAATTTCAACCATGGTACCATAACAGTACTCCAAAGCCTCAAGGAGATTTTCAACAATCTAGTTATTATCAAGCTGAACAGGAAAAAGGAGTTCCATACAGAATCTCACAAAAGCCACCTAAAAAATCATGGCCTCATCACATTACCTTCATTGCATACTACAATTTTCAAGGCTACATGAATATGAATGATCAAGTTATGCATCAAAAGAAAAAGTTTGAATTGGAAGAATTAGTTGAAGAATATATGAGGTCCATTTCAAAGACACAAGCCACTCTAAAAAGGATGAACATGCAAGTTAGTCAAATGCAGGAGGAAGTAAAGGAAATGAATAGAGCGCTTTTGGCTAACTTTCAACAACAACTTGAATCCTAGAGTAAATCCACCACCATCCAAGGCACATATAAAGATGAAGATTCTGATGATCTACTTTATGAAGAAGAGGGAGAAGAAGTGAGAAACGAAAAGAATGGAGAGGAATTCACGGAAAATAGCTAGGGTGAGAGTTTATGTAAGGGAGAAGAGGTGGTTGAAGAGAAAGAAGAAGAAATTGGGAAGACTTTCCAAGGTAGTGAGCAAGGCCAGGTGCTAGTGTCCCATGAGGGTCAAGATATTCATCCAATAGAAGACATTAAGCATAGTGAAGATCAATTGGAGAAGGAGAGTGAAGAGATGAAATTGGAGCTTCTTGAAGGGGAGATGCAATTAAAGGACTTAACTGGTAATCTCCCACGTGTTGGTGCAAATGTGAGTTCTAAGGAAAAAGATTCTTGAAAGTCATCAGCAATAGTTCTAAGGAGACCAAAAACTACGCCTAGGAGGTATAAATACCTATTTCACTTCAAAAAGTTCATGAAGAGGATGAGCAAGAATGGCAGCTCCTGGCCTGGAGCTGGAAAACCTAGGTGAACTCCCAAAATATCTCCAAGGAAGCTAGGCTCCATCTGAAAATGTAATTGCATTTGTGTTTTAGGTTGTGTTTTAGGCACATTTGTGCCTCATTTTGTTTTCATTTTGATTTTGCATAATTCATGTTGTTTTAGTGTTAATTTTGTTAATTTAATTGTTTTAAGTAGTTTATTTAAGTGTATGTAAATGTAATTGTGTTGTTGTTTGTGTCAATTCATGTGTAGATTGCATTTTGGGTGTGCTAATTGTGAGTTTAGGGGGAAAATTCTGGTTTTTAAACTAGAATCTACTAATCTGGTATATGGTGCCCAACACTCACCATATGGCTGCTGGGCACTGGTTGTGCATAATCCCCATGTTCTACGTTTCGCATATTGATGACTCATTTTATATGTTCACATTTATAATCTTGCTATATCTTCTAAGGTGTTCTTTCTTATTCATTTCATGCATTTAGCATGCATTTAGGTTTTTATGCATAAAATAATATTTTTAGTAAAACATACCTATAAGTTGCATTTTTAGTAAATTCTGCATTATTTTTGTCTTAACACTGTCTAATGTTTTGGCCATAACTTTTTCTACAGACCTTATTTTTTGCTATTCTTTTTGCATTAGATTCCTGACTTTTAGGGATTCAATTTTGATATCTAGAGCATGACGTTTGGAGTCTGGAGCTATTTTTGAGGATTTTTGGAAGTTTGCACATAAATCTAGACCATTTGCTTTAGGCATTTCATTTTTATGTAAATTAGTTTTAGGCTGATTGGCTCATTTCTTGCCCATTATTCGTGTGAGTAAAAACCTTGCAGGGTGGAGGACCTGAGACATTACACACTCATTCAATTTTCAGAATTTTTGTAAAAAGTTTTTAGAGAATTTTTTTTGAGAGAAGATCTTTTTTCTAGGATTTTCAGTTTTCAGCTTTCAACTTTCAGTTCCAAATTTCCTTTCCAGATTTCTTTTGGCTCCGAGTTTGCATTCTTCCCTTATCTCTCAATTTTCTCATGCATGATTCTTGATCAAGAATTGGCATTTGCCTGTTAGGCTAGGGTAGGAGCAATTTCAGTTTTAGTTCTAATGTTCTTAATTCCTGTTTTCCATCTTGCCATTGTTTTCAATCTTGCTTTCAATTTTAATTTTGATTCTAAATTCTTTAATTGTGAAATATCTTTAATTTTGGAAATTCTTAAATCTTTGTAAATTTTATGTCTACAATCTTTTTGGTTTTTTCAAATTTATTTTTCTTGCGAATTTGTTCCAACTTTCTTGCGAATTTGTTCTTGCTTTCTTGTGAATTTTTTCTTTCTTTATTTCTTTTTCTTTCTGCAATTAAACCCCCCATTGCTAATCTGTTAAAAGAAGAAAAAAAAATATTAGAACTGGCCAGAAATGATCTTTGCATGCATGTTTCCTTGTGATTCGATCTGAGGTCAATCCTATAGTACATTAGGGGGACTTTTGTAGTTTTTGCAAAACCTAGGACGATTAGGGTTTTGTCTCATATGAGTGTTAGGCACCCATCAGAGGAGCGTTGGGCACCCATCCTAGGAGTGTCGGGCGCTCATCCCATTTTTCTACATTCTAGCATGAACGCTTAGCGCCCCCACTTCATGGCTATAGGGCATTCATCACATTCTGCATCATTCATAGGTGAGCGTTAGGCGCTCATCCTGAGAGATAGACGCTCATCCTCTGTCCGTGTTTCCTTGCATTTTTTGCATCCGTCTCTATTAGGAAATGCCCAGTGGTGGTTCTGTAACTGTTGGACACTAACTAACAGAGACCATTTCACCACCCTTGCATTTTCATTATGTTTTCATGCATCGTTCCACTTTGTTTCCATTGCATTCATTTATTGTGCATTGTTCGTTCTGTTTCATGCATCTTATTTTCATGCTATGTCATTTTGCATTTTCATTTTTTTGTTTAGCATATGTATTTTGTTTTGTGCTTAAGTGTGTTAGTGCATTATGTTTTTTTAAATACTTGTGCTTTTTAACTGTTTGTTTTGCATTGTTGTTTCTGGATTTCTTTTGCAAACGCACCTCCCATGGACTTCATGGTTACCGCTCCTCATTAGCTGGGGACTAGACTCACTTCTAAGAGGGGAAGAGGTCCTTCGAAGCTAAATTGAAGATGCATTGAGAAGAGGACGACTAAGCCAAATGCATCTACAAAGGCTCCAAAATATTGTTCGTTTTTAATTTTTCTACATTGCATTCTGTTTTGCATGTTAGAATTAGGATTTTTTGAAACTTTAGTGGATATTGTGTCGTTTAGCATTGTGTTTTTGTCTTAATTCTTTATCTATCTCTTTGTTAGTAATAAATATCAATGCTTCTATGCTATTTTTTTATACAATTTTAACTTGTGGTTGCCCTTGAGTAGGTTAAGTTAGCCTTTCTTAGTTGATTCTTTTGGTAAGTTTTTGTTTATCTATGAATGAGGTCCTTTGAAATTACCCATGGCAAATAAAGTTTTTCGAATCTCCACTCGGGATACTAGGTTGTTAAGTTTATTCCACTCCTCCTCTAGTAGATGTGGGAATGCACCCAGGCCCACAATGATTCTCTTCCTTATAAAGATTCATATACAGGAGGAATTGTTGAAGACTTTGGTTTTCCATGTGCTTCAGATCTCACCCATTCTTGGGGGAATTGTTGAAGACTCCCTTAATACTAGAACATGGTCTGTAGGAGTCATGACCTTCTGGAGTTTATCACGCGCCCCCATGGAGGTACTTGCTTAGTTTTCTATGACGAGGTCTACAAGTGGATTAGGCATTAGGGAAACCTGAAGATGAGCTTCTTGCTATTCTCTCATATAGATGAATGATATCAAGTTCTTTGTGAGCATTCACGCATTTTGTATCTTGGCAAGTCTTCTGATTGACTTCTTGTTCTACAAGCCTCGACATCGTGATACTCATGATTGGTTTTTCATGTAGTTCCTATTTGCTCTTGCATCCAAATTCACACTACCCCATATGTGGTCTGCAGACTCTGTATTGGCATTTCTTATTGAGGCATGTGTTTATTCCCTGGACCATTGGTTTGTCCTACGCGAGATGTGCACATTTTTCCTTGCAATTTCACATGTCTCCTTGTCCTTAGCATAGTAGGCACACTAGTTGATACTATTCCTTGATCAACTTTATCATTCACAGTGCTTATAGGTGTTGGTCCAAGGAAGGTGGCATTCTCATGTCATACGTTATAGTGCGCTCTATTTTTCCTTGTTTCGCTGACACTCTTCCTAGAGTGGTCCAAACCGTGAGCCACCTATGCCTAATTTTTCCACCCTTCATGTTTCACTTCTTCTATGGCTAGGTCTCACATCTCATGATCTTGGGTCATTGGATTTATTTCTAGAGTTATTAACTAAGATCCAAGGGACATGTAATTCTATGGATTTTTTATTAAGCGTGAATTTCATTTTCTCTGCATGGATATCTTGCCTTTAAGTATTATGCTTTCTTTCCATATTAACAATATTAGTGATGGGCGTAGAATCTGCCCAGAAATCACACGCAATTGGTGCATCTTATGGTATGGCGATACCATTGTAGCCTATTGCATGAGATGTTTGATTCATGGCATCGATTCCCTCCGTGCAATTATCATCATTGTGGTCATATTTACCACATTTGAAACAAATTTTGTGTAGCCCCTCATGTTGCAACTGTATCAAGTGGCCAGGAGAAATTATCTTAGGTTGTAGAAGTTCGTTCAAATCCATTTCAATACATATCCTTACATCACAACCTCTAGCTTGAATGACAGTCACCCAGTTAATCTTTAGCATAGAGCTCAACATGTCTCCTACCTTTTGTAGGAACTAATAATTGTATAACTCAATAGGAAGGTTTGAGATACGAACCCAGACAACAATCTTGGTTCATGCTACCACTCTATTTAGAAAGAATGATCTCCACCTCTGTACCATTAGGTTTTGGACTGCCACCATCTAGGGACCCTAAAAAATTGCCCTGTGATAGTCCTCAAGGGAGGAAAATATGACCTGATAATAATTCTAGGGCATATCAATAATTTTAATGGATCCTTTTTTGCCTTGTCACATTTTTCTTTTGCTTCTAAGGTTCAGAACCCCATGGTTTTGCCCAGCATGGCCACCATATGTAATCCTTTCCATGGCTTACACACTCTCGTAATTCTTCATTAGATATATTTATTTCCTTAAATCAATTTATGTCCTCTACTGCTAGGGTAGGGGGTGTTACTTCTTTCTCTAAAACCTTAAAGAACCGTCCATCGAGTTCGAAGAACGAAGTCCATCTATTTTGAGTAGTTTCATCTTGTACGACATGTTTGACCTATCCATTGGGTTAAGTGAAGCCATTTCTCCATCAATATTTGTGTGCTCATCATTGGTGGTCTTACATTTAACCTTTTGATTACTCCTCGGTAGTAAGTCTTCTTCTTCCTCTGTGACCTCTACCAAAGCCCTAGCAGAGCATTTGCTTTCAACCTCCATTCACATCTCTAAGGGAAAATACTAATGCAATAGACACCAAATCTCATAGGGAAAGTACTAATAACCTAGTTTTAATTTTGAGTCTTTAGTTTGATTTTTTTTTAATTTTAAAAATTATTAATAATTAAATTTAAATAATATTCATAACTCTTTTTTGAATAAAATAAGTGAATTTTTACTTCATTATCCTTTGAATTAAAGTCATACTAAGAATTAATCTTTTTAAATTGACAGGTTTATCATTTTCATTATTAATTTAAGCTTTGATTAGGGAGATATTTTTGTTTTTAGTTTTAAATTTTGAAAAAATAAAAATCCTAACTATCAGAAAATCACGTATAGTTAATTTAATAGATAAGTGTATTTAAAAAAACTTCTAACTTAGCTAAAATGTACGACAAAAGAGTGGTTATAAATTGAGCATGGTTTAACAAAGGATAGTATTGATATTTAGAAAGTGGACACCATATAAAATAATTTGCTTTTATATACTAAAAATAGGTTTTTTTATCCTTTATATATAATAATTATAGTAACTTTTTTGTGACATTCTTAAGTGTGATATTCTTTTATATATACTAATAACAAAATAAATAAATAGGTTTTTATTCTGGACATGTATCCCTCTCATATATTCATCATGGCCAATTTTCTTTGAAATCTTTTTTTCTTGCGCTATGGTTTTTATTTCTTCTTCTTATTAAACTATTTTGTTTTCTAATTATTTTATTTTTCTTATAATTGAATTTTGTATAATAATTTATAATATAATTAAATATTAATTAGGATATGGTTAATATATTTAAATAAATCTTTTATAAATATATATAGAAAATTTATTTTATATTATTATGTTTATTAATTGTAACATTATAAAATCTTATCAAATTGTAATTAATATTATTTTTATATTTTTTACACAAAAATATTTTTAAAGTTAAAATATTATACTATCTTTGTATGTTAAAAATAGTACAGGATGTGTGTCTTATCAAGGATAAATATAAAAATAATAATTAAAACATATATTTATGTAATTATAAGAAATATTTTTCGATGAAGAAAATAAGATGAAAGCTCAAAACTAGAAACCTAAAATAGTATCAAGAGAACTAAAAACTGAAATACCCTAAAACATAATAATGTTATGCAAGCATCGAAGACATGATTTGTGACGTGCTTTTTTATAAATGTAATTATAAGAAACATTCGGTCTTATAATTTGAAAATATAATTTTTTCTATCAACTATTTTTTTAAGTAATTATATTTTTTATAAAAAATAATAATCACAATTTTATAAACTTAATCATTAAATATTGCAAACTAAGTGAGTCGATTATAATTTATCTTTTGACACATAATTACATTATTATGTTATGGGTCGGTTTAGCTGTGCCATTGCTTATCACTTATATTTAACACCAATTTACCAATTACTTGACACAAATGTATAAATTTTAAAATTTAAATAACACAATGATTTAAAAATATGAAAACAAATTAAATTTCAAAATAAAAAAATGAGACATGACGTAGTTAAGCTAAATTAAATTAATTCATTAATAATATCTATTAGTTTGCCATATATATATATATATATATATATATATAATACCCAGAATATATGCAAAATAATTGGGGATTTATAAAATATTCTATTTAATAAAAAATTATTATTCAGATAAAAAAATCATAAAAAATTATTTTATTAATTTTGATATTGCAATAAAAAAATTTGAATACTAATAATATGGAATAAATTTAGAAAAAAACTTCCTAATTCAATGAAATCAATATTAAATTATAATAATATGCACAAATTTAATTTATAATTAGAATATAAACACAAATTGATTCATCCATCGTATTTAAATTTCTTGTAATGCGCACAAGAATAATGATACTTCCCTCTTATATTAGTATATTTTATATTGTTATATATTTAACACCTAAAAAATATAGGAAATATAAATAATGATAGGTAATATGATGGGATATGCATAGAAATATAGTATAATATTATATATATATATATATATATATATATATATATATTAGATAATATGATGTGATATGAACAAGGAGAAAAAAAAAAGGGTATCAGTGAGCGTTTAAAATAGTGAATTAATGGTTAAAATAGCATTAGCTTAAAATAATTTTATGTGATCCTAAATTTTTTTATTTAAGTATAATAAAAATAATGATTATTTTATTTTATTTTGATATTGAAAATAAAAATTTTACCAAATTAAAATTAAATATAGATATTGATAATTTAAAATAAGATAAAAACAAGCTATTTACAAAATTTTCTAAAAATAAAATTTAATTACAGAAATAATCATATATAATAAAAAATTGATAATATTTTTGCTAAAATTGATTAAATTTAACAATATTACTTTTGAAAATAGAAAATATCAAGAAAAAAACATATTTTTTAAATGTTGAAAACTTGAAAATGAAAATAGTTTTTAAAAATAAAAATAAAAAATAAAAACAAAAAAAATTCTAAAATCAAAAGCCATCTAAGAAAAATATAATTTTCAACTTTTAACCATGAATTCAAAAAAAATATCATACATTATTGACAATGCTTTGAAAGTAGATATAAAATCAACCAAAAGTTCCAACTTGCTAGAAATAAGAAACATGCACTTGCTAGTAGTAAGAAACCTCCAATCCCATATTAAACTAAATAATAATAGAATAAAGATCAAAGTTTACATTGGAGAAGACATATTAAAATTAATAGGACACTAATTGTAATATTTGAATTCAAAACATTTTTGTCTTGACTCATCTATAATCTATTATTTGCGGTTGAAGGACGTAATTAATAAGAACATCTTGAAAAAGATAGAGAATTTATTTATTTTTTTACGTGATTAACATTCTTGCTTTGTATTTTCACTTTATTTTACATGTTTTATTGTTTTTCATCTATTTTACAAAATTTCTTTTATGTGGTCATCATTCTTTATTTATATTTTCACTTTGTTTTACATGTTTTTTCTTTTTCTTCGATTTCACAAAAATTTTTCTTTACAATGCTATATTTATAAATTATATCTTTTATATCATCATTATTGTTATATTTCTTATGTTTTACCTCCTTATTTGTAGTTTTATTCCTAATTTGAAGTTAAAAAAATGGATATATAATCATGGACAAAAGGTAATTGAGAAAATTTACATTGTATATTTTTAAAATTTAAAAAATGAGTAATTGAAAACTTTAAAAAAATTTCATTTTTTTAATTTACAAAAGATAATTTTATAATTTCTTAGAGAATTTGTTTGGATAAAAATTAAAATTAAAATTTGAAAATGAATATATATAAAGTTAAAAAAAAACTCTTTCTCACATTCCTAAAAACTGACTTTTTATGGACAGAAAAATATGAAAAAAGTGGCTTAATTGAAAAAATTTGTTTAATAATTAAGAATGGTTTAAAAAATATTTTTTCCCATCTTCCTAAAAAATGATTCTTTCACATTCTCAATTAAACAATTTTTTTCAAATATAAAAGTTTAAAAATAAGATGTTAGCCCTAGCTTCCACAAAACAAGTTACATTAGAGTGAATAAGTTTGATCCCATAGAGCAAAAGAAGAGAGGTAGGAGTCATGTTTGGTGATGTTTGTAAGAACTAGTTTTATTAATAGATTATTAGTGGAAAAGAAATAAATATTACGAGAATTAAATGTTTAATTATCTTAGATTAATATAGTAGTGGGAGAATAACTGAGCTTATTTATAATATCAATATTAGTTAATTAATTTTGATAGAATAGTTCGGAGGTAGGAAGTGAAATATAATTATTATTCCATGGTTTCAAAGAGTTTTGATTGAGTTTTGAGGTGTTTTTGGAAATTTATTTAGGAGGGGTGCGAATAGAGAGTCAGAATTCACTAAGTTCACTCCCACTTTCTTTCTCTCTTCTCCTTTAATTTTTCTTTCTTCTTTTGTTGCACCACTTCATCACTTTCTTTGACTGAATATTTTGTCTCTTTGCATGATTAGCCTTTGGTTGATGGATTTTGACGCGATCTCTCCCATAGTTCCTGTTGCTAAGTGATCTTTATTATAGGTAAGTAGGATCTTGAATCAATGAACCTTTTTCTGATTGTTTTCGATCTTGTCGTTCTCGTTAAAAGGGATTTTTTTTTTAAATCTTGATTTTCTAAGGTTTCTGTTTAATTTGGGATTTTTGTCAGGCTCTTGTGAAATTTCTTCAAGTGGATTTCTCTATTTTATTTTGAGTTAGCTTTGAAAAGGAGAAATAGGTAAGGGAAGCTAAATTTTTTATTTTAAATAGAAAAATTATTATATAATGGTTGTAAGGTTATTTGATTTTGAGTAACTGGGCTTTTGATTATGATTTGAGTGTTATGCAGAATTGGTTATTTTGTGTGATTGAGGATTAAAGTATTGTTCTTGAAATGAGTTTTGATTGATGTGAATGATCTGTGAAATATTTTGAGATACGGATATTTGGTAAAATTAATGATTTGAAATGTTTATCTTTGAAATTGATGTTTTGGTATTGATTATAGATGTGGAAATGAAATACTTTAACATTAGATTAAAATGTGATTAATGATATGTTTTCATATACTTTGTTATTATTATTGATATTTAATATAAGTATGTGATTGGAAACAAATAATTGTTGTTACTGAAATTTAATTAAAGGTGTGGAATAAAGATAATGTCTTGACCGTGATTGAAATGAATTATGGTTCTTGAAAATTAATGATAATGGATTGAGATATATGATGTGTTGTGTAGTTGATGATTATTATGGAAGTGATGTTTGATCTTGAATTGGACGATTTATTGGATAGTGTCGATGTGGTGGTTACAATAGGGTAACTTATCTTTGGTTGAATTAACTCTATGTGATTGAACTGGAATTTGTTGGAATGATGATGATATATTTGGATTTATGATATAATGCATATTGTTGGAATGCATGATGAAGAATATATTTAATGATGTTGTTGGTTGCTGACATTTACAATCGGGTAACTTACCCTTAGATGATATATTTGGTGGGTATATTGATGTTAGGGACACAGTTGAGGTCAATGTAATACAGAGTATCAGATATGCAAGGGGATATTTCTATGATTTACATTGTGGTCCTGGTATCAGATGCAAGTGGTGCCTAAAAGACATACTCAAATAATGATTGTGTATCACAGGGTGTCAAACAGACACTAGACATCAATTTGTGGTTGTTAAATAAGTATTTCTTAGAATTAAATTAATGGTAATGCAATGAAGCTTGGATGCCTCGATGTTCGAACTAAATGTAGATATTTGGAAAGATATTGCTTCTGAACATGTTATTGTGTGAAAAGCTTGTATTAGGGGAATATAAACATGTTTGATTTTATTGATTGTGATATTTAATTAACGATTGATTGATTGGTTATGCGTGCTTATGTTCAGGTGGAACATACGTGTAAGTGTTTATGTTCAAGTGATGCATAAGTGTAATTGATTTGTTGTGAATGCTTATGTTCTAGTGGAGCATAAATATGATTCCTTGGTGGTTATACTTTGAGATTGCGTAATTACAATATAACAATAATACGTATTTCATTCTATGCTTACCCTTGCAATATTTTTGTATTCTATAAGACTGTGATGATCATGCTTTGCATGAGCGCAAATATCAGTGATGATGGTGGAAGTCAAAACTAGCAGGGTTGGTGGAGGATCAGAGGCAACAATGAAAGTTACTTGTTTTGTAATAGAATTAGTTTAAGTTTAATGTATGTATATGTATACACAGTTAGACTCTTTTGAGAAGGTTAAGAGTACGAATTGATTGAGACTGTAAGCTATGTTTTAAGTATGTTATAATCACTGTAGATATGTTAGTGTGAGTTGTGTAACAATTATGGTTTAATGGAGAAATGACATGTTATGCATCTGCGTGGTGTGAGTCATGTATTGGTTATGTTTTGATTGAGAAAGAGCATGTAATGTATATGTGAAAATAATATGTTAGGTATTTGATAAGTGAAATAGAGAGTTATGTATGATTAGATTGCATGTAGTAGGTTTGAGTAATTATGCAGTAAAGGTTTTGCCATCTGCAACTACTCTCCAAGCAATGAGGTTCACTAGGCAAACTATTGTTGTATGCATTCTATTATATTTTGTTTTAAATTTTGACAAAATAGAGATGTTTATGATGTTAGATTGATTGTGTTGTGGTGAAAATTTTATTTTATAATAATTTGAGTTATAATATGCAATAGACAAGAATGGATCATACGAATAAAATTGGTGTAGATAATATTGGAATTTAGGAATGTTACAATGTTGGATTCATAAGGCCATATGCCATGAGGTAACCAAGTCATTAAGTCCACATCATCGCCTATGTCTCTCCCATTGTGGTAAACTATGAAAGTTGCTATTAAATTTTGTGTCAATTTATAATGAGCAATTTTAATATGGGTAATTGGTATATGATTAAATTGTCAATTTTTAAAATTTAAAAATAAATAGTTTTAAATTTAAATAAGTACATTGTTATTTGTATTCATCAATAACTAAATTTAAAAAATAAAAATAGCACAACTGAAAAATATATATAAAAATTGCAACAACGAGTATAAATGTTAAACAAAGATCGATAGAATTAAAGATAGATTAGCATATTTTTAAAAAAATTTAGAAAAGAACATAAATAGTTTTGGGAATTGAAAAATGAGTGAGGGAGAAAAAGGAGTGAGTGAGGGAGAAAAAAATTTAAGAAACTATTATAATAGACTTTTTACATGTGGTAGCAAAGTCAGATTTTGAAATTTTATGATTCTTCATTAATGATTTTTTTTCAAATTATATGAACTCTAATTTTAAATTAGAAATTATGATTTATATTTTTTCGTTAAGCATTGAATTGATTATAGAACGTTATTGTTGATTGGTTGGAAAATAGCATTTGCATTCGCTTTAGTGGGAAAGGAGGTTGAATTTACATTCATAAAATGAATGGCATATTACCTGTCCACTAAATTACACACCGTCGTCAATCTTTATTTAACACTTGTTTTCTTTGTTTTGCAACCATTATATCCATTCTCAAGTTGCTATATTAGTACATTTGTCAATTGCAACCATCATATTCACGTTACAAAGGCATGATTCTTTAGTGGGAATTGGAGAAAGCAAATCTTGTATTGTCTGTACACATAATACATACTACACATATTTGACTGCAAGTAGATTAACATATTGCCGCTGCAATCACTGAGATGTGTTGTATTTTTATTAACATATTTGTCAAATTATTTACAACTGGTTCCATTTTGGAGGTAAGGGTTATCAAAGTAGAGTTGATTTCTCTTATCATACTAATTCTACAAACATCTCTTCTATCAATTTGTAGAAGCATTTGTCGATAGTGCTTCAATTAGCTTTATAGAAACTAGCCTGTATGTCGTCCTGCCCTGATGCTTTGAAATTACCCATGGCAAATAAAACTTTTCGAATCTCTACTCAGGATACTAGGGTATTAAGTTTATTCCACTACTCCTCTAGTAGACATGGAAAGGCACCCTAAAGGGTTGAAGATCCACAATGATTCTCCTCCTTATAAAGATTTATATACAGGAGGTTAACCATTCTTTCCAATTCTTCAGAATTATTGATCCAATTGTCATTGTCATCTTGGATTGCTTCAATTTTTTTCTTTCTCCTCCGGATGGCAGTAACTCCATGAAAGTACTTGGAATTGCTATCCCTAAATGTGATCCATTTGGCACGAAATCATTGAAACCACAACATTTCCTCCTCCCGCAACACCTATTGATAATTCTTCCATAAATTTTCCTGTCTCTCCTTCAAGTATCCAAATGAAGAAGTGGCTAGCTACTAATTAACTTTGCCTAGTTGCTTCATAATATGCCTATTTTTTTTGAAAATATTCCCAAACACTTCTCTATTCCATTTTTGCAAGGCTTCATGAAGCTTGGGCATCCGTCCTTACCAAGTTTCACTTGGACTCCAAAATTTTGTCACGAACCATTGAAAATCTGGATGGTAAAGTGAAGCTGCCTCAAAACAAAATGGTCTTTGCCTCCTGTTAACACTTCCCTTGCTTGTCATGCTGATCAGGATTGACCGGTGATGAGACTTTAAGAACTAAAGGTGGACGAGGATAGCCTGTTGGAACCTTAAGCGCCAAGGTATGTTGATCAACATACAATCTAATCTTTCCCTCAATTGGCCTCTTCTCTAGGTGAAAGAAGGTCCTTGAAATCCTAGATCCAACAAGTTATTAGATTGGACAAAATTCATAAAATCAGATATATCTTGCTAAGATTGTGATGGCAATCCACCCTCCCATTCATGTTCCTTGAGAATTAAGTTAAAATCACCAATCATAGTCATATGGCCATGGTATTCAATGGCTACCTCATTAAGTTTTTCACAAAGGGGTCTCTTTTTGAATATGCTGACTCTCATACACTACTGAGAGAAGCCACTTAGATTGCCTCCTATAGCAAACATGAGGTGTATAAACTAGTGAACCTAAGCAAGGACTTTTACATTCCAACTGAACTATATGCAAAGGCATCAGATTCCACTAGATGTCTTTATTGTGCTTCCAATATGCCAGCGATCGAAGCCAATCTCGGCACAATTTTTTGAGCCTTTTCATTCTTGACCTGAGTTTCTAGAAGTAACATTAGACTGACATCATAATTATGAGCAATGTGTCTCACAAAAGAACTAAAACATTGCAACCTTAATCACACTTTTGCAAAAAAAAAAAATAATCACACTTTTGTAAACTTAATCGTTAAATATTGCAAAATAGGGAATTTCTCCTTGTACTTCCACAGTTTCTCCTTATGTCTCCATAATTTTTTAAAATGACAAAAATGTCCTAGGTAAAAAAGTAAATGTTTCATTATCTTTTTCATAAAAAAATGTTCGAATGGGCCTGTCTGGACATATAAAAAAATTTGCAAATTCTTTTAAAAGTCCAGATGGGTCTGTCACAGATTCCATTGTCTGGACCTGTCCAGACTTGATTTCCAATTTGAGTTTAACGCGTTTTACATCTCGTCCTCCACTAGCAGCTTCTCTAAGAACCTTGCTATTACAATTGCAACAAGTACAAAGAATATGAAAATTATATAAAGAGATAACACATCATACTGGAAGAGAGAACTCAGAGGTTCAGAAAATGGAATTTGTAAAGTTTTTTACAAGTTTGAATAAGCCCATCCTAACTTGTAAAAAGTTTTGCAAATTTTTTTGAGTCCAAACAAACCATTCAGGACTTTTGCATTTTTTTTTACCTAGGATATTTTTGTCATTTTAAAAAATTATGGAGTTACAAAGAGAAACTATAAAGGTGTAGACACAAATTCCCTGAAAACTAAGTGAGTAGATTATGATTTATCTTCTAACACACATTTACATTATTATGTTATGAGACAATTAGTTATGTCATTGTTTATCACTTACATTTAACACCAATTTAACAATTGTTTGACACAAATGTATAGATTTTAAAATTTAAATAACACAATGATTTAAAAATATGAAAATAAATTAATTTGAAATTAAAAAATGAGACATGGCCCAGTTAAACTAAATTAAATTGATTCATTAATCATATCTATCATTTTGAAAAAAACATATATAATAGCCGAAATATATGAAAAATAATTAGGTGTCTGTAAAATATTCTATTTAACAAAAAATATTTATTCAGATAAAATAATCATAAGAAAATTGTTTTAATAATTTTGATATTGCAATAAAAAAATATGAATACTAATTATATGGAATAAATGTATAAAAAACTTCCTAATTTAATGAAATTAATGTTAAATTATAATGATAAGCACAAATTTAATTTATAATTTTTTCATAAGCCTCAATGTATAATTAGAATATAAACATAAATTGATTCATCGATCGTATTTAAATTTCTTGTAATGCACACAAGAATAATGATATTTTCCTATTATGTGTATATAAAGACTTAATAAAAAAGTTTTTCTTTAATATAAGAACAAGGTAAATAATTAAATCTAAATAATAAATTATTTCCATGTCAGAAAAAGAAAGAGTTTAAAAATAATATATAAAATGTAAGATAAATAATTTTACATTCATTATATATTAAACTCGTATCTAAAAAAATATATTCAATATATATTGGTTTTGTTAAAGATACATACTTGTTAATTACAATATTAATTTACTATTAGGCTTCTGAACGGTTATTATGTTACCTGAATATTCATTCATAATAGCATAACATATATTTATATATTATTCGTTTTGTCAGATATAATAAATATATATTCATATTAATTTTAACTCACGATTATCATGAGTTAATATATTGAAATAAATCTCTTATATATATGTATAGGAAATTTAGTTTATCATATATGTGTTAATTGTAACATTATAAAATCTTATCAAATTGTAATTAATATTATTTTTATATTTTTTACACAAAATACTTTTAAAGTTAAAAATATTATACTATCTTTGTATGTTAAAAATATTACATCGATGTGTCTTAATGAGGATAAATATAAAAATAATAATTAAAACATATACTTATGTAATTATAAGAAACATTTATTGGTGAACAAAGTAAGGCAAAAGCCCAAAACTAGAAACCTATAAGAAAAGAAATTCCACAACATCAATTGGTAAATAAAGAGAACTAAACACTGAAATACTATCAAATATAATCATGTCGTCTGAGCATGAGAGGACATGATTTGCCATACATTCAGCAGCCTACTTAGCTTCTCTATAAATGTAATTATAAGAAACATTGAGTTATTATAATCTAAAAATATAATTTTGTCTACTAACTATTTTTTTAGGTAATCATATTTTTCTATAAAAAAGTAATAATCACAATTTTGTAAATTTAATTGTTAAATATTGCAAATTAGGGAATTTCTCCTTGTACGTCTATAATTTTTTTAAATGACAAAAATGCCCTAGGTAAAAAATGTAAAAATTTCATACGTCTCTCGTGCCTCTTTCAAACAGGTCCAAATAATGGAATTTGTAAATATTTTTACAAGTCCAGATGGGCATATCCTAAGTTGTAAAAAAATTTTGAAAATTATTTTATGAGTTCGGACAGATCCATCCGGACTTGTAAAAAAAATTTGCAAATCTTTTACAAGTCTGGACAGGCCCATCCAGACTTATAAAAAAATTGTCAAAATTTTTTACAAGACCGAATTGTGTTGTTCGAACCTTTAAAAAAAATTACAAATTTTTTTATGAGAGAGGCGCAAAAGAGGTATTGAAATTTTTACTTTTTTAACATAGGATATTTTTGTCATAATGCATTTTGTCATAACGCATTTTATCATTGTTTATTCTGTTCAGTGTTGTATTAACATGCATGTTGTCTGCATCATTGTTTGTGTTATCCACTGAAGTGATATTTTTCTTGAGAACAAGCAAAACTTTAAGTTTGGGAGAGTTGATAACAACCTAAATTACCTATTTTTATGTAGAAAAAATAACGCACTTATTATAATTCCTTCTTATTTAAGACCTTGTTTTCCTTTATCTTCATTTAAAATTAGAATTATCTACTAATTTAATTTTAGGAGTAGATTTATATATATTTTATGTTTATTTTCTTGTTTTATTTATTTTGAGAAAAGTTGTGAGATAGAGTGAAGAAATGATAGTAGATTTGAGCTCATTGGTGTTGTGAAAACTTCCAAACACCAAACGATCAAGATCTAAGTGCACAACAATGACAACAAAGAGGGACCAAAATATCAATTTGGGTGTCCAGCGCCCAGATTTTGGCTGCCAGTGCTTGGCTACAAATGGGCACCCAACACGCATATATGGCCGCCCAACACTAGGTGCAATTAAGGCTATGTGTCCCAAAAGTAGCGCCCAACGCTCGCGAACAGATCTATCTTTACATTGCGCATCTTTTGCTGGAGAAACAGGGGGTTACACAATGTCCTAGCCGAGAGCATGCTCCAAACTTGCCTTCACCTGTCATCATACTCATTCATCGTAATGGTTAGCTAGGTGAGTCAATTATGATTTATCTTCTACACACATTTACATTAACTTATGAGCTAGTTAGTTGTGTCATTGTTTATCACTTACATTTAACACCAATTTACCAATTGTTTGACACATGTATAAATTTTAAAATTTAAATAATACAATTATTTAAAAATATGAAAATAAATTAATTACAAATCAAAAAAAATGAGACATGGCCTAGTTAAACTAAATTAAATTGATTCATTAATCATATCCATCATTTTACAAAAAAGAATATAATAGCCGAAATAAATGCAAAATAATTGGGGATCTATAAAATATTCTATTTAATAAAAATGATTTATTCAGATAAAATAATCATAAAAAATTATTTTAATAATTTTGATATTGTAATAAAAAAATCTGAATACTAACAACATGGAATAAATGTAGAAAAGAACTTCCTAATTTAATGAAATCATTGTTAAACTATAATGATATGCAAAATTTAATTCATAATTTTTTTTATATATAAAATTTAGTCACTCCCAATAAAATTATATAAAAGTAGCAACAATTAAAATTAAAGTATAAACAATCAATTATTTTAAACATTATACTCTAACTTAGAGCTAACATAGAAACTTGGAGCTCAAGATTCTAATTTGGTAGAAAGTTGGAGTTCAAGTTTCTAAGTAACTTGGAGCTGTAATTTCAAAATACAAGAAAAATCAATAATGCCCAAAAATTTTAATTTTGATAGCCAATTAGAAAAACCTATTTTAATTAAAAATAAACATATTCTAAATCTTATTCTACTATTTATAAAGAATAAATGGACTATATATGTTGTAACAACCCAAATTTATGAACCTTAGACATAAGTAATAAAGATATATTTCTCAGGAAATTATTTTTATATTCAATGAATTAAAGGATAACCTTAAATATTATTCATAATAGTTACCCCACAATAAGAGCTAATATGAATGACTTAATATGACCCATACAGGGAGCGAAGACTTAAGGTGCTCTGAGAAGCACACACAAACACACTTTAGGTAAGAAAGAAAAGAAAGGGAGAGTTAGAGGTAGAAAGTGAAAAAGAAAGGGAAGTTACAGAGAAGAAGGAGGAGAAGGGAAGAAGAAGTGAGTGAAGGCCAAGAATTTTGGTTCTGAGCTAAGATCTGAGAACCCTAATGTGAGTGTTTCCCTTAGCTTCCCCTTGAGTATTTGTTTCACGTTTATATTTATTATTTCTTTTGTTTTTATTTTCTTGATACTATTCATAGGGTTAAGAGAGATGATGATTTTGTGTTATTTAATGTGAAATTGGGAGTTTTAAGTTATGAGTTAGTGTTAGAAGACATTAAGGATCACTATTCATGTGTTTACAGAGTTTATGTTTGCCTGGGTCACCATGGATGATCCCTTTCTTGTAGATTTAACGCAGATCACGATTCTACAAATTTGTAGGGTTGATATTTTGCATATCAACTAAGTTATCTTCTTTATCCTCAAAATTTCAACACTCCATGTTTACACTTCACTAATTTAATGTATAATGATATTTAAAATGATAGTAAATTTCTAACATCAAACTATATTATATCTAAGTATGTAACGTTTCCAAAATTAACATATAAGATTTGTAATATAATACCATATTAAATTATTTTCATTTTTATGATAATTTAACCAAATTTCACAAAATATAGCAAAAGATTTGCTAGGTTTATTCATTGTGTGTGCACAGGGGCAAAACAAACGCATGATGCCTGATCTCATGTGTGCAAGACTTCAATATCTTACTAGCCTTTATACCTAACCTAGTTCACAAGTTATATATATATATATATATATATATATATATATATATATATATATATATATATATATATATATATATATATATATATATATACACACTTTTCTTAGGTAGCTATTATATTAGACATGAAACTTTTCGATACTTCTTTGTTTATGGCAGAAAAAATTGTTAAAGAAACATGACGTAAGCACAAAGGAAAACAACCAATATTATGATGATGGCTACCCTTGATGGTTCCAAAAAGTCCGATTCTATTGATTTTGGACCTTTTAATATTTTGTAAGTTGTAGCTTAGCACTGTCATAATGGGTCAGCCTTGGTGGTCCAACTTGATTTATCACAAGTTCAGATCAGGTCTAGCTAGAAAAATTGATACTCCACAAAATATAGTAGATAATGGAACCCAACCCATCTAACTACGAGTTAGGTGGGTTTAGGTCGAGGTAGTCTGTTGCCCTATTAAATGGGATTCTCCAATAATCACTATCAAGCCATCACATTCACACCCACATGTTTCCATGTTGGTTCACACACAAATGCAATTATACTTAATGACTTACATGAAACAAACAAGCAAAAGGCAAAAGCCAGTTCTCGTGTATTCTTTTCTCATCTCATGACTGTTGTAAATTTAATATTATTTATAATTTGTATGTTGTTTTAATATTATCTATGTATGTTATTTTAATATTATTTATAATTTTCATGTTATGACATGGATCCATTATGTAAGTATATTTTTTTAATTGACAATTTTTTATAAAAAAATTCTTACTTAAAAAAATGAAAAAATTAAATTTAATAATTAATTATTTTTTTGAAGTTTGGTGGCCACCCACCTAATTCACCAACTTGTGGTGGATCGCGTTAGAACAAGATTCTAGCTATCCTTTTTCTAATGAGTTGGGTTGGGTTGATTTGACCCATTTATTTTGCAACCTATATTGGGCTAACCGTTTTGACAAAAATGCTATTCCCGTTAAGTTGAGTTGTTGACCGACTGATTGCTCATGGTCAATCTTTGGTTGTTAATGCCTTACATGAAAACTAGGTTTAGCCAATGGTTTAACACCCCTATTTTTTTTTTATAATTTCATAATTTCTTTTTATTTAAATATATTTTTAGTTTCTTAAATATTTATTTTGGTTCTAATAATTTTTTTCTTCACTTTTAGTCTTAATATTTTTCTTTATTTTTTATTTATCTCTTGTTTTTACAAGTTTTTATGGATCCTGTTAAGTTTTTTTATGCAATTAACTCTTCCAAGTAGTCTCCGAAATATTTTTCAATTTTTCTATCGATCTCTAATAAATGTTTTCTTAATGTTTGGTCCTGACTTTTTTTTTCTTTTCTTTTTACCATAAGACAATGATATATTACGTTAATAAAAAATAATATAATAATAGGAAAAAATTACAAAATTATTTTTTATAAGAAGTAAAAAAATTAAGAATAAAAATTATATTAAAAAATTTGGGAATAAAAAATAAATTTTAATTATTTTTGTTGGATTAAGGATGAAATAAAGTTATTTGTCCTCTGCATTCTTAGCTTTATTCTTTGGACTGTGTTTCGATAGGTCATGAAAAATAAAATAAAACAATTGAAATATAATAGAATGACATAAATTGATAAGAAATGCAATGAAATTTTATTTTATTATTTTAAAAAAAATAGAATAGATTTTTAATGTTTGAATAAATTTCATGGATTCTATTATGAGATTTGTCCTTATTATATTTAACATTTTGAATTATTCAAAACACTTTTTAATTTTTTTTACTTTTGTCATAATGATCCAAGTTTTTTATGTTCATTATGTCAACCTTTAAGTTAAAAAATATTAAATTAAAAAATATTACATTAATCCCTCTTGAGGGATTAAAGTAGTAATGTAAAAAATAGAAGAATAATAGATATAATAAAGATAAACCTTATGATGTCTTTATAATTTAGTTTAAATTTTTTATTTTAAATATATTATGAATACAAAATGGTGATGAAAATTAAATTTATAAAGATAAAATAATTATGAATTAAATGACCTTTTAATCTCTAAAAATATAGCATATTTTTATGTTGATTTTTTGAAAATATATTTTTTCTATTTTGTTCCATACTTTTAAGAAATAATGTTACTTAAAAGCAACAACATCTATGTTAGTTACGTAGTGACTCATCACCTTCTTTAAAAGTTTGAATGAGAGTTTCATATAACTTTCTTTAGATAAATTATAATTTTAATAGTTTACAAAAAATATAGTTTACTTAAAATGATTACATAAAACTACTTTTCAAACTTCTAATAATGTGGTAAATAATTTGGCTACTAAAGTAATTTAATTAACATTGTTATTTTATAATAGAGACTAAAACCAATATTATTACTTGATAATAAAACTAAAAATAAATCAAAATAAAAAAATATTTAAAATAACTAAGATAAAAAGTCCTAAGTTTTCAACATGATATTAAATTTCTTAGTTTCAGAAGTTAGTTCGAAGACATAAAATCAAATTGATCATTTGTCCGGATCTCTGAATTTTATGCTAACAACTTTATCTTTTAAGTGTATACCCTTTATAAAATAAGAATTTTTACTTCAAAATAAAAATCCATTCTCCTACATTAAAAAATTTGCTAAAGTTTTTTGTTAGTTAATAGTTCACAAACTCTTTTGCATGTAAACATATTTTCAAAAAATTCTTTGAGTATGTAATTCTTAGATATTAAATATTTAAACTATATGAGACATATAAGTTAATATAACCATCTTATTATATGAATTATTGTATCTATAACTATAAGTTTCAACTCCTTTCAATAACTATATCATTTTTAAATTTAATGTCTTTAAGATTGAACTGTATTATAATTTTAAAAATCATCTGTAAGATATAAATTTTTTTCCAAGGTGCCTGCAAGATTTATAGGAATCAATAAATTTTAATAAAATTTTATAAAACAAATTTTATTAAAATATTATAAACAGATTTTAGTATTTATGATAAAAAATTTAAAATATAAAATATAATTTTTTTCTTATAGTCTATAGTAATAAAAATTTTTAAAAATATAAAATTTAAAAATATTATATTTTAAAGAAATTGTATTAGGACCAAATTAAGTTAAAAGGGTAGGAGTAATTTAAGGGTTTTAAGGTTTGCTTTCAGAAAAAAAAAAAAACTCGTCAACGTAACGGCAGCAATGTGAGAAGTTTCTTTTTTTATAAATACCCAACTAATATTTCAAAAGCTATTTCTAAGCTTGTAACGTTCTCCAAATCAGTCTTCTGAACCCATTCTCTCAAATCAATCTAAATCAA
The DNA here is from genome assembly GCA_037954015.1 of Psophocarpus tetragonolobus. Classification (NCBI taxonomy): domain Eukaryota; kingdom Viridiplantae; phylum Streptophyta; class Magnoliopsida; order Fabales; family Fabaceae; genus Psophocarpus; species Psophocarpus tetragonolobus. The sequence continues at coordinate 39,130,336 of CM075688.1, read as the reverse complement.
TTCTCTCAAATCAATCTAAATCAATTCTCTCCTCTCTAACCCATTCTCTCAAATCAATCTTCCCCTCTCAAACCCATTTTCTCTACCGAACCCGCTTACTCTGTTTCTTGTTTTCCTTTTCTTTTCTCTGACCATCCCCTGTTCATAAATCTTACCTCCATTAACATAATTGAAGGAGCTTTCTCTGATCTTTGACACCTCTATTGGTATCACGTAGTAAGGAGGAACAAGAAGAACACCGATTGGTGGGTCCATTTTGTTAACCTTTTTCGGGATACGTTGAATGTTTTTTGGTGCAACTGTTAATGGCTTCTGTTTTCTGTGGAAAAGTTCTCTCTTGATGATGAAAATTATCAACACTCTCTTCTCTGAGGTAAGTTACATTTCGGTGGAAAGGTCTTGAATTTTTTTATTCAAATCCCATTTGTTTTATTTAAGCTCTCTATTCCCAGTGAATACTTCTTGTCTATCTTGATGTTCAGTCTTGATTTATGTAATAGTTTCCAGTGGCTTTCATTCTTAATTACTCCATGATTAATATTTCACTGTCCTATAACTATAATTCTTTTTTATTGGTTTATTATGTAAATTTATCTCGCGTTATCATATAATTACTTAACTATTGATGTTGAAGGGTATCATCGTTTCCACTGTTGTTGTAATATGGGATATTACTTTCTATGTCAAGGTGGATGGTGAAGTCCATGTCAATTTAGGTACATGCGTTATCTAAATTCTTGATTTCTTTCTTGTATTGATTTCCATGCTTGAAACACAGTCGTCAGAATTTGCCTCTTTGACACATCTGTATCGTCCATGTCACCAAGTTTCCTCCCAATAACATACAATATCCTTATGTGGATCTCCGATCAACCACTGATCCAACCTAATATGCATTTATGTATGCTTCCAGTAATAGCCGACCTTGTAGGTGTCTCTCTCGAACATCATGCATGAATATACTGCAGCATTTCTATGATTCTGATTTCTTTTTTATTGGAAAAGAGGTCCTGTGTGCTATGGATGTTGGGACTTGGGAGACCAAAACTCCATCATCCGTGAAAGTGAGTGAGAAAGAGATGAACTTATTTTAACAGGATTAAGCTTTTTGAAACACATATTTGATAAAAAGAATTCAATTTTTAAGCATTATAACTGGAATACACCATTATTACAGCTGTGAAACTGATGTGATGTTCTGTTGTGATGGAGGTTTGCTATGCAAAACTCCACTGTGACACTGCTGCTATTTTTTGTGATTTATAACTTTGGATGTGACACTGTGACACAGCTGTGAAACTGATGTGATGTTCTGTTGTGATTTATAACAAAAGTTTATGATTAACTCTTTCAATCTCAAGTCTGTCCAGTAATTAATATTGATTTTCTTTCTTATAACTTTATTGTTATTTGTAGGTTTGGGAGACTCTTTTGGCTGTTAAAGCACTTGTGCTGCCCCCTGAGGAAGATGTTGAAACATGACTCAAATTTGCCTCTCTTTTCCGAAAAAGTGGATGCATTAGCCAAGCAAAATCTATTTTAGTTAAACTTTTTATAGGTTTGTGTTGTATACCTGGTCTAAGAAGTTAATTCTCATTTCGAACATGTAATTTAAACTCTCATGTTAATTGAATTTTCTGGAAAGAAAAAAAAAATTAAATACCAATCTGTTAGTTAATTCTCATGTTAACAAAATAACTAAATTAAATTTTTTTCCTTTTCAGCTTTTGACTAAGTTTAAATTGTTAGTTAACTCTCTATTTAGTTATTTTGTTACTATAGAGCTGGATTTCCTCCATCTATTACATTAATTTATGGCTTTTCGTTACTCATAGATTTAGGTATGAAAAATATAGCTTCTGGAGACTCTGTCTCAAAACAAGAAAATTTCCTAATTACTAAAACAAGTTTCAAGGTTACATTCTATACGCTTTAACTATACCGTAATATTTCAATTTGTTTAATGAAATAAATATTAGATTGATTGTGATAGGACGTCATACTATTGTTATTGATCAAATTGATATACATTAATATAATTACAATATGTTAAATCAATGTAATGTCTAAATTATTATGATTAACTATTTATAATGATCAGATTGCTCCCTTATTAACATATTGGTTCTAGTAGAGTAGTAAATGTTGAAATTGTAAGAGGCCTATTCATCAATGCCTAGTTTTCAAAAGCTCTTTTAACAAAATTATTGCCACATTTGTTTAAAAATTTATATCAAGATGGAACTACTTGTGTTTACGAATATAATAAGCGTTATAAATTTTGGATTATATATTTTAATTATAATTTGTGAATTCATATAATTAAAACTTCTTGTTAGGTTTGGGTAGATTAGTCTAACGTAGGATGGGTAGGCTGAGTTATATTAGGATGGGTAGTTTAGATAGTCAATGATAATGTAGAATAGGCTAGGCTAGGTAGGGTATTGTAGGTTAAGGTAAGGCCATAGTAAGTTACATCAAGCCAAATTATTCTAATAAGGGAAGGTAAGATATGCTAGGAAAAATTGACTAGGTTAGCTTAAGGTAGTCTAAGATATGGTAGGGTTGGGTACATTAGGGTAGTTTAACACATGTTAGCGTATGATAGATTATGTAGTGATGTGATCTTTGATGATCACGTGCCCAAATGATCCTTTCTAAGGTCACTTGGAAGGAAAATGGATTTATGGAGAGAAAAGGTTACATCAAGCCAAATTATTCTAATAAGGGAAGGTAAGATATGCTAGGAAAAATTGACTAGGTTAGCTTAAGGTAGTCTAAGATATGGTAGGGTTGGGTACATTAGGGTAGTTTAACACATGTTAGCGTATGATAGATTATGTAGTGATGTGATCTTTGATGATCACGTGCCCAAAGGATCCTTTCTAAGGTCACTTGGAAGGGAAATGGATTTATGGAGAGAAAAGGAATGGGGTGAGGTGCCACAAATACTAGGTTTGATAAGCCAAAGGGGAGAGGCCACAAGGGAGGGGTCTCTTGATAACTCTTAGAAACTCTCACAAAGGAGAAAGGGGGCACTCAAAGGTAAGAACCTCACAACCAATATGGTCTCTATGATTAAATTCAAGTGTAAAAAATACAAGTGAGGGAAGGAGCTCCTATTTATAGAGGTAGCTAACCTCCTGAACAAGATAACCTAAAAAAGAAGGGCTAGGATTAAAAGGAGAGATCTAAGGGAGGAGGATTGAGAAACAATTCCCTCCTTAGATCATCAAACTTGGTGCCCAAGTTTCTCAAACCAAGGGCCAAGATTCCTTCTTATTAGCTTAGGGGGTTTATGTAGGAAAAAAGGGGTGTAGATATCAAGGCTACCCCTTATTTCCTTCATAAACACCCAAAAAGCTAAATCCACCTTCTAAATTCCTAAGACACCTCCTAAAATAAAAAATGGATTAAATACATGTCCCAAATTAAATTCCTAATGCTCCTCAAAATTAAAATAAAGGAAAATTACATTTTATTAACTAAAGTCCTTGGCCTAATATCTTCACTCTCCACAGGAGGTGAAGTCTTCCTTTGTCTGCAAGGGCTAGGTCTTCTTCAATCCTTCTAGCCATGACTCTAGTGATAGGTCCTTGGCTAGGCATGGTCACATCATCTCCTCCCCCTTGGAGAGGATTTAACCTCAAATCCATGGGGTCTTCATCATTTTCAGCACCTACAAATGGAGACAAATCAGAAACATTAAAATTGGTGCTTATCCCATAATCCTCGGGCAGATCTAAAACATAAGCATTATTACTGATCCGCTCAAGGATTTGGAAAGGTCCATCTCCTCTAGGGCTAAGTTTGGACTTCCTTTGAGAAGGAAATCTATCCTTTCTCAAGTGAAGCCATACCCAGTCGCCCTTTTCAAAGATGACCTCTTTCCTCCCCCTATTGGCGAAAGTAGCATCTCTCAAGGATTGGCGCTCTATGTTAGCTTTAACCCTCTCATGTAATTGTTTTACAAAAATGGCTTTTGCCTCTCCTTCTTTATGCACAACAACAGAAAGAGGAAGAGGTAAAAGATCTAGAGGAGTACGAGGATTAAAGCCATAGACCACCTTAAATGGAGAATGCTTGGTGGTTCTATGAACCACCCGGTTATAAGCAAATTTAATGTGGGGAAAGTACTCATCCCAAGACTTATGGTTGCCTTTAAAGAGAGCCCTCAGCATAGTGGATAAAGATCTATTCACCACTTCTGTTTGCCCATCAGTTTGAGGGTGACAGGTAGTGGAAAAAAGAAGTTTAGTTCCTAGCTTAGCCCAAACAGTTTTCCAAAAATGGCTAAGGAACTTCACATCCCTATCTGACACTATTGAAGAGGGTATGCCATGCAATCGGACAACCTCTTTAAAGAAAAGTCTTGCGATGTTGCTCGCATCATCCACTTTGTGGCATGGAATAAAATGGGCCATTTTTGAAAATCGGTCCACCACAAAAGATATGGAGTCTGCACCTCGTTGGGTTCTTGGGAGCCCAAGGATGAAATCCATGCTAATATCCTCCCAAGGTGTAGAAGGAGCAGGTAAATGTGTGTATAGTTCATGAGGCATTGCTTTAGACTTTGCTTGCAAGCAAGCTATACATCTAGAGCAATGTCTATGGACATCTCTATGCATATGGGGCCAAAAGAATTTCTCTTGTAAAAGCAGGAGGGTTTTTTAAATCCCAAAATGCCCCGTGAGCCCACCTTCACAGCTCGCTTTTGTGAGTAAGTTCCTAATTGATCCTTGGGGTATACAAAGCTTACTCCCTTTATAGAGATACCCCTCACTAATGAAGTACCCATCATGGGCCTTTAATGTGAATGCAGATGCAGAGGCAGCAAAGATGGGGCCGAAATCCTTGTTAGAAGGATACATAGCCCGAATGTCATCAAATCCTAAGATTTTTGCACTCAAGGATGAATAAAGGGCATGATGCCTAGAAAGAACATCAACCACCACATTTTGTTTTCCTTTCTTGTACTTGATGACATAAGGTAAGGATTCAAGATATTCCACCCACGTTACATGCCTTTTGTTCAATTTACCTTGACCCCTCAAGTATTTTAGTGACTCATGGTCACTATGAATGACAAACTCCTTGGGAGCAAGGTAATGCTCCCAAGTTTGAAGGGCCCTAATTAGAGCATAAAACTCCTTATCATAGGTGGGGTAGTTGAGGGGGGCACCATTTAGTTTTTCACTGAAATACGCAATGGGGTGCCCTCCTTGCAACAAGACAACTCTCACACCTACACCAGAGGCATCACATTCAAGTTCAAATGTTTTAGAAAAGTCAGGTAATGCTAAGACTGATGCATGGGTCAATTTATGCTTAATTAGCTAGAAGGTTTTCTCTTGTTTCTCACCCCAAAGGAAAGAAACTTCCTTTTTCACCAAATCATTTATTGGTGCGAAGAGCATGGAGAAATTAGGCACAAAGTGCCTATAAAATCCAGCGAGACCATAAAAGCTTTTGATCTCTGTCACACTCTTTGGGGTGGGCCATTCTTGAATAGCTTTTATCTTTTCGGGGTCAACATGGACCCCTTTTGTGCTAACTACAAAACCTAGGAAAACTACACTATCTACACAAAAGGTGCATTTTCTAAGTTACCAAAAAGATGATTACTCCTAAAAAGAGAAAAAACATGCCTTAGATGTCCTAAATGATCATCTAGGTTCCTAGAGTAAACTAAAATGTCATCAAAGTAAACTACACAAAATTTACCAAGGCAATCCCTCAGTACATGATTCATTAAGCGCATGAATGTACTTGGGGCATTAGTTAGCCCAAAAGGCATAACCAACCACTCATAAAGACCAAATTTAGTCTTAAAAGCAGTTTTCCACTCATCACCCTCTTTGATCCTTATTTGGTGGTAACCACTTCTAAGATCTATTTTTGAAAATATTTTTGCCCCATGCAATTCATCCAACATGTCATCAAGACGGGGGATTGGGTGCTTATGTTTGATGGTGATGTTGTTGATTACACGACAATCAACACACATCCTCCATTGGCCATTCTTCTTAGGCACCAACAAGACTGGCATAGCACAAGGGCTTAGGCTCTTTTGAACCCAACCCTTCTCTAATAGCTCATTCACTTGAGACTCAATCTCTTGGGTCTCCATGGGGTTGGTCCTATAGGCAGGTCTATTAGGTAGACTTGCACCAGACACCAAATCAATTTGATGTTCTATACCCTTAATGGGAGGAAGTCCTTTCGGAACCTCATTAGGGAATATATCATCAAATTCTTTTAAAATATATTGAACCCCTTGAGGAAGGTGCTCATGTGCATGGGCTGTGGCAGTGCTCTCAGCAGAAGAATGCAAAATGGGAGAAGGATTTGATGCCTCTTTGCAAAAGAGGAGATAAAAGGACTTGTTAGTCAAAGGAGCTTCTTTTAAATCATGTTTAGTAGCAAATAGGCTCCTTTTACTAATATTCCCTTTTGAAGGGGCATCACCTTTCGACTCTCTCTCTTTACCCTTTTCAAGCTTTAAGGGTGAAGCTTGTTGTGCTTTTTTTGTTTTTGTTTTTCCTCAACTCTTTTCTTTTTCATCGCAAATTGATCCTCAGCCACTTGAAAAGGTGACAAAGGATACAATTTGAAGTGCTTTTCATTATGGGTGAGAATTATTTGGTTGGAGTGACCATGGTGAATAACTTTCTTGTCAAATTGGAATGGTCTCCCCAACAAGATATGATCAGCCTCCATAGGAACTATGTCACAAAGAATCTCATCATTATAAGATCCTATGGAAATTGGAACCATAACTTGTTCATTGACTACCATCTCCCCTTGCTCATTGAGCCATTGCAATTTGTAAGGTTTGGGATGGGGCATGGTAGTCAAGGCTAGCTTTTCAACCAACCTAGAACTACAACAGTTACAACAGAAGCCACTATCAACAAGGAGAGAACATACTTTGTCATTTACTTTACATCTTGTATGGAAGATGTTCTCTCTTTGTGACTGGCCAAGCTCTAGAGGTTGGCTTCCAAGAAGCCTTTGAACCATAAGGAGGTCCCCCTCATAAGGAAAACCCCCTCATTAGGAAAAGCTTCGTCACATTGTTGTTCCAAAGTATGTCCCTCTTCTTCCTCACTCTCACTAGAGGAGGAAGATGAGTTATTCTCACTACAAATGTCTTGTCCCCTCATGATCATGGTTTTCTTGTTGGGGCATTGAGAGGCAATGTGGCCTCTCCCAAGACATTTGAAGCATTTGATACTACTTTGCCTCTCAATAGGCTTAGTAGTAAGGGGTTTTCTCTCTACATGAGGTGCTTTTGTATCTTGAAAATGCTTGGGTTCCTCTTTGGGAAAACCCTTGAAAGAGTTTCCCTTAAGTTGGTCTCTCTTTGAGTAAGAGGGAGAATATTTTTTAAAGTTTTTTCTCTTGAGTTGATTCTCAGCTCTTACACAAAGTTCTACCAACTCATCAAGGTTTGAGTATGAAAGAAGCTCTACCTTATCTCTAATGTCAGAGCTTAATCCACACAAAAACCTAGTAAGGGTGGCATTGGGTTCCTCAATGATATTGGCCCTTAGTATAAGAAGCTCTATCTTTTGTCTATACTCCTCAATACTTAGGTTATGTTGCCTAAGTCTTTGGAGCTATCCAAAAGATCCCTCTCATAATATGAAGGAATGTGCCTTCTTCGCAAGCAAGTTTTTAAATCATTCCAGTAGCGAATGTGAGGCATTTGTTTATAGGCCTTATCCTTAACTAACCCATCCCACCAATGCAAAGCAGAACCTTGAAAACTAAGGGAGGCCAAAGGTACTTTCCTTTCTTCCCTTATTTCATAGCATCGTAAGAGTTTGTTCCACTTTGACTTCCCAATATAGTTAAGTCTCAACATCTTCCCTACCATAAAAATGGGGTAGGCCTACCTTTGGCTCCCTAGCATGATTTGTGTTCTCTTGAGGAGAATTATGATTGTATGATGAATGAGAGTGATGCTTATGTTGATTTATATAGTATTCTTCTTTGCTAGAGCTAAAATGCCTAGATGGGGATCTTATGAGAATTCCTTTCTTTTTTCGATCACTCTCCCTCCCATCTCTCCTCTTACTCTCTTCTCCTCTCATTCTCTCTTCTTCCTCTTTTTCTCTTTTTCTTTCTAGTTCTTTCCTTCTTCTCCTTTCTTCATACTCTCTTCTCTCTCTTTGCCTTCTCTCTTCTCGCTCTTTTTTCTCTTTTCTCATTTCCAACATATCTTTTTTTAACTCTTCCTTCTCTTTTTGTTTTCCCTTTTCTTTTATTTATTTTTTTCTCTCTTTTTCTTCTCTCCTTTCTTGTTCTTTAGCCATCCATTCCCTAAATTCTAAGTTAAGGTTTTCAAGAGTGTCTCCCTTAAAAGGTTTTCTTTGGTTGACACTCTTACTTGATGAACAACTATGTGCACTAGAATGTGTGTGGGAAGTCATGGTGCTTGGATGCTAAAAACTAAAGGTTAGGCCAAAAACTTTTTTTTTTCAAGCAACACTCCTCTCTTTTTTTTTTGTTTTCTCACCTAAGGTGGCTTGATGAGTCTTTGGAACTCTTAGCCTCTACACGTTTTTTAAAATAAAATAAAATAAAATATAAGTGCAAGAATGTAAAAGAGAAAGGGTTCTAATCGTGCTCCTAAGGTGTTGAAGGAAGTGTACCACTTCTTCCTTCTTCACCTAATTAACGAGGAACTAAGCTAAAATTAACCAAAATTATTACAAACCAAGGGAAGGCCTTAAGGGCACTCAAACTCCCAATCTATAATTAAGTATACGCAATACAAAGAATAAAAAAAAATAAAACAAAGTCTTCACTCCAAGCTTTTTGGTGTTTGTCTCCTTTTGATCAAGCCCCTTTGAGTTGCATCAACCCACCCCAAGAATGCTACCCTTGTTTCCTCTTGTTTGGACTTGCCAAAATTTTATATATGGAACCTTTCCCAACCTTTCCTTACCAAGGCCGAATACAAAACAAGACAACAAACAAAGGTGAATAACAAAACAAGGTTTACAAATCCAAGCGGATAGATTAAACAATGACAAACTCAAAGAAGTAAAGAAGACAAGCAAGAAAACATAAGGCTCACAAATGAAGGTAGCACACAAATATCTTTCCTAGATTAGCTCTAAGAGTAGAGATGAAAAAAGACTCAAACAAAAAAATGAAACCAATAGTTGCACACTTACCAAAAACTAAAAAGCTTACTGAAGTAATTTTTTTTTAATCACAATTGGTTCTTCATATCAAATGTTTCTACTATTAGGTACACAACTTCAAATTTGTCTTTTTTTTTAGTTCTTTATCTTCTTTTTTTTTAACTTGAACTTTTTCTATTTTTTTTAAACTTTTTCTAATCATTTTGTTGCACCTAATAGCTTGTTGAATTGAAGTTTTAATGATGATGCTTGAAATAATAACGCTTGAGTGAATAAGTACAAAGTAAGGTCACACAATTTTCAAGCAATGCATGCAACTAAAGGCAAAACAACTTAGTAGTTTCAAATACCACTGAACTAATGGTTCTTAAGGAATGATTTAGGGCTGATTTTGAAGTAAATTGATTGCTCAAATTACTAACACAATTCACCCAAGCTAAAATTCCATAAAGAGGCACCAATAGTGAAGGTAAACCAAGTGGAAAGCTACTAATAATTCAACATAAAACAAGAAACATATAAAGATTGAATTGAGCAAATATTTAAGAACAACAAAGAGATTAATATGTTTGAACTAAAAGCATAAAAGACCTAAGAGACTCAACAAGAGGTTTACCTCTTAGGAGCTCAATTCAAAATGTTTTTTAAGGCTTTTTTGTAAAAATTTTAAGAGGCTAAAACCTATGGAATTTAAATGAGACAAAATAGGAAACTAACATGACTAGTATTTGACAAAACACAAGATTAAGAAAAAATAACACACCTAAAAATAGAGCAAAAATTTCAGTAAGAGACTCAAAACAAAAGGTATAACAAAGTGGCCAAAGTTGATCACCACAATGGTGTGGAAAAATCCTCAACCATGTGGGTTTAATGGTCAAAACTTCTTAGGCACACTTTAACATAAAAAACCAAGGGCAAATTAAGCAACTTGAACACGGAAATAAGATGCAAAGAAAGGGACAAATAAAATCGCATCAAATTAAATGGAACATAGGCGCGTAGATAGAAAACAAAAGCACATAAAAAGCTATACTACTAGACAATAAAGGAAATAGAGATGAAAAAAAATGAAGGACTTTAAAATAAAGAGATCAAAGAGATAAACAACAAAGCAAAAAAAATTGAGAAAGAATGTGACCTTTAGAAAGTGGCTCTAGATACCACTTGATGTGATCTTTGATGATCACGTGCCCAAAGGATCCTTTCTAAAGTCACTTGGAAGGGAAATGGATTTATGGAGAGGAAAGTAATGGGGTGAGACGCCATAAATACTAGGTTTGATAAGCCAAAGGGGAGAGGCCATAAGGGAGGGGTCCCTTGATAACTCTTAGAAGCTCTCACAAAGGAGAAAGGGGGACACTCAAAGGTAAGAACCTCACAACCAATATGGTCTCTATGATTAAATTCAAGTGTAAAAAATACAAGTGAGGGGAGGAGCTCCTATTTATAGAGGTAGCTAACCTCTTGAACAAGATAACCTAAAAAAGAAGGGCTAGGATTAAAAGGAGAGATCTAAGGGAGGAGGATTGAGAAACAATTCCCTCCTTAGATCATCAAACTTGGTTCCCAAGTTTCTCAAACCAAGGGCCAAGATTCCTTCTTATTAGCTTAGGGGGTTTATGTAGGAAAAGAGGGGTGTAGATATCAAGGCTACCCCTTATTTCCTTCATAAAGGCCCAAAAAGCTAAATCCACCCTCTAAATTCCTAAGACACCTCCTAAAATAAAAAATGGACTAAATACATGTCCCAAATTAAATTCCTAACGCTCCTCAAAAGTAAAATAAAGGAAAATTACATTTTATTAACTAAAGTCCCTAGCCTAATATCTTGACTCTCCACAGGAGGTGAAGTCTTCCTTTGTCTACAAGGGCTAGGTCTTCTTCAATCCTTCTAGCAATGGCCCTAGTGATAGGTCCTTGGCTAGGCATGATCACATCATGTAGGCTAGGCTAGGCTAAGGTAGGGTAGACTAAGCTAGGGAGGTTACTCTAGGTTAGCTAGGCTATGTTATGCTATGCTAGGGTAGGGTAGGCTAGGGTAGGGTAAGCTAGGTTAGGGTACATTAGACTAGGGTAGGGTAGGGTAGGGTAAACTAGGGTAGGGTAGGATTGGCTAGGGTATGGTAGGGTAAAGTAGAGTAGATCAGGCTAGGCTAGGGTAGGGCAAGGCAACTAGGCTAGGGTAGGCCAAGACATCTAGGCTAGGCTAGTCTAGTCTAGTCTAGGATAAAGTAGACTAGGGTAGGTTACAGGTAGTGTAGGGTAGGGTAGGGTAGAGTAGGTTAGGGTAAGGTAGGCTAGGCTAGGCTAGGTTAGGGGTATCCTAGGCTAGGGTAGGGCAATCAATGGTAGGGTAGGGTAGGCAAGGGTAGGTTAGGCTAGGGTAGTGTAGGCTAGGGTAAGGCATGCTAGGCTAGGGCAAGCTAGGTTAGGGTAGGCTAAGGCAGTCTAGGATAGAGTAGGCTAAGGTAGGGTAGGTTAGGGTACAGTAGGGTAGGATAGGCTAGGGTAGGGGTTGGCTAGGAGTTGGGCTAGGCTAGGATGGGGGTTGGCTATGCTAGGCTAGACTAGACTAGGGTAGGGTAGGGTAATGTAGGGTAGGTTACGCTAGGGTAGGGTAGGGTAGGGTAGGGAAGGGTAGGATAGGATAAGCTAGTCTAGTCTATACTAGGGTAAGGTAGGGTATCCTAGGCAAAGCTAGGGTAGGGGTATCCTAGGCTAGGCCAGGGTAGGGTAGGCTAGGTTAGACCAGGTTAGGGTTGGCTAGGCTATGGGTATCCTAGGCTAGGCTAAGGTAGGGGTATCCTAGGCTAGGGTAGGCCCTAGGGTAGGGTAGGCTATTCTAGGCTAGGCTAGGGTAGGGTAGAATAGGCTATTCTTGGCTAGGGTAGGATTGGCTAGGCTAGGCTAGTCTAGGATAAAGTAGGGTAGACTAGGGTAGGTTAGAGGTAGGGGTAGGGTAGGGTAGGGGTAAGGTAGGCTAGGGTAGGGTAGGGTAGGATAGGGCTAGCTTGGCTAGGTTAGGGCTGGCTAAGCTAGACTAGGGTAGGGTAGGATAGGGTAGAGTATGGTAGGGTAGGGGTATCCTATGCTAAGCTAGGCTATGTTAGGGTAGAGTACGGTAGGCAAAGGTAGGGTAGGCTAGGGTAGTGTAGGCTAGGCCATGCTAGGTTAGGGTAGGCTAAGGCAATCTAGGATAGAGTAGGCTAAGCTAGGGTAGGTTAGGGTATGGTAGACTAGGGTAGGGGTAGGCTAGGGCAAGGCTAGACTAGGTTAGGGGTAGGTTGGGTAGAGGCTGGCTAGGCTAGGCTAGGCTAAGGTAGGGTAGGTAGGTTAGGTTAGGCTAGGGTAAGGGTATGCTAGGGTAGGTAGGCTAGTCTAGGCTAGGGTAGGGTAGCATAGGCTATGGTATCCTAGGGTAGGGGTATCCTAGGCTAGGGTAGGGTAAGGATATCCTAGGCTAGGCTAGGCTTGGCTATGCTAGGGCTAGGCTAGGTTAGGGCTAGGTTAGGGGTATCCTAGGCTAGGTTAGGCTAGGGTAGGGTAGAGGTATACTAGGCTAGGCTAGGGCAGGGGTATCCTAGGCTAGGGTAGGCAATGTTAGAGTAGGCTAGGGTAGGCTATGCTAGGGGTGGCTATTCTAGGGTAGGCTAGGTTAGGCCCTAGGGTTAGGTTAGGGTTAGCTAGGGCAGGCCAGGCCTGACTAGGCTTAGTGGCTAGGCTACGCTAGTAGGGTAGACTGGGGTGGTGTATGTTAGTGTTGGGTAGGCTAGGGTAGGGGTAGGCTAGGGTAGACTGTGTTAGGCTATGGCAGGCTAGGTTAGGGCTAGGCTAGTCTAGGGTAGGGGTTGGCTAGGGTAAGGTAGGGTAGAGTAGAGTAAGGTAAGGTAGGCTAGGGTAGTAGAGTAGGGTAGGGTAGGATAGAGTATAGTAGGGTAAGATAGGCTAGGGCAGTAGAGTAGGGTAGGGTAGGTTATTCTAGGTAGGGTAAGGTAGGGTAGCCTAAGGTAGGCTAGGTTAGGCTATGTTAGGGTTGTCTAGGTTAGGGCTAGTCTAGGCTAGGGTAAGATAGGGTAAGGTAGGCTAGGGTAGGGGTATTCTAGGGTAGGCTAGGCTAGTAGGGTAGGTTAGGCTAGGCTAGGGTAGGCCATGTCAAGCTCGACCACGGGTAAGGTAGGTAGGGTGGGTTAGGGTAGAGTGGGTAAGCCTAACTAAGATAGGCTATGGTAACGGTGGGCTAGCTAAGGTAGGCTAAGGTAGGGTGGATAAACTAGACTTTGGTAAGTTAGATTAGTTTAGAGTAAGGTAAGGTGGGCTAGGCTTAGGGTATGTTAGGCTAGGCCTAGGTTAGGGTAAGCTAGGTTAGAGTAGCGTAGGCCAAGACAGGGTATGCAAGGCTAGGTAGGGTATGGTAGGTATGCTAGGGTAGGCTTGGCTAGGCTAGGTTAGGGGTAGTTTTGGTTATGGTAGGGTGAGGGGGTAGTCTAGGCTAGTTAGACTAAGCTAGGGTAGGGATAGTCTAATGTAGGGGTGAGTGTAAGGGTAGGCTAGGGTAGGGTTAGAGTAGCGTAGACTAGGGCAGGGTAGGAAAGGCTAGGGTAGGGTTAGGGGCATGGTAGTCTAGGGTTAGGGGCATGCTAGTAGGGTTAAGGTAAACTTGTATACATTTGGTCACAATCTTTCCTTTTCTCGTATGTTCACTCGTCCACTTTTGCATTCTGATATTTTCTACACTTTTTTTTTTCTTTCATTGGCATTTCATTGCCTAACATTCAACACTAATCTTATTCCACTAGGTGAGATCAACTGTGTGGAGTACACAATACTATTTGGCTCGATTAAACAACCATTTCTCAAGTATATTGTTTACCATGAAATCCCTTTAAAAATTTTCTCCAATAATTTTGGTTTCTTTCAACTCCTTTAAAAATTACGTGGTCTATCTCCCCACCGGTGTCTCCAGTGATCTTTGCACATGTCTTAGCTACCTCAATCCATTTTCTATCATCTCTTCCAAAATAAGTGCCACACCAATTTCTCCTTGTATGTAATCATTATGTATCCTGTTATTTCTTGTGTAGCCTCACATGTATTTTTACATGCTCATTTCACTTTGTCTTTTGTAATCTTTAGAGGTGGTGTTCTAGACTTGATCAAGGGAATAAAATTAATGAAATTACCTTGCTCTGATCATGTGAACTGATGCTTTTGCTTTGTATGTAGTGTTGGAATTTCTTTTTCACATCTCTTGCACCTTAGATATCTCAAATTATGAATATCCTAAACTAAAATATATAATTTCTTTTAATGTAGTCATTATTGTCGGATAAAAATATAATAAAAAAATAATATTTGGAGTTGTACTCGTTATTTATCTATTAAGTGAAATTTATTTATTTTTATAGTTTCTAACTCAATAAATAGCTATGCTTAAAGAATCAAACCGAACTAGGCAGTTCGACCGAAAATCAGTTTGGTAATTACTTCGGTCAATGCTAAAAATTGATCACGCAAAAAATTGGTTTTAAAACCGAAAAATCAGTGATGAACTGGTGAAAGCCAACGATTCAACCAGTCATGAACTGACAAAAATAAGTGGATCAACCAGTTAAACCGGTTCATAATATTTTTCAAGAAACTTTTAATTTTGCTAAATGCACCCATCTTTTTCCTAACTTTACCCCTTTTAAAATTCAAAAATCAATAAAAATAGGGATTAACTTAGCAATCTTAACATATATTTAATAAAAATAATTTTTCTCTTTTGTAATTAAGTTCTTAATAATTTTTTTTATTTCATAATCTTAATTGTCATAATACATTAATAATAAAAAAAATAATATTTTATTTAGACCGAGTCAACAACTGGTTTAATAACAGTTGAACCAATAAATCGTAAATTAGTACTTAATAGGTTTGATCATCGGTTTGATTTTAAAAACATAGATAATGATATAATACTATAAACGATTCCTTGTGATTAAATTTTTTTTAAAAATATCTACTTTTTGGATTTAACACAAATTTGATAATATAATGACTTAAATATCATACTATATTATATAAATATAATTATTTTAATTAATTCCCTTTTATAATAATTAATATTTTTTACTTAATTAATAAATTTCTAAATTTTTTATCATGTTTATACTGTTATCTTCTTTTAGTGAGGCGAGGAAAGAAAAAGTAAAACAAAACTCAAAATAAACAATATATAATTATGTTATGAAAGAGTCATAGAAGAAAATCTGTTTAGAATAAAATCAGTGAACACACTCATATTGGAGGGGTGTTTCAAACTTAAAATTCATTTTATATATGTATAAACATTAAACCTTAAACGCATTATTTATAATATTTATCCTTTCAAATAACTTAGAAGTAAAAAATAAAAAATAAATTTCCATAAAAGATAAATTTAAATATTTGAAGATTCAAAATTAGTAATCAGAGTTACCAATTTCGCATGTTATACCAAAATTTTATTGAACTAGTATTCACTATAAACATATTATTTTATAAAAAAATTATTATTAAATTCTAAGGTTGTATTACATTAAAAAATTACATTTCTAATCAAATTATCTTTAAAAAATAAGAATATATAATTTTTTCAAAATGATGGATGTGATTAACGAATCAATTTAATTTAGTTTAACTACGCTATGTATCTTTTTTTTTTAATTTCAAATTAATTCATTTTCATATTTTTAAATATTGTGTTATTTAAATTTTAAAATTTATACATTTGTGTCAAGAAATTGTAAATTGGTGTTAGATGTAAGTGATAAATAATGACAACTAACTAGCCTATAACATAATAATATAATGTAAATGTGTGTCAGAAGAAAAATCAAAATCAACTCACTTAGTTTCCCGGGGATTGTCCCTGCACTTACATAGTTTCTTCATGCACCTCTATAATTTTTTAAAATGACAAAAAAGTCCTTGATAAAAAAAGTAAAATTTCATTACCTCCCTCGCGCCTCTCTCGTAAAAAAATATTTAATTTTTTTACAAGTCTGGATGGGTTTGTTCAGACTTGTAAAGAATTTTCAAATTTAAAATTAGGTCCAATGGGCTTGTCTAGACCTGTAAAAGAAGTTACAAATTTTATACAAGCTGCATAGGTCTGTCTAGACTCATAGAAAAATTTGTAAATTTTTTTACAAGTTAAAATGGCCTCGTCCAAACTTGTAAAAAAATTTACAAATTCCGTTGCTCGGACCTCTTATTTCTCTCTTCCTCTCATTGCGTTATCTCTTTATTTAATTTTCATATCCTTTGTCCATGGGGCAATTGTAATAGGAAGGTTCTTAGAGAAGCTGCCAGTGTAGGATGGAATGCAGAATGCATTAAACTCAAATTGGAAATCAAGTCCAGACAAGTCTACACAATGGAATTTGTTAATTTTTTTTACAAGTCCAGATGGGCTCATGCATACTTGTAAAAAAATGCATACATGTAAAACATTTGCAAACTTTTTTACAAGTCCAGACAGGTCCATTCGGACTTGTGGTTGCAAATTTTTTTACAAGAGAGTTGTGAGAGAAGTAATGAATTTTTCACTTTTTTTACCTAGGGCTTCTGTGATTTTTAAAAAATTATGTAGGTGCAAGGAGAAAGTATGGAGGTATAGGAAGAAATTTCATAGTTTGCAATATTTAACGATTAAGTTTACAAATTTGTGATTATTATTCTTTTATAGAAAAATATGATTACCTAAAAAAATAGTTAGTAGATAAAATTATATTTTTAGATTATAATAACATGAAAGTTTCTTATAGTTACATTTATAGAGAAGCAAATCAGATTGTTGATTGCTTGGCAAATCATGGTCTCTTATGCTCGCATGGCATTATTATGTTGTTTAATAGTATCCAAGTTTTTACTTAGCTCTCTTTGTTTAGCAGAATGCTGGTTGCATTTCCTTTGCTAGAGGTTTCTAGTTTTGGGTTTTTGCCTTGCTTCATTCACCAAAAATATTTCATATAATTATATAAGTATACGTTTTAATTATTATTTTTATATTTATCCGCATTAAGACACATCAATGTAATATTTTTAACATACAAATATAGTATAATATTTTTAACTTTAAAAATATTTTGTGTAAAAAATATAAAAATAATATTAATTACAATTTGATAAGATTTTATAAGTTTACAATTAACATATATGCGATAAAATAAATTTTTTATATATATTTGTAAGAGATTTATTTAAATATATAAACCGTATCCTAATTAATATGAATATTGTATTTAATCATAATTAAAAATTATTATAGTTTAAATATATTAATAATCTTCATTATAATTGTGAGTTAAAATTAATATAAATATATATTCATTATATTTGATAAAATGAATAATATATATATATATATATATATATATATATATATATATATATTATTTATACTATTAAGAATGAATATTCATGTTGTATAATAATCGTTGAGAGGTCTAATAGTAAATTAATATCATAATGTATTTTCGACAAAACCCATATATATATATATATATATATATATATATATTCTTAGAAACGAGTTTAATATATAATGAATATAAGATGATTTATTGTGTAGATTTAATTATCAAGGAAAAACCTTTTTATTTAGTATTTACATACATAAGAGGAAAATCTCATTATTCTCGCACGTATTACAAGGAATTTGAATACGATTGATGAATCAATTTGTGTTTATATTCTAATTATAAATTAAGGCTTATAAAAAATTATAAATTAAATTTGTGCATGTTATTATAATTTAATATTGATTTCATTAAATCAGGAAGTTTTTTTTTCTACATTTATTCCATGTTATTAGTATTCCAATTTTTTTTATTGCAATATCAAAATTAATAAAATATTTTTTTTAAATAAATATTTTTTATTAAATAGAATATTTTATAGATCCCCAATTATGTTAATATATTTCATGTATTTATAGAGAGGTGATGAAATTTTTAATTTTTTACCTAGGTCATTTTTATCATTTTAAAAAATTATAGAGATGCAGGGAGAAACTATGGAGGTGCAGACAAAAATTCCCTATTTTGAAATATTTAATGGTTAAATTTGCAAAATTATTATTATTATTATTATTTTGTAGAAAAAAATGATTACCTAAAAAAATAGTTAGTAGACAAAATTTTATTTTTAGATTATCATAACTAAATATTTCTAATAATTACATTCATGGAGTTGGCATCTCTTTTAGTGGAGGTTTCTCATTTTGGGATTTTAGCATGCTTTATTCAAAAAAAACTTTTTCTTATAATTACATAAGTAATGTTTTAATTATTATTTTTATATTTATCCTCATTAAGACACATTGATGAAATATTTTTAACCTACAAAGATAGTATAATATTTTTAACTTTAAAAATATTTTTTCTAAAAACTATAAAAATAATATAATTAAAAATTAATAAGATTTTATGATGTCGCAATTAACATATACATGATAAAATAATTTTTTATATATATTTATACGAGATTTATTTAAATTTACTAACCATATCCTAATTATTATGAACATTGCATTTAATTATAATTATAAATTACTATGCTTTACATAATATTAATGATATTCATGATAATATTGAGTTAAAATTAATATAAATATATATTCATTATATGAGACAAAATAAATAATATATATATATTATATTTATACTATTATGAATGAATATTCACGTAGCATAATAACCATTAATAGGCCTAATAGTAAATTAATATCGTAATTACTAAATATGTATCTTTGACAAAACCAATATATATATTGAATATATTTTTCTTAGATATAAGTTTAATATATAATGAATATAAAATGATTTATCTGAAATTTTATAGATTATTTTTAAATTCTTCTGTTTCTAACATGAAAGCAATTTATTCTTTACATTTAATTTATTTACCCTGTTCTTGTATTAAAGAAAAATCTTTGTCTTTACATATATATAAAAGAGGAAAGTATCACTATTCTTACAGGCATTACAAGAAATTTGAATATGATCGATGAATCAATTTGTATTTATATTCTAATTATAAATTAAGATTTATAAAAAAATTATAAATTAAATTTGTGCATATTATTATAATTTAATATTATTTTCATTAAATTAGGAAGCCTTTTTCTATATTCATTCCATATTATTAGTATTCATATTTTTTTTATTACAATATCAAAATTAATAAAATAATTTTTTGTAATTATTTTATCTGAATAAATATTTTTTATTACATAGAATATTTCATAGATCCCAATTATTTTGCATATATTTAAGGTATTATATATATTTTTTGCAAAATTATGGATATGATAAATGAATCAATTTAATTTAGTTTAATTACATCATGTGTCATTTTTTTTAATTTGAAATAATTTATTTTTGTAACTTTAAATCATTGTGTTATTTAAATTTTAAAACTTATACATTTGTGTCAAGCAATTGGTATTGATAAATTGGTGTTAGATGTAAGTGATAAAGATTGACACAGCTAACTAACCCATAACATAATAATGTAATGTTAATGTGTGTTAGAAGGTAAAACATAATTGACTCACTTAGTTTGCAGGGAATTTGTCTCTTCACCTCAATAGTTTCTCCCTGTAACCCCGTAATCTTTTTAAATAAAAAAATGTCCTAGTAAAAAAATAAAAAATTTATTATCTCTCTCGTAAAAATATATTGTAATTTTTTTACATGTCCCGATGGTCCTATTCAGACTTGTGAAAGAATTTCCAAATTTTTTTACAAGTCTGTATGGGTCTGGTCAGACTTATAAAAGAATTTTCAAAGTTTTTTACAAGTCCGAATGGGTCTGTCTAGACTCACAAAAAAATTGGGGTAGTTTCTTTTAGCACCCCCTTATTTTCTATTTGCACCCCCTCAATGTTTACAATTTTCTGCTAAATTCCAAAATGCTCTCACCCCTTTTTATCCTAAGTTTTGTGACAAAACATTACCTAACTTCACAGCTGCACACGCACCTCTACCCACCTCTTTGAAAGAACAGTCTCACCCTATTTGAACATACATGACACAGGAAAATCCTAAAAATAGAGGTGAAAGAATATATACGTTCAAAGAGGATGAGAGTGCGAAATGGAGAAATCAATATAATCTTTCAAAGAGGTGGATAGAGGTGTGTGTGCAGCCATGAAGATGGATGATGCTTTATAAAAAAAACTTAGGGTAAAAGAGGGTGAGGATATTTTGGGGTTTTGTTGAAAATTATAAATATTGAGGGGGTGTGAATAGGAAATGATGGGTGTTAAAAGAAACTGCCAAAAATTAGCAAATTTTTTCATAAGTCAGATGGGCTCGTCCATACTGTTAAAAAACTTTACAAATATTTTTACAAGTCCAGACAGGACCATTCGGACTTGTAACCGCAAATTTTTCTGCGAAAAAGGTAATGAAATTTTTACTTTTTTTATCTAGGGCATTTTTATCATTTTAAAAAATTATGGAGGTGCAAGGAGAAACGATAAAGGTGCAGGGCGAAATTTTCTAGTTAGGAATATTTAACAATTAAGTTTACAAAATTGTGATTATTTTTTTTTTTTTTACAAATATGATTAGCTAAAAAAACAGTTAGGAGACAAAATTATATTTTTAGATTATAATAACTCAATGTTTCTTATAATTATAATTAGAGTTTAATTGGTATACACTGTTAGCGTAAAAGATTTTTACATTGACATTTAATCATGACTTTTCATTTATGTGTAAAGTCAACAAATTTACCATGCATGAAGGATTGTGATTGAATGTAAGTGTAAAAATCTTTACAATGACACTGTATACCAATTAAACTCTTATGATTATATTTATAGAGAATCAAAACAAGTGCTTGGTAACTGATGGTCTTTCATGCTCAGACGATATTATTATGTTTGATAGTATCCCAATTTTTACTTAGTTCTCTTTATTTAGCAGCTGATGTTGTTGGCATTTCTTTTCCTAGAGGTTTGTAAGTTTGTGCATTTGTCTTACTTTGTTCACCAAAAAATGTTTCTTATAATTACATAAGTATACATTTTAATTATTATTTTTATATTTATCCTCGTTAAGACACATTGATATAATATTTTAATGTATAAAGATAGTATAATATTTTTAACTTTAAAACTATTTTGTGTAAAAAATATAAAAATAATATTAATTACAATTGATAAGATTTTATAATGTTACAATTATCATATACGTGATAAAATAAATTTCCTATATATATTTATAAGAGATTTATTTAAATATATGAACCAAATCCTAATTAATACGAATATCATATTTAATCATAATATTATAAATTATTACACTTTACATAATGTTATTATGAATGAATAGTCACGCAGCATAATAACCGTTAAGAGCCTAATAGTAAATTAATATCATAATTAATAGTTATGTATCTTTTACAAAGTCAATATATATTAAATCTGTTTTTCTTAGATAGGAGTTTAATATATAATGAATATAAAATGATTTATCTTATATTTTATATATTATTTTTTAACTCTTTCTTTTTTTAACATGGAAATAATTTATTATTTAGATTTAATTATTTACCTTGTTTTTTATCAAGAAAAAACCTTTTTATTAAGTCTTTACATATATAAGAAGAAAGTATCATTATTCTTATGCGCATTACAAGAAATTTGAATACAATCGATGAATCAATTTGTGTTTATATTCTAGTTATAAATTAAGGCTTATAAAAATTATAAATTAAATTTATGCATATTATTATAAATTAATATTGATTTCATTAAATTAGAAAGTTTTCTTCTACATTTATTCCATATTATTAGTATTCAGATTTTTTTATTGCAATATCAAAATCAATAAAATAATTTTTTGTGATTATTTTATCTGAAGAAATAATTTTTATTAAATAGAATATTTTATAGATCCCCAATTATTTTGCATACATTTTGGGTTTTATTTATATATTTTTTGCAAAATGATGGATATGATTAATGAATCAATTTAGTTTAGTTTAACTATGCCATGTCTCATTTTTTAAAATTTAAAATTAATTTATTTTCATATTTTTAAATCATCATGTTATTTAAATTTAAAATTTATACATTTGTGCCAAGTCATTGGTAAATTGGTGTTGGATGTAAGTGATAAACAATGAAACAGCTAACTGACCCATAACATAATAATGTAATGTAAATGTGTGTCAAAAGATCAATCATAATTAGCTCACTTAATTTGCATGGAATTAGTCTCTGCACCTCCATAGTTTCTCCCTATACCTCTATAATTTTTTGAAATGACAAAAATTTCCTAGGTGAAAAAGGTAAAAATTTCATTACCTCTTTCATGCCTCTCTTGTAAAAAAAATTTGTAGTTCTTTTTACAAGTCCGAATGGGCCTGTCCAAACTTGTAAAAAAATTTACAAGTTTTTATGGGCCTGTTCGGACTTGTAAAAGAATTTGCAAATTTTTTGCAAGTCTGGATAGGTCTGTCTGGACTCATAATCCACTTACAGACCTTTTCACAGTAAACTGAGCTAGTGCCTCCCTCTATGAGGGTGCATGATAGAGTCCAGAAGGTCATGACTCCTGCAAACCATGTTCTGGTATTGAGGGAGTCTTCAAAAATTCCCTCGAGAATGGGAGAGATCCTGAAGCACGTGGAGGACCTATGAAAGTAATCAGGGAATGAGAACTCTAAGAAAGAAGGTCTCCATGGTAGCCCAGAGGATAAAAGATAAGCCTTTCCAAGCCAACACCAACTACTACATGTTAAATGAATTTATTAGCTTGGAATTGTTATGGTGCAAGGTTGCAGTGTTTTAGTACTCTTTTGAGAGACACTGCTCATAATTATGATGTCAATCTAATGTTACTTCTAGAAATGCAGGTCAACAGTGAAAGGGCTCAAAAAATTGTGCCAATATTGGGATTCGATCGCTGGCATATTGGAAGCACAATAGGGATATTTAGTAGAATTTGGTGCTTTTGGAACTAGTTTAGTTGGAATGTAAAATTCCATGCTAAGGATCACCACTTTATACACCTTAATGTTCGTTGGAGGAGGCAATTTAAGTGGCTTCTCACAGTAGTGTGTGAGAGCCAACATATTCAAAAGGAGACCCCTTTAGAAAAACTTGGTGAGGTAGTTGTTGAATACCATGGTCATTGGACTATGATTGGTGATTTTAACTTAATTCTCAAGGAACATGAATGGGAGGGTGGGTCGCCATCACAATCTTAGCAAGATATGTCTGATTTCATGAATTTGTTCAGTCTGATAACCTGTTGGATCTAGGATTTCAAGGACTTGCTTTCACCTAGAGGAGAGGCCAATTGAGGGAAAGATATATTGTATATTGATCAACATACCTTGGCGCTTAAGGTTCCAACAAGCTATCCTCGTCCACCTTTAGTTCTTAAAGTTTGATCACTTGT
This sequence comes from Psophocarpus tetragonolobus, assembly GCA_037954015.1. Classification (NCBI taxonomy): domain Eukaryota; kingdom Viridiplantae; phylum Streptophyta; class Magnoliopsida; order Fabales; family Fabaceae; genus Psophocarpus; species Psophocarpus tetragonolobus. Next base: position 39,106,731 of record CM075688.1, on the reverse strand, counting down.
CAATCCTGATCAGCATAACAAGCAAGGGAAATGTTAATAAGAAACTTTGATAACCCTTACCCCCAAAATGGAACCAATTGTAACTTTGAAACAGATGAGACCAATTAGCTTATGTAATCTTACTTACAAGCAATCAATAAGATACTTGCCTTGTAACCTTGCACAATAATGGATAAGTTAGTTATAGATCACAAATTTTCTACTAAACTCTCGGCAAGTGCACTAGTTGTATTGTAGTAACTGATAAATATATCATGTCAATCCACAAAGACTTGTCGATACTCAAAAACATCAATACTTTCTACTTGTACAAACGAAAGATAAAAGTAAATGAAACTACCAAACATAAATTAACTGAATCAAAAAATAAATAAAAGTGGTGGTTACACATATGATATTCATTTGGGTTTGACTCACTAAACCATCCCTCAAATGCATCAATGAACTCAAAATCCTTATTCACTCCCCATGTTCTGATTCCTTAAGAGCAAGATACTAGGCTATTTGGACTTTAGACCATGGGTCCCTCACACAATCTAAAGTCAAATAATCTGCATTAAGAAAAGGAGCTTAAGATAGCCAATGGGTTTTACTCTCTCCTGAGACATAAACCCCACTAGGAGATCTTCTCATTTTGCAAGTAAAATCCCTCTCCCAAGTTCATTCAACATGCAAAATCCATAGAACATAAAGACAATAAAGAACAAGGTAAAGAAGAACACTAACAATGGAAAGTAAACTTAGATTAAGAGAACAAAAATACAAATGAGTTCAAGTAAAGCTACATCAAATCCCAACTAAATAACAAAACCTAGCTAACCATCAGGGTGAATGAGTATGATGATGGATGAAGGCGGGTCTGAAGTATGCCCTCGTTTCTCTAGCAAATCCCAACTAAATAGCAAAACCTAGCTAATCCCCCGTTTCTCCATCAAAAGACACGCAATATAAAGATAGATTTGTTCATGAACATTGGGCGGTGGAAACACAGGAGTTGGACGCTGCTTTTAGGACACACGGTCCTAATTACGCCTAGTACTGGGCGACCCTATATATGGGCATTGGGTACCTATTTATAGCCGAGCGCTGGGCGGCCAAAATCTGGGAGCTAGACGCTCAGATTGACATTTTTGCCCCTCTCTGTTGCCACTATTGTGCACTCAGATCTTGATCATTTAATGCTTGAAAGCTATCACAACACCAATGAGCCCAAATCTACTGCCATTTCTTTAGTTTATCTCATAACCTAACTCAAAATAAATAAAATAAGAAAATAAACGTAAAATATATATAAATCCACCCCTAAAACTAAATTCCTAGATAATTTCTAATTTTAAATGAAAATAAAGGAAAACAAGGTCTTAATAAGAAGTAATTAGGATAACTGCATTATTTAACCTATGTAAAAATAGGTAATTTAGGCAATTATCAACTCTCCTAAACTTAAAGTTTTACTTGTCCTCAAGCATAAAGTCACTTTAGTGGATGACTAAAACAATAAACAATGATGCAAACAAAACATGCATGCTAATACAACACTAGATACAATAAACAATGATGCAAACAAAACATGCATGCTAATACAACACTAGATACAATAAACAATGACAACATGTGCTATGATAGAATGAGCTATGAAAAAATGCGCTATGACAAAAATGTCTTAGTTAAAAAAAGTAAAAATTTCATTACCTCTTTTGCGCCTATCTCGTAAAAATTTTGTAATTTTTTTATAGTTTGGACAGTGCAATCTAGACTTGTAAAATAATTTGACAAATTTTTTTACAAGTCCAAATGGGCTTGTCCAAACTTGTGAAAGAATTTGCAAATTTTTTTACAAGTCTGGATGGGTCTGTCCAGGCTCTTAAAAAAATTGCAAATATTCTTAAAAGTTAGGGTGGGTCCATCCAGACTTGTAAAAAAACTTTACAAATTCGATTGTCAGGACCTCTAATTTCTCTCTTCCTCTTATTGCGTTGTCTCTTTATTTAATTTACATATTCTTTGTCCTTGTCACAATTATAATAGGAAGGTTCTTAGAAAATCTGCTAATAGAGGATGAGATGTAGAACACGTTAAACTCAAATTGGAAATCAAGTTCGGACAGGTCTGAACAATGGAATTAGTAAATTTTTTTAAAAGCTCAGATGGGTCTATCCAAACTTGTAAAAAAATGTGCAAATATTTTTTAATCTAGACAAACTAATCTGAACTTTTAAAAAAACTTACAAATTTTTTACAAGTCCAGATAGGCCCATTCTGACTTGTTATTGCAAACTTTTTGCGAGATAGGTAATGAAATTTTCATTTTTTTTACATAGGGCATTTCTGTTATTTATAAAAAATTATGGATGTTAAAAGAGAAAGTATGGACGTGTAGGAAGACATTTCATAGTTTAGAATATTTAACGATTAAGTTTCAATAATAGTGATTGTTATTTTTTTGTAGCAAAATATGATTACCTAAAAAAATAGTTAGTAGACAAAATTATATTTTTAGATTATAATAACTCAATGTTTCTGATACTTACATTTATACAGAAGCAAAAGTAGGCAATTGACTACTTGGCAAATCATAGTCTCTCATGCTTGAACGACATTATTTTGTTTAATAGTATCCTAGTTTTTACTTAGTTCTCTTTATTTAGCAGGTGATGCTGGTTGCATTTCTCTTGCTATAGGCTTCTAGTTTTATGCTTTTACCTTGCTTTGTTCACCAAAAACTGTTTCTTGTAATTACATAAGTATACGTTTTAAATATTATTTTTATATTTATCCTCATTAAGATACATTTATGTAATATTTTAACATACAAAGATAGTGATGCAAAAAACTTTTGCACTCCCCTTGATCTTCTCCTTGAGGTTCCAAGTACCATGAAATGGATGATGGAGGGGAAAGAAAATGGAGGTGGGTGCCACTCTCAAAGAGGGATAAGCCAAAATTTTTAGGTTTGCCACAAGGAAAGGAACTCTTGATAAAAACCAACTAGGAAGAGGTTCCCCAAGAGAGAGGATCCTCAAGACCTTTTACTAAGAATGTGCTCACAAATAGACTATTTTCATTCAACTTCAAAGGTGAAATTTTACAATGAGGAGGAATGAGTATATACAGCCCAATGGGAGAGCTTGGGCACACACTTGGGCTTAATTAGGATTAAGACTAATTAACCCAAGTCTTAGGCTTTAAGTGAGGCACCTAAGTTCACCCCCATGGGTGCAATTAGCATCTCCTAATGTGAATAGGCTAGCCCAAAATCATGTCTTGATTTATGCACCCATTCTAAGTTTACTCCTCCTTTTAACTAAAGACACTTATACCTTATAAACTAAGAAGATGGCCGAAAATACTTGGTCTTAAAGGAATTAAAAATACTCTCCTATAATTAAAATAAAATATTTACAAGCTAAAAATAATGAAGACTATGGCTTCGAATCTTCAATGAGCTTTCATCCATGTGATGCCTTCCTTGAGTCCTCTTAGCCATGATGCATGCTAGGTGGGATTGCATCATCTCCTCACCCTTGGAGAGGATTTGACCTCAAATCCTGAGACTTTTCTTCCTCTTTTTCAAAGTCTACAAGAAAATAAGAAAAGTAGTAAGTATATGCAGATAAGTGATTTTAGGGGGAGTGAGAGACCTCTTAGGAATGGGGTAGTGGAGTCTATCTGAATAAATAATTTTTATTTTAATATAATTTTTTTTTCTAAATTTATTCCATATTATTAGTATTCAGATTTTTTTATAGCAATATCAAAACTAATAAAATAATTGTTTTACAATTATTTATCTGAATAAATATTTTTTATTAAATATAATATTTTATAGATCCCTAATTATTTTGCATATATTTCGGGTATTATATATATATATATATATATATATATATTGAAAAATGATAAATATGATTAATGAATAAATTTAATTTAGTTTAACTATGGCATGTCTCATTTTTTAATTAGAAATTAATTTATTATTTAAATTTTAAAATTTATACATTTGTGTCAAGTAATTTGTAAATTGGTGTTAAATGTAAGTGATAAAAAATGACAGCTAACTGACCCATAACATAAAAATATAAAGTGTATCAAAAGATAAATCATAATTGACTCACTTAGTTTGTAGGGGATTTGTCTCTCGACCTCTATAGTTTTTCCCTACACCTCCATAATTTTTTTAAAATGATAAAAATATCCTAGGTAAAAAAAGTAAAATTTCATTACCTCTCTCGCGCCTCTCTGATAAAAAAATTTATAATTTTTTTGACAAGTTCGGACACTACAATCCTGACATTCTGGATGGGCCTGTCTAGACTTGTAAAAGAATTTGCAAATTTTTTTACAAGTCCTGATGAGTCTTTCCGGACTTGTAAAAAAAGTTGTAAATATTTTTACATGTTTGGATGGGTCTGTCTAGAGTCATAAAAAAAATTGGAATGTTTTTTACAAGTTAGGATGACCTCGTTTGAAATTGTAAAAACATTTACAAATTCCATTGTCTTGACCACTCATTTCTCTCTTCCTTTCATTGCGTTATCTCTTTATTTAATTTTCATATTCTTTGTCCTTGTTGCAACTATAATAGGAAGGTTCTTAGACAAGCTCCTAGTGGAAGACGAGATGCAGAACGCGTTAAACTTAAATTGGAAATCAAGTCCGGAGAATCAGGTTTGTTAATATTTTTACAAGTCTAGACGGGCTCATGTAGACTTGTAAAAAAATGTGAAAATTTTTTGAGTCTAGACAGAACCATCCATACTATGTAAATTTGAAAATTTTTTTACAAGTTCAGACAGGTCCATTCAGACTTGTAGTTGCAAATTTTTTTACGGAGAGCTGCGAGAGAGGTAATTAATTTTTTTATTTTTATACCTAGGGAATTGCCATTACTTTTAAAAAATTATGGAGGTGTAGAGAGAAACTATGGATGTGCAAGTAGAAATTCCCAAGTTTGCAATATTTAATTATTAAGTTTACAAAATTATGATTATTATTTTTTGTAGAAAAATATTATTACAAAAAAAAATAGTTAGTAGACAAAATTATATTTTTAGATTATAATAACTAAATGTTTCTTATAATTACATTTATAGAGAAGCAAAACAGGCTGCTGCTTGGAAAATCATTGCCTCTCATGCTTGGATGATATTATTATGTCTGATAGTATCCAAATTTACTTACTTAGTTCTCGTTATTTAGCAACCGATGTTGTTGGCATTTCTTTTCCTACAAGTTTCTAATTATGGGCTTTTTCATTGCTTTGTTCACCAAAACATATTTTTTATAATTACATAAGTATAAGACAAACTTCTCTCACAAACCAAATATTTGTCTATTGCTCTACTTTTTTATCTTTTTATCAAGCATGTTACTTATCATATTTTCTTTCACTCTTTTTAGATGATAATTAACATTAATTTTTATATATAATTTATTTTATTTTAAATTTGTGGGGAGGGACCATGACCTTTGCCAATCTCCCCGTCCCTTTGTCCCTGGGTAGTGGCAGTAGTGTCGACGACATATAGTGGGGATGGTGGTGGTGGCGATGGTAAGGGTTGACTACGGTGGTGGCACCGCCCTAAATAGCCACTACCACCGTCATCATCACCATCCCTATCGTTGTTGCCACCAGAGTCAGTACCATCACCCTCACTCCCGATGCCGCCAGCACAACCTTCAGTATGTCTACCATTGCCGTAGACAAAGATTTTGGTTTGTAAGAGAAGTTTGAGAGAACCACATGAGCTTCTTTAATTAACAACTAAATTTAAACCGCTTATTGAAATCCTATGATTATTATTATATGTTTTCTCATTTCTCACCATTACCCTTTTCTAACTTGAGTTATCCTCACATTTTAATTATTATTTTTATATTTATCCTCATTAAGACACATCAATGTAATATCTTTAACATAATATTAATTAAAATTTAATAATATTTTATAATTTTACAATTAATATATACGTGATAAAATAAATTTCCTATATGTGTTTATTATAAATTTATTTAAATATATGACAATATCTTAATTAATATGAATATTTTATTTAATCATAATTAGAAATTATTATACTTTACATAATATTAATGATATTCATGATAATTATGAGTTAAAATTAATATGAATAATTTATTATTAGATTTAATTATTTACCTTGTTCTTATGTCAAAGAAAAACCTATTTATTAAGTCTTTAAGGGGAAAATATCATTATTCTTGCGCGCATTACAAGACATTTGAGTACCATGGATGAATAATATTGTTTTTATATTCTAATTATAAATTAAGCCTTATAAAAAAAATTATAAATTAAATTTGTGCATATTATTATAATTTAATATTGATGTCATTAAATTAGGAAGTTTTTTTCTACATTTATCCCATCTTATTAGTATTCAGATTTTTTTATTGCAATATCAAAATTAATAAAATAATTTTTTTATAATTATTTTATCTAAATTAATATATTTAATTAAATAGAATGTTTTATAGATCCCATTATTTTGCATATATTTCGGATATTATATATATGATTTTTGCAAAACGGTGGATATGATTAATGAATCAATTTAATTTAGTTTAACTATGCCATGTCTCATTTTTTAATTTTAAATTAAATTATTTTCATATTTTTAAATCATTGTATTATTTAATTTTAAAATTTATGTATTTGTGTCAAGCGATTGGTAAATTGGTGGTGTTAGATGTAAGTGATAAATAATGACACAGCTAACTGGTACATACATAATAATAGAATGTAAATGTGTGTCAGAAGATAAATAAAAATCGACTCACTTAATTTGTTAGGAACTTGTCCCTGCATGTCCATAGTTTCTCCATGCACCTCCATAATTTTTTAAAATGACAAAAAAGTCCTAGGTGAAAAAGTAAAAATTTCATTACCTCCCTCGTGCCTATCTTGTAAAAAAAAATTAAATTGTAATAGGAATTTGCAAATTATAATAGGAAGGTTCTTAGAGAAGTTGCTAGTGGAGGACGAGATACAGAATGCGCTAAACTCATATTAGAAATCAAGTTCGGACAGGTCCGGACAGTAGAATTTTTTAATTTTTTTTTACAAGTCTAGATGGGCACATGCAGACTTGCAAAAAAAAATGTGCAAATTTCTTTATGAGTCTGGACAGAACCATCCGGACTATATGAAAAATTTGCAAATTATTTTACAAGTCCGGTCAGGTCCATCTGGACTTGTAGTTGCAAGTTTTTTTACGAGAGAGCTGCAAGAGAGGTAATGAAAATTTTCCTTTGTTTTCCTAGGGCATTTTTGTTATTTTTAAAAAGTTATGGAAGTGCAAGGAGAAAGTATGGAAGGGCAAGAAGACATTACGTAGTTTGGAATATTTAACAATTAAGTTTAAATAATAGTGATTGTTATTTTTTTATAGCAAAATATGATCACCTAAAAAAATAGTTAGTAGACAAAATTATATTTTTAGATTATAATAACTCAATGTTTCTTATAATTACATTTATAAAGAAGTAAAGCAGATTGCTGACTGCTTGGCAAATCATTATTAGTAGACAAAATTATATTTTTAGATTATAATAATTCAATGTTTCTTATAATTACATTTATGGAGAAGCAAAGCAGGCTGTTGACTGCTTGGCAAATCATGGTCTCTCATGTTCATACGAAATTGTTATGTTTGATAGTATCCAGTTTTTATTTAGTTCTCCCACAACATAATGATATAATTTCAAATTAAGTCATTTACATATTTTTAAATAATTGTGTTATTTAAATTTTAAAATTTATACATTTGTGTCAAGCAATTTGTAAATTGGTGGTGTTAGATGTAAGCGTTAAACAATGGCATAGCTAACTGCCCATAACGTAATAATATAATGTAAATTGTGTTCCAAGATAAATCAAAATCGACTCACTTAGTTTGTTGGGAATTTGTCCCTGTACATCCATAGTTTCTCCATGCACTTCCATAATGTTTTAAAATGACAAAAAATTCCTAGGTAAAAAACGTAAACATTTCATTACCTCTCTCACACCTCTCTCGTAAAAAAGTTTGTAATTTGTTTTACAAGTTCGGATGAGCTTGTCCAGACTTAAAAAAGAATTTGCAAATATTTTACAAGTCCGTATAGGCCTGACTGGACATGTAAAAGAATTTGCAAATTTTTTTACAAGTCAAGATGGCCTCGTCAGAACTTATAAAAAAATTTACAAATTGTATTGTCCAAACCTCTCATTTCTCTCTTGCTCTCGTTGTGTTATCTCTTTATTTAATTTTCACATCATTTGTCCCTGTTGCAATTGCAATAGGAAGGTTCTTAGAGAAATTGCTAGTGGAGGACGAGATGCAGAATGTGTTAAACTCATACTAGAAATCAAGTTTGGAAAGATCCAGACAATGGAATTTGTGAATTTTTTTTTACAAATCTAGATGGGCTCATGCAAACTTGCCAAAAAATGTGCAAATTTTTTTGACTCTACATAGAACCATCCAGACTTGTAGTTGCAAGTTTTTTTACGAGAGGGCTGTGAGAGAAGTAATCAAATTTTTATTTTTTTTCACGTAGGGCATTTCTGTTATTTTTAAAAAATTATGGAGGTGCAGGGAGAAAGTATGGAGGGGTAAGAACACATTTTGTAGTTTGGAATATTTAACGATTAAGTTTAAATAATAGTGATTGGTATCTTTTTATAGCAAAATATGATTACCTAAAAACATAATTAGTAGACATAATTAGTAGACAAGTCCGTTCGGACTTGTAGTTGCAAATTGTTTTATGAGAAAGCTGCAAGAAAAGTAATGAAATTTTTACCTTTTTTACCTCGAGCAATTCTGTTAACTTTAAAAAATTATGGAGGTGCAAGGAGAAAGTATTGAGCAGCAAGAAGACATTTCGTAGTTTGAAATAGTTAACGATTAAGTTTAAGTAATAGTGAATGTTATTTTTTTATAGCAAAATCTTATTATCTAAAAAAATAATTAGTAGACAAATTATATTTTTAGATGATAATAACTCAATGTTTCTTATAATTATATTTATAGAGAAGCAAAACAGGCTGTTGACTGCTTGGCAAATCATGGTTAGTCGACAAAATTATATTTTTAGATTATAATAACTCAATGTTTCTTATAATTACATTTATGGAAAAGCAAAGCAGGCTGCTGACTGCTTTGCAAATCATGGTCTTTCATGCTAAAAAAACATTATTATGTTTGATAGTATCCAATTTTTACTTAGTTCTCCCATAACATAATAATATAATTTTAAATTAAGTCATTTACATATTTTTAAATCATTGTGTTATTTAAATTTTAAAATTTATACATTTGCATCAAACAATTTGTAAATTGGTGGTGTTAGATGTAAGTGTTAAACAATGACATAGCTAACTGCCCATAACATAATAATGTAATGTAAATATGTGTCAGAAGATAAATCAAAATCGACTCACTTAGTTTGTTAGGAATTTATCCCTGCACTTCCATAGTTTCTCCATGCACCTCCATAATTTTTTAAAATGACAAAATCATCCTAGGTAAAAAAAGTAAAAAATTTCATTACCTATCTCACGCCTCTCTTGTAAAAAAGTTTGTAATTTTTTTAGAAGTTCGGATGAGCTTGCCCAAACTTAAAAAAGAATTTTCAAATTTTTTTACAAGTTTGTATGGGCCTGGCTGGACATGAAAAAGAATTTGAAAATTTTTTTACAAGCTGGATGGGCCTGTCTAGACTCATAAAAAAATTTTCAAATTTTTTTACAAGTCAAGATGGCCCATCAGAACTTGTAAAAAAATTTACAAATTCCACTATCCAGACCTCTCATTTCTCTCTTGCTCTCATTGCGTTATCTCTTTATTTAATTTTCACATCATTTGTCCCTGTTGCAATTTTAATAGGAAGATTCTTAGAGAAATTGCTAGTGGAGGACCAGATGTATAATGTGTTAAACTCATACTGGAAATCAAGTTCGGACAGGTTCGGACAATGGAATGTGTGAATTTTTTTTACAAGTCTAGATGGGCTCATGCAGACTTGCAAAAAAATGTGCAAATTTTTTTATGAGTATGGCAAAACCATTTGGACTATGTGAAAAATTTCCAAATTATTTTAAAAATCCAAACAACTCCGTTCGGACTTGTAGTTGCAAATTTTTTTATGAGAAAGTTGCAAGAAAAGTAATGAAATTTTTACCTTTTTTACCTCGAGCATTTCTATTAACTTTAAAAAATTATGGAGGTGCAAGGAGAAAGTATTGAGCAGCAAGAAGACATTTCGTAGTTTGAAATAGTTAACGATTAAGTTTAAGTAATAGTGAATGTTATTTTTTATAGCAAAATCTTATTATCTAAAAAAATAATTAGTAGACAAATTATATTTTTAGATGATAATAACTCAATGTTTCTTATAATTATATTTATAGAGAAGCAAAACAGGCTGCTGACTGCTTGGCAAATCATGGTTAGTTGACAAAATTATATTTTTAGATTATAATAACTCAATGTTTCTTATAATTACATTTATGGAGAAGCAAAGCAGGCTGCTGACTGCTTTGCAAATCATGGTCTTTCATGCTAAAAAAACATTATTATGTTTGATAGTATCCAGTTTTTACTTAGTTCTCCCCTAACATAATAATATAATTTCAAATTAAGTCATTTACATATTTTTAAATCATTGTGTTATTTAAATTTTAAAATTTATACATTTGCATCAAACAATTTGTAAATTGGTAGTGTTAGATGTAAGTGTTAAACAATGACATAGCTAACTGCCCATAACATAATAATGTAATGTAAATATATGTCAAAAGATAAATCAAAATCGACTCACTTAGTTTGTTGCGAATTTATCTCTGCACTTCCATAGTTTCTCCATGCACCTCCATAATTTTTTAAAATGACAAAATCTTTCTAGGTTAAAAAAGTAAAAATTTCATTACCTCTCTCACACCTCTGTTGTAAAAAAAGATATTAATTTTTTTTACAAGTTCGGATGAGCTTGTCCCAACTTAAAAAAGAATTTGCAATTTTTTTAAAAAGTCCGTATAGGCCTGGCTGGAGAGAAAAAATTAGTTTTTTTAAAACATTCTTAACTATTAAACCATTTTTTTAAATTATTAAGCCACTTTTTTCATATTTTTCTGTCCACAAAAAGTCAATTTTTAGGAATGTGAGAAAGATTTTTTTTTAACTTTATATATATATATATATATATATATATATATTCATTTTTAAATTTTAATTTTAATATTTATCCAAAAAATTTCTCTAAGAAATTATAAAACTATCATTTTTAAATTAAAAAAATGATTTTTTTTTTAAGTTTGAAATTACTCATTTTTAAAATTCTAAAACTACATAATGTAAATTGTCTTAATTACCTTTTGTCCATTATTATATACCCATTTTTTAACTTCAAATTGGGTACAGGAGGTAAAACATAAGAAATATAACAATAAAAAATTATATAAAATATATAATTTATAAATATAACATTGTAATAGGAAAAATTTTGTGAAATAAAAGAAAAAGAAAAAGCATGTAAAAAAAGTGAAAATAAAAGAAAGAATGTTGACCACGTAAAAGGGATTTTGTGAAATAGATGAAAAAAAAAATCATGTAACACAAAGTGAAAATACAAAGAAAGAATGTTGACCATGTAAAAGAATAAATAAATCCTCTATGTTGTTTTTTAAGATGTTCTTATTAATTACGTCCCTCAAATAATAGATTATAGATGAGTCAAGACAAAAATGTTTCGAATTCAAAATATTATAATTGTTAATTTTAATATTTATGTATATTTTTTAAAGAAGATGTATATGGATTAAGCACGAATTTTGATTACGTAAAATTACTCTATTTATTAAGACCGAATATTTAGGAGATCCATTTTAAATTTTTACTAGAATAATAAAGCCTAAATAATGAAATGTTATAAATATATTGGTTGTCTTCAATAAAATTTACATTGATAAATAAATATTTGTGAAATAAATAAATTAGAAAATTGTGGTAATTTAAAACAAAATAATATATTTACTAGAAAACTTACCATTTAATATTTGATGAATTGATACAAAATAAACAATTTGCGTAAGTAAAATATGTATAAATAAGAAAAAGAACAACATATCGGTGGAAAGGAATAAAAGGAAACAAATTGGACTGTATTTTTTAATTTGAACATTTGAAGATTCAAGAATTGTGACGTAATCAATAATACAAAGTTTTTTTTTCTTACTTTGTTCATCCACCCTACCTAAAACATGTAATAATTAGTTCATTTGCTTAAGTTAATTTTTTTCATAAAAAAAAATATAGATCACATATGAGTTTTAAGTTCTACTTAAACCTGTAATTATTTGGTTTGCCTTGAATATGTAATTGTTACATCTGGATTAATATCTATTACTCACGTCTTCTTTTATTTATTTATACTTTTATCTTTTATGCATATTCTATTAAGCAGGATGATGTTTGTTTTAGTTCTTTCTATGTTGTTGTTTCTTTAATTATATATTATAGATTGTAGATCAAGTTCCATCCTACTAATAAGACCAATGTTGTTTTGTAGAATATGGGTTGTGCAAGAGCACCCTTGAAATCTTTGTCGAGACTTTTATGTAGAAAAAGAAAAGACTAATTAAAATTTTTTTAGAATTTTCCATCTTGTGTCAAGTTGAAGCCTGTTTGATTGTGTACGATAATGGTAATGGTGATGTTGGACCAGTGACTTGGCCCCAAGACTTCGTAGTAGTATGTTCCATCATTGAAAACTATGACTATAAGAGGATTGAGAAACCTTCCAAGAATTTTGATATTCAAGACTTTTTTTAGAATAGAGAGGAATGATTGAAGTTGAGATTTCCCAATTTCATAATTAAGTCAGAAACATCAAGTATCCAACTTGAGATCCATGTTTGAGCAACATAGGAGATGAGCAATTGGAGTCATTCCTTAATAATGTCAATGCTAAGATTTTAGCTTGTGATTAAAGAATTGCATCTTGAAAAAATGTGAATCACGATGAAACAACATCAATTTCATTGCCTCCTATCCAAGCCAACCCAATTACATTCACAACATTTCTCAATTAGTATGTTGGAACTAATCAGTATGTTGGAGGTGGAGTTAGCATCCTAAGAGATATACAACAAGGTGATACTTGCTTTAGCTGCACGCCAAATATGGCTCGAGAAAGATTTGCTTACTCACAAGAAGCCATCTCAATTGCTTTCAGAAAGAATCTCAAAGTCAAAGATATGGTAAATAGTAGTAGACAGGAATCAAGTTTATGTTCCTCTAAATTCAAGTAACCAACTTGGAGGTCTATGAATTAGTCTAATCAATTTGTTTAGTGGACTAAAGGACCCATTAGACTTTTCGATTGTAATAATCCCATTAATGGTGATATTGTTGGTTGGACCAATCAACCCAATAGATTTATCTTCAAGAATATTACCATCCAGTTTCAGAATTTGCAATAAGTAAGAAGTAGCTTTGTTTGCCTTGCCATCACTACTTGATGGATACCAGTCACATTACCACTGTAATATGCTTTCTCAATGTAAACTCTAATCTTTATTCTATTATTGTTTAGTTTAATATGGAGCTAGAGGTTTCATATTACTAGCACGGGCAGATGTTGACTGATTTTATATGTACTTTCAAAGGATTATGATATTTCTTTTGAATTCATTGTTAAAACTATATTTTGCTTAGATCTAAAACTTTGATTGAGAAGATTTTATTTGTCTAATTTTATCAAGAAGTAATAGAGGAGAAAACTTTTATATATATATATATATATATATATATATATATATATATATATATATATATTTATTTATTTTGTTGCTACGGAGAATTCATGAGGTGTTTTTATTCATGACATAGACGTTTCCATGAAGTCTTTGAATACATGATGCTTGTGTGAAATAAAAAATTAATTATGATTATTTCTGTAATTTAATATTAATTTCAGCAAATTTTGGACCTAGCTTGTTTTTTATCTTATTTTAAATTATCAATATTAATAATTTAATTTTAATTTCATAGAATTTTTATTTTCAATATCAAAATAAAATAAAATAATCATTCCTTTTATTATCCCTAAATAAAATAAATTTAGGATAACATAACATTATTTTAATCTAATGATATTTTAACCATTAATTTTTTATTTTAAACACTCACTAATACCTTTTTTTTTCTTTCTATTATTGTTCATATCACATCATATTATCTATCATATCTATATTTTTTATAGTATATTTCTATCCATATCACATCATATTATCTATCATATTTATATTTTCTATATTTTTTTAGGTCTTAAATATATAACAACACAAAAAATAGGTGTTAAATATATAATATTAAAAATAGGTGTTAACTACTAACATAAGAGGAAAGTATCACTATTCTTGCACACATTATGTTATTTAAATTTTAAAATTTATACATTTATATCAAACAATTGGTAAATTGGTGTTAAATGTAAGTGATAACAATGAAATAGCTAACTGGCTATAACATAATAATGTAAATGTAAATGTGCGTCAGAAGATAAATCACAATCAACTAACTTAGTTTGTAGGGAATCTGCACCTTCATAGTTTCTCCCGATACTTCCATAATTTTTTAAAATGACAAAAATGTCCTATGTAATAAAATTAAAAATTTCATTACCTCTCTCGCGCCTCTCCCTAAAAAAATCTGCAATTTTTTTTAGTATGGACTTGTAAAAATATTTGCCAATTTTTTTACATGTTTAGATGGGCCTGTCAAGACTTGTAAAAGAATTTCAAAATTTTTTACAAGTTTGGATGAGCCTGTCTGGACATGTACAAGATTTTTTACAAGTCCAGATGGTTCTGTCTAGAATCATAAAAAAATTTGCAAATTTTTTTAGAAGTCCAAATGCGCCTGTCCAAACTTGTAAAAAAAAATTACCTCTCATTTCTCTCTTCCTCTCATTGCGCTATCTATTTATTCAATTTTCATATTTTTTGTCCTTCTTGCAATTGTAATAGGAAGGTTCTTAGAAAAGTTGTTAGTGGAGGACGAGATGCAGAACGCGTTAAACTCAAATTAGAACTCAAGTCCATAAATGTCCAAACAATGGAATTTGTGAATATTTTTACAAGTCTAGACGAGCCCATCTAGATTTGTAAAAAAATATGCAAAGTTTTTTATGAATCCGGATAGACTCATCTGAACTTGTAAAAAAATTTAGTCTACATAGACTTATTCAGACTTGTAATTGCAATTTTTTTTACGAGAGAGGTGCGAGAAAGGTAATGAAATTTTTACTTTTTTTACTTAAGATATTTTTGTCATTTTAAAAAATTATGGAAGTACAAGGAGAAATTATGGATGTGTAGGGAAAAATTCCCTAGTTTGCAATATTTAACAATTATGTTTACAAAATTGTGATTATTATTTTTTATAGAAAAATATGATTACCTAAAAAAAATAGTTAGTAGACAAAGTTATATTTTTAGATTATAATAACTCAATGTTTCTTTTAATTTACATTTAGAGAGAAGTAAATCTGGCTTCTGACTGCTTAGCAAATCATGACCTGTCATGCTTGGATGACATTATTATCTTTGATAGTATTCCAGTTTTTAGTTCTCTTTATTTAGCAGCTAATGCTGTTAGCATTTCTTTTCCTAAAGGTTTCTTATATTCACAAAAAAATATTTCTTATATTACTTAAGTATATTTTTTAATTATTATTTTTATATTTATCCTCATTAATATTTTTAATATTCAAAGATAGTATAACATTTTTAAATTTAAAAATATTTTATATAAAAAATATAAAAATAATATTAATTACAATTTGATAAAATTTTATAATATTACAATTAATATATAGGTGATAAAATAAATTTCCTCTATATATATATATATATATTTATAAAAGATTTATTTAAATATATGAACCGTGTCATGATTAATATGAATATCGTACTTAATCATAATTATAAATTATTATGTTTTACCTAATACTAATGATATTCATGATAACTGTGAGTTAAAATTAATATGAATATATATTCATTATATTCTGACAAAACAAATAATATATATACGAGTTTAACTGGTATATACTGTCAGTGTACAAAATTGTGATTGAAAGATTGTGATTGAATATTAATGTAAAAATCTTTACACTTGACAGTATATATCAATTAAACTATATATATATATATATATATATATATATATTATATTTATGCTATTATGAATGAATATTCACCTAGCATAATAACCGTTGAGAGGTCTAGTAAATTAATATCGTAATTAATAGTTATGTATCTTCAACAAAAATATTAATAGTTTAATATATAATGAATATAAAATGATTTATCTTATATATATTGTTTTTAAATTCTTTTTTTTTCTAACATGAAAATAATTTATTATTTAAATTTAATTATTTACTTTGTTCTTATATATATAAAAAAACCTTTTTATTAAGTCTTTCCATATATATAAGTTTTATTTTATAATGAGAGGTTTTAATTTTTAATCTTTATATAACTAGTTTTTTATTTGTATAATATTTGTATATGTCTAATGTTAAAAAGTTTATATGAACCCAAGTCAATATTATTTAGATTTTTTCGAATTTTAATCTCTCTTTTTTTAATTGTGTATTTTATTCATCTTATTATTATATATACTTATTTATTTAAATTTATAAGATATTGCTTTCTTATTATTTGAATTATATGTTCTCTTTTGAAATTAAGAATATATTTTCTTCATCTCATTATTATATATACTTATTTATTTAAATTTATAAGATATTATTTTTTATTATTTAGATTTTTTCTAATTTTAATCTCTCTTTTTCTTTTTAAATTAAGAATATGTTTTCTTTTTAAATAAAGAATACAACAAATATATTATTATTATTATTATTATTTATTTATTTTAATATTATATATTATTTATGTATTATAATGAATATCTATCTATTTATTTGTTTATTTATTATTATTATTATTATTATTATTATTATTATTATAATAAGATCGTTAACAATTCTTACATGTCATTCTCTTAAAAATATTTTTAAATTTTTTTTTTATATTTTTAATTTTATATTTATACTTATAATAAAACTTTATTATTCTAAAATGAAAAATATGTTGTTATTATTTATGTATCACCATCACCACTAGCGAGAATGTGAATCAATTTGACAAAATTGTTTTAACTTATTGAATAATCTAATGTTACGCATATAAAGAACTTCCTATTATACAACACATCTCAGTTATTGCAGCGGCAATATGTTAATCAACTTGCAGTCAAATATGTGCTATGTGTACAGACAACACAAGATTTGCTTTCTCCAATTCCCACTAAAGAATCATGTCTTTGTAACGTGGATATGATGGATGCAATTGACAAATGTACTAATGCAGCAACTGAGAATGGATATAATGGTTGCAAAACAAAGAAAACAAGTGTTATATAAAGATTGACGACGGGTGTGCAATTTCGTGGACAGTTAATATGCCATTCTTTTTGCGAATGTAAATTCAACCTTTTTTCCTACTAAAGCGAATGCAAATGCTATTTTCCAATCAACAATAACGTTCTATAATCAATTCAATGCTTAAGGAAAAAATATAAATCATAATTCCTAATTTAGGATTCATATAATTTGAAAAAGAAAATCATTAATAAAGAATCATAAAATTTCACAATCTGACTTTAATACCACATGTAGAAATTCTATTATAATAGTTTCTTAGAATTTTTTCTCCCTCACTCCTTTTTTAATTCCGAAAACCACGTTCTTTTCTACATTTTTTTTAAAACATGCTATATACTATCTTTAATTTTATTAATCTTTGTTTAACATTTATACTTGTTCTTGCAACTTTTAAATACATTTTTCAATTTTGCTATTTTTATTTTTTAAATTTAGTTATTGATGAATACAAGTAACAATGTACTTATTTAAATTTAAAACTATCTATTTTTAAATTTGAAAAATTGACAATTTAGTTATATGTCAATTACCCATATTAAAATTGTTTGTTATAAATTGACACAAAATTTAATAGCAACATTCATAGTTAACTACAATGGGAGAGGCATAAGCGATGATGTGGACTTAATAACCTGGTTGCATCACCACATATGACCTTATGAATCCAACATTGTAATATCCCTAAATTCTAATATTATATACATTAATTATTCATATAATTTAATTCTCATCTATTGCATATTATAACTCAAATTACTATAAAATGAATTTTTCACACAACACAATCAATTTAACATCATAAACATCTCTATTTTGTCAAAATTTAAAACAAAATATAATATAACACATACAACAATTGTTTGCCCAATGAACCTCGTCACCTGGCAAAACTAAGGGTAGTTGCAAATGGCAAAACCTCTGCTGCATAATTACTCAAACCTGCTACATGCAACCTAATCATACATAATATTCTATTTCACTTATCAAATACCTAACATATTATTTTCACATATACATTACATGCTCTTTCTTAGTAAAAACATAACAAATACATGACTCATACCACACAAACGCATAACATGTCATTTCTCCATTAAACCATAATTATTACATAACTCGCACTAACATATCTACTATCATTATAAAATACTTAAAACATAGCTTACAATCTCAATCAATCCATACTCTCAACTTTCTCAAAAAAGTCTAATTGTGTATACATATACATACATTAAACTTAAACTAATTCTATTACAAAACAAGTAACTTTCGCTGGTGCCTCTAATCCTCCACCAACAATGCTAGTTCTGACTTCCACCATAATCACTGATATCTGCTCTTGTGCAAAGCATGATCATCACAGTTATATAGAATACACAAACATTGCAAGGTAAGCATAGGATAAAAAACGTATTATTATTATATTATAATTACGCAATCTCAAAGTATAACAACTAATCAATCACACTAATGTTCCACCTGAACATAAACACTCACAAAAAATCAATCACACTTATGCATTAGTTAAACATAAACATTCACAACCAATCAATCACACTTATACTCCACCTAAGCATAAGCATGCATAACCAATCAATCAAACATTAATTAAATTTCATAGTCAATCAAATTAAAACACTTATATTCCCTTGATACAAGTTTTTCATACAACAACATATTCAGGCACGACATATTCTAGAATATCTACATTGAGTTCGGACACCGATGAGGATTAAGACCCGTTCCAATTGGTGACAAACGTCCAAGCTACACTGTGTTATACCACCAATTTAAGTCTAAACAATACTCATTTGACAACCACAAACCGATGTCTAGTGTCTACCTAACACTCTGTGACACACAATCCTTGTATGAGTATGTCCTTTGAAAAAATTTGGTTTTTAAACT
Source organism: Psophocarpus tetragonolobus (assembly GCA_037954015.1). Taxonomy (NCBI): domain Eukaryota; kingdom Viridiplantae; phylum Streptophyta; class Magnoliopsida; order Fabales; family Fabaceae; genus Psophocarpus; species Psophocarpus tetragonolobus. Next base: position 39,087,303 of record CM075688.1, on the reverse strand, counting down.
TAAAAAGCAAATCATTTTAGAAAACTGGTTTGGAACTAAATTTCTTTTATAAAACTGTTTCAGAACTAGTTTAACAAAATTTTAGATTAAACTAGTTCCAAACTAGTTTTGAACTAGTTTTTTTTAGTTCTTTTTTTACAATGGACATGACCACAATAGTGTGGACAACTAGAGGGAGTGTTTCTATAGTAAGTGTGTTTCTCACATGAGATTGGAAAGTTTCACAGGTGTGAGATATGAAAAAAATATTTTTTTTATGAACCAGTAAACTAAACTATTTATAAAACTGGTTCAGTTCAAACCGAATTGGTTTAAAAACAGTTCAGTTTGAGTCATACTAGTTTTAAAAATAGTTCGGTTATTTTTATTAAACTAGTTCGCCTCAAAACTAGTTCGGTTTAAAACCAATTCGGTTCGAACTAGTTTTTTTGCACACCCCTATAGGCACCCCCTTGCATATCTAGTATTAGGACCACAATGTAAATCATAGAAATATCCCTTTACATATCTGATACTCTGGATTACATTGACCATTGTGTTCCTAACATCAATGTACCCCACCAAACATATCATTCAAGGCTAAGTTATCCGACTGTAATTTCCCGCAACCAAATCAATAAATATATTCTTCATCATGCATTTCAAAAATATGCATTATATTACATATTAAAATATATCATCATCTTTCCAATGAATTCAATTACAATCACAGAGAGTCAATTCAACCAAAACTAAGTTACTGATGCAACCTCCATGGGTGATCTTCAAAGGATCCTCTTCTAAGCTCTTCAATAAGGAAGAAATAGTGGTGAAAGGTAGAAGATAGATGAGGAATGACGCCACTTCTAGAGATAATCCATGGTTAGATGCTTGCCACAAAGGAAGGAGCATTTGATAGAAGCTAGAAGAAACTCTCTCTAAAAGAGGAGAATTTCAGACACTAAAGGTAGGAGAAGAGAATCTCACAAAAGCAACTCTATTCAAAATGAGTGTTAAGATGATACAAGAGGTGGAGGCACTAATTTATAGAGCTAGGAGTGGAGGAAGAGGAGTTGGACGTCCAACCTCCTAAGCAAGGGCCAAGACTCTTAAACATGTGTCAATTAGGCTAAGCACGATTAACACATGTTTAAGAATGTAGAAGATCCAAATAAGGCCCTAAAAAGGTGGATCTATGTCCCCTTAATTTGAATTTGAATTTTGGAGTAAATTCACATGGCACCCCAAAATTCAAGTTCAAATTTGGTTGGCTCATAATCAGCCAACTAGGTGCCTAGTTGGAGGAGAGAGGTGATTGGTGCCCAAGGGAGGGAACAATGGGTCTCATTTGTCTCCTAATTGGTTAGATGGGTGTTAAGATGAATTTGAGTGTGTATTTAGCAAAAAACACCTCCAAATCCTCCTTAAAACCCAAAATAATCAACTTAGTCCTAAACAATACTAATTAAACCTCCATTTGCAATTTGGAAGAAATAAAAAGGCCAAAATACACAGCCAACAAGACAAACGACCTAAACTAGCAAGACTTTGCTTTAACAAGTAGGGTTACCCTAAGTCCTCCTCTATCCTTTACTTCAAAAAGGAGTTGAGGTCTTCCTTCATCCTTCCTAGCTAAGTCCTCATCTATCCTCCTAGCCATGACTCTTGTGATAGGACCCTTGTTAGGGAGGATTGCATCAACTATCCTATTGTAACTGCCACATCCAAACTATCCAATAAATCTTCCAATTCAAGATCAAATATCACTTCCATAATAATCATCAACTACACAAAACATCATATATCTCAATCCAATATCATTAATTTCAAGAACCATAATTCATTTCAATCACGGTCAAGGCATTACCTTTCATTCCACACCTTTAATTAAATTCCAATAACAACAATTATTTGTTTCCAATCACATACTTATATTAAATATCATTAATAATAACAAAGCATATGAAAACACATCATTAATCACATTTCAATCTAATATAAAAGTATTTCATTTCCATACCTATAATCAATACCAAAACATCAATTTCAAAGAATAAACATGTCAAATCATTAATTTCACTATACATTTATATCTCCAAATATTCCACATTACAAATCATTCACTTTAATCAAAACTCATTTCAAGAAAAATACTCTAATCCTCAATTACACAAAACACCCAAACTCGCATAACACTCAAATCATAATTAAAAGCCTAGTTACTCAAAATCAAATAACCTTACAACCATTATATAATAATTTCTCTGTTTAAAATCAAAGATTTAACTTCCTTTACCTAATTCTCATTTTCAAAGCTAACTCAAAAGAAAATAGAGAAATTACCCGAAGAAATTTCAAAAGAGCCTGACAAAAATCCCAAATTAAACATGAACTTTAGAAATCAATATTTTCAAAGAAATTCCTTTTTAAGGAGAACGACAAAATATTGAACCTTAGAAATTTTTAATTTTTTACCTAGGGCATCTTTATCATTTTAAAAAATTATGGAGGTGCAGGGAGAAACTATGGAGGTGCATGGACAAATTCACTAGTTTGCAATATTTAACAATTAAGTTTACAAAATTTTGATTATTATTCTTTTGTAGAAAAATATGATTACCTTAAAAAATAGTTAGTATACAATATGATTACGTAAAAAAATAATGAACCTTAGAAATTTTTACTTTTTTACCTAGGGCATCTTTGTCATTTTAAAAAATTATGGAGGTGTAGGGAGAAACTATGGAGGTGCATGGACAAATTCACTAGTTTGCAATATTTAACAATTAAGTTTACAAAATTGTGATTATTATTCTTTTATAGAAAAATATGATTACCTAAAAAAATAGTTAGTATACAAAATTATATTTTTAGATTATAATAACTCAAATGTTCTTATAATTACATTTTTAGAGAAGCAAAACAGACTACTGACTGCTGGATAAATTTATGGCCTCTCATGCTCGGACGATATTATTATGTTTGATAGTATCCTAGTTTTTACTTAGTTTTCTTTATTTAACAGCTTATGCAGTTGACATTTCTTTTCCTAGAGGTTGCTAGTTTTGGGCCTTTGCCTTACTTTGTTCACCAAAAAATGTTTCTTATAATTACATAAGTATATGTTTTAATTACTATTTTTATATTTATCCTTATTCAGACACATCGGTGGGATATTTTTAGAATACAAAGATAATATAATATTTTTAACTTTAAATTTTGTATAAAAATAATATTAATTACAATTCAGTAAGATTTTATAATGTGACAATTAACATATACACAATAAAATATATTTCCTATATTTATATTTATAAGAGATTTATTTAAATATATGAAGCATATCCTAATTAATATGAATTTTGTACTTAATCATAATTATCAATTATTATTTTTTACATTATATTAATGATATTTATGATAATTGTGAGTTAAAATTAATATATATATATATATATTAATTATATGTGAGATAATATATATATATATATATATATATTTATATTTATATGTTATTATGAATGAATATTCATATAGAATAATAGTAAATTAATATCGTAATTAAAAGTTATATATCGATAAAACCAATATATATTGAATATATTTTACTTAGATATGAGTTTAATAATAGATAACAAATATAAAATGATTTATTTTAAATTTTATATATTATTTTTAAACTTTTTTTTCTAACATGGAAATAATTTATTATTTAAATTTAATTATTTACCTTGTTCTTATATTGAGAAAAGCATTTTTATTAAGTCTTTATATATATAATTTTTGTTCTCCAATAAGAAATTTTAATTTTTAATCTTTATATAAGTAGTTTTTTATTTGTATAATATTTGTTTTCAATTGCGATATCTATTACTATTCTATCAAAATTAATTAAATATCAAGGATAGATCAACAACGTTCTCTACAAAACCATATAATTTAATGATATTATTAAACTTAAGATACGTCTTGAAGCCTGTTTTAGTCCATACATTGACTTTTTTAATTTACAGACCAGGTTTTCCTTTCCTGTAGAACTAAACCTTTTAGGTTGGTCTATATAAACTTCTTCCTCTTAGTCACCATTTAGAAAGACAGTCTTTACATCCATTTTGTGAAACTCCAAATCGTAATAAGCCACCAAAGCCAAAACAATCCAAAAAGAGTCATTCTTAGAGATTGGAGAGAAGGTCTTTTTGTAGTCAATACCATCTTTTTGAGTGAAATCTTTGGCAAGAGTCTAGCTTTGTACCTTTTTTATATTGCCTCTGAGTCACGTTTGGTCTTAAAGATTCATTTACAACTCACTCATTTTGAACCTTTAGGCAACCCAACCAGATCCCAAACTTTATTGTCATCCATTGATTTCAACTCTTCTTTCATTGTATTGAACATTTTTCAGAATTGTCACTTTCCATGGCTTTCTTGAAAGACACTGGATCTTCATCAATGCTCAAGTCAATTTTCATATTCAAGTGAATACACAATATAATCACTTGAAATAGTTGACCTTTTTTGCCTTTCAGACCTTCTTGGTGTTATTTCTTGTTCCTTTTCTATCACTTGTTCATTCATGACTTGCACATTGGTTACTGACTCATCACCTACCTTGTGCGGTTTGAATATTATCATGTTGTCTTTGAGTATTGCTTGACTGTAATACCACCAGAGGAACACCATCTTAAGAAGGGACTTTATGTGAAGAAGATTCACCATGTGTTTTTAACAATATCCACCTTTCGTGATTGTTCACTTACTAAAAAGACCATTTTCAATTAATCGAGCATTACTAGACTCAGTTATTCTTGTATCATGATTAAAATAGTAGAACTTGTAACCTTTAAATTTTTTTGAATACCCAATGAAGAAGCCGCTAATTGTTCTTGCATCAAGCTTATTTTCATGTGGTTGTACACATTTACTTCTGTTGGACAACGCCCAAACATGGAGATGCTTCATCCTGGGTTTGGTTTCTGTCCATAGTTCATAAGGAGTCTTAGGACCTACCTTACTAGGAACCTTGTTAAACAAATATGTAGCGGTCGCATCCACAAAGATAAAGCTATAGTACTATAATTCAACCTAGACCTCACCATATTCATGAGACTACGATTCCACCTTTCAGTCACACCATTCTGTTGCAGTATGCTAGGCATAGTATACTATGCACATATGCCTTTAATTTCAAGGAACTTTGCAAATGGACCTAGAGATTGTCCATTTTCATTGTATTTTTCATAAAATTCACCACCTCTATCAGACCTTACAACTTTCACCTTTTTGTCCAACTGTCTTTCTACCTCTTCTATGAACACCCTTAAGGCATCCAATGATTGAGATTTTTTATGCAGAAGGTACAAATAATAATAATAACGTGAAAAATCACCAATAAAGGTGATAAAATACTTTTCTCCGCTCTAAGATGGAATGTCAAAAGGTTCACAAATATCAATGTATACCAACTCTAAAATTTCATTACTTCTTGTAGCAAAATTCTTTGATATTTGTTTGGTTTACTTTCTTTTAATGCAATGCAAACATACATCAATCACCAAAATCCAATTGAGCTAAAATTTCATTTTTCATTAACATCATGATCCTTTATCTCGATATGTGACCTAATCTTTAATGTCACATATAAGCAAAACTATCATCATACATATTACGCTAACGGTTAACATCACATTCAACATTAAATAGAGATGCAATAAACTTTGAATCAAGATATAAACAATACAAACCATATATTAAAGTACCGAATCCATAACAGTATGCATCCTTAAATAAAGAAAATGCATTGTTTCCATTCTTAAAATTAAAACTTAATCTATCCATCTTTGCAACTGAAACTAAATTCCTAGCATATACAGATACATAGACACATCCTTCTAAATCCACATGACAACTAGCGTCCAAGATTAATCTATATGTCTCAATGCCCTCTATTTTTGCCTTCATTTTGTTTCATGTGTAAAGAAACTTTTCAAGTTCCTCTTATGGTTTGGATTGAAAGGAATTTAACTTTATATATATATATATATAATATATATTCATTTTTAAATTTTAATTAATTTTTATCCAAAAAAATTCTCTAAAAAATTATAAAACTACCATTTGTAAATTAAAAAATGACAATTTTTTAAGTTTGAAATTACTCATTTTTAAAATTTTAAAATTACACAATGTAAATTGTCTCAATTATCTTTTGTCCATTATTATATACTTATTTTTTTAACTTCAAATTAAGTACAAATAAGGAGGTAAAACATAAGAAATATAACAATAAACGAGGATATAAAACATATAATTTATAAATATAACATTGTAAAGAAAAAAATTTTGTGAAATCGAACAAAAGAAAAGACATGTAAAACAAAGTGAAAATATAAAGAAAGAATGTTGACCATGTAAAAGAAATTTGGTGAAATAGATGAAGAAGAGAAAACATGTAAAAGAAAGTGAAAATACAAAGAAAGAATGTTGACCATGTAAAAGAACAAATAAAATAAATAAATCCTCAATATTTTTTCAAGATGTTCTTATTTATTACATCCCGTAAATAATAGATTATAAACGAGTCAAGATAAAAATGTTTTGAATTCAAATATTATAATTAGTGTCCTATTAATTTTAATATATATATATATATATATATATATATATATATATATATATTTAAAGAAGATGTATATAGATTAAACACAAATTTTGGTTGAGTAAAATTACCCTATTTATTAAGACTGAATATTTAGGAGATCATTTTAAATTTTTACTAGAAGAATAAAGCATAAATACTGAAATGTTATAAATATATTAGTTGCCTTCAATATAAATTTACATTGATAAATAAATATTTTTCGAATAAATAAATTAGAAAATTAAACTCTGCTGTTGTAATTTAAAACAAAATAATATAATTAAAAGAAAACTTACAATTTAATAGTTGATGAAATGATAGAAAATAAACAATTGGTGTCGGTAGTAAATTAGCATGTATAAATAAGAAAAAGAACATGATATCAGTGAGAAAGAACAAAAGGAAGCGCATGAGATTGTTTTCTTGAATTTGAACATCTGAAGATTCAAGAATCTTAACCTAATCAATAATAGAAAACATTTTTTTTTTTACTTTGTCCATCCATCCCACATAAAGCATGTAATAAAAGTTCAGGCCTTATGTTTCATTGCTTAAGTTAATTCTTTTCATAAAATTAAAAATATATATATATATATATATATATATATATATATATATATATATATATATATATATATATATATAGATCACATGAGTTTTAAGGTCGAGCTTAAACTTGTAATTAATTTGGTTTGCATGAATATATAATTGTTGCATCTGGATTAATATCTATTGCTCATGTCTTGTTTTTTTTTTTTTATTTATACTTTTATCTTTTTTGTATTTTCTATTACCCAAGATCATGTTTGTTTTAGTTATTCCTATGTTGTTTTTTTAATTATATATTATAGATTGTAGATCAAGTTGCATCCTACTGATCAAGACTAATGTTGTTTTGTAGAAAATGGGTCGTGCAAAAGTACCTTGAAACCTTGTAATGGCTATGTTGGACCAGTGAATAGGCCCCAGGACCTCGTAATACGTTCCATCATTGAGAGACCTTCCAAGACTTTTTTAAGAACAGAGAAAAATGATTGAAGTTGAGATTTACAAATTGCATAAATAAGCCAAAGGCATCAAGTACTTGGGATCCACATTTGAGCAACATGGCAGAGGAGCAATTGGAGGTCTTCCTTGCTAATGTCAATGCTAAGATTTTTGCTTGCGATAAGAGGATTAACATGTTAAAAAATGTGAATCAAGATGAAACCAACACTGGTTTCATTGCTTCCCATCCAAGCCAACACAATTACATGCACAACATTTCTCAAAGCCAAATTATCACTACTTCCATGGAACCACTCCTTAGTGATAACCAGAGGATGAATTTTACAAATGCAACAAATCACTATGTTTGAAGTGGAGTTAGCATTATAAGAAATATGCAACAAGGTGATACTTGCTTTAGCTGTACACCAAACATGAGTCAAAGAAAGATTTACCTACTCACAACGAAGTCAACTCAATTACTTTTAGAACAACTCTCAAAGCCAAATGATCAAAGAAAAAAAAAATTGATACGATAAATAGTAATAAACAGTAATCAAGTTTATGTTCCTCTAAATTCAAGTAATCAACTTGGAGGGTCTATGAATTGGCTTAATCAATTTGAGTGGGCTCATGAACTCATAAAATGAAGGATTGTTATAATTCCATTAATGATGATATTGTTTGTTGGACCAGTCAACCCAATGGATATATTTTGAAGAATATTACCATCCAATAGAAAGGAGCAGCTTTGCTTACCTTGCAATATAAGTCACCTTACCACTTTAATATGGCTTCTCCAAAATAGACTTTGATATTTATTCTATTATTGTTTAGTTTAATATGGAATTGGAGGTTTCTTATTTCTAGCAAGTTTAACTTTTTGCAGATTTTATATATACTTTCAAAGCATTATCAATAATGTATCATATTTCTTTTGAATTCATTGTTAAAACTTGAAAATTATATTTTGCGTAGGTGGTTTTTCATTTGAGAAAATGTTTTTTGTGTTCATTTTTTATTTTCATTTTCTAAAAATTATTTTTATTTTCAAATTTTCAACATTTAAAAAATATGTTTATTTTTGCTTAATATTTTCTATTTTCAAAAATAATATTACTAAATTCAATCAATTTTAGCAAAAATATTATCAATATTTATATATATAATTTAAAATACATTTATATATTATTTTTTATACAATTAAAATATTTTTATTAAGTTTTCACATAGTGTTAATTTTTTAAAACACCGAAAAAAAAAGTTTCTATTTTCTATTTTAAGTTTTTTTGAAAAATGTTTTCAGGGAAAATATTTTTCAAATTGTAAACAAACGAATTTTCACTATTGTTTTTTGTTTCCTGTAAAAATGAAAAAATAAACACACAAAAAAACGCCACTTTAGATCTTAAATATTGATGGAGAACATTTTAGTTGTCTAATTTTATTAAGAAGTCAGAGAGGAGAAAACTTTTATATATATATATATATATATATATTATCAATTACGTACCATAAATAATAGATTATAGATGACTCAAGATAAAAATGTTTTGAATTCAAATATTATAATTAGTGTCCTGTTAATTTTAAAATTTATATATATATATATATATATATATATATATATATATATATATTAAAGAAGATGTATATAGATTAAACACAAATTTTGGTTAAGTAAAATTACCCTATTTATTAAGACTGAATATTTAGGAGATCATTTTAAATTTTTACTAGAAGAATAAATACTAAAATGTTATAAATATATTAGTTTCCTTCAATATAAAATTACATAGATAAATAAAGATTTTTCAAATAAATAAATTAGAATTGGTCTAATCAAGTTTATGTTCCTCTAAATTAAAGTAATCAACTTATCGGGTCTATGAATTGGGCTAATCAATTTGTTGAGTGGACTCATGAACTCATTAAAATTGAGGATTGTTATAATCCCATTAATGATAATATTGTTTGTTGGACTAGTCAACCCAATGGATATATCTTGAAGGTTTCTTCTATTATTGTTTACTTTAATATGGAACTGGAAGTTTCTTATTTCTAGCAAGTGCAAGTATTTTGCTGATTTTATATATACTTTCAAACCATTATCAATAATGTATGATATTTCTTTTGAATTCATTGTTAAAATTTGAAAATTATATTTTGTTAGGTGGTTTTTGATTTGAGAAAATTTTTTTTATTTTTATTTTTTATTTTCATTTTCTAAGAACTATTTTTGTTTTTAAGTTTTCAACATTCAAAAAATATGTTTGTTTTCACTTGATATTTTCTATTTTAAAAAATAATATTACTAAATTCAATCAATTGTACCAAAAATATTATCAATATCTATATACATAGTTTAAAATATATTTATATATTATTTTTTATATAATTAAAATATTTTTATTAAGTTTTCACATAGTGTTAATTTTTTAAAACACTGAAAACAATTTTTTTCTACTTTCTATTTTCAGTTTTTTTAGAAAATATTTTCAATGAAAATATTTTCCAAATTATAAAAAAATATATTTTTACTATTATTTTTTGTTTCCTCTAAAAATGAAAAAAATGCCCAAAAGAAATGCCACCGTAGATCTTAAACATTGATGGAGAACATTTTAATTGTCTAATTTTATTAAGAAGTCATAGAGGAGAAAACTTTTATATATATATATATATATATATATATATATATATATATATATATATATATATATGTATATATATATGTATTTTGTTGCTATGGAGAATTCATGAGATTTTTGGCACTATAATTAAAGGAGCTGGTATTTTTATTCATGACATAGCCGCACATTTTCATGAAGTCTTGGAATACATGATGCATGCATATGAAATAAAAATAAATTATGATTTTTTTGTAATTTAATATTAATTTCAACAAATTTTGTACATAGCTTGTTTCTATCTTATTTTAAATTATCAATATTTATATTTAATTCTAATCTCATAAAATTTTTATTTTCAATATCAAAATAAAATAAGCATTCCTTTTATTATCTCTAAGTAAAATAAATTTAGGATCACATAAAAGCATTTTAATATAATGATATTTTATCCATTAATTCTTTATTTTAAAGATTCAGTAATACCTTTTTTTTTCTTTTCTATTCTTGTTCATATCGCATCATATTATCTATCATATCTATATTTTTTATACTATATTTATATTTTCTATATTTTTTAGGTTTAAATATATAAGAGTATAAAAAATAGTAATACAAGACGGAAGTATCATTATTCTTGTGCGCATCACAAGAAATTTGAATATAATTGATAAATCAATTTGTGTTTATATTCTAATTATAAATTAAGGCTTATACAAAAATTATAAATTAAATTTGTGCATATTATTATAATTTAATATTGATTTCGTTAAATTAGGATATTTTTTCCTAAATTTATTTCATATCATTAGTATTCAGATTTTTTATTGCAATATTAATAAAATAGTTTTTTATGATTTTTTTGTCTCAATAACTCTTTTTTATTAAATAGAATATTTTATAGATCCTCAATTGTTTTTGCATATATTTCATGTATTATATATAGAGTTTAATTGGTATACACTTACATTGACATTCAATCACGACCCCTTGATTCATCGTAAATATGTTGACTTTACTCATTACAACGTGAAAAGTTACATATTTTAAAAGTCATGATTTACTTTCAGTGTAAAAATATTTTACATTGAAATGTATACCAATTAAACTCTTATTTATTTATATATATATATATAATAAACAACGACACAGCTAACTGGCCCATAACATTGTAATATAATGTAAATGTGTGTCAGAAGATAAATCTAAACCGACTCACTTAGTTTGGTTGGAATTTTTCCCTTCACTTCCATAGTTTCTCAGTGAACCTCCATAATTTTTTTAAAATGAAAAAAAAAGTCCTAGGTAAAAAAGTAAAAATTTCATTACCTCTCTCGCGCCTCTCTCTTAAAAATTTTTTTAATTTTATTACAATTCTGGATGGGTCTGTCCAGACTTGTAAAATAATTTTCAAAATTTCTCACAAGTCTGTATGGGCCTGTATGAACATGTAAAAGAATTTGCAAATAGTTTTACAAGTCAGGATGGGCACGTCCGAACTTGTAAAAAAATTTACAAATTCCATTATTCGGACCTCTAATATCACTCTTGCTCTCATTGCGTTATCTCTATATTCAATTTTAATATCCTTTGTCTGTTGCAATTGTAATATGAAGGTTCTTAGAGAATCTGCTACTAGAGGACGAGATGCAGAATATGTTAAACTCAAATTTGAAATCGACTCTGGACAATGGAATTTGTGAATTTTCTTACAAGTCTGGATGGGTCCATGCAGACTTGCAAACAAATGTGCAATTTTTTTTAGCCAGATAGAATCATCCAAACATTTGAAAAATTTGAAAATTTTTCTACAAGTCCAGACAGGTCCACTTGGACTTGTAACTGCAAATTTTTTTAAGAGAGAAGTAATGAAATTTTTACTTTTTTTACCTAGGGCATTTCTGTTATTTTTAAAATATTATGGAGGTATAGGGAGAAAGTATGGAGGTGCAAGAAGGCATTTCGTAGTTTGGAATATTTAACGATTAAGTTTACAAAATTGTGATTATTATTTTTTTATTGCAAAATATGATTAGCTAAAAAATAGTAAGTAGACAAAATTATATTTTTATTTTATAATGACTCAATGTTTCTTATAATTACATTTATAAAGAAGCAAAGCGGGTTGCTGACTGCTTTTCAAATCATGGTCTCTCATGCTCGGATGACATCATTATGTTCGATAGTATCCTAATTTTTATTTAGCTCTCTTTATTTAGCAGCTGATGCTAGCTGCACTTCTCTTGCCATAGGTTTCTACTTTTGGGCTTTTGACTTGCTTTTTTCACAAAAAAATGTTTCTTATAGTTACATAAGTATAAGTTTTAATTATTATTCTAATATTTATCATTATTAAGAAACATGGATGTAATATTTTTAGCATACAAGTATAGTATAATATTTTTAGCTTTAAAAATATGTTTTGTAAAAAATATAAAAATAATATTAATTACAATTTGATAAGATTTTATAATGTTACAACTAACATATACCTGATAAAATATTTTTTTATATATATTTATAAGTGATTTATTTAAATTTATGAACCATATCCTAATTAATATGAATATTGTATTTAATCATAAATATAAATGACTATGCTTTACATAGCATTAATGATATGCATGATAATTGTGAATTAAAATTAAGAGTTTAATTGGTTTACACTTACCTTCAATCACAACCTCTTCATAAATTTTGTTTTGTTGACTTTACTCGTTACTACTTAAAAAGTCAAGTCATAGTCATGTTAGTGTAAATATCTTTACACTAACAGTGTATACCAATTGAATGTCATATTCATTATATCTGACAAACTGAATAATATATATATATATATATATATATATCTTATTTATTTTGTTGCCATGGAGAATTCATGAGTTTTTTGTGATATCGTAGTTAAAGGGGTTGGTGTTTTTATTCATGACATAGCCACACACTTCCATGAAGTCTTGGAATACATGATGCATGTGTGTGAAATAAAAATAAATTATGATTATTTCTGTAATTTAATATTAATTTTAGCAAATTTTGTACATAACTTGTTTTTATCTTATTTTAAATATCAATATCTATATTTAATTCTAATCTCATAAAATTTTATTTTCAATATCAAAATAAAATAAAATAATGATTCCTTTTATTATCTCTAAGTAAAATAAATTTAGCATCACATAAAATCATTTTAATCTAATGATATTTTAACCATTAATTCTTTTTCTTAAACACTCACTAATACCTTTTTTTTTTCATATCACATCATATTATCTATCATATCTATATTTTTAGACTATATTTCTATGCATATCACATCATATTTTCTATCATATTTATATTTTCCATTTTTTTAGGTTTAAATATATAAGAGTATAAAAAATACTAATACAAGAGGGAAGTATCATTATTCTTGGGCGTATTACAAGAAATTTGAATACAATTGATGAATCAATTTGTGTTTATATTCGAATTATTAATTAAGGCTTATAAAAAAATTATAAATTAAATTTGTTCACATTATTATAACTTAATATTGATTTCATTAAATTAGGAAGCTTTTTTCTAAATTTATTCCATATTATTAATATTCTGATTTTTTATTGCAATATCAAAATTAAGAAAATAATTTTTTATGATTGTTTTGTCTCAATAACTATTTTTTATTAAATAGAATATTTTATAGATCCTCAATTGTTTTTCCATATATTTCATGTATTATATATAGAGTTTAATTGGTATACAATTACACTTACATTCAATCACAACCCTTGATTCAGGTAAATTTGTTGACTTTACTCGTTACTACGTTAAAAGTCACATATTTTAAAAGTCATGATTTATTGTCAATGTAAGAATATTTTACACAATGTATACCAATTAAACTCTTTTATATATATATATATATATTTTGTAAAATGATGGGTATGATTAATGAATTAATTTAATATAGCTTAACTATGTCATGTTTCATTTTTTTATTGTGAAATTTAATTTGTTTTCATATTTTTAAATCGTTGTGTTATTTAAATTTTAAAATTCATACATTCGTGTCAAAAGATAAATAATAATCGGTAAATTGGTTGCTATTAAAGGTAAGTGATAAACAATGACACACCTAATTGACTGACCATAACATAATAATGTGATTGTGTGTCAAAAGATAAATAATAATCGACTCACTTAGTTGACCAGGTTTAACAATTAAGTTTATCAAATTGTAATAATTATTTTTTTTGTAGAAAAATATAATTACCCAAAGAAATAGTCGGTAGAAAAAAACTATATTTTCAAATTATAATAACCCAATGTTTCTTATGATTACATTTATAGAGATGCAAATAAGATTGTTGAGTGCTTGACAAATCATGGTCTCTCATCTTGGATGACATTATTATGTTTGATAGTATTTTACTTTTTAATTTTTTATAATTATTATTTTTCTTATAATTATTATTTTTATATTTATTCTCATTAAGACACGTCGATGTAATTTTTTTAACATACAAAGATACTATAATATTTTTAATTTTAAAATTTTTTTTAAAAAAATATAAAAACAATATTACTACAATTTGATAAAATTTTATAATGTTACAATTAACATATACATGATAAAATAAATTTTCTATATATATTTATAAGAGATTTGTTTAAATATATGAAGCATATCCTAATTAATATGAATATTGTATTTAATCATAATTATAAATATTATATATATTCATTATAATAGAAAAATATTATTACCAAAACAATAGTTAGTAGACAAAATTATATTTTTAGATTATAATAACTAAATGTTTCTTATAATTACATTTATAGAGAAGCAGAGCAGATTGTTGACTGCCTGAGAAATCATTGCCTCTCATGCTCGGATGATATTATTATGTTTGATAGTATCCGAATTTACTTACTCAGTTCTCTTTATTTAGCAACTGATATTGTTGGCATTTCTTTATTTACAGGTTTCTAGTTATGGGTTTTTGCCTTGCTTTGTTTACCAGAAAATGTTTCTTATAATTATAGGATTTCAAAATAATAAATGAGAAATGAGAATACATAATAATAACTATAGGATTTCAATAAAAGGTTTAGATTTAATTGTTAATTAAAAGCTCACGTGATTCTTTCACACAAAAACTTCTCTCACAAACCAAATATTTGTCTATTGCTCTACTTCTTTATTTTTTTTATCAATCATGTCACTTATCATATTTTCTTTCACTCTTTTTAGATGATAATTAATATTAATTTTTATATATAATTTATTTTATTTTAAATCTGGGGGGAGGGACCATGACCCCTGCCAGTCTCCCAGTCCCTTTGTCCTCGGGTGGTGGTTGTATTGACGATGGTGAAGGCAATGTTGATGATGTATGGCGGGGGTGGTGATGGTAAGGGTTGATGGCAATGGTGGCGCCGCCCCGAATTGCCCTACGTAAAAATTTCATTACCTCTCTCGTAAAAAAAAAAATTGTAATTTTTTTACAAGTCTGGATGAGCTTGTCTAGACTTAAAAAAGAATTTGTAAATTTTTTTACAAGTCCGTATATGTAAAAAAATTTGCAAATTTTTTTACAAGTCAAGATGGCTCTGTCCGAACTTGTAAAAAAATTTACAAATTCCATCATCCAAACCTCTCCTTTCTCTCTTGCTCTCACTGTGTTATCTCTTTATTTAATTTTCACATCCTTTGTCCTTGTTGCAATTGTAATAAGAAGGTTCTTAGAGAAGTATCAAGTTCGGACAGGTCCAGACAATGGAATTTGTGAATTTTTTTATCAGTCTGGATAAAACCATCAGGACTATGTGAAAAATTTGCAAATCTTTTTACAAGTCCAGACAGGTCCATTCGAACTTGTAGTTGCAAATTTTTTTACGAGAGAGCTGCGAGAGAAGTAATGAAATTTTACTTTTTTTACCTAAGGCATTTATGTTATTTTCAAAAACTTATGGAGGTGTAGGAAGAAATTTCTTAGTTTGCAATATTTAACGATTAAGTTTACACAATTGTGATTATTATTTTTTTATAGCAAAATATGATTACCTAAAAAATAGTTAGTAGACAAAATTATATTTTTAGATTATAATAACTCAATGTTTCTTATAATTACATTTATAGAGAAGCAAAACATTGCATTTCTATTGCTAGAGGTTTCTAGCTTTGGGTTTTTCCCTTGCTATGTTAAAAAAAATGTTTCTTATAGTTACATAAGTATACATTTTAATTATTATTTTTATATTTACCCTCATTAAGACACATCAATATAATATTTTTAACATACAAAGATAGTATAATATTTTTAACTTTAAAAATATTTTGTGTAAAAAATATAAAAATAATATTAATTACAATTTAATAAGATTTTATAATGTTACAATTAACATATACATGATAAAATAAATTTCCTGTGTATATTTATAAGAGATTTATTTAAATACATGAATCATATCCTAATTAATATGAATAATGTATTTAATTATAATTATAAATTATTATGCTTTACCTAATATTAATAATATTCATGATAATTGTGAGTTAAAATTAATATGAATATATTCATTGTATCTGACAAAATGAATAATATATATATATATATATATATATATATATATATTTATAATATTATGAATGAATATTCACGTTGCATAAATACCGTTGAAAAGCCTAATAGTAAATTAATATCGTAATTAATAGTTATTTATCTTCGACAAAACCCATATATAGTGAATATATTTTTCTTAGACACGAGTTTAATATATAATAAATATAAGATGATCTTTTAGTTAGATTTAATCATCAAGGAAAAACCTTTTGTTAATATCCTAATTATAAATTAAAGCTTATAAAAAATTATAAATTAAATTTGTGCATCATAAATTAATATTAATTTCATTAAATTAAGAAGTTTTTTTCTACATTTATTCCATATTATTAGTACTTAGATTTCTTTTATTGCATTTTTTTTAAATTAATAAAAAATTTTTTATTACTTTATCTGAATAAATATTTTTTGTTAAATAGAGTAGTTTATAGATCCCCAATTATTTTGCATATATTTCATGTATTATTTATATATATATATATATATATATATATATATATATATATTTATAGAGTGGTAAAGAAATTTTTACTTTTTTTACCTTGGGTATTTTTATCATTTTAAAAAAATATGTAGGTACAGGAAGAAATTATGGAGGTGATAGAAGAAATTCCCTAGTTTGCAATATTTAATAGTTAAGTTTACAAAATTGTGATTACTATTGTTTTATAGAAAAATATGATTACCTAAAAAAAATAGTTAGTAGACAAAATTTTATTTTTAAATTATAATAAGTAAATATTTATTATCATTATATTTATAGAGAAGCAAAACAGGCAAACTCTTTGACAAATGTTTGTTATAATTATTATGTTTGATAGTATTCGAGTTTTTACTTACTTAGTTCTCTTATTTAGCAGTTGATGTTGTTTGCATTTCTTTTCCTATAGGTTTCTCCTTTTGAGCTTTTGCCTTGCTTTGTTCACAAAAAAATATTTGTTAATTATATAAGTATATATTTTAATTATTGTTTTAATATTTATGCTCGTTAAGACACACCCATGTAATATTTTTAAGATACAAAGATATCATAATATTTTTAACTTTAAAAATATTCCATGTAAAAAATATAAAAATAATATGAGGTTAATTGGTATACACTGTCAGTGTAAAGATTTTTACACTGACATTCAATCACAACCCTTTATTCATAGTAGATTTGTTGACTTTACTCATTACTATTTTAAAATTCATATAAATGAAAAGTCATGATTGAATGTCAGTCTAAAAATCCTTTACACTGACAGTGTATACCAATTAAACTCAAATAATATTACTTAAAATTTAATCAGATTTTATAATGTTAAATTAACATATAGTGATCAAATAAATTTCCTATTTGTATTTATATAAGATTTATTTAAAGAGTTTAATTGGTATACACTGTCAGTATAAAGTTTTTTACACTGACGTTAAATCACAACCCTTCATGGTAAGTTATTTGACTTTACTAATTAATACTTTAAAAGTCACGTAAATGAAAAGTTATGATTGACTGTCAGTGTAAAAGTATTTTTTAAATATATGCCAGTGAAACTCTTATTTAAATATATGACCATATCCTAATTAATATGAATATTGTATTTAATCATGATTATAAATTATTATGCTTTACATAATACTAATGATATTCATGATAATTATGAGTTAAAATTAATATGAATAATTTATTATTTAGATTTAATTATTTACCTTGTTCTTATCTCAAAGAAAAATCTTTTTATTAAGTCTTTACATGTATAAGAGGAAAGTATCATTATTCTTGCGCACATTACAAGAAATTTTAGTACTATCTATGAATCAATTTTTGTTTATATTCTAATTATAAATTAAGGAATATAAAAAAATTATAAATTAAATTTGTGCATATTATTATAATTTAATATTGATTCCATTAAATTAGAATTTTTTTTCTACATTTATTCCATCTTATTGGTATTCAGATTTTTTTATTGCAATATCAAAATTAAAAAAAAATTATGATTATTTAATTTTAATTATATATTTTATTAATTAGAATAATTTATAGATCCCCAATTATTTTGCATATATTTCGGGTATTATATATATAATTTCTGCAAAATGATGGATTTGATTAATGAATCAATTTAATTTAGTTTAACTACGCCATGTCACATTTTTTTCAATTTCAAATTAATTCATTTACATATTTTTAAATCATTGTGTTATTTAAATTTTAAAATTTATACATTTGTGTCAAGTAATTGGTAAATTGGTGTTAGATGTAAGTGATAAACAATGACACAGCTAACTGGCCCATAACATAATAATATAATGTAAATGTGTGTCCGAAGATAAATCAAAATCGACTTAGTTTGCTAGGAATTTTTCCCTGCACTTCCATAGTTTCTCCATGCACCTTCATAATTTTTTAAAATGAAAAAAAAGTCCTAGGTAAAAAAAGTAAAAATTTCATTACCTCTTTTGTGCCTCTCTCATAAAAAAATTTGTAATTTTATTACAATGCGTATGTCCAGACTTGTAAAATAATTTTCAAATTTTCTCACAAATATGTATGGGCCTATATGGACATGTAAAAGAATTTGCAAATTTTTTTACAAGTTAGGATGGACACGTCTGAACTTGTAAAAAAATTTACAGATTCCATTGTTCAGACCTCTAATATCTATCTTGTTCTCATTGCGTTATCTCTTTATTCAATTTTAATATCCTTTGTCCTTGTTGCAATTGTAATATGAAGGTTCGTAGAGAATCTGGTAGTGAAAGACGAGATGCAGAATGTGTTAAACTCAAATTCGAAATTGACTTCGGACAATGGAATTTGTGAATTTTCTTACAAGTCTAGATGGGCTCAGGTAGACTTGCAAACAAATGTGCAATTTTTTTTTAGTCCGGACAGAACCATCCAAATATGTGAAAAATTTGAAGATTTTTCTACAAGTCCAGACAGGTCCACTTGGACTTGTAGCTGCAAATTTTTTTACGAGAGAAGTAATGAAATTTTTACTTTTTTTACCTTGGACATTTCTGTTATTTTTAAAAAATTATGGAGGTACAGGGAGAAAGTATGGAGGTGTAAGAAGACATTTCGTAGTTTGGAATATTTAATGATTAAGTTTACAAAATTGTGATTATTATTTTTTTATGGCAAAATATGATTACCTAAAAAAATAGTAAGTAGACAAAATTATATTTTATTTTATAATAGCTCAATGTTTCTTATAATTACATTTATAGAGAAGCAAAACAGGCTGCTGACTGCTTTGCAAATCATGGTCTCTCATGCTTAGACGACATCATTATGTTTGATAGTATCCCAATTTTTACTTAGCTCTTTTTATTTAGGAGCTGATGTGGCTGGATTTCTCTTGCTATAGGTTTCTATTTTTGGACTTTTGACTTGCTTTGTTCACAATAAAATGTTTCTTATAATTATATAAGTATACGTTTTAATTATTATTTTAATATTTATCCTTATTAAGAAACATGGATGTAATATTTTTAGCATACAAGTATAGTATAATATTTTTATTTTTAAAAATATGTTTTGTAAAAAATATAAAAATAATATTAATTACAATTTGATAAGATTTTATAATGTTACAATTAACATATACCTGATAAAATAATTTTTTATATATATTAATAAGTGATTTATTTAAATTTATGAACTACATCCTAATTAATATGAATATGGTATTTAATCATAGATATAAGTTACTATGCTTTACATAACATTCAATCACAACCCTTTATTCATGGTAAATTGGTTGACTTTACTCGTTACTACTTTAAGGGGTTGGTGTTTTTATTCATGACATAGCCACACACTTCCATGAAGTCTTGGAATACATGATGCATGCATGTGAAATAAAAATAAATTATGATTATTTTTGTAATTTAATATTAATTTTAGCAAATTGTGTACATAGCTTGTTTTTATCTTATTTTAAATATCAATATCTATATTTAATTCTAATCTCATAAAATTTTATTTTCAATATCAAAATAAAATAAAATAATGATTCCTTTTATTATCTCTAAGTAAAATAAATTTAGGATCACATAAAATCATTTTAATCTAATGATATTTTAACCATTAATTCTTTTTTTTAAACACTCACTAATACCTTTTTTTTCTTTTTATTCTTGTTCATATCACATCATATTATCTATGATATCTATATTTTTTATACTATATTTCTATGCATATCACATTATGTTTTCCATCATATTTATATTTTCTATATTTTTTAGGTTTAAATATATAAGAGTATAAAAAATACTAATACAAGAGGGAAGTATCATTAGTCTTGGGCGCATTACAAGAAATTTCAATACAATTGATGAATCAATTTGTGTTTATATTCTAATTATTAATTAAGGCTTATAAAAAATTATAAATTAAATTTGTGCACATTATTATAATTTAATATTGATTTCATTAAATTAGGAAGCTTTTTTCTAAATTTATTTCATATTATTAATATTCAGATTTTTTATTGCACTATCAAGATAATAAAATAATTTTTTATGATTGTTTTATCTAAAAAACTAATTTTATTAAATAGAATATTTTATAGATACTTAATTTTTTTTATATATTTCAGGTATTATATATATATATATGTATATATTTTCCAAAATGATATGTATATACCTTAACTATGCCATGTCTTTTCTTTTTTTTAATTTTGAAATTTAATTTGTTTTCATATTTTTAAATCATTGTGTTATTTAAATTTTAAAATTTATACATATGTGTCAAGTAATTGGTAAATTGGTATTAAATGTAAGTGATAAACAATGACACAACCCATAACATAATAATGTAATTGTGTGTGAGAAGATAAATCATAATCGATTCACTTAGTTTGCAATATTTAATGATTAAGTTTATAAAATTTTGAATATTATTTATTTGTAGAAAAATATGATTATCTAAAGTAATATAGTTGGTAGAAAAAAATTATATTTTCAGATTATAATAACCCAATGTTTCTTATAATTACATTTATAGAGAAGCAAATCATATTGCTGACTGGTTGGTAAATCATAGTCTCTCATGCTGGGATAACATTATTATGTTTGATAGTTGATATTATTTCACCTTTTAGTTCTTTTTGTTTAGCAGTTACCAGTCAAATCATGGTCTCTCATGCTGGGACAACATTATTATGTTTGATAGTTGATATTATTTCACCTTTTAGTTCTTTTTGTTTAGCAGTTGATGCTGCTGTAATAATTAGTTCAAGCCCTGTGTTTCATTCTTAACGTCATAAAATTAAAAAAATATATATAGATCAGATATGAGTTTTAAATCGAACTTAAATCTGTAATTATTTGGTTTGCCTTGAATATGTAATTGTTGCATTTGGATTAATATCTATTGCTCATGTTTATTTTTTTTTTATATTTATACTTTTATGTTGTATGCATATTATTATACAGGATCATGTTTATTTTAGTTATTACTATGTTGTTTCTTAATTATATATTATAGATTATATATCAGGTTCCATCTTATTGACCAAGACCAATGTTGTTTTGTAGAATATGGGTCATGCAAGAGTACCCTTGAAACCTTGTGTGGAGTTGAAGTTTGGTTGATTGTGTACGATGATGGTAATGGCTTGGATCAGTGGCTTAGCCCCAAGACCTTGCAGTAGTACGTTTTGTCATTGAAAACTATGACTATAAAATGATTAAGAGACCTTCCAAGACTTTTGATATTCAAGACTTTTTTTAGAACAGAAAAAAATGGTTGAAGTTGAGATTTCCAAATTGCATAAATAAGCCAGAGGCATCAATGCTAAGATTTTAGCTTGTGATAAGAGAATTGACATGTTAAAAAATGTGAATCAAGATGAAACCAACACGAGTTTCATTCCCTCCCATCCAAGTCAACCCAATTACATGCACCACATTTCTCAAAGTCAAATTATCACTACTTCCATAAAACCATTCCTTAATGATAATGACGAGAGGATGAATTTTACAAATCCAACAAATCAGTGTGTTGGAGGTGGAGATAGCATCCTAAGAAATATGAACAAGGTTAGCTGCATTCCAAACATGGCTCATTACAAGAAATTTAAATATGATCGATGAATCAATCTATGTTTATATTCTGATTATCAACTAAGGCTTATAAAAATGTTATAAATTAAATATGTGCATATTATTATAATTTAATATTGATTTCATTAAATTAGGAGGTTTTTTTTTTCAAAATTATTCCATACTATTAGTATTTAGATTGTTTTATAGCAATATCAAAATTAATAAAATAATTTTTTATGATTACTTATCTGAATAAATAATTTTTATTAAATAGAATATTTTATAGATCCTCAATTATGTTGCATATATTACAAGTATTATATATATATATATATATATATATATATATTGAAAAATGATGAATATGATTAATGAATCAATTTAATTTAGTTAAATACGCCATGCCTCATTTTTTTAATTAGAAATTAATTTATTTTCATATTTTTAAATCATTGTGTTATTTAAATTTTAAAATTTATACATTTGTGCCAAACAATTGGTAAATTGGTGTTAAAGGTAAGTGATAAACAAGGACACAATTAACTGGCCCACAAGATAATAATGTAAATGTGTGTCATAAGGTAAACCATAATCGACTCACCTAGTTTTTTAGGGAATTTGTCTCTCTACCTACATAGTTTTTCCCTACATGTACATTATTTTTTAAAATAAAAAAAAAGTTCTAGGTAAAAAAAGTAAAATTTCATTACCTCTCTCGTAAAAAAAATTGTAATTTTTTTTAGAAGTCCGGATAGTGCAATCTGGACATGTGAAAAAATTTGCAAATTTTTTTACAAGTCTGGATAGGCCTGTAAGTAAAAGAATCTGTAAATTTTTTTACAAGTCCTGATGGGCCTTTCCGGACTTGTAAAAAAAGTTGTAAATTTTTTTACATGTTCGAATGGGTCTGTTTGGACTCATAAAAAAAATTTGCAAATTTTTTTACAAGTCAGGATGGCCCTGTTTGGACTTGTAAAAAAATTTACAAATTCCATTGTCCGAACCTCTCATTTATCTCTTCCTCTCATTGCGTTATCTCTTTGTTTAATTTTCATATTCTTTGTCCTTGTTGCAATTGTAATAGGAAGCTTCTTAGAGAAGCTACTAGTGGAAGACGAGATGCAGAACGTGTTAAACTCAAATTGGAAATCAAGTCTGGAAAGGTCCAGACAATCGAGTTTGTAAATTTTTTACAAGTTCAGACAAACTCATCTACACTTATAAAAAAATTTGCAAATTTTTTTAGAAGTTTTGACCAATCGGACTTGTAATTGCAAATTTCTTTATGAGATAGGTGCGAGAGAGGTAATGATATTTTTACTTTTTTTACCTAGGGCATCTTTGTCATTTTAAAAAATTATGGAAGTGCAGGGAGAAACTATAGAGGCGCATGGACAAATTCACTAGTTTGCGGTATTTAATGATTAAGTTTACAAAATTGTGATTATTATTCTTTTATAGAAAAATATGATTACCTAAAAAAATAATTAGTAGACAAAATTATATTTTTAGATTATAATAATTCAATGTTCTTATAATTACATTTATAAAGAAGTGAAACAGGTTGTTGACTGCTGGGCAAATAACGGCTTCTCATGCTCGGACGATATTATTATGTTTGGTAGTATCTCAGTTTTTACTTAATTCTCTTTATTTAGCAGCTGCAGTTAGCATTTCTTTTCCTAGAGGTTTCTAGTTTTGGAATTTTGCCTTGCTTTGTTTACCAAAAAATGTTTCTTATAATTACACAAGTATACGTTTAAATTATTATTTTTATATTTATCTTTATTAAGACACATCGATGTGATATTTTTAACATACAAAGATAATATAATATTTTTAACTTTAAAAATATTTTATGTAAAAAATATAAAAATAATATTTACTACAATTTGATAAGATTTTATAATGTTACAATTAACATATACGTGAGAAAATATATTTCCTATATATTTATAAGAGATTTATTTAAATATAGGAGCCATATCCTAATTAACACGAATTTCATATTTAATCATAATTATCAATTATTATGTTTTACATAATATTAATGATATTCATGATAACTGTGAGACTGTAATTAAAGGAGTTGGTGTTTTTATTGATGACATAGCCACGTACATCCATGAAGTCTTCAATACATGATGTATGCGTGAAAAATAAAAAATAAATTATGATTATATCTGTATTTTATCTTATTTTGAATTATCAGTATCTATATTTAATTTTAATTTCATAAAATTTTCATTTTCAATATTAAAATAAAATAAATAATCATTCCTTTTATTATACCTAAACAAAATAAATTTAGGATCTTAAAAAAGTGTTTTAAACTAATGATATTTTAACCATTAATTATTTATTTTAAACACTCACTAATACCTTCTTTTGTCCCCTTTCTATTCTTGTTCATATCACATCATATTATCAATCTATCATATCTATATTTTATATCCTATATTTCTATAGAATTTTTTATACTATATTTGTATTCTTGTTCATATCTATATTTTTTAGGTTTAAATATATAAGAGTATAAAAATACTAATATAAGAGGAAAGTATCATTATTCTTACGCACATTACAAGAAATTTAAATACGATCGATGAATCAATTTGTGTTTATATTCTAATTATAAATTAAGGCTTATAAAAAAATTATAAATTAAATTTGTGCATATTGTTATAATTTAATATTGATTTCATTAAATTAGGAATTTTTTTTCTAAATTATTCCATACTATTAGTATTCAAATTTTTTTATAGCAATATCAAAATTAATAAAATAATTTTTATGATTATTTATCTGAAAAAATAATTTTTATTAAATAGAATATTTTATAGATCCCCAATTATTTTGCATATATTACGAGTATTATATATATATATTTTAAAAATGATGAATATGATTAATGAATCAAATTAATTCAGTTAAATACGCCATGTCTCATTTTTCTAATTAGAAATTAATTTATTTTCATATTTTTAAATCATTGTGTTATTTAAATTTTAAAATTTATACATTTGTGTCAAACAATTGGTAAAATAGTGTTAAATGTAAGTGATAAACAATGAAATAATTAGGTTGGTCTATATAAACTTCTTCCTCTTAGTCACCGTTTAGAAAGACGGTCTTTACATCCATTTTGTGAAACTCCAAATCGTAATAAGCCACAAAAGCCAAAACAATTCTCAAAGAGTTCTTCATAGAGACTGGAGAGAAGGTCCTTTTGTAGTCGATACAATCTTTTTGTAAAAGTCTAGCTTTGTACCTTTTGATATTCCCTCCGAGTCACATTTGGTCTTGAAGATCCATTTACAACTGACTCTTTTTGAACCTTTAGGCAACCCAACGAGATCCCAAACTTTATTATCATCCACTGATTTCAACTCTTCTTTCATTGTATTGAACCATTTTTCAGAATTGTCACTTTCCATGGCTTGCCTGAAAGAGACTGAATCTTCATTAATGTTCAAGTCATTTTTCATATTCAAGTGAATACACAATATAATCACTTGAAATAGTTGACCTTCTTTGCCTTTCAGACCTTTTTTGTGCTATTTCTTGTGCCTTTTCTATCACTTGTTCATTTATGACTTGCACATTGGTTACTGACTCATTACCTTATGAGTTTTGAATATTATCATGTTGTCTTTGAGTGTTGTTTGACTATAATACCACCAGAGGAACACCATGTTGAGAAGGGACTTTATGTAAAGAAGATTCATCATGTGTCTTTATAATATCCACCTTTCGTGATTTTTCACTCCCACTAAAAAGACAATTTTCAATTAATCGAGCATTACCAGACTCAGCTATTCTTGTATCATGATTAAGATAGTAGAACCTGTAACCTTTAGATTTTTTTTAATACCCAATGAAGAAGCCGCAAATTGTTCTTGCATCAAGCTTATTTTCATGTGGATTGTAAACATTTACTTCTGTTGGACAACGCCAAACATGGAGATGCCTCATACTGGGTTTCCTTTCTATCCATAGTTCATAAGGAGTCTTAGGAACTACCTTACTAGGAACCTTGTTAAACAAATATGTAGCAGTTTTTAATGTGTGCATCCACAAAGATAAAGCTATAGTACTATAATTCAACATAGACCTAACCATATTCATCAAAGTACAATTCTACCTTTCAGTCACACCATTCTGTTGCAGTATGCTAGACATAGTATATTATGCACATATGCTTTCAATTTCAAGGAACTTTGCAAATGGACCTAGAGATTGTCCATTTTCATTGTATTTTTCATAAAATTCACCACCTCTATTAGACCTTACAACTTTCACCTTTTTATCCAACTGTCTTTCTACCTCTTCTATGAACACCCTTAAGGCCTCCAATGATTGAGATTTTTCATGCAAAAGGTACAAATAATAATAACGTGAAAAATCACCAATAAAGGTGATAAAATACTTTTCTCTGCTCTAAGATGGAAGGTCCAAAAGTTCACAAATATCAAAGTGTACCAATTCTAGAATTTCATTACCCTTTGTTACAAAATTCTTTGATATTTGTTTGGTTTGCTTTCTTTTAATGCAATGCAAACATACATCAATCACCAAAATCCAATTGAGGTAAAATTTCACTTTTCATTAATCTCATTATCCTTTGTCTCGACATGTGACCTAATCTTTAATGCCACATATAAGCAAAACTATCATCATACATATTACCCTAACAGTTAACATCACATTCAACATTAAATAGAGATTTAATAAACTTTGCATCAAGATATAAACAATACAAACCATCGAATCCATAAGAGTATGCATCCTTAAATAAAGAAAATGCATTGTTTCCATTCTTAAAATTAAAACTTAATTTATCCATCTTTGCAACTGAAATTAAATTCCTAGCATATCCAGGTACATAGAGGCATCCTTCTAAATCCACATGATAGTTAGAGTTCAAGATTAATCTATATGTCTCAATGCCTTCTATTTTTGCCTTCATTTTGTTTCATGTGTAAAGAAACTTTTCAGGTTCCTCTTATGGTTTGGATCGAAAGGAATCTTTGCATAGTATGTGACACATGAGAAATATTCCTCCATTTTTAATCTTTAATTTGAATTTTCCCTTGTCCTGTTTAGCTTTACCCAACTTGCTATGGATGATACTAACTCTTTATTGAGTCATGAGATGAATTGAGTAGTCCTTCATCTTTTTTAATCTCTCTTCCTACAAAATTAGCATAATCTTAATTTCTTGAAAATTTCATTTTTCTTTAAGAGTGTTATAGTTCACTTGAAGTTGGCCAAATTCAGTAGGAAAAGAGTTCAAGATAGATTGTACTAGAAATGACTCATTCACTTCTATTCCCATGGAATTCAACCTTGCTGCCAGATTAGCCATTGTTATCACATGATCATGAATTGGTTGAGACTAATCAAACTTCTTATTGGTCAACTCACTTGATAGGTTGCCTACTATTGACTTGTTGTAATGTTAGATTAAGAGTAATCCTTCACCAATTTCATGAATTCCCTAACATTCTCTATTTTGGGCATAAATGGATTTACATTTGCAGTCATAGTCATTCTCATTAGGTTCAATGTCAATCTGTTAGACCATTTCCAAGCCTTCTCATGGAGAGACTTGTCCATTATACCTAATTGAAATTGGATCGTTTCAGACCAATCATCATAATTTATCCCATTAAACTTTAATCATTAAATTTCCCAAAGCAAATATAACATGAATAGTTGCATACATACATACAAACATAATCACACATTAATGCTTTGAATAAATATAATGGATTCAAACTATTTAAATTTTAATCATGCATTTAAATTCATCTTTGGATGATAAATAAAAACATCTTCATATCCATAATAATGCTAAACAAATATACTTTAATATGAGCAATAAATCATATAGTTCTTGACATGTATAATATTTTTGGATATACATACACTTAACAAGTATGTAAATATACCACCTATAACATTAATTAAAAGCAATGTTTCATACCTTTGGACATCACCGAACACGACTCCTACCTCTGTAATTCAACTTTATATATATATATATATATATATATATATATATTCATTTTTAAATTTTAATTAATTTTTATCCAAACAAATTGTCTAAGAAATTATAAAACTATCATTTGTAAATTAAAAAAATAACAATTTTTTAAGTTTGAAATTACTCATTTTTAAATTTTAAAATTACACAATATAAATTGTCTCAATTACATTTTGTCCATTATTATATACTTATTTTTTTAACTTCAAATTGGGTACAAATAAGGAGGTAAAACATAAGAAATATAACAATAAACGATGATATAAAAGATATAATTTATAAATATAACATTGTAAAGAAAAAAATTTTGTGAAATCGAAGAAAAGGAAAAAACATGTAAAACAAAGTGAAAATATAAAGAAATAATGTTGACCATGTAAAAGAAATTTGGAGAAATAGATGAAAAAGAGAAAACATGTAAAACATAGTGAATTTGTTGAGTTTAATTGGTGGCATACACTGTTAGTGTAAATATTTTTCCACTCACATTCAATCACGACCACCCTTGATTCATGGTAAATTTGTTGACTTTACTTATTACTACGTTAAAAGTCACATAAATTAAATGTCATGATTTACTGTCAGTGTAAAAATCTTTCACATTGACAGTGTATACCAATTAAACTTTTATATATATGTATATATTTTTCAAAATGATGGATATGATTAATGAATCAATTTAATATAGTTTTGACTATGCCATGTCTCTTTTTTTTTTATTTTGAAATTTAATTTGTTTTCATATTTTTAAATCATTGTGTTATTTAAATTTTAAAATTTATACATTTGTGTCAAGTAATTAGTAAATTTGTATTAAATGTAAGTGATAAACAATGACAGAACTAACTGACTGACCCATAACATAATAATGTAATTGTGTGTCAAAAGATAAATAATAATTGACTCACTTAGTTTACAATGTTTAACGATTAAGTTTATCAAATTGTAATTATTATTTTTTTGTAGAAAAATATGATTACCCAAAGAAATAGTTGGTAGGAAAAAACTATATTTTCAAATTATAATAACCCAATGTTTCTTATAATTACATTTACAGAGAAGCAAATCAGATTATTGACTGCTTGACAAATTATGGTCTCTCATCTCAGACAACATTATTATATTCATCCAAAAAATGTTTCTTATAATTACATAAGTATATGTTTTAATTATTATTTTTATATTTATTCTCATTAAGAAACACCAAAGTAATTTTTTTAACATAGCAAGAGAGTATAATATTTTTAATTTTAAAAATATTTTGTGTAAAAAATATAAAAATAATATTATCAGAATTTGAGAAAATTTTATAATGTTACAATTAACATATAATGTTACAATTAACATATACGTGATAAAATAAATTTTCTATATATTTATAAGAGATTTGTTTAAATATATGAACCATGTCCTAATTAATATGAATATTATATTTAATCATAATTATAAATTATCATGCTTTACATAATATTAATAATAATTCTGAGTTAAAATTAATATGAATATATATTCATTATATATGAAAAAATGAATAATATATATATATATATATATTATATTTATGTTATTATGAATGAATATTCACATAGCATAATAGTAAATTAATATCGTAATTAACAGTTATATATCGAAAAAATCAATATATATTGAATATATTTTTCTTAGATATTAGTTTAATATATAAAAAATATAAAATGATTTATTTAAAATTTTTATATTATTTTTAAAGTTTTTTTTCTAAGATGAATTTAATTTATTATTTATATTTAATTAGTTACCTTGTTCCTATATTAAAGAAAAACCTTCTTATTAAGTCTTTATATATATAAGTTTTTTTTTCCAATAAGAAATTTTAATTTTTAATCATTATATAAGTAGTTTTTTATTTGTATAATTTTTGTTTTCAATTTCGATATCTATTACTTATATGTATAAGTACAAAAAGTTTATATGAACCCATATCGATATTATTTATATCTTTTATAATTTTAATCTCTCTTTTTTTAATTTCTTATTTTATTCATCATCTTATTATTATTATTATATATATTAATTTATTTAAATTTATAAGATATTATTTTTTTGTTCTTTGAATTATAAGTTTTCTTTTTAAATTAAGTACACAACAAATCTTTTTATTATTATTATTATTATTATTATTATTATTTATTTTTGTATTATATATATTATTTATGTATTATGATGAATATCTATCTATTATGTATTGTTATATATAAAAGATCGTTAACAATTCTCACATGTCATTTTCTTTAAAAATATTCTTAAAATGTTTTAATTTTTTATTTTTTATTTTTTATATTTTTAATTTTATATTTATACTTATAATAAAACTTTATTATTCTAAAATTAAAAATA
Source organism: Psophocarpus tetragonolobus (assembly GCA_037954015.1). Lineage (NCBI taxonomy): Eukaryota > Viridiplantae > Streptophyta > Magnoliopsida > Fabales > Fabaceae > Psophocarpus > Psophocarpus tetragonolobus. The sequence goes on along the minus strand of CM075688.1, from coordinate 39,055,995 downwards.
CTTTGTTATTACTTATTAATAATCAATAGTGTTTTTTAATTTATCATATTATATATATATATATATTATTTGTTATATATATAATATGTTATATATTTGTTTACTATATGTAAAAAATTATTTAAATGTACAAATGTTATTTTTGGGTAAATTTTTTTTTCTTTTCAAATTTTTCTCTCGTCTAATTTTAGTATCTATTATTATTATTATTATTATTATTATTATTATTATTATTATTATTATTATTATTATTATTATTATTATTATTACCGAGAGTGTGAATAAATTGAGACAAAATTGTTTTAACTTATTAAGTAATTTCAACTATTTTTATTTTTTTCATTTTATTCTTATATATTGTTACTTATTTCAATTTATAATACATTATTTTTTAAAAATTAAGAAGGTAAGTCTTTATTATTGTTACTATTATATATTTATCTGAATTTTATAATATTGTATATTGTTTATGTATTATGTTAAATATTTATTTAGATATCTATCATATATATCTTAAGTTTTTATTTGAGAAAAAAATATATACATTGTTAATGTAAAAAATTTTACTTTATCATTCAATCATAAATCTTTCATATATGATATGTTTGTTGCTTTTATTAATTAATGCTCTAAAAATCTTATAAGCGAAGAATTGTAATTGAACATCATAAATTATCATTTTTAAAAAGGCATCTTTATTGTTATTCTTGTTGTTGTTATTATTATTATTATTATTATTATTATTATTATTATTATTATTATTATTATTATTATTATTATTATTATTATTATTGTTTTTGTTGTTCTTACTATTATTATTATTATTATTATTATTATTATTATTATTATTATTATTATTATTATTATTATTATTATAATACAAACAGAGAACACACAAAGTGATTGGAAATTTTTTTCAACGACGATTTATGTAAGAATGTTCCTATCTGGAAGCAACACCTCCAGAAATTTAAAGCGAATTTTATGTTTCCAAGATTCAAGTATAAGCAAAATAAAATAATTAAAAAAAGAAAAAAAAAAGTTTAATAAAAAGAAGAAATAAAAAATAGAGAGCAAGAAAGAAAGATTTCAAAGCAAATTGGCATAATGAATGTAGGAGGAGAGAGATATGTCAAGAATAAAAACCTATTTATTTTGTTATTAGTATATATAAAAGAATATCACACTTATTAAGAATGTCACAAAAAAATTTATTATTATTATGTACAAAAGATAAGAAAACTTATTTTTAGTATATAAAAACAATTGCCTTATATGATGTTCACTTTCTAAATATCAATAGTATCCTTTATTGAATCATGCTCAATTTATAACCACCTTTTTGTCATGGATGATCCTGATTGTGAAGGTGTAGCCTCATTCCCCAAATGCTACTCCTCAAACTCCATTGGCAAGGTTTCGTGAACAGCTTTCTCTCCCACCTCCAAAGTCAGGAAAAAAACGTGAACTAAAGTGCAACACTTAGACCCCTAAAATGAAACTCAAACTTAACATCGCTTACTATTTACACCTACATTTATTTTATTTATTTATTCACTAAAATCAATCTTAATTTAATTATTATAATAAATAAAAATATTAAATTAATTTAAGTCTATTAATATAAATTACATATTTTTATTAATAATTTATTTTTCTAAATAAAATGGAATGTTACAGATAGTATTCCATTTTTTAGTTCTCTTTATTTATTTAGCAGTTGATGTTGTTGGCATTTCTTTTCCTAGAGGTTTTTAGTTTTGAGCTTTTGCCTTGGCTCACCAAAAAATGTTTCTTATAATTACTTAAGTATATGTTTTAATTATTATTTTTATATTTATCTTCGTTAAGAAACATCGATGTTAATATTTTTAACTTATAAAGATAGTATAATATTTTTAACTTTAAAAGTATTTTGTGTAAAAAACATTAAAATAACATTAATTACAATTTGGTAAGATTTTATAATGTGACAATTAATATATAAGTGATAAAATAAATTTTCTATATATTTATAAGAGATTTATTTAAATATATCAACCATCTTTCAATGAATATCGTATTTAATCATACTTATAAATTATTATGATTTACATAATATTAAATTATTATAATTTATATAATATTAATGATATTCATGATAATTGTGAGTTAAAATTAATATTAATATATATTCATGATATCTGATAAAACAACGAATAATATATATATATATATATATATATTATATTTATGCTATTATGAATGAATATGCATGTAGCATAATAACTATTGGTCTAATAGTAAATTAATATTGTAATTAATAGTTATGTATCTTTGACAAAATCAATATATATCGAATATATTTTTCTTATATACAAGTTTAATATATAATGAATATAAAATGATTTATCTTAAATTTTATATATTATTTTTAACGTTTTTATTTTTCTAACATGTAAATAATTTATTATTTAGATTTAATTATTTACCTTGAGGAAAACCTTTTATTAAATCTTTATATATATAAAAAGAAAGTATCATTATTCTTGCGCACATTACAAGAAATTTGAATATGATCGATGAATCAACTTGTATTTATATTCTAATTATAAATTAAGGCTTATAAAAAATTATAAATTAAATTTGTGCATATCATTATCATTTAATATTGATTCATTAAATTAGGAAGTTTTTTTCTAAATTTATTCTATATTACTAAGTATTCAGATTATTTTATTGCAATATCAAAATCCATAGAATATTTTATAGATCCCAAATTATTTTGCATATGTTTTGGGTATTATATATATATATATATATATATATATATATATTTATTGCAAAATGATGGATATGATTAATTTATCAATTTAATTTAGTTTAACTATGTTATGTCTTTTTTTTTTTTTGAAATTAATTTATTTTCATATTTTTAAATCATTGTGTTATTTAAATTTTTAAATGTATACATTTGTGTCAAGCAATTGGTAAATTGATGTCAAATATAAGTGATAAACAATGACACAGATAACTGGCCCATAGCATAATAATGTAATTGTGTGTCAAAAGATAAATCATAATGGACTCATTTAGCTTGCAAGGAATTTGTCCCTACACCTCCATAGTTTCTCCCTGAATCTCCATAATTTTTTAACAAGTCTAGATTTGTCTGAACACAAAAAAGTTTGCAAAATTTTTTACAAGTCAGGATGGACTCGTCTAGATTTGTAAAAAAATTTACAAATTCCATTGTCTAGAGCTCTCATTTATCTCTTCCTCTCATTGGGTTATCTGTTTATTTAATTTCCATATTCTTTGTCCTTGTTGCAATTATAATAGAAAGGTTATTAGAGAAGCTACTAATGGAGGATGAGATGCAGAACGCGTTAAACTCAAATTGAAAATCAAGTGCTAAAAGGCCCGGACAACGGAATTTATGAATCTTTTTACAAGTCCAACGAGCCGATCCAAACTTGTAAAAAAATGCTCAATTTTTTTTGAGTCTAGACAGACCCATCCGGACTTGTAATTGCAATTTTTTTCACGAGACAAGTGTGAAAGAGGTAATGAAACTTTTACTTTTTTACCTAGGGTATTTTTTCCATTTTTTAAAAATTATGGAGGTGCAGAGAGAAATTCCCTAGTTTGCAATATTTAATGATTAAGTTTAGAAAATTGTGATTATTATTTTTTTATAGAAAAATATGGTTAAAAAAATAGTTAGTACACAAAATTATATTTTATATTATAATAACTCAATGTTTCTTATAATTAAATTTATGGAGAAGCAAAGTGAGTTGCCAATTGCTTGGAAAATCATTGTCTCTTATGCTCGAATGACATTATTATGTTTGATAATGTCCAGTAATTGGTAAATTGGTGTTAGATGTAAGTGATAACCAATGACACAGCTAACTGACCCGTAACATAATAATGTGATGTTTGGACCTCTCATTTCTCTCTTTCTCTCATAAGCTGATAGTGAAGGACGAGATGCAGAATACGTTAAACTCAAATTGGAAATCAAGTCCGGATAATGGAATTTGTGAATTCTTTTAAAAGTCCATATATGGCCATGCAGACTTCTAAAAACATGTGCAATTTTATTTTTATATTCTTCTTCTCTAGAGCTAAAATGCCTAGACAGGGATCTTATGAGAATTCCTTTCTTTTTTCTATCACTCTCCCTCTCATCTCTCCTCTTACTCTCTTCTCCTCTCCTTCTCTCTTCTTTCTCTTTTTCTCTTTTTCTTTCTAGTTTCCTTCTTCTCCTTTCTTCATCCTTTCTTCTCTCTCTTTTCCTTCTCTCTTCTCGCTCTTTTTTCTCTTTTCTCATTTCCAACATCTCTTTTTTTTAACTCTTCCTTCTCTTTTTGTTTTTCCTTTTCTTTTATTTCTTTTTTTCTCTCTTTTTCTTCTCTCCTTTCTTGTTCTTTAGCCATCTATTCCCTAAATTCTAAGTTAAGGTTTTCAAGAGTGTCTCCCTTAGAAGGTTTTCTTTGGTTAACACTCTTACTTGATGAACAACTATGTGGCTAGAATGTGTATGGGAAGTCATGGTGCTTGGATGCTAAAAACTAAAGGGTAGGCCAAAAACTCTTTTTTTTTTCAAGCAACACTCCTATCTTTTTTCTTTTTTTTTTGTTTTGTTTTCTCACCTAAGGTGGCTTGATGAGTCTTTGGAACTCTTAGCCTCTACACATTTTTTTCAAAATAACATAAAATGAAATAAAAGTGCAAGAATATAGAAGAGAAAGGGCTCTAATTGTGCTCCTAAGGTGTTGAAGGAAGTGTACCACTTCTCTCTTCTTCACCTAATTAACGAGGAATTACGCTAAAATTAACCAAAATTATTACAAACCAAGGGAGGGCCTTAAGGGAACTCAAACTCCCAATCTAAGATTAAGTTTACAAAATACAAAGAATAAAAAAATAAAACAAAGTCTTCACTCCAAGCTTGTTAGTGTTTGGCTCCTTTTGATCAAGGCCTATTTGAGTTGCATCAACCCACCCCAAGAATGCTACCCTTGTTTCCTCTTGTTTGGACTTGCCAAAATCTTATGTATGACACCTTTCCCAAGGTTTACTTACCAAGGCCAAATACAACACAAGGCAAATAATAAAGGTGAATAACAAAACAAGGTTCACAAATCCAAGTGGATAGATTAAACAATGACAAACTCAAAGAAGTAAATAAGACAAGCAAGAAAACATAAGGCCCACAAAGGAAGGTAACACACAAATAACTTTCCTAGATTAGCTCTAAGAATGAAGATGAAAAAAGACTCAAACAAAAAATATGAAACCATTAGTTGCACACTTAATAAAATTTAAGTGACCAAAAGCTAAAAAGCTTACTCAAGTAATTATTTTTTTTTGAATCACAAATGGTTCCTCATATCAAATGTTTCTACTATTAGGTACACAAGTTCAAAATTGTCTTTCTTTTGAGCTCTTTATCTTCTTCTTTTTTTTAACTTGAAATTTTTTCTAATATATATTTTTTTTAACTTTTCTAATAATTTTTTCTACACCTAATAGCTTGTTTAATTGAAATTTTAATGAGGATGCTTGAAATAATAACGCTTGAGTGAATAAGCACAAAGTAAGGTCACATAATTTTCAAGCAATGCATGCAACTAAAGGCAAAACAACTTAGTAGTTCCAAATACCACTGAACTAATGGTGCTTAAGGAATGATTTAGGGCTGATTTTGAAGTAAATTGATTGCTCAAATTACTAACACAATTCACCCAAGCTAAAATTCCATAAAGAGGCACCAATAGTGAAGGTAAACCAAGTGGAAAGCTACTAATAATTCAACATAAAAAAAGAAGCATATCAAGATTGAATCGAGCAAATATTTAAGAACAACAAAGATATTACTATGCTTGAACTAAAAGCATAAAAGACTTAAGAGACTTAACAAGAGGTTCACCTCTTAAGAGCTCAATTCAAAATGTTTTCTAAGGGTTTTTGTAAAAATTTTAAGAGGCTAAAACCTAAGGAATTTAAATGAGACAAAATAGGAAACTAACGTGACTAGTATTTTACAAAACACAAGATTAAGAAAAAAAATAACACACCTAAAAATAGAGCAAAAATTTCAGCAAGAGACTCAAAACAAAAGGCGTAACAAAGTGGCCAAAGTTGATCACCACAATGGTGTGGAAAAATCCTCAATCATGTGGGTTTAATGGTCACAACTTATTAGGCACACTTTAACATAAAAAACAAGGGAAAACTAAGCAATTTGAACACAGAAATAAGATGCAAAGAAAGGGACAAATAAAATTGCATCAAATTAAATGGAACATATGCACATAGATAGGAAACAAAAGTGCATATAATAGCAAGAATAAAAAGCTATACTACTAGACAATAAAGAAAATAAAGATGACAAAAAATGAAGGACTTTAAAATAAAGAGATTAAAGAGATAAACAACAAAGCAAAAAACAAATTAAGAAACAATGTGACCTTTAGAAAGTGGTTCTAGATACCACTTGATGTGATCTTTGATGATCACGTGCCCAAAGGATCCTTTCTAAGGTCACTTGGAAGGGAAATGGATTTATGGAGAGGAAAGGAATGGGGTGAGGCACCACAAATACTAGGTTTGATAAGCCAAAAGGGAGAGGCCACAAGGGAGGGGTCCCTTAATAACTCTTAGAAGCTTTCACAAAGGAGAAAGGTGGACACTCAAAGGTAAGAACCTCACAACCAATATGGTCTCTAGGATTAAATTCAAGTGTAAAAAATACAAGTGAGGGGAGGAGCTCCTATTTATAGAGGTAGCTAACCTCTTGAACAAGATAACCTAAAAAAGAAGGGCTAGGATTAAAAGGAGAGATCTAAGGGAGGAGGATTGAGAAACAATTTCCTCCTTAGATCATCAAACTCGGTGCCCAAGTTTCTCAAACCAAGGGCCAAAATTCCTTCTTATTAGCTTAGGGGGTTTATGTAGGAAAAAAGGGGTGTAGATATCAAGGCTACCTTTTATTTCCTTCATAAAGACCCAAAAAGCTAAATCCACACTCTAAATTCCTAAGACACCTCCTAAAATAAAAAATGGACTAAATACATGTCCTAAATTAAATTCCTAATGCTCCTCAAAATTAAAATAAAGGAAAATTACATTTTATTAACTAAAGTCCCTAGCCTAATATCTTCACTCTCCATAGGAGGTGAAGTCTTCCTTTGTCTGCAAGGGCTAGGTCTTCTTCAATCCTTCTAGTCATGACCCTAATAATAGGTCATTGGTTAGGCATGGTCACATCATTAATATTATGTTATTAATTATTATTTCTTTTCAGGACAATTAAAGTTTTCATCAACCAGTTAGAATCTCTCAATGGCAAAAGAATATGCACACAAAGTATGCATTTTATTGTCGTTTATTTAATACATGTTTAGTTGAAAATGTTGTGTAATTTTGGTGTTATTTTTCATCTTTTCAGATATGGACAAGGCATAATGTCGATACTTCTGTGTTGGTAGTGATAAAAAAAAAGCTAACATCGGCATATAAGGCCATGTTAGAAAAAACTCCTTTCCAATGGCTTGTTAAGTTACAAAAGCCTTTGGAAATTTGTTGCCCATTGTTACGTGAGATGGTGACGAGATGGTCTAATGGAGCTGCATCATTTAGGATAAGAGAACATTATGTTCCTTTTACACCTGTAGATGTATGTTTTCCCCTGGGGTTACCCATCAATGGCCAAACTTTGTCCTTGCAAGATGAGGATCTAAATAATGATTGTTTTGTTAAATGTTTATTTAAGAAGGAGAAAATCATAGTAGCAAATATTGTGGAAAAAATGAAGGGAAAAAAATCAATAGTCATAAAAATGTCTTATATTTTTGTAGGTTATACATACTACTTGCTTTTGGTGTATTTTATTTTCCAAGAACAACTTCAACTATTAACAATGTACCGTTTAAAGTATTAGATGCTATAGATAATCTTTTTTATTACAATTAGAGCTTTATTGTTTACGAATTACTAAGGGATAACCTGTTGGAGACTAGTATTGCTTTGAATGACAAAAAAAACACCTGCCAATTGCATATTGGATGTGTGGCAGTGTTACAGGTATTGATAATGTTGTATTAATTGTTGTTTGTTGTTGCTAACTTTGTCTAACTTTGCCAATATGCAATAGAAATTAATATTCTGTGTTTTTTGTTATGTAGATTTGGGCAACTGAGCATGTATCATTGAAGACTAATGTCATGTCCTGCACCTTCCCAAGGTTTATTGATTGGCTGATAATCAGTATTCAGCAAACAAAATCAGACAAGCATTTCAAATGAACACGGTAAGTAGTTATTTCTGAACAAGGTTAACTTAATATTTTTTTACGGATTTGATATTTATTATTTTATCCATTAATTGTTAATATGATTTTTGTTTGTTAGATTACATGGGAATGGGCAATTACAAATGAGCAAAAATGGTGTCCACTTGTACAACAAGCTCTTAAAGTGCCACAACAATCAATTGTTTGCCCAACTACCATTGCGTTGGATAGTGAAGAAATTGTTAAGGAGCACAAAAAAAATCAAGCTAGAATCTCTTAATTAGAAGACAGATTTAAAGCTCTTGAAGATGTGATAGCTACCCATATATTGAAACCAAATGTTGAGTTGCAGCAGGACAATGTTGGTGCCATGGTAGTTGCAATATTGCAACTACCATGGCTGACTCCAAAGGTTATAAAAAATTATATGCATTTTGCACACACAGGAGTCGACCTCCTCATTCAAAGAGCTATATTTTCAATAAACTTTTTTAAAATACACACACAAACACACACAGACACAAACACACACACACATACACATATATGTACACATATCGATGTATGCACATACATTTCATGGTAAGATTTGCAACTACCAAATATACATTCTATGGTAAAATGACATCTGTCTAGTTATATTGTATAGTGTTTTGGTTAGTATTAATGACCAAATACTTATGTTAGAAGACCTTAATTCAATGGTGCCAAGGGGGTGGTTGTCGAATATGGTTAGTAGTTGTAACCTTCAATGTTGTAATGTATATATGACATGCCTTATGACTGTTATCATGTTATCAAAATGTTATCAAATTGCATTTTTTCATTTCTTGTGTTAGGTAATCTTATTTGCTACCGCCTTTATGATGTTTGATCAAATGGAACGTAACGATGGAAGCATCACATGACTTGCTAAATCTGACCTTTGCGGTTAGTGTAACCATGATAAAAAATTTGATTATGTTTTTAAAAGTTCATTTGATACTGTAATGTAGTGTGTTTTATTTTCATGTAATAGGATCATGTGATACATGATAAGCAATCAAAATGGACACAGGAAAAATATTTAGACTATGTTCCAAAAAATTACATCAACCATAACACCATGTGCACATGTGACCTGGTCAGTACTTAAGTAACAACTTTTGAATAACAATATCTAATTATTGTATATGTACAATGATGAACTAATTGGTTTATTTGTATTGTAAGTTTTTGCACTAACTATATTCAACAAACATTGGTTTTGTTATGTCGTTCATTGCAAGGATAATACAATGTTTGTTTTGGATTCATTAGGTCATAGCCACAATCCATGCCAATATGATGTGGATGAGGCAATGGTACATTATTCTACAGTTATTACAACACATATTTCTGTTAATAATACATTCAATTAGTTGGCAGTTAAAAATAATTTTTTCATGATTGCTTATGTAGAGGATTCATTTTCAACACATGTTGTCTTGTATGTATGGAAGTCGATGAAAAACTGACATGACTATCATACTTGAGAATTTTCCATTACAAGTAAATGGGTTAGTACAAAAGTCAATGTTTGTTTCAATTAATAAAATATTATTTATATTCATTGTGAGTGTAACATGAATTAATTTTGTAGTTATGACTGTGGCGTGCATGTTTTAAAGTATATGGAAATGTGGAATGAAGGTAAACACTATAATGGCAAGTCAATGCCCGAATTCACACCGGTAAACTTATTATAGCTTTTAATTTTAATGCAGTTAATACGATTATGGTTTAGGGTATAAAAAGTACAATCTAACTTGGGTCATACACTTTGTTGCACAGGATGAAATGTGATCTTTCCATTGTCATTATGTATGTCACTGGGTTCTCAATAAAAAAAATGTGGTTCGGGATGACATCCTCAAGAAAGTCGGTGTTTCATTAACCTCAGAAGGACATTTGTTAGATCATTGTACATGAATTAATGTTAATTGGCTTTCAAAAGACTTTGTATGGTTATTTTAGAGGTTATGAATGATTAAAGTAGTTTCTTGGTATTTGTTGTGTATTTTTCCTTTGTCATTGTACAGATTATCAATTTGGATTAAGATGTGTTGTTAAACATAAGGTGGAATTGAGGATATGAGTTTTATATTTCTCTTGTCTGTGTGTCCTGTTTTTATTTCATGCTCCCACTTTAATTTATCTTTTCTTTCAATCTTAATAAAATACTTTCATTATGAACTCAGGTATTTCACATATTTATATAATGCTGGTTAGAACTAGGGATTTTTTCTAGAAAAAACTAGGAGACCTATGATGCATAAAAAAATATGTTGAACATGGCTGGTAGTTGGTGTGTCTGTCCTATATTAACTGCACCAGCATCAGTGTTTTTCTTTATTGAGAAAGGAAAAATGGTTCACACATTTCCAGTTCAAAATACATGGAACCTTAAAATCATATTTTGAAGAATTTAGTTAAACCAATAAATAAATGCATGCAACGCTATGGTGTGATCAGTTTGTGTTACTTTTACCCATCAAGTATGAAATTAATTTTCATTAAAAACTATATCTAGTAATTTTACAATATAGTATACAAGTATGAGGTGATTCAATTAATAATCATGGCATGCCACTAGTAGAATTAGCATGACATATAAAAAGATACAAAAAATGTCAACTAAGAGGTTAAATTCTTTTATTTTTATTTAATGCATGAGAGCAATTTTGAAGGAATTTGTAGAGCAATTTTGAAGGAATTTCTAGTTGTTGCCCCAAAGAATTTGAAACACCATGTTTTATCTATTCAACTAAGTATATTTGAGTGGAACCAACTTGAGTGAAACTGATTTGGCACCGTGTGTTGAAAAGTTTCAGAAAAATGCAGTTAACCACATCATATTCCTAGTTAACCACATATTTTGTACAAAGTTAACAACTTAAGCTTCACTCTAAAATATAGAAGGAATGTGTCCTTGTTACCCCAAAGAATTTCAAACACCGTGTTTTCTCTATGAAACTAAGTATATTTCAGTGGAACCAAGTTAAGGGAAAATGATTTGGCCCTATGTGTTGAAAAGTTTCAGAAAAATGAAGTTAACCACATGATATTCCTAGTTAACCACTTATTTTATACTTAGTTAACCACTTAACCTGGACTCTGGAATTTTGAAGGAGTTTGTAGTTGTTGCCCCAAATAATTTCAAACACCATGTTTTCTCTATTCAACTTAGTATATTTCAGTGGAACCAGGTTGAGTGAAAGTGATTTGGCACCGTGTGTTGAAAAGTTTCAGAAAAATGCAGTTAACCACATCAAATTCCCTGTTATTTTAATGCAGTTAACCACCTATGTTGTACATAGATAACCCCCTAACCTCTATTCGAAAATTTTGAAGGAATTTGTCCTTGTCGTCCCAAAGAATTTAAAACACCATATTTTCGCTATGGAACTAAGTATATTTCAGTGGAACTAGCTTGAGTGTAAGTGATTGGGCCTTATGTGTTGAAAAGTTTCAGAAAAATGTAGTTAACCAAATGATATTCCTAGTTCACCACTTATTTTATATTAAGTTAACCACTTAAGCTTCACTCTAAAATAATTTCAAACACCATGTTTTGTCTGTTAAAATAAGTATATTTCAGTGGAACTAGGTTGAGGGAAAGTGATTTGGTCTTGTGTATTGAAAAGTTTTAGAAAAATGCAGTTAACCACATGATATTCCTAGTTAACCACAGATATTGAAAGAATTTGTCCTTGTTGCCCCAAAGAATTTGAAACAATATGTTTTCTCTATGGAACTAAGTATATTTCGGTGGAACTAGGTTGAGGGAAAGTGATTTGGCCCCGTGTATTGAAAAATTTAAGAAAAATGCAGTTAACCAGATGATATTCCTAGTTAACCGCTTATTTTATACTGAGTTAACCACTTAAAGTTGACTCTGAAATTTTGAAGGAATTTGTAGTTGCTGCCCCAAAGAATTTGAAACACCATGTTTTTCTATTCAACTAAGTATATTTTAGTGGAACCAGGTTGAGTGAAAGTGATTTGACTGTATGTTGAAAAGTTCCAGAAAAATGCAATTAACCACATCATATTCCTAGTTAACCACTTATGTTGTACACAGTTAACCACTTAAGCTTCACTCTGAAATATTCAAGGAATTTGTCCTTCTTTCCCCAAGGAATTTCAAACACATGTTTTCTCTATTAAACTAATTATATTTCAGTGGAACCAATTTGAGTGAAAGTGATTTGGTCCCGTGTGTTGAAAAGTTTCAAATAAATGCAGTTAACCACATGATATTTCTAGTTAACCACATATTTTGTACATAGTTAACCACTTAAGCTTCACTCTGAAATATTGAAGGAATTTGTCCTTATTGCCTCAAAAAATTTCAAACACCATGTTTTCTCTATGGAACTAAGTATGGTTGACTAGTAACTAAGTTGAGTGAAAGTGATTTGACCCCGTGTGTTGAAAACTTTGAAAACAATGCAGTTAACCACAGAATGGGTTGTTGTTATCCACTTATTATATACTAAGTTAACCACTTTACCTCTACATTCAAATTTTCTAGGCTTTTGTCATTGCCCAAATAATTTGAAACACCATGTTTTGTTTATTAAAGTAAGTATCGTTCAGTTGTAACGAAGTTGCACAATAGCATAATATAACAACAAATACTAGTATAGCTTAACACCTTAATGTCTTCGTGCATAAACCTTAAGTGCATATGATACATCACAACATGTACCTATGAATCATTAACCACACTAATGGTCTGGTTTTTTGGAACATTGTCCGTTAATGTTGTTGTTTAACCTTTTAAGAAAATTTGGATCTATTCAAATAAATGAAGGCATCACCGTAATGTATATTAATACACCATATTAAGTTATGCAAAACAGACACATGTATAGTGACACACATAGCCATAGTAGGTTTCGGTCGAAAAACTGGTTGTGTAGCTGACACACCTTGCTGAGTGGGAGGCTGAATGTCCTCAGGAAATACCTTTGAAGCATACAAACTCCAAAGTTTGATACCATATTTTATACAAACATACACAATATTGACATATTGATGACATTTATAATTACGATGTCCATAAAATATTTATAAACAGGAAGTCAAAGTTGACATACCTTCAAGATATTATGAATTGTTATGTTTAAATAAAATGTTGACTGGTTGGAGCGAAATACTACAACCTGCCAAATTTGATATAAATCCCATTTAAATAAAGAGTTACCCTGAGTTTATTGTTTATGGGTTGTCTTAAATGATTATACATACCCTTTGGACAACCAACAGACAATCGATGCAAATGTCTTTCCCAAATTCTTGATCCGGCAACACATTTCAATGCACATTAGCAACGATAGTAGCAGTAGGTCCTATTATTAATACAAGTATTAAAAGTTGCAAAAAAAATGTTAACAACAGTATACAAATTACGAAACCAACGTTACCTTGAGTGTTATTGTGGCATCACCAAAACTGTTCGGCTTATATGATTTAACAACAACTACAACCAATGTCGCTCTCTCAGTATTATTGATTGAGTTCAATGCAACTCCATGTTCAGTGATCGGTACCATAGCCTAACATTTACGCTGAAGGTTAATATTGTCAAATTTGTTCATCAAATTAATACCATAGTGTAGAATAAAATTTACCGTGTGCTTTACAAATTGAAGAATAAAATTAGTTTGTAGGGAATTTGTCTCCCCATCTCTATAATTTCTCCTTACACTTCCATAATTTTTAAAATGACAAAAATATCCAAGGTAAAAAAAGTAAAATTTCATTGCCTCTCTCGCGTGTCTCTCATAAAAAAATTTATAATATTTTTTGCAAGTTAAGAGAGCGCAATTCGTATATGTAAAAAAATTTGCAAATTTTTTTACAAGTTCTAATGGGTCTGTCTGGACTCATAAAAAAAATTTGCAAATTGTTTTACAAGTCAAGATAGCCCTGTTCGGACTTGTAAAAAAATTTATAAATTCCATTGTCCGGACCTCTCATTTCTCTCTTCCTCTCATTGCGTTATCTCTTTGTTTAATTTTCACATTCTTTGTCCTTATTGCAATTGTAATTGGAAGGTTCTTAGAGAAGCTACTAGTGGAAGAGGAGATGCAGAATGCGTTAAACTCAAATTGGAAATCAAATTTAGACAAGTTTGGACAATTGAGTTTGTTAATTTTTTAGAAGTCTGGACAAACTTGGACTTGTAATTGAAAATTTGTTTACAAGAGAGGTAATAAAATTTTTACTTTTTTTAATTAGGGCATCAATCATTTAAAAAAATTATGGAGGAGCAGAGAGAAACTATGGAGGTATATAGACAAATTCACTAGTTTGCGATATTTAACAATTAAGTTTACAAAATTGTGATTATTATTATTTTATAGAAAAATATGATTACCTAAAAAAGTAGTCAGTAGACAAAATTATATTTTTAGATTATAATAACTCAATGTTCTTATAATTACATGTATAAAGAAGCAAAGCAGGCCGCTGACTGTTAGGCAAATCATGGTCTCTCATGCTTGGACGAAATTATTATGTTTGATAGTATCTTAGTTTTTACTTAGTTCTCTTTATTGAGCAGCTGATACGGTTGGCATTTCTTTTCCTAAAGGTGGCTAGTTTTGGGCATTTCCCTTACTTTGTTCACCAAAAAATGTTTCTTATAATTACATGAGTATATGTTTTAATTACTATTTTTATATTTATCCTCATTAAGACACATCAAAGTGATATTTTTAACATACAAAGATAATATAATATTTTTAACTTTAAAAATATTTTTGTGTAAAAATATAAAAATAATATTAATTATAATTTGATAAGATTTTACAACGTTACAATTAACATATACATGATAAAATATATTTCCTATATATATTTATAAGAGATTTATTTAAATATATAAATCATTAATTAATATGAATTTCGTATTTAATCATAATTATCAATTATTATGTTTTACATAATATTAATGCTATTCATGATAATTGTTAATTAAAATTAATATGAATATATATTCATTATATATGACAAAATGAATAATATATATATATATATATATATATTTATATGCTATTATGAATGAATATTCACATAGCATAATAGTAAATTAATATCGTAATTAACAGTTATATATCGACAAACCCAATATATATTGAATATATTTTTCTTAGATATGATTTTAATATATAACAAATATGAAATGATTTATTTTAAATTTTATATATTACTTTTAATTTTTTTTCTAACATGGAAATAATTTATTATTTATATTTAATTATTTACTTTGTTCTATATAGAAGGAAAACCTTTTTATTAAGTCTTTATATATATAAGTTTTGTTCTCCAATGAGAAATTTTAATTTTTAATCGTTATATAAGTAGTTTTTATTTGTATACTATTTGTTTTCAATTGTGATATCTATTGCACTAATAATAACGTGAAAAATCACCAATAAAGGTGATAAAACACTTTTCTCCGCTCCAAGATGGAATGTCAAAAGATTCACTAATATCAGTGTGTACCAATTTTAGAATTTCATTACTTCTTGTAGCAAAATTCTTTGATATATGTTTGGTTTGCTTTCTTTTAATGCAATGCAAACATACATCCCAATCACCAAAATCCAATTGAGGTGAAATTTCATTTTTATTAACCTCATTATCCTTTATCTCGATATGTGACCTAATCTTTAATGTCACAAATAAGCAAAACTATCATCATGCACATTACGCTTACGACCAACATCACATTCAACATTAAATAGAGATTCCATAAACTTTGCATCAATATTAAAAAATACAAACCATATATTAAAGTACCAAATCCATAATAGTATGTATCCTTAAATAAAGAAAAAGGCATTGTTTCCAATCTTAAAATTAAAACTTAATTGATCCATCTTTACATTTGAAACTAAATTCCTAGCATATCCAGGTACATAGAGACTTCCTTCTAAATCCACATGATAGCTAGCATCCAAGATTAATCTATATGTCTCAATGCCCTCTATTCTTGCCTTCATTTTGTTTCCCGTGTAGAGAAACTTTTTAGTTCCTCTTATGGCTTGGATCGAAAGGAATCTTTGCACAGTATGTGACACATGAGCAATATTCCTCCATTTTTAATCTTTAATTGGGATTTTTCGTTGTCCTGTGTACCTTTACCCAACTTGCTATGGACGATACTAGCTCTTTCTTGAGTCATGAGATGAATTGAGTAGTCCTTCATCTTCTTTAATCTCCCTTCATACAAAATTGGCATAACCTTAATTTCTTGAAAATTCCATTTTTTTAAGAGTGTTATAATTCACTTGAAGTTGGCCAAATTCAGCAGGAAGAAAGTTCAAGATAAATTGTACAAGAAATGACTCACTCACTTCCATTCCATGGAATTCAACCTTACTGCCAGATTAGCCATTGTTATCACATGATCATGAATTGGTTGAGACCAATTATTAGCCAACTCACTTGATAAGTTGCCTATAATTGACTTGTCATAATGTTAGATTGTGAGTAATCTTTCACCAATTTCATGAATTCCCTAACATTCTCTATTTTGGCATAAATGGCTTTACATTTGCAGTCATTGTCATTCTCATTAGGATCAATGCCAATATATTAGACCGCTTTCAAGCCTCATGGATAGACTATCCATCACTGGTCTTTGTGATGATTGAATGACTATCCATCACTAATGTAAGGTCTAAGTCCATTATACCCAATTCAAATTGGATCGTTTCAGACCAATCATTGTAATTTAGCCCATTGAACTTTAATCATTAAATTTCCCAAAGTAAATATATTATGAACAACTACATACATACATACATGCAAACATACTCATACATTAATGCTTTGAATAACTATAATGGATTCAAACTATTTAAATTTTAATCATGCATTTAAATTCATCTTTGGATGATAAATAAACACATCTTCATACCATAATAATGTTAAACAAATATACTTTAATATGAGCAACAAATCATACTGTTCTTGACATGTATAATATTTTTGGATAGAGAATGATTTATGTACCACTGGTGAGAGAAATACCACCAATGAACACCTGCCTACATGGAAGTTTTATTCATTTTTTAATTAAAAAAATTAAAAATAAAAATTGAAATTGTTAGGTGTAAAACCTGCGTTTTCTCACTCGTAAAACCCTATACTCTGCTTCCTTCTCGTTCTTCTTCAACCCTATACTCTGCTTCCTTTTTCATTCTTCTTCAACCCTACTATGGCTTCGTTGTTCTTGCTCACCGAAACAGGACCCTACTACTGCTTCGTTCTTTTTCCTCACCATTCGTGCTCCGTTCCTCCGTTGCAGTGTCTTTGGTAGATCGTTCGCGCTTCTGCCTCCACTCCTACTGAACCTAGTTTGTTTACACTTCCTTCCTGGTAAGACCGGTTTCCTTTGCTTTTTCTTCCTTTCCTTTGCATTAGGTTTTACCCAGGCTGCTAAAATTTCATGCAATGCTGGTTCTAAAGACCCTTGAACTATTATTATTTCAACATCCCACCTTGTTGCATTATTGCGTGAATGTTTTAATTTTGCTATGTGCCAACATTCATTTTCATCTTTCAGCTCAGAAAAGTTCTTTTTTTTCTCTATAATTTGTGCTAAAAGAAGTTATTGTATGCTATAAATTGGAAAATGCGTTCCCCATTGGCCTAATTTAGGCCCCACCAGCTTAAAGTTTCAATTTTCATTTTTCAGGAATTTTTTTACTCTCTGGTACTTTGCACATGAATAAGAAGTGATTGTTCACTTTTTCCTCTCAGAAAAGTGTTTCTTCCTGTAGTTAAGTACATATTTTGCTACCTTATGAGTTTTGTTTTTGAGAATGACTGAGTTTTGTTTCTTAGAATATTGTGTCTTGTGTTGTGTATCATTTCACCTTTGAACTACACTTGGAGCTTCGCAAACAGAAAGTCTCAATCTTTAGCTTATGTTAGGTTCCCTCTTGCCATTTGTTTGTGCGATTTCTTAGTTGGAGTTGAATATGTTTAACATGTAACTCAGACTTGGGGTATAGGATTGATTGTAGAATCTCTTAATTTGCCCTTGTAAGCATATGTAAATATGCTTAGACTAGAGAATTGTTTGCTTAGATCACCATTTTTGCTATGTATCTTCATTTGTTTGTTGATACATTCTGTTGTGGGAGCTGACATTCCATTGGGTTTCAAACTTTCTATGGTTGACAATGATTTTTGGGTTTCCTCCAATGGTGTTTTGCAATTGAATTCTTCAACATTCCAGATCAACCTAACCAGTTTAGTGTTGGCATTAGATTCAATTCCAAGTATATACCATATAGCTAACAAACTGTGGTGTGGATTGTTGGTGGTCATGACACTATTGGGAACATGTCCTACTTTGAACTCACTCAGGAAGGGGAACTGCTCCTATTTGATTCCTCAAAGAAAGATTATATTTGGACTAGTGAAACCGGAAACGGATCTGTAGCTTCAGCTTTACTTTTGGATAGTGGAAATTTTGTTCTAATGGACAAAGATGAAGACATCATTTGGCAAACTTTTGATACTCCATCCGATACACTTCTTCGAAGACAAAGTTTAGTTGCTAATGAAGTGCTTTGGGCTACACTTGGTAGCAAGAATAGCAAGGCCAGTTATTATACTCTTCACATGAATGCTTTTTTTTATTTGGAGGTACATTGGGAAAGTGCTGTTATAAACACAATTAGCATCCACCACAAGAATCTTGTGAAACTGGAGGGTTATTGTTGCGAGCTTGATCATAGGTTTTTGGTGTATGAATATTGCAAGAAAGGTTTAGTGGATAAGTAGATAGATGGTCATGCTCTTTATAGGATGCTAACATGGAAAAAGAGAGTTCAGATATGCTCAAGTGTGGCAAAGGCCACATGTTATTTGCACTTCGCATCCGACGAATTCATAAGCCACAGAAACTTGAATTGTGAAAATGTATTGTTGGATGAAAAATTTGGAGCTAAGGTGACTAAATTTGGGGTTGCTATTGCAGATGGTAAGGAAACATATTGTGGTCTTTTAGCTGAGAAGGATGTAGAGGATTTTGGCAGGTTAGTTGTAACCTCGTTAGCCGGTCGTTGTGATCGTGACCGCTGCACTTTTTCCTTTTTAACCTTTCTCATTGACACCCTACTGAACATCATTTGATCGATAAGAAGATCATCAGAATATGCTGCAAGATGAAAGTGTTAACACATTGTATAAAGTCAAAACTCATATATGTCAATGGTTGATAAGTATTATGATACCTTGTCCACCACTTCATTCAATAAATAGATAACACAATACACCATTACTACAAAAGCAAAATTTCTTGTACAACTCTGATCTCAGCAATGAACTGTCAATCCCAATGCATTTACACAAATTCCACAAATATATTTTATATTCCTTGAGAAAAATCCAGGAGCCTTTAGCGTTTTAGTGTG
This sequence comes from Psophocarpus tetragonolobus, assembly GCA_037954015.1. NCBI lineage: Eukaryota > Viridiplantae > Streptophyta > Magnoliopsida > Fabales > Fabaceae > Psophocarpus > Psophocarpus tetragonolobus. The sequence continues at coordinate 39,036,246 of CM075688.1, read as the reverse complement.
TTGAGTCTTCATGCCTAACATTATTGGCAAGCTGATCAAAGTCCTTATGAATAACATGTAGCCATTTGAATAAAACTGTTTGCCATTAATTTTGTACTTTTAAATAAGTTATATTTTCTCCCCTATTGGATGATTGTACTTTTTGCTGTCTCATATCATGTTGCTTCTTGTGTCTCGTATTGTTTGCTAGTTATTGTTTTCATAAATGATGACATGGAATTGTAGATGTACAGATACCATTAGTTGACTGTAATTGTTGTTAAGGCCCAAGAGGCATGTTAAGAAGCCTTCCAAATTGAATCAATATATTGAATATATGGTTATCATTATATTCATCTTATATTAAATATTATGAAAATTTCCCTCCAACAAGGCAAAATAACTTTGAATAATTATATGCTGAATTAATTGATGTGACTATGCCTAACCAAGGACCTATGATTAGGACCATGGCTAGAAAGATTGAAGAAGACCTAGTCCTTGAAGAAGACCATAGTGTGAAAATCACGATCACCTTCTGCTACAATACGCCTCACAAATTCTTGAGTCCCTATAGGGTCATTGGAGTTGTGATTATTCAACACAACTTGGACAAGCCCAGCCGGTCCGGGAATTACAGGGTCAACATTAGAGTTACATCGATGAACAAATGCACTAAGATCACTGTCATCAATGTCGAGTTCTTTCCACGCATCCATGTTCACTGGTTAACACATGCATCTCATAACTTTATTGGAATTTAACTTTTTATATACATATTTTTTGTACGTGTCAAAAGAATGTCGCAAACAATCATTGACAGGTTGAAGTAAACATATTTACATATGTAATTTTTTCTTGCTTCAATGAATGTTGATACCCATACCATTGTTGCCAACATGATGAAAAAAAGAGTGTAACAATATAAACATTTAAAAATGTGAAACCATGAAAAACAAGAACAAATTTACAATGACTTACATAATAGTGGTGAGGGGTCCAAGTCAGTCGTAGAGATTGGAGACAAAAACAATTGACACATAGTGCAACAAAACTATGCAAACTTTAAAGGAAAAAAATAAACATTGTACGGTGTCTTTAACACTGGTACAAACCAAAGTTACAAAAATTTCCTTTTTTTTACCACTATTATCTAGCTACGAATAACCTTTCATGCGATTGACAAAATTGCCCTCAGTTATGAACATATTCCTGTTGGGTTTAAAGTTCCAAACAAAACCCCTTACCTTCCACGCATGCATTTCGTGGTCCCAAGGTAGACATGATCACTGTTCGGTGATACACGTTTTGCATAACGATCAAAGCAATAGCTGTAAAGGAGTTGTAGGTGAAGAATGAAGCCATAAATGCAAAAATGGTCAAGGCGCTTACCACTCCATCAGTTAAACAAAGACGTTTCAATACATGTGAAAAGGTAATTCTTTAGCGTGCATTTAAAGAGATGTATTAGTAATGTGGCCATGCCTAGTTAAGGACCTATCACTAAGGCCATAGTTAGAAAGATTGAAGAAGACCTACTCCTTGCAAACAAAGGAAGACTTCACCTCCTATGGAAAGTGAAGATATTAGGCTAGGGACTTTAGTTAATAAAATGTAATTTTCCTTTATTTTAATTTTAAGGAGCATTAGGAATTTAATTAGGGATATGTATTTAGTCCATTTTTATTTTAGGAGGTGTCTTAGGAATTTAGAGGGTGGATTTAGCTTTTTGGGTCGTTATGAAGGAAATAAGGGGTAGCCTTGATATTTACACCCCTCTTTTCCTACATAAACCCCCTAAGCTAATAAGAAGGAATCTTGACCCTTGGTTTGAGAAACTTGGGCACCAAGTTTGATGATCTAAGGAGGGAATTGTTTCTCAATCCTCCTCCCTTAGATCTCTCCTTTTAATCCTAGCCCTTCTTTTTTAGGTTATCTTATTCAAGAGGTTAGCTACCTCTATAAATAGGAGTTTCTCCCCTCACTTGTATTTTTTACACTTGAATTTAATCCTAGAGACCATATTGGTTGTGAGGTTCTTACCTTTGAGTGTCCCCCCTTTTCCTTTGTGAGAGCTTCTAAGAGTTATCAAGGGACCCCTCCCTTGTGGCCTTTCCCCTTTGACTTATCAAACCTAGTATTTGTGGTGCCTCACCCCAGTCCTTTCCTCTCCATAAATCCATTTTCCTTCCAAGTGACCTTAGAAAGGATCCTTTGGGCACGTGATCATCAAAGATCACATCAATTAGGGTTAACTTCGTCAACAACTTCGATTTTCATAACACTGTTATTGCGTTACCACTTACTTCACCATATGGCAAACATATATAAACATTTAAAAATGTCGTTTATTATGAATTTTTCTTTTGGCCCCAAGTAGTATGTTAAACTAATATTTGCCTTACGAGTTTATTCTGCACATGGCATCAGTTAACGCATATGTTGTTTTATGTCTTCCGTTGGAAAAAGTATTAACCAATTAATTAGCCTAGTTCACCAGATATACTTTCATACTATACTACTTGTTATTGAAGAGCGTAATGCGTTGAGATAGACATCACAACATCATGTGTGGATGTTTACTGCATTAGTAATTTTGTTAACTTAAGGTATATTTTCATATACCTTGTCCATTGCAAGAAACTTTATGTTAAAGTAATATTTTCCATGGACCAAGTTAGTGGAGGATCAGAGCACAAGACTTGTGAAGAACATGATCAGGATAACAATTTGATGAAAAATGACAAATTGTCAAGCGATTGCAATGGCACCATACATGACACATGTGAGACAATTGTGCCCATTGTTGGCATGTCATTTAAAACAACCAATGAAGTTAAGTCATTCTATCGACAATATGCCACACATAAAGGCTTTGGCATGAAGGTTACAAACTCAAAGAAAGGAGTAGATCAACAGTTACAATATTTCATTTTAGCATGTGCACGAGAGGGACATCATGATGTTGTGGTTTCCGTAGACCGCAAGGTACAACCTACTACAAAAATTGAATGTCTAGCAAAGATCACTATTGGATTAAGGGATGGACTATGGTACATTTTTTCAGTAAATGAGGTGAATTCTCATGAGCTTAGTCCTACTAAATCTTGGTTGTTTCGGGGTAATAAAAGAATTAGCCTTCATGTACAACGAAGACTTCAGATCAATGATGAAGTAGGTGTTACATTAAACAAAAGTTTTCGTTCGATCGTATGTGATGCTAAAGGATATGAAAATGTCCCATTTGTGGAGCGTGATGTTCAATACTTTTTTAGTAAGGGAAGATGAGCACTAGGAAAAGAAGGGGATGGAAAAACATTGTTGTCATATTTTGCTTGCATGAGAGAAAATAGTAAAGACTTTTTCTATGACATAGATTTAGATGATAACTTCCATGTCAGAAATGTATTTTGGGCTAATCCACAAAGTAGAGCTGCTTGTGAGTACTTTGGAGATATAATCACTTTTGACACCACTAATTTGACAAACAAATATGATATGATCTTTGCACCATTTTTTGGAGTAAATCACCATGGACAATCCATTCTATTGGGTTGTGGTTTGTTATTTGCTGAAGATAGTGAATCATTTATATGGTTATTCCGAACTTGGCTCTGTTGTATGTCATCAAAAGTTCCAGAAGGTATTGTAATAGATCAATGCAAAGCCATGCAAAATGCAATCCATGTAGAGTTTCCCACCTCTCGTCATAGATGGTGTCTATGGCATATAATGAAAAAAATTCCTGAGAAGTTAAATGGCTTGCCCGAGTACAGACACATTAAGCATGCAATAAAAAAAGTTGTTTATGGGTCGACATCAGTGGATGAATTCACCAGTTCATGGAATGCATTTATTGACAAATTTGGTTTATGAGATAATCAATAGTTGGACAACCTTTTTTAAGAACGATGTAGATGGGTTCCTTACTACTTGAAAAGTGATTTTTGGGCAGGAATGTCAACAACACAACACAGTGAAGGTATAAATGCTTTCTTTGATGGATATATCAATTTGAAGACAACCCTCCAACAATTTGTTAAGCAATATGATAATGCATTACAACAAAAGGCTGAAAAGGAATATGAGGCTGATTTTTCTTCCTTAAATGGTATAATTCCATGTGACTCACAGTCGATTCTTGAGACGCAATTTCAAGACAAATATACCCATGTAAAATTTAAAGAGGTTCAAGCTGAGTTTAGAGCAAAAATTAACTGTTTGGTGGCAAATGTGTCATCTGTTGGTTCAATAAGGTCCTATGAAATCATGGAGGAAAGGATTATTGATCAATTGTCTCTGGAAACAACTTTCTTTGTCACGTTAAATCGGGATTATGACGACATTAAGTTCTCTTACTTACTTTTTCAATTCACCGACATTATATGTCGTCATTCTTTATTAGTTGCTTAAGAAAGGGTAAAAAATATCTCTTCTAAATACATTTTGGCACGATGGAGCAAAAACATAAGAAGGAAGCATTCTTAGATCAAAGAAACCTATGATGTGAAGATAAACTAACCAAAAATTGATCGATTTGATTAGTTATGTAAAAGGTTTTACAATATTGCACAAATTGCATCAAAGTCAAACCAGAAAACAACAAATTGTTGGCTTCATTTCATGACAAAATCGATCAACCACTACAACAATCACATACAAGTAAGGTTGACGAAGCAACCGACATTGATGACACTTGATGCCAAATTTTACTCCAATCAAAGGTTGTTACGAACAAAATAATGATTCGTAGTCCAGTGCATGTTAAAAGGAAATGGAGACCCCATTCAAATCGAATATTGTGTACACATGAGAAAATAGTTGCAAAAAAAAAGGACGAAGAGGACTCAAAATTTCTGATCAACTAGTTAAGGTAAGTTTAACATTCGTTTGTGTTACACTCTAACAGTATAATATACCTGCCACCATAATGCCATATGAAACCCTAAACACTTATAATCACAGACAATTATAACATATTGTTTATAAAATTGGGTTTGAACCCAAAAAATTTTATTATTTTGTAGGGCAACGTTAATGGAATAATGATTGACGTATTCCAATCAAACCTTCATGAAGATTCTTATGTTGATATAACGAGTGACACTACATGTGATTGTTTGTCATCTTTGGTGTGTGTTAATAAATTTTTTAGTATACAATTGTATTTGTTATCACTTCATTTTAATAGGAATGTCAAAAACATTCAACTTCATGTGTACTATGTGTGATGTAACTTTCACTTTTCAATTATAAATATTTAAATATGTTTGTCTGCTATATTGCTTGTAACAATTGACAACTTTCAGTGCCACAACACATGAACATCAAAAACCAGTTAACTTTTGGCCTTGTCAGCTATCAAATGTCAATAGCAATAGTTTTTTGTCATTACTTTCAAAACTTGAGACTAATGTAACTCCAACTCAATTGTCAACATCAACACATCAAATTGGGTACATTATTGTTATTATATTAATTCATGGTTCATTATGATATAAATGCCTCTATCAATGTAACAAATGTGAGAGTGCAGCTTTAACTAATACATTGTTGTTTGACGTGTAGGGATAAATAGTAGCCATATTTAGAAATACTTTGTGCAACATTTTTTTGTGCAGAATTGTTTATGTCAACAACCATCTTTATCTAGAATGAGTTCATTAGAAGCTCAAAGGCATTTTAAAGTTCATATAATTACCATTAGTCAAACATTTAGCTGAAATTGAATTTTGAAGATACTTGTGACATTGAAACTTGCACAATTTTGACCTCAAGTAATATTTTGTATGCCAGCCAAGGATTAATGATGTTATCTTTTGCATGTAGGTCAGTTGTACATGTCGTATTTTGGAAGTTTTGGTGTTGCAAGTGTATCTTCAAAATATGTTGTATGCAAGGATTTAATTATGGGTCAGACAATAGTTTTTCACTATATAGTTCATGGTTGTGTCTTCTTACGCGTACAATGGATTTGTGTTAAAAGTTCACCACCAATAAGTAAACCAAACGTATGGGTATTATGCATTACAACACCCTTAAAATTTAACTAAATACTTTGATACTGGTATGTACGTGTCAAGTTTATGTGGATAAAAGACTGTAGTATCACATTAGAGACATCCACAAAATTTCACCTAATAATAGACGGTTGAAAGAATGATGAGATTTAATACCAATTGTTCCTATTCATGTAGTAGACAATCCTCCTAACTCTGAGATGCTAAATAGCTTTTATTCACCCTTGATGATTGTCTAGTATGTTGCATTTTGCCATATATCAAACTTGGTATAAGGGGGAAGTGGATAGGGTTCACAATATGTGATACAAATAGAGAAAAAGGCACTGAAAAAGTGAAAATACATGTATTCCATCTTTAGATTTTGGTTGGTTAACAAAGATGTAATTGAACTACTTTTGCTGAGTCAATCAGTTAACTAGTTATCTACTCAAACATTGTTACTTTGTGATCAGTTTTCTCATCCAATCAATTTAGCTTTTTTCTCTTGCTGTTGTGGGAAACATTACTATGGCTAATCACTTCATAACCAACAGAAATATATCAGTCGAATTTGATATCAAATTCTCTTAAACTTTTGACTCCACTTTGATAGAGGTTTTTCGTGTAGTGTTTAAACTTGTTCATATAATTTTGTTCTTTTTTCCTTTACAAACAATGGATTTAAGTATCTATATCACATCTTTATAGGTTTATTATTTTGTGAAAAGCAATGTTTTTTACATGATTTTATTTTTGAAGCATTATAATCAGATTGTAATTAGCTTAGGACATGACAAGTTTTGATTTTCGATAAGCCATGTACACAAGTGTTAAATTGAAGCCCTAAACAACAAATAAGAGGACACTTAAAAGTTATCATAACACCTACCTTTATGTTATCAAGTTGTAGTCAAAGATGACATTCTTTACTCTTCATCAGAATTAGATAACCATTGTGGTGTGCATAGAATATTTTGTTCTTCAATCAATGATAGTTGTTGTCTATTTGCTAGTAGAAACCTTTGACATACTTTCAGCATCCCATATCTTACCCTCCTTATTGCCATTATATTATTCTCAGCTTTAATACGAAGCAGTGTTTGTTCCATATGCTGATATGAAAGATTAAACTGTTGCCACGTTTGAATGGCTGTCAAATGTGGAATTGGTGCTTCAACCTCATTTAGATCTCTTTGTAAATCAGATGACTCTTCAACTTGTAGTCTCCATTCTTTTCTTATTGCCTTTTTTGCAGCAAGCAAATTATTCTGATTCTTATAACACTCTTCTAGGTCTAATAATAGATACCAATATTCTACCATGGATGAAAATATGTAACTTACACTTCACTTATTATAATAAGTAAATGACCCTCAAGAAGTTTGCAAATGTGACTGCCACATTATAGACAGTGAATTTTTTCTGCGACGATGAATAACATATTCAAATGACAGGTCAATAGGGTAGCAAGACTAATGTGCTACCATAGTTGACAAAATTGGCAGATATTCCAAGAATCGAATTACAAGGTTAACTAATGAAGGGTTAAGTGGTTAAGTATTCACTAGCTGAATTTGGTTTTTCTGAATTTGACAGCCTAAAGCTAACCATGACAGGAAAACAAAAATATAGGCCTAGTACATTGATTACCATGTTGAGGTGAAAAGTAACTGGTGTCATGGGTTGGGAAACTGGTCATGTGTTGTTACAGGTGGCAACTTTTGGCAGAGATTCTCAATAGAAAAGTTAAGTGGTAGCTTTGTCAGACATAAATTCAAGGAAACCAATTTCGTTGTTCCTTTACACTTTCATGGTTAAACAAACATTTAACAACCGTGAATGAAAGGTCTATTCCCATAAACATGCAATGACTTACGTCTTTCTGTTGGATTTCAGATTCTAATTACAAGGTTAAGTAATGAATGGTTAAGTGGTTGACTTAAGTATTCATTGGGTGAATTCGGTTATTCTAAATTTGACAGCCTAAACCTAAACCATGACAGGAAAACAAAAATATAGCTCTAGTAGACTGAACAACATGTTGAGGTGACAAGTCAGTGGTGTAATGGGTTAAATGGTTTGTTCACATAAACATGGAATTTCGTTAATCTGTATCATTAACCTAATTTCGTAGCACTATATATAGGAGTAGTACGATGTTATTTTTCCATTCAAGTTCAACAACACTCATACTAAACATAAAAGTGATAAACACCATGGATGATCATGATTATTGGTTATTTTCCTATAGGTCAAGGGTCATTGGAACAAGATGCACACCATGTAAAATGATAGAATGTCTAGGTTGAGTATGGTCATTGGAGTGAGAAACCTTCCACTACAACTTATGTCCACAAGATCGATTTTCAGCTTCAAATATGAATGAGTATCGCAGAGAATGGGAATATTAAGTCAATGAATCTACTAGGCTTAAAGACTGCTTACGACAACTTGACCTCAAAAGACCAAAACAACGATCTCTTGAAGTGGCTCAGGAAAATGATGATTCGTTAGAGCTGCTGTTAACATTATATGACATGAAAACAATCAGATGCGGATATGAATTAACAAGTATAAAGTCGTGTATGATGCTTGTAATGCACAATATGGTACAACTCGAACAATTCCTTCAGATGAGAAGTTGATGAATTTAAAGAACCTCCCTCAATATTCGACAGATGGAGACCTATCTGATGAGGAACAATGATTTAAACATTTGAATAAACATGCATATTTTGAACAAATTTAGCTGTATGCAATCATATAATACAACTTACTTAATTGGTCATGAAACATTGTAAGCAGTTAACTATACTTGCAAATATGTTACAAATTTAAGAGTGTCTGTTAAGTAGTTAAGCTTACACAAAAAAATTGGTTACCTCCTAATCACATGTGGTTAAATAATTTGGTAACCACTCAATTATACATAGTTTAATACAGAAAACAAGGTGTTTGAAATTATTTAGGCCAACTCTGAAATTCCTTCAAAATTTTAGAGTTAAGGTTAAGTGGTTAACTGTGTACAAAATAACTGGTTAACCAGGAATATCATTCCGTTAATTGCATTTTTCTAAAACTTTTCAACACACAGGGCCAAATCACTTTCACTCAAGCTAGTAACACTAAAATAGACTTAGTTCCATAGAGAAAACATGGTGTTTCAAATTCTTTGGGGCAACAAGGACAAATTCCTTCAAAATTTCAAAATAGAGGTTAAGTGGTTAACTCAGTATAAAATAAGTGGTTAACTAGGAATATCATGTGGTTAACGGAAGTTTTCTAAAATTTTCAACACACAGTGTCAAATAACTTTCACTCAAGTTAGTTCCACTAAAATGTAGTTAGTTTCATACAGAAGACATGGTGTTTCAAATTCTTTGGGGCCACAAGGACAAATTCCTTCAAAATTTCAAAGTGAAGGTTAAGTGGTTAAATCATTATAAAATAAGTGGTTAAATAGGAATATCATTTGGTTAACTGCATTTTTCTGAAACTTTTCAACACACAAGGCTAAATCACTTTCACTCAAGTTAGTTCCACTGAAATATACTTAGTTCCATAGAGAAAACGTGGTGTTTCAAATTCTCTGGGGCAACAAGGACAAATTCCTTCAAACTTTCAGAATAGAGGTTAAGTGGTTAACTTAGTGTAAATTAAATGGTTAACTAGGAATATCATGTGGTTAACTGCATTTTTCTGAAACTTTTCAACCGGCTACGAGCCAAATTAGTTTGAGTCAGCTTAGTTTCTACTCTATTATATTTAGTTTAATAGAGAAAACATTATGTTTGAAATTATTTGGCCCAACAAGGACAAATGCATTCAAAATTTTAGAGTCAAGGTTAAATGATTAACTTAGTACAAAATAAGTGGTTAACTGGGCATATCATGTGGTTAATTGTATTTTTCTCAAAATTTTCAGGTGGTTAGTCCCTAACAACATAGGTGGTTAACTCCACATAACAACTAGTTAACCACATTTTTCTGAATTTTTTCTTATGGCCTTTTAAGTTAAAATATTAAATGGTAACCAACATAACTTAACTATTACTAAGACTATTGAAATGGAGTTGAGTTGTAGGGTAAAATATTAGATGCAAAGCACAACGAAAATTCTGCACAATTGAATCTTTCATTATTGCTTGTTAAACGCAATTATGCAAACAATCAACAAACCAAACAAATTTGCAAACCAAACAAATTTAAAAACAATTGACAAAGGGTACATTGCAATCAAATGGGTCTTAGGTCCTTCGTTACATTACATAACACAATTTCACAGTATTACAAAACAATCCAGCTATCATGAAATGGTTGTTTCACTTCATTCCAACATATAACTCCCAAACTAACATATCCTACAACTTACCTCCTAAATTTAAATTGCTGACAACTAACACCTCCTACCTTAATTCCTAATTATGAACATAAACAACACAATGCACATAATTAAAGTGATTGTCCAACACATAACCAAAAAATAATACATAATGTATCATTTCCTCCTTTCCAAATCAAGATTCTTTTCTACCTTCAACAACTTCTCCATTGCCTCCTATATCTATTGCTCAGTCCCATCTCTACTGTCTTGTTCTGAACCATCATGTGCCTCTTCATCCATCCATCTAAAATAATTGCATGAGTTTTGGCCCTACAAAAACGTGTCATATCAATTATTGAATTTTTCGTCCTAACATCACAAACTAAACAAATTCTGTATAATAAAATAAAATAAAAAAACATATATTCCAATTAGGGAATCTCCAAAAAACCCTTCCTCTATTGTGTATATATAAGCTCTTTCACCACATAAATAATGTTTCCATTTAATCCTTGACAAAAAAGACCCCATTGTAGCAGAAGACCATGACCTATCCATTCTTCCAACATTGCGAGAAGAACCCATGGCTAAACCTTGGTAAAAATCACCATGCAACACAACACAAACCTTTTTCTTAGGTTCAAGGAGCAGTAAACCCCAATACAACAAAAGGTCAATAATGATTGAAACTCAATTTCGGATGACAAAAAGTATTTCATATAATGTGGTCTTAACCATAACCATTCACAAATTAAAGAATAAAAGTGGAACTTTTATCATCTATAATGCGGCAAAATAGAGAGAACATAGGTCCATTACAGCAATATTTGTCCCACTAACACCACACTTTGAAAATATCTATCTAAAGTAACAAAAAACAAATGAAGTCATTTCTTTTAACACAAAATAAAGAACCAGGAATAAAAGTTAATTTCTAATTTCTAGCATACAGTACATTCTTTTAGCACAAGGAATAGTAGGACATGTTCCCAACAGTGTCATGACCACCAACAATCCACACCATAGTTTGTTGGCTACATGGTATATACTTGGAATTGAATCTAATGCCAACACTAAACTGGTTAGGTTGATCTGGAATGTTGAAGAATCCAATTGCAAAAACACCATTACAGGAAACCCAAAAATCATTGTCAACCATAGAAAGTTTGAAACCTAATGGAATGTCAGCTCCCACAACAGAATGTATCAACAAACCAATGAAGATACATAGCAAAAATGGTGATCTAAGCAAACAATTCTCTAGTCTAAGCATATTTACATATGCTTACAGGGGCAAATTAAGAGATGCTACAATCAATCCTATACCCCAAATCTGAGTTACATGTTAAACATATTCAACTCCATCTAACCAATTGTCACAAACAAATTGCAAGAGGGAACCTAACATAAGCTAAAGATTGAGACTTTCTGTTTTTAAAGCTCCAAGTGTAGTTCAAAGGTGAAATGATAAACAACACAAGACACAAGGTAGCAAAATATGTACTTAACTACGGGAAGAAGCACTTTTCTGAGAGGAAAAATTGAACAATCATTTCTTATTCATGTGCAAAGTAACAGAGAGGAAAAAAATTCCTGAAAAATAAAAATTGAAACTTTGAGCTGATGGGGCCCAAATTAGGCCAATGGGGAATGCATTTTCCAATTTCCAACATACAGTAACTTCTTTTAGCACAAATTGTAAAGAAAAAAAAAGAACTTTTATGAGCTGAAAGATGAAAATGAATGTTGGCACGTAGCAAAATTAAAACATTCACGCAATAATGCAATAAGGTGGGATGCTGAAATAATAACAGTTCAAGGGTCTTTAGAACCAATATTGCATGAATTTTTAGCAGCCTAGGTAAAAATTAATGCAAAGGAAAGGAAGAAGAAGCAAAGGAAATAGGTCTTACCAAGAAGGAAGAGTAACCAAACTCGGTTTGGCAGGAGCGGAGGCAGAAGCGCTAACGATCCACAAAAGATGCAGCAACGGAGGAACGGAGCAATGAACAGTGAGGAAGAAGAACGAAACAATATTAGGTCCTGTTCCGGTGAGCAAAAAGAATGAAGTTGTAGTAGGGTTGAAGAAGAACAAAGAAGGAAGCAGAGTATAGGGTTTTATGAGTGAGAAAACGCAGGTTTAACACCTAACAATTTCAATTTTCGTTTTTAATTTTTTTAAATTTAATAATGAATAAAATTGCCATGTAGGCAGGTTTCCACTGGTGGTATTTCTCTCACTAGTGGTACATGAATCATTCTCCTTTTTGAATATACATACACTCAACAAGTATGTAAATATACCAAAATATCATTAATTAAAACTAATGTTTCACCTTTGGACAATTCTTATGTGCCTTTTAATTAACAGTTTCATTCGACCCAAATACAAACTTTCATAGCATTATTTTATCAATCAATCATATAATTTGGAAACACAATTAAATCTGACCACTTTGGTGATTAACAATTTTTTCCTTAATATGTGATTCCAAATTCATGTCTTTTCTTTAAAAAAATTTTAAAAAATATTACAGTTCATTCTCAAATTAATTTTACAAAGCATTGACCGAAAGATAATGAAAACAATAACATAAGTGCAACCTTCAACTCGATAATTACATATTCAGTTCATGGCCAATTAAAAGCAACATCTCTACAAAAATTAACAGCAAATTAATCATCAAAGTGGTGCCTCCGAACTATTCTATAAAAATTAATTAACTAATATTTATATTATAAATAAACTCATTTATTCTCCTACTACTAAGATAATTAAACATTTCATTCCCCATAATATTTATTCTTTTTCTACTAATAATCTATTAATTAAAGTGATCCTTACAAACATCACCAAACACGACTCCTACCTCTGTAATTTAAATATATATATATATATATATATATATATATATATTCATTTTTAAATTTTCATTTTAATTTTTATCCAAAAAAATTCTCTAAGAAATTATAAAACTATCATCTGTAAATTAAAAAAAATGACAATTTTTTAAGTTTGAAACTACTCTTTTTTTAAATTTTAAAACTACACAATGTAAATTGTCTCAATTACCTTTTGTCCATTATTATATACTCATTTTTAACTTCAAACTGAGTACAAATAAGAAAGTAAAACATAAGAAATATAACAATAAACGATGATGTAAAAGATATAATTTATAAATATAACATTGTAAAGAAAAAAATTTTGTGAAATCGGAGAAAAAGAAAAAACATGTAAAACAAAGTGAAAATATAAAGCAAGAATGTTGACCATGTAAAAGAAATTTTGTGAAATAGATGAAAAATAAAAAACATGTAAAACAAAGTGAAAATACAAAGAAAGAATGTTGACCATGTAAAAGAATAAATAAATCCTCAATATTTTTCAAGATGTTCTTATTAATTACATTCCACAAATAATAAATTATAAATTATAAATGAGTCAAGACAAAAATATTTTGAATTCAAATATTATAATTAGTGTCCTGTTAATTTTAATATTTATATATATTTTATTAAAGAAGATTTATATGGATTAAATACTAGACAAAATAATATATTTAATAGAAAACTTACAATTTAATATTTGATGAATTGATAGAAACTAAACAATTGTTGGTGTAGTAAAATAGTATATTAGCATGTAAAAATAAAAAAAAGAACAGGAAATCTGTGGGAAAGGAACAAAAGAAAGCACATTGGACTGTTTTCTTGAATTTAAACATTGGAAAATTCAAGAATCGTGACCTAATCAATAATACAACACATTTTTTTTTTCCACTTTTTCCATCCATCCCACATAAAGCATGTAATAATTAGTTGAGGCCCTGTTTCATTGCTTAAGTTAATTCTTTTCATAAAATTAAAAAAATATATATAAATCATATATGAGTTATTACATGCACCATAATGTACGATTTTTTTTTGTGTTGATTTGAAGTCTGCTTGATTGTGTACGATGAAGGTAATGGCAATGTTGGACCAGTGACTTGGCCCCAAGACCCTCGCAATACGTTCTATCATTGAAAACTATGATGTAAAAGGATCGAGAGAACTGTTGGAGTGCAAGTATGAGTTGAAATCTCATATTAGTTTGAAATTGGGAAGTTAAGTAATATATAAGTGAGAAAGACCCATAACCTAATGCTTTAAGATTTTGGGTTGAAAGTGGTGTCATATTCTCTTATATATGGACTCTTGTGTCTCATGGTTATACATTTTACTAGTGTTTAACCCCTTCGGTTTGACCCAATAAGACCTTCCAAGACTTTTTTGATATTCAATACTTTGTTTAGAACAAAGAAAAATTATTGAACCTTGCTAATTTCAATGCGAAGATTTTTTCTTGTAATAAGAGAATTGACATGTTAAAAAATGTGAATCAAGATGAAACCAACATTGGTTTCATTGCTTCCTATCCAAGCCAACATAATTACATGCACAACATTTCTCAAAGCCAAATTACCACTACTTCCATGGAGTCACTCCTTAATGATAATGACGACAGGATGAATTTTACAAATGCAACAAATCAGTATGTTAGAGGTGGAGTTAGCATCCTAAGAAATATGCAAGGTGATACTTGCTTTTGTTGCACACCAAACATGTCTCAAGAAAGATTTACCTACGAAGCCAACTCAATTACTTACAACTCTCAAAGCCAAATAATCACCCTCGAAAAAGAAAAAAAAAATTGATACGGTAAATAGTAGTAGAGAGTAATCAAGTTTATGTTCCTCTAAATTCAAGTAATCAATATGGAGGGTCTATAAATTGGTCTAATCAATTTGTTGAGTGGGCTAATGTAATCATTATAATTGAGGATTGTTATAATTCCATTAATGATGATATTGTTTGTTGGACCAGTCAACCCAATGGATATATCTTGAAGAATATTACCATCCAATTTCAAAAGTTAGCAGAAAGGAGTAACTTTGTTTGCCTTGCCACCATTACTTGATGGATATCAATCACATTGCCACAGTAATATGACTTCTCCAAGGTAAAATTTGATCTGCATTCTATTATTGTTTAATTTAATATGGAACTGGAGGTTTCTTATTACAAGAAAGTGCGAACTTTTTGCTAATTTTATATATACTTTCAAAGCGTTATCAATAATTTATAATATTTCTTTTGAATTCATTTTTGAAAATTGGAAATTATATTTTGTTTAAGTAGTGTTTGATTTGAGAAATTTTTTTTGCTTTTATTTTTTATTTTCATTTTTTAAAAGCTGTTTTCATTTTCAAGTTTTCAACATTAAGAAAATATGTTTGTTTTCGCTTGATATTTTTTATTTTCAAAATAATATTATTAAATTTAATCAATTTTAGAAAAAATATTATCAATTATTTATATATATAGTTTAACATACGTTTATATATTATTTTTTATATAATTACAATATGAGTTTAATTGGTATATACTGTCAGTGTAAAATATTTTTACACTAACAGTCAAACTTTTCATTTATGTGACTTTTAAAGTAGTAATGAGTAAAGTCAACAAATTTACCATGAATGAAGGATTGTGATAGAATGTCAGTGTAAAAATCTTTACACTGATAGTGTATACCAATTAAACTCTTACAATATTGTTATTAAGTTTTCGCATAGTTTTAATTTTTGAAAACACTGAAAACAATTTTTTTCTGTTTTTAGTTTTCTGTTTTTTTGGAAAATGTTTTCATTGAAAATGTTTTCCAAATAGTAAACAAACATATTTTCACTACTATTTTTTGTTTTCTCTAAAAATCAAAACAAAAAATGCCCAAACAAATGCCACCTTAGATCTTAAACTTTGATGGACAACAATTTAGTTGTCTAATTTTATTAAGGTGTCATAGAGGAGAAAATTTATATATATATATATATATATGGCAGGCAGCATGCATCAAGCACATGTGCCATGGTGCACTCGGTTCACAAAATTTGAGTCACGGACTAGCACTCTAAAGATTTTTTTAGCCCTAAAAGCATTTTTATGTGCTAAATTAAAGGGGCTACCTATGGGTATAAAAGGTTCCTAGTTTTGGAAAAAAATCATTTTTTCCACAGGGGTGTGGGAAATCCATTTTTTATTTCATAAAGCAAAACCCATCCAAATTCAACAATACTTTATACACATACTCTCTATATTATTATGGGATTTTATACAAAAAATAGAATCAAAATTCGTCCTCTAGCTATTTTTTTTTAATTTTCCAAGTTTTGCCAATTAAAAAATAATAAAAAATAATCTGCTACGCAAAAAATGTTTATACTTTCCAGAACTCATCCTTGCATTTTTCTTAGCATGTATGCAAAAATTTTCATGAAAATTTGATCTCTAGATCAAGTTATAGCCAAATTAGAAAACTTATGTCTGCTCAGAAAAAGGTCATCTGTTTCTACAATTTTGGAAATGGCATATTAACTATATATAGGGGGTGCATCACCTCACACCCCCTGGACCCTGACTCGATTTTTCTAAGGTGCGTTGTGGCTGCCCTGGGCGCGCCTCAGCACAACCACGCGATGCTTTCCGGCACATGACCGTGGGAAATCTTGGCCGACGTCAGCCGAGTCCGGGGTGGGCGTGGTGAAATCCACAACCCTATGACAAACATCATTCTTCATGAATGTGGAATCTTGGTCGCTCCTCGGTCAAGTGGGATGGATGTAGGGGTGTTTCTTTGTTGGACATGCCCCGAAAACAACGCATTGGTGCCTACAAGGACTCCTCCAAGCACACTAAAATGCGAAATCTTGGTCGGTCCCGGTCAAGTAGGTGGATGTAGGGTTGTGGCCAACCAAGCCACAATCTGAAGAGAGGCACGTGCCGTTGGCAACCCTCACGGGGCGGATTAGCCTCGTGAGACGCCTTGAAGCACAATTCCCATCGAGCGGCGGGTAGAATCCTTTGCAGATGACTTAAATATGCGATGGGGTATTGTAAGTGGTAGAGTGGCCTTGCTGCCACAATCCACTGAGATTCAGCCCTTGTCGCTTTGACTTGCCCCTCCCTTCTTCCTACCCATTCAAAAACTCCAAAAAATTCGTCCATCCCTCCCTTTCACTGTTTTCCTTAAAATATACCATGTTTCTGAAAAAGAGGCTTCAAAGTTGACTTCTGCATGCTAAAGTTGAAAGTTTCTGTCAACTCAAGTCCGAAGTCGTGGTACATGGACATGGCCGAAGGCCAAGTCCCAAGTCGCGGTTGGAACTTGGGCCTTGGGCCATGCACCCTGACTTGGAACTTGGGCCTTGGGCCATGCACCACCGAGGTTATGCAAAAAATCTCGTGAAAATTTGATCTCTAGATCAAGTTATAGCCAAATTAGAAAATTTATGTCTGCTCAGAAAAAGGTCATTTGTTTCTACAATTTTGGAAATGGCATATTAACTATATATAGGGGGTGCATCACCTCACACCCCCCTGGACCCTGACTCGATTTTTCTAAGGTGCGTTGTGGCTGCCCTAGGCGCGCCTCAACACAACCACACGATGCTTTCTGGCACATGACCGTGGTAAATCTTGGCTGACGTCGGCTGAGTCTGGGGTAGGCGTGGCGAAATCCACAGCCCTATGGTGAAATCCACAGCTTTGTGGCAAACATCATTCTTCATGAATGTGGAATCTTGGTCGCTCCTCGGTCAAGTGGGATGGATGTAGAGGCGTTTCTTTGTTGGACATGCCCCGAAAACAACGCATTGGTGCCTATGACGACTCCTCCAAGCACACTAAAATGCAAAATCTTGGCCGGTCCCGGTCAAGTAGGCGAATGTAGGGCTGTGGCCAACCAAGCCATAATTTGAAGACAACTCGTTGGCATTGTCGATGTGGTTATTATGGGGGGTGGAATGCCTCATGCCCTTTGGACCCTGGGATTTTCTTGAGGCGCTTTGGGGTGTGTGGCTCGCCCACCCCAAGACCAACGTCGTTCCTTCGTGAACACGGAACCTTGGCCGGTCCCGATCAAGTGTGGAGGGTGTAGGGGCATCGCTTGTTGGTCATGCCCTAAATGCAACGTGGCCCAAGGCCCAAGTTCCAAGTCGGGTGCATGGCCCAAGGCCCAAGTTCCAAGTTCCAAGTCGCGGTGCATGACCCATGGCCTCAAGGCCCGAGGCCCAAGTCACAGTGCATGGCCCAAGGCCCAAAATTTGAGTCACGGACTACCATTTTTAAGAGTTTTTTAGCCTTGAAAGGATTTTTACGTTCTAAATGGAAGGGGATGCGTGTGGGAATAAAACGCTGTTGATTTTGAAAAAAAATCAATTTTGCCACAAGGGTGTGGGAAAAAGCACATGTTGTGGGAAATCATGCACCAGGGCACGTCTGGTGCTCCAAGCGCGTGCCAGCGCCCAGGTAGTCAGCGTGCACCAACGCCTAGGCAGGCAGCATGCACCAGCACCTAGGCAGGCAGCGTGCATCAGGCACATGCGCCATAGTGCGCCAGATTCACAAAATTTGAGCCAAGGACTATCATTTTTAAGAGTTTTTTAGCCCTGAAAGGATTTTTACGCACTAAATGGAAGGGGATACGTGTGGGAATAAAACGCTTTTGATTTTGAAAAAAATCAATTTTGCCACAGGGGTGTGGGAAAAAGCACAGGGTTGTGGGAAATCATGCACCAGCGCCCAGGTGCGTGCCAGCGCCTAGGTAGGCAGCATGTACCAGCGCCCAAGCAAACAGCGTGCATGAGGCACATGTGCCATAGTGCGCCGAATTCACAAAATTTAAGCCACTAACTAGCATTTTTAAGAGTTTTTTAGCCATAAAAGGATTTTTACGTGCTAAATGGAAGGGGCTACATGTGGGAATAAAACGTTTTTTATTTTAAAAAAAAATCAATTTTGCCACAAAGGTGTGGGAAAAAGCACAGTGGGAAATCATGCACCAGCGCCCAGGCAGGCAGCATGCACCAGTCCCCAGGCAGACAACGTGCACCAGGCACATGCGCCATGGTGCGCCGGATTTACAAAATTTGAGCCACGGACTAGTATTTTTAAGAGTTTTTTAGCCCTGAAAGGATTTTTACGCGCTAAATGGAAGGGGCTACATGTGGGAATAAAACATTTAGCTGGTCGTGGATGGTTACCTCCACATAACTATTTAGCAGGCTGAGGTCTTGTTCGTTAACGGAATTAACCAGACAAATCGCTCCACCAACTAAGAACGGCTATGCACCACCACTCATAGAATCAAGAAAGAGCTCTTAGTCTGTCAATCCTTACTATGTCTGGACCTGGTAAGTTTCCCCGTGTTGAGTCAAACTAAGCTGCAGGCTCCACTCCTGGTGGTGCCCTTCCGTCAATTCTTTGAAGTTTCAGCCTTGCGACCATACTCCCCCCGAACCCAAAGACTTTTATTTCTCATAAGGTGCCAATGGAGTCCTAAAAGCAACATCCGGTGATCCCTGGTCGGCATCGTTTATGGTTGAGACTAGGACGGTATCTGATCATCTTCGAGCCCCCAACTTTCGTTCTTGATTAATGAAAACATCTTTGGCAAATGCTTTCACAATTGTTTGTCTTTCATAAATCCGAGAATTTCACCTCTGTCTATGAAATACAAATGCCTCCGACTGTCCCTGTTAATCATTACTCCGATCTCGAAGGCCAACACAATAGGATCAGAATCCTGTGGTGTTATCCCATGTTAATGTATCCAAGGCTGTCGATATGCTAGCGGAGACGTCATCGTCACGATTGTGGATGGCAGCGGCGTCGACCTGTGGGCTCCCCATTCAGCTTATCTTGAAACACGAACCAAGGAGTCTGCCATGTGTGCTAGTCAACGGGCGAGTAAACCCGTAAGCCGCAAGGAGTCTGCCATGTATCCAAGGGTGCACCACCGACTGACCCCAATCTTCTGTCAAGGGTTCAAGTGAGAGCATACCTGTCGGGACCCAAAAGATGGTGAACTATGTCTGAGCTGGGCGAAACCAGAGAAAACTATGGTGGAGGCCCGCAGCGATACTGACATGCAAATCGTTCGTCTGACTTGGGTATAGGGACAAAAGACTAATCGAACCGTCTAATAGCTGGTTCCTTCTGAAGTTCCCTCAGGATAGTTGGAGCCCGCGGGCGAGTTCTATCGGATAAAGCCAATGATTATATATATATATATATATATATATATATTGTGTTGCTATGGAGAATTCATGAGTTTTTTGTAGCACAGGAGTTGGTTTTTTTATTCATGATATAGCCACACACTTCTATGAAGTCTTGGAATACATGATGCATGTGAAATAAAAATAAATTATTATTATTTCTGTAATTTAATATTAATTTCAGAAAATTCTTGTTTTTATCTTCTTTTAAATTATCAATATCTATATTTAATTCTAATTTCATAATTTTTTTATTTTCAATATCAAAATAAAATAAAATAATCATTCCTTTTATTATCTCTAAGTAAAATAAATTTAGGATCACATATAATCATTTTAATCTAATGATATTTTAACCATTAATTCTTTATTTTAAACACTCACTAATACCTTTTTTTATTTTTATTCTTGTTCATATCACATCATATTATCTATCATGTCTATATTTTTTATACTATATCTCTATGCATATCACATCATGTTATCTATCATATTTATATTTTCTATATTTTTTAGGTTTAAATATATAAGAGTATAAAAAATACTAATACAAGAGGGAAGTGTCATTATTCTTGGGCGCATTACAAGAAATTTGAATACAATTGATAAATAATTTTTTTTTATATTCTAATTATAAATTAAGGCTTATAAAAAATTTATAAATTAAATTTGTGCATTTTTTTATAATTTAATATTGATTTCAATAAATTAGGAAGTTTTTTTATAAATTTATTCCATATTATTAGTATTCAGATTCTTTATTGCAATATACAAAATAATAAAATAATTTTTTATGGTTGTTTTATCTGAATAACTAATTTTTATTAAATAGAATATTTTACAGATCCTTAATTTTTTTTTCATATATTTCAGGTATTATATATGTGTATATATTTTGCAAAAGGATGGATGTGATTAATGAATCAATTTAATATACCTTAATTATGCCATGTCTCTCTTTCTTTTTAATTTTGAAATTTAATTTTTTTTCATATTTTTAAATCATTCTATTATTTAAATTTTAAAATTTATACATTTGTCAAGTAATTGGTAGATTGGTATTAAATGTAAGTGATAAATAATGACACAGTTATCTGACTCATAACCTAATAATGTAATTGTGTGTCAGAAGATAAATCATAATCAACTCACTTAGTTTGCAATGTTTTTATTAAGTTTATAAAATTGTGATTGTTATTTTTTTGTAGAAAAATATGATTACCTAAAGAAATAGTTGGTAGAAAAAATTATATTTTCAAATTATAATAACCCAATATTTCTTAGAATTACATTTATAGAGAAACAAACCAGATTGTCGACTAGTTGGCAAATCATAGTCTCTTTTTAGTTCTCTTTATTTAGCAGTAGATGTTGCTGGCATTTATTTGTCTAGAGGTTTCTAATTTTTAGCTATTTTTGCCTTTTTTTTCACCCAAAAATGTTTCCTATAATTAGATAAGGATATGTTTTATTTATTATTTTTATATTTATTTTCATTAAGACACATCAGTGTAATATTTTTAACATATATATAATATTTTTAAATTCAAAAATATTTTGGATAAAAAATTTAAAAATAATATTAATTACAATTTGATAAGATTTTGTAATGTTAAAATTAACATGTACGTGATAAAATAAATTACCTCTATATATATATATATATATATATATATATATATATTTATAAGAGATTTATTTAAATATATGAAGCATATCCTAACTAATATGAATATCGTATTTAATCATAATTATAAATTATTATCTTTTATATAATATTAATAATATTTATAATAATTGGAGTTAAAATTAATATGAATATATATTTATTATATCTGAAAAAATGAATAATATATAGAGTT
Organism: Psophocarpus tetragonolobus; assembly: GCA_037954015.1. Taxonomy (NCBI): domain Eukaryota; kingdom Viridiplantae; phylum Streptophyta; class Magnoliopsida; order Fabales; family Fabaceae; genus Psophocarpus; species Psophocarpus tetragonolobus. The sequence goes on along the minus strand of CM075688.1, from coordinate 39,013,976 downwards.
TAATTGGTATAGACTGTTAGTGTAAAAGATTTTTACACTATTGTTCAATCATAACTTTTCATTTATGTGACTTTTAAAGTACTAATTAAACTCTCATATATATATATATATATATATATTCACATAGCATAATAGTAAATTAATATCGTAATTAAAAGTTATATATTGACAAAATCAATATATATTGAATATATTCTTTTAGATATGAGTTTAATATGTAACGAATATATAATGATTTATTTTAAATTTTATGTATTATTTTAAAAAAAAATTCTAACATGGAAATAATTTATTATTTATATTTAATTATTTACCTTGTTCTCATATAAAGAAAAACCTTTTTATTAAGTCTTTACATATTGTTTTCCAATAAGAAATTTTAATTTTTAATCTTTATATAAGCAGTTTTTTATTTGTATAATATTTGTTTTCAATTGCAATATCTATTACTATATGCATATGTACAAAAATTTTATATAAACCCATATCAATATTATTTAGATTTTTTATAATCTTAATCTCTCTTTTTTTAATTTTTTATTTTCTTCATCTTATTATATATATATATATATATATTAATTTATTTAATTTATAAGATATTATTTTTCTATTATTTGAATTATAAGTTTTCTTTTTAAATTATCTATACAACAAATCTTTTATTATTATTATTATTATTATTATTATTACTGTTATTATTATTAATATTTATTTTAATATTTTAATATTATATATAGTATTCAAGTATTATGATGAATATCTATCTATTATGTATTTTTATATATAAAAGATCGTTAACAACTCTCACATGTCATTTTATTAAAAAATAATCTTAAAATTTTTTAATTATCTTTTTTATATTTTTAAATTTATATTTATACTTATAATAAAAATTTATTATTCTAAAATTAAAAATATGTTGTGATTACTCATTAATGTTTAATAGTGTTTTTTAATTTATCATATTATTATATTATATATATATATATTATTTGTTATATATATAATATGTTAAATATTTGTTTACTATATGTAAATACAAAGAAAGAATGTTGACTATGTAAAAGAATAAATAAATCCTTAATATTTTTTAAGATATTTTTATTAATTACGTTCCACTTCTACCATCAATGAATGAAAGGTTGTGATTGAATGTCAGTGTAAAAATCTTTACACTGACATTCTTTACTGATTAAACTCTTTTAATATATATATATATATATATATATATATATATATATATATATATATATATATATATATATATTAAAGAAGATGTATATGGATTAAACACAAATTTTGGTTGAGTAAAATTACCCTATTTATTAAGATTGAATGTTTTGGAGATCGGTTTTAAATTTTTACTAGAATAATAAAGCATAAATATTGAAATATTATAAATATATTAGTTGTCTTCAATATAAATTTACATTGATAAATAAATATTTGTGAAATAAATAAATTAAAAAATCATAATTTATTGTGGTAATTTGAAACAAAATAATAGATTTAATAGAAAATTTACAATTTAATATTTAATGAATTGATAGAAAATAAACAATTGGCATGGGTAAAATAGTAAATTAGCATGTAAAAATAAGAAAAAGAACAAGATATCAGTGGGAAAGGAACAAAAGGAAGCGGATTGGACTGGTTTTTTGAATTTTAACCTTTTGAAGATTCAAGAATCGTGACCTAATCAATAATATAAAGTTTTCTTTTTTTTACACTTTGTACATCCATCCCACATAAAGCATGTAATAATTAGTTTAGCCCCATGTTTCATTGTTTAACGTAATTCTTTTCATAAAAAAAAAAAAAATAGATCACATATGAGTTTTGAATCGAGCTTAAATCTGTAATTATTTGGCTTGCCTTGAATATGTAATCATTGCATTTGGATTAATATCTGTTGCTCATGTATTTTTTTTTATATTTATACTTTTATGTTTATGCATATTCTATTATGAAGGATCATGTTTATTTTAGTTATTTCTATGTTGCTTCTTTAATTATATATTATAGATTGTACATCAAGTACCAAGACTAACGTTGTTTTGTAGAAAATGGGTCGTGCAAGAGTATCCTTGAAACCTTGTGTCGAGGCTTTTATGCAGAGAAAGAAACCACTAATTTACAAATTTTTACAATTTTCCATTTTGTGTCGAGTTGAAGCCTGCTTGATTGTGTGTATGATGATGGTAATGGCTTGGTCCAGTGACTTGGCCCTAAGACCTTGCAATAGTACGTTTTTGAGATTTCCAAATTGCATAAACAAGCTGTTAGTTTTGTAGTTTGATTTTTAGTTCCACATTGTTTAGTATTGTGAGATGGTGTTCTTCACTTTGCTATATAAACAAGCTTATGTAAGGTTTACAAATGCACCAAAACAACTACTTCTTAGTGTTGTTTATTTCTCTCTTCTCTCCTTTAGTGCCTTGGTTTGGACCCAACAACTGGTATCAAAGCCGATGGTTGTGATCGGTAGGTTGATGGTGGATTCCCTTCATCGAAAGTCCTTCTGACAAGGGTTCAGGAGGCGTGTCCCCTTGTGTTTAAGGGCGGTGTGAATAAGGGGTCGTCATTAAATCTATGCCTCCGCTGGAGGGGGAGTTTACAATGTGGAAGGGACTCACACTTGAGGGGGAGATTGTTGGAGTGCAAGTATGAGTTGAAGTCCGACATTGGTAAGAAATTGGGAAGTTGAGTAATATATAAGTGAGAAAGACCCATAACCTAATGCCTTAAGGTTTTGGGTTGAAGGTGTCTTATATATGGGCTCGTGTCCCATGGTTATACATCTCCCCGGTGTTTAACCCCTCGGTTGTTCCCAACAAGTGGTATCAGAGCCCATTTCTTAGTATGCTCTATGGTTGTTGCAGCAGTGTCTGATCTTCCGCATCAGAAAAGATTTGGTTAGAGTAAATGTTCTTAGTATGCTCTGTGGCTGCAGCTGTGTCTGATCTTCCACATCAGAAAAGATTTTTTCTCTTGTTCTTGGGGATCTCAATCTAGAGAACTAGTGAGGGCTTTTCTTCAAAAGCAGTAGGAGTAATGGCAATGGACGAAGGCAAGATGAAGATTGAAAATTTCAATGATGCGGACTTTAGCTTTTGGAAAATGCAGATAGAAGATTATTTGTATCAGAAGAATATGTATCAACCACTCACAAGAAAGAAGCCAGAGGGTATGAAGGAGGAAGATTAGAGTCTCCTTGATAGACAAACCCTTGGAGCCATTAGACTGACGCTATCCCATAATGTTGCTTTCAACATTGCAAAAGAAAAGGACGATAGCAGGTCTCATGAAGGCTCTTTCCAACATGTACGAGAAACCATCAGCCTCAAACAAAGTTCACTTGATAAGGCGATTGTTCAATCTGCGGATGTCTGAAGGTGTTTCGGTGGCACATCATCTCAATGAACTAAACATTGTTACAACCCAGTTGAGTCCAGTTGAGATTGAGTTCGATGAGGAAGTACGGGCTTTAATACTTTTGTCTTCCCTGCCAGAAAGTTGGAATGCTACGATCACGGCTGTGAGTAGCTCATCGGGAAGCAATAAGTTAAGATTTGATGATGTTCAAAATTTGGTTCTCAGTGAAGAGATCCGGTGGAGAGAGTCAGGTGAACCATCAACCTCTTCACTATTGCATACAGAGTCAAGAGGAAGAAGTTCAACCAAAGAAAGCGGACGCGGCAAATAAAAAAAGAGACGATCCAAGTCCAGAAATCATCGTAGTTCATAAAACTCGAAGATGATCGAGTGTTGGAATTGTGGGAAAATCGGGCACTACAAAAACCAGTGCAGGAGTGCACAGAAGAGTCAAGAAGCAAAAGGCGAAGCAAACGTTGCCTCCACCTCAGGAAAAGATGAGGTGTTCATATGCTCTCTTGAAGATAAAGAGGAGTCTTGGGTATTAGACTCTGAAGCATATTTTCACGCTACCTCACAAACAGAACTATTCGAGAATTATGTTCCTGGAAACCATGGTAAGATTTACCTTGGTAATGAGCAGTCATGTGAGATTGTAGGTAAATGTGCAATAAATATTAAGTTAAACGGGTCTGTATAGGAATTGAAAAATGTCAGACATGTTTCCGACCTGACTAAGAACTTAATCTCAATGGACCAGTTAGCCAGTGAAAGCTACATGACAATCTTCCACGGTGATGATTGGAAGATTTCAAAGGGTGCAGTGAAAATTGCTCAAGGCAAAAAGAGTGGTATTCTTTAAAAGACAGCAGGAGCATGTCATTTGATTGTAGTTGCAACAAATGAAAGTCCCAATCTATGGCACCAAAGACTTGGGCATATGAGTGAGAAAGCGATAAAGGTCATGCACTCAAAAGGAAAATTACCAGGTCTTCAGTCAGTAGAAATTGACATGTGTGAAGACTGTATACTTGGAAAGCAGAAGAGAGTCAGCTTTCAGACAAGTAAAAAAACCCCAAAGAAAGAGAGGCTTGAGCTCATCCACTCTAATTTTTGGGGACCAACGACGGTCCCTTCCATTGGTGAGAAGCAATACTTCGTAACTTTTATTGATGATCACTCCAGAAAGGCATGGGTTTACTTTCTGAAACACAAGTCTAAAGTATTTGAAGCTTTCAAGATTTGGAAAGCTATGGTAGAAAATGAGACAGGATTGAAAATTAAAAAGCTCAGATCCGACAATGGTGGTGAATATGTAGACACCAGATTCAAGAAGTTTTGCTATGAGCACAAAATCAGAATGAAGAGAACCGTGTCAGGTACGCCTCAACACAATGGTGTAGCAGAGCGTATTAATCGAACGTTGACTGAAAGAGCCAGAAGCATGCGTGTGTAGTCAGGCCTACTGCAGTAATTCTGGGCAAAAGCAGTCAATACAGCAGCTTACTTGATCAACCGAGGTCCATCAGTACCATTGAAGCATAAAATACCAGAAGAGGTATGGAGCGGAAAAGAAGTAAAACTCTCACATCTTAGAGTTTTTGGGTGTACAACTTATATGCATATTAGCGATCAAGGAGGGAACAAACTTGATCCCAAATAAAAAAGGTGCACTTTCATCGGTTATGGTGAAGATGAGTTTGGCTACCGTCTATGGGGTGATGAAAACAAAAAGATGATTCGCAGTAGAGACGTGATCTTCAACAAAGGAGTAATGTACAAGGATAATAATAATACAAGTGCCAGCAACTCAAAACCGAGTGAGCCAACTTATGTAGAGGTGGATGATGCTGTAGAAAGTGCACCAGTTGAGAGTTCTCAATCAGAGGAAATAATTGAATCAGGCAGGCAGAGCAACAATTTACTTCAACTCCTGAATTGAGAAGGTCTTCTCGAGTTCCTATGCCTAACAGGATATACATGAACTACATGTTGTTAACAGATGGAGGAGAGCCTAAAGACTATTCAGAAGCATGTCAAACCACAGATGCGAGCAAGTGGGAGCTTGCCATGAAAGATGAAATGAAGTCTTTAATCTCAAATCAAACATGGGAACTAGCAAAGTTACCTATGGGAAAGAAGGCACTTCACAACAAATGGGTGTACCGCGTGAAGGAAGAACACAATGGCTCCAAAAGATATAAAGCTCGACTAGTTGTAAAAGGATTCCAACAGAAGGAAGGAGTGGATTACACCGAGATATTTGCTCCAGTTGTGAAGCTCAATACTATCATATTCGTGTTAAGTATTGTTGCCAGTGAAGAACTCTACCTAGAGCAATTGGATGTGAAGACTGCGTTTCTTCATGAAAATTTAGATGAAGAAATCTATATGTATCAACCTAAAGGTTTCTTAGAGAAAGGAAAATAAAACATGGTGTGCAGATTAAAGAAGAGCTTGTATTGTCTGAAACAAGCTCCAAGACAGTGGTATAAGAAGTTTGAGAGCTTCATGCACAAGGAAGGTTTTAAGAAGTGTAATGCTGACCATTGTTGTTTCTTCAAGAGGTACAACTCCAGTTATATCATTTTGCTACTTTATGTCGATAATATGTTAGTAGCAGGTTCAGATATGAGTGAGATAAAAAACTTGAAGCAGTACTTGTCAAAAGAATTTGACATGAAAAATTTAGGACCAGCAAAGAAGATCCTAGGAATACAAATCATGCGAGATAAGCAAAAGGGAACCTTGCAGTTATCTCAGACAGAGTACATCAACCGTGTTTTGCAAACATTCAACATGGGCAATGCCAAACCAGTTAGCACACCTCTGGCTACTCATTTTCATCTATCAAAAGACCAATCTCCTAAGACGAAGGAAGAAAAAAATTAATGGCTAAAATTTCATATGCTTCAGCCATTGGAAGTCTGATGTACGCGATGGTATGCACAAGACTAGACATTGGTTATGCAGTGGAAGTTGTAAGCAGGTTTATGTCAAATCCAGGTAAAGCTCACTGGGAAGTTGTGAAATGGATTTTGAGATATCTACGATGCACTAAGGAGAAGTGTCTGTGCTTTAGTAAAGGTGAATTAAAAGTACAAGGCTATGTAGATGCAGACTTTGCTGGAGAAATTGATCATCGAAGAAGTACCACTGACTACATATTTACTGTTGGAACTACAGCTGTTAGTTGGATCTCACAGATACAAAAGATCGTTGCTCTATCCACTACAGAGTCTGAGTATGTAGCAGTAACAGATGCTAGCAAAGAATTGATATGGCTTCAAGGATTGTTAACAGAGTTGGGATTCATCCAGGAAAAGAGATTTTTGCACAGTGATAGTCAGAGTGCAATACATCTTTCAATAATTCACTCCAGAATGAAGCACATTGATCTCCGTTATCACTTCATCAGATCTCTACTTGAGAATGAAGTACTAACGTTGAAGAAGATACTAGGAAGTAAGAACCCAACGGATATGTTGACAAAGGTTGTCACAACAGAGAAGTTGAGGCTTTCCAGTGTCTCAACTGGCCTTCAAGAATGATTGATGATGAAGGCAACTACAATAAGTGATAATCAAACTCCAAGTGGGAGAATTGTTAGTTTTGTAGTTTGATTAAGTTTTGTAGTTTGATTTTTAGTCTCACATTGCTTAGTATTGTGAGATGATGTTCTTCACTTTGCTATATAAGCAAGCTTATGTAAGGTTTACAAATGTACCAAAATAAATACTTCTTAGTGTTGTTTATTTCTCTCTTCTCTCCTTTAGTGCCTTGTTCCCAACACAAGCCAAAGACATCAAGTATGCAACCAGGGATCCATGTTTGAGCAACATGGGAGAGAAGCAATTGGAGGCATTCCTTGCTAATGTCAATGCTAAGATTTTAACTTGTGATAAGAGAATTGACATGCTAAAAAATTTGAATCAATATGAAACCAACACCAGTCTCATTCCATCCCATCCAAGTCAAACCAATTACATGCACCATATTTCTCAAAGCCAAATTATCAATACTTCCATGAAATCACTTCTTAATGATAATGACAAAAGGATGAATTTTATAAATGCAACAAATCAGTGTTGGAGGTGGAGATATCATCCTAAGAAATATGCAACAAGGTGATACTTGCTTTAGCTACAAGCCAAACATGGATCAAGAAATATTTACCTACTCACAATGAATCCAACTCAATTGTTTTTAGAATAACTATCAAAGCCAAATGATACGAAAAAAAAAATATTTTGATTAGGTAAATAGTAATAGACAGTAATCAAGTTTATGTTCCTCTAAACTCAAGTAAACAACTTAGAGGTCTACAAACTAGTCTAATCAATTTGTTAAACTTGAAAATTATATTTTGCTTAGGTGACGTTTGATTTGAGAAAATGCTTTGGTTTTCATTTTCTATTTTCATTTTCAAAAAACTGTTTTCATTTTTAAGTTTTCAATATTCAAAAAATATGTTTGTTTTTGCTTGACATTTTTTTATTTTCAAAAATAATATTGTTAAATTTAATCAAATTTAGTAAAAATATTATCAATTATTTATATATAATTTAAAGTTCATTTTTATATAATTACAATATTGTTATTAAGTTTTCACAGAAACTTTTGAAAACATTGAAAATAATTTTTTTGTTTTCTATTTTCAGTTGTTTTTTGGAAATGTTTTCAATGAAAATGTTATCCAAATTGTAAAGAAACATATTTTCACTATTGTTTCCTGATTGCTCTAAAAATGAAAACAAAAACGCCTGAAACAAACATCATCTTAGAACTTAAAAGTTAGATGGAGATTGCAAAACATTTTATTTTTCTCATTTTATTAAGAAGTTGCAGTGGAGAAAACTTTTATATATATATATATATATATATATATATATATATATATATTTCCTATATATATTTATAAGAGAGTTATTTAAATATAGGAACTATATCCTAATTAATATGAATTTTATATTTAATCATAATTATCAATTATTATGTTTTACATAATATTAATGATATTTATGATAAATGTGACACTATAATTAAAGAAGTTGGCGTTTTTATTCATGACATAGCTACGTACTTCCATGAAGTCTTGGAATACATGATGCATGCGTATAAATTATGATTATTTCTATAATTTATAATTAATTTCAGAAAATTTTGTACATAGCTTGTTTTTATCTTATTTTAAATTATCAATATCTATATTTAATTTTAATTTCATAGAATTTTTGTTTTCAATATCAAAATAAAATAAAATAATCATTCCTTTTATTATCCCTAAACAAAATAAATTTAGAATCACATAAATTGTTTTAAACTAATGTTATTTTAACCATTAATTCTTTATTTTAAATACTCACTAATACCCTTTTTTTCTTCTTTCGATTCTTGTTCATATCACATCATATTATCTATCTATCATATCTATATTTCTACAATATTTTTTATACTATATTTCTATTCTTGTTCATATCTATATTTTTATATACTATATTTTTACAGTATTTTTTATACTATATTTAGGTTTAAATATATAAGAGTATAAAAAACTACTAATATAAGAGGAAAGTATCATTATTCTTGTGCCGATTACAACAAATTTAAATACAATCGATGAATCAATTTGTGTTTATATTCTAACTATAAATTAAGGCTTATAAAAAAGTTATAAATTAAATTTATGCATATTATTATAATTTAATATCGATTTCATTAAATTAGGAATTTTTTTTTCTAAATTTATTCTATATTATTAGTGTTCAGATTTTTTATAGCAATATCAAAATTAATAAAATAATGTTTTATGATTATTTATCTGAATGAATAATTTTTATTAAATAGAATATTTTATAGATCCCCAATTATTTTGCATATATTTTTGGGTATTATATATATATATATATTGCAAAATGATGAATATGGTTAATGAATCAATTTAATTTAGTTTAACTATACCATGTCTCATTTTTTTAATTAGAAATTAATTTATAAATTTGTGTCAAGTAATTTTTAAATTGGTACATAGCTAACTGACCTATAACATAATAATGTAAATGTGTATCAGAAGATAAATCATAATTGACTCACTTAGTTTGTTGGGGATTTGTCTCTCGACCTCCATAGTTTCTCCCTACACCTCCGTAATTTTCTAAAATGATAAAAATTTCCTAGGTAAAAAAAGTAAAATTTCATTACCTCTTTTGTGCCTGTAATTTTTTTTACATGTCTGGATGGGTCTGTCTAGACTTGTAAAAGAATTTGCAATTTTTTTTACAAGTTTTGATGGGCTTTTTTACATGTTCGCATGGGTCTGTCTGGACTAATAAAAAAATTTGCAAATTTTTTTATAGGTCAGGATGGCCTCGTTCGAAATTGTAAAACAATTTACAAATTCCATTGTCTGGACCACTCATTTCTCTCTTCCTTTCATTTCATTATCTCTTTCTTTAATTTTCATATTCTTTATCCTTGTTGCACAACTCGTAAAACTCAAATTGGAAATTAAGTCTGAAAAATCGAGTTTGTTAATTTTTTTACAAGTGTAGACAGGCCCATCTAGACTTATAAAAAAATGGGCAAATTTTTTGAGTCTGGACGGACTATGTGAAAAATTTGCAATTTTTTTTACAAGTCCAGACAGGTCCATTCGGACTTGTAGTTGCAAATTTTTTTACGAGAGAGCTGTGAGAAAAGTAATGAGTTTTTTTAATTTTTTTACCTAGGGCATTTTCGTTACTTTCAAAAAATTATTGAGGTAAAAGGAGAAACTATGGAGGTGCAAGCAAAAATTCCCTAGTTTGCAATATTTAATGATTAAGTTTACAAAATTGTGATTATTATTTTTTATAGAAAAATATTATTACCAAAAAAAAATATAGCTAGTAGACAAAATTATATTTTTAGATTATAATAACTAAATGTTTCCTATAATTACATTTATAGAGAAGCAAAGCAGGCTGCTCACTGCTTGGCAAATCATTGCCTCTCATGCTCGGATGATATTATTATGATTGATAGTATCCGAATTTACTTACTTAGTTCTCTTTTTTTAGCAATTGATGTTGTTGACATTTCTTTTCCTACAGGTTTCTAGTTATGGGTTTTTGCCTTGCTTTATTCACCAAAAAATGTTTCTTATAACTACATAAGTATAAGAGAAACTTCTCTCACAAACCAAATATTTGTCTATTTCTCTACTTTCTTTATTTTTTTTTATCAATCATGTTACTTATCATATTTTCTTTCACTCTTTTTAGATGATAATTAACATTAATTTTTATATATAATTTGTTTTATTTTAAATTTGGGGGAAGGAGCATGACCCCTGCTAGTCTCCTCGTCCCTTTGCCCTTGGGTGGTGGCAGTATTGATGATGGTGGCGGTAGTGTAGACGATGCATGGTGGGGGTGGTGGTAGTGGCGATAGTGAGGGCTGACGGCGGTGGTGGCGCGACACCAAATTGTTACTACCACCGTCATCATCACCACCCCTATCACTGTTGCCACCAGATTCAATACCGATTTCACCACCCTCACTCCCGATGTCACCACCACAATTGTCAGTACCTCTACCACTGCCATCGACGGTGGCAGCAGTACCAATGGAAGTGGTGGAAATCTTGTAGAGGATCCACAGTATTGACGAGAGAACAGCACAACAAATAAAGATTTGGTTTGTAAGAGAAGTTTCTGTATGAGAGAATCACATGAGTTTGTTTAATTAACAACTAAATTTGAACCGTTTACTGAAATCCTAAGGTTATTATTATATGTTTTCTCATTTCTCACCATAATACTTTTTCTAACTTGCGTTGTCCTCACGTTTTAATTATTATTTTTATATTTATCCTCATTAAGACACATCGATGTAGTATTTTTAACATAATATTAATTAAAATTTAATAAGATTTTATAATGTTACAATTAACATATACGTGATAAAATAAATTTCCGATATATGTTTATAAGAAATTTATTTAAATATATGACCATATCCTAATTAATATGAATATTGTATTTAAACATAATTATAAATTATTATACTTTACATAATATCAATGATATTCATGATAATTACGAGTTAAAATTAGTATAAATAATTTATTATTTAGATTTAATTATTTACCTTGTTCTTATGTCAAAGAAAAACACATTTATTAAGTCTTTACATATATAAGAGGAAAATATCATTATTCTTACATGCATTAGAAGACATTTTAGTACGATGGATAAATCATATTGTGTTTGTATTCTAATTATAAATTAATACTTATAAAAATTATAAATTAAATTTGTGCATATTATTATAATTTAATATTGATGTCATTAAATTATGAATTTTTTTCTACATTTGTCCATCTTATTAGCATTCAGATTTTTTTATTGCAATATCAAAATTGATAAAAAATAATTTTTTATAATTATTTGTCTGAATTAATATATTTTATTAAATAGAGTATTTTATAGATCCACAATTATTTCGCGTATATTTCAGGTATTATATATATAATTTTTGCAAAATGATGGATATGATTAATAAATCAATCTAATTTAGGTTAACTACATCATGTGTGATTTTTTTTAATTTCAAATTAATTTATTTTCATATTTATAAATCATCATGTTATTTAAATTTTAAAATTTATACATTTGTGTCAAGCAATTGGTAAATCGGTGTTAGATGTAAGTGATAAACAACGACATAGTTAACTAGCACATAACATAATAATATAATGTAAATGTGTGTCAAAAGATAAATCAAAATTGACTCATTTAGTTTGTTGGGAATTTGTCCCTACACGTCTATAGTTTCTCCATACACCTCTATAATTTTTTAAAATGAAAAAAGTCCTAGGTAAAAAAAGTAAAAATTTCATTACCTCTCTCGTGGCTCTCTTGTAAAAGAATTTGTAATTTTTTTTTTACAAGTCTGGATGAGTTTTTCCAGACTTGAAAAAGAATTTGCAAATTTTTTTACAAGCCGGATGGGACTGTTTAGACTCATAAAAAATTTCCAAGTTTTTTTACAAGTCCACATGGCCCCATCAAAACTTGTAAAAAAATTTACAAATTTCATTTTCCAAACCTCTCATTTTTTCTCTTACTCTCATTGCACTATCTCTTTATTTAACTTTCACATCCTTTGTCCTTGTTGCAATTGTAATAGGAAGGTTCTTAGAGAAGTTGCTAGTGGAGGAAGAGATGCAGAATGGGTTAAACTCATATTGGAAATCAAGTTCGAACAGGTCCGGAAAATGGAATTTGTGAATTTTTTTTACAAGTCCAAATGGGCCTATCCAGACTTGCAAAAAAATGTGCAAACTTATTTATGAGTCTGGACAGAACCATCTGAACTATGTGAAAAATTTGCAAATTTTTTTATAAGTCTAGATAGGTCCATCGGGACTTGTAGCTGCAAATTTTTTTATGAGAGAGCTGAAGAGAAGTAATGAAATTTTTACTTTTTTTACCTAGGGCCTTTCTATTATTTTTAAAAAATTATGGAGGTGTAAGGAAAAAGAGTGAGGGGGCAGGAAGACATTTCTTAGTTTGGAATATTTAACAATTAAGTTTAAATAAGAGTGATTGTTATTTTTTATAGCAAAATATGATTACCTAAAAAATAAGTTAGTAGACAAAATTATAATTTTAGATTATAATAACTCAATGTTTCTTATAATAACATTTATAGAGAAGCAAAATCGGTTGCTTACTGCTTGACAAATCATGGTCTCTCATGCTCAGACGACATTATTATGTTTGATAGTATCCGAGTTTTTACTTAGTTCTCTTTATTTAGCAGTTGATGCTGGTTGTATTTCTCTTGCTATATAGGTTTCTAGTTTTGGGCTTTTGTCTTGCTTTGTTCACTAAAAAATGTTTTGTATAATTACATAAGTATATGTTTTATTTATTATTTTTACATTTATCCTTATTAAGACACATCGATGTAATATTTTAACATACAAAAATAGTATAATATTTTTAACTTTAAAAATATTTTGTGTAAAAAATATAAAAATAATATTAATTACAATTAATAAGATTTTATAATGTTACAATTAACATATAATGATAAAATAAATTTCCTATATGTATTTATAAGAGATTTATTTAAATATATGACCACATCCTAATTAATATGAATATTGTATTTACTCATTATAAATTATTATGTTTTTCAAGTCAGTACTAGCCTGTCTGGATATGTAAAAGAATTTGCAAATTTTTTTACAAGCCGAATGGTCTATCTAGACTCATAAAAGACTTTGAAATTTTTTTTACTAGTCAGGATAGTCCTGTCCGAATTGGTAAAAAAATTTACACATTCCATTGTTTGGACCTCTCATTTCTCTCTTGCACTCATTGCATTATCTCTTTATTTAATTTTCATATCCTTTGTCCTTGTTGCAATTGTAATATGAAGGTTCTTAGAGAAGCTGCCAGTGGAGGATGAGATGCAAAATGCGTTAATTTCAAATTGGAAATAAGTCTGGACAATGGAATTTGTGAATTTTCTTACAAGTCCAGATGGGCCCATGCAGACTTGCAAAAAATTATAATTTTTTTAGTTCGGATAGAACTATCCTTACATGTGAAAATATTGAAATTTTTTTTACAAGTTTAGACAGGTCCATTCGGACTTCTAGTTGCAATTTTTTTTACGAGAAAGCTACAAGACAGCTGCAACAGAAGTAATGAAATTTTTACTTCTTTTTACCTAGGGAATTTTTGTTATTTTTAAAAAATTATGGAGGTGCAGGGAGAGAGTATGGAGGTGCAGGAAGACATTTCATAGTTTGGAATATTTAATGATTTAAGTTTAAATAATAGTGATTGTTATTTTTTTATAGCAAAATATGATTACCTACAAAAATAGTTAGTAGACAAAATTATATTTTTAGATTATAATAACTCAATGTTTTTTAAAATTACATTTATAGAGAAGTAAAACAGGTTGTTGACTGCTTGGCAAATCATGGTCTCTCATGCTCTTACGACATTATTATGTTTGATGGTATCCAAGTTTTTACTTAGTTCTTTTTGTTTAGCAGCTGATGCTGGTTGCATTTCTCTTGCCATAGGTTTTTAGTTTTGGGCTTTTGCCTTGCTTTGTTCACCAAAAAATATTTCTTATAATTACATAAGTATATGTTTTAATTATTATTTTTATATTTATCCTCATTAAGATACATCGATGTAATATTTTTAACATACAGAGATAGTATAATATTTTAACTTTAATAATATTTTGTGTAAAAAATATAAAAAAAAATATTAATTAAAATTTAATAAGATTTTATAATGTTACAATTAACAAATAGTGATAAAATAAATTTCCTATATGTATTTATAAGACATTTATTTAAATATATAACCACATCAAAGTTATGCAGAGGAAAGTATCGTTATTCTTGCACGCATTACAAGAAATTTGAGTACTATCTATGAAACAATTTGTGTTTATATGCTAATTATAAATTAAGGCTTATAAAAAAATTATAAATTAAATGTGTGCATATTATTATAATTTAATATTGATTTCATTAAATTAGAAAAATTTTTTCTGCATTTATTCCATCTTATTGGTATTCAGATTTCTTTATTGCAATATCAAAATTAATAAAATAATTTTTTTATGAATATTTTATCTGAATTAATATATTTTATTAAATAGAATATTTTATAGATTCCCAATTATTTTGCATATATTTCGGGTATTATATATATAATTTCTGCAAAATAATGGATATGATTAATGAATTAATTTAATTTAGTTTAACTACATCATGTTTCATTTTTTAAATTCAAATTAATTCATTTACATATTTTTAAATCATTGCATTATTTAAATTTAAAAATTTATACATTCGTGTCAAATAATTGGTAAATTGGTGTTAGGTGTAAATGACACAGCTAACTGGCCCATAACATAATAATATAATGTAAATGTGGGTCAGAAGATAAATCAAAATCGACTCAGTTTGTTGGGAATTTGTCTCTGCACTTCCATAGTTTCTCCATGTATGTCTAGAATTTTTTAAAATGACAAAAAATTCTCGGTAAAAAAAGTGAAAATTTCATTACCTCTCTCGCACCTCTCTCGTTAAAAAATTTGTAATTTTTTTTACAAGTGTGGATGGATCTGTCCAGACTTGTAAAAGAATTTGCAACTTTTTTTACAAGTCCGTATGGGCCTGTCCGAACATGTAAAAGAATTTGAAAAATTTTTACAAGTCGGATGGATCTGTGTAGACTCATAAAAAAATTTTCAAATTTTTTCACAAGTCAGGATGGCCTCATCCGGACTTCTAAACAAATTTACAAATTCCATTGTCTAGACCTCTTATTTCTTTCTTCCTCTCATTGCGTTATTACTTTATTTAATTTTCATCTCCTTTGTCCTTGTTGCAATTTTAATAGGGAGGTTCTTAGAGAAGTTGCTAGTGAAGGACGAGATGCAAAATGCGTTAAACTCAAATGGGAAATCAAGTCCAAACTAGTCCAGACAATAGAATTTGTGAATTTTTTTACAAGTCCAGATGGGCCCATGCAGACTTGTATAAAAAATGTGCAAATTGTTTTATGAGTCAGGACAGAACCATCCAGACTTGTGAAAAATTTGCAAATTTTTTTACAAGTCGAGACAAGTCTATTAGGACTTGTAGTTGCAAATTTTTTACAAGAGAGCTATGAGATAAGTAGTGAAATTTTTACTTTTTTTACCTAGGGTATTTATGTTATTTTTAAAAAATTAGCAGGTGCAGGGAGAAACTATGGAAGTGTGGGAAGAAATTCCATAGCTTTCATTATTTAACCATTAAATTTACAAAATTGTGATTATTATTTTTGTATAGAAAGATATGATTACCTAAAAAGATAGTTAGTAGAAAAATTATATTTTTAGATTATAATAACTCCATATATTTCTTATACTCATGGTCTCTCTTGCTCAAATGACATTATTATGTTTAATAGTATCTAGTTTTTAATTAGTTCTCTTTATTTAGCCGTTGATGCTGGTTGCATTTCTTTTGCTAGAGGTTTCTAATTTCAGGCATTTGCCTTATTTTGTTCACGAAAAAATGTTTCTTATAATTACATAAGTATAATTATTTTTATATTTATTCGCATTCCAACACATTGATGTAATAGTTTTAACATACAAAGATAGTATAATATTTTAATTTTAAAAATATTGTGTAAAAACTATAAAAATAATTTTAATTACAATTTGATAAGATTTTATAATGTTACAATTAAGATATACGTGATAAAATAAATTTCCTATATATATTTATTTAAATGTATGAACCATATCCTAATTAATATAAATATTGTATTTAATCATAATTATAAATTATTATAGTTTACATTTCATGATAATTGTGAGTTAAAATTAATATGAATATATAATAATTATATATGACAAAACGAATAATATATATATATATATATATATATATATTATATTTATACTATTACGAATGTATATTCACATTTGATAATAACTGTTGAGAGGCCTAATAGTAAATTAATATCGTAATTAATAGTTATGTATCTTCGAAAAAACCCATATATATATTGAATATATTTTTCTTAGACAAGAGTTTAATATATAATGAATATAAGATGACTTATTATTTAGATTATCAAGGAAAAATCTTTTTATTAAGTCTTTACATATATAAGAGAAAAGTATCATTATTCTTACATGCATTACGAGAAATTTGAATACGACCGATGAATCAATTTGTGTTTATATCCTACTTATAAATTAAAGCTTATAAAAAATTATAAATTAAATTTGTGCATATTACTTATTAAGTTTAATTGGTATACACTGTCAGTATAAAGGATTTTTACACTTATATTCAATCATGACTCTTCATTTATGTAACTTTTAAAGTAGTAATAAGTAAAGTCAACAAATCTACCATAAATGAAGGTTGTGATTAAATGTCAGTGTAAAAATCTCTACAAGAGACAGTGTATACCAATTAAACTCTCGTTATAATTTAATATTCATTTCATTAAATTAAGAAGTTTTTTTCTACATTTACTCCATACTATTAGTATTCAGATTTTTTTATTGCAATATCAAAATTAATAATTTTTTTATGAAATAGAATATTTTATAAATCCCCAGTTATTTTGCATATATTTCGTGTACTATATATATATATATAATAATAATAATAATAATAATAATAATAATTATAATAATAATAATAATAATAATAACAACTCCCTAATTGACTTGTATGTCAGATTGTGAGTAATGCTTCACCAATTTTATGAATTTCGTAACATTCTCTATTTTGGGCACGAATGGCTTTACATTTGCAGTCATAGTCATTCTCATTAGATTCAATCTCAATCAGTTAGACTGCTTCCAAGTCTCATAGAGAGACTTGTCAGCTTTAGTACTAGTCTTTGTGATGATTAAATGGCTATCCATCACTAATGCAAGGTCTAACTCCATTATACCCAATTGAAATTAGATCGTTTCAAACCAATCATTGTAAGTTAGCCCATTGAACTTTAATCATTGAATTTCCCCATGCAAATATATTATGAATAGTTGCAAACATACATACAGACATACTCACTCATTAATGCTTTGAATAACTATAATGGATTCAAACTATTTAAATTTTAATCATGCAGTTAAATGCATCTTTCGATGATAAATAAACACATCTTTATATCCCTAATAATGCTAAACAAATATACTTTAATATGAGCAATAAACCATATTGTTCTTGATATATATAATATTTTTGCATATACATACACTCAACAAGTATGTAAATATACCACTTCTATCATTATTTAAAATTAATGTTTCGCCTTTGGACAATTCATATGTGCCTTTTAATTAACAATTTTATTTGACCCAAATACAAACTTTCATAGTATTATTTTACCAATCAATCATATAATTTGGAAACACAATTAAATCTGACCACTTTGGTAATTAACAATTTTTTCCTTAATATGTGATTCCAAATTAATTTCTTTTCTTTAAAACATTTTTAAAAAATATTACAATTCATTCTCAAATTAATTTTACATAGCATTGACTGAAAGAAAATGAAAACAATAACATAAGTGCAACCTTCAATTCGATAATGACATATTCGGTGGCCAATTAAAAGCAACATATGTGCACAAATTAACAGCAAATTAATCACGAAGGAGGTGTCTTCGAACTATTCTATCAAAATTAATTAACTAATATTGATATTATAAATAAACTCATTTATTTTTCCACTATTAAGATAATTAAACCTTTAACTTCCCATCTTATTTATTTCCTTTCCACTGGTCATCTATTAATTAAACTGGTCCTTACAAACATCACTGAACATGACTCCTACTCCTGTGATTTAACTTTATATATATTCATTTTTAAATTTTAATTTTAATTTTTATCCAGGCAAATTCTCTAAGAAATTATAAAACTATCATCTATAAATTAAAAAAAATGAAATTTTTTAAAGTTTGAAATTACTCATTTTTAAAATTTTAAAACTACACAATGTAAATTGTCTCAATTATCTTTTGTTCATTATTATATACTCATTTTTAACTCCGAATCGGGTACAAATAAGGAGGTAAAACATCAGAAATATAACAATAAACGATGATATAAAAGATATAATTTATAAATATAACATTGTAAAGAAAAGAATTTTTTGAAATCGAAGAAAAAGAAACAAATGTAAAACAAAGTGAAAATATAAAGCAAAAATGTTGATCTTGTAAAAGAAATTTTGTGAAATAGATGAAAAAGAAAAAACATGTAATACAAAGGAAGAATGTTGACCATTTAAAAGAATAAATAAATCCTCAATATTTTTTCAAGATGTTCTTATTAATTATCTCGTGCAAATAATAGATTATAGATGAGTAAAAAAAAATATTTTGAATTCAAATATTATAATTAGTGTCTGTTAATTTTAATATTTATATATATATTTTTTAAAGAAGATATATATGGATTAAACACAAATTTTGGTTGAGTAAAATTACCTTATTTATTAAGACCGAATGTTTAGGAGATCAGTTTTAAATTTTTACTAGAATAATAAAGCATAAATACTGAAATGTTATAAATATATTAGTTGTCGTCAATATAATTTACATTGATAAATGAAGATTTATGAAATAAATAAATTAGAAAATCATAATTTGTTGTGGTAATTTAAAACAAAACAATATATTTAATAGAAAACTTACAATTTAATATTTGATGAATTGATAGAAAATAAAGTATTGGCGTAGGTAAAATAGTAAAGTAGCATGTATAAATAAGAAAAAGAACAGGATACCAGTGGGAAAGGAACAAAAAGAAGCACATTGGACTGTTTTCTTGAATTTAAACATTGGAAGATTCATCGTGACCTAATCAACAATACAAAACATTATTTTATTTTTTTTCATTTTGTCCATCCATTCCACATAAGTATGTAATAATTAGTTAAGCCCTGTTTCATTGCTTAAGTTAATTCTTTTCATAAAATTAAAAAAAGTATAAATCACATGAGTTTTAAGTCGAGTTTAAACGTGTAATTATTTGTTTTAGTTATTTCTATGTCGTTTCTTTAATTATATATTATAGATTATATATCAAGTTGCATCCTACTGACCAAGACCAATGTTGTTTTGTAGAAGATAGGTCGTGCAAAAGTACATTTGAATCCTTGTGTCGAGACTTTTATGCAGAGAAATAAAGGACTAATTAAAAATTTTTTAAAATTTTCCTTCTTGTGTCAATTTGAAGCCTGCTTGATTGTGTATGATGAAGGTAATGGCGATGGACCAGTGGCTTGGCCCCAAGACCTTGCAGTACTCTATTATTGAAAACTATGACTGTAAAAGGATTGAGAGACCTAGTGGAGTGCAAGTATGAGTTGAAGTCCCACATTAGTTAGAAATTACGAAGTTTAGTAATATATAATTGAGAAAGACCAATAATATAATGTTTTAAGGTTTTGAGTTGAAGGTGGTGTCATATTTTTTTATATATGGGTTTGTATTGTCCCATGTTTTTGTATATGCATCTCTCCAGTATTTAACTCTCAAAGAAAACAAAAAAATTTGGAACTGGAGGTTTCTTATTACTTCAACGTGCGAACTTTTGGCTGATTTTATATATACTTTCAAAGTATTATTAATAATGTATGATATTTCTTTTGAATTCATTGTTAAAAATTCAAAATTATATTTTGATTAGGTGGTGTTTGATTTGAGAAAATATTTTTTGTTTTCATTGTTAAAAATGTTCAAAATAATATTATTAAATTTAATCAATTTTAGTAAAAAATATTATCAATATTTATATATATAGTTTTAAATACATTTATATATTATTTTTTATATAATTACAATATTATTTTTAAGTTTTCATATAGTGTTAATTTTTGAAACATTGAAAACAAATTAATCATGAAGGAGGTGCTTCTAAATATTCAATCAAAATTAATTAACTGATATTATAAATAAAATCATTTATTCTCCCAATACTAACATAATTAAACATTTAATTTTTCATCATATTTATTTCCTTTTCACTAATAATCTTTAATTAAACTAGTCCTTACAAACATCACCGAACACGACTTCTACCTCTGGAATTTAACTTTATATATATTCATTTTTAAATTTTAATTCTAAATTTTATCCAAACAAATTCTTTAAGAAATTATAAAACTATCATATGTAAATTTAAAAAAATGACAATTTTTTAAGTTTGAAATTACTCATTTTTTAAATTTTAAAACTACACAATGCAAATTGTCACAATTACCTTTTATCCATTGTTATATACTCATTTTTAAATTCAAATTAAGTACAAATAAGGAGGTAAAACATAAGAAATATAACAATAAACAATGATATAAAAGATATAATTTATAAATATAACATTGTAAAGAAAAAAATTTTGTGAAATTGAAAAAATAAATACATGTAAAACAAAGTGAAAATATAAAGCAAGAATGTTGACCATGTAAAAGAAATTTTGTAAAATAGATGAAAAAGAAAAAACATGTAAAACAGTGAAAATACAAAAAAAGAATGTTGACAACTTAAAAGAAATTTTGTGAAATAGATGAAAAAGAAAAAACATGTAAAACAGTGAAAATACAAAGAAAAAATGTTGACCATTTAAAATAATAAATAAATCCTCAATATTTTTTCAAGATGTTCTTATTAATTATGTCCCGCAAATAATAGATTATAGATGAGTCAAAACAAAAATATTTTGAATTCAAATATTATAATTAGTGTCCTGTTAATTTTAATATTTATATATATTTTTTAAAGAAGATGTATATGGATTACACACAAATTTTGGTTGAGTGAAATTACCCTATTTATTAAGACCAAATATTTAGGAGATCAGTCTTAAATTTTTACTAGAATAATAAAGCATAAATACTTAAATGTTATAAATATATTAGTTGTCTTCAATATAATTTACATTGATAAATAAAGATTTGTGAAATAAATAAATTAGAAAATCATAATTTGTTGTAGTAATTTAAAACAAAATAATATATTTAATAGAAAACTTACAATTTAATTTTTGATGAATTGATAGAAAATAAACTATTGACGTAGGTAAAATAGTAAATTAGCATGTATAAATAAGAAAAAGAATAGGATATCATTGGGAAAGGAACAAAAGAAAGCACATTGGACTATTTTCTTGAATTTAAACATGGGAAGATTTAAGAATCGTGACCTAATCAATAATACAAAACTTTCTTTTTTCACTTTGTCCATCCATCCTACATAAAGCATTTAATAATTAGTTGAGGCCCAATTTCATTGTTTAGCTAATTCTTTTCATAAAATTAAAAAAGAAATATAAATCACATGAGTTTTAAGTTGAGCTTAAACATGTAATTATTTGTTTTAGTTATTCCTATGTTGTTTCTTTAATTATAAATTATAGATTGTAGATCATGTTGCATCCTATTGACCAAGACCAATGTTGTTTTGTAGAAAATGGGTCGTGCAAAAGTACACTTGAAACCTTGTCTTGAGACTTTTATGCAGAGAAATAAAGGACTAATTAAAAAATTTTCAGAATTTTCAATCTTGTGTCGATTTGAAGCCTGCTTGATTGTCTACGATGAAGGTAAAGGCGATGTTGGACCAGTGACTTGGCCCGAAGACCTTGCAGTCCTCCATCATTGAAAACTATGACTGTAAAAGGATTGAGAGTACTGTTGGAGTGCAAGTATGAGTTGAAGTCCCACATTTATTAGAAATTACAAAGTTCAGTAATATATAAGTGAGAAAAACCTATAACCTAATGCTTTAAGGTTTTTGGTTAAAGGTAATAACAAAGAAAAATGGTTGAAATTGAGATTACAATTTGCATAAACAAGCTAAGAGACATCAAGTCATCAAGTGACTCCTACAGACCATGAAATCATGTTGCATCCTCTAGGTTGCTCATAAGTCTAATGTTACTTTCAGAAAGTCTAATTTCATGTGAGGTAGTTGTTGGAAGTACAATAGGGAATTTTAAAGTCCAAGCAAAAAATGATATATATATATATATATATATATTATTTATACTATTATCAATGAATATTCACGTAGCATAATAACTCTAATAAATTAATATCATAATTAATAAATATGTATCTTTTGACAAAACCAATATACATTGAATATATTTTACTTAGATACAAGTTTAATATAAAATGATTTATCTGAAATTTTATATATTACTTTTAAACTCTTTCCATTTCTAACATGAAAGTAATTTATTCTTTAGATTTAATTTATTTACCGTGTTCTTGTATCAAATAAAAACCTTTGTATTAAGTCTTTACATATATAAGAGGAAAGTATCATTATTCTTGCGTGCATTACAAGAAATTTAAATACGATCGATGAATTAATTTGTGTTTATATTTTAATTATAAATTAAGACTTATAAAAAATTATAAATTAAATTTGTGCATATTATTATAACTTAATATTAATTTCATTAAGTTAGGAATTTTTTTTCTAAATTCAGATTTTTTTATTGCAATATCAAAATTTATAAAATAATTTTTTACGATTATTTTATCTGAATAAATAATTTTTATTACATAGAATATTTTATGGATCCCCAATTATTTTGCATATATTTGGGTATTATATATATTTATTTATTTTTTTTCAATTTGAAATTAATTTATTTTCCTAATTTTAAATCATTGTATTATTTAAATTTTAAAACTTATACATTTGTGTCAAGCAATTAGTAAATTGGTGTTAGATGTAAGTGATAAACTATGTCACAACTAACTAACTCATAACATAATAATGTAATGTAAATGTGTGTTAGAAGATAAATCATAATCGACTCACTTAGGGCTTAGTTGATTTGGTTTTGTGTGTTAGTTTTTAAAAAGAGTTTTCAAAAAATAGTTTTTAAAATCTGTTTTCTGGAATAAGAGGTAAAAAACCTGTTTGGTAAATGTTATTTAAAAACTTTTTTTAAAATATAAAAATGCAAAAACTTGTTTATATTTATTGAAAAATATCATTAATGAAAAATAAAAAACAACATATTTTGATTGTATTTTGAGTTTTCAAAACAAAAATAGAAAACTGAAAAGCAAAACTACTTAAATTTGTTTCTGCATTTTACTTTTTAAAAACTAAAAAGCGAGAACTGCTTTCGAAAATTGTTTTAAGAAAATAGTAACCAAACGAGTTTTTAGTTTTTAAAATACTCGAAATAGTTTTATAAAACTATTACCATACAAACACTTAGTTTGCAGGGAATTTGTCTCTGCACCTCCATAGTTCCTTCCTGTAGGTCCATAATTTTTTTAAAATGAAAAAAATATCCTAGGTAAAAAAGGTAAAAATTTTATTACCTCTCTCACGCCTCTCTTGTAAAAAAATTTGTAACTATTTTTACATGTCCGGATGGTCTTGTCCAGACTTATAAAAAAATTTCCAAATTCTTTTACAAGTCCATATGGGCTTGCTCAAACTGGTGAAATAATTTTCAAATCTTTTTTACAAGTCCAGATGGGTCTGTCTGGACTCATAAAAAAATTTGCAAATTTTTTATAGGTCAGATGGGTCCGTCCGTACTTGTAAAAAATTTACGAATTCCATTGTCTAGACATCTCTTTTCTGTCTTTCTCTCATTGTGTTATCTCTTTATTTAATTTACATGTTCTTTGTCCTTGTTGAAATTGTAATAGGAAGGTTCTTAGAGAAGCTGCTAATGGAGGACGAGATGCAGAACGTGTTAAACTCAAATTAGAAATCAAGTTTGGACAGGTCCGCACATTGGAATTTGTGATTGTTTTTACATGTCTTGATGGGCCCATCCACTTTTATGAATCAGGAGAGACCCATCCAAAATTTTAAAAATATTTGCAAATTTTTTTATAAGTCCAGACAAGACCATTTTGACTTGCAATCGCAGATTTTTTTGCTAGAGAGGTAATGAAATTTATACTTTTTTATCTAGGGCATTTTCATCATGTTAAAAAATTATGGAGATGCAAGGGGAAAGTATGGAGGTGTAGTGCGAAATTCCCAAGTTTGCAATATTTAACGATTAAGTTTACAAAATTGTGATTATTATTTTTTTATAAATATGATTACCTAAAAAATTGTTAGCAGACAAAATTATAATTTTAGTTCATAATAACTCAATGTTTCTTATAATTATAATTATATTTATAGAGAAGAAAAACAAGTTGTTGACTGCTTGGAAAATCATGGTTTCTCATGCTCAGACGACATTATTATGTTTGATAGTATCGCAATTTTTACTTAATTCTCTTTATTTAGCAGCTGATGTTGCTGGCATTTCTTTTCTTAGAGGTTTGTAGTTTTGCACATTTGAATCACTTTGTTCACAAAAAAATGTTCCTTATAATTACATAAATATACGTTTTAATTATTATTTTTATATTTATACTCATCAAAACACACCGATGTAATATTTTTAATATTCAAAGATAGTATAATATTTTTAACTTTAAAACTATTTTTTGTAAAAATATAAAAATAATATTAATTACAATTGATAAGATTTTATAATGTTAAAATTATCATATAGTGATAAAATAAATTTTGTATATATATTTATAAGAGATTTCTTTAAATATATGAACCATATCCTAATTAATATGAATATCGTATTTAATCATAATTATAAATCATTATGATTTACATAACATTAATGATATTCATAATAATAAATTAATATGAATATATATTCATTATATATGACAAAACAAATAATACATATATTATTTTATGCTATTATGAATGAATATTCACGTAGTATAATAACCGTTAAGAGACCTAATAGTAAATTAATATCATAATTAATAGTTATGTATCTTTGACAAAATCAATATTATTTTTAAACTCTTTCTTTTTATAACATGGAAATAATTTACTATAAAAAGACACACACAGAGAGGAAAGTATCATTATATTTGCGCACATTGATGAATCAATTTAACATGGAAATAATTTACTATTTAGATTTAATTATTTACCTTATTCTTGTATCAAATAAAAATCTTTTTATTAAGTTTTTACATATATATATATATATATATATATATAAAAAGAAAAGTATCATTATATTTGTGCACATTGATGAATCAATTTGTGTTTATACTTTAATTATAAATTAAGGCTTATAAAAATTATGAATTAAATTTTTGCATATTATTATAAATTAATATTGATTTCATTAAATTAGAAAGTTTTTTCCTACACTTATTCCATATTATTAGTATTCAGATTTTTTTATTGCAATATAAAAATTAATAAAATAATATTTTGTTATTATTTTATCTGAATAAATAATTTTTATTAAATAGAATATTTTATCGATCCTAATTATTTTGCATATATTTCGGGTATTATATATATTTTTTTGCAAAATGATGATACGATTAATAAATAAATTTAGTTTAGTTTAACTACGCCATGTCTCTTTTTTTTAAATTTTAAATTAATTTATTTTCATATTTTTAAATCATTGTGTTATTTAAATTCTAAAATTTATACATTTATGCCAAACAATTGGTAGATTGGTGTTAGATGTAAGTGATAAACAATAACAAAAATTTCCTAGGTAAAAAAGGTAAAAAATTCATTGCCTATCTCGCCTCTCTCTCTTTAAAAATTTGTAACTTTTTTAAGAAGTCCGGATGGGTTTGTCTGGATTCATAATCCACTTACAGGCCTTGTTGCGGGAAACTGAGCTAGTGCCTCCCTCCATGAGGGTGCATGATAAGAGTTTAGAAGGTCATGACTACTGCAAACCATGTTCTGGTATTGAGGGAGTCTTCAACAATTCTCTCGAGAATGGCTGAGATTCAGAAGCACATGGAGGACCTATGGAAGTAATTAGGGAAGGAGAACTCTAAGAAGGAAGACATACATGGTAGCCTAGAGGATAAAGAGATGGGCCTTTCCAAGCCTACACCAATTACTCCATATTAAATGAATTTCTTAGCTTAGAATTGTCATGGTGCAAGGTTGCAGTGTTTTAGTAATCTTCTGAGAGACACTGCTCATAATTATGATGTCAATACAATGTTACTTCTAGAAACTCAGGTCAACAGTGAAAAGGCTAAAAAAATTGTGCCAAATTGCTGGCATATTGGAAGCACAAAATGGAGATTTAGTGGAATCTACTGCCTTTCGAAATAGTTCGGTGGGAATGTAAAAGTCCCTACTGAGGATCACCATTTTATACACCTCAATGCTCACCGGAGAAGGCAATCTAAGTGGCTTCTCATAGTAGTGTGTAAGAGCCAACATATTCAAAAGGAGACCCCTCTGGAAAAACTTGGTGAGGTAGTCGTTGAATACCATGGTCATTGGACTATGATTGGTGATTTTAACTTAATTCTCAAGGAACATGAATGGAAGGGTGGGTCGCCATGACAATCTTTAGTGATATATGTCTGATTTCACGAATTTGTTCAGTCTAATAACCTGTTGGATCTAGATTTCAAGGACCTGTTTTCACCTAGAAAAGAGGCCAATTAAGGGAAAGATTAGATTGTATATTGATCTACATACCTTGGTGCTTAGGGTTCCAACAGGCTATCCTCATCCACCTTTAGCTCTTAAAGTTTGATCATCGGTCCATCCTGATCAGCATGATAAGCATGGGAATTCTTAATAAGAAACCTTGATAACCCTTACCCCAAAATGGAACCAATTTTAACTGTGAAACAGTTGAGACCAATTAGCTTATGTAATCTTACTTAAAAGCTATCACTAAGATACTTGTTAATACTCAAAAACGTCTATTTTTACTTTTACAAATGAAAGATAGAAGTAAACAAAACTAGCAAACATAAATGAACTAAATAAAAAAGTAAATAAAAGTAGTGGTTACACGTATGATATTCAGTTGGGTTTGACTCACTAAACCATTCCTCCAATGCATCAATGAACTCAAAATCCTCATTCACTCCCCATGTTCCTATCACTCATAAAAATACCCTCACTCTGATTCCTCAAGAGCAAGATACTAAGCTATTTGAACTTTAGACCATGGATCCCCCACACAATCTAAAGTAAAATAATCCGCATTAAGAAAAAGAGCTCAAGATAGCCAATGGGTTTTACTCTCTCTCGAGACATAAACCCCACTGGGAGCTCTTCTCATTTTGCAAGTAAAATCCCTCTCCCGAGATCATTCCACAACCAAAATCCACAAAACATAAAGAGAATAAAAACAAGGTGAAAAAGAACACTAACAATGGAAAGTAAACTTAGATTAAGAGAACAAAAATACAAATGAGTTCAGGTAAAGCTACATCAAATCCCAACTAAATAACAAAACCTAGCTAACCATCAGGATGAATGAGCGTGATGATGGATGAAAGTGGGCCTGGAGCATGCCCTTGGCTAGCACAATGTGTAATCCCCCATTTCTCCAGCAAAAGACACGCAATATAATGATAGATCTGTTTGCGAGGACTAGGTGGTGGAAACACAGGAGTTGGGTGCTGCTTTTAGGACACATGGCCCTATTGTGCCTAGCACTGGGCAGCCATGTATATAGGCATTGGGCGCCTATTTGTAGCCGAGCGCTGGGTGACCAAAATCTGCGCACTGGATGCTCAAATTGACATTTTTGCCCCTCTCTGTTGCCACTGTTGTGCACTCAGATCTTGATTGTTTGATGTCTGGAAGCTATCACAATACCAATGAGCTCAAATCTACTATCATTTCTCCAATCTATCTCGCAACCTAACTCAAAATAAATAAAATAAGAAAATAAATGTAAAATACATATAAATCTACCCCTAAAACTAAATTCCTAGATAATTCTAATTTGAAATGAAAACAAGGGAAACAAAGGTCTTAAATAAGAATGAATTAAGATAACTGCACTATTTTACCTATGTAAAAATAGGTAATTTTGTCAGTTATCAACTCTACCAAACTTAAAGTTTTGCTTGTCCTCAAGCATAATGTCACTTTAGTGGATGACACAAACAATGATGCAAACAAAACATGCATGCTAATACAACACTGAATAGAATAAACAATGACAACATGCGCTATGACAGAATGAGTTATGGAAAATACGCTATGACAAAAATGTCATAGTTAAAAAAATTAAAAATTTTACTACCTCTTTAGCGCATTATGGTAAAAAAAATTGTAAATTTTTATAGTCCGAACACTGTAATCTGGACTTGTAAAAAAATTCAACAATTTTACAAGTCCAAATGGGCCTGTCTAGACTTGTGAAAGAATTTGCAAATTTTTTTACATGTCCGGATGGGTCTGTCCGGACTAAACAAAAATTGCAAAGTTCTTTTACAAATCTGGATGGTCCAATCCAGACTTGTAAAAGAACTTTACAAATTCTATTGTTTGGACCTCTCATTTATCTTTTCCTTTCATTGCGTTATCTCTTTTTTAATTTACATATTTTTTGTTCTTGTTGCAATTGTAATAGGAAGGTTCTTAGAGAAGCTGCTAGTGGAAGACAAGTTGCAGAACACGTTAAACTCAAATTGGAAATCAAGTTCGAACATGTCCAGACAATGGAATTTGTAAACTTTTTTACAACTTTAGATGGGCATATCGAGACTTGTAAAAACATGTGCAAATTTTTTTTAGTCTAGACAGGCCTATCCAGACTTTAAAAAAAAAATTACAAATAATTTTACAAGTCCAAACAAGCCGATTCGGACTTGTAATTGCAATTTTTTTTTTTTTTGCGAGAGAGGTAATGAAATTTTTACTTTTTTTACCTAGGACATTTTTCTCATTTTAAAACATTATGGAGGTGCATGGAGAAACTATGAAGGTGTAGGGAGAAACTCCCTAGTTTGCAATATTTAACGATTAAGTTTACAAATTGTGATTATTATTTTTTTATAGAAAATATGATTAGCTAAAAAAATAATTAGTAGAAAAAATTATATTTTTACATTATAATAACTCAATGTTTCTTATAATTACATTTATAAAGAAGCAAAGCAGGCTGCTGATTGCTTGGCAAATCATAGTCTCTCATTCTCGGACGACATTATTATGTATAGTATCCCAATTTTCACTTAGTTCTCTTTATTTAGCCGCTAATGGTGGTTGCATTTCGTTTGCTAGAGGTTTCTATTTTTTAACTTTTGTCTTGCTTTGTTCACAAAAAAATGTTTCTTATAATTACATAAATATACATTTTAATTATTATGTTTATATTTATCTTCATTAAGGCACATCGATGTAATATTTTTAACATTCAAGGATAGTGTAATATTCTTAACTTAAAAAGTATTTTGTATAAAAATAATATTAATTACAATTTGATAAGATTTTATAATGTTACAATTAAATAAATTTCCTATATATTTATAAGAAATTTATTTAAAAATATAAAACATATGCTAATTAATATGATTATCAATTTAATAATAATTATAAATTATTAGGCTTTACATAATATTAATAATATTCATGATAATTGAAAGTTAAAATTAATATAAATATATATTCATTATATCTGAAAAAACGAATAATATATTTATACTTTTATATATATATATATATATATATATATATATATATATATATATATTATATGCTATTATTAATGAATATTCACGTAGCATCATAATTGTTGCGAGGCCTAATAGTAAATTAATATCGTAATTAATAGTTATGTATTTTTGACAAAACCAATATATAATGAATATATTTTTCTTAGATAGGAGTCTAATATATAATGAATATAAAATTATTTATCTTAAATTTTATATATTATTTTTAAATTCTTTATTTTTCTAACAGGGAGATAATTTATTGTTTAGATTTAATTATTTTCTTTGTTGTTACATCAAAGAAAACCATTTTATTAAGTCTTTAGATATATAAGAAGAAAGTATCATTATTCTTGCGCGTATTACAAGAAATTTAAATACGATGAATGAATCAACTTGTGTTTATATTCTAATTATAAATTAATTCTTATAAAAATTTATAAATTAAACTTGTACATATTATTATAATTTAATATTGATTACATTAAATTAGGAAGTTTTTTTCTACATTTATTTCATATTATTAGTATTCAAATTTTTTTATTGCAATATTAAAATTAATAAAATTATTTTCACGATTATTTTATCTGAATAAATAATTTTTATTAAATAAAATATTTTATAGATCCCCAACTATTTTTCATATATTTCGGGTATTATATATATGTTTTGTAAAATGATGGATATAATTAATGAATCAATTTAATTTAGTTTAACTACGTCTGACTCATTTTTGTAATTTGAAATTAATTTATTTTCATATTTTTTAATCATTATGTTATTTAAATTTTAAAATTGATACATTTGTTTCAAGAAACTAGTAAATTGGTGATAAATGTAACCGTTGAGAGGCCTAATAGTAAATTAATATCATAATTAATAAATATGTATCTTGAACAAAACCAATATACGTTGAATACATTTTTCTTAGATACAAGTTTAATATAAAATTATTTATCTGAAATTTTATATATTACTTTTAAATTTTTTCTATTTCTAACGTGAAAGTAATTTATTCTTTAGATTTAATTTATTTACCTGGTTCTTGTATCAAATAAAAACCTTTGTATTAAATCTTTATATATATATGAAAGAATAAAATATTATTATTCTTGCACGCATTACAAGAAATTTGAATACGATCAATGAATCAATTTGTATTTATATTCTAAGTATAAATTAAGGCTTATAAAAGAATTATAAATTAAATTTATGCATATTATTATAATTTAATATTAATTTCATTAAATTAGGAAGTTTTTTTCTACATTTATTCCATAGTATTAGTATTGAGATTTTTTTATTGCAATATGAAAATTAATAAAATAATTTGTTATGATTATTTTATCTGAATAAATAATTTTTATTACATAGAATATTTTATAGATCCCAATTATTTTGCATATATATATATATATATATATATATATATATATATATATATATATATATATATATATATATATATATATATATATATATATATATTTATATTGTAAAATGATGGATATGATTAATGAATCAATTTGATTTAGTTTAACTACGCAATGTGTCATATTTTTAATTTCAAATTAATTTATTTTTGTAATTTTAAATCATTGTATTATTTAAGTTTTAACACTTATACATTTGTGTCAAGCAATTTGTAAATTGGTGTTAGATGTAAGTGATAGATAATGACACAATTAACCAACCTGTAACACAATAATGTAATCTAAATGTGTGTTAGAAGATAGATCATAATCGACTCACTTAGGGTTTGATTGATTTGATTTTGTTTTTTAATTTGTAAAAAAAGTTTTTAAAAACTGTTTTCTGGAAGAAGAGAAAAAAAAAACTTGTTTGGTAAGTGTTATTTAAAAACTATTTTAAAATATAAAAATGAAAAAACTTATCGATATTTATTGAAATATCATCAAGGAAAAATAAAAAACAACATGTTGTGATTGTATTTTCAGTTTTTAAAACAAAAATAGAAAATTGAAAAGTAAAACTACTTAAAGTTGTTGCTATTTTTTAGTTTTTAAAAACTTAAAAATTAGAATTGTTTTCGAAAACTATTTTAAGAAAACAGTAATCAAACAAGTTTTTTAGTTTTTAAAAACCAAAATACTGAAAACAGATTTATAAAACTGTTGTCAAACAAATACTTAGTTTTCAGGAAATTTGTCTCTGCACCTCCATAGTTTCTTCCTACAACTCCATAATTTTTTTAAAATGAAAATAATGTCCTAGGTAAAAAAGTAAAAATTTTATTACCTCTCTCGCGCCTCTCTTGTAAACAAATTTATAATTATTTTTACATGTCTGGATGGTCCTGTCCAGACTTGTGGAAGAATTTTCAAATTCTTTTACAATTTTGTATGGGCCTGCTCAGACTTGTGAAAGGATTTTCACATCTTTTTACAAGTTCGGATGGATCTGTTTGGACTCATAAAAAAATTTGCAAATTGTTTTACAAGTCAGATGGGTTCAGCCGTACTTGTAAAAATATTTACGAATTCCATTGTCCGGACCTCTCTTTTCTATCTTTCTCTCATTGTGTTATCTCTTTATTTAATTTACATATCCTTTGTCCTTGTTGTAATTGTAATAGGAAGGTTCTTAGAAAAGCTGCTAGTGGAGGACGAGATGCAGAACGCGTTAAACTCAAATTAGAAATCAAGTCTGAACATTGGAATTTTTGATTTTTTTTTTACAAGTCTTGATGGTCCCATCCAGACTTGAGAGACCCATCCAGACTTTTAAAAAAAATTGCAATTTTTTTCACAAGTCCAAACACAACCATTCAGACTTGTAATCGCAATTTTTTTTTGCAAGAGAGATAATGAAATTATTATTTTTTTTATCTAGCTCATTTTTATCATTTTAAAAAATTATGAAGGTGCAAGGAGAAACTATGGAGGTGCATGGAGAAATTCCCTAATTTGCAATATTTAATTATTAAATTTACAAAATTATGATTATTATTTTTTTATAAATATGATTACCTAAAAAAACTGTTAGCAGACAAAACTATATTTTTAGATTATAATAACTTAATGTTTCTGATAATTATAAATATATATATAGAGAAGCAAAATAGGTTGCTGACTGTTTGAAAAATCATGATCTCTTGTGCTACTCACGACATTATTATGTTTGATAGTATCTCAATATTTACATAATTCTCTTTATTTAGCAGCTAATGCTGTTGGCACTTCTTTTCCTAGAGGTTTGTAGTTTTGGGCATTTGCATCACTTTGTTATACATTTTAATTATTATTTTTGTATTTATTCTCATTAAGACACATTAATGTAATATTTTTAACCTACAAAGATAGTATAATATTTTTAACTTTAAAACTATTTTGTGTAAAAAATATAAAAATAATATTAATTACAATTGATAAGATTTTATAATGTTACAATTATCATATACGTGATAAAATAAATTTTCTAAATATATTTATAAGAGATTTATTTAAATATATGAACCATATCCTAATCAATATGAATATTGTATTTAATTATAATTATAAATTATTATGCTTTACATAATATTAATTATATTCATGATAATTATGAGTTAAAATTAATATGAATATATATTTATTATATATGACAAAATGAATAATATATATATATATATATATATTATATTTATTTTATTATGAATGAATATTGACGTAGCATAATAACCATTAAGACACCTAATAGTAAATTAATATCATAATTAATAGTTATGTATCTTTGACAAATTCAATATATATTGAATATGTTTTTCTTAGATACGAGTTTAATATATAATGAATATAAAATGATTTATCTTAGATTTTCTATATTAGTTTTAAACTCTTTCTTTTTCTAACATGGAAATAATTTATTATTTAAATTTAATTATTTACCTTATTCTTGTATCAAACAAAAACCTTTTTATTAAGTCTTTACATATAAAAGAGAAAAATATAATTCTTGCGCACATTGCAAGAAATTTGAATACGATCTATGAATCAATTTAATATTGATTTCATTAAATTAGAAACTTTTTTTCTACATTTATTCCATCTTATTGATATTCAGATTTTTTTATTGCAATACAAAATTAATAAAATAGTTTTTTATGATATTTTATTTGAACTAATACATTATTAAATAAAATATTTTATAGATCCCCAATAACACAGCTAACTAGGCCATAACATAATAATGTAATGTAAATGTGTATTAGAAGATAAATCATAATTAACTCACTTAGTTTGCAGGAAATTTTTCCTTACACATCCACAGTTTCTCCCTACACCTCTAATGTTTTAAAATGACAAAAATTTCCTATGTAAAAAAGGTAAAAATTCCATTGCCTTACTCGCCCCTCTCTCCTAAAAAAATTTGTAATTTTTTTACAGGTCCGAATGGTCTGTCTAGATTCATAATCCACTTACAAGCCTTGTCGTGGGAAACTGAGCTAGTGCCTCCCTCCACAAGGGTGTGTGATAGAGTCTAGAAGGTCATGACTCCTGCAAACCATGTTCTGGTATTGAGGGAGTCTTAAACAATCCCTCAAGAATGAACGAGATCTGAAAGCACGTGGAAGACCTATGGAAGTAGTTAAGGAAGGAGAACTGTAAGAAGGAAGGTCTCCATGGTAGCTTAGAGGATAAAGAGATGGGCCTTTCAAAGCCTACACCAACTACTCCATATTAAACGAATTTCTTAGCTTGGAATTGTCATGGTGCAAGGTTGTTGTGTTTTACTACCCTGCTCATAATTATGACCTCAGTCTACTGTTACTTCTGGAAACTCAAGTCAACTATGAAAGGGCTCAAAAAATTGTGCCAAGGTTGGGATTCGATCGTTGGCATATTGGAGGCACAATAGGGAGATTTAGTGGAATTTGGTGCCTTTGGAAATAGTTCAGTTGGAATGTAAAAGTCCCTCCTAAGATCACCAGTTTATACACCTCAATGTTCACTAGAGAAGGCAATTTAAGTGGCTTCTCACAGTAGTGTGTGAGAGTTAGCATATTCAAAAGGAGACCCCTCTGGAAAAACTTGGTGAGGTCGTCGTTGAATACCATGGTCATTGGACTATGATTGGTGATTTTAACTTAATTCTCAAGAAATATGAATAGGATGGTGGGTCGCCATCACAATCTTAGCAATATATGTCTGATTTCAGGAATTTGTTCAATCTAATAACCTGTTGGATCTAGGATTTCAAGGACCTACTTTCACCTAGAAAAGAGGCCAATTAAGGAAAGATTAGATTGTGTATTGATCAACATACCTTGGTGCTTAAGGTTCCAACAGGCTATCCTCGTCCACCTGTAGTTCTTAAAGTCTGATCATCCTCAAGGGAAGTCTTAATAAGAAACTTTGATAACCCTTACCCCCAAAATGGAACCAGTTGTAACTCTGAAACAGTTGAGACCAATTAGCTTATGTAATCTTACCTACAAGCAATCATTAAGATACTTGTCTTGCAGCCTCACACAAATAATGGATAAGTTAGTGATAGATCACAATTTTCTACTCTACTCCCGGCAAGTGCACTGGTCATCTTGCAATAACCGATAAATATATCGTGTCGATCCACAGGAACTTGGTGATACTCAGAAACGTCAATACTTTCTACTTGTACAAACGAAAGATAGAAGTAAATGAAACTACCTAACAAAAATTAACTAAATCAAAAGGTAAATAAAAGTGGTGGTTATACATATGATATTTAGTTGGGTTTGACTCACTAAACCATCCCTCCAATGCATCAATGAACTCAAAATCATCGTTCACTCCCCATGTTCCTATCACTCATAAAAATACCCTCACTCTGATTTCTCAAGAGCAAGATACTAAGCTATTTGAACTTTAGACCATGGATCTCCCACACAATCTAAAGTCAAATAATCCGCATTAAGAAAAAGAGCTCAAGATAGCCAATGGGTTTTACTCTCTCTCGAGACATAAACCCCATCGGGAGCTCTTCTCATTTTGCAAGTAAAATCCCTCTCCCGAGATCATTCCACAACCAAAATCCACAAAACATAAAGAGAATAAAAACAAGGTGAAAAAGAACACTAACAATGGAAAGTAAACTTAGATTAAGAGAACAAAAATACAAAATGAGTTCAGGTAAAGCTACATCAAATCCCAACTAAATAATAAAACCTAGCTAACCATCGGGATGAATAAGCGTGCTGATGGATGAAGGCGGTTCTGGAGCATGCCCTCGGCTAGCACAATGTGTAATCCCCCGTTTCTCCAGCAAAAGATACGCAATATAAAGATAGATTTGTTCGCAAGTGTTGGGTGGTGGAAACACAAGAGTTGGGTGTTGCTTTTGGGACACATGGCCCTATTGTGCCTAGCGCTGGGTAGCCATGTATATGGGCGTTGGGTGCCTATTTGTAGCCGAGTGTTGGGCAGCCAAAATCTGGGCGCTAGACACTCAGATTGACATTACTGCTCCTCTTTGTTGCCATTATTGTGCACTCAGATCTTGAAGGTTTGGTGCATGGAAGCTATCACAATACCAATTAGCTCAAATCTACCATCATTTCTTCAGTCTATCTCACAACCTAACTCAAAATAAATAAAATAATAAAATAAATGTAAAATACATATAAACTATTCCTAAAAATAAATTCCTAAATAATTCTAATTTGAAATAAAAATAAAGGAAAACAAGGTCTTAAATAAGAAGGAATTAAGATAATTGCACTATTTTACCTATGTAAAACTAGGTAATTTATGCAGTTATCAACTCTCTCAAACTTAAAGTTTTGCTTGTCCTCAAGCATAAGGTCACTTTAGTGGATTACACAAACAATGATGCAAACCAAACATGCATGCTAATACAACACTAAACAGAATAAACAATGACAACATGCACTATAACAAAATGAGCTATGGCAAAATGCGATATGACAAACATTTCATAGTTAAAAAAAGTAAAATTTCACTACCCCTTTTGCACCTTTCTCGTAAAAAAATTTGTAAGTCTTTTACAATCCTGACACTACAATCTGGACTTGTAAAAAAATTTGACAACTTTTTTACAAGTCCTGATGGGCCTATCCAGACTTGTGAAAGAATTTGCAAATTTTTTCACAAATGAGGATGGGTCCATTCAAACTTGTAAAAAAACTTTACAAATTCCATTGTTGCAATTGTAATAGGAAGGTTCTTAGAGAAGATGCTAGTGGAAAACGACTTGCAGAACATGTTAAACTCAAATTGGAAATCAAGTCTGGACATGTCTGGACAATGGAATTTGTAAATGTTTTTATAACTTCAAATGGGCCCATCGAGACTTGTAAAAAAATTTATGAGTTCGAACAGACCCATCCAGACCTTTAAAAAAATTTACAAATATTTTTACAAGACGAGACAAACCCATTTGGACTTGTAATTGCAAATTTTTTTTCTAAGAGTGGTAATTAAATTTTTACCTTTTTACCTTGGGCATTTTTCTCATTTTAAAAAATTATGGAGGTGTCGGGAGAAACTATTGAGGTGTAGGGAGAAACTTCCTAGTTTGCAATACTTAACGATTAAGTTTACAAAATTGTGATTATTATTTTTTTTATAGAAAAATATGATTACCTAAAAAAAAGTTAGTGTACAAAATTATATTTTTAGATTATAATAACTCAATGTTTCTTATAATTACATTTATAGAGAAGCAAAAGCAGGCTACTAACTACTTGGCAAATCATGTTCTCTCATTCTTGGACGACATTATTATGTATAGTATCCCAGTTTTCACATAGTTCTCTTTATTTAACAGCTGATGCTAGTTGCATTTCTTTTGCTAGAGGTTTCTAATTTTGGACTTTTGTCTTGCTTTGTTCACCAAAAAATGTTTCTTATAATTACATAAGTATATGTTTTAATTATTATTTTTATATTTATCCTCATCAAAGCACATTGATGTAATCTTTTTAACTTTAAAAGTATTTTGTATAAAAATATAAAAATAATATTAATTACAATTTGATAAGATTGTATAATGTTACAATTAACATATACATGATAAAATAAATTTCCAATATATATTTATAAGAGATTTATTTAAATATATAACCCATATGCT
Source organism: Psophocarpus tetragonolobus (assembly GCA_037954015.1). Classification (NCBI taxonomy): domain Eukaryota; kingdom Viridiplantae; phylum Streptophyta; class Magnoliopsida; order Fabales; family Fabaceae; genus Psophocarpus; species Psophocarpus tetragonolobus. The sequence goes on along the minus strand of CM075688.1, from coordinate 38,975,443 downwards.
AATTAATACGATTATCGATTTAATAATAATTATAAATGATTAGGCTTTACATAATATTAATAATATTGATGATAATTATGAGTTAAAATTAATATAAATATATTTCATTATATCTGAGAAAACCAATAATATCTTTTATATATATATATATATATATATATATATATATATATATATATATATATATATATATATATATATTATACTTATGCTATTATGAATGAATATTCACGTAGCATAATAATCGTTGCGAGGCCTAATTAATATCGTAATTAAAAGTTATGTATCTTTGACAAAACTAATATATTTTTCTTAGATACGAGTCTAATATATAATGAATATAAAATTATTTATCTTAAATTTTATATATTATTTTTAAATTCTTTCTTTTTCTAACATGGAAATAATTTATTATTTAGATTTAATTATTTGCCTTGTTCTTATATCAAAGAAAAATTATTTTATCAAGTCTTTAGATATATAAGAAGAAAGTATTATTATTCTTGCACGCATTACAAGAAATTTAAGTATAACAAATGAATCAACTTGTGTTTATATTCCAATTATAAATTAATTCTTATAAAAAGATTATAAATTAAATTTTTACTTATTATTATAATTTAATATTGATGACATTAAATTAGGAAATTTTTTCTACATTTATTCCATATTATTAGTATTCAGATTTTTTTATTGCAATATCAAAATTAATAAAATAATTTTTTATGATTATTTTATCTTAATAAATAATTTTTATTAAATAGAATATTTTATAGACCCCCAATTATTTTGCATATATTTCGGGTACTATATATATTTTTTCCAAAATGATGGTTATGATTAATGAATCAATTTAATTTAGTTTAACTACGTCATGTCTCATTTTTTTAATTTGAAATTAATTTTCATATTTTTTAATCATGTTTTTATTTAAATTTTAAAATTTATACATTTGTGTCAAACAACTGGTAAATTGGTGATAGACGTAAGTGATAAACAATGACACAACTAATTGGCCCATAACATAATAATTTAATGTAAATGTGTGTCAGAAGATATATCATAATTGACTCACTTAGTTTGTAGGGAATTTGTCCTTACACCTTCATAGTTTCTCCCTCCACCTCCATAATTTTTTAAAATAGCAAAAATGTGGTAGGTAAAAAAAGTAAAAATTTTATTACCTCTCTTGTACCTCTTTCGTAAAAAAAATTGTAGTTTTTTTTACATGTCCTGATGGGTCTGTCCCGACTTATAAAAGAATTTGCAATTTTTTTTACCAATTGGATGGGTGTGTTTGGACTCATACAAAATTTACCAATTTTTTTACAAGTCGGGATGGACCCATCCAGACTTCTAAAAAAATTTACAAATTCCATTGTCTAGACCTTTAATTTCTCTCTTCCTTTCATTGCGTTATCTCTTTATTTAATTTACATATTTTTTTCCTTGTTGCAATTGCAATAGGAAGGTTCTTAGAGAAGCTACTAGTGGAGGACGAGATGTAGAACGCGTTAAACTCAAATTGCAAATTGGTTTAAGTCTAGATAGACCCATCTGAACTTTTAAACAAATTTCCAAATTTTTTATAAGTCCAAACAGGCCCATTCGGACTTGTAATTGCAAATTTTGTGGCGAGATGGGTAATGAAATTTTTACTATTTTTACCTAGAGCATTTTTCTCATTTTAAAAATTTATGGAGGTGCTTGGAGAAACTATAAAGGTGAAGGGAGAAATTCCATAGTTTTCAATATTTAACGATTAAGTTTACAAAATTTTGATTATTTTTTTTTATTGAAAAATATGATTACCTAAACACATAGTTAGTACAAAAAACTAGATTTTTAGATTATAATAACTCAATATTTCTTATAATTACATTTATAGAGAAGAAAAGTAGGTTGCTGATTGCTTGGCAAATCATGGTCTCTCATGCTTGGACGATATTATTATGTTTGATAGTATTCCAACTTTTACTTAGTTCTCTCTTTATTTAGCAGTTGATGTTGGTTTCCTTTATTTTGGTAGAGGTTTCTAGTTTCGGACTTTTGGGTGGCTTTGTTGACCAAAAAATGTTTCTTATAATTACATAAGTATACATTTTAATTATTATTTTTATATTTATCCTCATTAAGACACATTGATGTAATATTTTTAACATACAAAAATAGTATAATATTTTTAACTTTAAAAATATTGTGTAAAAAATATAAAAATAATATTAATTACAATTTGATAAGATTTTATATTGTTACAATTAACATATACATGATAAAACTGTAACAGAGCAACAGCCTCCAAAGCGGAAAATACCTTTGGCAAGTGACCCTAACGATGTTCAAGACTAGCAGTAGGAACATTGGTGCTGTCTGTGGGAACGTAAAAATTCCTATGCCCCTTCTCTACCTCGCCATCATGGTGCAGACCCGCGAAGGGTCGCCACCCTTCACTACCAACAATGAAAACAAGGTCAACCTCCTAGAGGAAATTCAGAAAATGCAGGAGATGGCCAGGAAGCATGAGGCCGACCTACTCCTGCTCAGAGAAGAAAACGTTGCCATGAGGACAGTTATCCAAGACCTCCGAAGCCAGCAACCCATGAGTGGCCTAGAAGATGATAGCAATGACAACAAAGCAAGAGGTCATCACCTCAGCAGGACCACCGAGAGCACTTACAATGGTGAAACTAATAGGGAAACACTGAAGGAGATTCCTTAGTTAAACAACACTCCTCAGGCCTAGTAGGAGTCTGTGACCACAACCAGGGACCAAGAATCAGTCAGGGTGCTGCTTGCACACCCGAACAGGCAATAAATAGAAGTCACTGTTGAAAATTAATTGTGGATTAGTATCACTCAATATCTATTATCATTAACCGACAATATCTTATCTCTAACCAACAATATCTTATCTCTAACCGATAATATCTTATCTTTAACAATATGGTTAATTGAACTGGGATTACAGTGAGATTGACTCTGTGATGGGTTAGGTCAATCAGATTAAAAGCCCAATTAAGAGAGGTCCCTGACTACCCTGGGGGGTTATAAATTTGCCATCCCATTAAGCAAATTTACACATCAGAATTGTTCTCTACAATAACCCCTCAGAAGGTAGCCAGAAAAACCTCCTAGAGTTTCTGTTCAATAGTGCTCATGGATATGAATGCCAATTCAGGTACACATTCATTCTCATTCTATTAATTCAATATCATTAATTGGCATACTATAATTTGTGTCTGGTACAGTATAATTCAAAAACCTACTTTATACTTCGTCAATTGGTATCAGAGCTTTTTAACTGCAGAGTTCTGATGGGATCCGGTGCATTAGTGCTGGTATGATCGCACCTATTATTTGAGAAGACCAAATATGATGGTGTCAGCGGCGTACGTGAACACATTATGAAGTTAGTACATTTTTATAATAAGTTGAAGTCTCTAAAGGTTGAGGTTGGCGAAGACACTTTAATTTATCGCATCTTGGAATCTCTGCCTTCTCAGTTTAATATCATGAAGACTTCATATAACATTCAAAAGCATGACTATGGAGTGGATGAATTGATTGCAATAATCACCCAAGAGGAGGAGTCAATGAAGAAAAATAAGCCTAATAGCATTCAGTTCGTTGCTTCTAGTTCAGGTGCTAAAGGTGCTAACAGATATAAAGGAAAGAAGAAAAAGGGTACAGAGAAAGCAGAACGACATTTAGAACCCAAGAAGAAATTTTTTAAAGGTTCTTGCAAGTATTGTAAGAAACATGGTCACAAGGTGGAAGATTGGTTTATCCTGAAAAAGAAAGAGGAGAAGCGAGGGATTCACAAGCCTGAGGAAACCAAGTGATGTTGAGACGAAGATTGTTATGGGAGATGGAGCTGGAGTACCCGTTGCTGACATTGGAGTCGTCTCTTTATGTTTATCCTCTGGACATACTTTATTATTACATGATGCTGTTTATGTCCCTTCCATGAGAAGGAATTTGATATCAATTTCTGTTTTAGACAAGTGTGGATACAACTTTCATTTTGGTGATGGAAAATTGGTGATTTATTATAATTCAACTGTCGTTGGTTCAGGAGTTTTGCATGACAGACTTTACATGTTAAACGTAACTGATATGTCAGTTAACTCCATTAGCGGGAGTAAATGTAACAGGATTGATGAATCTTCCTCTATGTTATGGCATAGACGTTTGGGGCATATTTCTAGGCCTCGAATTGAAAGACTCATAAAAGAAGGGATTCTGCATGATCTTGACTTCTCAGATTATGACACTTGTGTCGATTGCATCAAGGGGAAGTTCACTGCCAAAACCAGGAATAAAAGTTCAAACAGATGTGACGATGTGCTACAGTTAATTCACACAGACATATGTGGACCTATTACTCCTACTGCTATGGGTGGATATAGGTATTTTATTACCTTCATAGATGACTTCTCCAGACATGGATGAGTATATCTTCTTCAGGATAAAGCAAGCTCTCTTGAAGCCTTCAAAACCTTTAAAGCTTTTGTTGAGCTGAAAACAGAAAAGAAAATTAAGTGTGTAAGGTCTGATAGAGGAGGAGAATATTATGGTCGTTACGATGAGACAGGAAGAAATCTAGGACTATTTTCTCGATTCCTTGATGAATACGGAATTGAAGCTCAATACACCATGCCTGGAACTCCTAAACAAAATGGCGTTGCTGAGAGATGAAATCGAACACTCATGGACATGGTGAGGTGTATGTTATCACATTCATCTCTGCCAGAATTTCTTTGGGGAGATGCCTTGCGAACTGCTATGTACATTCTTAATCAGGTACCTAGCAAATCTGTGCCCAAAAATCCTTTTGAGCTAATGACTGGTAGAAAGCCAAGTTTGAGACATTTCCATGTATGGGGTTGTAAGGCAGAAGTAAGACCTTATAATCCTAAACAAAAGAAACTTGATCTCAAAACTATTAGCGGTCATTTCATTGGCTACTGCATCAGTTCGAGAGGATGCAGATTTTATTGTCCTTCTCACTCTACACGAGTTATTGAATCTGACCGAGCAGTTTTCTTTGAGGATGATTTGGACAGTGGGAGTTACACACCTCGAATGATGACCTTCAGAGAAGATCGAACCATGCTTCCATTACCATCTTATTCTCTTCCTACAGACATCTCAATCCCAATGGTTCACACAGATGAACAAATTGTTGAGAGGCAAGATGAACAAATGACAGAGCCACGAGTTGATGAACCACAACTCAATGATCAACAACTTGATGATGTTGATGTGGCCCCATTAAGACGATCTCAGAGAATACGTCGACCTTCTATACCAAATGACTATGTTGTATACCTTCAGGAGCACGAATATGATCCACATGATGATGACGATCCCATCACATTTCAGGAAGCACTTTCTGGTCCTCATGCTTCTGACTGGCTAAAAGCTATGCATGATGAATTGTCTTCCATGTCTCATAATAATGTTTGGGATCTTGTGGACTTGCCAGCAGGATGTAAGCCTGTTGGATCTAAATGGGTCTTTAAGACAAAACGTACTCCAGATGGAAAGGTTGATAGGTATAAGGCTCGATTGGTGGCTAAAGGTTATAGTCAACGGGAAGGCGTTGACTACAAAGAAACTTTTTCACCAGTTTCAACGAAGGACGCACTCCGAGTTGTCATGGCTTTAGTTGCTCATTTTGACCTAGAGCTACACCAGATGGATGTAAAGACAGTTTTTCTGAATGGAGATCTTGCTGAAGATGTCTACATGGTTCAGCCTGATGGTTTTGTTGAAGCAAACAATGAGCATTTAGTGTGTAAACTTAAAAGTTCCATTTATGGACTGAAACAAGCATCTAGGCAATGGTATTTAAAATTCGACCAGGTTGTCACTACTCACAATTTCAAGGAAAATGTTGCAGACCAGTGCATTTACTTGAGGACTAGTGGGAGTAATTTCATCATTCTCGTATTATATGTCGATGACATTCTCCTTGCTATTAGTTGTATGAACCTATTGGTTGAGACAAAATCAATGTTGTGCAGACATTTTGACATGAAGGACCTTGGTGAAGCTTCTGTCGTTCTAGGCATCCAAATTCTTCGTGATAGGTCACGTGGCATAGTTGGATTGTCTCAAAAGGGATATATCGAGAAGATTCTCAAGAAGTTCAACATGAATGCTTGCTCCCCATGTGCTGCACCTGTGCAACGTGGTGACAAATTGTCTAACAAACAATGTCCTCATAATGATGAAGAAGTGGATGCTATGAAGAAAATTCCATATGATTCCGCTGTTGGCAGTCTGATGTATGCTCAAGTTTGTACTCGTCCTGACATTGCTTTCATCGTCAATGCCTTAGGCAGATACTTGAGCGACCCAGGTTTGGGTCATTGGAAAGCCGTTAAAAGGGTCATGCGATATTTACAGGGAACCAAGGATCATATGTTGACTTTTATGAAGTCTGATCAACTTCAAGTCACTGGCTATTCTAATTCTGATTTTGCAGGTTGCCCTGATGATCGTAGATCTACTTCTGGCTTTATTTTTAAGATGGCAGGAGGAGCTATCTCTTGGAAGAGCGTTAAACAGTCTCTTACAACTACCTCTACCATGGAAGCAGAGTATGTTGCTTGTTTTGAGGCCACTCGCCAGGCCATGTGGCTTAAGAAATTGATATCTGACTTTCACATAGTTGAAAGCATTTCCAGGCCACTTGTGATTTATTGTGACAATACTGCTGCTGTGAGTTTCTCTCGGAACAATAAAAGCTCTACTCGTTCAAAGCATTTTGATATCAAGTATCAATTTGTTAGAGAGCAAATTCAAAGTTTTCACACTCGGATTGAAAACATTGATTCTGAGGAGATGTTAGCAGATCCACTGACTAAGGCCTTAACTGTTGGAATTTTTCTTATTCATGCAACTTACATGGGTTTAGTCAAGGCTTTTGATGTATTAAGTTAGTGGGAGTCTGATTCTCTAATTTCTTTAAGAGACATGCTCTAGTTGACGTCATTTTGTTCATGTTTCTTATTAGCATTTTATTTATGCTTGGACCATTGTAGTGTCATTTATGGGACTGCATTATGCCATACATCTATGAAAAATATTAGTTAAATGCAATTGATTAATATCCCTATCGGATATTTATTTTGTTGCTCATATTTTTCATATTGTTAATTAATATATGATATATCGGCAATTGTCGTTTTAGTTTAATGATTTGTATGTTGATTATTGATTAACACTATCCAAGTGGGAGAATGTTGAAAATTAATTGTGGATTAGTATCACTCAATATCTATTATCATTAACCGACAATATCTTATCTTTAACCGACAATATCTTATCTCTAACTGATAATATCTTATCTTTAACAATATGATTAATTGAACTGGGATTACAGTGAGATTGACTCTGTGATGGGTTAGGTCAATCAGATTAAAAGCCCAATTAAGAGAGGTCCCTGACTACCCTGTGGGGTTATAAATTTGTCATCCCATTAAGCAAATTTACACATCAGAATTGTTCTCTACAATAACCCCTCAGAAGGTAGCCAGAAGAACCTCCTAGAGTTCTGTTCAATAGTGCTCATGGATATGAATGACAATTCAGGTACACATTCATTCTCATTCTATTAATTCAATATCATTAATTGACATACTATAATTTGTGTCTAGTACAGTATAATTCAAAAACCTACTTTATACTTTCGTCAGTCACCCCTTCGTGGATGGGATCCTCGACCACCCCCTGCCTCAAAGATGGAGGCCCTTGATGATCATAGAGGTGTTCCTCACCCACATAAACCTCTACTCCAATTAAGACCGAGTTTTATGTAGGATGTTTCCCACTTCCCTTGCAGATACCGCCCTCAACTGGTTGTCGCGACCTCCTTGGCAATCCGTTGATTGCTTTGACACCTTTTTATTTTGAAATTATTTGAAATGATAAATATTATAAATATTGCATTTAAAATTTAATGTTTATACATGTATAAAATGAATTTTAAGTTTGAACACCCCTGCAATATGAGTGTGTCATTGTTTTTATTCTCAACCGATTTTTTCTTCGACTCTTTCAAAACATAATCATACATAGTTTAGTTTTATTTCTGTTTTACTTTTTCTTTAATCGCCTCACTAAAAGAAGACAACAGTATAAACACGGTAAAAAATTTAAAAAATTTATTGATTAAATAAAAAATATTAATTATTATAAAAGACAATTAATTTAAATAATTATATTTATATAATATAGTATGATATTTAAGTCATAATATTATCAAATTTGTGTGTATAAATCCAGTAAATAGATATTTTTTAAAAATTTTTAATCGCAATGAATGGTTTGTAATATTATATCACTGTCTATGTTTTGAAATCAGATCATTGATCAAACATACTAAAGTACTAGTTCATAATTCATTGGTTTAACCGTTATTGAACCAGTCATTGAATAGGTCTAAATAAAATATTATTTTTTTATTATTAATGTATTATAACAATTAAATTTATGAAATAAAAAAACTTATTAAGAAGTTAATTATAAAAGAGAAAAAGTATTTTTACTAAATATACGTTAATATTGCGAAGTTAATCCCTACTTTTATTGATTTGTTAATTTAAAAATGGTAAATTCAGGAAAGAGAGGGGTGCATTTAGAAAAATTGAAAATGTTTTGAAAAATATTATGAACCGGTTTAACTGGTTGAACCACTGATTCTCACCGTTTCGGTCTTAAAATCGGCTTTTTGCTTGATCGATTTCTAACGTTGACCAAATTAATTATCAAACTGATTTCCGGTCCAACCGGCTAGTTCAGTTCGATTATTTAAACATAGTTATTTATTGAGTTAGAAACTATAAAAATAAATAAATTTCACTTCATAAAATAAATAACAAGTACAACTCCAAATATTAATTTTTTATTATATTTTTATCCGGCAATAATGATTGCGTTAAAAAAATTAGATGTCTTATATTTGCATTGCTCGGGTTATATTAATATAAAAATATAATTTTAATAAAATAATTTTTATTAATTTTTAATTCATTTTAAGCAATGAAATGTAAATAATAATTCTAAGATATTATGTGTAGAGTTTTTTTATTGAAATTAACTATGTTTATTAATTTTTTTAGGTTATAATTTTAAAAAATAAAAGATAAAATATTATAGTATATTGAAGTAATATATACCAAAATTCTTATAAAATACATATTTCATGGTATTAACATTAAATGAGAAAAAAAAATTGTTCCATAACCAATAAAATTATAAATCTACATGTTCAATGAATGTCATGTCTCACAAATGTATAAATTTAGATGATGTACAAGATTTGTACATAGTGTCACAAAATACCGGTACGATGGAAAACAAGAGTCTAAAAAGTGGGAGTGTAACTAAAAAGTCTCTTAGATACTCCAAATACCATTGATAAAAAAAATTAAACACCTCAAACATTTTCTTTTCAGAAATAATACCTAAACTATATATTACAGTTTAAAAAAGAAATTTGGACCCTAATAGTCTGGATGTAACAAGCAACAACCATCGTTGCTCTGATTGCATAAAATCAAACCACAGGAAAGCACACCACTTTCAATCCGATTGCATAAAGCCAAACCTCTTCACATACTACATGGCGTACATAGACCAAGACCTGTCCACATTTATTGTGGCAGTGGTTGCAAATCTGAATGTCCGAGTTCATAGTAACAATAAAAAAATATGGTCATGTATGAGATAAGGTATTGACTTTGGTTCATAGTTTTAAGGTTTCACAATGGTAACATTAATGAAGCTACTTGTCATTGTGGATAGTTGCCTTAGTTTATTATAATGCTTAGCTTCAAAGAGACACTTAATTGGATTGGTAATTTATCAATATGCCTATTTTGCTTGGTTGGTAAGGTGAACAGCATGTTAAAATAAATTGGGAATGGTTGATGAATGGCACAATAGTTTCTTCTTATTTTTTAATGATAATTTGATTAAAAATATAATTTTTTAATAAATAAAACCTTAGCATTTAATAATAATTTTTTTATAAGATAATATGTTTATAATGAATATTAGTTCCATAAAGATTTTGGTATAACATGCGAAATAGGCAACTGTGATTACTAATTTTAAATCTTCAAATATATAAATTTAACTTTTATGGAAATTTATTTTTTATTTTTTACTTTCAAATTATTTCAAATTTAATGTTTATAATATTTAAAATGAATTTTAAGTTTGAAACAACCCTGCAATATGAGTGTGTTGTTTTTATTCTCAACGGATTTTTTTATGACTCTTTCATATCATAATTATACATAGTTTATTTTTATTTTTGTTTTACTTTTTCTTTCCTCGCGTGACTAAAACAAGACAACAGTATAAACACGGTAAAAAATTTGAAAATTTTATTAATTATGTAAAACATATTAATTATTATAAAAGATAACTAATTAAAATAATTATATTTATATTATATAGTATGATATTTAAGTCATCATATTATCAAATTTGTGTGTATAAATCCAATAAATAGATACTTTTTAAAAATTTTTACTCACAACGAATGGTTTGTAATATTATATCATTGTCTATGTTTTTAAAATCAGACGGGTAATCAAACCTATTGAAGTACTAGTTCACGATTCATTGGTTCAACCGATTGAACTAGTTGTTGAATCGGTCTAAATAAAATATTATTTTTTTAATATTAATGTATTATAAAAATTAAAATTATGAAATAAATAAATTTATTAAGAAGCTAATTATAAAAGAGAAAAAATATTTTTACTAAATATATGTTAATATTGCTAAGTTAATCCCTATTTTTATTGATTTTTTAAATTTAAAAGAGGCAAACTTAGGAAAAAGAGGGCTGCATTTAGCAAAATCAAAATTTTGTTGAAAAATATTATGAATTGGTTTAACTAGTTGAGCCACTAATTTTCACCGGTTCATGACTGGTTGAATCATTGGCTTTCACCAGTTCATGACTGATTTTTTGGTTTTAAAACCAGTTTTTTGCTTGATTGATCTCTAGCATTGACCGAACTAATTACCAAACTGATTTTCAGTCAAACCGTGTAGTTAGGTATGATTTTTTAAACATAGCTATTTACTGAGTTAGAAACTTTAAAAATAAATAAATTTCACTTAATAAATAAATAACGATTACCACTCCAAATATTAATTTTTTATTATATTTTTATCCGACAATAATGACTGCATTAAAAAATTATAGATTTTAATTAAAAATTATTAGATGTAATATATTTACATTGTTCGGTTTATATTAATTTAAAAATATAATTTTAATAAAATAATTTTTATTAATTTGTAATTCATTTTAAGCAATGAAGTGTAAATAATAATTCTAAGAGATTATGTGGAGTTTTTATTGAAATTAACTATGTTTAAAAATATTTTTAGGTTATAATTTAAAAATATAAAAGATAAAATATTATAGTATATTGAAGTAATATATACTAAAATTCGTATAAAATACATATTTCGTGGTATTAACATGAAAAAACTTGGACCCTAATAGTCGGGATGTAAGAAGCAACCCTCGCCACTGTTACTCCGATTGCATAAAACCAAACCACAGGCAAGCACACCACTTTCACTTTGATTGCATAAAACGAAACCTCTTCACATTCTACACGGCTTTCATAGACCAAGACCAAATATATTTATTGTGGCAATGGTTGCGAATCTGAATATCCGAGTTCACAGTGACAATTAGGAGACATGGTCATGTATGAGATAAGGTATTGACTTTGGGCCATAATTTTAAGGTTTCACGATTCTGACATTAAGGAAGCCACTTGTCATTGTGGATAGTTACCTTATTTTACTATAATGGTTAGCTTCAAACACTTGGTATTCAAGTCATTATATTATCAAATTTGTGTCTTTAAATCCAATAAATAGATATTATTTAAATATTTTTAATCACAATCAATGGTTTATAATATTATATCACTATCTGTGTTTATCACTGATGATCAAACCTATTAAAGTACAAGTTCACGATTCATTGGTTCAATCGTTATTGAACTAGTTATTGAATTAGTCTAAACTCAATCAATTAAACTAATTATATTTATATAATATAGTAAGATATTTAAGTCATTATATAATCAAATTTGTGGTTTTAATTCCAATAAATAGATTTTTTTTAAAGTTTTTAATTACAATGAATTGTTTATAATATTAGCAAACTGATTTTGGAATCGCTAGTTGGATTCGATATTTTAAACATAGCTATGTACTAACTTTGAAACTATAAAAATAAATAAATTTTACTTAATAAATAAATAACGAGTAAAACTCCAAATATTAATTTTTGATGATATTTTTATCCAGTAATAATGATTGCGTTAAAATATTATAGATTTTAATTAAAAATTATTATATATTTTTATTCGGCAATAATCCCTATTTTATTGATTTTTTAATTTAAAAAGGGGAAAACTTAGGGAAAATTGGGGTGCATTTAGCAAAATTAAAATATTTTTGAAAAATATTATGAACCGTTTTAACTGGTTGAACCACTGATTTTTACCCTTTGATTTCTGGTTGACTCATTGGCTTTAACTAGTTCATGACTGATTTTTCGATTTTAAAACCATTTTTTGCTTGATTGATTTCTAGCATTGATTGAACTAATTACCAAAATTATTTTCAGTCAAACCGACTACTTCGGTTCGATTTTTTAAACATAGCTATTTACTGAGTCAGAAACTATAAAAATAAATAAATTTCACTAAACAAATAAATAACGAGTACAACTCCAAATATTAATTTTTTATTATATTTTTATCCAGCAATAATGACTGTGTTAAAAAAATTATACATTTTAATGAAAAATTATTAGATGTAATATATTTCCCTTGCTTGGGTTATATTAATATAAAAATATAATTTTAATAAAATAATTTTTATTAATTTGTAATTCATTGTAAGCAATGAAGTGTAAATAATAGTTCTAAAATATTATGTGTAGGGTTTTTTATTGAAAGTAACTTGTTTATTAATTTTCTTAGGTTATAATTTAAAAAAATAAAAGAACAAATATTATAGTATATTGAAGTAATATATATCAAAATTGTTATAAAATACATATTTCATGGTATTAACATTAAAAGAGAAAAAGAGAGACTAAAAACTGAGATTGTAACTAAAAAGTCTCTTAGACACTCCAAATACCTTTTGAAAAAAATTAAACACATCAAACATTTTCTTTTGAAAATAATACTTAAACTACATATTACAGTTTAAAAAAGAAACTTAGATCCTTATAGTCGGGATGTAACAAGAACCCATTACCACCGTTGCTCGCATTCCATAAAACCAAACCACAGGCAAGCACACCCTTTCACTTCGATTCCAAACCTCTTCACATACTACATGGCTTACATAGAACAAGACCTATCCACAATTACTGTGGCAGGGGTTACAAATCTGAATGTCCCATTTCACAAAAACAATAAGGAGAGATGGTCATGTATAAGATAAGGTATTGACTTAGTACCAGAATTTTAAGGTTTCACGATGGTGACATTAATGAAGCCACTTGTCATTGTGGATAGTTGCTTTAGTTTACTATAATGGTTAGCTTCAAAGACAGAGTTAATTGGGTTGGTAATTGATCAATCTGCCTCTTTTGCTTGCTTGGTAACGTGAAGAGTATGTTGAAATAAATTAAGAGTGGTTGATGCATGACACTATAATTTATTCTTATTTTTTAAAGATAATTTGATTAGAAATATAATTTTTTAATGTAATAGAACCTTAGAATTTAATAATATTTTTTTATAAAATAATATGTTTATAGTGAATACTAGCTGAATAACATTTTTGGCATAACATGTGAAATTGGTAACTGTGATTAGTAATTTTGAATCTTCAAATATTTAAATTTATCTTTTATGGTAATTTATTTTCTATTTTATAATTTTAAATTATTTGAAAAGATAATTAAAATAAATAAGGCATTTAAAATTTAATCTTTATCCATATATAAATTGAATTTTAAGTTTGAAACACCCCTGCAATATGACTGTGTCATTGTTTTTATTTTCAATAGATTTTTTTCTATGAGTCTTTCATAGCATAATTATACATAGTTTACTTTTATTTATGTTTTACTTTTTCTTTCCTTGCCTCACTAAAAGAAGACAACAATATAAACGCGGTGAAAACTTTAAAAATTTTATTAATTAAGGAAAAAGTATTAATTATTATAAAAGACAATTAATTAAAATAAATATATTTATATAATATGATATTTAATTCATTATATTATCAAACTTGTGTGTTTAAATTCAATAAATAGATATTTTTTAAAAAATTTTAATCGTAATGAATGCTTTATAATATTATATCATTGTCTATGTTTTAAAGTCAGACCAGTGATCAAACCTACTAAAATACTAGTTCACGATTCATATTGTTTTTTTCATTATTAATTTATTATAACAATTAAAATTATGAAATAACAAAATTAATTAAGAAGTTAATTATAAAAGATAAAAAGTATTTTTACTAAATATACGTTAATATTGCTAAATTAATCCCAATTTTATTGATTTTTTTAAATTAAAAAGGAGTAAACTTAGGAAAAAGAAGGGTGTATTTTGAAAAATTAAAATTTTTTTGAGAAATATTATCAACCGGTTTAATTAGTTGAACCAGTGATTTTCACCAGTTCATGACTGGTTGAATCATTGGCTTTCACACGTTCATGACTGATTTTTCGATTTTAAAACCAGTTTTTGCTTGATCAATTTCTAGCAGTGATTGAACTAATTACCAAACTGATTTTTTATCAAACCGTCTAATGTGGTTTGATTTTTTAAACATAGCTATTTACTGAGTCAGAAAGTATAAAAATAAATAAATTTCACTTAATAAATAAATAACGAACTCCAAATATTATTTTTTTATTATATTTTTATCCGGCAATAATAACTGCGTTAAAAAATATAGATTTTAATTCAAAATTATTTGATGTAACATATTTTCGTTGCTCGGGTTATATTAATATAAAAATATAATTTTAATAAAATAATTTTTATTAATTTGTAATTCATTTTAAGCAATGAAGTGTAAATAATAATTTTAAGATATTATGTGTAGAGTTTTTTTATTGAAATTAACTATGTTTATTAATTTTTTCGGTTATAATTAAAAAAAATAAAATATCAAATATTATAGTTTATTGAAGTAATATATACCAAAATTCTTATAAAATACATATTTCATGGTATTGAAATTGAAAGAGACAAAAAACTTGTTCCATAATCATTAAAATTATAAATCTACATGTTCAATGAATGTCTCACAAATGTATAAATTTACATGATGTACAAGATTTGTACATAGTGTCACAAAACACTGGTATGATGGAAAACAAGAGACTAAAAACTGGGAGTGTAACTAAAAAGTCTCTTAGAGACTCCAGATGCTTTTGATAAAAAAATTAAACACCTCAAAGATTTCCTTTTGAGAAATAGTACTTAAACAATTTATTACAGTTTAAAAAATAAATTTGGACCCTTGTAGTCTGGGTGTAATAAGCAACCACCACCATTGCTCCGATTACCTAAAACCAAACCACAACCAGGTACACCACTTTCACTTCTATTGCATAAAGTCAAACCTCTTTACATACTACATGGCTTACATAGACCAAGGCCTGTCCACATTTATTGTGGCAGTGAGTGCGAATCTAAATGTCTGAGTTCATAGTGACAATTAGGAGAGATGGTCATGTATGAGATAAGGTATTGACTTTGGGCCATAATTTTAAGGTTCCACGATGGTGACATTAACGAAGCCACTTGTCATTGTAGATAGTTGGCTTAGTTTACTATAATGGTTAGCTTCAAAGACACAATTAATTGGATTGGTAATTGATCAATCTGCCCTTTTGCTTGGTTGCTATGGTCAAGAGTATATTGAAATAAATTGGGAATGATTGATGCATGAAACAATAGTTTCATCTTATTTTTCAAAGACAATTTGATTAGAAATATAATATTTTAATGTAATTCAACCTTAGAATTTAATAATAATTTTTTTATAAAATAATATGTTTATAGTGAATACTAGTTCAATAATTTTTTTGGTATAACATGTGTAATTGGTAACTGATTACTAATTTTGAATCTTCAAATATTTAAATTTATCTTTTTTGGAAATTTATTTTCTAATTTTTAGTTTTAAATTATTTGAAAAGATAAGTATTATAAATGATGCATTTAAAATTTAATGTTTATAAATGTACAAAATAAATTTTAAGTTCGAAACACCTCTGCAATATGAGTGTGTCATTATTTTTATTTTCAACAGATTTTTTTTCTATGACTCTTTCATAAGATAATTATATATAGTTTATTTTGATTTTTATTTTACTTTTTCTGTCCTCGCCTTACTCAAAGAAGACAACAGAGTAAACACGGTAAAAAATTTAAAAATATTATTCATTAAGTAAAAAATATTAATTATTATTAAAGACAATTAATTAAAATAATTATATTTATATAATATAGTATGATATTTAAGTCATTATATTATCAAATTTGTGTGTTTAAATCCAATAAATACATATTTTTTAAAAAAATTTAATCACAATGAATCGTTTATTGTATTATATCACTATTTATGCTTTTAAAATCAGACTGGTGATCAAATCTATTAAAGTACTAGTTCACGATTCATTGGTTCAACCGTTATTGAACCAGTTGTTGAATTGGTCTAAATAAAATATTCTTTTATTATTATTAATGTATTATAATAATTAAAATTATGAAATAAATAAATTTATTAAGAAACTAATTATAAAAGAGAAAAAGTATTTTTACTAAATATACGTTAATATTGCAAAATTAATTCCTATTTTTATTGATTTTTTAATTTGAAAAGAGGTGAACTTAAGAAAAAGAGGGGTGCATTTAGAAAAATTAAATTTTTTTTGAAAAATATTATAAACTGGTTTAACTGGTTGAACCATTGATTTTCAGCCATTCATGACTCGTTGAATCATTGGCTTTCAGCACTTCATGACTAATTTTTCGGTTTTAAAATCAGTTTTTGGCCTGATCGAACACTAGCATTAACCGAACTAATTACCAAACTGATTTTCGGTCAAACCGGCTAGTTCGGTTCGATCTTTTAAACATTTCTATTTACTGAATTAGAAACTATAAAAAAATAAATAAATTTCACTTAATAAATCAATAACGAGTACAAATCCAAATATTAATTTTTTAATATATTTTTATCCGGAAATAATGATTGCGTTAAAAAAAGTATAAATTTTAATTAAAAATTATTAGATGTAATATATTTGCATTGCTCAGGTTATATTAATATACAAATATAATTTTAATAAAACAATTTTTATTCATTTGTAATTCATTTTAAGAAATAAAGTGTAAATAATAATTCTAAGATATTATGTGTAGAGTTTTTTATTGAAATTAACTATGTTTATTAATTATTTTAGGTTATAATTTAAAAGAATAAAAGATAAAATATTATAGTATATTCAAGTAATATATTCCAAATTCTTATAAAATACGTATTTCGTGGTATTAACATTAAAAGAGAAAAAACTTGTTCCATAATCATTAAAATTATAGATCTCTATGTGAAATGAATGTCTCAAAAATGTATAAATTTACATAATGTACAAGATTTGTACATAGTGTCACATAATATTGGTACGATGGAAAACAAGAGAATAAAAACTTGGAGTGTAAGTAAAAAGTCTCTCAGAGACTCCGAATAGCTTTGATAAAAAAAAATTAAACACCTTAAACATTTTCTTTTGAGAAATAATACTTAAAAAAGAAATTTGGACCCTTATGTAACAAGCAACCACCACCATTGCTTCAATTGCATAAAACCATACCACAGGCAAGTACACCACTTTCACTTCGATAGCATAAGGCCAAACATTGTCACATACTTCATTGCTTACATAGACCAAAACCTTTCCACATTTACTGTGGTAATGGTTGTGAATCTTAATGTCCACATTTACTAAATATACGTTAATATTCCTAAGTTAATCCCTATTTTTATTGATTTTTTTATTTATAAAGGGGTAAACTTTGGAAAAAGAGGGGTGATTTCGAAAAATTTAAATTTTTTTGAAAAATATTATGAACCGATTTAACTAGTTAAACCACTGATTTTCACCCGTTCATGACTGGTTGAATCATTGGCTTTACCCGTTCATCACTGATTTTTCAGTTTTAAAACCAGTTTTTTACTTCATCGATTTCTAGCATTGACCAAACTAATTACCAAACTGATTTTTGGTCGAACCGCTAGTTCAGTTCGATGGTTTAAACATAGCTATTTATTGAGTTAGAAACTATAAAAATAAATAAATTTCACTTAATAGATAAATAACGAGTACAACTCCAATACTAGATGTAATATATTTGCATTGCTCGGTTTATATTAATGTAAAAATATAACTTTCATAAAATAATTTTTATTAATTTTTAATTTATTTTACCCAATGAAGTGTAAATAATAATTTTAAGATATTATGTGTAGAGGATTTTTTTTTGGAAATTAACTAGGTTTATTAATTTTTTAAGGTTACAATCTAAAAAAATAAAAGATCAAATATTATATTATATTGAAGTAATATATGCCAAAATTCTTATAAAATACATATTTGGTGGTATTAACATTAAAAGAGAAAAAAAAACTTGTTCCATAATCATTAAAATTATAAATCTACATGTTAAATGAATGTCTCACAAATGTATAAATTTACATGATCTACAAGATTTGCACGTAGTATCACAAGAGACTAAAAATTTGGAGTGCAACTAAAAAGTATGTTAGAGACTCTGAATACCTTTAATAGAAAAAATTAAACACCTCAAACATTTTCTTTTGAGAAATAATATTTAAACTATATATTACAGTTTAAAAAGGAAATTTGGAACCTTATAGTCTGGATGTAAAAAGCAACCACTACTAGTGCTCTAATTGCATAAAACCAAACCACTGGCAAGCACACCACTTTCACTTCGATTGCATAAAGCCAAACCTCTTCACATAACACTAAATACACTAGTCTGGCCTATGATAGTATATTGAAGTAATATATACCAAAATTCTTAGAAAATGCATTATTTCATCGTATTAACATTAAAAGACGAAAAAAAACTTGTTCCGTAATCATTAAAGTTATAAATCTGCATGTTAAATAAATGTCGCACAAATGTATAAATTTACATGATGTACAAGATTTGTAGATAGTGTTACAAAATACTGGTATGATAAAAAACAAGAGACTAAAAATTGGGATGGTAACTAAAAGGTCTATTAGAGACTCCGAATACTTTTGATAAGAAAAATTAAATACATCAAACAGTTTCTTTTGAGAAATAATACTTAAAGTATATATTACAGTTTAAGAAACAAATTTGGACACTTATAGTCTAGATGTAACAAGCAACCACCACCGTTGCTTCGATTGCATAAAACCAAACCACAGGAAAGCACACCAGTTTCACTTTGATTACATACAGCCAAACCTATTCACATACTACATAGCTTACATAGACCAAGACCTGTCCACATTTACTGTGGCAGTGGTTGCTAATCTGAATGTCCGAGTTCAAAGTAACAATAAATAGAGATGGTCATGTATGAGATAAGGTATTGACTTTGGGCCATAATTTTAAGGTTTCACGATGGTGACATTAACGAAGCCACTTGTTATTGTGGATATTTGCCTTAGTTTACTATAATGGTTAGCTTCAAAGACAGATTTTACTGGATTGATAATTGATCAATCTGCCCTTTTGCTTGGTTGGTAAGGTGAAGAGTATGTTGAAATAAATATGGAATGGTTGATACTGACATAGTAGTTTCTTCTTATTTTTTAAAGATAAGTTGATTAGAAATCTAAGTTTTTAATGTAATACAACCTTACAATTTAATAATAATTTTTATATAATAATATGTTTATAGTGACTACTAGTTCAATAAAATTTTTGGGATAACATGCGAAATTGGTAACTGTGATTTCTTATTTTGAATCTTCAAATTTTTAAATTTATCCTTTATGGAAATTTATTTTCTATTTTTTACTTCCAAATTATTTGAAAAGATAAATGTTACAAATAATGCATTTAAAATTTCATGTTTATACATCTATAAAATGAATTTTAAGTTTGAAACATCCCTGCAATATGAGTGTCATTGTTTTAGTCTCAACAGATTGTTTTTCTATGATTCTTTCGTAACATAATTATATATAGTTTATTTTGATTTTTGTTTTACTTTCTCTTTCCTGGCCTCACCAAAAGAAGACAACAGTATAAACACGGTAAAAAATTTAAAAATTTTATTAGTTAAGTAAAAAATATTAATTATTATAAAACACATTTAATGAAAGTAATTATATTTATATAATATAGTATGATATTTAAGTCATTCTATTATCAAACTTGGGTGTTTAAATCCAATAAATAGATATTTTTTAAAAATTTTGAATCACCATGAATGGTTTATAATAATATATCACTGTCTATGTTTTTAAAATCAGACCGGTGATTAAACCTATTAAAATGCCAGTTCACGATTCATTGGTTCGACGACTATTGAGCCAGTTGTTCAATCGATACAAATAAATATATTTTTTTATTAATAATGTATTATGACAATTAAAATTATGAAATAAAAAAATTTATTAAGAAGTTAAATTTACTAAATATATGTTAATATTGCTAAGTTAATCTTTATTTTTATTGATTTTTTTATTTAAAAAGGGGTAAACTTAGGAAAAAGCGGGCTGCATTTAGCAAAATTAAAATTGTTTTGAAAAATGAACCGGTTTACCTGGTTGAACCACTCATTTTCACTGGTTCATGACTGACTGAATCATTGGCTTTCACCAGTTCATGACTAATTTCTTGTTTTAAAACCATTGTTTTGCTTGATCGATCTCTAGCATTGACCGAACTAATTACCAAACCGATTTTCGATCGAACCGTCTAGTTCACTTCGAGTTTTTAAACATAATTATTTACTGAGTTGGAAAGTATAAAAATAAATAAATTTCCCTTAATAAATAATAATGAGTACAACTCCAAATATTAATTTTTTATTATATTTTTATTCGATAATAATGACTGCATGAAAAAAATTATAGATTTTATTTAAAAATTATTAGATGTCATATATTTGCATTGCTCTGGTTATATTAATATAAAAATATAATTTTAATAAAATAATTTTTATTAATTTTTAATTCATTTTAAGCAATGAAGTGTAAATAATAATTCTAAGATATTATGGGTAGAGTTTTTTTATTGAAATTAACTATGTTTATTAATTTTTTTAGGTTATAATTTAAAAAAATAAAACATCCAATATTATAGTATATTGAAGTAATATATACCAAAATTCTTATAAAATACATATTTCATGGTATTAACATTGAAATAGAAAAAAAAAAACTTGTTCCATAACCATTAAAATTATAAATCTACATGTTCAATGAATGTCTCACAAATGTATAAATTTAGATGATGTACAAGATTTGTACAGAGTGTCACAAAATATTGGTACAATGAAAAACAAGAGACTAAAAACTGGGAGTGTAACCAAAAAGTCTCTTAGATACTCTGAATACCTTTGATAAAAAAAAAATAACACCTGAAACATTTTCTTTCGAGAAATAATACCTAAACTATATATTACATTTTACAAACCACAGGTAAGCACGCCACTTTCACTTCGATTCCAAACCCCTAGACCAACACCTATCCAAATTTACTGTGGCAGTGGTTGCAAATCTGAATGTCCGAGTTCATAGTAATAATAAGAAAAGATGGTCATGTATGAAATAAAGTATTGACTTTGGTCCATAATTTTAAGGTTTCACGATGATGACATTAACGAAGCCACTTGTCATTGTGGATAGTGGTCTTAGTTTACTATAATGGTTAGCTTCAAAGAGACAGTTAATTGGATTGGTAATTGATCAATTTGTTTCTTTTACTTGATTGGTAAGGTGAAGAGCATGTTGAAATAAATTGGAAATGGTTGATGAATGACACAATAGTTTCTTCTTATTTTTTAAAGATAATTTGATTAAAAATATAATTTTTTAATGTAATACAACCTTAGCATTTAATAATAATTTTTTTATAAAATAATATGTTTACAGCGAATATTAGTTCAATAAAACTTTTGGTCTAAGATGCGAAATGGGTAATTGTGATTACTAATTTTGAATCTTCAAATATTTGAATTTATCTTTTACGGAAATTTATTTTTTATTTTTTACTTTTAAATTATTTAAAATTTAATCCTTATACATATTTCAAATGAACTTTCAGTTTGAAACAACCCTGCAATATAAGTGTGTCATTGTTTTTATTCTCAACGGAATTTTTTCTATGACTCTTTCATATCATAATTATACATAGTTTATTTTTATTTTTGTTTTACTTTTTCTTTCCTGGCCTCACTAAAAGAAGATAACAGTATGAACACGGCAAAATATTTAAAAATTTTATTAATTACGTAAAAAATATTAACTATTATAAAAGATAATTAATTAAAATAATTACATTTATCTAATATAGTATGATATTTAAGTTATCATATTATCAAGTTTGTGTGTATAAATTCAGTAAATAGATATTTTTTAAAAATTTTTAATCCGAATGAATGGTTTGTAATATTATATCACTGTCTATGTTTTTAGAATCAGACAGGTGATCTGTGATCAAACCTATTGAAGTACTAGTTCACCGATTCATTAGTTCAACCGTTATTGAACTGGTTGTTAAATCGGTCTAAATAAAATATTATTTTTTTAATATTAATGTATTATAAAAATTAAAATTATGAAATAAATAAATTTATTAAGAAGTTAATTATAAAAGAGAAAAATCATTTTTACTAAATATATGTTACTATTGCTAAGTTAATCCTTATTTTTATTGATTTTTTAATTTAAAAAGTGTAAACTTTGGAAAAAGAGGACTGCATTTAGCAAAATCAAAATTTTTTTGAAGAATTATTGACTTTCACCCGTTTATGACTGCTTTTTTTGTTTTAAAACCAGGTTTTTGCTTGATCGATCTCTAGCATTGACCGAACTAATTACCAAAGTGATTTTCAGTCAAACCGTCTAGTTTGGTTCGATTTTTTAAACATAACTATTTTTTTCTTATTTAAAAAATTGTTCCATAATCATTAAAATTATAAATCTACATGTTAAATTAATGTCTTATAAATGTATAAATTTACATGATGTACAAGATCTGTACATAGATCACAAAATACTGGTACGATAGAAAAAGAGAGTAAAAACTAGGAGTATAACTAAAAAGTCTCTTAGACACTCCAAATACCTTTGATAAAAAAAATTAAACACATCAAACATTTTCTTTTGAAAATAATACTTAAACTATATATCACAGTTTAATAAAGAAACTTGGACCCTTAGTCGAGATGTAACAAGCAACCACCACCACCGTTGCTCCCATTGCATAAAACCAAACCACAGGCAAGCACACCACTTTCACTTCAATTGCATAAAGCCAAACCTCTTCACATACTACATGGCTTACATAGACCAAGACCTATCCACATTAACTGTGGTAGTGGTTACGAATTTGAATGTCCCATTTCACAGTAACAATAAGGAGAGATGGTCATGTGTGAGATAATGTATCGACTTAGTACCAGAATTTTAAGGTTTCACAATGGTGACATTAATGAAGCCACTTGTCATTGTGGATAGTTGTTTTACTTTACTATAATGGTTAGCTTCAAAGACAGAGTTAATTGAATTAGTAATTTATCAATTTGGCTCTTTTGCTTGTTGGTAAGGTGAAGAATATGTTGAAATAAATTGAGAATGGTTGAAGCATGACACCATAATTTTTTCTTATTTTTAAAAATAATTTGAGAAATATAATTTTTTAACGTAATGCAACCTTAAAATTTAATCATAGTTTTTTATAAAACAATATGTTTATAGCGAATACTCGTTCAATAACATTTTTGGTATAACATGTGAAATTGGTAACTGTGATTAGTAATTTTGAATTTTCAAATATTTAAATTTATCTTTTATGGAAATTTATTTTCTATTTTTTACTTTTAAATTATTTGAAAAGATAATTAAAATAAATAATGCATTTAAAATTTAATGTTTATCCATATATAAATTGAATTTTAAGTTTGAAACACCCCTGCAATATGAGTGTGTCATTGTTTTTATTCTAAATAGATTTTTTTCTATGACTCTTTCATAACATAATTATACATAGTTTATTTTTATTTTACTTTTTCTTTCCTCACCTCACTAAAAGAACACAACAGTATAAACACGGTAAAAAATTTAAAAATTTTATTAATTAAGAAAAAAATATTAATTATAATAAAAGACAATTAATTAAAATAAATATATTTATATAATATAATATGATATTTAAGTCATTATATTATCAAATTTGTGTGTTTAAATTCAATAAATAGATATTTTTTAAAAAATTTTAACCGCAATGAATGTTTTACAATATTATATCATTATCTATGTTTTTAAAGTCAGACCGGTGATAAAACCTATTAAAGTACTAGTTTACGATTCATATTGTTTTATCGTTATTAATTTATTATAACAATTAAAATTATGAAATAAAAATATTTATTAAGAAGTTAATTATAAAAGAGAAAAAGTATTTTTACTAAATATACGTTAATATTGCTAAGTTAATCCCGATTTTTATTGATTTTTTTAAATTAAAAAGGGGTAAACTTAGGAAAAAAAAGGTGCATTTCGAAAAATTAAATTTTGTTGAGAAATATTATGAATCGGTTTAACTGGTTGAATTAGTGATTTTCACTAAATCATGACTAGTTGAGTCATTGGCTTTCACCCATTCATGACTGATTTTTCGGCTTTAAAACCAGTTTTTTGTTGATCGATTTCTAACATTAATCAAACTAATTACCAAACTAATTTTCGGTCAAACTGCCTAGTGCAGTTTGATTTTTTAAACATGGCTCTGTACTGAGTCAGAATGTATAAAAATAAATAAATTTCACTTAATAAATAAATAATGACTACAACTCCAAATATTTTTTTATTGTATTTATATCCGGCAATAATGACTACGTTAAAAAAATTATATATTTTAATTAAAAATTATTAGATGTAACATATTTTCATTGCTCGGGTTATATTAATATAAAAATTAAAAATATTATTCATTAAGTAAAAAATATTAATTATTATGAAAGACAATTAATTAAAATAATTATATTTATATGATATAGTATGATATTTAAGTCATTATATTATCAAATTTGTGTGTTTAAATCCAATAAATAGATATTTTTTTAAAAAATTTAATCGCAATGAATGATTTATAATATTATATCACTGTCTATGTTTTTAAGATCAGATCTATCATCAAACCTATTAAAGTACTAGTTAACAATTCATTCATCAAACCTATTATTAATTTATTATGACAACTAAATTATAAAATAAATAAATTTATTAAGAAGTTAATTATAAAAGAAAAAAAGTATTTTAATTAAATATACATTAAGATTGTTAAGTTAATCCCTATTTTTATTGATTTCTAAATCTTAAAAGGTGTAAACTTAGCAAAGAGAGGGATGCATTTCGCAAAATTAACAATTTTTTGAAAAATATTATGAACCGGTTTAACTGGTTGAACCACTTATTTCACCCGTTTAGGACTTGTTGAATCATTGGCTTTCACGCGTTCATGACTAATTTTTCAGTTTTAAAACCAGTTTTTTGCTTGATTAATTATTGTATTGACCAAACTAATTACCAAACTGTTTTTTGATTGAACAGCCTAGTTCAGTTCAATTTTTTAAACATAGCTATTTACTGAGTTAAAAACTATAAAAATAAATAAATTTCACTTAATAAATAAATAATGAGTACAAGTCCAAATATTAATTTTTATTTATATTTTTATCCCGCAATAATGACTGCGTTAAAAAAAATTATAGGTTTTAATTAAAAATTATTGGATGTAATATATTTGCATTACTCGGGTTATATTAATATAAAAATATATTTTTAATAAAATCATTTTTATTAAGTTGTAATTGATTTTAAGCAATGAAGTGTAAATAATAATTCTAAGACATTATGTGTAGACTTTTTTATTGAAATTAACTATGTTTATTACTTTTTTTAGGTTATAATTTTAAAAAATAAAAGATAAAATATTATAGTATATTGAAGTAATATGTACCAAAATTCTTATAAAATACATATTTCATGGTATTAACATTAAAAGAGAAGAAAAAACTTATTCCATAATCATTAAAACTATAAATCTACATGTTAAATGAATGTCTTACAAATGTATAAATTTACATGGTGTACAAGATTTGTACATAGTGTCACAAAATATTGGTACGATGGAAAACAAGAGACTAAAAATTGGGAGTGTAACTAAAAATATCTTAGAGACTTTGAATACCTTTAATAAAAAAAATTAAACACCTCAAACATTTTTTTTTGAAAAATAATGCTTACTCTATACATTACAGTTTAAAAACGAAATTTGGAACCTTATAGTCTAGATGTAAAAAGCAACCACCACCGTTGCTCCGATTGTGTAAAACCAAACCTCAGGCAAACAAACCACTTTCACTTTGATTGCATAAAGCCAAACCTCTTCACATAATACATGGCTTACATGGACCAAGACCTTTCCACATTTACTGTTGCACTAGTTGTGAATCTGAATGTCTGAGTTCACAGTAACAATAAGGAGAGATAGTCATGTATGAGATAAGGTATTGACTTTGGGCCATAATTTTAAGGTTTCACGATAGTTATATTAATGAAGCCACTTGTCATTGTGGATAGTTGCCTTAGTTTACTATAATGGTTAGCTTCAAAGACACAGGTAATTGGATTGGTAATTGATCAATCTGCCTTTTTGCTTGGTTGGTAAGGTGAAGAGTATATTCAAATAAATTGGAAATGGTTGATGCATGACACAATAGTTTCTTCTTATTTTTTAAAGATAATTTATTAGAAATATAATTTTTTAATGTAATACAATCTTAGAATTTAATAATAATTTTTTTTATAAAATAATATGTTTATAGTGAATACTAGTTCAATAAATTTTTTGGTATAACATGCAAAATAGGTAACTGATTACTAATTTTGAATCTTCAAATATTTAAATTTATCTTTTATGGAAATTTATTTTCTATTTTTTAATTTTAAATTATTTGAAAAGATAAGTATTATAAATATGCATTTTAAATTTAATGTTTATACATATATAAAATGAATTTTAAGTTTAAAACCCCTGCAATATGAGCGTGTCATTATTTTTATTCTCAACAGATTTTTATCTATAACTCTTTCATAACATAATTATATATTTTTTATTTTGAGTTTTGTTTTGATTTTTTTTTCCTCACCTTACTAAAAGAACACAACAGTATAAACACGGTAAAAAATTTACAAATTTATTAATTAAGTGAAAAATATTAATTATTATAAAAGGCAATTAATTAAAATAATTTTATTTATATAATACAGTATGATATTTAAGTCATTATATTATCAAATTTGTGTGGTTAAATAAATAAAATAGATATTTTTTAAAACTTTTTAATCACAATGTATCGTTTATAGTATTATATTACTGTCTATGTTTTTAAAATCAGACCGGTGATCAAACCTATTAAATTACTAGTTCACGATTCATTCGTTCAACCGTTGTTGAACCAGTTGTTGAATCAGTCTAAATAAAATATTATTTTTATATTATTAATGTATAATGACAATTAAAATTATGAAATAAACAAAATTATTAAGAAGTTAATTATAAAAGAGAAAAAGTATTTTTATTAAATATAAGTTAAGATTGCTAAGTTAATCCCTATTTTTATTGATTTTTGAATTGTAAAAGGGGTTAACTTACGAAAAGAGGGGTGCATTTGGCAAAATTAAATTTTTTTTGAAAAATATTATGAACCGATTTAACTGACTGAATCACTGATTTTCACCGGTTCATAACTAGTTAAATAATTGGCTTTCACCAGTTCATGACTGATTTTTCGGTTTTAAAACCCATGTTTTGCTTGATCAATTTCTAGCATTGATCGAACTAATTACCAAACTGATTTTTGGTCGAACCGGCTAGTTCGGTTCGGTTGTTTAAATTGAACTATTCACTGAGTTAGAAACTATAAAAATAAATAAATTTCACTTAATAGATAACTAACGACTACCACTCCATATATTAATTTTTTATTCTATTTTTATCCGACAATAATGAATGTGTTAAAAAAATGATAGATTTTAATTAAAAATTATTAGATGTAATATATTTGCATTGCTCAGGTTATATTAATATAAAATATAATTTTAATAAAATAATTTTTATTAATTTGTAATTCATTTTAAGCAATGAAGTGTAAATAATAATTCCAAGATATTATGTGTAGAGTTTTTTATTGAAATTAACTATGTTTATTAATTTTTTTAGGTTACAATATAAAAAAACAAAAAAATCAAATATTATAGTATATTGAAGTAGTATATAGCAAAATTCTTATAAAATACATATTTCGTGGTATTAACATTAAAAGAGAAAAAAAAACTTGTTGGATAATCATTAAATTATAAATCTACATGTTAAATGAATGTCTCAAAATATATAAATTTACATGATGTACAAGATTTTACATAGTGTCACAAAATACTGGTACGATGGAAAACAAGAGAGTAAAAACTGGGAGTGTAACTAAAAAGTCTCTTAGAGACTCTGAATACCTTTAATAAAAAAAAATTAAAACACCTCAAACATTATCTTTTGAGTAATAATACTTAAACTATATATTGCAGTTTAAAAAAGAAATTTGTACCCTTATAGTCTGCATGTAACAAGCAACCACTACTGTTGCTGCGATTGCATAAAACCAAACCACAGGCAAACACACCACTTTCACTTTGATTGCATAAAGCCAAACCTCTTCACATACTACATGACTTACATAGACGAAGACCTGTCCACATTTACTGTGGTGGTGGTTGCAAATCTGAATGTTTGAGGTCACAGTAACAATAAGGAGATATGGTCATATTGACTTTGGGCAATAATTTTTAAGGTTTTAGGATGGTGACATTAACAAAGTCACTTGTCATTATGGATAGTTGCCTTAGTTTACTATAATGGTTAACTTCAAAGACAGAGTTAATTGGATTGGTAATTGATCAATCTCCCTCTTTTGCTTGGTTGGTAAGGTGAAGAGTATGTTGAAATAAATTGGGGATGACTGAGGCATGATACAATACTTTCTTCTTATTTTTTAAAGATAATTTGATTAGAAATATAGATTTTTAATGTAATACAACTTTAGAATTTAATAATAACTTTTTATAAAATAATGTTTATATTGAAATCTAGTTCAATAAAATGTTAGTATAACATGCGAAATTGGTAACTTTTGGATCACTAATTTTGAATCTTCAAATATTTAAATTCATCTTTTATGGAAATTTATTTTCTATTTTTTACTTTTAAATTATTTGAAAATATAAATATTATAAATATTGCATTTAAAATTTAATGTTTATAATGTATAAAATGAATTTTAAGTTTGAAACAGGCCTGCAATATGAGTGTTTCATTGTTTTTATTATCAACAGATTTTTTTTCTATCACTCTTTCATAACATAATAATATATAGTTTATTTTCATTTTTGTTTTAATTTTTCTTTCCTCACCTTACTAAAAGAAGACAACAGTAAAACACGGTAAAAAATTTAAAAATTTTATTGATTAAGTAAAAAATATTAATCATTATAAAAGAAAATTAATTAAAATAATTATATTTATATAATATAGTATGATATTTAAGTCATTGTATTATCAAATTTGTGTGTTTAAATCTAATAAATAGATATTTTTTAAAAAAATTTAATCACAATGAATGGTTTATAATATTATATCACTGTGTATGTTTTTAAAATCAGACCAGTGATCAAACCTATTAAAGTATGAGTTCATGATTCATTGGTTCAACTGTTATTGAACCAGTTGTTGAATCGATCTAAATAAAATATTATTTTTTTATTATGAAAGTATTATAACAATTAAAATTATGAAATAAAAAAATTTATTAAGAAGTTAATTATAAAAGAAAAAATTTATTTTTGCTAAATATACGTTAATATTGCTAAGTTAATCCCTATTATTATTGATTTTAATTTAAAAAGGGGTAAAATTAGGAAAACGAGGGGTGCATTTAAAAAAATTAAATTTTTTTTTAAAAAATATTATGAATCGGTTTAACTAGTTGAGCCACTGATTTTCACCGGTTCATGACTGGTTGAATAATTGGCTTTCACCAGTTCATGACTGATTTTCTTTTGTTTTAAAACCAGTTTTTTGTTTGATCAATTTCTAGCATTGACCGAACTAATTAGCTAACTAATTTTGGTCTAAACCGGCTAGTTCGATTCGATTTTTTAAACATAATTATTTACTAACTTAGAAATTATAAAAATAAATAAATTTCACTTAATAAATAAATAACGACTACAACTCCATATATTAATTTTTTATTCTATTTTTTTCGGCAATAATGACTGCGTTAAGAAAATTATAGATTTTAATTAAAAATTATTAGACGTCATATATTTGCATTGCTCAGGTTATATTAATATAAAATATAATTTCAATAAAATAATTTTTATTAATTTGTAATTCATTTTAAGCAATAAAGTGTAAATAATACTTCTAAGATATTATGTGTAGATTTTTTTCATGAAATTAACTATGTTTATTTTTTTTTACATTATAATTTAAAAAATAAAAGAGCAAATATTATAGTATATTGACGTAATATATAGAAAAATTCTTATAAAATACATATTTCGTTGTATTACCATTAAAAGAGAAAAAAAAACTTGTTCTATAATCATGAAAATGATAAATCTACATGTTTGATGAATGTCTCACAAATGTATAAATTTACATGATGTACAAGATTTGTACATAGTTTCACAAAATACTGGTACGATGGAAAACAAAAGACTAAAAATTGGGAGTGTAACTAAAAAGTCTCTTAGAGACTCTAAATACCTTTGATAAAAAAAATTAAACACCTCAAACATTTTATTTTGACTAATAATACTTAAACTATATATTGCAGTTTAAAAAAGAAATTTGTACCCTTATAGTCTACATGTAACAAGCAACCACCACCGTTGCTCCGATTGCATAAAACCAAACCACAGGCAAGCACACCACTTTCACTTTGATTGCATAAAGCCAAACCTCTTCACATACTACATGGCTTACATTGACCAAGACCTGTCCACAGTTATTGTGGCAATGGTTGCGAATCTGAATGTTTGAGTTCACAGTAACAATAAGGAAAGATAGTCGTATTGACTTTGGGCCATCATTTTTAGGGTTTCACGATGATGAAATTAATGAAGCCACTTGTCATTGTGGATAGTTTCCTTAGTTTACTATAATGGTTAGCTTCAAAGACATAGTTAATTGGATTGGTAATTGATCAATCTGCCTCTTTTGCTTGGTTGGTAAGGTGAAGAGTATGTTGAAATAAATTGGGGATGGTTGATGCATGACACAGTACTTTCTTCTTATTTTTCAAAAGATAATTTGATTAGAAATATAGTTTTTTAATGTAATACAACTTTAGAATTTAATAATAACTTTTTTATAAAATAATATGTTTATATTGAATACTAGTTCAATAAAATGTTTGGTATAACATGCAAAGTTGGTAACTGTTATCACTAATTTTGAATTTTCAAATATTTAAATTCATCTTTTATGAAAATTTATTTTCTATTTTCTAATTTTAAATTATTTGAAAAGATAAATATTATAAATATTGCATTTAACAATTAAAATTACGAAATAAAAAATTTATTAAGAAGTTAATTATAAAAGAGAAAAATTATTTTTACTAAATATACCTTAATATTGCTAAGTTAATCCCTATTCTTATTGATTTTTTAATTTAAAAAGGGGTAAACTTAGGAAAAAGAGGGGCGCATTTAGCAAAAATCAAAATTTTTTAAAAAAATATTATGAACTGGTTTAACTAGTTGAACTACTGATTTTCACCGGTTCATGACTGGTTGAATAATTGGCTTTCACCAGTTCATGATTGATTTTTTTTGTTTTAAAACCAGTTTTTTTCTTGATCGATTTCTAGCATTGACCGAACTAATTACCAAACCGGCTAGTTCTGTTTGATTTTTTTAAACATA
Organism: Psophocarpus tetragonolobus; assembly: GCA_037954015.1. NCBI lineage: Eukaryota > Viridiplantae > Streptophyta > Magnoliopsida > Fabales > Fabaceae > Psophocarpus > Psophocarpus tetragonolobus. The sequence goes on along the minus strand of CM075688.1, from coordinate 38,943,114 downwards.
ACTATTTACTGAGTTAGAAATTATAAAAATAAATAAATTTCACTTAATAAATAAATAACGAGTACAACTCTAAATATTAATTTTTTATTATATTTTTATCCGGCAATAATGACTGCTTTAAATAAATTATAGATTTTAATTAAAAATGATTAGATGTCATATATTTGCATTTCTCCGGTTATATTAATATAAAATATAATTTTAATAATTTGAAAAGATAAGTATTATAAACAATGCATTTAAAATTTAATGTTTATACATATATAAAATGAATTTTAAGTTTGAAACACCCCTGCAATATAAGTGTGTCATTGTTTTTATTTTCAACAGTTTTTTTCTATGACTCTTTCATAACATAATTATATGTAGTTTATTTTAATTTTTGTTTTAGTTTCTCTTTCGTCGCCTCACTAAAAGAAGACAACAGTATAAATATGGTAACCAATTTAAAAATTTATTCATTAATTAAAAAATATTAATTATTATAAAAGACAATTAATTCAAATAATTATATTTATATAATATAGTATGATATTTAAGTCATTATATTATCAAATTTGTGTGTATAAATCCAATAAATATATATTTTTTAAAAATTTTTATCGCAATGAATGATTTGTAATATTATATCACTGTGTATATTTTAAAATCAGATCAGTGATGTTGTTGAATCGATCTAAATAAAGTATTATTTCTTTATTATTAATATATTATGACAATTAAAATTATGAAATAAAAAAAATTATTAAGAAGTTAATTATAAAACAGAAAAAGTATTTTTTATTAAATATACGTTAGTATTGCTAAGTTAATCCCTATTTTTATTGATTTTTTAATTTAAAATGGGGTAAACTTAGGAAAAAGAGGGCTACATTTAGTAAAATTAAATTCTTTTTGAAAAATACTATGAACCAGTTTAACTGGTTGAACCACTAATTTTCACCGGTGCATGACTGGTTGAATCATTGACTTTCACCAGTTCATGACTGATTTTTCGGTTTTAAAATGAGTTTTTTTCTTGATCGATTTATAGCATTGACCGAACTAATTACCAAACTGATTTTCGGTTGAACTGGCTAGTTCGGTTCGATTGTTTAAACATAGCTATTTACTGAGTTAGAAACAATAAAAATAAATAAAATTCATTGAATAGATAAATAGTACAACTCCTAATATTAATTTTTTATTATATTTTTATCGGCAAATAATGACTGTGTTAAAAAAAATATAGAATAATGCATTTAAAATTTAGTGATTATACAATAAATACTTTTTTGTAAAAGGATATTAATTTAATGTCTAGCATTAACTAAACTAATTACCAAACTGATGTTCGGTCTAACTAGTTCGGTTCAATTTTTTAAACATAACTATTTACTGAGTTAGAAACTATAAAAATAAATCAATTTCACTTAATAAATAAATAATGAGTACAACTCAAAATATTAATTTTTTATTATATTTTTATCCAGAAATAATGACTGCGTTAAAAAAATATTAGATGCAATATATTTGCATTACTCGGTTATATTAATATACAAATATAATTTTAATAAAATAATTTTTATTAGTTTGTAATTCATTTTAAGCAATGAAGTGTAAATAATAATTCTAAGATATTATATGTAGAGTTTTTTATTGAAATTAACTATGTTTATTAATTTTTTTAGGTTATACTTTAAAAAAATAAAAGATCAAATATTATAGTATATTGAAGTAATATATACCAAAATTCTTATAAAATAATTTCATGGTATTAATATTAAAAGAGAAAAGAAAACTTGTTCCATAATCATTAAAATTATAAATCTACATGTTAAATGAATTTCTCACAAATGTATAAATTTGCATCATGTACAAGATTTATGTATAGTGTCACAAAATACTGGTAACATGGAAAACAAAAGGCTAAAAACTCAGAGTGTAACTAAAAAGTCTCTTAGAGACTCCGAATAGCTTTGATAAAAAAATTAAAGACCTCAAACATCTTCTTTTGAGAAATAATACTTAAACTATATATTACAGTTTAAAAAATAAATTTGAACCCTTATAGTCTGGATGTAACAAGCAACCACCATTGTTTCTTCAATTGCGTAAAACCAAACGACACGCAAGCACACCACTTTCACTTAGATTGCATAAAGTCAAACCACTTCACATACTATATGGCTTACATAGACCAAGACCTTTCCACATTTACTGTGGCAGTGGTTGCGAATCTGAATGCCCGAGTTCACAGTAACAATAAAGAGAGATGGTCATGTATGAGATCAAGTATTGACTTTAAGCCATTATTTTAAGGTTTCACGATGGTGACATTAACGAAGCCACTTGTCGTTGTTGATAGTTGCCTTATTTTACTATCGTGGTTAGCTTCAAAGATAGATTTAATTGGATTGGTAATTGATCCATCTTCCTCTTTTGCTTGGTTGGTAAGCTAAAGAGTATATTGAAATAAATTGGGAATGTTTGATGCATAACACAACAGTTTCTTCTTATTTTTTAAAGATAATTTGATTAGAAATATAATTTTTTAATGTAATACAGCCATAGAATTAATAATATTTTTTTATAAAATAATATGTTTATAGTGAATACTAGTTCAATAAAATTTTGGTATAACACGCGAAATTGGCAACTCTGATTACTAATTTTGAATCTTCAAATATTTAAATTTATGTTTTATAGAAATTTATTTTCTATTTTTTACTTTAAATTATTTGAAAGCATAAATATTATACAAAGGCATTTAAAATTTAATGTTTATACATATATAAAATGAATTTTAAGTTTGAAACATCCTGCAATATGAGTGTGTCATTGTTTTTATTGTTTTTATTCTCAACATATTTTTTTCCTGACTCTTTCATAACATAATTATACATAGTTTATTTTTATTTTTGTTTTACTTTTTCTTTCCTCGCCTCACTAAAAGAAGACAACGGTATAAATACAGTAAAAAATTTAAAAATTTTATTAATAATTAAAAATATTAATTATTATAAAAGACAATTAATTAAAATAATTATATTTATATAACATAGTATGGTATTTAAGGCATTATATTATCAAATTTGTGTGTTTAAATCCAATAAATACATATTTTTTTTAAAATTTTAATCGCAATGAATCATTTATATTATATCACTTTCTATTTTCTTAAAATTAGACTGTGATCAAACCTATTAAAGTACTAGTTTACGATTCATTGGTTTAACTGTTATTGAATCAGTTGTTGAATCGGTCTAAATAAAATATTAGTTTTTTATTATTAATGTATTATGACAATTAAAATTATGAAATAAAAAATTTTATTAAGAAGTTAATTATAAAAGAGAAAAAGTATTTTTATTAAATATACATTAAGATTGCTAAGTTAATCTTAGGAAAAAGAGGGGTGCATTTAGCTAAATTCAATTTTTTTTTTAAAATATGATGAACCGGTTTAACTGGCTGAACCACTGATTTTCACCGATTTATGACTGGTTGAATCATTGACTTTCACCAGTTCGTGACTGATTTTCCTATTTAAAACCAGTTTTTTGCTTGATCAATTTCTAGCATTGACCGAACTAATTAACAAATCGGCTAGTTCTGTTCGATTTTTTAAACATAGCTATCTTCTGAGTTAGAAACTATAAAAATAAATAAATTTCACTTAATAAATAAATAACGAGTACAACTCCAAATATTAATTTTTAATTATATTTTTATCCGGTAATAATGACTGCATTAACAAAATTATAGATTTTAATTAAAAATTATTAGATGTCATATATTTGCATTGCTAGGGTTATATTAATATAAAATATAATTTTAATAAAATAATTTTTATTAATTTGTAATTCATTTTAAGCAATGAAGTGTAAATAATAATTCTAAGATATTATGTGTAGAGTTTTTTCTTGAAATTAACTATGTTTATTAATTTTTTTAGGTTATAATTTAAAAAAATAAAAGATCAAATATTATAGTATATTTTATTAATTTTTTTAGGTTATAATTTAAAAAAATAAAAGATCAAATATTATAGTATATTGAAGTAATATATACAGAAATTCTTATAAAATACATATTTCGTAGTATTAACATTAAAAGAAAAAAAACTTATTTCATAATCATTAAAATTATAAATCTACATGTTAAATGAATGTCTTACAAATGTATAAATTTATATGATGTACAAGATTTGTATATAGTGTCACAAAATACTCGTATGACAGTGGAAAACAAGAGACTAAAAAGACTCTTAAAGACTCTAAATACCTTTGATAAAAAAAATTAAACACCTCAAACATTTTCTTTTGAGAAATAATAGTTAAACTATATATTACAGTTAAAAAAAGAAATTTAGACCCTTATAGTATGGATGTAATACCCAAAATATATGCAAAATAACTGAGAATCTATAAAATATTCTATTGAATAAAATATGTTAATTTAGATGAAATAATCATAAAAAAATTATTTTATTAATTTTGATCTTGCAATAAGAAAATCTGAATACTAATAAGATGGAATAAATGTAGAAAAAAATTGTTAATTTAATGAAATCAATATTAAATTATAATAATATGCATAAATTTAATTTATAATTTTTTATAAGCCTTAATTTAATTAGAATATAAAGGCAAATTGATTCATTGTTACTCAAATTTCTTGTATTGCGCGCAAGAACAATGATACTTTAGTCTTATATAAGGAAATACTTTAATTGGTGTACACTAAGTGTAAAAGACTTTTACATTGCCGTTCAATTTAATCACAATCCATCGTAAGTTTGCTAACGTACATTCAAAAGTCACGTAAATGAAAAGTTATTAAAATACTAGTTACTAGGGTCAACAAAATGAAGAGTTGTAATTGATTGAACGTGTGTAAAAGCATTTTAGACAGATAATGTATACCAATTAAACTCTTAATAAAAAAGGTTTTTCTTTGACATAAGAACAAGGTAAATAATTAAATCTAAATAATAAATTATTCATATTAATTTTAACTCATAATTATCATGAATATCATTAATATTATGTAAAGCATAATAATTTATAATTATGATTAAATACAATAATCATATTAATTAGGATATGGTAATATATTTAAATAAATCTATTATAAATACATATAGGAAATTTATTTTATCACGTATATGTTAATTCTAACATTATAAAATCTTATTAAATTCTAATTGATATTATTTTTATATTTTTTTCACAGAATATTTTTAAAGTTAAAAATATTATACTATCTTTGTATGTTAAAAATATTACATCCATTTGTCATAATGAGGATAAATATAAAAATAATAATTAAAACATATACTTATGTAATTATTAGAAACATTTTTTTGTAAACAAAGCGATGCAAAAGCCGAAAACTATAAACCTCTAGCAAAAGAAATTCCAACAGAATCAGCTGCTAAATAAAGAGAACTAAACAAGTCAAAAGTTGGATACTATCAAACATAATAATATTGTCCGACCATGAGAGACATTGATTTGCCAAGTAGTTAGCTTTGCTTCTCTATAAATGTAATTATAAGAAACAATTAGTTATTATAATCTAAAAATAAAATTTTGTCTACTAACTATTTTGTTTTTGGAATCATATTTTTCTATAAAAAAAATAATGATCACAATTTTTTAAACTTAATCGTTAAGTATTGCAAATTAGGGAATTTCAACTTGTACTTCCATAATTTTTTAAAATGATAAAAATGCCCTAAGTAAAAAAATTAAAAATTTCATTATTTCTCTATAAATATATATATATATATATATATATATAATACACAAAATATATGCAAAATAATTGGGAATCTATAAAATATTCTATTTAATAAAAAAGATTTATTCAGATAAAATAATCATTAAAAAATATTTTATTAATTTTGATATTGCAATAAAAAATCTAAATACTGATAATATGGAATAAATGTAGAAAAAAACTTTCTAATTTAATGAAATCAATATTAAATTATAATAATATCCACAAATTTAATTGATAATTTTTTAATAAGCCTTACTTTATAGTTAGAATATAAACACAAATTGATTCATCGATCGTATTCAACTTTCTTGTAATGCATGCAAGAATAACAATATTTTTCTCGTATATATGTAAAGACTTAATAAAAAGATTATTTCGTGATAATTAAATCTAAATAATAAATCATCTTATATATTAAACGCGTTTCTAAGAAAAATATATTCAAAATATATATATATATATATATATATATATATATATATATATATATATGAATTTGGTTGAAGATATATAACAATTAATTACGATATTAATTTATTATTTTTCCTCTTAATGTTATTATGCAACGTGAATATTCATTCTTAATAGTATAAATAATATATATATATATATATATATATATATATATATTATTCATTTTATCATATATAATGAATATATATTCATATTAATTTTAACTCACAATTATCATTAATATTATGTAAAGCAAAATAATAATTTATAATATGATTAATTGTATCATTAATATTTAAATAAATTTATTATAAATACATATAGGAAATTTATTTATGACTATATGTTAATTGTAATATCATAAAATCTTATTAAATTGTAATAATATTATTTTATATTTTTTACACAAAATAGTTTTAAAGTGAAAAATATTGTACTATCTTTGTATGTTAAAAATATGAGTTTAATTGGTATACTGTGTCAGTGTAAAATATTTTTACACTGACATTCAATCATGACTTTTCGTTTATGTGACTTTTAAAATAGTAATGAGTAAAATCAACAAATATGATTGTCAGTGTATATCAATTAAACTCTAAAAATATTATTACATCGATGTATCTTAAAGAGGATAAATATAAAAATAATAATTAAAACGTATTCTTATGTAATTATAGGACTAAGTAAACAGTATCACCCAAAAGCCTAAAACTAGAACCTATAGCAAGAGAAATGTAATCAGTATCACCTACTAAATAAAGAGAACTAAGTAAAAACCGGGATACTATCAAACATACTAATGTCGTCCTAACATGAGAGACCATGATTTGCCAAGCAGTTAGCAACCTGCTTTGCTTCTTTATAAATGTAATTATAAGAAAAATTAAGTTATTATAATCTAAAAATATAATTTTGTCTACTAACTATTTTTTAAGGTAATCATATTTTTCTATAAAAAAATAATAATCACAGTTTCAAACTTAATTTTTAAATATTGCAAACTAGGGAATTTCTGCTTGCACCTTCCTAGTTTCTCCCTGCACCTCTATAATTTTTTAAAATGATAAAATGTCCTAGGTAAAAAAAGAAAACATTTCATTACCTCTCTATAAATATATATATATATATATATATATATATATATAATACACGAAATATATGAAAAATAATTAGGGATCTATAAAATATTCTATTTAATAAAAAATATTTATTCTGATGAAATAATGACAAAAAAATATTTTATTAATTTTGATATTGCAATAAAAAATTTGAATACCAATAATATGGAATAAATCTAGAAAAAAAAATCCTAATTTAATGAAATCAATATTAAATTATAATAATATGCACAAATTTAATTTATAATTTTTTTAAGCCTTATTTATAATTAGAATATAAACACAAATTGATTCATCGATCGTAGTCAAATTTCTTGTAATGCATGCAAGAATAATGACAATTTTGTAACTTATTCATTAAATATTGCAAATTAGGAAATTTCTACACCTCCATAATTTTAAAAAAATGGAAAAAATACCCTAGGTAAAAAAATAAAGATTTCATTACCTCTTTCGCACTTGTCTCATGAAAAAATTTGCAATTGCAAGTCCGGATGGGTTTTATCTAGACTCAAAAAAATTTGAACATTTTTTTAAAAGTCATGATAGACCCATCTGGACTTGTAAAAAAATTTACAAACTTCATTGTCCGGGCTTGTCCAGACTTGATTTCCAATTTGAGCTTAACGTGTTCTGCATCTCATCCTCCACTAGCAGCTGTTCTGCATCTCATCCTCCACTAGCAGCTTCTCTAAGAAGCTTTCTATTACAATTGCAACAAGGACAAAGAACATGAAAATTAAATAAAGAGATAACCCAATGAGAGGAAGAGAGAAATGAGAGCTCCAGACAATAGAATTTGTAAATTTTTTTAATAGTCCAAATGAGCCCATCCTGACTTGTAAAAAATTTTATAATTTTTTTTGTGTTCGAACAAATCTAGACTTGTAAAAGAATTTACAATTTTTTTACAAGTCCGAACAAGCCTATTCGAACTTGTTAAAAAAATTGCAAATTCTTTTACAAATCTAGACAGGCCAATCTGGATATGTAAAAAAAATTGCAATTTTTTTTACAAGAGAAGCATAAGAGAGGTACTGAAAATTTTACTTTATTTACCTAGGACATTTTTGTCATTTTAAAAAATTATAGAGGTGCAGGGAGAAATTATGGAGGTGCAGGGACAAATTCCATGCAAACTAAGTGAGCCAATTATGATTTATCTTTTGACCCACATTTACATTAGAGTTTAATTGGTATACACTCACAGTGTAAAAATTTTACCATGACATTTAATCATGATTTTTCATTTATGTGACTTTTAAAATAGTAATAAGTAAAGTCAATAAATCCACCATGAATTAACGGTTGTGATTGAATGTCAGTGTAAAAATCTTTACACTGACAGTGTATACCAATTAAACTCTTTACATTATTATGTTATGGGCTAGTTAGTTGCGTCATTGTTTATCACTTACATTTAATACAAATTTACCAATTGTTACACACAAATGAATAAACTTTAAAATTTAAATAACAGAATAATTTAAAAATACGAAAATAAATTAATTTCAATTTTAAAAACTGAGACATGGCATAGTTAAACTAAATTAAATTGATTCATTAATGATATCCATCATTTTCAAATAAATATATATATATATATATGAAAAATAATTTGGGATCTATAATTTAATAAAAATTATTTATTTAGATAAAATAATCATAAAAAATCATTTCATTAATTTCGATATTGCAATAAAAAAATCTGAATACTAACAATATGAAATAAATGTAGAAAAAAAATTTCTAATTTAATAAAATTAATATTAAATTATAATAATATGCAAAAATTTAATTTATAATTTTTTATAAGCCTTAATTTATAATCGGAATATAAACAAAAATTGATTCATCGATCGTATTCAAATTTCTTTTAATGCACGCAAGAATATTGTTACTTTACTCTTATATATGTAAAGACATAATAAATTTTTTTCTTTAATATAAGAACAAGGTAAATAATTAAATCTAAATAATAAATTATTTCCATGTTAGAAAAAAATATATTTTAAAATAATATATAAAATTTAAAATAGATAATTTTATATTCATTATATATTAAACTCGTATATTCAATATATATTGGTTCTTTCAAAGATACGTATTAATTTATTATTAGGCTTGTCAACAGATATTTCGTGAATATTCATTCATAATATCATAATTAATATATATATATATATATATATATATATATATTATTTGTTTTGTTTTTTCAAATCTAATAAATATATATTCATATTAATTTTAACTCATAATTATCATGAATATTTAATATTAAGTAAAGCATAATAATTTATAATTATAGTTAAATAAGATATTCAAGTTAATTAGGATATTGTTCATATATTTAAATAAATTCATTATAAATAGGCTAAATTACCACCGGTGCTCCCTATTTAGGGGTAACTCACTTTGTGTCCTCAATTTTTTTTTTGGTACCTTTTACCCTTCAACTTTTCCCAAAATTTAATTTATGATTTGGAAATGTTAATAATATAGAAAACTGTAACCAGACAAGAATCAAACCCAAGTCTTGGGGGATGAAAAGCTAAAGTCAATTCACTAGACCAAAGATTTATTTTGAAATTCCAATACATTTAAACTAATCAATAGCCACGTTAATTTTAAAAATATAAAAAAGTTAGGTCTAAAAGTTTGAATGTTAAAGCCATACCACTAGACCGAAATTCAATATTAGTTTTCTTGTGAGATTCAAATTTAATTAAACTAATAATGTGACAAACATTAATTTTAAACATATATTAAAATGGGACAAAGTAAGATTTGAACCTAGGACTTGTGAGAGTTTTAAGACAATACCACTAGATAGTTAGCCAACTTTGGTTTTATTGTCTCTTTTCCTTTTTTTTTTTTTACGGTCATTTATGTTGTAAATTTTTTAAATAAAGAAATCTTTTTAAATTCTAAAAGCTACTTAGCTTGATTTTATGTTAAATCTATTTCAATAAGTTTATTTTTTTAATTTTTAATTTTATATTTAAGTTTTAGTTGTCACTTTAATTTATAATTTTTAACTTTTAATTTAAATTTTAATTTCTATCTTTTATTTTTAATTATATTTTATATTTTATTTGTATATTTTAATTTTAAATTTATTGTAGGTCATTTTATGTTGTATATTTTATGAGTTTAATTGGTATACACGGTTAGGGTAAAGATTTTTACATTCACATTGAATCATAATCTTTTATTCATGGTAACTTTGTTGACTTTACTCATTACTACTTTAAAAGTCATATAAATGAAAACTCATGATTGAATGTTAATGTAAAAATCTTTTACTCTGATAGTTTATACCAATTAAACTCATATTTTATTTGTGATCTTGAAACTAAGATTAAGAATTCAAAGTTGAAATTAAAATTTAAGGGTTAAGAACTAAAACTAAAATTTAGTTATATTAACAACAATATAAAATTTAAAATCTAATTAAAAATAAAGACATAAATCAAAATTAAGAATTAAAATTTCTCCATTTAAAAAATTTGTAAATTTTAATATATTTTTAAAATTAATCTTGCCACATGATTAGTTTAATTAAATTTGAATCTCACAAAGAAACTAATATTAGCTTTTGGCCTAGTGGTATGACTTTAACATTCAAACTTTCAAACTTGGGTTTGATTCCTAGTTTGCCTAATTTTTCTATATTTTTAAAATTAACGTTACTATGATTAGTTTAAATACATTAGAATTCTAAAATAAAATTGGACCTTTAGTCTAGTGAATTGACTTTAGCTTTTCATCTCCCAGACCTCGGTTGATCCCTGCCTTGTTACAATTTTTTATATTTTTGAAATTAATATTTCCAAATCATTAATTACACTTTAATTAACTCTTAATTACAAAATAATGATGTCACGTCACTTATTAACACTCAATTACAAAATAATACATAAATGATATATGATATTAAAATAAATAATAATAATAATAATAAAAAATATTTTTTGTATTGTTAATTTAAAAAGAAAACTTATAATTCAAATAATAAAAAAATAATATATTATAAATTTAAATAAATTTCTTATGAATATCCATAGGAAATTTATTTTATCACGTATATGTTAAGTGCAACATTATAAAATCTTATCAAATTATAATCAATATTATTTTTATACTTTTTACACAAAATATTTTTAATTAACACTCAATTACAAAATAATACATAAATGATATATGATATTAAAATAAATAATAATAATAATAATAATAAATATTTTTTGTATTCTTAATTTAAAAAGAAAACTTATAATTCAAATAATAAAAAAATAATATATTATAAATTTACATAAATTTCTTATGAATATACATAGGAGATTTATTTTATCACGTATATGTTAAGTGCAACATTATAAAATCTTATCAAATTGTAATCAATATTATTTTTATACTTTTTACACAAAATATTTTTAATTAACACTCAATTACAAAATAATACATAAATGATATATGATATTAAAATAAATAATAATAATAATAAATATTTTTGTATTCTTAATTTAAAAAGAAAACTTATAATTCAAATAATAAAAAAATAATATATTATAAATTTACATAAATTTCTTATGAATATACATAGGAAATTTATTTTATCACGTATATGTTAAGTGCAACATTATAAAATCTTATCAAATTGTAATCAATATTATTTTTATACTTTTTACACAAAATATTTTTAAAGTTAAAAATATTATACTATCTTTGTATGTTAAAAATATTACATCTGTTTCTTAATTAGGATAAATATAAAAATAATAATTAAAACATATACTCATGTAATGAATGATATGAAACATTTTTTGGCGAAGAAAGTAAGGTAAAAACCCAAAACTAGAAACCTCTAGGAAAAGAGATGCCAACAACATCAATTGCTAAATAAAAGAGAACTAAAAACTAGAATACGAATACTACCAAACATAGTAATGTGTTGTTCGAGCATGAAAGGCCTTGATTTGTCATGCAGTCACCAGCCAACTTTCTTTCCCTATAAATGTAATTAAACATTGATTTTTTATAATCTATAAATATAATTTTTTCTACTAACTATTTTTTTAGGTAATCATATTTTTCTATAAAAAATAATAATCACAATTTTCTAAACCTAATCATTAAATATTTCAAACTTGGGAATTCGTCCCTCCACCTCCATAATTTGTCCCTGCACCACCATAATTTTTAAAATGACAAAAATGCCCTAGGTAGAAAAAGTAAAAATTTCATTGTCTTCTTGTAAGAAAAATTGCAATTACAAGTCCAAATGGGCTTCTCTAGACATGTAAAAAAAAATTCAAATTGTTTTAGAAGTTCAGATTGATTTGTCTTGACTCAAAAAAATTTGCACATTTTTCTACAAGTGTGGATGTTCCCGTTTGGACTTGTAAAAAAATTCATAAATTTCTGTTGCCGACCTATCCGGACTCAATTTCCAATTTGAGTTTAACACATTCTGCATCTCGTCCTCCACTAACAACATCTCTAAGAATCTTGCTATTACAATTGCAACAAGGAAAAAAATATGAAAATTAAATAAAGAGATAACCCAATGAGAGGAAGAGAGAAATAAGAGGTCTCAATAATGAAATTTGGAATTTTTTTTACAAGTCCAAACAAGTCCATCCTGACTTGTAAAAAAATGTTCAAATTTTTTTGTTGGTCCATATAGACCCATATGGATATGTATACAAATTTTTTATAACACTGGACAAGCCTACCGGACTTGTAAAAAAAATTTTAAATTCTTTTACAAGTTTGGATTGCATTGTCTGGACTTGTAAAAAAAATTAAAATTTTTTTTTACGAGAGGCGCAAGAAAGGTAATGAAATTGTTAATTTTTTAATGTAGGACATTTTTGTCATTTTACAAAATTATGGAGGTGCAGAGAGAAACTATGGAGGTGTATGGACAAATCCCTTGCAAGCTAAGTGAGTCGATTATGATTTATCTTTTGACACACATTTATATTATTATGTTATGGGCAAGTTAACCGTGTCATTGTTTATCACTTATATTTGACACCAATTTACCAATTGATTGACACAAATGTATACATTTTAAAATGAGTTTAATTGATATATACTGTCAGTGTAAAAAATCTTTACAATAACATTCAACCATGACTTTTCATTTATGTGACTTTTAAAGTACTAATGAATAAAGTCAACGAATTTACCATGAATGAAGGATTGTGATTGAATGTCAATGTAAAAATCTTTACACTATCAGTATATACCAATTAAACTCTTTTAAAATTTAAATAACACAATGATTTAAAAATATGAAAATAAATTAATTTCAAATTAAAAAAATGAGACATGACATAGTTAAACTAAATCAAATTGATCCATTAATTATATCCATCATTTTGAAATATATATATATATATATATATATATAATACCTAAAATATATGCAAAATAATTTGGTATCTATAAAATATTCTATGAATTTTGATATTACAATAAAATAATTTGAATACTAATAATATGGAATAAATTTAGAAAAAAAATTCCTAATTTAATGAAATCAATATTAAATTATAATGATATGAACAAATTTTATTTATAATTTTTTATAAGCCTTAATTTATAATTAGAATAAAGACACAAGTTGATTCATGATCATATTCAAATTTCTTGTAATACGTGCAAGAATAATGATACTTTCCTCTTATATATATAAAGATTTAATAAAAAAGATTTTCTTTGATATAAGAACAAGGTAAATAATTAAATCTAAATAATAAATTTTTTCCATGTTAGAAAAAGAACGTCGTTAAAAATAATATATAAAATTTAAGATAAATCATTTTATATTCATTATATATTAAACTTGTATATAAGAAAAATATATTCAATATATATTGGTTTTGTCAAAGATACATAACTATTAATTGCAATATTAATTTACTATTAGACCTCTCAATAGTTATTATGTTACGTGAATATTCATTCATAATAGCATAAATAATATATATATATATATATATATATATATATATATATATTATTCATTGTATCATATATAATAAATATATATTCATATTAATTTTAACTCACAATTATCATGAATATCATTAATATTGTGTAAAGCATAATAATTTATAATTAGGATTAAATACGATATTCATATTAATTAGAATATGGTTCATATATTTAAATAAATCTCTTATAAATATATAGGAAAATTATTTTATAATGTATATGTTAATTGTAACATTATAAAATTTTACCAAATTGTAATTAATGTTATTTTTATATTTTTTACTCAAAATACTTTTAAAGTTAAAAATATTATACCATCTTTGTAAGTTAAAAATATTACATCGATGTATCTTAATGAAGATAAATATAAAAATAATAATTAAAACATGTATTTAAGTAATTATAAGAAATATTTTTTGGTGAACAAAGGAAAAAAGCTCAAAACTAGAAACCTCTAGGAAAAGAAATGCCAACAGTATCAGCTGCTAGATAAAGAGAACCAAAAAATGGAATACTACTTGCAACATCCCATTTTTTTTAGAAAAATGAAATATTAATAAAAAGGTGTAATTTATTTAATAAACTTAAATTAATTTAATATTTGTATTTATTAGAATAATTAAATTAAGATTGATGTTAGAGAATAAATAAATAAAATAAATGTTGGTTTAAATGGTAAGCAATGTTAACTTTGGGTTTGCTTTTAGAAGCCCAACAAATGGTTAAGTTAGGGTAAAATTAGGGGTCTGTTGCACTTTAGTTCACATTTCTTTCTGACTCTGGAGGTAGGAGAGAATGCTGCTGACAAAATCTTGCCAAGGGAGTTTGAGGAGCAACATTTGGGGAGTGAGACTACACCTTCACAATCAAGATCATCCTTTGAGGTAAGGGGGTGGACAATCATCTCAAATGTGGCATGTGTAGCGAGATGAGTAGTGAGGTGATCCCTAAGCTTCAATAGGTTTATGTATGTCATTGAAGGGTTATGAACACCTGAAGCGAGTGTTGATAATTAATATGTTTTTGTGTGTGATTTTGTGAATATATTGTTCGTCTTATTTATCATTATATTTGGGCCAATTTCTGACAGAGAGTTAAAGCCTAAAGATACTTTCACGCAGTCTTTTCTTTGCACATTTTCAACTAACCATCGTAAAGAGCTCCTTTTTAAGTGTTGCTCACTATGCTAGCTGCTTGTTTGTTTAAGTGGGATTTGTATTTGAATAACAAGAATGTTTTGGTTCTTCTAATTCACTTCTCTGTATTTGGTGGTTATTAATATAACTAATGAATGTTTGTGTTAATTTTGTTGGATTGATGACTTTGAGATGTTCTTTTTTATACCCTATAAACTAGTGTTCTTAAATCTGCATTAATAATAACAATCATAGTGTCCTTTTTGTAGTCCCTTGTGATTGGTTATAACAGCTGAGTTGGTTAGAGATGAAGTATCATTGATTAATCATTGTTTGGTGTGCTTGTTTATCATTGCATTTGATATGTTGCTTCATACGATTATAAATTGAGATAAAATAGACTAGGTATAATTAATTTGGCATTGAGGTGTTCCCTTTTTATACCCCAAAAGGTGACGATAGTAATAATTCATTGGATGGTTGGAGTAGTGCCTTTTCGGTTTCTTGTGATTAGTTATAACAATTGTTTAGTTGAGAATGAGGGTACCATTAGTTTATTATTATTTTACATATGTTCTATCTTAAGGGTTAATTGAGAATAATTTAATTTCAATTTCATAATTTAGAGGGTGCCTTAGGAAACCTTAGGAAAGAGAAACAATGCAAAATCATAGTACCTATTTTACTGTTAGCGTTCATGATCTTCAGATGAGAATACCGATAGGAAAATGATGCAATTTGAGAAAGTGATCTTCATGAAAGTTGTACTCTTAGATGTTATCTAACTAATTCCATTGGTTTCACCCAAAAAATGATACCTATAACTGAAGTTATGATTATATCAGTGACTAAAGGTCGAACTGCCAGAATGAAGCATATTTTACAATTAGCATTTATGCTTTTTGAACAAGAAAACAGATAGGAAAAAGATGTAATTTGAGAAAGTGGTATTCATAAAATTTTTATCCCTAGATGGTATCTAACTAATGACGTTGGTTTTTATTCCAAAAGGATACCTACAGCTCAAGTTATGATTAGATTAGTGACTAAAAGTTGAACTGACATAATTAAGCGATAAATTCATGTTTCCTCCAATATTTAACATAATAAATGTTTGTTTTAGCCCTTGAGGTTAACACAAGAGTTGTAGATAAATGTGTTATCTTTTAAACTAGATAAAAAAAATATCATAGGATTAATAAATCTTTAGATATCGCGTTTATACTCCACAAAGGTAAAAAAGACTTATTAGAAAATAAGTGAGAAAATCTTCAAAACTTAGAAAATGTTGTGGTGAGCTATGAATGTAATAATCCTACGTGTATATGTATGAAAGTGAATATATTTAATATTATAAATGATATTTTGTGCATGACAATATGTGCTTTGGATAATTTATGTTGAAAAGCTTATTTGTGTTAAGAGTCAAGTCTAAGGTGTTGCTTAGCAGTGTGTGAACTCTGAATTGCTTGATCCTTTGTGAAGTCTAGACTTTGTCAGGAAGTGCTTAAGTCTTTTTTCATAGCCATATGTTTAGATGTATGATGTATCTTATGATTATGAGTGTTGTGTATGATTGAATGTTTGAAAGTTACTTATGGTGTGTGAATTAGGGGTTTGTTTCAATGTGTGATATTGATGTTGATTTCAATTGATACATAATGTGTTGATGACGTTGGTTAGAGTGTGCTTGATCAGGTGTTCTCCTAGTTGTGGTTGGGGATGGAGTGTGATGACATGATTAGATGTTGATATTGTTATTTATGTTATGATGATGGTCAATGTGTGCCTAATGAGATGTCATCCTAGTTGCAGTTGGGGTGGAGTGTGATAACATGATTAAATGTTTGCATTATGATTTATGTTGTGGATGACATGACGCATGAATATGGCAGTCGAAGAAGCTTTTGTAAGGATCGCTCATTGTGTGGTACTCTCGACCAGATTTTCTTTGGTTGTTTTGCATTGCACTGTTGTACCTATGTGTTATTGGCATAGAAAAAGATTCACTTCAGGTGGACCTATGGTGATATGGTTGTACTTACGTGTTAATGGCGTAGAAGAGGACCGCTTTAGACACGTACTTGAGAGAGCATGCATGAACATCATTAGCATGAATGTATTATTGCATGTGGATGTGTAATCTCTATTATTGGTGTGAAATGAATCTATATGTATTTTTGGTACTTTAATTGACTACTCATTTTCTTTATATGTGCTTTAACATGCATGAGACATATTCTCACCCCTTGCTATTTGTTGCATTTTGTTTCGGCTGAAAGCCATTTTCAGGTATGCAAGATCATAGTGATATTGTTGGTTATGAATGATTTGACTTTTCTTTACCTTCTCGTGGAGATGCTCTGAATAGGTGTGACCTTAGGCTAAGGAGAATTATTTAATATTTTTTGTTATGAAGATGAATTATTCAATATTTTAATAAGTTTTGGTAGTTGAGAATTTTGTAAAAAGCTCATTTGTAAAGTCTAATGTATTTACTTATATGCTATGTTTTATTATATTATAATTTTCAAAAAAAGTGTATATTGGGAGATGTCAATCATTTTACCTAAATTCAAAATCTACTATTTTAATAAAACAAACTTTTTGTTATTTTTTTAATTAATGAATAAAGTGTTTGAGGGTAGAAGGGTGTCACACTATCAAACATAATAATGTCATCTGAACATGAGAGACCATGATTTGCCAAGCAGTCAGCAGTCTGCTTTGCTTCTCCATAAATGTAATTATAAGATACATTAATTTATTATAATCTAAAAATATAATTTTTTTTCTACTAACTATTTTTTTAGGTAATCATATTTTTTTATAAATATTATAATCTAATAATATCAATTTTGTAAACTTAATCATTAAATATTGCAAACTAGGGAATTTCTCCTTGCAACTCTATAATTTCTCCTTGGACCTCCATAATTTTTTTAAAATGACAAAAATGCCATAGTAAAAAAAGTGAAAATTTCATTGCCTCTCTCGCACCTCTCTCATAAAAAAAATTGCAATTACAAGTTCGAATAGGCTTGTCCAGAGCCATAAAAATATTTGCAAATTTTTTTATAAGTTCGGATGGGTTTGGCTGGACTCATAAAAAAATTTGCACATTTTTTACAAGTTTGAATGGGCCTGTCTAGAGTTGTAAAAAAATTCACAAATTCCATTATCCAAACTTTATTTCCAATTTGAGTAAAAAAATTCACAAATTCCATTATCCAAACTTTATTTCCAATTTGAGTTTAACACGTTCTGCTCTCATCCTCTAGTAACAGTTTCTCTAAGAACCTTCCTATTACAATTACAACAAGGACAAAGAAAATGAAAATTAAATAAAGAGATAACACAATGATAGGAAAAGAGAAATGAGAGGTCTGGACAATGGAATTTGTAATATTTTTTTACAAGTCCGGATGGGCCATCCTAAATTGTAAGACAATTTGCAAGTTTTTATATGAGTCTGGACAGACCCATCCGGACTTGTAAAAAAATTATAATTTTTTCACAAGTCTGGATAGGCCCATCCAAACTTGCAAACAAATTTGATTTTTTTTTAAAGTCTAGATTGCGTTGTCTGGACTTGTAAAAAAAATTACAAATTTTTTTACAAGAGAGGTAATTAAATTTTTACTTTTTTTACCTATGACATTTTTGTTATAGCACATTTTGTCATTGTTTATTCTGTTCAATGTTGTATTAGCATGCATGTTGTCTGCATCATTGTTTGTGTCATCCACTAAAGTGGCCTTTTGCTTGAGGACAAGAAAAGCTTTAAGTTTGTGAGAGTTAATAACTGCTTAAATTACCTATTTTTACCTAGGTAAAATAGCGCAATTTTCCTAATTCCTTCTTATTTAAGACATTTTTTTCCTTTATTTTCATTTAAAATTAGAATTATCTAGGAATTTAGTTTTAGGGGTATATTTATATATACTTTATGTTTATTTTCTTGTTTTATTTATTTTGAGTCAAGTAGTGAGATAAACTGATAAAATGACAATAGATTTGAGCTCATTGGTGTTGTGACCACTTCCAGGAACCAAATGATCAAGATCTAAGTGCATAGTAGTGGCAACAGAGAGGGGCAAAAAGGTCAATCTGGGCGTCGAACGCCCAGATTTTGGCTGCCCAGCGCTCGGCTACAAATGGGCTCCCAATGCCCACATACGTGGCTACCTAGCATAAGCGCAATTAGGGCCATGTGTCCCAAAAGCAACACCAAACACTCGCGTTTCCACTGCCTAACGCTCGTGAACAGATTTATCTTTATATTACACATCTTTTGCTGGAGAAACAGGGGGTTACACATCATATAAGTTAATGATATTCTCTAGAACCATCATCCATCATCATGCTTATTCATCCCGATGGTTAGTTAGGTTCTGTTATTTATTTGGGATTTGATGTAGCTTTACCTGAACTCATTTGTATGTTTGTTCTATTAATCTAAGTTTACTTTCCATTGTTAGTAGTCTTCTTTACCTTGTTCTTTATTGTCTTTATGTTTTGTGGATTTTTCTTATTGAATGAACTTGAGAGAGGGATTTTACTTGCGAAATGAGAAAAGCTCCAAATGGGGTTTATGTCTCGGGAGAGAGTAAAACCCATTGGCTATCTTGAGCTCCTTTTGTTAACATGGGTTATTTGACTTTAGATTATGTGAGGGATCCATGGTCTAAAGTCCAAATAGCTTAGTCTCTTGCTCTTGAGGAATCGGAGTGGGGATATTTTTATGAGTGATAGGAACATGGGAGTGAACGAGGATTTTGGGTTTATTGATGCATTTAAGGGTTGGTTTAGTGAGTCAAATCCAACTAAATATCATACGTGTAACCACCATTTTTATTTACTTTCTGCTTTATTTAATTTATGTTTGGTAGTTTCATTTACTTCTATTTTTTTTTTGTAAAAGTAAAAAGTATTGACGTTTCTGAGTATCAACAAGTCCTTGTGGATCACCTTGATATATTTATCAGTTACTACAATATGATCGGTTCACTTTCCAGGAGTAGAGTAGAAAAGTTATGCTTTATCACTAGCTTATCCATTACCGTGCGGAGCTGCAAGACATGTATCTTGGTGATTGCTTGTAAGTAAGATTACATAAGCTAATTGTCTCAACCGTTTCAGAGTTACAACTGATTCCATTTTAGGGGTAAGGGTTATCAAAGTACAGTTGATTTCCCTTATCATACTAGTTCTGTAAACATTTCTTCAATCAAATTGTAGAAGGATTTATTGATGGTGCTCCAGTTAGCTTTATAGAAACTAGCCTATAAGTTGTCCTCCCTTGGCACTTTGAAATTAACCATGGCAAATAAAGCTTTTCGAATCTCCACTCAGGATACTAAGGTGTTAAGTTTATTCCACTCCTCCTCTAGTAGACATGGGAAGACACCCTGGTTAAAGCCCCATAATGATTCTCCTCCTTATAAAGATTCATATATAGGAGGTTAACCATTCTTTCCAATTCTTCAGAATCATTGATCCAATTGTCATTGTCATCTTGGATTGCTTCAATTTTGTTTTTTCTCCTTTGGATGACAGTAACTCCATGAAAGTACTTGGAATTTCTAACCCTAAATGTAATCCATTTGACACAAAATCGTTGAAACCACAACATCTCCTCCTGCATCACCTATTAATAATTCTTCCATAAATTTTCCTGTCTCTCCTTCAAGTATCCATATGAAGAAATGTCTAGCTACTGGTTAACCTTGTCTAGTTGCTTTATAAGATGCCTATTTCTTGTGAAAATATTTCCAAACACTTCTTTATTCCATTTTCGGAAGGCTTCATGAAGCTTGGGCATCCGTCCTTACCAAGTCTCACTTGGACTCCAAAATTTTGTAAGGAACCGTTGAAAATTTGGATGGTAAAGCCAACCTACCTCAAATCGAAATGGTTTTTGCCTCCTGTTAACACTTCCCTTGCTTGTCATGCTGATCAGGATTGATTGGTGATCAGACTTTAAGAACTAAAGTTAGACGAGGATAGCCTGTTGGAACCTTAAGTGCCAAGGTATGTTGATCAACATACAATCTAGTCTTTCCCTCAATTAGCCTCTCTTCTAGGTGAAAGCAGGTCCTTGAAATCGTAGATCTAACAAGTTATTAGATTGAACAAAATTCATGAAATCAGACATATCTCATTAAGATTATGATGGCGACCCACCCGCCTATTCATGTTCCTTGAGAATTAAGTTAAAATCACCAACCATAGTCTATGGACCATGGTATTCAACGACTACCTCACCAAGTTTTTCCTAGAGGGGTCTCATTTTGAATATGTTGGCTCTCATACATTACTGTGAGAAGCCACTTAGATTGCCTCCTCCAGCGAACATTGAGGTGTACAAACTGGTGATCCTTAGTAAAGACTTTTACATTCCAATTGAACTATTTTCAAAGGCACCAGATTCCACTAGATTTCCCTATTGTGCTTCCAATATGCCTGCAATCAAAGCCTAATCTCAATACAATTTTTTAAGGCCTTTCATTATTGACCTGACTTTCTAGAAGTAACATTAGACTTGCATCATAATTATGAGAAGTGTCTTTCACAAGAGAACTAAAACACTGCAACCTTGCACCACCATAATTCCAAGCTAAGAAATTCATTTAATATGGATTAGTTGGTGTAGCCTTGGAGAGGATCATCTCTTTATCCTCTAGGCTACCATGGAGACTTTCCTTCTTAAAGTTCTCTTTCCCTGATTGCTTCCATAGGTCATTTATGAAACACTTTGGTTTTCCACGTGCTTTCGGATCTCGCCCATTCCCAAGAGAAGTGTTGAAGACTCCCTCAATACCAAAACATGGTCTGTAGGAGTCATGATCTTCTGGACTCTATCACGCACTCCCATAGAGGGAGGTACTTGCTCAGTTTTCCGCAGCGAGGTCTATAAGTGGATTAGGTGTTGGGGAAACCTGAAGATGAACTTCTTGTTATTCTCTCATATAGATGAATGATATCAAGTTCCTTGTGAGCCTTCATGCATTTTATATCTTGGCTAGTTGTCTCATTGACTTCTTGTTCTACAAGGCTCGACGTCGCGATACTCGTGACTGGTTTCATGTAGTTCCCGTCTACTCTTGTGTCTGAATTCACACTACCCTACATGTGGTTTGCAAACTCTGTGTTGGCTTTTCTAATTGAGGAATACGTTTATTCCTTGGACCATTGGTTTGTCCTACGCGAGATGTGCACATTTTTCCTTGCAATTTCGTGTGTCTCCTTGTTCCCAGCATAGTAGTCACACTAGTTGATAATGTGCCTTGATCAACTTTATCATTCATAGTGCTTATAGGTGTTGGTCCAAGGAAGGTAGCATTCTCATGTGCATACTTTATGATGCACTTTGTTTTGCCTTGTGTCACTGACACTCTTCCTAAAGTGGTCAGAACCATGAGCTAACTATGCTTAATTTGTCCTTCCGTCACATGTCACTTCTTCTATGGCTAGGCCATGTCTCGTGATCTTAGGCTGTTGGATTTGTTTCTAAAGTTATTCACTAAGATCCAAAGGCCATACAATTTTATGGCTTTCTAATTAGGCGTGAATTTTGTTGTCTCTGCATAGGTGTCTTGCCTTGAAGTATCATGTTTTCTTTTCACATTAACAGTATTTGTGATGAGTGTAGAATATGCCCAGATATCAAGTGCAACTTGTGTATCCTGTGGTATGGCGACACCATCGTCACATTTTACTTTTGCTTCTAAGGTTCAGAACCCCAAGGTTTTGCCCAACATGGCCATCATATTCAATCTTTTTCATGGCTTAAACCACTCCTGTAATTTTTCATCAGATATATTTATCTCATTAAATCAATTTGTGTCTTCTATTGCTAGGTAGAAGGTGTTACCTCTTTCTCTTAAACCCCAAAGAACTGCCCATCGAATTTAAAGAACGAAGTCCATCCGTGTTGAGTAGTTTTATCTTGTACGACATGTTTGACCTATCCATTGGGTTAGGTGAAACCCTTTTTCCATCAATATTTGTGTGCTCATCAATGGTTGTCTTGCGTTTAACCTTTTGATTACTCCTCAGTAACAAGTCTTCTTCTCGAGACCTCCACCAAAGCCCTAGTAGAGTATTTGCTTTCAACCTCGTTTGAAATTTCTGAGAAAAAATACTAATGCAACAGACACCAAATCTCATAAGGAAAGTACTAATAACCTAGTTTTAATTTTGAGTCTTTAGTTTGATTTTTTTAATTTTTAAAAATTATTAACAATTAAATTTAAATCATATTGATAATTCTTTTTTGAATAAAATAAGTGAACTATTTTATAATTTCTCTTTTAATTCATTATCTTTTGAATTAAAGTCATACTAAAAATTAATATTTTTAAATTGACAGGTTTCTTATTTTCATTATTAATTTAGGCTTTTATTAGGGAGAGATTTTTGTTTTTAGTTTTAAATTTTGAAAAAATCAAAATTCTAACTTAGTCAAAATCACGGATAATTAATTTAATAGATAATTGTATTTAAAAAAAAACTTTTGACTTAATCAAAATGTAAGACAAAAAAGTGGTTATAAATTGAGTGGGATTCAATAAAGAATAATATTGATATTTTGAAAGTGGACAACATATAAGCCAATTGGCTTTATTCCTTATATTTTTTAACATAATAATAATAACTTTTTTGCGACATTCTTAATTAGTTAGTGTGATATTCTTTTATATATACTGATAACAAAATAAATAGGTTTTTATTCTTGACATATATCTCTCTCTTCATACATTCTCTTCATACATTTATTATGGCCAATTTGCTTTGAAATCTTTTTCTATTTCTTCTTTTAGTTAAACTTTTTTCTTTTACTAATTATTTTATTTTGCTTATACTTGAATTTTGGAAACAAAAGTTCGCTCTAAATTTTTGGAGGTGCTGCTTCCTGACAGGAACATGAGAAGTATTACATGAATCATCATCGAAAAAAAGTTTCCTATCACTTTGTGTTCTCTATTATTATAATAATAATAATAATAATAATAATAATAATAATAATAACCACTATTTAAAGCATTTTTTACATATAGTAAACAAATATATAACATATTATATATATAACAAATAATATATATATATATACACACATAATATAGTAATATGATAAATTAAAAAACACTATTAAATATTAATAAGTAATAACAACATATTTTTAATTTTAGAATAATAAATTTTTATATAAGTATAAATATAAAATTAAAAATATAAAAAAATAAAAAAGATAAAATTAAAAAATTTTAAGAATATTTTTAAAGAAAATGACATGTGAGAATTGTTAACGATTTTCTATACATAATAATACATAATAGATAGATATTCATCATAATACATAAATAATATATATAATATTAAAATAAATAAAAATAATAATAATAATATTTTTGTATAATTAATTTAAAAAGAAAACATATAATTCAAATAATAAAAAAATAATATCTTATAAATTTAACTAAATTAATATATATAATAATAAGATGAATAAAATAAAAAATTAACAAAAAGAGATTTAAGATCATAAAAAATCTAAATAATATTGATATGGGTTCATATAAACTTTTTTGTACATATACATATAAGTAATAAATATTGCAATTGAAAACAAATATTATACAAATAAAAAAATATTTATATATAAAGAATAAAAATTAAAATTTCTTATTGGAAAACAAAACTTATATATATAAAGACTTAATAAAAATGTTTTCCTTTAATATAAGAACAAGGTAAATAATTAAATATAAATAATAATTTATTTTTATGTTAGAAAAAAAACTTTAAAAATAATACTTAAAAGTTAAAATAAATAATTTTATATTTGTTATATATTAAACTCATATCTAAGAAAAAGTATATTCAATATATATAGATTTTTTCCATATATAACTTTTAACTCACAATTATTATGAATATTATTAATATTGTGTAAAGCATAATAATTTATAATTATGATTAAATATAATATTCATATTAATTAGGATATGATTCATATATTTAAATAAATATCTTATAAATATATATAGAAAAATTATTTTATCACCTATTTGTTAATTGTAACATTATAAAATATTATCAAATTGTAATAATATTAATTTTATTTTTTATACAAAATATTTTTAAAATTAAAAATATTATACTATCTTTGTATGTTAAAAAAATTACATCGATGTGTCTTAATAAGAATAAATATAAAAATAATAATTAAAACATATACTTATGTAATTATAAGAAACATTTTTAGGTGAACAAAGGAAAGAAAAAGCTAAAAATTAGAAACCTCTAAAAAAATAAATGCTAGCAGCAATACTATCAAACATAATGATATCAGCAATCTGATTTGCTTTTATATAAATGTAATTATAAGAAAAATTGGGTTCTTATAATCTGAAAATATAATTTTTTTTTACCAACTATTTCTTTGAGTAATTATATTTTTTCTAAAAAAAATAATAATTACAATTTTGTAAACTTAATCGTTAAACATTGCAAAATAAGTGAGCTGATTATTATTTAGCTATGTCATTGTTTATCACTTACATTTAATACCAATTTACCAATTACTTGACACAAATGTATAAATTTTAAAATTTAAATAACACAATGATTTAAAAAATATGAAAAAAAAAATTTCAAAATAAAAAAAAATGAGACATGACAGAGTTAAGCTATATTAAATTGATTCATTAATCATATCCATCATTTTGCAAATATATACAATATATATAATACCTGAAATATATGAAAAAAAAAATTGAGGATCTATAAAATATTTTATTTAATAAAAATTAGTTATTCAGATAAAACAATCATAAAAAATTATTTTATTAATTTTGATATTGCAATAAAAAATCTGAATACTAATAATATGAAATAAATTTAGAAAAAAACTTCTAATTTAATGAAATCAATATTAAATTATAATAATATGCACAATTTAATTTATAATTTTTTTATAAACCTTAATTTATAATTAAAATATAAACACAAATTGATTCATGATCGTAGTCAAATTCCTTGTAATGCGTGTAAGAATAATAATACTTTTCTCTTAGTAGTTAACACCTATTTTTTATATTGTTATATATTTAACACCTATTTTTTGTATTGTTATATATTTAAGACCTAAAAAGTATAGAAAATATAAATATGATAGGTAATATGATGTGATATATGGATAGAAATATAATATAAAAAATATAGACATGATAGATAATATGATGTGATATGAACAAGAATAGAAAAAAAAAATATTAATGAGTGTTTAAAATAGAAAATTAATAGTTAAAATATCATTGGATTAAAATAATTTTATGTCATCCTAAATTTATTTTATTTAGGAATAATAAAAGGAATTATTTTATTTTATTTTGATATTGAAAATAAAAATTCTATGAAACTAAAATTAAATTATAGATATTGATAATTTAAAATAAGATAAAAAACAAGCTAGGTACAAAATTTGTTGAAATTAATATTAAATTACAGAAATAATCATAATTTATTTTTTATTTCACACGCAAGCATCATGTATTCGAAGATTTCGTGGAAGCATGTGGCTATGTCATGAATTCTCCATAGCAACAAAATAAATATATATATATATATATATATATATATATATATATATATATATATATATATATATATAATTTTTCTCCACGGTTACTTCTTAATAAAATTAGGCAAATAAAATGTTCTCTACAAAAATGTTAGATCTAAGCAAAATATAGTTTTAATAATAAATTCAAAAGAAATATCATATATTATTCATAATCCTTTGAAAGTACATATAAAATCAGTCAAAGTCTACTATTGCTAGTAATATGAAACCTCTAGCTCCATATTAAACTAAACAATAATAGAATAAAGATTAGAGTTTATATTGGAGAAAGCATATTACAGCGGTAATGTGACTGGTATCCATCAAGTAGTGGTGGCAAGGCAAGCAAAGTTACTTCTTATTTACTGCGAATTCTGAAATTCGATGATAATATTCTTCAAGATAAATTCATTGGGTTGACTAGTCCAACCAACAATATCAACATTAATGGGATTATAACAATCGACAAGTCTAATGGGTCCATTAGTCCACTAAACAAATTGATTAGACCAATTCATAGACCCTCCAAGTTGTATACTTGAATTTAGATAGCAATACTGTCAACTACAATTTACCGTATCATTTGACTTTGAGATTTGTTATGAAAACAATTGATATGACTTTGTTGTAAGTAAATCTTTCTTGAGCTATGTTTGGCGTGCAGCTAAAGTAAGTATCGCCTTGTTGTATATCTCTTAGGATACTAACTCTACCTCCAACATACTGATTTGTTGCATGTGTAAAATTCATTCATGGAAGTAGTGATAATATGGCTCTGAGAAATGTTGTGCATGTAATTGGGTTGGCTTAGATAGGAGACAATGAAACTGATGTTGTTTCATTGTGATTCACATTTTTCGCATGTCAATTCTTTTATGACAAGCTAAAATCTTAACATTGACATTAGTAAGGAATGACTCTAATTTCTCCTCTCCCATGTTGCTCAAACATGGATCACAAGTTGGATACTTGATGTTTCTGGCTTAGTTATGCAAGTTGGAAATCTCAGCTTCAATCATTCCTCTCTATTCTCAAAAAAGGCTTAAATATCAAAAGTTTTGGAATGTCTGTCAATCCTCTTATAGTCATAGTTTTCAACGATGGAACATACTACTGCAAGGTCTTAGGGCCAAGTCACCGGTCCAACATCACCATTACCGTCATCGTACACAATCAAGCAGGCTTCAACTTGACACAAGATGGAAAATTCAGAAAATTTTTTAATTAGTATTTTCTTTCTCTACATAAAAGTCTCAACACAGGGTTTCAAGGGTACTCTTGCACAACCGATGTTCTCTTGGTTAGTAGGATGAAACTTGATCTACAATCTATAATATATAATTAAAGAACCAACATAGGAATAATTAAAACAAACATGATCCTCCGTAATAGAATATGCAGAAAAGATAAAAGTATAAATAAAAAAAAAAAAAAGAAGACATGAGTAATAGATATTAATCCAAATGCAACAATTACATATTCAAGGCAAACCAAATAATTACAGGTTTAAGCACAACTTAAAACTCATATGTGATTTGTATTTTTTTTTTATTTTATGAAAAGAATTAACTTAAGCAATGAAATAAAGGGCATGAACTAATTATTACATGTTTTATGTAGGATGGATAAACAGAGTGAAAAAAAACTTTGTATTATTGATTAGGTCACAATTCTTGAATCTTCACATGTTCAAATTCAAGAAAACAGTCCAATGTGTTTTCTTTTATTTCTTTCCCACTGATATGCTGTTTTTTTTCTTATTTATACATGCTAATTTACTATTTTACTTACGCCAATTGTTTATTTTCTATCAATTCATCAAATATTAAATTGTAAGTTTTCTAGTAAAATATATTATTTTGTTTTAAATTACCAAAATAAATTATGATTTTCTAATTTATTTATTTCACAAATCTTTATTTATCAATGTAAATTTTTATTGAAGACGACTATTATATTTATACCATTTCAATATTTATGCTATATTTTCTAGTAAAAATTTAAAACGGATCTTCTAAATATTCGGTCTTAATAAATAGAGCAATTTTATTTAACCAAAATTCATGTTTAACAATTGTAATATTTAAATTCAAAACATTTTGTCTTGACACATCTATAATTTATTATTTGTGGGACCTAATTAATAAGAACATCTTAAAAAATATTGAAGATTTATTTATTCTTTTACATGGTAAATATTTCTTTCTTTGTATTTTCACGTTTTGTTACATGATTTTCTTTTTTATTTATTTCACAAAATTTCTTTTACATGGTCAATATTCTTTCTTTATATTTTCACTTTTTTTACATGTTTTTTATTTTTCTTTTATTTCAAAAAAAAATTCCTTTACAATATATTTATAAATTATATATTTTATATCATTGTTTATTGTTATATTTCTTATGATTTACCTCCTTATTTGTACCCAATTTCAAGTTAAAAAATAGGTATATAATAATGGACAAAAGGTAATTGAGACAATTTACATTGTGTAGTTTTAAAATTTTAAAAATGAGCAATTTCAAACTTTAAAAAAAATGTCATTTTTTTTAATTTACAAATGATAGTTATAATTTCTTAGAGAATTTGTTTGGATAGAAATTAAGATTAAAATTTAAAAATGAATATATATAAAGTTAAAAAAAAAACTCTTTCTCACATTCCTAAAAATTGACTTTTTATGGACAGAAAAATATGAAAAAGTGGTTTAATAATTAAAAAAATGGTTTAATAGTTAATAATGGTTTAAAAAAACTAATTTTTTCTCACCTTCCTAAAAAATAATTCTTTGTCACATTTTCAATTAAATCATTTTTTTTCAAATATAAAAGTTTAAAAATAAGATGTTAGCCCCAACTTCCAAAAAACAAGTTACATCAAAGTGAATAAGTTTGATGCCACAGATGTAACATGCTTCTAACTCAACATTTTAATAGTAAAAATTAGAGGAAATTAAAATTTAACACGACTAAAAAAGTTCACATGAACACACACTTCACTTTAATAATTCTCAAAAAACTCAATGTTATAAAATTATACTTCTCTTGCCAAATTAAACAACAACCAAAACTCTTATAAATTATGATTATCAAAATGATAACAAATCCTTATGATAAATAGGTTCCATACTAATTAAAAATAATTAAACATACTACTAGCCCATTGGCGGATGTCACATGCGTATTAGAGCAGCCCAATGACTCAGGTCTCTCCCTTGATACCAACTTCTACCTCTTTTGCTGCCTTTTGACCTATGGACATTCAGTCCTAAAAGAAAACAAACAACATAACAAGAAAATGGATAAAAATGTGACTTATATATATTAAGGCATGCAAAGAATAACACTACCTCTTACATATCATATATCATATGATTATACAGTCACTTACAACTTCTCAATCACATATAGATGTATAATAGCATATGGAAACATGTTAACAACACTCTAATACAATTTAACGTTCACTCATCAAACACATGCAATTCGTCTTTATGCAAAAATGTGTTACAATCATGCACATGTTGTCCCATGTAAGTTTGTCCTAGACATATGCCTCTTCTATGTCAGTCACGTTTAGGTTCCATTGGCATAAACCTCTTCTACACTAGTCATGTGTAGGTTCCAAACGGCAAAAGTCCTCATCTAAGCCAGCCATGCGTAGGTTCCAATAGGCATAAGGCCATATGTGGTGATGCAACCAACTCATTAAGTCCACATCATCGCCTATGCCTCTCCCATTGTGGTGAACTATGAACATTGCTATTAAATTTTGTGCCAATTTATAACGAGCAATTTTAATATGACAATTAACATATAACTAAATTGTCCAGTTTTTTAATTTAAAAATAGATAGTTTTAAATTTAAATAATTACATTGTTATTTGTATCATCAATAACTAAATTTAAAAAAAATAGAAAAATTGAAAACTATATTTGAAATTTGTAAGAACAAGTATAAATGTTAAACAAAGATCAATAAAATTAAAGATAGAATAACATGTTTTTAAAAAGAATGTAGAAAAGAACATAAGTGGTTTTTGGAATTGAAAAAAGGAGTGAGGGAGAAAAGAGAAATTTAGAACAAGATAAGAAATTGCAAATAAAAATTAAAAATCATGTGCAAAATAGTTGTTGTACCCTTGGTGAGACTCTTGGAGATCCCTCTCTCTTCAAGCCACTTCTCGCCCTTAAGCGCTCATGGTTAAAAGGCTATGTACCCCCTGGTCGATCTCCAGGAGAGTCCTCTCTCCTCAAGGCACTTTTCGCTCTTAAGCGCTTGTGGCTAAAAGGCTATGTGCCTTAGTCGGTCTCCAAGGGAGCTCTCCCTCCTTAAGCCATTTCTCATCCTTAAGCGCTCGTGACTAAGGGGTTATGTACCCTTAGTCGGAAACAACCGATCGCTCTTGACCCTCACATTCATACCCCGACCGACCACTACCAAGAATAACAAACTACTATAACTAACGCTCCTTACACCTTATCTAAATCTCCTTCATATCTATATCTCCAACCACTTAATCATACTAAAATATTTGCATTCTCAGGATACCCATACCTAAGAATATCTATAAATACCCGGACACACCAACAAGAAAGTAAACGAATTCATGCTATAATAATGTTCTCATTATTGGTATCTTATTGTTAGAGAAACATGGATTCGAGAATAGTTGCAAACCTTAGATGATTAAAAAAAAGAATTATTCAAATTAACAAGATAAAATTAATCTTTTGGTACCTCGAGCTTCAGAGAGAGTCCTATCTTTTTCAACTTTATAGATCATGTTTTTCCCCCTTCTTTATTATTGATTCTCATGCTTACTTTTGGCCACAACAAAATTCACACCAAAAAAGAAAACAAATAGAAGATGAGAATTAGTTTTGCTAGAAAAAATGGCAGTTCTCAAGTAAAACCATATGTGAGTGTACATGTGTGTCATTAATATATTTTCTGTTTATTAGCATGTTAGTTACTATTATAATTAAAGGACATAATTTTCTAAAAAAATGTGAACACTAAAAGGAGTAGTTTGCTTTATTAATAGTATAGATAGATAACTAGGGGTGCTAAAAAAATAATTAAGGAATAAGAACATGTTAGAAATAAATTGTAAATTAAGAGCATAAAAAGAGTTTAAATATTTAATTAAATTTAATTTTAATCTTTATTTTATATATATATATATATATATATATATATATATATATATTAGACTAATTTTTTGTTTTTATTTTTTAATCTTCGAATGTGTAGTTATTTAAAATAACAATTAAGGATAAAATTAAAAACAAAATATGGACATCAAAAGGATTCATGGTGTTGATCACATATAACTTGAAGGAGAAGAAAAAATTTATTTATTTTTTATTTTGATATTCATTTTTCAAGTTCAAAATAATGAATTTTTTTGTTAACCTTTATTTAGCAGCATTTGAATGATATTTCATAATCACAAGGAATAAGGAATGATTAAGAAATGCCACCAATAGAGCAAGACAAATACAAAACATGAAAATACATAGGCAAGCTTACCCGCAGTTATAATATGTCATTTGAGATAATAGATCCCCACTACTACTTATATGTCATCTACTAATTAATTTAAAAAATACAATACTGTGGATGAATTGACCAATCATCAAAAGAAAAAGAGGGAAGCATTTGAGAACCCCTTGAGCCAAAATTTCACACCTTTGAAGACTAGATTACTCCTTGCAAGCCAAATTGACCTCACAGTGGCTAGCCAAATAATTGTCAAAGCTTCCTTTTTAGCTTCCCATTGACGTTAATGAGATGTTGCTACAGATGGAAAAAATAGTCAGAGGGTAAAGTCATGAATGGGTAAAGTCATGAAGTAACCAAGCCAGTAGTAGCAGCGCATCCAAACTTGATATGAAGACTTAAGGAAAACCGTATGTGTGACACTAATTCTGATTCAGCATGACACATAGGGCAGATATCACCATCCGTAAATTGAACCCCCCCTTTTTACAAGCTTCACCTTCACTGAATTCGGTTATGAGCAATCTTCCAAGCAAAGGCACTATCTTTGGAAGGAACTCTTACTTTCCAAATTGCTTTATAGAAAGGAGAGATATTAATGTGATATTTACTCTGGATTATCTAGTATGCTTCTTTTACAGCAAAAGGAAACCTCTGAGTCATGATTGTTTCCTCACATCCAATCATCTCGCTTATCAAGATTAATTTGAATTCCTCGAGAACCCTTTTCTAATTTAATTACCTACCTAATCTACCAACTAAGTAACGATCTTCTCCATGTTAGTCTCCACTCCCATTTATTATTCTGCAAACACCAACCTTAGAAATCAAGGATTCCTTTTGTTCTTAGAGCGCATGTAATCTAGGGAAAATTGATCAAAGACTAATCGAGTCCCTGCAAGCTCCATCCTAGAACTTGAATAATGAATCATCTCCAATTATAACCTTCACGTTCCACCTAAACAATCTCCAATCCCTTCCTCTTATGTAACCTTCACTGATCTTGCCACCATTAGGACCCTCCTTTCCACCTATCTGAAAATAGATTGCTCATGATATCCCTACATTTGGCCTCAAGAACTTTGACCCATAATGTATTTTCTCCGTTAAGAATTTTCCATCTCCATTTACCAAACACTGTTCTATTAAAGTCCTCCACAACTTTGATTCCTAAACCACCATGGTCTTTTGCTTGAACACATCTGTTAGTTGGGCTAATCTCTTTAACTTGTTTTTTATAGACAAATTTTAGTATTTGTTAGTGGAGAGATTTGAACCAACAACCTCTGCTTACCTTATCTCCCTACTTATGAACTTTTGTCACCGAACCAATCTTATAACTTTGATCTTTTTAATTTGTTATGTTTTATTTTCTTTCATTTTTATTTATTATTTTACTTTTTTAATTTATTTATTTGGTTGGTTCACCATCAAATCTAAAGAGACTTAAAAAATTTGAGGTGATTTTTATTTTAATATTTTTCAATTTTCTCATCAAATTATAATTTCTTTTTTTTTAATAATAGGTTGCTACATCACAAATACTATAAGCATGTTTTAAGTTTGAGAATTCATCTAATTATTGATGGATAGTTTTTTTCGTACAGCATTTTACTTACCATATATGTGATTTCATTTTATTGATTTTTGGTAGCTTTATGATTTCTAGCAAAAACACATACGCAAATATTCACATATATATTTCAATTTGACATTTAATTATATAATTTGCTATAGTATATAATATTTTTTATAATTTTGTATACTATTTTAACTTGGATTGTAGTAGTATATAAAACAACTTGCTCCATATATACACAAAGAATAATATAAGTTGAAAATAATAAATTCTATATAATTGCAAAATATACAAAATAAAATGCATTTGTTAATTATGTATTATTACCATGGTTTTGGAGTCATCAAATTTTTTTTAACTAGGTGACCAAATAATGACTACAATATTATTAATATATCTTATACATATAAGTTACTTTATTCTATTTAGGGTTTAGGGTTTTAATGTATTCTTATTTTATAATAAAATTGACATATTAATTAAATTTTATAATTTTCAAATTTAAAAAAATATATTAATTTACCAATTTCTCAGTTAAAGACTCCCATTTTTTAGATTTAAAAGATTTATTGGTATTCAAGATGCCAAGTTTTTTTTTCTATTCTACCTTAATTTTAATTCAAAATTAACTTATTAACTCAAAATTCAAAATTTTTGGTATTCAAGATACCAAGCCATTTTAAACTTTAAATTCTTATTATGTTTATCAAACATATAATTTTATATGATAATTTATAAATTTAAAATTATAACAATATATAATAAGATATAAATTTTGTATTATGTTAAATCCCAAAATATTATTTTCGGATTATATTTAAACTTTGGGAATAATCTACTTTAAAAACGTAACACTAAATTATTTTAATATAAATGAAAAAACAATTATAATAATAGCAAATTATTAACAATTATTTTCATTATCAATTAACAGATTCAAGTCATACTAAAATATTATTTTTATTTTTTATGAAACTTATTATTTTCAAAGTGATTTAAAGCATAGTTGCCAAGTTACATTAAAGCAGTTATTCACAATAAGTTTGATTACCAATTAGCAGATTTAAACCATTATCGTAGAATAGTTAATCGTGGGAATAGTTAACTTAAAAAATATAGAATTTAATATGAATATAAATGTAAAAGTCCAAATAATTTAATAAAACCCCCCCAAAAAAAAGCCAAATCATATTTTTGTTAGGTTAATTTGATTAAATTTGAGAATTAATTGTAATCATGTGTACTTACAAAGTATTTTAAATTTAAAATATATTTTATTCATGTTAGGTTAATTGGGCTCTTTTTTTATTGTAAAAAAAATTAGACATTTTTTATAAGTCAACAAATATATTAATAATGATATCTCAAGAGTTATAAGATTTGATTAGTGATAAAGTAAAGACATGAGGAAGGAGAGATCATGAGTTCAAATTCCTTCACTATAAAAACTAATACATTAACAATTAATATTTAACCTATAAAAAGTGCTACAAAACACAGTTTTAATTAGAATTGTTATAAGATTAGAGTTGTTATAAGAATAGAGTTGTTAAATACCTCTTTTAATTAATCAACTTATTTTAAAAAAATATAAATATTTAAATAATGTTTACATTACAAATAATGTTGACAGTTTCTAGTTTTCTATTAGTTTTCCTAACCATCAAAGGCATTAGAAAAGTAAAGGAAAAAGACGGAGAAAATTGATGGTCATAAATTTTTACAAAAAATTCAAATAATTATGAATCTAGAGTCAGACTCAATTATTACAAATAGTGAATTGAGTCTAACTCAATTTTATAAAACTGGCTTGTAAAAAGAGGTTTGCACCTCATTATATATTTTTGTTTATCCATATCACTAACCAATGTGGGATTTTCAATACACCCCCCTCATGTTGAGGACCGTACATCTCGAACGTGAAATTTATATTTTATGGATGGTTTGATAGCGGCCTAACAGTGGGTGACATGATATGCCCAACAACAATTCATTGTGGGTAGATCCAATAGTGACTCGATAAGTCCATAAACAAATCACTAAAATAGGCTCTAATATCATATTAGAAATGATAAATTTGACCTAACTCAATCTTATAAAACCAACTTGTAAAGTGAAATTTGCATCTTATTATATACTTTTGTTTACTCATATCATTAGGCATCTCCAATAAAAAGAGGTTGAATTTACATTCGCAAAAAGAATGGCATATTAACTGTCCACGAAATTGCACACCCGTCGTCAATCTTTATATAACACTTGTTTTCTTTGTTTTGCAACCATTATATCCATTCTCAGTTGCTGCATTAGTACATTTGTCAATTGCATCCATCATATCCACGTTACAAAGACATGATTCTTTAGTGGGAATTGGAGAAAGCAAATCTTGTGTTGTCTGTACACATAGCACATATTTGACTGCAAGTTGATTAACATATTGCCGCTGCAATAACTGAGATGTGCATACTGCACATATAATGCATATATGAATGATACATTGATAGGGCTGCAATAAATTTAAGGAGAATACTATGAACTGTTTATTACGCTAAGTGTGTGCAGATCATATTTATTTGAAATTAATTGAATGATAAATTTGTTAGTCATCAATTGTCAAATTTTAAAGTTTATTTAATTCTAAATTAATGATAATTTATTTCAATTATTTACAAAATAAATGATGCTAAATTATATATTTGTTAATTTTTGGGATTGAAAATTTATTATTATAAGATATTTATGAATCTCTCAGATCGATTGTTTTTATAATTAATTAATATACTAGGGAGTGACTTTATGTATAACATTAGGTTATTTATATATCTAAAGGTAATAGTGATTTTAATTGATATATATTTAGTTGTAAAATAATGATATATGTTTAATTTGGAATTAAATGTACAATGAATTTATTAATTACCAAAAGTGGTCAAATATTTTATTTTGTTTAATTCTAAATTATGATAATTGTACTTCATTGCAAATGCAATTATCTTTATGCTATATTGGAGATACAATATTTATTGGTTTATGATTGGTTGTTGTTCATTATTTATAAGGAATATTTGTGTTATCCAAAGGTGGACAATTGCTTAAAATTAATGACATTAAAGAGACCTTTTGACATACTTAATGTTTGCATATCCAAAAATAGCATGCATGTAGATTTAAGTATTGTTAATTGTCTAGTACTTGTATGTTTATTTTAGCATCATGATTTAGTTGAAATTGTTAGTTTAAGTATCATCCAAAGACAAACTTAAATGCATGACTATAATTGTTTTGTTTGAATCCATTAAAATTTCAAAGCATTAATGTATGAGCTTGTATATTGTTTGCAAATTCCACGAATTTATTTGGTTTGAGCAATGTGTATGGTTAAGTTTAATAGGCTAAAGTATGTTAACTGGTCTGAACAGATTCAATCTCAATTGGTGTGGTTGACCTAGATCTAGCAATAGTTATGGATGAAATGTCTCAACCATTACTAAGACCAATACGAATGTTGAAAAGTCTCTTTATGTGCATAAGCATGGTTGAAAATGTCAAGTCACATATGCTCAAAATAGAAAATGCAAGGAAATTCATAAAAAAGATTAAGGAGTACTCACAATCAAAGATAATTGACAAGTTTATTGTGGGAACTCTTATGAGTGAGCTGACGAATAAAAGTTTGATTGGTCACAATCCATTCATGATCATGTGACTAGAATGGCTAATTTGGTAGCAAAGTTGAAGTAAATGAGAATGGAAGGGAATGAAATCTTTCTAGTACAATTTATCATGAACTCTCTCCTTCCTAAATTTGGTGAGTTCCAAGTGAATTATAACACCATTAAGGATGAATGGAACTTTCAAGAATTAAAGTCATATAGGTTCAAAAGGAAGGGAGATTGAAGAAAGTGAAGGATCATTCTATCCTTTTCATGATTCATGATAGTACTAATAGTAGCAAGACCAAACTAGGAAGAAAGAACAAGCCAGACAAAGCGCCAAATGAAAGTGAATAAGGACAAAATTCCAAAGGATAAAAAAATGCTTCTTCTGCAAGAAGGTTGGTAACTTAAAGAAAGAATTTTTTAAAATAAAAGTTTGGTTTAAAAGGAAAGGTACATTCTATGTTTCTGTAAGTTTTGAATCAAATCTTATTGAAGTACCTATAATGCCTGATGGTTGGATTTTGGTACTACCACTCACGTGTCTAATATTATGCAAGAATTTCTTTCAATCTAGCTCATAAAAGGAATTGAAAAATATTTGTATACAAGTAACAAAATGAAGACATTGATAGAAGGAATTGAGACTTATAGATTATAATTTTTGACAATGATTGTTGTCTAGATCTTGAAAAGTGTCTTTAACTTTTGGTTGTGCTAGAAATTTAGTTTTTTTTTTTTTTTTGCAAAGTTGGATTCTTTAGGTTTTAATTTTAGGATTGGAAATTATATTTTTCATTTGTATAAACTTGTGTATTGTTTTGGTTACAGTACCTTATTGAAAGGTTTATATCGTTTAAATCTTGATGTTGATTTTCTGAATCTATGTTTAATGTTGAGCATGTTATTGGTAGTAAAATGTAGTGCATGGAGTGAATGTTTTACTTTCTTATGACATTAAATATTGGGTCACATATCCAAAGAAATGATGTTGAGGTTAGTGAAAAGTGAGATCTTATCTCAATTGGATTTTGATAATTAGATGTGAGTGGATTACATTAAGGATAACCAAACCAAATACATATCAATGAATCCCATCACAAGAAGCAGTTAACTTCTCGAGTTAATACTCACTGATATTTGTGGTCATTTTGACATTTTGTCTTAGGGCGATGAAAAGTATTTTATTAATTTTATTGATGATTTCTCATGTTATTGTTGCATATTTACTACATGAGAAATCTCAATCGATGGATGTCCTTGAGGTATCATTAATGAGGAGGAAATGTAGTTAGATAGAAAAGTGAGAGTGGTGAAATCTGATAGAGGCAATTGATATTACAGTATAATCGATGAGAATGGACAATGTCCAGTCCATTTGCAATGTTTCTCAAAAGTCGAGGCATATGCGCACAATATATATGCCTAGTACGTTGCAACAAAATGGTGTAACTAAAAGGTGGAATGGTACCCTTATAGACATTATTAGGAGTATGTTGATTTATAACAACGTTCCTTTATCTTTGTAGATGGATTCATTAAATACTATTGTATATCTACTTAACAAGGTTGCTAGTAAAGTAGTTCCTAAAACTTCTTATGAATTATGGACTGAAAGGAAACTCAAAATTTAAGACATCTTCATATTTCGGGGTTTCCCAACAGAAGTAAGGATATGCAATCCACATGAAAAGAAGCTCGGTGTAAAAATCATTAGTGATTACTTCATCAGCTATCCTAAAAAGCCAAAGGGATTCAATTTCTATAACCCTAACCATCATACAAGATTAATTGAGTCTGGTAATGCTCGATTCATTGAGAATGGTTAGTCCAGTGGGAGTGAAGAATCACAAAAGCTGGACATTTAAGAGACTTTTAGTGATGTTTATACACTGAATGTCTCTTCTCAAGTTGTTATCCCTCTTATTGTATCACAATCTCACAATATGCAAAAACAACAAGTTAATGTTCCAAACCCATAAAATTAACATATAGATAATGAACCAGATAACAATGTGCAAGTTAAAAACGAGCAAGTGATAGAGGAACCATAAGAATTAGTATTAAGCAGGTCTACAAGGAAGAAAAGACTTGTTATTTCAAATGACTATAAGGTTTACTGTATTGAACATGAATGTGACTTAAGCATTGATGAGGACCCAGTTTCATTCAGACAAGCCATGGAAATTAACAATTATGAAAAAGTGGTTCAATGCTATGAAAGAAGAATTGAAATCAATGGATGATAACAAAGTTTGAAATTTAGTCGAGTTGCCTAAAGGTTTTAAATGAGTCAGTTGTAAATGAGTCTTTAAGACCAAATGAGACACAAAAGGCAATATCAAAAGGTATAAGGCTAGACTTGTTGGCAAAGGTAACACTAAAAAGGATGAAATCAGCTATAGAAGACTCTTTAAAGATTGTTTTGGCTTTAATAGCTCATTATGATCTAGAACTTTACCAAATGGATGTAAAGATCGCCTTTCTAAATGGTGACTCAGAAGAGGAAGTTTATATGGATCAACTAGAAGGTTTCTCAACCATAGGAAAAGAAAGCTTGGTGTGTAAATTAAAAAAGTTAATATATAGATTGAAATAAACTTCTCAACAATGGTATGTAGAGTTTAATGATACCATAACATTATATGGTTTTGTAGAGAACATTGTTGATCGATGTATCTACTTGAAAATCAGTTGGAGCAAGTTCATTATTTTGGTTCTTTATGTTGATGATATTTTTCTTCCTGCAAATGATATTGGTATGTTACATGATGTAAAGAAGTTTGTCTCTAACTGCTTTGAAATGAAAGATATGAGTGAGACATCCTATGTGATACGAATAGAAATATTTTATAATAGATCACAAGGAATGTTAGGTTTGTCTTAAAAAAGACATATTAATAAAGTGTTAGAGGGATTCAAAGTGAAAAAATGCTTTGTTGAAGTAGTTCCAATTCAAAAGGAGGATAAGTTTAGTCAAATGCAATGTTCTGAGAATGATTTAGAACAAAAGTTCGTGGAGTTTATTCCTTATGCATAAGTGGTTAGGAGTTTGATGTATGCTCAAACGCGATGGTGTTATTTATGTGTATGTATATGCATAATTATTTTGCTTGTAATGTTATGACACTTGTGAATTCAATTAAAGTCATGTTTATGTTTATTTCATTGTTATCCAAATTATGTTATATACATGTATTATTAAGTGTGATGACAAGTTATGCCTCATAAAGACATGAAAGTTAAAAGTTGATTAAATTTATATTGAGTTATTTTGATTTTGTGATACATGATAGAATCTTGTCGTTAATGACCTGTGCCTACCTTGATCTTATTATTTCAATTCATTTAAGGATGATGACTTGATTGTTCATTGAATAGTGTGCACTTATAGTTTATTATTGAATTTCCAAGTCGTCACATGCTCTAAGAAAGAGATTGTTAGATTAATTTTAATTAATATAATTTAATGGTTTGACTTTAATAAAAATGAGTCAATGTGTTGGTCGTTGACCCATTATGGAAAATAAAGTCAGAAGGGGTTATTTTAAAAACAAACTCTTCTCCTCTTCCTTTTAAAAAATATATAAAAGATAAAAAAAGTTATAAAAGGTTCTAACTAATTTAAGAATTCCTAACCATCAAAGGAGTCGAGAGAAATTATGGATTCAGATAAGTCTCTTTATCATTCTCATTGTTGTACAGTTTTCGTAATGAAATTATAGGAAACTATCATAATAGAATTTCTATAGTACAATATCTTGAATGTTTGTTTTTTTGCCTCAAAAATCGTTGTATTACTAGTCTTCCAAATCTACCAAATCCTAACAAATCACACAAATGACCATACTGCTGAATCAGATGACCTACTACTAGCCCCGTAAAGTAGTAAAAGTGACCTTGGACATCACCAGGAAATGCCGTAGGAAACCCCACCAGCAACATTGAAATTACTAAGTGTACTACTTGGACTTAACTTGGAAGGTCAACACAAAACAACAACTTGGGTATTTAACCCTAGGTACATGACCTTTTAGTCTATTACTCAAAAAACAAGCCCATACGTGGTCATTACATTTAATTAAGGACACCTCCAATCATTACATTTCTATTTAAGTCAGCCACAAAACTCTCATACATTAGTAGGGATGACAAAATGGATCAAACTCAATAGATTAACTCACCAAACCGTTACAATTTTGGTGGAACGAGGTAAAGGTTTTGGTTCTTTATCTTAAATATAATATATTAATAATAATATTTATATACTATATTATAAATATAAAATATAATTAACCAATTAAAATTAAAAATAAGAATTAAAAATTTTAGAATTAAAATATTAAACAATCAAATACTTTACTTTAGAAATTAATCAAATTATATTAAATTAACTGAGAATTGAGAATCAGTGAATTGAATTTGGAAGGGTCCAAATTGGCAAATTGAGAAACCGAGAATTGAGAATTCAATGAATTTAATTTTG
Source organism: Psophocarpus tetragonolobus (assembly GCA_037954015.1). Classification (NCBI taxonomy): domain Eukaryota; kingdom Viridiplantae; phylum Streptophyta; class Magnoliopsida; order Fabales; family Fabaceae; genus Psophocarpus; species Psophocarpus tetragonolobus. Next base: position 38,900,771 of record CM075688.1, on the reverse strand, counting down.
GTTTAGAAAGAAATAAAAATCAAAATTGTCAAGCTAGCTGGCTAGCCCACTGCACAGACGCAGAACAAGCGTGATAGTTTAGTTTATCGTTAATATAATAGATCAACCGGCTTTATCCCATTTTTCTTTTTGTCATTGATGGGTTGAGCCTAAATGTGTTAGGCTAACGTTTTCCCACCCTATAGAAAAGTTATAAAAGGGTAAGAAGCAACAACACCATTAAAAGTATTTAAAGTATAGTAAAAGACATTAAAAGTATTTACTTGAGGATAACTCAATTTGCGAGTACCCAGTGACAGCCTACGTTTTCCGTTCATCAATTACGACACTAAGATAGATTTATAAACTTTCTTGAAAGATGGATCTTTACAAAAGAAGGGTAAAAATAGATGAAAAAGCACGAAACAGTGGGACGTGGAAGGTTTTAAAAATTTTCCACTGAATTAAATAATTTTTTCCTCCGATAAACCTGAAGGCATAATAATAACCATTTATAAATGATGTAGGAAGAAAATACTGAGATTTATAACAAAAATTAAATGCAGACCTTATGAAAGAAGAATACGTTATAGTCTGGAAGCATAGAAAATGATTGGACAAATGTGAGCGTAAAGCAAAGGAAATAATAAATAAATAAATAATATTTATGGCTGATGTTGGGTAAAGGCACGTGTTGTGTTCATCTCCACCCGTTTCGCTCTGTTCTACTTGTGCTGCTCTAGTCCCGTTTGTCTTGATGTACGAGCCTGCTCAACTCTCCCTCTCTACAACCGTCACATTCCTCGCTATGTCTTCTCCTCTCCCTTTACCCCAACTCCATTTCCTTTCTCCACAAATCACCCCCAAACGCCGTATTTTCCTCTCCTCAACTTATTCCACTTCCAACGTCTCTCTTCGCACCCGCGCTTCTAAAGAAGAATCCGCGTTGGCTGACCGACTGAACGACGTCGCATGGACCGGTAACGGAGCCGCTGCTTCTAACGGAAGGGCCACTGACGCTGCTCACGGCAATGGCGCCGTCCTTGAGGAATACGTCAACGGCGTCACTAACGGAACTTTGATCAAGTACGGTTTCGAAAATGGAAATGGCCTTGCCGCTGCGGAGGTGTTGGAAATTGAATCCTCAAAGCTGAGCGAGGATGGGAGGAAGAAGAGGATAGAGGAGATTGGGAAAGAAGATGCTTGGTTTAAACAAACTGGGACCGAACAAGTTGAGGTTCGTCGTTTTTATTGTTTTTTTATCGCGTTTCAGTAACTTCTATCAGTTTAAATGAACTGTGAACTATGAACTATGAACTATGAACAAGTGGTTTTTCTCAGGTAGCAGTTGCACCGGGAGGTCGTTGGAACAGGTTCAAGACTTACTCCACAATTCAGAGAACCTTGGAAATTTGGGGATTTGTTGCGACATTCATCTTTAAGGCTTGGCTGAACAACCAGAAGTTCTCTTACAAAGGTTCGTCCGCTCAAGGTTTTTAGTAATTGCTTCGATCCATTGGAATTTGTTAGGATCATCAATACGTGGCTTATGGTCCCTGTTGTGTTTTCCACATAACTTGGTGCGACTAAGTTTGAAGAAACACTGGTTCTTCTCTAAACAGTGCTCACGAATCTGTTGAGGTCACGTCGACGAATCTAGATTACTTATTTGGGGCATGTTGACTTTTCAATAAAAAGGGTTGTGTTTTAGTCATATGCATTCTTAGTAGGAGACTGGGCGTAGAAACTGCACCGTTGAAAAACAGATACAACCAAACATGACTCCTTGCTGGTCAAATTTCTAATATTATGTCAATCAAGTGAGCTTTCGAGTGATTGCATTCATAAACCAAATTTGTAGGGATGTTAATATGTAGTGTTAATAAATAACCGCCATGGTGTGACTGCTTTTTGCCAACCGTCATAGACAATTTGTGAAGGAATGCCCATGACCGTGTAATGGCATGTATTTATAGCGGAATTTTGGCCTTCCACCATCTACAGTTGATAACCTTGTTAATATGTCATTGTTATAGTTGCTAAATTTAAAGTCATATGCCGAAACTAAATGACTTAAATAAAAATATGCAAGGTCCGTGTGGTTTGCTATGTTGTTTTTCACCACCAATAGGTATGTTTTTTAATATTGGTGTGGTACTATTTCCTTTGAAAATAGTTTATATTCCCTTCATGCTAAAATCAAAATTATGAACTGGAAGAGTAGAAATTTGTACAGGTTATGGGTAGTTAATTGTGTTAGCACTAGTCTGTCTTTTTTTATAGGTCAAATGTTAGTGTTTTTAGTAGTTAGTTGTGTTAGCAGAGACTTATAAGGAATAGCTATATCTCTAGTCAACATGGGATCCCCAATCAGGTCCACTACTGGACATATAGAGTGTGGACAAATACAGCTTTAGTTGCTGTGAGAACCCAATAACAAATTTAAAACGGCCTTTGATACCATCTTAGAATTTGCATCTAGGACATAGCTTTACAAGACTACAATGACTACATTGGCCATATATCTATGTTTTAGTTGTGCTCCATAGAGGCTACAATTAAGCTGAACTAGAGGTGATTGCATTAAGGAAACTTTTCAACATATCCGCACACATAAGGTTATGAGCTAGGAACAATGCAATATGGATGGCTGGCTTAGTAATGGATTTAGGGTAGACTTTTAATATCAACTTCGCAACTCCTCATGTCCAGTATTGGATATCCAAGTGTGGAAAAATGTGGGTGGTCCAATAAAAATATTGTCTCAGACCTAGGGCTGGATATCTAGAGTACAGACAAATATAGGTGGCTTAATTACAGATTTAGTAGAGGCTTTGATACAATTTTAGAATTTGGATTTAGGTCCTAGCTCAACCCATAAAATTGGTTTTTAAGGTGAGGATTGTCCAAGCTTTATAAGAGCTACATTGCCCATATCTATAATCGATGTGGAACTAAGCACACCCCTCACCCAGCAGTCCAGCACAATATAGGTGCTTCAGAGAGGCCACTATTAAGGAGTGACTATAATTAAGGAGGCTCATTGGTATTGATCTTTCGAACAACTATATTTTCTTATTGGTTTTTAACAATGTTCTTTTATGATATTTACAATAATCATCCATTTTAAACTCTATCCCTAACTACAAACCATAAAATCATTTAATCTATGAACTGTTTCTGTATTGAAATTTGATGAATTTGTAGGATTTTCTTTTTTTATTTGATCTGAAGATATTATTTGCAGGAGGAATGACCGAGGAAAAACAAGCCTTAAGGCGGAAGACCCTTGCCAAGTGGCTGAAGGAAAGCATTCTGAGATTAGGTCCTACATTCATCAAAATTGGCCAGCAGTTCTCCACCAGGGTGGACATTCTTCCTCAAGAATATGTTGACCAGTTGTCTGAACTTCAGGTAAATTAGAATTTTGAACATAATTTATAAGATTATTTCCCAGAATTGAGATACTTTTGAACTTGTTTGTGTTACCTGTCATATGTCTTGTTTAATAAAAGATAAAAGAAATAAGTCTCACATGTAGATTTGTTTTCCATTTGTTTCTTTAGCTAAGAAACATGACTTACTAATTGTATTCTAGCATTCCATGTTGCCATTGACTGTTTCTTATTCTATATTATGCCTCACAAAGTATAAGATTATCAGTAAAGTTTGGGGTAATTGCACTGATCTCCCTTGAGGTTAACAATGATCATACTTGTCCTTTTCTGATTAAAAAATATACCTCCCTCCCTTGCACATCCCTTGCTTTTGTTATTTTGAAAGATACTTTGTTATGATTTATACATGAAAAAAGGGAAATATGTGTATTGTGTAATTTCTTTTAGGAAAACAAAGGTTATTGACAAGAAAGTCTGTAACATAAAATACAGGAGGTCAGTGTAATTTTTCAGTCAAGAATGATGTAAGTGTAATTAGCACTAACCACTAAACTTAAGGAAAGTCAATGCAATTACCAAATAAAGTTTTTAATTTTGTTAATCTCTTAATGATCTTATCAATTTAGTTTAGACTAATACTAGATGAAAGTTACATCTACATTAGCAAAAATACATTTTAATTTCTTATCTTCTCAATTTTCACATGCTCAACCTATGTCCATAAATGGAATGACAGATGATCTTGAAGCATTTTTATGTAATTAATTTTATGAGAAACAAACTTGCTTGATATAAGATAGAATAGGTTCATTTGTAATCCTTGTATTCTTGAGTTTTAGGACTTCCATCTTGCTCATCTACTTCCATCTTCCATTCTCAAGTTTCCCTTTGAATTTTGAAGCTGATGACAAGATAATCTTGACAAAAAACTAAATGTAAAAGAAGCATGTAAGCTTGCATTTCTTTGGTGCCTTAGTCACTTTGTATTTTGGGTTCAGGATCAAGTTCCTCCATTTCCCTCAGAGACCTCTATAGCTATTGTTGAAGAAGAACTTGGAGCACCCTTAGGTGATATCTTTGATCAGTTTGACTATGAACCAATAGCTGCTGCAAGTTTGGGTAACCAATGTTTTACTTTGCACATCTTTGTAATAGAAATTATGCTCCATTAATGAAGAAACCAAGATCAAGTGTACCATGATTCTACGAATTTGATGAGAAGACTGGAATAATGAACTCTTCTATTTTTTCTAATGCAGGTCAGGTTCATCGTGCAAGATTAAAGGGACAGGAGATTGTTGTTAAAGTACAAAGGCCTGGTCTGAAGGATCTTTTTGATATTGATCTTAAAAACCTGAGGGTCAGTTACGTTATTAAATTATTTCCCTTTTCCTTGCATGCATGATTTTCTTGTGTACATGGATAGGCACCTATACATTTATTTGTATTCTTTATGAAGGTTTTTGGAAGCAGGACTTCCATCTTCCAATTTTTTGTTTTTTTTTTCTTTATCGCTGCCTTGAACACTGATACTAGTGTTTTTCTTTTAACTGCAGGTTATTGCTGAATATCTTCAAAAAATCGACCCAAAATCAGATGGTGCAAAGAGGGATTGGGTTGCTATTTATGATGAATGTGCATCTGTCTTATATCAGGTGATGATTTCTAGAAGTTGCTTCATTCTTATGTTACTTGAGATTACTGTGCTCAAGTAAGTAATTTGTCTAATTCTCCATCATCTTGTTCTAACTCTGCTAAAAAATGAAATCCAATAATAAGATTGTTTAGAGTTTGGGTGCATGGAATGGGCCAAGAGGCTTGTAAGTTGCTATATTCTGTAACTGCATGTGAAAAGAAGTTTGTCTGGTTCATGGGAGAGTTTCGTAACAAGGGTCCTAGAATTGTGTGGCTTGATTGAGAAGGTCTTTACTCAAAAGACAAAGGTGATACCTAGATTTGACTTGTTTGGAGAGAAGCGATAAGGTTGCTTGAACTGGTACTTCTTTATGACCTGACTAGGCAGTGGAGTAAATTGGCAAAGGAGTATTTATGTTGTGCAGCTGTACTGCTCCAAAAAGAGGCATGCTTGTTGAGTTGTTTTTCAAACTGAAAATGGTAATATTAATTTACAAGTGTTACTGTGTTATATTCTAGTCGATGTATTGCTGAAGAGTTTCTTACGGCAATGTTGCTAAGATTTGGAAGACAGAAACAAGTTTCAGAGAATTTAATGCTTGCATGCATTATCAGCTGCTAGATCATAGTTTTGTCACTTTTGTGTTATCATAGATTGTTTACATATAGGAAAACATTATGTAAGAAATCCGTCTAATTATGGTAAGATGTAAAAATATCCTTAAATATGTCTTATATTTGCTAATTTGCTAATAGGTATAATATATGCATTTGTTCTTAGCAAATAACATTCCCTGATCCTGTTACTGCAACATGAATTAATAATTTTCAGGAGATTGATTACACTAAGGAGGCTGCTAATGCTGAATTATTTGCAAGTAACTTTAAGAACATGGATTATGTGAAAGTTCCTACAATCTATTGGGATTATACCACACCACAGGTTTAACCTTCATTGCTCTTATTAAGCCAAATGTAGTAATGCATGTTTCCCATTTTATGTGTGATGACAACTTATTTATCTATATCTACGTTTCCCATTTTATTGCAGATTCTGACAATGGAGTATGTTCCAGGGATTAAAATAAACAAAATACAAGCTTTAGATCAATTGGGTGTTGACCGCAAAAGGTTGGTAGAATCTTTACCCTTTTCTGGGCAAAATCACAATGAACATGTTGGATTGTACCTTTTACTTTGGTGTATCTCTGTTGAAGATAGCATCTAACTTGATTCAAATTATTATTTTTTATGTTCTCAGGTTAGGGAGATATGCTGTTGAGTCGTACTTGGAACAAATTTTATCACATGGTTTCTTCCATGCCGACCCTGTGAGTGTGCATTTTTAGAATTGATATTAGAAGTCTATTTATCTATCTATATATATATATATATTAAAACTATTTACAAAACCTCTTTTAAAGATATGTTTAAATCTGAATATATCATTAAAACGGTGGAAAAAGAAATAGATTTAAAATCTACCCAACAAGAAATTCCCTTAATATCTAATCAGTTAATGATTGAGCATATAAAAGATTATAGATATCTGCATATAGGATCAATACAAATTGCTATTAAACCCTTGTTTAGAATGGGTATGGATATGCCCTTGTTAGCCATCCTTAGAGATAATAGGCCAAAAGATTTTGAAAACCAAACTTTGGCTTTAATGGAAACTAATCTTCATCAAGGTCCGGTTTATATAAATAATTACCCTAATTATTCTATTGCCTTAAAAAGCCTTCATGAAACCAATAATAATATAATTTTAACCATAAAAATTCTTGAAGAAAAATGGAATCAAAGTTATTTTCCATTAACTATAGCATACAGGTTATACTATAAAGCTATGAAGACTCAATTGGCTCTAGGAGCCTTAATAATGTCACCTAAAGATGTCACTACTATGTTATTAGTAAATCCCGAAAAAGTTAGCGCCACTGTTCCCAGAACTTTAAGACATGAAGAAATAACTTCAGGCTTAAAATGGAAACTAGAAGAAATTCTTCCTCCAGAAAGACTTGAAAATCCTGTTTTAAACAATATTGTTGAATTTAGAGATGGGGCAGTAGAAGTAGCTTTCGCCCCCCTAAGAAGATCTCTGTCATATAGATCTCCCCAGACCTCTTTTGCCACAGCAAGAAGGTCAATAGATAGATCTGGGTTCTCTATGCCTAGGTCTCTGCAATACCTGGGAACAAGGTCGGACCCTACTGTTCCCCAACCAGATTATGAAGAAACTGAAAACCAGCCCAATTCTCCACATTTTGAATCTGTACCTGGTCCTTCTGAATTTAATCAATTAAATGTTATTAAAAAATTTGAAATAAATAAAGATTTATTAAAAAAAGAATTTTTGAATTCTGATAATAAAGAAAAAAGAGAATGGTTCTTCCAAACTTTTTCTCAAAAAGAATTAAGAGAATACAAAAAAAAATACTATAATTATTTAGAAGAAAAAGAAGAAAATATTCCCTTCTTTAATTGGTTCTCTGAAAACTGTTTTAATAATCTCCGAATAAATGTTCTAAAAACTGCTGAGAAAATTTGGAAAACATCTAAAGGAGAAATTATCAGCATAATTCCCCCATTAGAAGAAGTAAAATTTTCTAATGTTCAAAATCATGAAGTAGTGACCTCTCCTTTTAAAATGATAACTGAAAAAAGGGATATTTCTTTTAAAGATATTCAAAACTTGCATACTCAATTAAATTATACTAATCAAATTGTTCATATAATTGCCACAGAAATAATAAATAAAGATTTACCCCCTAAGAAGTTAGAAAGATCTTTAATTAAACCTTTTAAGTTCTCAGAAGAAGAGTTAAAATATATAAAATTAGGAAAAGACTCCATGTTAGATGAAATAAATAAAAAATTGGATGCTTTAAAAATTAATAAAGTCAACACTATAATAATCCCAGATGAAGAATTAGGAGAACATTTTAATAGAGAACAGTTTGACGATAATTTATATAAAGTTAATAAATTAAGAAGAAATGCTAGGAGTAGCTCTTCTTTAGGTCCTACCCCTAGACCTACTACTAGAAATTATTATAATAGGCCCACTTTCCCTGATATTCAGTTTGAAGAATGGGAGCTGGAGTCACCATCCTCTTTTGATGGCTCTAGTATCTATGAATGGAATATAGACAGGCTAACTGAAATGCAAATCCTTAGAAAAACGAATGAAATGACCATGGCCGCCTCAGCATATAGAACTAAACAAGATGCAGCTACTACGGTTAAGCTACTAGGAACAGGTTTCACTGGCCAATTAAAAGGTTGGTGGGATCATTACCTCTCAGAAGAAAAAAGGTTTAATATAATGAATAGTGTTAAGCAGGAAGCAGATCAAGTTATGCCTCTTATGGTAGAAACCTTAATTTTAGCAATTATCCATAATTTCGTAGGAGACCCCCAGTTATTTGATCAAAGGATATCATTAATTCTCCACACAATTAGGTGTAAAACCTTAGGAGACTTTAGGTGGTACCATGATAATTTCATCACCTTGGTTTTGACTAGGCCTGATTGTAGAGAAACCTTTTGGAAAGAAAGATTTCTGGCAGGACTTCCTTCTACTTTTGTCGATAAGGTAAGAGAAAGTTTGCCCAGATTATATAATGATATCCCGCTAAGAGATTTAACCTATGGAAGATTAAGTACAGCTACAAAGTTAATAGGTTTAGAAATTTGTGATACTCTTAAATTACAAAATCAAATTAAAAGAAACCAGGAAATGGGAATTAAAGAATTGGGTAATTTTTGTAGTCAATATGGTTATGAAAAACCTATTCCTCCATCTGAAAAAAGAAAACGACACTTAAAAAAACAGAATAATATTAGAAATCCTCAAAATACCAAGGGTAGCAAATTTAGAAAATTCTCTAAAAAATCCAATAAGCCTAATAAACCTAATATAGTGTGTTATAAGTGCGGAAGAATTGGTCATATGAAAAAAGATTGTAGGGTTAAAGAAAAAATAAAAGCTTTAAAAATGAGTGAGGAATTAAAAGAGAAAATAGCTAATTTATTAATTTTAGATGAAGAATCTTCTGAGGAAGAAGAAGAAGAGTTAATTGAAAATAATGAATTAACTGAAGATTCTAGTAGTGAAAATGAAGAAAATATTCATACCTGTGAAAATATGAAAAATTGTAATTGCTCTTTCAAAATTAATATGATTAAAGCTGAAACTAAATTAGCTTTAGAAATGGTTGATAAAATGGCTAATGATGAAGATAAATTAGAATATTTATTAAAATTAAAGAAACATGATGATCGAACAAGAAACGACTAAAGATCATAAAGAAAAAGAAAAATTTAAGGGATATAATTTTTCAAAAATTTTAAAAATGAATTCCTTTAATAAACCAGTTACTATAAAAGATCTTCAAAAAGAAATAAAAGATCTAAAACTAGAAGTGCAGGAATTAAAATTAAAATTAAAAAACCTAACAGAACAATTTAATAATAATATAGGTTCAACCTCTAATTCTAACCATAATGGGGAAGAAACAGAATTAATTAATCAAATAAAAATTCTTCAACAAAAATGGCAAATTAAAATAGCTCTCTCAATAGGAAACTCTTTTCATAAAAATTTTATAGCATTAGTTGATTCAGGAGCAGATCTAAATTGTATAAGAGAAGGATTAATTCCCACATAATATTATGAAAAATCTTTACAAAAATTGTACACTGCTAATAACTCTAAATTAAAAGTTCAGTATAAACTGTCTAATGCTAATATTTGTAATAAAGGAAAATGTTTTAAAAATAGTTTTATTTTAACTAAAGATATTACGGAAGAAATAATTTTGGGTACTCCTTTTTTAACTCAAATATATATCCTTTTGAAGTATCTACCCAAGGAATAAAACATAAAAATCATCTTTTTGAATTTATAACTCCAATAAAATCAAAGGAAGTCTTAACTCTAAAAGACTTAACTGAAGAAAACTTTATAAATAGAATTGAAAGTAAAAATGGGCAAATTTATAAATTACAATTAGAAATAAAATATCAAAGAATTGAAAAACAACTTAATGACATTTTAGTAAGAAAGAATTTTGAAAAAATTCAAAAGGATTTTGAAAACGAAATTTGTGCTGAAATTCTCTCTGCTTTTTGGGATCGAAATTCTTTTACTATCAAGTTACCTTACATAGAAGGATTTCATGAAAGTAAAATACCTACTAAAGCTAAACCAGTACAAATGAATAAAGAAACGCTTACTTATTGTAGAAAAGAAATATAGCAGTTTCTGGATAAAAAATTAATTAGACCAAGTAAATCTCCATGGAGTTGCTCTGCTTTTTATGTCATGAATGCCTCTGAAATAGAACGAGGAGAACCAAGAATGGTTATTAATTATAAACCCCTTAATAATGTCTTAAAATGGATTAGATATTCGATTCCTAATAAACAAGAATTAATAGGAAGATTATATCAAGCAGTAATTTTTTCAAAATTTGATTTAAAATAAGGATATTATCAAATTAAAGTTTCCGAAAAAGATAAATACAAAATTGTCTTTACGGTTCCCTTTGGGCATTATTAATGGAATGTAATGCCTATGGGACTTAAAAATGCTCCCTCTGAATTTCAAAATATCATGAATAATATACTAAATCCTTACTCCGAATTTGCTGTGGTTTACTTAGATGATGTTTTAATATTCTCTAATTCTATTGAACAACATTTAAAACATCTCAGAATATTTAAAGAAATAATAAAGAAAAATGGTCTGGTCATTTCTAAAAGAAAAATAAAAATAGGACAAACTAAAATAAGATTCTTAGGACATGAAATATTTCAGGGAAAAATAACTCCTATAAGTAGAAGTATTGAATTTGCAAACAAATTTCCTGATGAAATAAAAATTAAAAATCAATTACAAAGATTTTTAGGCTGTATCAATTATGTAGCAGATTTTATACCAAATATAAGAATTACCTGTCAACCCCTTTTTGCTAGGCTTAGAAAAAATCCAAAGCCATGGACAGAAAAGCATACTGAAATAGTTAAAGAAATAAAAAGTCTTGTTAAAACTTTACCCTGTTTAGGAATCCTTCATCCTGACGCTAGTATTATTGTAGAAACAGATGCGTCTGAAATAGGATTTAGAGGAATTTTAAAACAAAAATTTTCAGGAGAAAAAGAACAAATAGTTAGATTCCATTCAGGGGCTTGGGCAGGAGCTCAACTTAATTATAGTGTTATTAAAAAAGAAATCTTGAGCATAGTTCTGTGTATAAATAAATTTCAAAATGATCTAATGAATAAAGAATTTCTTTTAAGAATTGATTGTAAATCCGCTAAAGAAGTTTTAGAAAAAGATGTTAAAAATATTGTTTCCAAACAGATTTTTGCCAGATGGCAAAGTATCTTATCATGTTTTGATTTTAAAATTGAATTTATAAAAGGAATTAATAATTCCATTCCAGATTTTCTAACTAGAGAATTTCTTCAGGGCACTCCCCTGCAGCAATGAGACCTCAGTAAAGTCAGCATTAACCGAAAATACCTCAAAATTCAAACCCTTAAATATCTCCGATTTAGCCCCCTCATATGCGATGAAGTCCTCTTTAAATACTCTCGCTAATACCAGAACATTACCCTCCTCTTTAACTCCTAAAAAGACCTCTGAAGTATTATCCTCCAAAAATAATTTTCCTCCATTAAAAGTACCCTCCTCATCTAAAAATCCGGACCCCATAACTTCCCAAAAAGATTACCATATAAAATCTCCGTTTAATCCTATTCTACCAATCGAGCCCGAGTGGGAAGAAGACGAGCCATCCACAATAATTGAAAAAATAAGTCCTAAAGGATGGGCATGGATTCCTGAAAACTTTGAAAAAAACAATTCCCTTTTATCAAATGATTTTATTGGATACTAATTCTGTTGAATTAATTCCAGAAAAGGATCCAAAAAATCCTCATATTACCAATTATTCAAAACTAAAAATATTAAATGTTTTGTGTCCATTGGACTGGAATCAAAATTGGTTGACCCCGAAAGGTTTTTCTAGACCTTTTAAGCCAACCTCTTTTAATTATTTTGATTATCAAGAAGCTTGGAGTAAAATTCTTTTAAATACTAATCCCAAGCATTCCTGGTATATCAGTTTTAAAAATGAATTACCTATTCGATTACCTTCTTGGTTTATCAAATGGGTAATTGATTTTAGTCCTGTAAAAAATATTCTACCTTCTAAAATAGTGAAAATGTATGATACTTTTAAAGAAATATCTCCTTCAATACCTTCCCGATATAAGTTAACTAGTTTTCTCTCAAAAATGGGAATTGGTTGGCTTATGCAACCCCAATACCAAATACATCATCACATGGGTGAACCGTTTCCTAAACAGTTATGCTTAACAGTGAAAGTATTTTGGTGGCAGAAGTTCAATATAGATTATGTTGAAGCTAAATTTCGGCAATTTAAGAATTCTCCTCTTAAAACTCCTATTACTGTTGCTTCGTCTTCATCCTCTCCATTAAAGATTGAAGATTTGGTAGCTCAGACACAAGACAAAAAAGAATTAAAAAAGAAACTCCTTGAAGCATTATCTTTATCTTCGTTGGATTTTGAAGAATCAGAAACAGAAGAGAATGAAGAATTATTATCAGATGACTGTTATACCAATCAAATGGCTCAAGACCCGAATTTAGACTCTGACTAGCAATTATTGACAGAGCAATGCCTTCAATGCAAGAAAATCTTCCGTTTGGTAAATGCTCTTCGGTAATTGGAAAAGGCGGTTTATCTTTCCAAGAAAGCTGTCAACTCGTGGAGGGTCCCTCTTAAAATAAATATGTCGGCCAATTGTCAGGAATCTTTGAATTTGTCAAAAAGGGAGGTAAAGGTTGTCGGCCTCTTTTCAAGATTCGAGATAAAGAAGCGACAGGTGGCTGAAGACTCTGAAGACTTAATTACTTAAGAAATTTTGAATTCCGTTTGTAATTTAATTAAAATCCGGATTTCACATCCGTCTGTTGTAATTCTATAAATAAAGCTTAAAACGAGGGGATAGACACAGCTCGGCAGAGCCTTAAACTTCTATCTCTCTCTCCTCTTTGTAAACTCTCTATCTTTTAATAAATTTCCTTTGTATAACTCTCCCCTAGCCTTTAGCCTTGCCGTGCCTCTATGAGTATTTCATTTCCATATTTCTTAAATTTAAATCATTTCAATATTCCTTAAATCATTAAATCATTTCAATATTCCTTAAATCATATTATGATTTAAGGAATATTGAAATGATTTAAATTTAAGAAATATGGAAATGAAATACAGAGGCACGGCAAGGCTAAAAGCTAGGGGAGAGTTATACAAAGGAAATTTATTAAAAGATAGAGAGTTTACAAAGAGGAGAGAGAGATAGAAGTTTAAGGCTCTGCCGAGCTGTGTCTATCCCCTCATTTTAAGCTCTATTTATAGAATTACAACAGACGGATGTGAAATCCGGATTTTAATTAAATTACAAACGGAATTCAAAATTTCTTAAAAGTAATTAAGTCTTCAGCCACCTGTCGCTTCTTTATCTCGAATCTTGAAAAGAGGCCGACAACCTTTACCTCCCTTTTTGACAAATTCAAAGATTCCTGACAATTGGCCGACATATTTATTTTAAGAGGGACCCTCCACGAGTTGACAGCTTTCTTGGAAAGATAAACCGCCTTTTCCAATTACGGAAGAGCATTTACCAAACGGAAGATTTTCTTGCATTGAAGGCATTGCTCTGTCAATAATTGCTAGTCAGAGTCTAAATTCGGGTCTTGAGCCATTTGAATGGCATAACAGTCATCTGATAATAATTCTTCATTCTCTTCTGTTTCTGATTCTTCAGAATCCAACGAAGATAATGCTTCAAGGAGTTTCTTTTTTAATTCTTTTTTGTTTTGTGTCTGAGCTACCAAATCTTCAATCTTTAATGGAGAGGATGAAAACGAAGCAGCAGTAATAGGAGTTTTAAGAGGAGAATTCTTAAATTGCCGAAACTTAGCTTCAACATAATCTATATTGAACTTCTGCCACCAAAATACTTTCACTGTTAAGCATAACTGTTTAGGAAACGGTTCACCCATGTGATGATGTATTTGGTATTGGGGTTACATAAGCCAACCAATTCCCATTTTTAAGAGAAAACTAGTTAACTTATATCGGGAAGGTATTGAAGGAGATATTTCTTTAAATGTATCATACATTTTCACTATTTTAGAAGGTAGAATACTTTTTACAGGACCAAAATCAATTACCCATTTGATAAACCAAGAAGGTAATCGAATAGGTAATTCATTTTTAAAACTGATATACCAGGAATGCTTGGGATTAGTATTTAAAAGAATTTTACTCCAAGCTTCTTGATAATCAAAATAATTAAAAGAGGTTGGCTTAAAAGGTCTAGAAAAACCTTTCGGGGTCAACCAATTTTGATTCCAGTCCGATGGACACAAAACATTTAATATTTTTAGTTTTGAATAATTGGTAATATGAGGATTTTTTGGATCCTTTTCTGGAATTAATTCAACAGAATTAGAATCCAATAAAATCATTTGATAAAAGAGAATTGTTTTTTTCAAAGTTTTCAGGAATCCCTGCCCATCCTTTAGGACTTATTTTTTCAATTATTGTGGATGACTCGTCTTCTTCCTACTCGGGCTCGATTGGTAGAATAGGATTACATGGAGATTTTATATGGTAATCTTTTTGGGAAGTTATGGGGTCCGGATTTTTAGATGAGGAGGGTACTTTTAATGGAGGATAATACTTCAGAGGTCTTTTTAGGAGTTAAAGAGGAGGGTAATGTTCTGGTATTAACGGGAGTATTTAAGGAGGACTTCATAGCATATGAGGGGGCTAAATCGGAGATATTTAAGGGTTTTGATTTTGAGGTATTTTCGGTTAATGCTGACTTTGCTGCGGGGGAGTGCCCTAAAGAAATTCCCTAGTTAGAAAATCTGGAATGGAATTATTAATTCCTTTTATAAATTCAATTTTAAAATCAAAACATGATAAGATACTTTGTCATCTGGCAAAAATCTGTTTGGAAACAATATTTTTAACATCTTTTTCTAAAACTTCTTTAGCGGATTTACAATCAATTCTTAAAAGAAATTCTTTATTCATTAGATCATTTTGAAATTTATTTATACATAGAACTATGCTCAAGATTTCTTTTTTAATAACACTATAATTAAGTTGAGCTCCTGCCCAAGTCCCTGAATGGAATCTAACTATTTGTTCTTTTTCTCCTGAAAATTTTTGTTTTAAAATTCCTCCAAATCCTATTTCAGACGCATCTGTTTCTACAATAATACTAGCGTCAGGATGAAGGATTCCTAAACAGGGTAAAGTTTTAACAAGACTTTTTATTTCTTTAACTATTTCAGTATGCTTTTCTGTCCATGGCTTTGGATTTTTTCTAAGCCTAGCAAAAAGGGGTTGAAAGGTAATTCTTATATTTGGTATAAAATCTGCTACATAATTGATACAGCCTAAAAATCTTTGTAATTGATTTTTAATTTTTATTTCATCAGGAAATTTGTTTGCAAATTCAATACTTCTACTTATAGGAGTTATTTTTCCCTGAAATATTTCATGTCCTAAGAATCTTATTTTAGTTTGTCCTATTTTTATTTTTCTTTTAGAAATGACCAGACCATTTTTCTTTATTATTTCTTTAAATATTCTGAGATGTTATATATATATATATATATGTGTGTGTAAATATATATATATATCACGGATTTGCTGTCTGAAAATGCATAGAAAAGCTAAAATGTTAACTGTCTCTGATTGCTCTTGTGCTGCAACATTAGCATCTATTGTCTGAGCTATAAGATATATGCCACTCGTGTTTTACTGTTATTATTCTTTTGCAAGCTATAAATGGATTTGCTTTTTGTGTGGTGTTTCTCTTAACTTTTAGAAATCCATAACTCCAAGTTACTATAGTATTGCACCTTAGACTCTTAGTTGAAAATACATTATACTAGATTCCCCAGGTATTGACCACAATAGATTAACAACTCCAAGGAATTTCATTTACATGCTTTTCAGCACCCAGATCCAGATAAAAACCCATGACGAAGTTTAAAAATTGTTTGGTTCCTGAAAGCAACTTCTATCTGTCATGTGCAAACTTGCTGAAAAGCTTCTATTTTCCTCTTGAAACTTGATGTTTGCCAAGGGAAAAGTTTAGTTTGAGGAACAATAATTGCTGAATACCCAAAACTATAGGCCAAGTCTCAAAGGGACTCATTGTGATCTTGCCTTGCCATGTCCTTTATCAGATTATGGTGATCAAGCTTGTGATGAGAAATAACAAGTTTTCATATCACGAGTATAATTAGGAAGTTCGACACTTGAAGCTGATAGAGTAATTCTATCTGTTAGTGTTATTTCACTGTATTATGGGCCTGTTTTGATAAGCTTCTCTAGAAGTACTTCTAGAAGAAAAGAATACAAAGAAAAAAAGTAAAAAAGACTTTCATAAGTTTTTTTAAAAGATGTGAGACTTTTTCCAAGCTATTATGTAGAACTTTTATTTTTCCTAATTTTTTTATTTTCAATAAATTTCAACTAATGATAAAATGTGTTAAAAAAAAGTGTATTACTAATATTCTTCATGATATTTATTTCATCGATTGATAATCAATGTATCTTTTATTTGTTCCTTTTCTTAAATGCCTGTTTAAATTTCAATTTATTTTTCAATCTCTTCTAGTTTATGCCAGTTTCAAACACAACTTCCCTTCTCCCTTTCATATGTTCTCCTGCATCATGTTCCACTTTTTTTTCTTTTTCCACATACCAAATTTTCTCAACCACACATGCATCTTCACCACACTAGCACCTCCACCATGAAAATTGAAATTTTGTTATACAACCTCATTGTTTAAAACATATGAACAAATGGTGCACCAAAGGGTAGGTGTTGAAAGAGAGATAGATAAATTAAATGTGATCCTTTATAATGGGAGCATATCTATTTTATGCTCATAATAGCAACCTTGTTGTGTAATTGAACCCGACGACGTTAAAATCTCATTAAAAAACTTTTATATTTGATTCATTTGCTTAGGACATAGTTCATTTAAATGACGTGTCCCGGATTGATTTGATTAGGGGATAAGGTTGAGGGGGAAAAAAACTTTTGTCCCACCAAGGAAAGATGCAATTCTCATAAACTTTCATTATGTTTGCATTGAAAAATTTATAAATTCAAAAAATTTGAAATATATTAAATTTAAAATACTTTTAATTAAAATGATTTTTTTTAAATGTTTTGTTTGACTAAGGTAATTCAAATTTATTGAATTTTAATTTTCTAATGGGTAGAGTATTTTAAGGTAAAATTGGTCACGATACTGTCGACCTCATTAGTTCATCTCGCACACTATTGTGAAATAGGATATAATCTTGTGGCTAACACTCTAGAGCTCCACATACCATATTGCCTAGTTTCAACACATCTACCATAATGTTGTGGAACATTCTACAATGTGATGGATAACTCTTTGAAGTTTTGTATATCTCATCCACAACTTCCACTATACGGTGGGATTAGCCATAGGTGTATGAATCTTTATGTGATTATCAATATACCTCCCACAATACTATTGTGGTATAGGGCACAGTTCTATGTCTAGTGCCTTGGAACTTTGCATGTCGTATTCCCACAGGTATGTGGAATAGGCTATAGTATTGTGAATGACGCATTGGAACTTAATATATCTCTCACGCAACTCCCACAATATGATGGACTTGGCCATGATAGCATGGATCTAAATTTGTTCATCAACACACCTACGATAGTAACATGAAGACAAAATGTTGTAGTTAATGCTATGAAACTCTTGCATGCTAAGAAATAACTTTAATTAACGTTATAAAAAAATCTAAGTGACATATCCTAAAATAAATATTGATAAATATCAGGAAAAAAATAACCCTAGTATTCCGGTCAATGTCAACAGCAAAAAATTTAGTGGACGTCAAACAACAAATAATGTTGGCTGATTTTAGTATAAGAAAAGTAGGTTCGAAAAATTTCAAATTCTTAAATTGAAGGAATTTAAAATTCTATAATTTTAAATAATAAAAATATTTTAAAAAATTATTAAAATTAAAATTCTTTTAAAATTTCTCATCAAAATAATGCATTTTATCACAAAAAATTTAAAATTCCCAATGAATTCCCAATCCAAACACAATCTAAATACACTCTATTTCACAAAAAAAAAAAAAAAGAAAAAAAAAAAGAAAAACCTAAATACACTCTAAGTGTTTGTTTTACAAAAAATTTATAAAACTGTTTTCAGTATTTTAGTATTTAAAAACTAAAAAACTTGTTTAAGTAATGTTTTTTGAAAACAGTTCCTATGTGTGAAAGAAGAAAGGAATACAAGAGCAAAAGCTCCCTAAGCTCAGAGATCACTCTGTGGCCTCTACTACTTTGTTAAATCTTGCATACCCCGTTCCCTTCCTTTTCCCATATAACAACACTCCTGTTTTCTCTCCATGATTAACTCACCCCCCTTCTATCTCACTTCATGCCTAAAAGAAAGTTAAGGGTACTGATTGGGTTTGGTCTACGGGTATAAACCAAAAGGGGTTTAGGGGCCTTGAAACCCTCAAGTATTGGATTCCTATCAAATGACCTTGTGAGTAACCAATAGATGTTTACATTGTTCCTTCAGCATCCTGGAAATATCGCAGTTGATGATGTAAATGGTGGAAGATTGATCTTCTATGATTTTGGAATGATGGGGAGGTATGTTCTTTGTCTTCTATGGCTATTTCAAATATGAATTCACCAGCAGCACATACTTAAGCTTTGTAAGATGTTTTTCCTTTACAAATATGTTCGGTGTTGCACTTTACAGTATCAGTCCAAACATTCGAGAAGGATTACTTGAAGTATTCTATGGGGTTTATGAGAAAGATCCGGACAAGGTAGATGCTTTTCATGAATGGTATTATATAATAATACGAATATGTACCATATTATCACATTCTTGACTCAAATACTTACCAAATGAAGCTTGTGTCCTGGTATAGGTCCTACAAGCAATGATTCAAATGGGAGTTCTTGTGCCTACTGGAGATATGACTGCTGTTAGAAGAACAGCACAATTCTTCCTTAACAGGTATTTATAAACCAACTTAATTAGAATATATCATAAATGGAAACACCTGCAGTACTTAAACAGTGATAACTTTACTAGTTAATATTATTATATGGAGATTGGAGATGTATAAGGGCTATAACTTGTAAACTGTCCATTGTAATACCCATTACAGTACAGAAACCTCTTGTAAAAGTGTCCAAAATTGGAAAAATCTAAGTCAAAACATTTCATCTTCAAAAAGACAGGTTTTGCAGATTTGATGTGTTTGTTAGGTAGTTCTTTGGTTTGTTTCACTTGTACCTGTCATGTCAGAGGCTGAATTCCATTGCTTGTTGAGTGGAAGTTGTGCAGGAGCACTTGTATTCCCTGACTATGATCCGAGAAATATACTAATATATCTATTTGAACATTTTTACTGCATATTTCTGATTAGTTTTGGATGTATTAGGTTATTTTTTGTTTCTCACTAATATTCTTGTTGGGAGAAGAAGGAGAAGTGATAAGGAATTGGGTATTATGGGGTGCCCAAATCCCACATCGAGTAGTATGAGATGCTTAGTGGAGTATTTAATGCTTGGTTCTCCCGCCTTAACAACTAGTTTTCAAGGGTGGGTTCCCAAAGTAGTTGGGAGTTATCAACTAGTATCAGAGGTGGTTGCCTATGTCTTAGAAAAGGGCCTCTTATGGAGGGTTCTGACTGGTAACAGGTTTTGCCTAAGTTGTATGGGTTGCTTGGTGGAGCATTTAAGTGTTTGGTTCTCTCCTTAACTCTTTTAATGGTGGGTTCCCCCAGTACTTAGGTGCTTATCAAGAAGTATGTAAGGAACAGCCAGAGTAATTAGTTAGGGACAGTTAGAGTAATTAGAGGGGATTCATAAATAAATAAGAGGATATATGGGAAGTGGCTCTATTCTGTTCCGTTATTGTTTGAGAAATTGAGCTTTAGCTCTAAAGGGAAAATCCTTAAAAAATGTAAAGCTTTGGAAGGAGAGTCTTCTCCTTGGGTTCTTTGTTTGTAGTTCAATAAACCCTGATATAAATAGTCTTTTCCTTTTCTTTGTGTGTTTTCGTTTCTCTCTTCCTGAAAACACAACCAATTTCTGAATTCCTAACAATTTCTTTTAGCTAAAAAACAATGCAGGGTACTGATTAGTTATGTTTGAAATCACTGAATCTCTGACCATGAATTAATTTTATCTTATACAGTTTTGAAGAGCGCCTGGCCGCACAAAGGAGAGAGAGAGAGGAATCAACAACTGAACTTGGATTCAAAAAACCATTAAGCAAGGAGGAAAAAATAAAGAAGAAGAAACAACGTCTGGCTGCTATTGGTAATGCACCTGGTTTAACTGAATGTTCATTTAAGTTTAGGCTATATAAATGTGTGCATACAACTATTATTATTGATTTATCAAGAAGCTATAATATGTATAGATAAAAAATGTTGGAAGGATATATAATATGCAGGCTATCTCATCCAACTACAATATTTTATCTGTCATTAAAATTTTTATGGCCGGTGGATCAATAATGCTTGAGGATTATTAAATTGTATGCAATAGCATAGAATAGGTCAAGATTGAAAATTCACATGCAGAATCACATATACTATGGGTGCGCTTGATATCCATTAAGGTACAGCACAAGGAGAACAACGCTAGATAAACTTCTTAGTTACAAGAGAACTCCTTGTTCTATACATTGTCTGTGACAGATAATAGACAGCACAAGTAAAAAACTATTAAATTTACTATAATACCCTTTTCTTATTAATTACCTTAATAATATAATTTATATTAATATTATAATTATATATCATGAGTATTATATAATATAATATTACAAATATTTTTATATGTATGTTATTTAATATTATACATCCACACCCACACCCAATCAACACAAATTGTAAAACCCAGTATAGAAAGAAGTAATGTAGCAAAAAATGAATATAAAAGAATCACATGGCACACAGAATTTATTCTCAACTTATACTAGTAACCATTAGAATATTGGGAAGATGAAAAAAACCACATTTGATAATGGGAGACTGTAGAGAGGAAAGTGGATGAGAGAAAAAAGATAATGATTATTTTTGTCTTTTACATGTTTTATACTTGGAACAAGTTGTCCCATAGATATTCGAATAACAAATTTTTAGATATTTGTTCTGTCCTGTGCCACTTCTCTTGTCCTGTCCTTGTCATCATTTTCAAAATTAAATGAGTAAAAAGTATTTTTGTTGTGTTGTCCCATAGTAAAAAGTTGTTTTAAGTTTTGGTTGGTTGTTCCCAATTAGTTAAAATGATGTTTGGGAAGTTTGGCCCACTTGCCATTATGCCCTGCATCCAAACATCCAGTACTTAAAACTTATTGAATATTATTTTCCATTAGTTTTATAACATTATGCAATCTATGGACTTATTAGCTTGTTTATTTTGAAAAGGAGATGTATGATATTCAGCTGTCTTGATTTAAACAGGTGAAGATTTATTATCTATTGCGGCAGACCAGCCCTTCCGATTTCC
This sequence comes from Psophocarpus tetragonolobus, assembly GCA_037954015.1. Classification (NCBI taxonomy): domain Eukaryota; kingdom Viridiplantae; phylum Streptophyta; class Magnoliopsida; order Fabales; family Fabaceae; genus Psophocarpus; species Psophocarpus tetragonolobus. The sequence goes on along the minus strand of CM075688.1, from coordinate 38,879,079 downwards.
TGCTACGTTCACCTTTGTTGTTAGAGCCTTCTCAGGTAAGATTATAAATAAGTTTAATGCATAAATTTGCATATATGAATACCATATATGTGTGGTAAGGCAACAATTCAATTTTTGTCTCTGCAGTGTTGGATGGCATTGGAAAGGGGCTAGACCCCCGATTCGATATTACTGAGATTGCCAAACCGTAAATATCCTCTTCATAATCTTTAACTTTTGAATATCAAGCAATAGTCTCTGACTTTACCAACATCCTTGAGTTGTATTTCCAAATATTGTTTATGGTAGAACTCAATTTTCGTTTATTAATTTTGTTACTGCATCCTTTGATGGAAATAAAAGGAACCCTTGAATCAATAGATACAAGATTATAGTATGTATAGAAAATTAAATATAAAAAGATAGATGAAAGAGAATTTGTGTACCTAAAGTTATTGATTTTCATGAAAAAAAACTTTATGAAATATTATTGTAGAGATATAAGTTCAATAAGAACTTTTGAGTTTCTAGGGGATTATTTTAAAGAATGTGTATTGTAATTTGATTAATAGGATTACAAATTTATAATCCCCTCAAATAGACTTTTTATGATTGACTCAACCCATTACAAAGTCAATATTACTATAATCTCATTCAAATAATCATAAAGATATTATAAGATATGATAATCATATCTTAAATTGTCAGATAATGATAAAAATAATTTATTAATACCAATCCACTATTATTTCTAACATTCTCCCCTGGTATTAATTAATAATACAAAGACAAATCATTAAGCTAGAATGACAATTATAGACAAATCTTATATTAGATAATGAGAAATTTGAGGTAGAAAATAATATCCGAGAGGGATATATATCATGCACGTTAACAAATATTTCTCCATAAAGTATATAGAATAATGTAGTTCAATAAAATGATAGTACATGGTTCCAAGCATCCAAAAAAATTTTAAGAGATATGTTACTAAAATTATATTACTTCACACATATCTCATAACAGAGTTTTCAGACTCCCACTATCCAAGACATCAAAACTTAACCAAACCGTGAGTTATAAAACTCCAATAGTTAAGTATTTGATCAATGAATATAAAAAACGTTCTATTAATATCTTACTTGAGTCCAGAAAATTATTAAGGTGAAAAAGCATAATTCACATGCATCTAAATACTCATCATAACCCAACAACAAATGTAATTACATGTAGGCTACATAAATACTCTATAATATTTGACATTCAACTAATCTGAGTTTTAGAAAATGAGTAACTATGTAAGAATCCGAAGACAAGTAGGAAATCCATAAATCCCCTACTTGGACTACATAAACACCTAGTTTATATAAAATGACACTCAGATTATTGTGATCACGAAATGTCAATTGAGCAAACACTTAGATAATTTCTCCAAACAAAAAAATTCATAAGTACTTTAATAGTGTAAAATTGTACTCAGTGCGAATACTATCATAATAAACACTTTTACAAAGTAGAAAATCATATTCGATAGGAGTATTGTATCTACAATATACTTATAGAATTTTGACCAAACAAAATGTGAAATTTTGAGTAAAAGAAATGCACAATACTTAATTGTACACCAAAAGAATTAATGTGCAATGCCCAACAAAATGCTTTTAACATCCATTTAAGATGTCTATCAAAATAGAATGAATTTTATGTATAAAATAGGACAAAAATAAATAGTCAAGTCCTATAGAGTATGTCATATCATAATTAAATGTGTATAAGAATATGTGACAATACAGATAGATAAGTCTCGAGACATAATACAAACTTATATGCTAGTAAAATTTTAATCAATTAAAATATGAAATTAGGTAAAAGAGATACACAAAGCATAATTGTATGCCAAAAAGATTAATATGTAGTACTCAACAGAATGACATTAACATCTGTTAAAATCCTATAGAGTATGTCATATCATAATTAAATGTGCACAAGAATATATGACAATACAGATAGATAAGTCTTGAGACATAATACAAACTTATATACTTGTAAAATTTTAATCAATTAAAATATGAAATTTAGGTAAAAGAGATATACAAAGCATAATTGTATGCCAAAAAAATTAGTATGTAGTATCCAACAGAATGACATTAACATCTGTTAAAGATGTCTACAAAGATACAATGGATTTTATGTATCTCAATAAAAAATAGGACAAAAACAAATAGAAAAGTCCTATAGAATATGTTATATCATAACTAAATGTGCACACAAATATATGACAAAAAAAAAAATATAAGTCTCGAGAGATAATACAAGATTATATATACTCCCACTAATCTTTAATATACCAAAAAATATTAGGATTATCATTATAGTACACTAGTATTAAAAGCTCTAGTGATACTGGGATGATGACTTTATAAGATAATAATAAAAGTGAAGTAAAATTCACTATTTTTCTACTTAAGGAATTAGAAAGTAGTAGAATAACAAATGATTAATGAGAGAAGTGGTTAAAAAAACAAAAATATGAATCCTACAAATTCATCCATAGGAATAAATAATTCTCACAAATGGTTTCATAATTAAGCACATATTAATGAATCCTTTAAAAAATATTGACCCTTATGAGGATCTTGAAAAAGTAATTACATGAGTGAGAAAAAGAATCTCTTGATAATTTTACTGCAAGTTCTCAAGTAATCCTAAACAAAAATCAAGTGTTACAATAAACAATATCTACATATACTTGAGAATAAAATATGATTACATGCAGCGAAAGAATATGAGACCTATTCTTAGAAATATTAAGGATATAATAATAAATCGTCTCTAACTCTTATCAAAATTTATAATAGACATAGGTTTATTTATATATCTCAAAATAAAGCCTCTAGCTTTTACAAGAATACCATTATTATAAAATATGGTATGGAGAAATTAATCTCTTCAAATTTGGGATTCCTATATTGTCCTTACAGGAATTGCATATCAATAGAGAGTTTGTTATACAAGAAAATATTTTACAAGAGACCAATACAAAATCCTTAATATAGATCCCAACAACTTAATCACAAATAATGTAATAAGAAAAATAATTTTATCAAGAAAATTTGTTTTTGCACATGTATGATTAATTGGACATTTAAGGTGAAATTCTTATACCAAGATAATTTATTTTATAAGATATCAATTAAAATTCTAATATACAAAATCCTTCCACTTGATAAAGAACAAAATGGTTGACATAAAAAAAATACCTAGAGGGCTAAATAAAATTCAATTATTTCTTTATCATACTAGAATTATGTCAAGTAATATCATACCGATAGGGTAAGCCACTACCTACATAATAGTAATATATATATATATATATATATATATATATATATATAGAAAATTTGCACCACAAAAAAATGCAACATTTTTTTTTGTTTGGAAAGAAAAATGTCCAATTAAAGGTTATAATTCATTATGGAACAAAAGGAAAATGAAAGTATAAATTTTGGTTCCATATAAATATAACTAAACATGATAAAATTAGGGAAATAAACTGAACATTACAACAATAGTGAAACATTATGTAATTCTTAAAGTTCAGTTAAAAGAAAATCTCTAAGGAAATTACAATGCACTATAACTTATATCAATAAAATCCTAATACCGATAGGGTATAAAAAAATCATTAACATAAGCAACGAAAAGTACATTGTACAACACCAAATTACATTAACAACAATACACCGATAGGCTATAATTATCATCAGTGCAATAAAAAAATAATTATATTACAAAATTCACATAAATGCATCCACAATAGTGAAATTACAATTATGTAAATGAAAAAAAGAAATTATGCATATTGTCCAATAAATTTGCATAATTTTAATCATATATATTATATGACCAAAATACAAAATTCATTACTATACCCTTGATAGACGAGTAATAATAATGCAAATTAATAAAGAAAATTATGCGCATAAGTAAGGACAATTAAGATTGTGCATAATTAATAAAGTAACCTAAAATTAATTTATAAATAATAATTCAATATTAAAGAAAGTACAGTATAGTTGGAAAATACAAATACGGTAAAGAATTATCACAATGAAAATAGGTCCAAAATTCAAGATTATAATAGTAAAAAAATTTTAATTTAATCTTGAATTAATCAACTATTTTTTGTTTTTTTTATACACAAAAATACCAATAATATTAAAATATTAAATAAATATGGTATTTGTGAAAAAATAAGAATACAAAAATGAGCAACCTTATTCAATGCTTCTGAGAGTGAATTTATCGTATCAAAACGATAAGATTCTCATTTGACCAAACAATCACAAAATATGGGTATAAAAATGAATTCATGCAACGCCTTTAACACTTTCCAAAGTAAAGTTAATACAACCTATTTTGCCTACACGAATGACTCATATTGGTTAAATATAAAAAGAAAAACCCTTAAGTAATTTTTAAATTGAATTCAAAATAAAACTAGATTTTAATGGGGTAGCACTTAAATATCTAAGAGTATAAACCCTCATTTTTTTTTTTTTTACAAAAGATAATAGTGAACTATATTATAAAATTTCACTAAAAACACAAAATCTTCAGTTCAAATTTAATTATCTAATAGAAAACAACCATAATATATATCTAATTTGGCTCTGATAACAATTTATGGAAATAAAAGGAATCCTTGAATCAATAGATACAAGATTATAGTATGTATAGAGAATTAAATATAAAAAGATAAAGGAAAGAGAATTTGTGTACTTAATATATATTGAATTGAAGTTCTTGATCTTCATCAACAAAAACTCTTAATGATTATTGTAGAGATATGAGTTCAATAAGAACTCTTGAGGGTTTTACTACCTTCCTTTCCAGAGGATTATTTTAGAGAATGTGTGTGGTAATTTGCTTAATAGGAACAAATTTATAATCCCCCAAGGTAGGCAGGAACCCCCTCAAATGGGCTTTTTATCACAGAGTCAATCTTACTATAATCTCATTCAAATAATCATAAAGATATTATAAGATATGATTATCACCATATTTTAAATTGTCAGATAATGATAAAAGATAAATGATTAATACCAATCCACCATTATTTCCAACATTCTTGTAACAACCTGAATGCTTAGGAAGCTCCAACTTGAGAGGTAGTTTTGAAAATCTTAGATATTATCTTATGTTGATATTATATTATTTTGTTTTTAAATATAGTAGATAAAAATAATATCTTTGAGAATATAGGGCATCATATCTTTTATACTCATGTATAACCTATGAAATAAAGTTATAAATAGATTCATCTTTCATTCCAATATTTCTCTCTATTTCTCTGATTTTAACATATTATTTTCAATTATTCAGGTAAAATTTGTATGTTTTACTTATCTAACACAACTAGCCTTTCCTGGCCATGTAGTTATGCTCTGGAGTTGCTGAGGTTTCGTGAAGCTGGGGTTGAAGTTGTCTTAAAGGTAATAACAAACATGTTTTACTGCAAATTCCATCAATGTTACAATTTCTTTCTCTAATATCTATCTTATGACGTACAGGACTTCAGGAAGAGATGGGATAGACAATCTCAAGCATTTTACAACTTATTCAGACAGGCTGATAGGGTTGACAAACTTGCTGAAATTATCCAAAGACTGGTATTTGCCTGATTCTCAGATATATAATTCAAGTTATTTATTTGATGCATACCTGCTGTTTTGTTTTGAACTTTTGGTATCCTAGATCTCTTATTATTACACTTAATTTTCCACAGGAGCAAGGTGATCTAAAGCTCCGGGTTCGTACTTTGGAATCTGAGAGGGCATTCCAACGTGTTGCTGCAGTTCAGAAGACTATTGGGAATGTGAGTCAAGCTAATATGTGATTTATTTGAACTATAAAGTTTACTTGTATGGTCAATTTGGTTAAAGTTTGTTATACTGCCTGTAAAACATGTATTTTGTCAATCTTTGGGGTGGATATGCTAGGACCTCAAATTTATTATCGACTGTAAGCAGCTCTAGGCTCAGTTTGCTGTTGTATGGTCACTCTTGCAAAGTCTTGAGTCTTGTGGAAATGATAATAGGTATTTTCACATGGAGGCAACACAGTACTATATTAAATAAAGTCATATAAATACCTGTAGATGACTATAACTCTTATCAGCTATTTATGCTTTTTATGCCCACATTTCGAAGTGCTCAACTGCTCATGCATCCAGTATATGCTCATAACTTATATATTGCGGAGGTGTTACGATGTCTACCTACTTGTAAAGTTGTAATCAAAATCTCAATATTTCTGTCATGCATGCAGCAAGCTGCAAGCTAGAGCATGTTTTTTGAATCCTTGTTCTTGCTAATGGATAATATTATAGGAGACTTGGAAAACCTGTTGGGATGATGTAGGGTCTTTTGTTTTTTTTTTTTAAATAACTTGTTTGACAAGAGTAGTTTAGGAAAATTGTATTCAACATTAATCTCTTTTTTAGTTTTTACAAATTACAACTAAAAAAATCAGAATCTCCAAGTTGTTTTGATTTTCAACTTTCAATTTTCTATTACCCCCGTTCTTTCTTTGCTTGCACATCTTCCTCGCCACCCCACTACCTAAAATCAATTTTTAAAAACTGATACAAAATAATTTTTACCAATGAAAAAAAAAAAAATCAAACACTCTTACATTCATGTTACCCTTTTGTCAATTACACAGGCAGTAGCTGCTGGAAGCCTAATCAATCTTGCAACAGTTTTGTATCTCAATTCAATTCGTGTAAGCTGTTCCCATCCCTCATCACTTTTTTACTGGCAGTGATTATAAAGTCAATGGATTATCTGGTGTGATCTCATTGCTCGGCCATGGGTTATCTTTTTCAGATGCCTGCCATTGTAGCGTATTTCTTCTGTGCTATCTTTGGTTTTCAAGTGCTCTTAGGCATTGTAAAGGTCAAAAAGCTAGATGAACGGGAACGATTGATAACAGGGACTGCATAAGCAGCAACATGGTGAGTCTATTTTTTATAAAAATGAACTACACTTAATATGTTCAGGTTATGATGTTGTGCAAGAAAGTTCATGGTGAAAAAGATCGTTTAGCAATTTTATGGCATGAAGGTTATTTCCCCCATAAATTGCGTACAGTTTTTTGTACACTAAGTATGCACTTTGAAACCCTTTAGAGCTGGGAAAATGTCACATGATCTCATCACCCAAGGACTATTGTATTAAGTCCATCTTCCAACTGGGCCTAGTATTTTGCTAATGTCATAATTTTCCTGTGTATCGTATGGTATTTTTCAAAATAGAGCAAAGAAAAAGAAGTAATTAGTAATAAATAACACTTTTTTTACCTGTTCCTCTATACTTTTTAAAAGAAAAAAAATAGTGTCACAAGAGCCTTTAACATAATATTTATCATGGAATACAGGTTCTCTATACCACCCTAGAGGGAAATGAAATGATATTTATTTAAGTGAATGTTGGATATAATTAAATGACTGGCATATGTAAATTTATATCCTGTTAATTTTTTGTCAAGGTTTATAAATGATGTTTCATCCATTTCAGTGTCTGTATCATAGTACATTAGGAAGCTTTTGGTATGCTGGTGTACTTTCTCTTTGGTATCTTAAGATTTCGGTGATGTCGAGCATAGACTAACCTAAGAAACCTTGTGTTCAATATGATAATTTATTTGGGCTCCTAGGTATCCTATTTTTTCATGTACTATGATGCTTGCATACTTTACCAAATACTGGTGCATAGGCTAACCTAAGAAACCTTGTGCTCAGTGTGATAATTTACTTGGGTTCCTTGGTATCGTATATTTTCATGTTGGTTACATACTAAACCCAATATTGGTATGCTAGCATCCCATCTAGGGGCAAATCTTACTTTCTAGCATGAAGGTAATGATCTGGAGTTAATTATAATAACTGAGATGCAAGTATAGGTTGTCAAGGATACTTAAGCTATGGATGGTTGGGTATTTAAAAATAAAATTGTGCTGTTCCTGTAGGTTTTGACATGTTCTTTATTTATTGCTTTTGTTTGGGCTTATTGCAGATTCAGGACCGAGACATAGCACATGTTAAGGTCATGGTTACAAGTCAACCTTCAGAGCATGAAAAAGACTACGTGACCTGGGGAACTGATTGAGAGTATTACCCAACATTTCGAAAGACTTTAGCAAGTACAGAAATTTCAATTAGCAAATGATGGGGGATTTTCTATTCACCTGTGTTAGTTAGTTAGTAAAAAAAAATTGTGCTCTGCGATAGCCAATTGGCTTAGAGCCACATTTTTGTCATTACACGCCATCTTCCTCCCAAAAAATTATAAATTTTTAGTAACTTGTATAGGTAAATGATGGTTTTCATATATATTCACAATTACCAATTACATTCCACGCTGGAATTGAACCGAAATATGTAAAAATTTAGCTACAGTATTTATCTATGTAGCATAGCATGAATCTTGTAATTACTATACAGTATTTATCTATGTAGCATAGCATGAATCTTGTAATTACTATACGGTATGATGCAGCTTCCAAAAAAATAATTGGAGAGGAAGCTTTCTTCGAAATTGACTTTGTTCAATGAAAAATGTCTGTATGCGTCGTTGACGTCCATGTTGGATTTAGATGCATATCAAGCGACAGACTTTTCTAGGTGCTTATGCAAGTACTGTAAGTAATTTATAAGTGTTATATCCTGAACACACTTACTGCATGGTCATCATTGTGCGCAGAGTCTATTGAATTCACGTTGTCTGTTTCACCGCCTCCAATGTCTTTAGTTTCAGCTGTTTGCTATTTTGGCATTCTGGCATTTGTCCATGGGAAGAAGTTAATTATTTTCTTTTATCTAGTGTTTTCCATCTACTTCCTTCTCCAAAACATTAATATATTAATGTTAACGTCGCATTCGCATATGATGTGAGGAGGAGGATTTAATACGCCAGGAATATATAGCAATAAAAGTGATAAGGATGGAACAGAATATGTTGAAGGAATCCCATATGGTAGATGGCTTGCAATCTTCATAAAGGATGGCAATTTATTATGGTATCCCACATGGTATGTTCTGTTCTCTCCATGTGTCTCTCTAAACCAGGATTTTCGATGTCGTAATAAACTCATTTGACGCTGGTCTCTGCAACTTTGGTAATTGGGTTTGTACTAAGGGTGCTCTATTCTTCTCCTTAAATACCATTTTCATATTAAAAAATGATCCATGAACATTTTTTGTGTTATTATCCACCTAGTAAGAAGAGGAAAAAAGAAAAAGATATATAAAAATAATAGGATTTATAATATGAAAGAATAAAAAAAAATAAAAAAATATATAAAATGTATAAATTAGAGAGGTGAATAAATATTATTACTCAATAAATTATTACATCATCCCATTACAAACCATTATATTAAAATTCTCAAAAGACAGTGGCTTCGCTTCTGTAAACAGAACCCAAGTGAGAAGGCGCATGTCGTATTACTTTACTATAAAAATAAATCCCAACTTCAACAAGTATGTCGGCAACTGATTAAGATCAATTCTTAATTCTGTCCCATTCACTGAAAATGTTAAGTACCTTCTATGGATCGAGAAGGCAAGCAATAAGCAGTCCAAGGAACAAATTCATTCCTTTCAAGATTTTCAAAACGCATATATGAAGAGGGAAAAGGAAATAGAAACAGTGGGCAAGACAAGAAAAAAAATCCAATCACAAATTGTCCGTTTGTTTTTATAATAACTTTTAAAAGTTATTCTTAAAATATTTTTTATAAAAAACTGAAAAATAAATCATTACATCATCCAATTACAAACCATCACCATGACAGTGATTTATAATTAGTTGATAATATAAAATTATTTTATACTATTAAACTCAACATTTACTCTGACAATATATTAAAACTAAACACGAAGATTTAAAAAAAAAAAGAAAAAAAAAAGAAAGAAAGGACAAATATTTCATAATTGTATTCTTCAAGAGTTAACGTACGTTGATCTAATGGTGGCGGAATGATTATCGTCACTCTGTAGTCACGTGTGGAGTGGTGGTCATGGACTTATGGTTTTCCAATTTTTTTAAGTGTATTTAAATTATTATGGAAAAATTTTCCCCGCCTTTGAAATATATAAAAATATTTTATCTAAAATCTATAAACTTAATATTTATCTTGCATCTAAAGATGGTTGCATAATGCATAGTAAGCTAATTAGAAATTATTTTACAATAATTACTATAAAATTTAACAATTTTATTATGCATAATAACATACGATTGAATTATAGTGTAAAGATATTATTATTGTATTTAAATTAAACATGTAATATTTTTTCTCATTTTTTGTGCTTAATATAGTAATATTACATTTTATTCCTGAAAATATTAGTTTTATATTAAGTTTTTGCATGTTATGTTGTAAAAATTTAAATCAAGAGGTGAAATCTGAAAGTCTGAATAACAATTATTTTACTGTCTCCCATCCCCGTCTACTGAGAAATGTTTGCCCAATAAAAAACAAAAAATAGATTTCAGTATTTTATTGTTGGCGACAATTGTATGTTACACAAAAAATAAAAGAACGTTGAGTTGAGTCATGGTTACACGAAATTGTCCTTGGCCATTCTGTCATGTCTTTGCCTAGAGTCAACCAAGTACCATAATTTCGAGGTAGTTTTGGACAAACAAAAGCGTTCCGTACGCACACTGTGCATAATAAAGTCACAAACTTTATATAGAACTATGATGATAAGTAATCTGAAAAAAGGCTTTTTTCTTTACATAGTTTTTGCAATCGATGGATACTGGATATCATAATTTAACCGAACAAGTTGCAGTAATGAACAGCGAAATAAGCATACAGATGGATCCATTATAATTAGGAACATTGCTGGTTTAGACAAAGCATGAAGAGTTGCAAGTTACAACTACAATAGACCATCCAGGAAAGAAAATTAATGAGGAATGATTTCATGACACAAACGATGAAGCAAAGTATGAATATCTAAGGCAGAGAGTTGGTGTAAATGTAGTCTTCATTCTCCAAAACTTTGTCTTCCAACCCACCATTTCCTTCCTTGCACTCAATGCCTTGTTTTTCGCAGCTACCTATTCTCTGCATAACATAATAATAATTAATTCACCCCAGTTACACCATCAACTTTGAGCTACTTTCAGAAATTCAAAACACACGACAGTCACAACTCGTTCGTTGGACAATGCTTCCCCTTGAACGATAGTAAAGATGAAAACCAGGAAGAGAAGCAATGCTGGTTTTGAGAGTCTCATTTTATTGCAGCTGCCTTGGCCAGAAATTTTGGAACCTTTCAGGGGTTATTAAAAATTTTAAACCTCCCATCACCATGTACGGCTACTTCATTATTCAAATATTTTATGCGAGAAGTCTCTTGGGTATTTCTTATTTTATTTTTATAACTAATAAAATTGTAAGCTTTATTGTTGTCATTATTTGTAAAATTTAAATAAATAAAAAAAATGTTAACCACCACAAATATAATTTGTTCTACTAATATGATATTTTTAGTTATCGTGTGATAGCTTTAGACTTATCAAGTCAGATACTTAAGACTTAAGTGATGTAGGATTTTAAATGTATTTTAATACATTGCTATTCTAATAATTAGTTAGTAGAGGAATATTTCAAATTTATCACCACATAAGAAATGATATTTAAAATTGGATTGAAAGTGAACCTTGATGATACGAACGATCTCAAGAGATAGATACTTTTTCACTCCTATAGGACTTTGAAGTTGAAGGACTTATAGATTGGAGTTGGACCTTGACGACGACCTCACAATATTTGCTCACTATATCTGATCATTTAATGTCTGTTGCTCGCTAATCACGGGAACAACATTAAATAGAGGATTGCATGTGATTGCCAGAGAATTCCTAGATTAGTATAAAAGGGCAGACTATGAAACCCTAAAGGGACAACTTTTGCTAGCCGCTTAAGACAGATACTCTAATCCTACCTAGAAATACACTCCATAATATTTGGCGACCATAGTGGAAGCTGGTAAAACTATTGACGACCTCCACCGCTAAACTTCATTAAACACATTTTGTTTACCACTTTATCCTTGTCTCCTAATCACGTCAATTCATCTCACACTTTGAATGATCAAAGAGGAGAAGAGTCATGGCGCATAGAGTGAACCATGAGTAAGACTATCTATTCCAGATCGTATCGATTGGAGACTCACTTATCTACACGTTGATGGTGGTTTTGTCCAAATCTCCCATAGATCTTATGCTAGAAGGTTTAGATCTATGTTATAGAGGTACCACAGAAAATCGATGTGGAAACGCAGATCTAGCAGTTGATCAAGTCGTTGTAGTTTCCTTGATTGTAACGGATGGTTGCATGAGATTATTCATTATTCTTCTCAAAGCAATGTGTCTTTAACGGGTTATGTATGTTGTAGAACTCAGATGTTGTAAATTTAGTTTTATTAATTTTATTGGTTTTATTGGTGTGCTTGCATGGCAGGTCAAATAAATCTTAATAAAAAAAAGTTTTATTGGTTTTGGGAGAGATTGCGGGGAGTTTCCCTAGATCTCTCCCTCATGTGGTATGTGTTCTACTCTTTTTTGTTGTGCCTCTTATCATTACCTATTTGTCGCTCCACTCAATAATTACTACTCTAGATCAATTTACATTTGAAAGGGTTACAATTTTAAATTTTACATAATTAAACAAATCAAATAAATGAATAATTGCTTTAATTTTGAAATTAGCATAGAAAAAGATCTTGCAAAATATAGGAAATTCATTCAATTTTTGCAAACAAATTCTAACTTCAATTTTTAAGGTAACTTAAAACACTTTCATTCAATTTTTAAGTTTTAATTTAATAATCTGGTAAAATAATATTTATAATTCATGATAATATAATTGCTACCTCTGAATAATTTAATGAATTCGAGATTATAATAAGGTGAAAGTTTTAATTTAATTTAAAAGTGTTGATAATTTTTTTAAAAAAATTATTTGAGAAATATTTTAAACTTTTAAATTTAGAGAGAATAATAAAGTGAAATGTGCAAGATTTAATCTCTGAGAAAAGCATGCCTTGTATTTTTCTTATTCAAAATTTAAGTTGATTAACTATATTTAATTATTTTATATAATTTTATCCATTTAATAAAACATTATTGTTATTATTAAAAAAATATTATTATATTTTTTTTGTTTGTGATTCACACATGTAACTGATATCTTTACATAAATTTTCTATAGAAATGATTATTGTATTTTTTATTTAAAATCTGTTTTAAGTAAGGACAACATTTCTTGTTTTATATTCGAATTGAAAATATCAATACTTAATAGATATTATATAGTGACCAATGAAAAAAATACATTAAAAAAATTAATTAAACAAAAGTCTACTCGTTTCAATATTAATAGTTTATTTTTAAGTGAAATAAATTTTTTTAAAAAAAGAAATAATAAAAAAAAGTCATGTTCTCCATTTTTAAATATTAACAAAGTAATGATTAATAAATATTATGTTTTTAATACATTTTTATTTAAGGTATGCGATTTAGAGTTTCATTGGTTTAATTTTGTTTTTTAGTTTTTGAAAAGAGTTTTCAAAACTTGTTTCCTAAAAGAAAGAAAATAAAACTTGTTTGGTAAGTATTATTTGAAAACTATTTTGAAGGCATGAAAACAAAAAAACTTGTTCATATTTACAAAAATATCATTAATGAAAAGCAAAAATCAACATATTCTCATCGTATTTAGAGCTTTCAAAACAAAAAGAGAAAACTAAAAAGCAGAACTATTTATAGTTGTTCCTGCTTTTTAGTTTTTAAAAACTAAAATTTCAGAACTGTTTTTAAAAATTGTATTAAGAAAACAGTAATCAAACGGTTTTTTTAGTTTTTAAATACTAAAATACCAAAAATAGTTTTATAAAAATGTTGTCGATCAAACACTTATTTTGTATATATTATGTTTTAAGGTATGTGACTTAGTATTCTTCTTTTATATATATTTATATTTTTAAAATAAATCCAAAATAATCATAATTATTATTGTTATTACATTCTATCAATTTTTAACACGCACACCCATATATATATATATATGGACTAATACTATTACCTGTTAATCACACTTATCAGTAACAGGGCGCGTGCGGGTTTGATCCTCCCCATCCCCGTTCGCGCAAAGTGTAGGGCGAGTTTGGGTTCAGGTATAAATAAAGCAGGTACGAAATTTTAAATCTCTATCCTTGTCCTCGTCAGGTATACCCGCGGGTACCTGTCATATTATTTTTTATAATTTTAATTTACTTATTTGTTGTTAAATAACTTATATATATATATATATAAATTTATTAATTATATTTTAATTTAAAAATTATATAAAGAATAATTAATGGCAAGAAATTATAAATTAAATTTTAATAATTAAAATTTAAGAATTAAAATTTTTAATTAAATATATAAATTTAAAATTATTATATAATCATTAAAATTATAACAGGACAGGTAGTCACATACCCATACTCGTACCCGATTTAACACGTTGGATAATACTCGTACCCGTACCCATACCCAGTCAAACAGAATAATACTCGTACGATATGCTACATTGTTGGTCGCGTTAGGCCCCTTGATCCCAATGCAAGCATAAGCTGCATTGCTAGTCATTTCAAGTCACCTCCGATCCTAATGTAAACAGAAGTTGCATTGTTGGTCGCGTGCAACCCCCCTAATTTCAATGCAAGCATAAGCTACATTGCTAGTCATTTAAAGTCGCCTCTGATCCCAATGTAAACAGAAGTTGCATTGTTTGTCGCAGGAGACCCTCTCGATCCTAATGCAAGCATAAGCTTCATTGCTGGTTGTTTGAAGCTAACCCCCAATCCTAATTTAAACAAAAGTTGCATTGTTGGTCGCGTGAGACCCCCTCGATCCCAATGCAAGTATAAGTTGCATTGTTAATCGTTTAAAGTCGCCCCGAATCCTAATGTAAACAGAAGTTGCATTGTTGATCGTGTGAGGTCCCCTCGATCCCAATGCGAGCATAAGCTGCATTGCTGGTTGTTTAAAGTCTCCTCCAACCCCAATGTAAACTTGAATTACATTGTGGGGTGGCTAAGAATAATGGATACCTCAATGCAAACATGTGTTGCATTGCATATCGTCATATAATTGACCTAATATTCATTAAAAATCAAAGCATCATTACTGAGCTAGAGGTGGATTGCAACGAATCGACCCATACGATCTCGACAATAGAAGCCTCTTCACTCCTATAGGACTTTGAGGTTGAAGGGCTTGTGTACTGGAGCTGGACCTTGACAACTGACTCGTACGATCCCGACAGATAAAAGCTTCTTCACTTCCATAGAACTTTAAGGTTGAAGGGCTTGCGGACCGAAAGTGGACCCTGACAACTGACCCGCACAATCTCGCAATATTCGCCCATGATATCTGATCATTTAATGACAATTACCTACTAATTACGAGATAACATTAAATAGAGAATTACTCACAATTTTCAGAAAATACATGAATTAGTATAAAAGAGGAGACTATAAAACCTTAAAGGGATAACTTTTGTTAATCACCTAAGACAGATACTCTAATCCTACCTAAAAATACACTTTAGAAAAAAAATGATTAGAAAAGATTTCCATAACAAACATGAAAGGTGCCTAAAAATATATGCATAATTCCATAGCTAACAAATGTCTTCAGCAACATTCAAACAACTTCCTCACAAGTTTTACTTATAAAACTTATGATTCTATTGATTAAAAAAAATAAAATTACCGATATTCATAAAATTAATAAGTCACAGTTGACTTTCACTATTTTGTTTTGTTGTACTCCCATATAATGGAATACATATTGCGGTATTACCATTAGTATTAGCTAGCAAGTTACTTTCGTGTAGATTAAAAGTAACTTACAAGGAGTAGATTGGTAGTATTTCAAATTTATAATTGATTTTTATTAATTTAAGGTTTAATGAATTTTTTAGTTTCTTAAAAATACATACTTTTCTTATTTAATTTAGTCCTTTATAGAATTTTTTTAACCTCTAAAATATGTTTTTGTTTGAAAATAGTCTTTAGGATTATATAACGTTAAGTAGTGATGTGATTAATATTTTACCAAGTTAGTAGATGAATGTCACTGAAAATAATAATATAATAATGACATGTGATTTTTTAAGAAAATATTATTAATAGAGTTAATAAACTTTTTATCACAAAAAAAAAATCTATTTTTTTAATTTTAGTCCTTTAAAATTTTGTTTACTTTATTTAGTCTCCAAAATATGTTTTATTTTAAAATAGTCCTTTTATTGTTAGATGCATGTATAAGTGATGACCTAATTAATGCTTTACCATGTAAGTTGTTTTAAAATATGATTGATTTACATAATTGTTAATAAATGAAAAATAATTACTTACAGTCACATATTGAACCACTAATGAATCCATATTAATAGCATCTCCAGCAGGGGTTGCTTCATGATTTTTTAGACCTAAGCAACGGTTACTTACCATTGGAACTCATTATGTAACATAACTAGTTGCTTAAGATTAAAATAATATATTGTTAGAATTACAAGCACCTTTAATGGAGTTTTTGGTATTATGAAGCATTTAAAGCAACTTTTTGTTCCTATGCCTTGAAGTCCTTCTCTCTCATATGTGTGACATTATTTTATTTAATTTTTTAAAGAGTGAAATATTATTTTGGTCCTTCAAAGATTAAAGTAATAACATCCAAGTCCTTTAAAGATTTTTAAAGAGCATCCAAGTCTTTAAATTTTTTTTTCGTTTGCATATAGGTTTCTTACTTACTAACGACACTAGGTAACTACTACATTGACCATTTTCAGTCTTATATGTGACAATCCAGCTGCTTATGTGACATCCATTTTTTCTTTTATTTAATTTTTTAAATTAAAAGAATTTGTAGAGGTCCTTATGGTGAAAAACAGTTGTGTGGTGGATACACAAATTTAAAGAAGGAAAATTTCCATTGGTCCATTCAATTGATTTAACATTTGAATTTTGAAAATAATTTGGTTGTTTTGAATTTTTTGTTTTGAATTTTTAGTTTAAAATATTAAAGTAGTTTGGATCATTCGGTTTACGCCAAATCAAAAGCACACAATGACAAGCACACCCCATCACTCACTCTCGATCGTCACACAACTCTGAAATATATTGTCGTCATCGTTTCAGATCTCTTTCTCATTTCTTGTATGCTTTTTTCACTTTTTTGTTTCTCATTCAAGTTCTTCATTTTTTAAATCTTGTAGTGAGTCCACTAAGAGATTTGCATTCTCAAGACACCCTATGTTTCGTGAGGGGTGTTGCGAAGTGAGAGGTTGTGTTGGGCTATAGGGATGCGTGGTTGAAGGTGGGTTGTGTTGGAGGCAAGGAGGTTCAAGTGGGGGAAGTAGTGAAGTTGTTAAATGATTTTGGAAACTAGGTTCCATGTATTAAAGTGTGTTTCGTTTGTCATTTCAACTAGTTGAAAGTTGAAAAGTTAGCTAAAATGGTAGTTTAAATTATTTCAACTTCATTTGGATAGCAAAAAGTCAGAAGTTTTTTTAGGAGTTACTAGTTTTTTCAAAAAAGTTACTCCAAGTAGTTTTTTAAAAGATCTCCTATTTTGAGCTACTAGTTTATTCTCTTTTACAACTTTACTCTTTATTAATTAATTTATGGTCTTCTACTAATTCTCTCTCCTCATTCATACAACATCTCTCTTTCATTAATGTAATTATAGTATTTTACAATTTAATTATATAATTATATAAATTATAATTTAAATATGTAATTTAAAATTATATATTTAATTATAGAATAATAATTTAAATATATAATTATAGTAATTTATAATTTAAATATGTAATTATATAAATTTATAATTTAAATATATAATTATAATTAAATATGTATATAGAAATTTTTAATTTAAATTTGTAATTATAATAATTTATAATTTAAATATGTAATTAATTATATTATTAAAATATGCTATATTATTTTAAATACCTTATTGCTGATTTAATGATTAATTATGCTCTTATTTTTTATTTTATAACTTTCAACTAATTGAAAAACTAGTTTTATCAAATACTTATAACTAGATTTTCAACTTTTAGCTAGCTTTTAACTTTCAGCTAGATTTTCAACTTTTAAATAGTTTTGTCAAACACAACCTTAGTTTAATATTTCACTGAAAGCATGAGAACTTTGAACAGTCAAGATATTATAATATAACAAAGTTTATTCTTTATATTAGTTTGAGATTTTATTTCGATTCTAACAAATTGCTAGCAAATTTATTTGTATTGATTTTTTTTTTCTTACCTCTTTAATGGGAAAGAGAATATGAATATGAACGGGAAGGCATAGATAGTTTTTTTTTTTAATTTTTTAATGGTTATAAACCTTTGCAAATATTTTTTTAATTTAAAAAATAAATAAAAGAAAAAGTGGTATCATATTGGCAGTTAGACTATCACATATGAGAAAAGAATTGTCAGCATAATAGTTAAAATTTGACTATGCAATTGTCATTGGTAACTAAGAGACCTACGTACAAATGATAGAAAAATTTAAAAACCTATATGCGATTAAAAAATTTTCAAGGAACTTGATGCCTCAAAAAATGTGTTCAAAAACTCAAATGTCTCTAAAAATCTTTCAAAAATCTAGATGTCACTACTTTAATCTTTCAAAGATCAAAATGGTTTAATTCTAACTTAGATCTTGTGATGTAAACAATGATTTGGAATGTCACATATGAAAGAAAGATTTTATTTGCATGCATGACACTTAACAATTAACTGGGTACTTACTAAACAACATTAATAATGTAAGGATTAACATTAGAACAACAAAAAGAATCAAGAATTTAGATGCGTTGAATTCTTTTAGGTGCTTAAATGTCAATGCTTGAATCTTTTTATAAATTTACTTGATATTTCACTATTATTATAAATATAATTATTAAGATAAGTAAAAGTTAAGTTGTTATGACATTCATTAAATAAGTTATCAAAATTAAAGTAATAAGTTGTTAAAATAAGAATTAAAAAATTAAATTGTCAAAAGTTTTAAATGAAAAAATATGAAATAAAAAATCTTGAATTTGAACTCCATAACTAATATTTTATGAATTAAAATTAAGAGAAGATGATATTCATCAACTATTTATATAGACTTATTGGGTGATTCCTTTTCTATGAATTATATATTGTCAATATTCATAGTAAAAAATTAGCTGATTCATTAAGGTTGAGAAAAAAATAAAGAGAAAAATACACAAAAATTACAGAATTATAAATATATAAAACACTTTTCTTTTAAAACCAGGTACACTAAAAAAAAATTATCAGTTGAAGAAAATTAAGTTACACGTCACATGTGGACTTTTTTTTTTAGTCAATTGAGACTGGTTCGGAAACAAATTTATGCTTTTTTTAACAAATATGTTTCTCGCAATATATGCATTAATTATAGGAGTGTATTCGATATGACTTAATCATATTGGATTTCCTGGTTCTTGGCTTACATATATAGACGTTGAAATTAACTACTTACATCCAGCTGTGTTATTACCAATAATAATAATAATAATAATAATAATAATAATAATAATATATTATTATTATTATTATTATTATTATTATTATTATTATTATTATTATTATTATTATTATTATTAAGCACTCCCAGGACTTTGGATAGGAATTAAATGTTAGTGTGTAATTTTTGTTTCATTATTATTTATCATTTATGTAATTAAAAAATATATTATTTAATTTTTAACCAAGAACGTTATTAATTGCTTCTTTCTTTTATAATAATTTATGCTTCAAAGTCATCCAAGTAAGAACATTTAATTGTTTTTTCGTTTGTCATAATAATTTATACTTCACTAACACTACTGCCACTATCACAGGTGGTGGTGATGACGACAATGAAGATGACGGCGGCAACAGTGGTGGTAGTGGTGACGACGGCAACGATAATAGGAGTGGTGATGAACCATGAATTATTATGAAACATTGAAATTAACAACTTATATGTGCTTATGTTATTACCATTAAAAAAACGCTCCAAGGACTTTGGATGATAATTAAATGTTGTGTGAAATTTCTATATCATTATTTGTCATGTAATTAAAAAAAGGTATATTATTATTGCCACCTAAGCAAGAATATTTTTTCTCTCATAATAATTCATGTTTTACCACCATTACCGCCAACACCACCACCACACAGGGGTAGTGAGAGTGGTGATGGTGGTGGTGACTAGTGGTGTCAAAACGGGCTCGGCCCGATAGACCATCTCAACCCACGATGGGTTCAGGTTGGGCTGGAAAAATCATGGTTTCACAAAACGGGTTATCTTTTGTTTAAAATTTTTAACTTTTATTTTGTATGTTGAATTGTTGATGAATGATGACATTGATCCATTTAGTCTATGTTTGGAAGGAATCTTTTTAATTAAATTATATACAAAAATGATTTAAATGTTGTTGATTTATATTATTTATAATTTGTAAGTTGTTTAATATTATGCTTATGTTTGATATTCTTTTTAAATTTTAAATTTATTTATGTGTTTATAATTTGCATCTTTAAACTTAATTGTATATTTATAATTTACATTTTTTATAAAAAAGTCTAGCTTAAAAAAATTAGAAACAATTTTTTTTTGGAAAATCTGGTGGGCCAGCCCACCTAACCCACCAGCTCGTGGTAGGTCGGGTCAGGTTGTATAACTAGTTATCTTTATGCTTGGTGGAACGGATCAACCCACCTCATCTAACCTACAACTCGTGATGGGTCAGCCCTGTGGAGTGGGCTGACCTGTTTTGACATCTTTAATGGCGACGATAATAACAGTGGTTGTGATGGTGATGGAGAGAGAAAAATAATTAAATACTCTTGGTTTGGAAATTAAACAATTTTTTTTCTAATATGTGTCCAAAAACACATTTTAAAAATTATTAAAATCTGGTTTCCGATGTAAATTTGAATGCATTTATTATGTGAGAGTATTACTATGTTTAAAAAATATTAAATGTTATTTTTAAGATTAATTGAAATTTACTTTAATTTTTAACCTATATTTTTGTTTTTTTTATATTCATCATTAGAGTTGTCAAAATAAGTCTGACTCACAGGCCTACAAAATGGGTTAGATTGAACTATAAAAAAGGAGGTTCAAATAAAAACGAACATTTTTTACCCGATCCATTTGACACGACTATGTAAATGGACTTGGACCAATCCAACCCGATAGGTCACAATTTTGCCCGAATACAAATATAAATACATAAATTTTAAAAATAAATATTAACAATATATAATATATTGTTAAAAACATATTAAATAAAAAATATATGTATAAAGTTATGCTTGATGTGAAGTCAATTTATACATATTGTTAACGTATATATAAAAATTACATATAAAAGTACATTTAATGTTTATTTAATAATATATTTTCAACAATAAAAATTATGTTGTTCTAAAATATATATTAAATTAAAATATACATATAAATATATTTTTATGTTATTTTATACTTATTTATAATGTGTTTTTGATTGATTTAATGTGTTATTTTGAATTGGTTTGAATTTGTATTATAAAATAAGTTTTATTTTTTATAAAAATTTGAATTTTGATTTTTTTTAAAAAAGACCCGTTTAGGCTTGGTGGGCCAATATAAGGTAAACTTGGACTTAGAAATATGTAGTTTGAATAAAATATGGGCTACACAATTCGACCCATTTTGATTGAAAAATCAGACGAGTTGGGTCAGGTCGGGCCAACCCACTCAGATTGCCAGCTCCACTCACCACCACCACAACCACCACTACTGCTGTTGTCACCATTACTACAACCGTTGTCACCATCATCACCGCTACCACTGCCACTATCACTATCACCACCACCATTATGTGCCATGACCACCACAACCGTCGCTGCCACCATGGTGATGGTGACTACAGTGACGATAATGAAAATAAAAAAAAATGGAAGTGAAAAAACAAGGTTAAAATGAAAGTAAATTAGTGTTAAAAATCATAGTTAGTATTTTTTAAACATAGAAACTCTCTCATAATAAATACATTCAAATTTACATTGAAACTCATGTTTTAATAATTATTAAAACGTGTCCTTGGACACACATTAAAAAACAGATTAAACAATATACTTTTTTTAATCACATAATAAAATTATTATTAGATAAAATTAGTAAAGTAATTACTTTGTGTTTTAAAAATCTAAATGTTTTAAATAATTTGTTATTAGTTAATAAAATTAATAGTATTTTAAAAAATAATAATCAATTTATTTGTAAACTTTTTAAATTTAAATGCAAATATTTAAACTTGTTAATGTAATGATTGTAAATGTAATTTAATTTACAAAAAAATAAAAGATAAAAAACAATGTGTTTAGGTAGCAATATGTAAAACAATGCATAAAATACTCTCTTATACATGATGACCAATTGATGACTGAATAATTTTTATAATACTATTGATAATATAAACTTTAATATTTGTATAATATATTTTTTAATGATATTTAAAAAGTATGTAGTGCAACATTAGAAATTACATGGTAATTTGTATGAAATACTTTCATATATAATATGGATGTCACCTAAGATACATTTGTCTAACATGAAGATAAGGTGTGAAATACTTTTATTTATAACTCTCTTCTCATTTATTACCTCTTCACTCATTTTCTCTCTTCTTTAATTTATCATTGTCTTTAAATTTTCATTAAAATATTAAATATTATTTTCAAACAATTAAACAAACTAGTATAATGTATAATAAAACTTGGTGGAATATTTTTAAAGCAATTTAAAAAATAAATGATGATAAATTTTTCTCCTATATAAACTTGGTAGATATAAAATTATTTCATGAAAATAATATAAAATTATGTGAACAATATTATTTCCATAATTAATAATCTTCACGATCTTCTAAAAAAAATCATGAATATTATCAAAATTTGTGAAATTATATTAATTATTTCTAACACTTTTGTGAAACTATATTATTTTTTATTTTTTATTGCTATAGTAATATTCTTTAATTGTTGAAAAATTACATGTTTATACATTAGTTTAAGAAAACAATACATTAGACTAGTTTAATGGTAATGATAAATTAGATAAGAGAGAGAATAAATGGAGATGAGATGACAACATAGTTTAAAAACTCACACAGACTCTAATGGTCATATTGGTTGACCTAAGAACTAGTGGTCTAACCAGGTTGGTTAAACCAGTGACCTAATGATTCGATCCATGCCATACAATTTATTTTTTTAATTAATAAAAATATTTTATTTTCATTAATTATAATTTTTAATTAATATAATATATTTTTTAATTATTTTATGTTCTTTCTTTGTATTGCAAATTTTGCTCTATTGTTACTATATGATTGTTGGTTTAGTTTCGATATTATATATTCAATTTATTGTATTTGAGAAATTATGGTATATACTTGATTACTTTAAATACTTGAATTTTCTTTATAAGTATTATTTTTTAATTATTTAAAAATAGATATAAATTATATATATATTTTTTTTAATATAAACTGGGTCATGCAAGTCAATTAGCAAGCCAATTGCTAAACGAAATAACCCAATATGTTAACACAGACAATTTCATGTCATATTTAAAAATAGATAGTTTAAAATTTTAATGCTGATGAATGGAGTGGGAAGAGAAATAGTAAATTACTAAAATATCCTTCACTTTAATTTAATGTAACAAAAAAGTGATTAGTTTTTCTCTCCAAACCTAACCAAAATTAATTTTGATAGTTAATTTGATATGGTTTACTCAATTTTAATGTTTTTCTATTTTTAATTTATTAATACAATGTAAATATTGTAACTGATTTTACATAATCATGCTATATTGAATGAAAAGATAAATTTTCCTTTTATATGTCTATTTAAAATATTTCAGTTGAAAATAATATACTTTTGTAATATTATTTAATCACATATATAACATTACTATACCCATTACCATTACCCATTACCATCATATATAACATTACTCTTTAATCACATTGACATGTTCATTTTGTAATATACCGGGGTGATATTATTTGACATTTAGTAGTATTCTAGAACAATATTGATACATTTTTCTCTTAACAGATAAAGTATATTTTGAATCTCAATTACAAAGCTAAGACATTAAAAATTAATGAAGTACTTATTATTAATAGAACGAAAAAAATCACATAATACAAACCTCTTATAAACGGATAGAACAAAAAAATAAAAAAATCACATGTTATATATAACAGTTAAAAGTTTAAAACAATACTAGAAAATGCTTGACATCTACTACCTGAAAATTGATATTAGCATAATATATAGTTCACTTTGTATAGATTCATCGATGTCAAAATTAAATTGATCAGGCATACAAATAAAAGAGCCATTTTCTTTTTCTTTATTAAGAAGTGGTAGCAATGAATAGGAAAGAGTATATAAGCAACGACTTTTAGGATCCGTTGACGGGAGAATGAGATGATTGATGATTGATGATTGAAATCAATGGTGGAAGATTGAAGATAGAGAAGGGACATGTGGTAATGGAAACTAGGAATAGATAAAGTTGGGAGTTGAGGTGTAGTGGGTGCATCATTCTATTTGCACCTTCCTCTCTTATTTTCTTACTCCTTTCTCCACTCTACCACCATAATCTACTCTCACTTCACGCCGTTTCTTTTCTTCCCGTCAAATCTATATTTAACTTCATGCTTTACCCTTTTGCATTTTCTACACTACGTCTAATACATTCGTAAATACATCATCCTAATAAATACTTTTAATAATTTACTATAATTGTCATTATACAATTAGTCAATAAGTAAACTTTGTGATACTGCCAATAACCTTCACATACTATTTAATATTTTCTTTAAATGAATTTTATTTTTCAACAATAATAAAGAATTTGAATATAAATATTTATTCTATAATTACTCAAAAATATTTTTTATTTATAAAATATTATTTTGTAAAGACCATGTATATCATTTTGTTGGAAATAAAGTGTTGTTTTACTAACGTCATTATATATAAAAAATTAAATTTAAAAATGATTCAGTTAAATTAAAATAATTTAACAGAAGATAAAATATTTTGGAATAACTTGTCATTACCTGTATATAACCTTTTGCAATTAAACTGAACATAAAAACAACAATAATAATGAATTTTATTTAATTTGAATCTGACTAAACGATGATTCTATTTGATTTGAACCCGAAGTAAAAAAACTAACTTAAATTAATCAGTTTGATTTGTTTTAGATGGGTGATTTTATTGGATTCATTTGAAACTATCACATGTCTATAAATTATAAAAAGACAAGTAGTGATTTACGAATGAATCAATGAGGATTTTTGATGAAAAGTTTGTTAAAATTAAAAAAAAAAAGAGAAAAAATAAAAAAGTTTTGTATTGTGTATTGAATTATTCATTTAAGACAGGATATTTTGCCTTTTAAAGAGTGAGCAGAGTTAGGTATGATTAGAGAAAAAAAAGAGAGAAGAAAATGGATAGAAAAGGAAGGAAGAAAAGGTGTAACTGGGAACGGAAACCAACCCAACCCGAGCGAAGAAGAATGATAAATTTAGAGGATCTCAAATGATAGTATGTTACTAAAGTGTTTAGTATTAAAGTTATTATTTTAATATAAACCTGTTAGGCGGTTTCATTTTATTTGACTATGATTGGTGGTGAGGGTGGGGGATGGTAATGGGTAATGGGTAATGGGTAATGGGTAATGGGTAATGGGTAATGGGCAGCTAGACAGTGAGTGAGAGCGGGTTTGGGGAAAAAGACGAAAAAGCACATAGATAACACAAGACATATAATATTAAGGGCGAGAGAAGATGAGGGCGTTACTTGCTTGCATGTGCGAGGAGAGAGAAAGAGCGTTGGTGTCTCGACAACACAACTCTATCTATCATCGCATCGGAGAGTGAGTGAGTGAATTGAGAATTGAGAATTGAGAATTGAGAATTGAGAATTGAGAATTGAGAATTGGGAATTGGGGAGAGGACGAAGAGGTTGTCCTTTACAGACTGTAGTTACTCTTACTCGCTCCCCAGTCGCCCCCACCAACCAACACTCTCCACCTGACCCCTCCTCCCATTCTCTATCCATCAAATACTCTAATTAAATTAAATAAACCCTACAACAAAACTAAACTCTCTCTCTCTCTCTCTATCCCCAGTCCAGATGTTAACCTTCTGCTCCTGCCCTTAGGGTTCCCCTTTCTCTCTCTACATGAATAATAATTATTAAGGTGTCTCTGTCTCTCTTTCTGTTTCCGTCTACATTGACTCCGATGAATTCCCCACCCAACTTGTTCTTCTACTTCGTCCTGTTCTCGCTACTTCTCTTTTTCTCTCTCCTCTCCGCCTCCACCTCCGCCTCCCTCCCGGAGCTCCGATCTCTGCTCGAGTTCAAGAAAGGCATAACACGAGATCCCGAGAAGCTTCTCGACTCATGGGTCTCGATCGCAGTCGCCGACTCTACCGCCGCCTGTCCAACCAC
This sequence comes from Psophocarpus tetragonolobus, assembly GCA_037954015.1. Taxonomy (NCBI): domain Eukaryota; kingdom Viridiplantae; phylum Streptophyta; class Magnoliopsida; order Fabales; family Fabaceae; genus Psophocarpus; species Psophocarpus tetragonolobus. The sequence goes on along the minus strand of CM075688.1, from coordinate 38,852,415 downwards.
CTGGCACGGCATTGTCTGCGACGAGGAGTCCGGCAACATCACCGGAATCGTCCTCGACCACCTGGCCCTCGGCGGGGACCTCAAGTTCCACACTCTCCTGGACCTGAAGATGCTCAGAAACCTCTCTCTCGCCGGCAATGACTTCACAGGGCGCTTGCCTCCCTCCCTCGGCTCACTCTCCTCGCTCCAGCATTTGGATCTTTCACAGAACAACTTCTACGGGCCCATTCCGGCCCGGATCAACGACCTCTGGGCTCTCAATTACCTCAATTTGTCCAACAACCAGTTCAAGGGAGGCTTCCCCAGCGGCCTCAACAACCTTCAGCAGCTCCGCGTTCTCGATTTGCATGCCAACCACCTCTGGGCCGAAATTGGGGACGTGCTCTCCACTCTCCGGAATGTCGAGCGCGTCGATTTGAGCCGTAATAAGTTCTTTGGTGGCCTTGCCCTTCCCCTCGACAACGTTTCCGGCTTGGCCAATACCGTCCATTTTCTTAACCTTAGTCACAACAACTTGAACGGTCCTTTCTTTAAAAACTCCACCATTGCCCTTTTTCGCAATTTACAGGTTTTGGACTTGACTAATAACTCCATCACTGGCCACCTTCCTTCTTTTGGCTCTTTGCCCGCACTTCGCGTTCTCAGGCTTCCCTGCAATCTATTGTTTGGTTCCCTCCCTCAGGACCTGTTCTACACTTCCCTGCCCCTCCAAGAATTGGATCTTAGCGTCAATGCCTTTACCGGTAACTATTTCTACTGCATCATTCTTCCCTCTTTCAACTTTTCTACAGCCACAATTGCCACCCTCTCCTCTCATTATGGGAAATTACATTCCCTCCTCTTTCTCTTTCAACCTATATATGGAAACCAGCTCAAAATTGCCTGCGTGTGTCTCTGTGTTTGCATTTTCATTTTATTGTGTATTTCTGTGCATGCACATGCAATGTCAGATAGATATTGGAAAGCTGAATGCCTGAAAACCTGAAACGTTTTTTATCTTCAATTTTTGTTTCCCCCCAAAAGGTCGCAGGCTGAGTGTAGGGGCAAGTTGTTCTGACGGAAGTTCGTGAATTCTGTTTTGCATGTGCTTGAAAGGAAACCATGACACATGCGTTGGTGAGTAGGGAGAACGAAGGGAGGTTGGGTCGGAGATGGGGGCAGAGAGAGAGCGAGAGACTGTTAGAGAGGAAATGAATGATGTTCAACTATCTAATACATTTCTTCTTATGAAACATTCTTAATGGATGCTTTTCTCTACCTCCACTCGCGCAGTATTGATTTGGCTTCTCTGCATCTTACGATACCTGTTATTTTTCTCATTTGTATCACATTTTCTATTGCAGTGATGACCTATGGTTGTAGAGTTGGTGTCTTATTATATTTTCTGTATATGAATTTATATAATGTTTACTCTTTGCTTTTGCCAACGGCTTTATTTCTAGTCACTGAATCATTCAAAGCATCTGTTTTGTATTTTGCAGTTGAGTTTACCTGATTCAAGTAAAAATACCAATTTGGTTTCACAGATGTCAAGCAATTTTTCTTGAGTCTCTTTTGATTAGTTAAATAAATGATAATTCTCCATTGTCTATGAAGAATTTGAGAGAATTAAGACAGTAAACTCAGTACCATGTTAATTAATTTACGCTTCCTTGCTTATGTACAGGTTCAATCACTGTAATCAACTCTACAACTTTAAATATTTTGAATCTTTCGTCAAATAGTTTATCAGGCTCCTTGCCAACTTCTGTGAGAAGATGTACTATCATTGACTTGAGCAGGAATATGTTATCTGGTGATATTTCTGTTATACAGAACTGGGAAGCCTCATTGGAGGTTATTGATCTGAGTTCAAACAAGCTGTCAGGATCCTTGCCACCTATTTTAGGAACCTACTCAAAATTGTCTACCGTTGACCTAAGTTTAAATGAACTTAAGGGATCCATTCCACAAGGTTTAGTTACTTCGTTGTCAGTGACAAGGCTAAATCTTTCAGGAAATCAGTTTACAGGGCAGCTTCTGCTTCAAGGTTCAGGTGCAAGTGAATTGCTCCTTATGCCTCCTTCTCAACCTATGGAATATCTTGATGTATCTAATAACTCCTTGGAAGGTGTCTTGCCTTCTGAAATTGGTAGGATGGCTGGGCTCAAACTGCTGAATCTGGCAAGGAATGGCTTCTCTGGACAGCTTCCAAATGAATTGAACAAACTTTTTTCTTTGGAGTACCTTGATTTGTCTAACAACAAATTTACTGGAAATATTCCTGATAAGCTTTCATCCAGCTTAACTGTATTTAACGTGTCCAATAATGATCTATCTGGTCATGTTCCTGAAAATTTGCAGCAGTTCCCTCCTTTATGTTTTCGCCCTGGAAATGTAAGGCTAGTGTTACCAAATGATCCTACTATGACTTATTCGGTGCCTGATAACATTCCAGATAAGGGTAGACATCATAGTTCAAAAGGCAATATCAGGATAGCGATTATTCTTGCCTCAGTGGGTGCTGCCATTATGATTGCTTTTGTTTTATTGGCTTACCATCGAACACAATTAAAAGAATTTCATGGAAGAAGTGATTTCACCGGTCAAAATGCTAGAAGAGATGTCAAGTTAGGAGGACTTTCAAGGTCTTCCCTCTTCAAGTTCAATACAAATGTTCAACCCCCAACATCTTCATTGAGCTTTTCAAATGATCACCTGTTGACTTCCAATTCAAGGTCACTCTCTGGTGGACAGTCAGAGTTTGTAACTGAAATTTCTGAGCATGGCTTAACTCAGGGAATGGTGGCTACTACTTCAGCATCCGTAAATCCTAATCTGATGGATAACCCTCCCACTTCATCTGGAAGGAAGTCTTCTCCTGGTTCCCCATTGTCCTCCTCACCCCGTTTTATAGAGGCTTGTGAAAAGCCTGTGATGTTGGATGTTTATTCACCAGATCGTTTGGCTGGGGAGCTGTTTTTCCTGGATTCTTCCCTAGCATTCACTGCAGAGGAATTATCTCGAGCTCCAGCTGAAGTTCTTGGCAGAAGTAGCCATGGGACTTTATACAAAGCAACTCTGGACAGTGGTCATATGTTGACTGTAAAATGGTTACGGGTGGGATTGGTCAAACACAAAAAGGAATTTGCTAGAGAAGTTAAAAGAATTGGTTCTATGAGGCATCCAAACATTGTCCCATTACTAGCGTACTATTGGGGTCCTAGAGAACAAGAGAGGCTTCTTTTAGCTGACTATATACGTGGGGACAGTTTGGCACTTCATCTCTATGGTAATAGTTAACTTTTTTGATGACTTATCTCACTTCAATCCCCTACATTTTCAAACCATGTTGTTTGTTTTATTTATTTATTTAAATTTTTTCATTGCTTGCATATGTCCTATGGGCAATTATGCATTGTACCATACCTTTTAATTGTGAACATGAGTTTTCCTTTAGAAATTAGAGTTTTTAAAGGAAAAAGAGTGGGTGGTTTCTCATTACGGCTTAGTTAGAAATAGTTTGTTTCAGTTCCATTTTGTTTATAGTTTAGCTTGTTTATGTTTCGAAAGGAAAAAGAGTGGGGGAGCGGGTTCAGATGGCTTGTATAGCTTGGAGAATCTCTTCAACCCTCGATAAACTCAACTTGCCTGACTATTTTTGTGGGGGAGTGTTGGTTGGGAGTTGTAATGAACTTGTGGCCAAAATTGCGTATACAAACCTTGCATGGATTTTGGGGCCTTGACTTTATTGATGTTTGTTGCCTTTTCTGGCTGATCTGAGTGTAGATTTGAACTGTTCAAATTGGACTGGACTTCATCTTTAATGGGAATTGTTTAATATGAGTTGCGTAACTTGAAAACTATTATTTTAATGTGGATCCTACAAGTTAAGTTGCTAAAAAATGTTAGAGTTGCTTGTATAAGCAACTCTTAACCATTTATAAGCAATTTACTTTGTAGGACCCACATTAAAATAATAACTTTTATGTTAAGCAACTCATCTAAGGTACTTCCATTAAAGATACTTTAAAGTCTTGTTTCTTTTTTATTTGAGACTAAAACAAGTTAGGGCTGGTTTGATTTTGTTTTAGTTTTTGAAAAAAGTTTTCAAGAATAGTTTTTAAAAACTCTTTTCAGGAAGAAAAGAAAAAAAAAAAAAAAATTTTTGGGAAGTGTTATTTGAAAACTGTTTTAAAGATGTAAAAATGAAAAAACTTGTTCATATTTATTAAAATTTCATTAATGAAAAACAAAAAGTAATATTCTGATGGTATTTTGAGTTTTCAAAACAAAAATAGAAAATTGAAAAACAAAACTATTTTCGGTTGTTCCTGTTTTTTAGTTTTTAAAAACTACAAAAGCAAAACTGTTTTCAAAATCTGTTTTCAAAGAACATTACCTAAACGAGTTTTTTATTTTTTAAATACTAAAATTATTAAAAACAATTTTATAAAACTGTTGTCAAATAAACACTTAAATAATTATATGTGCCATGTATCCTATCTGCCACTGTCAATTTTCACTGGACTTCTCCCTAAAGCTGCCCTGGCAGACAAGGGCATCTCGGATAGTGTGTTTTAACTCTTTTGTTGTGCATGCTGCATGGTCATTTCTAGATGTATTGTAGAGTTTCAGCCTTCAGGGGCTGTGTCTATCTAAATATTAGGGATATTTTTTGTGTCATAGTATCCTCAAGGTACAGCCTGTCAAACAGTTCGCATAAAATGTAGTTTTTGAATTCTCTACGCAGGAGTGTGTTTTGATGGTATGAGTTCTTTGTTAGTTGAATGTAATATCAATCTATCTGTTTGCAGAGAGCACACCCCGGAGGCACTCCCCATTATCATTCAGCCAGAGAATAAGAGTTGCTGTTGATGTTGCTCGATGTATTTTATACCTTCATGATCGAGGACTTCCCCATGGAAATCTAAAGCCCACAAATATATTGTTAGCAGGCCCTGATTTCAATGCTCGTCTTACTGACTATGGCCTGCACCGGCTGATGATGCCGGCGGGAATTGCTGAGCAGATACTGAATCTAGGAGCACTTGGGTACCGTGCTCCAGAACTTGCTACTGCATCCAAACCAGTTCCATCCTTTAAGGCTGATGTGTATGCACTTGGTGTGATCCTAATGGAATTGTTAACAAGAAAAAGTGCAGGTGACATAATATCAGGGCAATCAGGTGCTGTTGATCTCACCGATTGGGTTAGGCTGTGTGAGCGAGAAGGAAGGGTAATGGACTGTATTGACAGAGACATTGCAGGTGGGGAAGAATCCTCCAAAGAGATGGATGAACTGCTTGCAATATCTCTCAGGTGTATTCTCCCTGTAAATGAGAGGCCTAACATAAGACAAGTTTTTGACGATCTCTGTTCAATATCGGTTTGAAATTTTTGTACATGCGTCTGGGAATTAGTTTTTTATTTTTGGTTCCTCGACCCATTGTTATTTTCTCATTCTTTGTATCCATCTTGTCTCCTCCTTTATTGGTTTCTGGCCTTATTTTGGGCTAATCATCATATTCTTTTCTTCTATTTTTCTCCTTTATTAGAAAAAACGAAAACAGTATTTCTTGTAAAGCGACAATCATTGATTAATCGACAGTGTTTGTGTTCTGATTTGAAAGGGAAATGTCTCAATTCTTTCTGTTAACCTCGAGTGAACTCACTATTTTTAACCCCTTTCTTTTATGGTTTCTTGTTTGAAGTCTTCGAAAAATAAATACTCGTGTTATTAAATTCAGATTCTGGTTGAACAAATTATCTGGTGTTACCAGGAAGTTTTGTATCATGTTTTTTTCTCAGGAATCATCACATGTGGAGTTATGGAATTAGCCCTTGAGTTGGAGTGATAATTTTTTGGAAGATGTAATTAGCCCTTGAGTTGGAGTGATAATCTTAGGTGACAAATTCAGGGATTGAATTTTTAACATTCCATTGAAGTTTTCTTAGGATCGTAATTTACTTTTGCTGTAGTCAACCACGCGTAATCAGACGTGGATAGTGAGTAAGTAGTAAGAGTTCAAAAACTACATTTATATCTATAAATGAACTTTATAATATTTTAAATAAAATTCATATTCAGAGTGGAGCTTCTACATCTAGTGGCTTAGACATCATTGACTTCAAATTAAGCTTCACTAAGAATAATCACATACTCTAGAGTTGGGCTTCAACATCAACTGGTTAGTTTTAGGAGAAGATCAACATGTCCTTGGCATCATTGTCACGTTCCTTCAGACTTACCTCGCTACCTTTGGTCCTTTGCTGGATCAATGATGCCTAGTACACTACTGGTGTGGCTCACATAGTCACATGTGGTGAAACTGTCACACTCTGATACAATTTCGAACAATTAAAGTGGTCCAATTGGTCAAAGACAACTCAGAGAATAAGTCCAAAGGCTTTAGCTAGAGTAGGCACTAGCTAGCAAAAATTGTAAAAAAAAAAAAAAGTAACTATTTGGTCAAACCGCATTATCCTAGGACATTCTGTGTATTTCCGGAACTTGCATTCAGGTTAGGGATAAAAGTATAGACTATAGTTCCGTTGTTTCTTTTATTGTTGAATTTTATAGAGCTTAGTTCATTAAGAGGATAAATTATACAAGAAAAAGAAAATACTCAATCATTAAATCAATAAATCACAGTTAAATTGTGAGTTGTGATAAAACTGTTTTATACTATTATTACATGACCTTTAAACCTACGACACAAAAATATACTGGGAGCTATATATCTCTTCTATCTTATATCTATTTCTGATTTCACACTCCCAAACTTACAAATTGTGCGAGTCACACCATTGATATTATATTTTATTAGTTAACTTATACTTCTAATAGATAATTTTGAAAATAAAAAATTATTAATATATTATTTATAATTAAATTTATCTCTCTTTTGCATTGCTGAGAATGAACAAAATTAATAATGCAACTCAAATAATATAATATTGTAAAGGATGATCTAGTTGTACTCATTAACATTTTCATTTCATCGAAGATATTTTGTTTGGATAAAAAAGAAGAGCATTTGGTTTGCAACATTTTTTACTAGTCTATACACTCTTCTCTGGACTTGTAAAAAAATTTTAAAATTTTTTATAAGTCTAGACCCTATTCTCTAGACTTGTAAAAAAGTTTACAAATTTTTTTACAAATCCAGACATCTTTGTCTGAACTTGTAAAAATTTTTACAAATTTTCTTACAAGTTCGGAAACTCTTGTTTGGACTTGTAAAAAAAAATTGAAAAATATTTTACAAATCTAAACACCCCTATGCGGACTTGTAAAAAAATTTGCAAATTTTTTTACAAGTCTGGACACCCATGTCCGTACTTGTAGAAAAATTGAGAATAGAGAACGTAATTACGAGAAATAAGTGGTTTTATAATTCTCCAGCAATTCGTATCAAGCAATAGTGCAGTGTATAATCAAAGCGACGTCGTTGGATGATGAAAGTAATTGAGGAAGTGTTGGATCTCTGAAATTTGAGACTTGAATCTTGAGTTGTTGTTCATTCGTGCAACGGATTCGTGGCTCAAAGCCGCTAAAGGTAACATATCTTGTGCTTAGATTTCTATCTTACAATTCTACAATTTTGTTTTTTGATTCTGTCGAGTTTCATTCATATGTTGATGTGCTCACGTGTAAAATTATTTTCGTCAAATGTTTAATGAAGGAGGAAGAAGAAGAAGGTACAAGAGACAAAGCTCGGAGAAAAAGTATCTAGAAGAATAAGAATGAAAAAAAAATTAAGTTATTTTTTAACTATGGATAGGGTGCAGGGAGAAATTCTCCCAAAAATATAACGGTCCAGTTGCTATGAGGTCCAGTTGATATGCTATTCTGGAAGTTATTTTCAATACTATGAAAGAGGTTCATGCAATAGAGTAAATTAGAACATTACTTAGACATGGGGATGTTCGAGATGCTTGTGTAGTTTTGAATCTATAATTAATATGAACCAAATTAAAAAGATAAGTGTGGTGCAGTTTGAATCAATTTAAATTAATTATAAATTTCAAACCAAACCAAGTTTTGTAATTTAGTTTGATTTGATTATACGATTTAAAAGTTCTATTATTAAGTATAAAAAATATATTGAAAATTTGTACTTTCAAATTGTATTAAACTTTTCATACTTTGAACAAAATTATATAGAAGTAAGTAATCATTAAAGTTAAAGTACAAATAGTGAATCCATTTAAACATTATGTGTTACTCGTTATCAAAGTGTATCTAATGAAATTAAATCAAATGTCTTGCTAAAATATTAATTCATTGACTAATACATATTTATTAAAAGGTCTAATTAAAGATTAAGTCCAAATAATAGAAACTTAGAAAGTAATAAATAATTATATCTTGCAAATTTGCTAAAACAACTGATTGGTGAGCGATTTGGTGTGATTCTAACATGTTAAACTTTAAATTGAACCAAATTGTGCAATTTGAAAAGGAAGAAAACCGAATCACCCCAAAATCAAATAAGTTTTTTTGCGGTTTTCAATTTTTTATTTGGTTTTTTATTTTCAATTCGGTTGCTTCGATTTTGAACACCCCTAATTACACATGAGTGTATTTATGCAGGTTTTCTATCAAACAAAAATAAATAAGGGTGTATTTAGTAAAAATGGATTGTAAATTTCACACAAATTTAATATGAATAATGTTATTTGAGAATGGTTAGCAATACACTCTTGAATACATTCTTTTACATTCTCTCGTTAAAATTTATTGAAAATACAAATATATATAAGGTTACAATTGTCATTAAACGACTATTTTTCCTAATTTTTTTATTTTCAATAAATTTTAACTAATGATAAAATGTGTTAAAAAAAAGTGTATTACTAATATTCTTCATGATATTTATTTCATTGATTGATAATCAATGTATCTTTTATTTTTTTCTTTTCTTAAATGCCTGTTTAAATTTCAATTTATTTTTCAATCTCTTCTAGTTTATCCCAGTTTTAAACACACCTTCCCTTCCCCCTTTCATATGTTCTCCTGCATCTGTTCCACTTTTTTTTTTTCTTTTTCCACATACCAAATTTTCTCAACCACACATGCATCTTCACCACACTAGCACCTCCACCATGAAAATTGACATTTGGTTATACAACCTCATTGTGTCATCTTAAAATGTATGTACAAATGGTGCACCAAAGGGTAGGTGTTGAAAGAGAGATAGATAAATTAAATGTGATCCTTTATAATGGGAGCATATTGATGCACTATTTTATGCTCATAATAGCAACCTTGTCGTGTAATTGAACCCGACGACGTTAAAATCTTATTAAAAACTTTTATATTTGATTCATTTGCTTAGGACATAGTTCATTTAATTGACGTGTCACGGATTGATTTGATTAGGGGATAAGGTTTAGGGGAAAAAAACTTTTGTCCCACCAAGGAAAGATGCAATTCTCATAAACTTTCATTATGTTTGCATTGAAAAATTTATAAATTCAAAAAAATTGAAATATATTAAATTTGAAATATATTAAATTTAAAATATATTAAATTTAAAATATTTTTAATTAAAATAATTTTTTTAAATGTTTTGTTTGACTAAGGCAATTCAAATTTATTGAATTTTAATTTTCTAATGGGTAGAGTATTTTAAGGTAAAATTGGTCACGATACTGTACACTCAAATAAGGTCATTAGTTCATCTCACACACTATTGTAAAATAGGATACAATCTTGTGGCTAACACTACTATATTGTCTAGTTTCAACACATCTACCATAATGTTGTGGAACATTCTACAATGTGATGGATAACTCTTTGAAGTTCTGTATATCTCATCCACAACTTCCACTACACCGTGGGATTAGCCATAGGTGTATGAATCTTAATGTGATTATCAATATACCTCCCACAATACTATTGTGGTATAGGGCACAGTTCTATGTCTAGTGTCTTGGAACTTTGCATGTCGTACTCCCACAAGTATGTGGAATAGGCTATAGTATTGTGAATGATGCATTGGAACTTAATATATCTCTCACGCAACTCCCACAATATGATGGACTTGGCCATGATAGTATGGATCTAAATTTGTTTATCAACACACCTACGATAGTAACATAAAGTAAGACAAAATGTTATAGTTAATGTTATGAAACTCTTGCATGCTATGAAATAACTTTAATTAACGTTATAAAAAAAATCTAAGTGACATATCCTAAAATAAATATTGATAAATATCAGTAAAAAAATAACCCTAGTCAATGCTAACTAAAAAAATTTCCGTCAATGTCAACAGCCAAAAATTTAGTGGACGTCAAACAACAAATAATGTTGGCTGATTTTAGTATAAGAAAAATAGGTTCGAAAAATTTCAAATTCTTAAATTGAAGGAATTTAAAATTCTATAATTTTAAATAATAAAAATATTTTAAAAAAATATTAAAATTAAAATTCTTTTAAAATTTCTCATCTAAATAATGCATTTTATCACAAAAAATTTAAAATTCCCAATCCAAACACAATCTAAATACACTCTATTTCACAAAAAAAAAAAAATAAATAAATAAAAACCTAAATACACTCTAAGTGTTTGTTTGACAAAAAATTTATAAAACTGTTTTCAGTATTTTAGTATTTAAAAACTAAAAAACTTGTTTAAGTAGTGTTTTTTTTTAAATAGTTTTCGAAAACAATTCTGGTTTTTTAGTCTTTAAAAACTAAAAAACAGGAATACCTAAAAGTAGTTTTGCTTTTCAATTTTCAATTTTTGTTTTGAAACCTCAAAATACAATTAGAATATGTTGTTTTTTGCTTTTTATTAGCAAAATTTTAATAAATATAAACAAGTTTTTTCATTTTTATATATTCAAAACAGTTTTCAAATAACACTTGCCAAACAAGTTTTTTTTTTCTTTTATTTTCAAAAGCAATTTTTGAAAACTATTCTTAAAAATTATTTATAAAAACTAAAAACTAAAAACTAAAAAATCAAACTCTAAACAACTATTCTGCTGTTCATCTAGTTTGGATTCAAGTTGTGTACTAACAAGTAGAATGGAACTTGCGCTACACATTAGGGACGAGGGTCTTTATCAGATGAGATTTATTTGATGTATCCAAAAATTCAAATCAAACTAATAGATTATTGATTCTTTTCATTTCAAATCTGAAAATTGATTTGGTTATTGGATTTTTTCTATCCCAAACCAATCTAAATCAATCCAATCAACTTATGTCTTATTTCTATATGCCCGAGGTTGTGGTTTTGATAGATAGTGGCATGATCAACCTGTTAGTTGGACTGATGTAATAATCTGCTCCCAATTATAACATATATTATGTTATACTTGACTAGTTTTACTTAAATACCATTCTAGTCTTATTTTAAAGTCAATGCAACTATCTCTCTTATTCATAGAATATTTTGTCACTTGACTATATGGTAATGATCCATAATAGGGAAAGTTAAAAAGAAAAAAACAAAACTTAAATAGATATCAAGTTTAGGCACAATCTCACATATCTAGTTTAGGCATGATTGAAGACCTAAATAACTTATTTATCTTTTAAGCATACGATGCTTATTGCTACAAATTTTTTTATTCTAGACTTGTATATTATATAATAATATAATAATAGATTAATAATACTCTGAAAACATAAATGATTTATTATAATATTTATATATTTTTATCAACTAAATTTTATTGTTAAAATTTTCTAATTTAGTTTTTACATTGAACAGAAATACACATGATACTTGATCATTTTATTTAAATACTAAAGTGAAATAAAAATTCAAAAAAAGATACATGAAAACCTTGCCACTAAATGATTTCAATAATTCTTTTCAATTTTACATTCTTCAAAAATAAAAGTCAATTTTTTTCTATGTGCTTTTATTTTTATAACAATACTATAAATTTTATCAATTATATTTATTTTTATTAATATTTTAATAAATAAGCATGAAATACACATGATTTTTTATAATGCAATTTTAAATTAAAAAAGAAATAAAAATGTATTTAAATAAATAAAGTATACATGACACGGATTATTCCAAATGTTATTACATATTAATAAAAATATTATTTAAAATAAAAAAAAAATTCTAATATAAATATTCCAGTCTTAAAATTTATTTTTATATTTTGAAAATATACTCATGTAGTAAATATTTACTAATTAAATTTCAAAATCCTAGAATAAAAGAGTAGAAATAATCAAATAAATACTAAGTGTTTGTTATGATTTTAAAAATTTTTATAATACATCACAAACCATATATTACAAATAGGAATCACAACGAGTAGGTCTAAGTAGGATATTGACTTCTTATATGTTCATAAATGTATTCACAACTTATACTTTTCATATGTACAGAAATAATATATTAATATCATATATCCATAAATATAATATGAAAAAAATAAATCACAATTTTTTTTTGTGAAGAATCAACAATCAACATAAGATTAAGTAAATATAAACATTATCTAAATTCAAAGATAATAATTAATCTAATAAAATAAGTTATAAAATTTAAATTGTACTTATCCAAATTATTTAACACATTAAATAAAATAAACGTACAATCATTTATATTATAACCATAGATAAAAAAAGAATCCATTTACTCTAAGAGTAAATATAAATAGAATAAGACCTTTTTAACAAGAGTTTTTTAACTTAATAAGTTACTTTTTGTGGACTCTACAGATCATCGTTAAGAAATTTATACATAATTTTGCTCCAATAATAAGAAACTTTAGAAATTTGCAATATTTTATTTTTTCAGTAACTTTTCCCTATCTCTTTGTACAATGGTTAATGAAAAAAATATTATTTTTATTGTTAATAAATCGTTCTATATATAAAAAATCATTCTCCATATAAGTAACTTACCTACCATCTCATAAAAAAAAAACAATTTTTCAACTTAAGAATTTTTGAAGAAACCTTCGTTAAAGTTGTTCTAAAAGGCTTACTTTTTATTCATATTATTCATTTTCTTGAAATATATGGTTAAATACTTATTACAACCCTTAGATTTTAAGAAATTGAATGATGGAGAGAGAGTAAATATTTTATATTCATTCTTGGAGTAAGTAAATATCCTCTACTTGCAGAAATTTTTGTGCATCTAAACTCGCCTTATACCAAACCTTAATTGTGAATATTTACCACTCCGCTTAAGGGTACTCATAGAATTTATGTACATTTTGTTCATCCTAATTACAAATGGGGCTTGGTCCATTGAGCAAACAATTTTTTTTTTTTTTAAATTAGTAAAGTGCCATGTGGCTTACGGGTGTCAAAATTTATTACTAAACATTAGTTAATAAAAACTATTAATTTATATATAAACATTATTGATAACCTAAAAAATTTACAAATGCAAAGTTTTTTGTTAAAAATATAGATTAATATGACAATAGTTTAAAATAATTATGAGGATTAAATAATTATCTCTTCTATTTTTTAAAATGATAATAAGAAATAAAATTAAGCTATAGTTAGTTTATTTAATATTTTAAATAATTTGAGAATATGTAATTATTTTTTACTTGAGAAAATGGTTATAAATAATATAATCTTCTTTGGCGCAAGATGTAAATCATATCATGGTATTATAATCTCATTATTTGAATTTGTAACATAATAGAGTAGTAAGAATCCATTAATTTATGTCAATTTAAAATTAAAATTTATTTTGATTTAATCCATATATGATTTATAAAAAAATATTATTTTAGTAATTAAAATCACTATTAAAATTAAAATGATTATAAATAATCAAAATATAAATATTTCTTTACTATATAAATTTTGTGATCTTAACTTATAATATAATGTATTTTTAAAATATGTTAATTTATTATTACTTTGAAATTAATTTAATCCATATCATGATTGCATGTATATTTTAACATATTTTAATTTATTGTTAATAATGAACCTTTTTTATATACTAATTTGTTGTCAACTAGAATTAATATAATATTTTTTACTTATTGTATTAAAATAATTATTAAAATCAAAATTAATTTAAGAATAATGAAATATCATGATATCATTATTTCATATATTATTTTTATGAACTATTTATATATGCTAATATCAAAATATTTATAAAGATAATTTTATTTTAAATTTTAATATAAAATAATAATAAATTTATATCATGATTTGAAATATGAAGAATCATCAAATTGATAAATTTATATCTATTTACATTTTTCAAATAACGTACTTCTATTAGAAAATTCTATTTAGCTTATTTGGATAATAAGAGTATGATTAGGTTTAAATAAGATTAAAAAATTAATTATTTAATAAAAATAATTTTTAATTATTATAATTAAGAAAGTTATTTGTAGAATTTTTAAATTTAATAAAAATATTTAAATTCATTAATATTATGATTATAAGTATTATTTAGAAAAATTAAAAGATGTTGTGTGACATGATAACATGTAAAATAATATATATAAAATATTATCCATTTGATACAAGGTTGGATAATTTTTATAATACTATTGAAGATGTAATATTTTTTTTAAAAAAAATTAAATAATTAGTATTATAATTTTTTAAATAATTTAGAAATTTAATATGTAAGAATTAAAAAAGAAGGATATATATTGAGAAAATAAGAAATAGCTTTAAGGGATGTTAGTGTAGATTATTCTAATATTAATAGATTTTAAAAGTAAAAATTATTTATAGTTGAGTTAACTTTAATTTTTACTTCTTAAATTAAAAACTAGGTAAACTAGATGTGAAACTTTGTAATGTATGAATTTTAAAAAAATAGAAAGAAAAATAAGTAATAAACAAAGTGGAATAAAAAATGAATTGTGTATTATTGTTTTTTTTAAGGCAAAAAATTTTATTTCAACAGAAAATGTTAAGTTAAAGCGTGTGACATGTTTGCATAACCATATACAACGGAATTTATAGCAGAGTTCAAAGCAGAAAACAAAACATAACACACATTATGAAACACATAACATTGGATTCATAATCTATTTTGCAAACGAATGAATTGTCAATTTTGTTGCATTTGATCATTCACATGTTATTTGTTGCATTTCTTGAATTATGCTATCAACCTTTGCAGTCTTTCTATGAAAAATCTTTGCATTTCTAGTTTTCCATACGTACCACAATGTTGCGTGCCAGGTAAAAGACCAAATGCACATCAATTTAGAAAAACCGTTGATTACTTGCATAAATTGCCCATAATGACCTCGTAAAGTATCATGAAGAGTTGTAAATATTTCCCACCAAGCATACAACTTACTTCATACTTGCTTTGACAGATCATAGTTAAAAAGTGTTTACATGTTTCCATCTCATATCCACAAAACACACATTCAGCAACATCAACTGATATTATTCATCTCTTAATAAATGACTCCTTG
Source organism: Psophocarpus tetragonolobus (assembly GCA_037954015.1). Lineage (NCBI taxonomy): Eukaryota > Viridiplantae > Streptophyta > Magnoliopsida > Fabales > Fabaceae > Psophocarpus > Psophocarpus tetragonolobus. Next base: position 38,837,016 of record CM075688.1, on the reverse strand, counting down.
TTGACATCCTGTCTGTTTCTAGTTTCCACACAAAGCATTACACCTTTGAGGGAATCTCTTTCACTTATAACATTTTAAAGAAATCATCTTTGTGTTAATGTCTTTTGAAAGCCAACATCTTATATGCTGACTGTGTTGAGTATACTCCTGATACATCTGCAATCTAACTCATCTATATTAAGAAACTGTAACTATTTTAGAATAGCATTATATAATATTGTTTGTATATTATTGTTACGACATTTACACGTGATAATTATAACAAAGGTTAGATAATTTTTATATATACATTGATAACTAATTTTACTGCTGCTTCTATGTTAATATTGATAGGAAGTAAAATGTATGTTAACACAATACATAGAGTAAAATAGATTTTATATATATATATATATATATATATAATTATATGTAATATAAAAGATAAAATGACACAACTATAGATTTTAAAACTTAACACTAGAAGTTCATTTACATTAAAATAAGAGTTATGATAATGAGATAAAATATATTGTTTTACTAAATTTCAATTGGGTATTATAAAAGTATCTGTCCAATGTCCTATATATGTGTTTTTTAAAAAATAATAACAAAGTAACGATACAAAATAAAAGGAAAAGAACTGGAAAAAAATCTAAAAATTTATTACTCAAAGTGGATATACGGAAAATTTTTATCATAAAAAATGTTGTAAAAATTGAAATTAATCTTTTTTTTTTTACAAACTATGTTGTGCATGGTGTGTGTATAATAATAATAATAATAATAATAATAATATTAATAATAATAATAATAAATATGACATAGAACAAAAATTTATCATGTGATTCTGATATCTATATCTTGTGCTGATATATTCCACGCCTGTGCATCAAAGTGTAAGAATCAGACCTTAAATTTGAGAAATAATGTGATTAAAAAAAAAAGTAGCTATAGACATATAGGTGGAAATGAAATTTAAAAGAAAGAAAATGTATGTTTATAACTTTTGTTAAAATAAAACTATATATATACATTCGTTTTCAAATAAGATAATATAAAAAGAAAATTAAAATTTAAGTATTTTCAAAGAAAGAAGAGCATAGTTTACCAATGTTATCGTATTTTAATTGTCATTACATCTTCAGATTTGAAATCAGTTTCTAACTGTTGATTTGACTTTGACCAAAGAATATTCTTTAGGGAGTTTCATATTCATGGGGCAGAACCCGTAATTTTTTTATTTAAATTTATGACTCCAGAAAAATTCTGCTATTTGCTAATTGTGAAAAGTATCTGATATGGTCTATCTTTTTTTAAAAGTATATTAATTATACATAGATGGTCTACCCTTAACTACATGCATGTATTATACACACGTGATTTAATTTCTTCAAACATAGGGAAAAAAACCAAAAGAGAATTGATTTGAGGCATGCAGAAATTCGCATACCAACCCCGAATCGGATGCTCAGGCAAATAGACGAGAGGGAGAGAAAGAAGGGTAGTAGACTGTTCTCAGACTCAAGGGCTTGATAGTGATACTAGCTAGCTAGCTAGAAATCTGAAGACGTTCAGGGTCAGGCCAGTATTCCTTTCACAACACTTTCATATATATTATATGTATTATTGACCCTTTTTAAGTTTTGAGTTTTAAAACGAATGTTCTATGTTGGCTTGATGCAAATTAAAATATTAGAAAATGATTCAATTTTAAGTAGAGAGAATATGTGTGAATACCCCAACCAATCTACGAGTTTGGCAACCTGAATGGTGTAGAAATAGTAGTGGGGTGGTGAGTTCTGGGTTTTGGTGCAGTCATACAGAATGAGGATGGAGTTTTTTAGTATTGTGAAGTTAGGTTGGCAATGAGAAGACAACGGGGCGAATTGTATGCCTCAAAATACGGGTCAAACAAGAATGGATGGTGCCACTCCCTTAGACTCTAAGCATTCCCTTTTATGTAATTTAATGCCACCCTTCCAAATATATTCCTCTCTTCTCTCCTTCCCCTCTCTTTCACCACCCACTTTGATAGAACACTTCTCAAAATCCTAACACCCCACCCCCCCTCAAAATAAAAAAAAGAAGTCATTGTCTTATTGGGGATATCCTACTATGGTCTCATTACAACAAAAAAGGCTTATATATTGAGTGACAGTCACTGATCAGTGCCAACTTGATTTGTACTAATTAGTCTCTGCGTAATCTAACTTAGGTTTCTTTCTATAATAAAGTACAACATTAATTACTGCTAGGTGGACTAAGTTGCTCTTCCATCTCACATGATTATCTCAAGTTAATTGATTCTAGACTTTACATCTTATGAATGCAACTGAAAGGTGAGTCATTGGTTTCTTTGTATTAAGTTAAGGTGTGCTTCAAGGGAAAATGCACATATGTCATTAGGGTGAAGGACAAATATAGTTAAGCAGTTAACTGTCTTAGTCGTCCACTGGGAATTAAAATGCGAAATTTTAGCTGTTGAAATCAAGCAACTGTGTTAGATTCTTAAATGTGAAAATGATTTTCACATATGGAAGCTTGGGTGAAATGTCCCATATCATCATCATACCTCTATCCATCAAATTATCCATCACACAATTGACAAAAGTCATTTTCCTCTCAAGATTATCAACTTATCTTGAAAGGTGTCCAATCTTTTTCCTTACTGCAGTGACATAGTATATTAATTAAGGAGGAATCGTTTTCAGCTGGCTTAAAAGTTAGGAAGCAATTTCATAATCATGAAACTGAAAGAATGAAGAAGTGTGGGGTTTATTTGTAATAAACCTGGTGACGGTTACTATTTGCCCTTAATTTCTTCATGCTGAAATCTGAATGTGGTGTGGGTGAGGGCTATATTTAGTTTTTTTTTTAATCAAACATTTTCCCAACTAAATAAGAGCAGCAAATTAAAGAAAGGAACTTGATGTTTTTGGACTTAATTACAACATAGGTATAAAATAACAAAAAAAGATCAGTAGAAATTATATCCTCATTAATAAGAGTATATATATCAAGAGGTGTAGTTGTTGAGGACTACTATAATGGGGTGAGTGATAGAGTCTGCACTGTCATGTTAAGAGTCAGCTTGCGGTTTCTACACGGAGATATATTGGATGTATTGTATAATAATAATACAGGTTTAATTTTCTTCAAAAGAAGACTAAGTATATAGCATTTTCGATCTCAATGTGAGGTATTTTGAATTTGACAAGATACGAACATTTTAAATTGCGGAAGTGCAACTGGTTTAATGTTTGTTTATTGGCTAATCACTTGAATAAAGAATACAATCTATATATGAAGTTATTTTTGCCTCAGTCAATAAGAAGATATCAGCACAAACATACTCAAATTATTGATAATATTATATGTGAGCATAAAAAGACTGCCACACTTTGGTAGACCTGCCCTCTATAAGAAGCAAGAACCACATGCATGGCGGCAATTGAATCAGAAAGTTGATTAAGAAAGTCAAACACATTTAAGAACTCACACGTGAGCAAGCAGTCATTGAGCTGGCATTTTGTACAACATAAACAATATATTCTTATCTCTCTTTTCCTCTCCATGAACTAGGTTTTTGAATTTTTTTTTCCATAACTATGAATTATAAGCTATTCAGCTTTCGTAAAAGTAGTCAATAATTCATGAAATCCTCGTACATCAACCAGAGAGGTTTAAATTTCAAAATATTAGCAACAAACAAAAACAGCAAGCTTCTTCTCCCATTGTATGTGACTATTTCTCTCAACTTTCTTTCTATTTCTCTTTCCATATTAAATAATCTCTTTTTTAAAAAAAAGTAAATATAGCTGGACCAGTTTGTCCTTGTGTTTACCTTGCCTTTTAAGCACGCTCATTTTCTACCCCTATTTTCCTTTCTTCTTCACTTCTGGACTCTAGCTACCACCTCTCTATTCTCTCCCTAGGTGACTCCTACTTCATAATCAGAGGGCATGCCTGAATGTCCAGAGAAAGGTAAAACACAAAAGTCTCTTCTCCATCTCTGAACTCATGAGTTATGTTCTTATAGCTCTATATGTTTTATATATATTGCATCCCTGCCAGCTAGCTAGAAACTCCTTCAATTATATATGTCAAATATTATTTTTCAAACAACATAGTGGATGCTGTACACAATTTGGTGAACAAGTTCAAATAAGCATGTCATCCCTTTAAAAGCATGATATTGATATAATTAATTTGTTGTGAATGAGTTCTGCTAAGTTTGATGCTTCTACTGTATGTAGGGAGAGATTTGATGAGATAGGGAAGAAGATTAAGAGAGAAGGAGATGTTTCTTCTCAAATGGGTAGAAGACATATGTTAGGCCCTCCTGGAACCCTAAACACTATCACCCCTTGTGCAGCATGTAAGTTGTTAAGAAGAAGGTGTGCCCAAGAATGTCCATTTTCTCCATATTTCTCTCCCCATGAGCCCCAAAAGTTTGCTTCTGTCCACAAAGTTTTTGGTGCCAGCAACGTCTCAAAGATGCTCATGGTAACACTGTACACGCATGTAACACTTGCTAGCTAGTTATCTAATGAATCATATCGTGTGTGTGTGTGTATATATATATATATATATATATATATATATATATATATGTATGTATGTATTACAAGTTAACAATATTTTAACCATATGATCATATCAAATAATTTCTGATACAATGTGTTGTAGGAAGTTCCAGAGTGTCAGAGAGCTGATGCTGCAAATAGTCTAGTTTATGAGGCTAATGTGAGACTAAGAGACCCCGTGTATGGATGCATGGGTGCAATTTCTGCTTTGCAACAGCAAGTTCAATCTTTACAAGCTGAACTAAATGCAGTGAGGGCTGAAATACTTAAATACAAACTCAGGGAAGCTAATAACATGATACCCTCCTCTCATGTTGCAATGCTCCCTTCATCAGGGGCTGTTTCAATTGCTGCTCCACCGCCGCCGCCTCCTCCACCACTACCACCTCCTCCTCCTTCTCTTCCTCAAACTTCTTCTTCTTCTTCCCTGTACATCCAACAGAGGGATCCCACAACTTATACCACAATTTCAACGGATAATATTTCCTATTTTGGTTAAAATTTGCAGCCTAAAACAATTATTCCATTTATTTCTCTCTTAAGATGCATCAAAGTGGAATAAAGTAAGTAAACAAAAGAGAGTAATTGATACTGAATGTTTTTACTTATGAGCTGGCTGTATTTTTTTTATTATCTTAATCCACAATATGTCTAAAATTTCCCCTTGGTATGATTGCTGGTGAAACGTTTATTTCGTCAACACTTTTCATCCTAAAGCTACTACCATGTTTGAAATTAATTGTTCCTTAATCCTGTCATTCGCCATATTTCTTCCCCAGCCTCAAATACAATATATGCAACAGAAATAGACGAAGTGCCAACTTAATATATAGTTGTGCAAATTTTCCCTTCATTGTTTTATGAAGCAAAGGATAATAAAGAGGAAAAGAAACTTTGTTTATATTGCATTGATGATATTTCAATTTGGTTTCGGAAACATTGCAAAGGGTGGGAGGAGGGATCCCTGGTATTGTTGGTAGAATTAATTTTGCACGTGAGGACTGTGGTTCGTGACTATAAGTTTTTTTAGACATGTTAATCTGTGCCACTGAAGTATCTGAGTTTGCCGTCTGAAGTTGCGGGAGACAAAAGGTATGCTTGTGATTTTCACGATGTTGAGTCAGACTTAAGTGTTAACTTCTGAGAAATTTGGTTTATATATATATATGGAAATTGGGTAGCATAATTTTACGTCAAGTTATCTATCATTTGTATCATACAGTCAAACTATATATTAATTATACCTTGCAGCAGTCGCAGATATATTATTGGTAACTAGCTTGAGAATTGAGTATTCTATGTAGATATTATTTCTTTTCCTTTTCAATTTCGTTTTGCCTTATTCAGAGGGTCGATGGAGGAAATTCTTAAGATTTAACCCATATCAAAGTATAGCAAATAACTCATATAAAGATACATACACCTAGGAGAAGAAAAAGGATGAATGAGGAATTTAATATCAGATTCTTACATTCACCGCATAAAAATTTTGATTAGCTGAGGGAGCCACCATGTTAAGACATTCTCCTTTTATGTTTTATGGCTTTGGAATATATGATGTGACTCATAATCGGTAATGGGTCTCCCATCTTCAGTTTCTTTATATGTTAGTTGAACTTGATAGTTCAAATTAATTGCACACCTGGTATACTATCAAAATATGTTAATTGCACACGCCGACAAGTTTTTCTTTAATTTACTACCTCGTTATGATGGAATTGATTGATTTTATAATTAACACTTAAATAAATGGACTGACACGAATATATTAAATACTATGTCACATTTTATTTTATAATTAGCACTGAATTGATTTCATATTTTTTATTAATTTTCTTATAAAAATTTTTAAATAATAATGTTTTTTTTTATTTTTATATATTTTAAAAATAAAAAACCCTAAAATTAAAATAATATTTTTTAATATAAAAATTTCAGAAAATATCATATATTTTTTTCGCAGATTTTCTTAAATTAAAAAAATTCTTAATTAAAGGGACTGAAACAAATTATTTTCCCTTCTTTGTACTGAACGGCATGGTTTGATAGAGAAATAAGCATCGGTTTATATATGCCCTAAGTTCATGGGCGCTGTATGTTTCTTTAATTAATTCTCCAGAAGTTACAGTTGGCATCTTTTTGTGCTTATTTTACGTGGGTAATTTGAAAGCTATCAGCAGAGGCATAGAGTATGATGTGATGCAATTTGAGATGAAAACATACTTAAATTAAAAAAATAGAAAAAGAAAGAAGGGTAGCTATATAGGTGAAAAAAGTAGAAATATTGTTACGTATTTGTTGGTTGGTCATACTCGATTGCCAGCTATTTAATTTGTAAAGAGTGAGTTTCCTTAGCGTGAGGATTTCAGTTAGTCGAAAATGGCGCGAAGAGGAAGTCTTAGTCGTATAAGCAAGAAATATAAAGAAAATGACTTGCACTTATTTAGACAATTCTTTTTCTGCATGATGCGCAAAGCCACTCATGTACACATTATTGCTTTTGAAGCTCATTTAAAACTAAGAACCCTAAATTATAATATACACATATTTAGAGATGTGACATGTATTGGTCCCATGTCATGATTGCTTCAAGTCGCGGCATCTTCCTTGTGTTGGCATAGCCCAATCATCACTGCTTGTATATTATAATTTGGACGAATTTCTGATCCTTTTATCATTTCATCAAAACCTTACCTAAGGTAAATTTTGGCCTCTTTGAAATTCATCATGGATGTCGGCAATGGTTAATTTAATAAGATGTAGTAGTAGTATATATATGTTAGCTGGGTTTGATCCTGGATTGAGTAAGGTTTGGTTGCATCATTTATTTCTGTGCGTTCTCGAATTCATAATCGATGCATGTGTGGGAGAGGGTATTCCAAGATTAAGCAGTGAGCATGCATACTTGGATCTCACTCAACTTTTGCTAGTAATATTATTTAATTTAATTTGAAACCATTAATTAAAGGGAAACAATGATTGTCATGGATATTTAAGCATTTCTGCTTATTAATTATTTTAGCATAATACTACTAATTAGTAGATTTTTTAGAGCTTTGCAAGTTTACTTGTGTTAAAATTAAAATTATGGTCTCTTTCTGTTTATCAAGTTTTTCAAAAATCTAAAAATTGTGAATGTCGGTAGGAAAGACAGAGTAGAGTGACAGACCGAATATATTAAACAAATTTGTGTTATATATAATTGTAGACATGAGGATGCAAATTATTTTATATAAATTTGTGTTGTGAAGGTAGGCATGAAAGATTGAAATCCATTTATTTTTTGTCGTCTTTTTCATTTTTTAATTATGTTTTTTTTTTCATTGTTTATTTCTCATTATTGTGTGAAAAAGAGGTTTTTTTTTTTCAACACTTCCCTCCCAATCTCACATTTTTTTTCCTATTCAATATATGATTCAAATTTGAAATCTAATTTAAAAGATTCTAGCCAGTGTTTGATATTAAATCCTGGTTTTTATTTATATTCTCTTAATTAATTAATTTATTTTTCTTTATTATATTTTGTTTTTGTTCAATTTATATCTCACTTGCAATTTTTACTCATCCTTTGAATTTTTATGAATTATTAGGATTAAGATACCAGGTAGAAGGAAAATTAAATGATTTACATAGATCTGTAATGCATCTGACAATGATTGATTGTAATTTAATCTACTAGGATTCACCTAGCAGTGTAGTGGTGTTCAATAATATAAATTAAGTCATAGATTCTAACTTTAGTTTGATTAATTAAAAAAGTTATTGATTGTAATATTAAACCATTTTTTGATTTTTTTTAATGAAGGGCATGGCAACCGTCCAGCCACATAAATGAATTAAAGAATCTCATATATCATATCATGCAAGTTATTGTCAAAAACAATAGAGAGTCTTGAATTAAAAAGAAACGAAGTTACTCCAAGTTAATGATAGGAGGTATCCAGGTTTCGGGTTGTTTGGTATGGAAGAAAAAAGAATTGAATCAATTAATTTTAATTAGTTTGAATGGATTTGGATTACTAATTTTTTTCTCTTAATCCGAATCAAATCAAATAAATGATAATCAGATTGTTCGGTTCGGATTTAGAGAAAATCAATAAAAAAATTAAAAAATAATTTTTTTTCATTGATTATAAAAAAATAATTTTATACTGCAAATTAGCCAAATCCATTAATCTGCTAAATTTATAACAAAATATCTATGTGTTTCATATATATAAAAGGCTAAATTATATTTGGTGTCCCCCGATTTTAGGAGACCGTTAAGATTAGTGATGTGATATCATTAGGCTTTAAAATTAAAAGTTAATTAATCTGATGACTGAGAATTTTAATTAGAAAAATGTAGAAAGGAAAAGTTCCTAACATAGTTCAAACTTGGGACCTCATTGTAATACACCATAGCTCATACCACTACACCAAGTGTGAAGTTTAATTTTATTTTGCAATTCAAATCTAATTAAGCTTTAATTAATGTTAGTTTCAAAATTAATTAAAACATAAATGTAAATATACAATAGTAGGATTAAAACTAAAAGTTAAAATTAAAAACTAAAAATGCACAATAGTCCTTTCGACCACCTTTTCAGGTACCAATTGGATCACAAACGTAATTGAGAATTCAGTTATATTTAGAGTGATTGACGTCTCTACTTTGATGTATTATAATGAATAAGAAGGACCAATAGTAATTAAGGGACCAGTTGTTATCACTTTTTATCTTCCACCTAGTAACTATACAAATTCATTATTGAACATATTTCCGTCGGCTATGTAAATATTGTAATAAAAAAAAAAGAGTAAGTAAAGGAAAGATCTACACATAAATAAAATATTCCCTAGAGATGAATGTATATAGTAGAAATATGGAATAAATATGACTTTGAATATATATAAATATGGTTTTGTTTATGATTTTTTTAATAAATAATTTAAGAAAATAAATTATATGTTTGAACAAAATTTAAGAAAATAAATTATTTTCTTGTAATTAATAACAGATTTAAATGAAGATTTTTTTTATCATAAAATAGGGATATATATATTAATGTTACATTTTAATGGTATCAGAGTAACGTTCCATGTGAGACTTGGGCAATGAGCTAACCATGTCACTAAGTTTTAAGTTGAATAATTTTAGATGGCAGGAAGAAGAAGAAATACTGAATTAATGAAGACAGTACAAACTATTAGAGACATGACTGCATCTTTAATAAGAAACCAAATGCCAAAAGGAATTGTTGAGTCACAAGGATTAATTGAGTTTAGAAGAAACAAACCTTCACAACTTCATGGAGGTTACAATCTGGAAAAAGCTTAAATATGGATTAAGGAAATTAAAAAAATATTTTGAGCAATAAATTGTCCTGATAATTAAAAGTAAATTATGTTGTGTTTATGTTAGTAGGGGAGACTGAATATTGGTGAAATAGTACTAGAAGGTTATTCGAAGAAAAACTAAGGCGTAGCGGGTTGACCCCCTAGGTAGCCCCAGATCTGGCAGCCACCTTTCCTGCCTCCGACGCCCTTGCATCCATGTCAATAACTTCTATTGAAGCCTGAACCTAGCTTGTCACCCTTCAGTCTCAGCACTTTCTGCGGGTTCCACTTCGGTAGGAATGATGCGACCATCCTCAACAGATGCCCCAAGGTTGCAAGGAGTAAAGTCCACCTTTGGTGCCAGGAGCCTTGCTTGCTCCATGGCCCTTTTGAAGCCCTCCTCCAAGGCTGCCACCATCAAGCCATCAAATTGGCCTCATGTGCCTTCCTTCAACAGAACCACCTCCTCATGCAATCCCACCTTGTCCGCCTCTGCCTATGCCAGAGCAACCTTCTTCTGTATGAGCGTCACCTTCAACCTCCACAATTCTTCCTTCAGTGCCTCATTTTCGTTCAAGCACTAGTTGGCAGTCGCTTCCAGTTTAATCACCCTACCCTGTTCTACCTTCAAGGCAGTTCAGACCTGCATCACAGAATCTGTAGCAGTTGTCGCCTCCTTAGTCATTCTTTTCCTCTCTTTCACCATTTTCTTCCTCTTCTCAGCGTGTGCCTTCATTTTCTTCTTAGCCTCCACAATCTTTCTTTTGTAGAAGCGCACAGTCGTTACGAATCGGAAGAGGAAGACCTCGACTGAGTCAAGCGAACCCTCGGCTCCATCAACTCTATCATGCCTTAATCCTCCTTGGACAAAAGTCGGTCATCAGGCATCACTTATGTCGAGGTCAGCTTAGCGTTCCACAAAGACGACGCCTTGGGTGTGACATTGTAGTGGTCGAGACGGGCTACCCGCTCCTTGTGGAAGTGGTACACCATCTATCCTCGGCGAAGCGTAGACGATCCTAGACCAAACACGACAACAAATAAGACAACTAACACTCATATAGACATACGCCACCAAAGCTAAGTCATACTTGAGCCATTGTAGGGGGCCGAGGAAGTCGAAACCTCGCTACCACCAACACACCCTCCTGGTCAAGCCCCTGATTGCTCTGTTGAGGGGGGTCGGCCCGAGTCTTCTTCGAATGTGGTGGGACTATAAGGGCATCTTTCCTCTTTCCTCCTTTCCTGCGCATCAGTTCCTCCAAGGCCTTGGCCTCCTTCTCCTTCTTGACAACTGGCACAACCACCTTCATTGCTACAAAATCGAAGTCCTTTTCCAAGACCAATTTGGTTTTCCCAACCCGCCAAAAGACCCACCCAGCGCATCCATTGCAACATCAACCAACATTGTCCCGCCACTAGCACCACCAACCACCATGCCTTCATCCAAACCTACAAATGGGTTCTCCAACATTCTCTCGAAATCCGTCTTATCCAGAAGGCTAAGTGACTCCAACGAAAGTTCAGTTCCACTTCCCTTACTCATACCTTCCACTTCCCTCTCCACCATGGAACCTCCTAACAAGCTATCAGATGAACTCTTGCTCTCACTCGAGGAAAACCCTAAACTATTAGAAGAAGACATCCTACACGACTAGGAAAAACGCAAAAAAGAGAAAGCAACATACTACTTGTTGACGAACGTGCGTAATCAAAAAGAAAAGATGACCATAAGCAAAGGAACGCTATGTTTCCGCAACATGTACAACAGAAGCTTCAAATGCGCTACCCAAACTTCTCACGCACACTTAAAATAGCTGAAGTGCCTTTTCAATTCCCAAAAGCATGCACAAAAAGACACCAACCGTCAAATCACGAATGTTCCCAACCTTCGGGTGACATGTATGTACCAACCCACCTACCCCACCTAAACTACTATTCGCATAGTCTTAGTGTTGCTCTCGATACTTAGATCAGCTCAAGACTAGGGGGGCATGTGTAACCTCTCGACACCCTCCTCAACCCATCAAACATCTCGGAACATTTCCAGCTCAGGCACCATATGTCATCGTGGCCTAACCTCTGCCACCTCAGGGTCAAGACGACCACTGACCAACCTCGGGCACCTCGAAACCCAATAGTTTGGTCCCAACTCCAACTCGGCCCTCACTAAGGGCCCAAATCGAAGGCCCATTTTCATAAAAAAGGTAACTTGAAATTCTCTAAATAAGGTAACTTGGGATAAAGCTTGGAAACCTCCTTAAAAGAGGAGTAGCAGACCCCCTCTCAAGTATCTAACTTCTCACATTCTAGTCTTTATCCTGTTACTCTCTCATTGACTTGAGTGTCAGAGTCCCTTTTGCAAATACACACCTGTCCGTTAGAGCTTCAAAGTATGAAGGATCGAGAGGATAGTCGTTTTTCCGTAAGAACATATGACTTTTAGAATATTAATTGATAAAGTTAATAAACTTAACATAAATTAAGATTGTGATTGAATGTTAGTGTAAAAAATTGTACACGGACAATATATACTAATTAAATTCTTTATTTAAATGTCCTTATAATTTATATCATTTAACACAATTTTTCAAAATCAATCAAAGTATCTCTTTATTTTTATTATTAAAATACCATTTTTTTATAAAACTAAAAAAATATCAACTCTAGTTTTACTTTATCTTTGTTGGTTTTGAAATCCTAATTTTATACTCCCAATTAATTATTTTTAAGTTATATTTTTTCAAGTTTTCTCTATTATTCTTTAAATTTTTAGGGTTTGAAGTTATATTTTTAAGTTATAAACCCTAAACCCTAAATTTTTATAAATACATATTCATGAATAAACTTTTTGGAATCTTGTACTTTTAACGTAAAGAGATGTATATTGTGAGATTATTGAATGAGGAAAGTATTGAGCCTTAGAGATGGATGGAGAAAATAATAATGGAGATATATTAAATATTATATTGTAAGTATATAAAATAAGATGTATATTTTTAGGATATTTTAAAAGCATTTAAAATGAAAAACAAAATATATATTTAAAATAAAAAAAGAGAGATATATTAATCATATATCAAGAAATTTAGCTCAATAGATTTTTTAGCAAGGTGGATGAGTGTTGTAAACTCATGAAACCTATATTTAATTCGACAAAAAAAATCATATAAATGTATAAATAACACGAGTCTTTCGATAACTAGTCTTATGGAGTATGTACGGACCACTTCTAAATCCACACAAGCTGACACAAAACTACCAACACAGTTGACCAAAAGAAAAACAATATCAGGTCAGCAGCATCACTCTGTTTCAAATTTCAAAATCAGATTATGGTCAGCATAAAGAAAAAGATGAAAGGTTGTTCACGAGTATATAAAACAGAATGGAATGGATTCATTCTACTTGAGTCATTTTAATTTTTAGGCTAAAATAGGATTTACTTTTTCTTTATCTATATTTTTTATATTTAGTCCAAGCCCATGAGCTTGAATTTATTTTCACATTTTCTTTGTTAGAAATTTGGATGAAAGAAATTAAGCCAAGTTTGTTTAAGCTCCCGCTTGTTCCTGTTTCCGTTTCTTCAATCTTGAAATGATCAACATTCATGCACCACAACTTCTATTGGTTTAGTCATCATGCTACACCTTGCTCTATGCTTGTGCTACATGTGCAGGCTTCTCTGACAGAAGTGGTTCTTCCAAATCTATCCTACTACCTATCTCATCATCTAGCAAGTTTGGTTGTGGTGCCTCTTGTTTAATCTCAGCAGAATCTTTGGTTTTACCCCAAAGCACAATATACAACCCAGCAATAACTCCAACAGCGCCTACCAAACTAAAAATGAATTATGCATGTGATTAAGCCAAAACATATATAATATTGTTTTAGTTTCTTCATGAAGACATTTTAAATAAATGGGAGAAGAATAATAGTGTATTACCTTCCAACGTGTGCCTCTTCCTGTAGGAATGTTGCAGTTATCAAGGCTGTGATGACAGTTGATAAAGGGTCGAACATTGCACAATACAGGGGACCTCTTTCTGAGATGCACCAAGATAGAGCAAAATAACTAGCAGCTACTCCAATTCCCTATTTCATAAAATAGTAAGAGTAGTGACATATGAACCCTATTTTCTAAATAACTCTTTACCACTTAATATTCCTCTCATTCTCTTTGTTTCCCATCACATATCAGGTGTTACCAATCTTACCTACACTTGTTCTTCCTATTATATCTTTTTAGATGCTAACTAGAGTGGAGGAGCCAAGAATCTTTATTCGAATAATATTTATTAGAGAAAATTAATGATTTTTATTTATTACAATTATTTTTTGGATCAATAGAATGAGTTTGGAGGCCTACATGCAGGAAGAGGGGGAGAGAGAGGAGGGGGAAAAAATCCTATACAATACAATAGAATTTCTCTAATAATAATAATAGTACCAGTTACTAATTGAGCTGTTGCTGAGTGGCTAGCCTGTGACTTACTGCATATAAACAAAATGAAAATTGTTGAGGTGAATGTAAACTCCATGCATGAGGATCAGGCTCAGCGAGTAGTGCAAATATGGCTGATTGTATTGTAGCAAAGAGACACGTCCAAAAGGTTGATAATAAGTGGTCTGGACAGCATGAAGTAACTGGTACCTGTTGAGTCAGATCATCCAAGATTATTCTGGTTTTTATGGAAAATGATAAAAGATATGATGAGAAATAAAATGGGATGGAAATGAAATAAAAAAATAGATATAGCTCTTTAATTTACCTGCAGGATCATCCAACATGACCAAAAAGCAGTACTTGCAAAGAGCAATAGACAACCCAGCAGCCAATAATCCTCACTTCCACTGCCAGTGAGATGCTTAGAAGGAAGGAACTCCATCTGTAACAGCTTCTGTCCTTTGAGCAATGCCATGCTTAAGGCTCCACTCACGCAACAAACTGTCCCTAGTATCTTGGCTATGCTTCTTTGGCTTCGTAGATCAATTTTCTCAAATCTGACTCATTCAATTCCACGCTAAGAAAACAAATATCAGCTAAAGAAATACAATTTACAGCGATACTGTTAATTATATTCTATTTTAACTTAAGTAATTGATGATTTAAATATATTTTTATCATATTTGCAGACTATATGTATGAACTTAGAGCCATTACCCTACAATTGCAGCAATTACAAACGTTAATGCAGGTTTCAGATTACTTATTGCGGAAGCTGCAGTAGAGGATGCATAATATAAACCTCTAAAATATGCGTTCTGATTTATTGTGAGTCTGCAAGGAAAATAATAATGTTAGGATAAGTTTTAAATTATTTATTTTGGTTACAAAAGCAACGTTATAGGTGATTTTGATGAGAAACTGTACCCAACAAGAGCAGTCACGGACATCAAAGAGAAGTTTCTGAATCCCAAAGAAATCCTAATTGATTGTCTCCTGTTATGAAGCAACATGAAGTGAGTGAGTGAATAAGGATGAGAGAGTATGGTAACTGCTAAAGAGAAGAAGAGAGGGTCTAATTATTAATTACCGCTTAGGAGAGAGTAAGATAGGCGCCAGAGACAAAGTGGCTATACCTTCCTTATACACTACAAAGACTATTGTACTAAACCCTTCTAACAGAAAGGCTCTTGTGAAGATGTTAACTGCTGCATAATGGATTTGCAAACCTATCATAACCATCAGAGGCAAATGGCCTGCTATACCACCCATTTTTTAGAAGGAATCTAAAGTGTTATTGAAATGAAGTTATATGCTTTCACACCTTTTTTTGCGAAACACGAATAACTTGGGTACATATTTTTGTTCTCAACAACGTTAAATAATATGGACACTTTTCGGAATTTAACTCTTGCTTTATCGTGTGACAGATACTAGTCTGTTCCACTAAGGATGTGTAACATGGGGTTAAAGAATAATACATAATTTTTATATTAATACAAGTCAAAACTAAATTATATTATTAGACAGCTTTACAAATAATTCTAGTTGGTAATTAATGACAAATCCAGAAATTTGTTCTTAGTGGTGTAAAAAAGTAACTTAAAATTTTTACAGAAAAATTATAATACCTGTACTTTACACATTATGATTACCCTCTACATGTTTTTATATTTAAAATTGTTTTATAAAAATTAAAACTAATTTATTCTTTATTTTATCTATTATATCTT
Organism: Psophocarpus tetragonolobus; assembly: GCA_037954015.1. Lineage (NCBI taxonomy): Eukaryota > Viridiplantae > Streptophyta > Magnoliopsida > Fabales > Fabaceae > Psophocarpus > Psophocarpus tetragonolobus. The sequence goes on along the minus strand of CM075688.1, from coordinate 38,820,949 downwards.
CTTAAATTCGTTTTAAAAAAATTGTTTCACAAAGGCTGACCTTAATTTTTTATATGATCAAAAATAAAAATTATTAACTACGTTTAGGTAAAATAAAATAAAAATTTAATTAGTATACATTATTAGTATAAAAAAAACATTTAATTATGATTTATTGATAATAAGTAAAATTAATAAATTTAACATAAATGAAAGATTGTGAGTTATGATTCATAGTGTAAAAATTTTTACAATAAAAATGTATAGTAGTTAAATTGATAAAATAATAATGTTACTAGGCAATTATCCCAATATCCCATTCTCATTTGCATAGATCCGCGTGCCGCAAATGATTGATAATTTGAAAGTTAATTTCTGCCATACATGTCATATCTAATATCTAATAACGAAGACAAATGTGAAAGATTATTATTTGAATGGTAGCAACGAACGCTCAGGAGCAACTTTTCTGCCGCCAAAGGCCAAGACTCTTTGGTTTTGTCGAGTCTGTATTATTTTCTTTTCTTTCTTCTTTTTTTTTTTTTTAATTTTAATGTATTTCAACTTCTTAATTATTTTCTGTTGTGATAATTGATGTCGTTACGGGAGTTTTGAAGCACTTTATATGCTATCGCCTATCGATATTAGATATGGTACCCCCCATTTTGAAGAACATTCTTCACCTATGAGGGCTTGGCACCCTTGTCAAAGATCGAATACTCCTGTAGTGTCTATCAAATAATAGATTCGAACATCTAAAACATCAACAATACTAAACATTTTCGTAAGTATTTGACTAGGTATACCTTGATTACTCCTATAAAAAGTTTCACTTAGTGTCTTACCAAATATTCCTTTAAGTATACGGGAAAGTTTATCACCGAGTACTCCTAACAATATTCAGTCTGCTATGACACCGAATACTTATGTGAGTTTTGTTGTGAAGCCTAGTTAAATTATATACAATGACTTATCACTTAGTTATAATTAACACCAATTAAAAATAGTTAAAGAGATATTAATTATAGATTACTCAATTGGTAATAACTAGATAAAGTACATAAGGTCCAAAACTTAATAAAACAGTATAAACAGAGGATAAATTTCAAAGCATGAGACTATTATTTTTTATTTCACTCATTGCTGCTTTCGTCCATTTAGGCAGAAAAGTATTCGACAGAAAGAAAACTCGAAGACAAGGAGACTTGGAAAGAACTTGAAGAAAAATATCCTTCCACCGTTAGGCAAGTGCATCTATTTGGCTAAGGATGTATCTTTTGGATTTATAATAAGGTTTCTCTCCTGACTAAGGACATGTCTTTTGAATTTTACAAATGCTCCTTTCAGATTTTACAAAAGGTTTCCTTCCTAAGTAACAAAACTCACTTAAGGACGTAACATTCAAATTTCTCAAACTCTCCTTTTGGATTTGACAAATCGCCTACCTTTCATATTTCCTTGTGTTCTTTCCCCCAAATACAACAAGCACTCATTTGGGTCAAAACTTTCAAATTTGAACACCCCTTCAGATTTAACATTTGGGTTAGGTACAGGTTCCACAATAGACCCTACTACTTAAATTTTATTTAAATTTTTTTATAGAATATAAAACTTATTTATAAATAATAAATTATTCAGTTAATTAAATTATTAGAAATAAAATAAGACATATAAAAATATTAATAAATGAAATTTTATTCAAGAAAGATAATTTAATGTTAACATTAATCATAAAAATGTGCTTCACCAAATATGCTTGGAGTTGTTGAAGAATACTTTTTGTATGTATATAATGTTTTGCTTGCAAGTGCACAATAAAGTTGGGAAGAACACTATGAGATACGTCTACATTTTAAATCTCTTTGTCAATATGATTATAATTAATATCAATATTATCATTGAATGTATATCATTCGTCTTGATCGATCATGTTATGAAATATAATGCATATCAATACAATGTTCTTCTTAGTATTCATATGTCAATTATGGGATGAATCATGAATAATTGTAAATCAATATTTGAGCACATCGAATGTTCTCCTCCACATATTAAACTTGTGCATGTGAAGATAACATTTGGTGTGTTCAAAATTAACACTTATTAAAGCATCTTTTTCTTTTATAAGCAACTAATTAAAACACCTTAAAACATAATATCTAATTAAATAAAATAACTACATACTAAACTTGCACCTAATATAATTACAAGTGATTTCATGTTTTTCCATTGAAATTCAAACAACTTTAATGTGTCCTTCATTAAAGAATGCTTCTACATTTTCCAAGGATCCAGAAGTGGAGGTATAAATGTTGTTTGACAAAGGTCAAGATAAAAATTTAATTAAAAATCTTATTTCATATGAGTAAAGAAAATTTTAAATAATTATATTATATATAAACATTTTAATATTATATATACTTTTGTAACACCTATAATTTTTTTTATTATAAAATCACGTTACTTATCATATTATTATTTTACTTTTTTTCTCTTTTTAAATGTTAACTAACATTAATTTTTATATATCATTTATTATTTAAAATATTGGGGGACCTATATACAATTTTTTTTATAGTAATTTAAATAAATTTATAAATTTGGACAGGGGGGAGACGATGACCATTGCTAGTCCCTCCTTCCCTGCAAGAATGGTTAAGGATGTCTCAACACATGAGTCTGGACGGGACGATGAAAAATAATTTAAAATCAAATGAGTCATCATTAATGATTATTAAATAAAACATAAAAAAAATCCTTAAAAAAACTGTGTAGGAAACTAAATTTTGAGTTTGGGGAGTCGATTATGTATAGAGAAGGTATTAGCAACCTACGATGTTCGTCATAAAGTCAGTGCCTTATAATGTTCTTCGTTACAATAACAAACCATAACACAATAAGTAAATAATTATTGAAAATAAATCAACTTTCGAAATAATAAGTCAAAATATCTCATAATATTAATAAGGTGAATAAAATACGAGTCTTTACAAAATTTAATTCTCAAATGTAGGCGTCTCTAAAACGAATGGAAAAGATAATTGAAATAAAAAAAATGTTCATTCTAACTAAAAGATCTAAGCTAGGGACTAAGTTTTCACGCTTCTTTAACCTCCACAACTTCTTCCTCTTTTGACTCTAAAAAAAATGTTTTTCATGAGATGAAAATCCTAGTGAATAAAATGGATTCCAAAAGGGGTTCACAATTAGTGTTGTTCTTAGCTATCGCAAAATCCGAAAAAACAACCATAGTACCCACAGTAATAAAAATATTTTTCTTTATACATAAATTATTATTTAATCCAAAAATTTCTAGCAATAATAATAAACACAATAAAAGTAGTTTTCGGTTTAACATCCTCATGCAAACACACAATCTACAAAGTATAGTAATACTCATGATCACTCACTCCTACTCTACATTTTTCAGAACTAGGTTTTCAATGGATTTGTCAAAAGATTATGAGATCATGTTTCGTACAATGACATCTCATTAATTTCTTCATACTATTATAGAGGTATCTCAAATCTCTTCTCCATCCTGGATGTGTCTAATACCTCTTCTCCATATTAAATGGAGGTATCTCAAATAATTACAAATTTAATTCTCACTATTACAAGGTCAATCACAATTCTTAAAATTCTACTGTTTAAAAGTAATAATTTTTATATATCAAACAATAATTATAATATATATATATATATATATATATATATATATATATATATATATATATATATATATATATATATCATCAAAGGATGCCAAATTCGATGAAGCGAGGACAATTATTCAGAAAACTAAAATCAACATTTCAATCATCGACGAATTCTTATATATCAAATATATGTATGGTTAAAAAGATATACTATGATAAGAATTAATATTGTCATAATGACATATTAGTTTCGTGCTTAGGAAATTTAAGATTATATTCTTTAAAGAGTATTATTCTTTTACTGTGAAAACATACATGCTTAATGAAAATAAATAAATGGTTGGATGCTGTTATATCGATGTAACATATATCAACATTAAATTGTTTTTAGAATTGAAAGAGTTAGATAAACGTACATAGTAATTTTCTTATAGAAAGAATAAAACATGCAGAATATTCACAAAATCATAATATGGAGATTTTAAGTGAGAAACATTTTACGTACATCTTGAAGTGAAATCTCACAATTTTAATTTATTTTTTTCTTCTCTTCTCTTCTTTCCCTCTTTATCAACTATTAAATAGTCAACTAATTTATAATTCTCTGAGAAAACTACTTAACCTTATATATAATAGTTTAAGGTCAATTTTCTCCTCTCTATATTTTCTTTTTGATAAAAGATTAGTCTTTACATTTTAAATTTAAAATGATATAAAATCTTTATTTATCTTATTTTATTTCTATTTTAAAGGAAATATTATCTTAATCTTGTTATTTAAACTCTTTGTTAGTTTAATCTTTAACTGAATGATTATTCGAATATTTGTGTTTTAAATTTTGAAATGTTACATACCTCTAATTAAAAGTGCAGAATTAGATAACTTTAAAAATATCTATTTCACCCCATACAAAGTATTATTTAACAATTTTTACAAGAACTTATTATTGAGAAATTAATTATGTAAAAAAATTATTATTATTATTACTATATTTTTATCTTTTTGATTAACTAATTTTATTTTTATTTTTTTTAGCTCGACAGAAGAGAATACCTACTCCTATGTATCTCAAGGTACACCGAAAAATCGGAGATTACATAGTTCTTTTAAGAAGTATTTGTGTGTTGTTGTTTTTTTTTTAGCTTATTAAGCTTAGGATTCTAAACTATCAAATTCATACATCCTAAAATTTAAAATTGACAAAAGTGTATACCTAAGCTAATATGTTTATCTTTTGGGTTATTTTTATTTTTTCAGAAATATAATTTTGACTAATAATTTTATTTTTTAGAGATGAGATTTAAGACGAAAAGTTGTCACAACTTATGTCTTAAAATCACAAAATAAAAAAGATATCACAATTAATTAATCTTTTTATCTCTATTTAAAATATTACAAATAAAAATGATAAAAGAAAATTTATAATGGTGCTAGAACCTGATTTAACTGTTAATTTATTACTAACTATTTTACATATTTGTATTAATATTTTAGCTAAACTGAAATAAGTATTTAAAAAAAATAAAAAAGGACAAAATAGAAAAAGAAAGAAAAAAGTAACGAAAGAAATAAAAACAAATGAAGCCAAAATAGTTTTAGCATCAACGTGCAAAACCATTAAAAGGATAAGCATGGGCTAGGCCCATTGGTTCACACGAAGAAGAAAAAAAAAAGGGTTTTTCATTTATGACCTACCTTTTTTTTTATTTCATACCTACTTTCTTTTAATCTTTTTTAAAATACACATTATACCCCTCTAACCCTATATGTACATCTAAATCCTCCTTTTTTCCCTTTCTCACCTACTTTCACAGTTTCTCTCACTTACTTTCCCTTTCTTCATTTTTTCCCCATTCCCTCTTCACAGCAACCTCCCCTTTCCCAACCCACCATGAACCTTGCCACCCTAAGCACCACAATCTCACCGCCACCCATAGCCACCACAATCTTGCCACCCACAACCACCACCAACCTCGCCCATTCCCCCACCGTTGCATCGATAAACGCAACTCCCAGCCACCACCACCCGCCAAATTCCACCCAAAAAAGTAAGGTTGGGTACGTATTTATACTTTTCCAGCAAGATACTGCCAGAGAAGTGAAAAAATTTTAATTTATTTTACTTCTCCAGTGGTACATAGCCAGAAAAATAAAAAAATTTCAACTTTGGTTATTTTTCCGGCGAGATAGCGCAGGAGAAGGTTGTGCTAGTTGTGCTATCTTTTACGATTTTCTTATTTTATATTTTTTATTCACGTTTTAACTTTACAATTTTTTTTTATTTATATGTTTTTATTCATGTTTAAGGTTTAGGTTTTATATGTTTTTATTCACATTTTAAGTCTAGTTTAGGTATTGTATATTTTTATTTTATATGATTTTATGAACGTTTTAAGTTTAGGTTTAAGTTTTTATTCACGTTTTAAGTTCAGGTTTAAGTTTTTAGTCACGTTTATATTTTTTATTTGAATTTAATTGGTATATATTATCAGCGTAAAAGATTTTACGCTAACATTCAATCATGATTAAACTTAGGGTTGTGATTGAATATCAGTGTAAAAATTTTTACACGGACAGTGTATACTAATTAAACTTTTTTTATTTTATGAAATTTTATTTTATGGTTTTTTAATTTTTTATTCACGTATATATTTTTTATTTTATTGTTTTTCTAATTTATTTATTCATGCATATATTTTGTATTTGATGGTTTTTTATTTTATGGTTTTTGTAAATTTTTTATTCCTGACTACATTTTATATTTTATGGTTTTTATTTTATATTTACATTCATATTTTTTATTATATATTATATACTAAGAAGTTATAAATTAGTAGTGTAAAAAATATGTAACTTTTATTCACTTATAAAATAAAAATTTATTCACTTGTAGTTGTCTTTTGTTTATTTTTTCTTGGTGTTTTTAGTTTAGGGTTTACATTTTTTTTATTTTATAGTTTTTATTTTATGGTAGATCTATTTTTTATTTTATAATATATTATATACTAAATTATTTTTTTTATTTTACATTAGATGCTCCATTTTTATTGACTTTTTATAAGAATTTATAAACAGTACAAATAGCTAAGTTTGAAATTTTAATATTTACATTCATATTTTTTATTATATATTATATACTAAGAAGTTATAAATTAGTAGTGTAAAAAATATGTCACTTTTATTCACTTATAAAATAAAAATTTATTCACTTGGAGTTGTCTTTTGTTTATTTTTTCTTGGTGTTTTTAGTTTAGGATTTACATTTTTTTATTTTATAGTTTTTATTTTATGGTAGATCTATTTTTTATTTTATAATATATTATATACTAAATGTTTTTTTTTTATTTTACATTAGATACTCTATTTTTATTGACTTTTTATAAGAATTTATAAACAGTACATATAGCTAAGTTTGAACTTTTATCCAATTTTAATAAGTGAAATAAAAAGTTAGTCAAGTTAAAGTTTAAATTTAATTAAAAAATATGTAAGTTTCTTTCATGTATTGTTTTCTAGAAATTATAAATTAAAATAAAAATGTTATAATCAAATTTTAAAATTGAAACATGAAAGTTGAAATTTTAAATTTTAAATCTTAGAAATTAGCAATTCATAGAAATATGTTATAATAAATATTTAAAACTTAAACATAAAATTTGAACTCTTAAATATTAGTGAAAATTATGTTATAATAAATATTTAAATTTTAAATTTGAACTCTTAGAAACTACCGATTAATAGAAATATATTGTAATAAATATTTAAAATTGAAACAAACAATTGTAAATTTGAACTCTTACAAATTAGTGAAACTTATGTTATAATAAATATTTAAAGTTGAAATTTAAATTTAAACTATTAAAAATTAGCAATTCATACAAATATATTGTAACCAATATTTAAAATTGAAACATGAAATTTTAAATTTCAACAGTTAGAAATGAATGAAAATTATGTTATAATAAATATTTAAAATTAAAAATTTAAATTAAAATTTGAACTCTTAGAAATTAACAATTCATAGTTATATGTTGTAACAAATATTTAAAATTGAAGCATAGAAATTTTATATTTCAAATTTTAGAAATTAATGGGAATTATGTTATAATAAATATTTAAAGTTGAAATTTTAAATGTAAAATTTGACCTCTTAGGGATATGTTATAATAAATATTGAAAATTGAAACATGAAATTTTAAATTTAAACGTTGAAACTTGATATTTAAATCAATATTTATTTTAGGGTTTAAATTTAAAATTAAAACAATAATTTCAAATTTCAAGTTTTAAAATTAAAATTTGAACTAAATATTCTTTTAAATGTGTTAAGAAAATTACATTTTGGAATATATTATTCTTAAGGATTCTATAGTTAAATTTATTTAAAATGTTAAGTAACATTATTATTTAAAATTTTAAAAATTTAAAAGATGTGTGTTGTTATTTTGATTGGTTTTCAATTGAAAATTTATTTAATGTTTGTTTTTTTAGTTAATTGTTTAATATTTTTAACAAAAAAATATTATTTTATTGAATTTTGTATATTGTTTATAATGTTTTTACAAATATGTTTAGGACAAGTGGAATTATTTACAATTTTCATATTAATAATGAACGTGTACGACCGACTACGTCTGCAGGCGAATGTCGACACAAAATACACGTTTGAAGAGCAACCTGTTGTGTATGAAGATCCCTTTAGAGTGAGCTATTTAGGAGGACTAGAAGATAATACTGTTTTAGTATTGTATGCTGATCATGTAGCACATCATATATGGAACGGTGAAGTAAGTGTACGGTATTTTAATTTATTAAATTTTTATTATAATAATTAAATTTTTATTAAATTTATTTATTTAATTACATGTTTTGTATACTTAGTTAGTTAAATATTTGGTTTGTGTAGTTTATGCTATATATAGTATATTCATTATTTAATTTATTAAATCTTTATTATAGTAATTTAATTTGTTGTTTTTTATTTATATGTAGTATATTCAGATAGTAATTTAATTAAGTGTGTGGTTTGTGCAGTTCATTACATGTAGTCTATTCATATAGTAATTTAATTTATTAAAATTTTTTTAGTACGGTAGTTTAATTAATTTTTAGTGTACTTAATATAATATTTTTAACATAGTTATTTAATTACTTAATTATGTGTTTAGTATAATAAATAATTGAATATGTTGCGCATGATTGGAAAGCCTCATGTTGGAATCGTAGAATATGTTAGTTACTTTGGATTATTACCGTTAGTTAGCTGCATATATGAGATAGTGGACTCAACCCTTATTTGTGAATTTGTTGAAAGATGGCATAAGGAAACATCTAGTTTCCATCTATCTATCAGGGAGATGACCATCACACTAGATGATGTGTCGTGCTTGTTGCATCTACCTGTGATGGGTATATTTTCTAACTATGGTTACCTGAACATGGAAACAACAATTCCTGTTTTGATGGACTTGTTGGGCGTATTATTGGACGAAGCATTTGACGAGGTTACCGCTTATAGATGCTGGTTTGTACATCTCTCTTGGGAGCAGGCTGCTCGAGCATATATGTTGCACCTTGTTTGGTACACCATATTTGTGGACAAGAGTAACACAACTGTTTGTGTAACTTATATGTCGTTGTTTAGTGGCCTTCAAAACACATCTACAATTTCTTAAGATGCAGCTGCATTGGCACATTTGTATCATCATCTTGATGAGACAAGTTTTAATGAAACCAGACAATGTGCGTGTTACGTGACTTTGATTCAGGTTAGTACTTTTTATAACATGTAGTATTTTTATACAATTTGTCATGCATTATATATAACTGATACAAGTATGTTAATGTCTTATGCAGGCTTGGGTGTACGAACATTTTCAGATGATTGGGGCAAGATTAATAGCCATTGGATTTGATCAGGCGAATCCTCACGTGTTGCATTGGAATGTTGCTAAATATAGACCATCGACTCTTGAATACAGGCAGCAAGTGGACCAACTAACATCTGAGTCTGTTATATGGTCACTGAATGATGAACAAAGAATTACAATTGAATTCCAACTTATTAGCATGTTCTTTGGGTGGATTTGGGTCGGTGAATATACAAGTTATATCTCCTTGAATGGGTTTTTTGACAATTTAAGATTGTCCAAAAAATTTCCATACATCCTACATTTTTTAGGATGCAGACAATCACAAGTAAAGAAACGAATAGCAGTGGCTTAACTTTACGTAACATTTAGTGTTTGGGGAGACCATGGTGGTTGACCCATCAGACTGTTCTAATGACTATATGTCATGGTACTTTCAAGTGTCACATCCATATGTTTGTCCATCATCTGAAAGTAACCCTCGGGTGGTTCCAGAACCGTCACATGCCTGGCAAAGGAGTCATCATATATAAATTTTTTTTTTCTTCTTTGGCGGAGAAATATTAAAGGACAAAATGGTATTTTCCCACCGGTAGGTAGGAAATGAAAAATAAGTAGGTGTTAAATAAAAAACCCAAAAACAATCAATCATGCCCACTTAACTAACACATGGCACCCACATGTACATTTAAACATAGCCAAAAGGTATTTCAAATTCCCTAATTGATAATAGACAGGGCTCTAGTAGAGGAAGTTGCGAAAGTGAGAAAAGAGTAGAAGCGAAGAAATGTCACAGTAGAAATATTTTTTAATGGCGGCTTCATCGCCGATAATCCATTGTAATGAATTTCTCTTTCCCTTTTTTCTCTGTGTTTCTCTTTTTGTTTGGTTCTAATGGTACACCTTATGTTAGCCTTCCACTTGCAATCAGGGTAAATTTCTCTTTGCTCTAGCTTTGAACTCTCTTTACAACTATTTTATCTCTTTTGTAAAATAGAAATCCCCCCCTTTGTATACACTCTGATTGTATTATTTATATTTATAATATCCGTTTTCTTCTTATCATTTGAAAATAATATTTTTTTATGCATAAAACAAATTTCTTCTTCATTTTTGCTTTATTGTGTTGTACAGGTCTAAAAATGTTGGTGGTTACCAAGTAAGACTAGATGAAATTTGTGTTCTCTCCAAGTGTGGTAGAAAATTTGTTGTGTTTGGAATAAAAAATGGATAAAGTTGGATAACAAATTGAAAGGAGGATATCAACCATATCTAGAGTAGTCTAATTTTGATTTTTGCTTGTAACTATTACTACCTTTCTTCATCATCTTCTTTTATTTGTTTTATTTTTCATTTTGTTTCTACTATTTTGGATTTTATTTTAAATATTTTATGGTAATTTGGTCTGTTGAAATGAGAATGATAAGATTCTTGTTGTTTACATCAATCACACTTGTTAAATACACCCTATTTTCATAGGTGTACTTAGCAAAGATGTGATTGTAAATAGTAAGTTCATATTTTTTGTTGTTTTTGACTTCTTTTTTTTATTGAGTTGAGCTAAAAAGACTTTATTTTAGGTATAAAAAGTGAAAGTCAAATATTAATAAAAAGTATAAAAAGGCGAAAAAAATTGGGTGTATACAAGATGATTAATGAACTTTACTTTATTTCTAGGAATAAAACTTATTAAGTACTCTTCTCTGATTCAAACATATTTTCCAATTGCATTAAAACTACAAAATAATAAAAAATTAATAAAATAAAGCATAGAGAAAAGAATAACACAAATTGAATAATAACCTTAGATTAGAATTTGTGGTGACGGCAAAGTGTTATGGGTTTGCCGAGATTGGCTCACTCATGGTTTGACATGGATGTGGTTTTGTTATTTATATGTTTGCTTTTATTATTTTCAATTCTTTTTAATTCAAATTAATCTTGAGTGAGGAATATTAGGGCTAGAATCCCTATTTGAATTCTGGGAGGTAAATTAATAATTTTTCTTTATTATTTTTCTCTAATTCAAATAAAGTAAAAATCAAGGAATGTATGAATTTAATTGATATCTCTCTCACCACACATTATATATTCTAAAAGGTCCTGTTTCGAGAATTTTGCAACTTGTTGAATTCTTTTTTTATGATGTGAAGGAATAATTACTGTAATTCAGCAAAACAAGTTATACATCCAAAAAGGTGAAATCAAGATTAGAATATGTGATAAAAAAAAGTCAATTGATAAATCAAATAAACACTAATAACATTTCACGTTGTATTGAATTGGATTTCAGATTTATGTATTTAATGCTTTATTTAGGATATTTTTAGAAGGCCTTATTTATACTTGACCATCTCTCACTCACATAAACCATAAAAAGTACAAACACATAGAATCTAGGGAAAAGAAAATACATTGTTGATCTATTTTTTTTTTTAAAAAAGAGAGAAAATAATACACTTTAAAATACCTAAACATGATGAAATTGCCTTAAACAATAGAGAAAAGTAAACAAAGACTTAACTCTTCTTCACATAGAACTTTATGCTCTCATATCTTACTAGGACTTAACTAAATTAAATAATGTTGAAAATAATTAAAATGACAGTTTTCAACCCATTGATATGTTTAGCGTTTCCTAAGGTATAAAATGTTGCAGTGAGTATATAAATTAGTCAAAATTTATTTTGTTGGTTTCCTATCCCTCTCTAGAAATTTCTAAACTTATGATATGGTTTGGAAATTGGATCCCTTTTTATGCTCTTGTTTCCTTGTTTTTCATTCTTACAACTTTTTTTCTTTTTTTGCTTTCTTTTAACTGAACTAGAAAGTTTACAAATCCTAGTGTAACTTTTTAGTAGACTTGTTAAAAGTCTACTCAATACTTGCTTGTTTTAAGCATTCTTACTCTGTTTTTTTTTTTTTATTTTTCTTCCTTTTAACTGAACTGAAAAGTTTACAAATCCTAGGGTAACTATTAGTAGACTTTTTAAAAGTTTTATTTCTAACTTGCTTGTTTTAAACATGTTTTAATATATGACATTGTTTTACACAGTACATGAACTTTATATTTCTTTAAATCGTACTTGGATGTTCGACAGATGTTATAGTGGTAGAAGAGGTTTGAAAAAGTCTTTTGAAATAGGGGTTGAGAAGTTTGTAAATAAAGCTCGACAATATAAATATTACAAAAGAGATGGAGGATTAGATGTTCATGTCTTAAATATGATTGTACAAAGATTTTGAAGGATGAAATTGTGAAGGTTCACCTTTACAAAGATGATTTCAAACCTAAATATTGGATTTCGACTAATCACAGTGAAGAGATGTCTCAAGTTGATTTACATGTTGAAGATAACCATATGGGTGCTACAAGCAATAATGTAAATGTGGTTCCAAGGGAACAATTTATGTCAATGTAGGAGATGGTGTCTGATGCTCTTGGGAACATGAATCCTTTGAAGCATTAGAACCATGTAACATGGAAGAGCCATAAAATGAATTTACTTAAAGATTTTATAATTTGCTAGTAGAGTCAAATAAGTCATTATTTCAAGGTGCTTAGGCTCTAAATTATCAATATGGGTTTGACTTTAGCTAGCAAGTCGAATTGGAACGTCCTTAATCAATGCGTACAATTTATTACTCAAATGTTTTTGGATGTCACACCCATGAAGGAGAGTTTGCCAAAAAGTTATTATGATGCTAAAAGATTAGTATAAAAGTTGGGATTAGAAGCTAAGAGGATAGATTGTTGCGTGGACAACTGCATGCTTTTTTATGATAATGAATATGGAAAATCTAATAGAGCTTTACTTGAATGCAAATTTTGTGAAAAACCTAGATATCATGAGAATAACATTGGAACAAGTAACAAAAAACAAATTCCAATTAAGACAATGTTCTATTTGCCTATAATTCCAAGGTTGCAAAGAATTTTTGCATCAATTCAAATTGCAAGAAAAATGACATGGCACTATCACAATAAAAGAAGTTTGGGAGTGTTACGCTATCCGTCTAATAGCGAAGCTTGGAAGCATTTTGATATGGTACATTTGGATTTTTCTGTCGATCCTTATAATGTACTTGGTTTATGCTTTAATGGATATAATCCAATTATTTAACCATTTTCTTCATCTTATTCTTGTTGGCCTGTAATTATTACCCATATACAATCTTCCTCTAGAAATTTGCATGTTAAAAGCTTATATGTTTTTAAGCTACTTAATACGAGACCCATCTAATCTGAAGGTTGGTATTGAAGAAATTATGGAGTGACGTTTTGACATATGATATTTCAAGGGTGAAAAATTTTATAATGATTTAATGTAGAAAATTAATGACTTTCTAGTTTATGACATGTTGTCTGGTTGGGGAACTCATGGTAGATTTGCATGTCTGCATTGCATGGAGCATAAAAAGTCATTTATGTTACATTATGGAAGGAAAATTTGTTGGTTGATTCACATTGCCAGTTCTTACCTTACAATCATCCATATATGAGAAACTCTAAGTCTTTCATTAAGGGGAAAATTGAAAAGGATAGGCCACCACTAAGGCTAACATCTAAACAAATTTAGTGTAGAGTTAAAGATTTACCAAAAGTCACAGAAAGTGGTCTCTCAACAACAGATGAATATGGGGAGTGACATAATTGAACCAAAACAAGTATCTTTTAGGATATTATATACTAGAAAAACCATTTATTAAGATAATCTTGATGTAATACGCATTGAAAATATTTTTTTTAACAACATATTCAACACAATGATGAATGTTGATGGAAAACAAAAGACAATGAAAAAGCAAGGAAAGACTTAGCTTTGTATTATAGGTGAAAAGACTTGGAGTTAATGCCATTGGGTAACGAAAAAATGTTAAAACCAAAAGCAAATTACACTTTAACTAAAGAGGAAAAAAATTAGTTTGTTGTTGGATAAAAAAACTAAGGATGTCTGATGGTTATTCTTCCAACTTGGCAAGATGTGAAAATGTTAACAAGGGAAGGATGTGTGGGATGAAAAACCAAGATTGTCATGTATTCATAGAGTGTTTACTTTTTATAGAATTTAATTCATTGCTCATACATGTCTTAAATCAACTCATTAAATTGGTCACTTTTTTAAATATTTATGTATGCGACGTTGAAAGAGAAAGACTTAGCTAAGATAGGTCAAAATATTCCAATCATTCTTTGCAAGTTGGAAAGAATATTACCTCCATAATTTTTCAATTCAATATAGTATCTCCCTATTCATCTTGTAGGTTAAAAAATATTTTTTATATTTAAAAAAAGTTTAATTTTATTGACGGATTATGTTGGTCGATAATTACCTACAAATAAATATCGGGTCAGTAATTAGTAACAAATGTTATGCAAAGAATATTACCAACGGATGTTATGCATAGGTAATTACCAACAAATGTTATTCACAGGTAATTACCAATGATTATTTTTGTAGATAATTTTAATTGCCTATTGTCGTAGATAAGCAATTTTTGAAATTTTCCTAGGACTATACCCATCTATAATTAGTGATAGATATATCCGTCGATAATTGCCAAAAAAAATTTCCATAGATATTTTTATAAGTAACTACCGATAGATTGCAAAAATTCATTGATAACATTTACCTACCAACAAAATTTAGTTTGTCAAGAATCTGTCGAAAAATTTACTTTACCAATAGATTTTTATTGTTACTAACAAAATATGACATCAATAATTAGCATTTTTCTTCTCGTGAGTCATTATGCACAAAGCCTATACATTTTTCATATCTCACCATTATGAATTCATTAAACGTTAGATCGGGCTAGAAATTGGATAGTAGGTTTTAGACATGTGGCTCTCCATTCTAATCGTTTGAATCTATATTTGGATGCTGGTTTGGAAGACAATGACAGTGCAACAAAAACTTAATTTTGGCAAGGGTTTGTCGAATCAGTAAAGGAAAATTTTTGTTTGTCTTTTTTTCTTCATCGAGGTAAGGGGGTGAGATCACTTTGCTGTATGCATGTTAACAAATGTGGGTAGTGGGGACAATCCCTAAGTCCCCTTGTAGTTGTTGTACTGTTTTCGTAATCTTTCGATTTTGTGTGATAATTATTGTTGATGATTTTTGTGCATTTCTATATAATTCTTGAATTATTTGATGATAGAATTTAAATATGTTCATATGTATTTCTACTTCTTTGAGGTGTTCTTGGGTCTTGTTTATTAGAATGTAAATTATGTTAATTTACATGAGTAAACAATGTGGGTAATCTTATGTTTCGGTGGGTTGAGTGATGTTTTGATGTGGTAAGATGATTATGCAAATATTGGATAATTATTTGTTAATTTTATGTTTCGATTAAATGATGTAAATATTTCATGTGGGTTTAGTGATGTTTCTTTAAGGTGTCTTGGGTCTTGTTAATTAGTATGTAAAAATTGTGTTAAATTACATGAGTAAACGATGTAATTAATATTATGTTTCAATGGGTTGAATGATGATGTTTTGATGTGGTAAGATGATATTGCATCTGACTTTGCATGGAGCCTTCATAAAATTTGTCAACCATTAGATTTGGTTTATTTTTGGATAATAGTTTTTTAATATATTAATTTTTATTTTCAACGGTGAGATTGTGAAAATAATATTTAGAGTGAGAACAATAGAGTTAGAGTAAAAACTGAATATTTAAGATCTTACACTAGTGACAGATTTCATCTAGAGCATTTATAGAAATTGTTAACCGTTGGATTTGGTTTATTTTTTATAGTAGGTTCTTAAAATATTAATCTTTATTTTCAATGGTGGGATCATGGAAATACTATATGGAGTGAAAGACAATATAGTTAGAGTAAGAACTGTATTTTTTAGGATCTTACACTAGTGAAAGACTTCATCAAGAAAGTCTATAGAATTTGTTAACCACTAGATTTGATTTAGTTTTGGAAAGTTGGTTTGTAAGATACTAATATTTATTTTCAATGATTGGATTGATGAAATAACTTGTAGAGTGAGAGATACTAAAATGTGACTAATTAACTATGTTTTAGGATCTTATGTTAGTAGTGGATTTCAAATGGATGATTGTCTTGATCTAGGAAAGTATCATGATGACTTAGGTTGTGAGTATTAATGATAAATTTTGTTATTAGTCATAATATATGTTTAAAATGTTTTTATGGATGAATGTATTGAGAATGTCTTGTAGTGTGGTTATTTATGTTATGTGAATAAGTATGAGATAAATGTTTTATTTAATTTATAATACATGTGATGTGTTGAGGATGTGAACATGATGTGTGTGATTTATAAAGATGTATGATTTCTAAATGTGTTTATGTATTGATGAACATAAGCATGATTTGAGATAGTGTGATTGATGGTATGTGTTAGGAGTGCTTGATAAAGAGTCATTCCAACTGTAGTTGGGAATGAAATTTAATACCATTGTGAGATATTGTTTTTATGATCATGATATGAGGATGAATAAGCATATTGCATAGTGGCGGCTTAGGGGGTTCTGTAAGGTCTGATTATTGTGCGACATTCTAGACCAACTCTTTTTAAGTTATGTGGAACCTCTAGTGTAGAAGAGGCTTATGCCTATTGGAACCTACGTGTTATTGGCATAGAAGAGACTTTTGCATATTGGAATCTACATGTGAATGATGTAAAAGAGACTTATGTCTATTGCAATCTACACGTGATTAACATAGACTGGGCTTTTGCCTTTTGGAACCTACATTTGGCTAGTGTAGAAGAGGTTTATGCCTATTGAAATCTATGCGTGGCTGGCGTAAATAAGGCTTTTGCCGTTTAAAACCTACATGTGGCTGGTGTAGAAGAGGCTTATGCCTATTGGAACCTATGTATGGTTGGTGTATATGAGGCTTTTGCCTTTGGAACTTACACATGGCTATTGTAAAAGAGACTTATGCTTATTAGAACCTACACGTGGCTGGTGTAGAAGCGGCTATGGCTAGGATAAACCTGCATGATACAACATGTGCATGATTGTGACACATTTTGCATACAGATGAATTGCATATGTTTGATGTGTGAACGTTCAATTGTATGAGAGTGTTGTTAACATGTTACCATATGCTATTATGTATCTATATGTGATTGAGAAGTTATAAGGGACGTATAATCATATGATATGTGGTATGTAAAGGGCGGTGTTATTCATTGCATGTGACATTAAAGCAGTGGACTATTCAGATGTTTAGTTATTTTAATTAGTATGAAACATATTTATTATAAGGATTTTATTGTTGTTTTGGTAATAACGATTTATAAGAATTTAAGTGTTGTTTATTTTGGTAGGAGATCTATGATTTTATAACATAGAGTTTTCTTGAGAATTAATAAAGTGAAATATGCGTTTATCTATGTTCAATTTTAATTCCCTCTAATTTTTTCTATTAAAATCTTGGGGTAGAAGAGCATTACATCCTTTGAATCAATCTTTTTCCTGCCACCACGTCATGTCTGGGTTTGGTTAGGCTTGCAACTCGAGTGTAACGGCCCAATTTTTACCTAATTCAATTATGAATTTGCAAAAAAATTGTCAAAGATATTTATAAAATTATGCTGAATTTCAAAATTTTAACTTTACATAAAGAACCATAATCTTCCTTAAAATAAATAGAATGAATATGGATCAATAGTATTCATTTCATAATTTTATTTATACAAAATAGTTTGGAGTACATCATATATCAACCATAATATTACCCCAAATTAACCTAATTCAAATCAGTGAATCCTTTGACAAAAAGAAACTAAATTTAGTACAAACAACATTTATACTAAACATCATGCATGAAATCTTCACCATTCTCCATTGTGACTTTCTGATCAGGATCATCTTTTTAGCTTAAACATATATGGAAAAGAATTACATATAGAAAACATACAGATGAGTGAGATTTTTATAAACCCTAAATGTTAATCTTAATAAACTAACAAATAATAGGGTTTAAGATTTATCCTAGGACTTGGTTTTACATAATCTCATCATATGGTTCCATCTTTAACTCAATCTTCCTCATTTCCATGTCAAACTCAATCCCTTACTCTGGGCCCTGAACAATCACATAATTTTGGCTACCTACCAATTGGGTTATCCACCTATATCAACATTATCATCACCTGTCAATTGGGCTAACCACCCATCATAATATTTCGGCTACTTGCCAATTGGGCTAACCACCCATCATAATATTTCTACATCAATCACCATATATAATCATCATTTCAAACATAAGATCATAGCGGATATATATGTTTTTATTTAAGTAAACTAAGTTTCAAAGTTGATAATATCAACGCATCATCAGACATATTCATAGGCAATTATTCAGCCTAAACACCATATTCAGAGACCATCTTTTAGTTTCCTGTCACAGTCTCAAAGATACTAATCCATCAATCTCAGCAATTTCCAATCAGAATATTATATTCAAATAATAGATCTTTAATTAAATTAACTTCTTAAAAAATCTATAATTGAAATATTAACATCTCCTTATTACAAAAAGACATCTTTTTTTGATGTGGAAGATCGGATTAAACTGCAACCACAAAGCATACTTAGTTTTTCTTTGAATATATGTTATATTCACTTATTCTACTTAAATAATCAAAGTAACAAGCACTTGCACATCAAGTAAATAAAACAATAACTAACTGAAAGCAATAACACATATAGTTTATTAAGAATACCACCTCACGCGGCTTATAAATCTCACTCCCCCCTGAGAGGTTGATTATGAGTGGTGTAGAGCTTTTGAAACCTTAATCTCCCTTGGAAGTTCCTCCTCCTTTCTATCTTCCTCAAGAGTCTCTCTCATACTAGAGTTTCCTTGTTTTCTCTATGTTTTCCCCTCCCATTTTCGCAAATTGAACTCTCTTATTTATAGGCAAAATTTGCACCTGGTTGCTAAGTAAAATCTGGTCGTTAAGTCGCCATCAATGTATTTTAGTTATTTTTTGTCTAACATCGCTAAGTCATGGATGGTCGCTAAGCTGCTGTCAATACTTTTGTCTCCTATTGCTAAGCCTTGGATGGTTGTTAAGTCGTCACCAATTACTTTTGTCTCATTGCTAAGCCACAGATGGTTGCTAAGCCGCTACCAATTACTTTTGTCTCCCATCGCTAAGCCACAGAATGTAGCTAAGCTGCTGGTAATTACTTTTGTCTCACATCGCTTAGAGACGAAGCTTCGCTAAGCGAGTGTCGTTAAGAAAACATCATTTGCTTGGTGATAACATTTATTAATAGAGAAGAAACTCATTTCATTGAATGAAATTATTTTTGTTGAGTGGATTTTTCTAACCAAAGGAACTTAAAATAAAATGTTGTCTACCTTGTCATTAATCTACCTCAACAATTGGTTACATACAAAGTTCATTTCTACATCTTCTACAAGCATGATAAGCGATTACATACATAATTAATTCCTAATATTTTATCTACTAACCTTGATGATAAATCAAGGGTGTTGCATTGAGCATCTGGGAACCTTGGGGTTGTCATCTTGTGGAAAATTTGGTGGCCCGAAATGCAATGGTTTCTACTAATATTGTGTGACCATCTTCTTGTTCTGTAGTCACAAATTTGGGGTCAACCGGTGGAGATTGAGCTTTTTCTTCAGGGTCGGGGGGCAAGCCTTGAAGAGGGATGGGGGATTCAATGTTTACATGCTCAAGGAACTCAAGTATTTGCCCATGTGGATGGAAGTGCACCTGGTTATCCTAGGCTAGCTGGTTTTGGAGGACTCTGTCATGATAGTAGTGGTCGTTGGTTGCTTGGCTTTTATAGGGATGTTGGTGTAGTTGATAATCTGAAGGCAGAACTGCTTGCAATCTTGCACAAGTTGGAAGTGGCTTATATTTATAATTTTAGACACATTCTCTGTGTTTCTGATTCCCTTCATGCAGTTTACTTGGTTTGTGGAAGAATTAATGTTTGCCACCGATATGCATGGATTCTTGCTCGCATCCACGACTATCTTTAGAGAGTCTAAAATGTATCTCTGAGGCACTCGCTTCGCTTCATAAGGAAAAATAGTGTGTCAATTTTATGTGCAAGATGAGGCCCAACTGTGGGGAAGATCAAGTTGTCACGGAAGCTATTCCTTGTAATCTTACACCACTTTTGAGGGTTGATATTCTCATGAGTACTTTTATGTGTCCTTAGTTTTGTCTTCTTGTTTCGCTTTCCTTTTGTTTCCTTCTATTCTAAAAAAAACATATTACTAGCATTGACACAAAGATAGGTTATTAATGATTTTGATATTATAAAATAGTTTTATATTATTATTTAATAAATTATATTTTTTATGAGTTTTAAAAGGATTATCGTAAAAGATGATTGTGTACAATGTTAATCAGTGGATTGATTTTCTCTATAAAAAGAAAAATAAATCTGTAGAAGTTCCGCGAAATATGTTTTTTTTTTAAAGAAATTCATAAGTTGGAAAAGACATAAATTAGAAGAAAAAAAGAAACGGAATTGGAATGGAGTGTTAGAGAGAAAATGAAAAGCAAACTTGTATTGATAAAGGGTTTTTTCCTAGAATACAGTATGAAACAGTAAATTAAGTAGACGGCATTGACAGCAACTACAGTAGGAAACCCCCAAGGAAATCCAAAATACGACCAAAACATGTTTTAACAACTTATTACACACATAACTCAAACATAGTTAAATTGCTTGCGTGTGTGTAGGAGTAGGGGAACCTTAATATTGAGCCTTAACTAATTAGTTAACCCTTCTACAGTTCTTTCTAATTTCTCCGTTGGAGCCAGTGAGAGGACTAATGTCTCCCATCTTGATGATGGCGGAGACGAAATCAGAGGAAAAGGAGCTTGGGTTAGTGCTGTAGCCACGAACAATGGAGTCGGTGGACCCACCATTGAATAGTTGCTGGTCAGAGTGGAGGAGACCCTTCTTCTGAACCAGGTTCTTGAAGTAGTAGTTGTCAAAGGAGGTTGGAGTCTGAAGATCAAGTGGTGCAAGATTGTTGTCCCCTGACCCTGATGCTCTGGGACAGCTTGATTGCCTAGTCCTTGCAAATGAGGTATCTATGTTGCTCTCGTTGTAGATGCGGGCTCTGAAATTTGTGCACCTTGCTTGTCCAATTGTGTGACCACCTTATCAACATGTGATTCATAAGTCATAATTAATATAAGATAATTTACTACATGCTTGAAATGTAATTGATTAGAGGATTATGTCTGTGTTATATGTTTGTACCGGACAAGGCAACTAGGTCCTTGCTGGAAAGTCCAAGAGCGCTGAATCTTGAGATGAGTTGGTTAAGGTTTGAAGTCGGTGGAGGGATGCCATTGTTAGCAGCAGATTGGCTAGCAGTTCTAGCGTCCCTTCTTCCCAGTTTAACATTCCAAGTAGGGCCTCCAAGCTAAGATCATCACAATATACATATATTCACTTTACTTGCATGTGCGGGAAATTGGTAATTAATTCAGATATATATAATTAATTATTTAGCTTAATCTGTTTTCTTTTTCCTTCTTTGACCACTTACGATCTGAACAGAGTCTCTGGCTGCGATGGCAAGGATATCTGCACAGGAGACAACACCAGGGCACACTTTCTCTACAGCTGATTTAATGCTGTCAATGACTTCGTATCCACGAGCAGAGTTCCTGTTGGGGTTTGCGTTCTTCTCCCCAGTGAAGCTTGACGTGTCATCCAATAGAATTGAACCATCACATCCCTGCATTTGTAAAATTTAATGATTAAGTAACATCATAATCCTCCATTCTTTTTTTTTTTTTAAACAGAGTTAGAGTAGAAAAGTAACGGCTGTTGGTACATAAGATGACAATTGACAAATATTAATGCTCACCAAGGTTCTTAGTTCTTACTTAATATTTAAAAAAATCACTTTGAGCTTGTTAGTGAGTTCGGTTTTATCGATGGCAAGGTTATGAATGCCACGAGGCACTGATAGAAACCAAAGCATAAAGATATTTGTTACCTTAAAAATATAAAATCATTTAACACTTAAAGTAATTAACATGGTTGCATAAAGTGTATTATTATTAGAACATTAGTTACGACATTAAAATAGTTGAACAGGACAAAATTGTATGAGATGATGTGTAAAATGTATTGTTTCAAACATAAAATTAGCTGGGGCATGCAAGGGATAGAAGAAGAAGCTAGCTTATATGTAAGTGTAAGAGAAGGTGCAGGTAAATTACGTTGACAAAGCAATCGTGGAAGAACAAGCGGAGGAGAGAAGCACCCATACGGGCCTCCTTTGATATGGCAGACTGAACTGTGGATTTCACAGTGGAGAGGAGTTTTGGACAAGAATTGTAGTAAAAGTTTGTAGAAAGTTGTGCATTGGCAGTGGCACTCCCCAATATGAGGACAAACAGAGCCAAACTGATGGTCATTCTAGAACAAAACGAAACCATACTTTGCTCAAACACACTAACTTACTTCAAGTGTTTTGTGTGTTTGCTTGAAAGGGGGTGTGGTTTATCGGTTAATGGAAGTTCTCTATTTATAATGGTCCCTAGGGAGGGTTCTCAAGGCAATTTGTCTCGGCAGGTAGCCTAACCTAACACATATAATATGCACAAGTCGTCAGTGCATGGGAAATTAAATTAGCAATTATTGGGGTTTTTAAACAAGAATTATGAAAGCTAATTCATTTATGAATTTTGAGAAAAATGGGGGTTTATAGGTGAGAGATTCGATTTAATGTATTCAAAGATAATACTGAAGTGAAAACCAGCGTCATTGTTCTGCGAATCCAACGACTAGCTGCCTCCTTTGCTCTAATTTGTCAAAGTGTTTACAATTGTTTGGTAAACTATTTTCCTCTGAAGGGGCCCCATCATATAACGCTTTGATGTGTGACATTTTTTATGATATATATATCCAAACAAAGTAAAAGGCAAATTTAATTTTGACGGGTTCTTTAACTTGAATATTCGAAAAGCCAAAAGAAGCATAATCGTTTTTTATGTAATGCATAATAGTCAAAAGCTGAGAATATTTGTTTGGTAAGGTTACTTTTTCAAGTTCACTCAAGCAAAAATAATAACAAGAATAGTAATAAATTTTGCAGCTTCATAGTGTTATCTCTATACTGGCCAGTGGCCAGGCTGGTACTTCTCAACGCGGGTTTTACCTAGTCATGTGAATGCCACAAGACAGAACTCGCCGAGTTTTCATGTCTCATTTTCAGCCTTTGCTGATTGAATGTTGCCTACGGCAATCATATAGTAGCATTCAAGCCAAGTAACAAGAAACTTCGCCTGTTTGATTTTGGTCAGAGGCTTTACTTAACTATGTACCCGCACATAAAATCTACCGTGGTAATAAGAGGAAAAAAAGACTCTGACTGTGATTTTAAATATTTTTACACATTTAATTCACAATCTTTTATTTATGATAAAATATTTTATTTACTTTATCTATTAATATTTATTTAAATTAAAAATAAAAATTTAATTTAGTGTTAAATTTTTTTACTTACCCTACATATTAATTAAATTCTTGTAATAATCATTTCGCTGTTGATCATTCAAGAAGAAAATAAATTATATAAGTTTCATTTATGTGCAGTGTGAGCTAAAAATATTTATATCGATATTTAATTATAATCTTAAGATAAATTTGTTAACTTTATCAATTAATAATTTAAAAATTATATATATATATATATATATATATATATATAAATTATGATTAAAAATAAACCTAAAATTCTTTTAGATACACTGGTCGGACATAAAATAACTTTTTATATATTGATGATATATAATTATTTGATTATAAATTTTATATATAATAAATTTATTAATTTTGATGATAATTATTTTAAAAATTATATAAATGATTTATGATTTAATGACATTATGTACTATGTAAGTGTATAACCTTTTTATTTAAAACACCTAATTTTTAATCTCAAATAAATTTTTATTTTCCCTATATAAATACTGTTACATTCTCAAGTGAACTTAATAACAACGTAAACATAAAAATGTCATATACCATACCAATTAATATATAATTACGTTAAATATTTAAAAGTTCTACACTCGATTAAAAAAATTGTTTCACGTAAAAATATTTGTAACTAAAAGAAAAAAGAACTACTTACTTTCTTTTGTCCAAAAGTTCTTTGATATATTTACATCTGTTCCCTTTTGCTTAATATTTAAGGTCGATCTTACTTTTTTGTTTCTGATCCCCGCTCATCCTTTTAAAAGCTTCAACCTCTATTGTAACAAAGCTCCTTTTTTCTTTTTAAATAATTATCAAACGAAGAAATTAGTTGAGTTAACTAATTAATTAAGTGGAAGTATATTTAAATATTTGTTATAAAAAAGAAGTAAATGTGTCAATAATTCACATATTTTATTTCACTATCTAAGTTTGTACTTGTTATGCTTATCAACATTGAATACAATCCTGTTTAAAAGAGTTTATAGTATTAGAGTTTATATAATAAGAGTTTCTTATATAAAAACTTATAGTATAAACTCTTAAATTGAATAAAATATTTTTATTTGGATATACAAATTTATAAACACTTATATGAAAATACAGTATTTGAATATTATATATATATATATACATATATATATATATAGAGAGAGAGAGATTGAGAGAGAGAGGGAGAGAGATAGAGAGCAAGAGAGAGAGAGGGAGAGGGAAAGGTAGAGAGAGTGAGAGAGAGATGGGGCAAGAGAGTGAGAGTGGGAGAGGGAGGGAGAGAGAAAGAGGGAGAGAGAGTGGGAGAAAGAGACTCAGTAACAAGTTTTAATCATAAAAGAGACAAAAAAAGGTTAGCGGTATGAGTCAAAGGAAGTGTGGATTTTCAATGAGCTTAAAACCATTTTTTTTTTTAAAAAAAACTACTCTAGATAGCTTATGCAAATAAGCTTTAAACAATTTATAGACCCTATATAAGTGTTTTTATAAACTTATCCAAATACTTGTATGAATGCTTATATGATAAGATAAGCTCAAATAAATTGTAAATAAGTTCTTCCAAATGGAGCTATATGTTTGAATTCTAATCTAGTCTAGGATTTAGATAGAAATTAATTTTCAAAATAACATAGTTTTGAAAAACTATGCATACAGGATCGCTTAAGGAAGAGCAAATGAAATGGACAAAAAGAGCAATACTAGATTGCTTAAGCAACAATCAAAATCCCTCAAATAAAATAATTGCAATAGGATGAAAATGACATCATTGACATTGCTCAAGTAAACCTCTCTATTGCTTGAGTGAGCCTTACACCATGGATTAATCCAATCTCCACCGTCGCTCAAGTGGCCTCTTTTGGTCCTCACTTTGTTGGTGTACAAGTGTGAGTTGAAGTCTCACATTGGTTAGAAATTGGGAAGTTGAGTGGTATATAGATAAGAAATATATACAAACCTAATATTTTAAGATGTTGAGTTGAAGGTAGTGTCATGTTCTTTTATGTATGTGCTCATGTCTCATGGTTATATATCTCCCTGATGTTTAACTTCTATGGTTGTTTGATTGAGTTGTGCACGAGCCAGAAGACTCCCATGGTTATTTTATTTTAAACTTTCTTAATAGGGTTTAAGAATAGAAATTAGATTTCAATTTTTCATTAGATAGGTTACTAGAGCACATAAATCTTTAAAATGTTTATTAGATAATGGTGACAATATTGACAACATGAAAGTGATGACTATGGTTATTATGATAATAAAAATAATTGAGATATTTTAAGATACGATAATTAAAATATTTTATATATTTAATTTTTATTTGACTAACATTTTAAAGATTTGATGGTCAAATGAGATTTTTATTTGATTTTTAAAATATTTTAATATTTAATTCTATGTTATTTTTAATTTTGATTTAAGGATTAGTTGAATATTAAATGAAAATAATATTTTTAAATTAAATTATTTAAAATAAAATATAATATTTTTATCAAATAAATTTTTATTTTAGTTACTAATGGACTCCCACTAAAATAGAGTTAGGACTTCCCATTACAAATCCGGGAGCCAACCTGAAGAGGCGCAGGAGAGGTTAGGCCACATTTATACCGATGTTAGTATAAATATCAGTATGAATCCTTTAAAAAAAAGTGTTTGATTCCTAAATTTATGTCTATAGAAAAATATCGGTTATGAGATGTCAGATTTTATATAAATATAGTATCATGTTATTGTAACAAAATAACAAAAAAATTGAGAAAATTCGGAGTAAATTATTTTTTATTGTAAAGTATAACATATTTATTCTAATAAAAAAATTATAATAAAGTTTTGTGATACTTTATTAATGTATTCTTTTTATCTTAAAAATCTTATAAATTAAAATTATTTACTTAAACGATCATTTTTGCCCTTTTCCTTCGAAAGACCAATTTGTCAAAGGGATACGTAACTCAATTAAAAACTGATAATGTCTTGTATTTACTGTAAAAAAAAATGGTTTTCTAACGTTACAAGAAGGTAAAGTTTCTCATTGAGAGATCTATATATTTAACTTTTTGAAAAAAAATGTTAAAAAGATAAAGGAAGGAAGATCTTGCAGACATGAAATTGAATTTCATATGTCTGTTGTTGTTGTGTAAAATTATAAATCCGTCCCACATTGTCTCAATTTTTTTTAATTTATTTAAATTCTCACTCAATTTTGAATGTATTTAATATGTAGTCTTAGCTATTAAATTATTTAATCATTTTCTAAATTATACTTTATTACTAATAGTGTAGCCTTGACGATAATTCTTTTAGATTAGTACAGTTTAAAAACCGATTATGTTCTTAATTCTTAATAATCACACCTAGTCATATATGAAGACTTTTGTTTTTTATAAGATTGACTTAGCTCTTGTTTTTGACTCAGTGCTAGCAGTATTTTAACATGTTAAAAAAACCATCAGCTCTTGTATTCGAGACAAAAATATCCTCATAGGGATAGATAATTATCTACAAAAATAAATTTAGAACAAACTGTATTCGGATATGCAAAAAATATGTGAATATGGATAATATAGTATCCAACATGTCCCGCACTTTAATTTCATACATATATAAATATATATAATATTATATAATTATAATTTTGAATAAAAAATATTATTAAAAATATTATGCATTATAATTTATGATAAATAATAAAATCATAGAATAAAAAAATATAATATATTTTATACAAATCAGTAAAATAAAAATACAATTTATAAGAAAATTAATTAAATTATTCATAAAATAACTCTTAATAAACTTATACTTATAACATTATTTAATATTATAATAAAAAAAGATATGTTTATTAATAATATAATAAAAATTTTAGAAGTATCTTATTATTTATTCTATGTTAAATGTTATACTATTTGTTTTTTATAATATGTATATTTATGTATAAAATATATTAATTTAGTGTTTCTATCCATGAGTAAAGTGTGGTTCGCATACATATGTATCAAAAGAGTATGAAGATTGAAATTATTATCAATAGGAGGTAAGGTTAACTTCACTTTTCAAACACAAGTATAAGGATGAAGTATTCTAGTATAGTATCCAAATCCTAATCCTAATTATTGTATCCCTTATTTCATGTAATAATATAAAAAAGTTTAATAATTTTTGTATAAAGATAAATATTAGATACAGCACCAACAGAATTTAGCCAATTGAGATTATAAGTGTAAGTCTGTATATAAAAATGAGGATTTTCCACAGGGCGTTGACTTGTTTGGTTTTTGTCCCGTGGCTTTATTTTGTCGGTTGGCAATTGTGGACTTCCATAGGAAGGTCCCTGTGTGTCCAGAGTCTGAGAATAGTGTCTTTTGAAAAACTAGAAGCCTTTAGTTGCCTGCCCTTTTGACCATCAGAAAGTGAAACCCTTGTTGCTTCATAGAAAATGTCCACAATTTGATCCCAGCCACAACTCCACAACACGTTACTTCACTATTTAATTAGGGAACTTTTTTTTTTTTTTTCACCTACATGAGGACGAAATTTTTAAAATGACTTTGTTTTAATAATTCTATGAACGGCCGTATAAAAAAAATTATACATTTACGATCAGCTTATGTAAGCTTAAAAAAATTCCATACTTACAATCAATAGGTTTAAAATAAATTACCTAAAGACCACGTGATTCATATTAAAGAAAATAATAACTTTAGGATCACTTGGTTGGTATTCATTAATTGTGTCTCTTTTATATAGAAGTAAAAAGTTTTAATAAAATTTTAAATTTTTATAATCTTATATTTTAATAAAATTTTAAAATATTATATTATAAACGAATTATATTATTAAAATATAAAACTTTTAAAAGAGGAAAAGAGTAGAATTAGATTAAAATATATAAACAAATTATATAATTTCTCTCATATGTGACATTTCAATGTCATTGTCCATGTCACATGGATCCAAAGAGTGAAAATATCATTTTGATCATCGAGATATTAAAGTGGTGATATTTAGGTCCTTGAAAGATTTTTTAATGGCATTCAAGTCCTTGAAAGATTTTTAGAGTCATCCAAGTCCTTAAAAAATTTTAGAGGCATTTAGGTCCTTGAATTTTTCTATCAATTACATGTAGGTTCCTCAGTTACTAACGACATTAGAAAACTTCATAACTAGCAGTTAACAGTTGTTGTAACGGTATTCTATATATCCCAATTTTATGATAATTTTTTTTTTCATTGAATCTTCTTATTAATTACAAGGAAATAATTTATTTTCTAAATTTATTTTTTTTACAAATAATTTCTTTTCTTCATTTATTTATTTAAAAGAATAAGATAAAGTAAAATGAAATCATAAACAAAACCATATTTATATATATATATATATATATATGTATATATTCACAAGTCATATTTACAATATTACATATTTCTACTATATATATTTTACTATATACTATGTGCAATCCCCTTCCCCCACCCCCCCTTTAACTTATATTATTTTTTTTACTACAATATTGACATGGTTGGTGGAAAAATATTTAACAAGGGATCTATATAGTTAGTCGTTGGAAGATAAAAAGGTGACAACTACGGGTCCCTCGATCATTATTGGTTGGTTTATCTAGTTCTTAGTAAAAGATCAAAGTTGACACGCCAATTCCTCTAAACATAATTGAATTTTAAATTACATTGGTGATACAATTGTGCCTAGAAAAGTGGCCGAAATAACTGCAGTAAAAGGGGTTGAGACGTTGGATGCTTTAAATTTGCAATTCCATTTTTTTTATAAGAAACAAGAAAATAAAGGAGTGAGAACAATTATCATATAAATATTTTACATGATAACAATTTAAATAATAACAATCTATAATAAGTATAAATATTTTTCTCTCTCTATATATATATATTTAATTATAATAATCACCTATAAATTAATTTTTTTTAAAAAAACATTATATATTACTTATATATATATTTATAAATTTGAATTATTTTTGTAGTGCCTAGTCGGGATAAATGTGTTTATTTACCATGGTTTTTAAAGAATACAATGATATTTCACCTTAAATATTTAGTCATTTAAATTCTCAAGGTCAAACCTCCAATTGCAACTTAATTCAAATCTTTATTTAAGAACTAAACCTTTTATTAAAATGTTTGTTATATATTTAATAACCATTATATTTAAAATAAAATGGTCACTAAAATAACTAATTTAATAAATCAAATAAGATTATGAACAACAAATTAAATAATTTTAACTAAAGGTAGCATAAAATGATAAATAAAACGAGGTTAGAAACACTTCAATGAATAATTATAATTAAAAGTAACATAGAATAATAAATAAAACAAGGATAGAAACACCTCACTAAATAATCATAGTTATAAAATAAACAAGTATAATATTTAAAAATGATAAATGTCTCACCCCACTTATCTTAATAATAAGAATAATAAAAAGAGTTAAATTTTTTTTCCTCCGAATACGCACCCAATATGACTATCAACTTTACAAGTTATTCTTCTTCTTCTTTTTTTTTTTTTCCTCCCGTCCCCATTCAACATTCACATATTCATAGGTAAAGAGTAATGATATCTTTTTATATTTTTTTTATTATATTTTGTTATTTCTAACTATTAGTTACTATATTTCCATTAATTATGGATAATTTTAGTTAGTTATTAATAAGGTTGAATCTTTTTTATCATTAGTTTTTTTTTTCTTATCCACGTGCCGATGTTGATAAATTATATTGATATATATATATATATATATATATATATATATATATATATATATATATAAATAAAGGTAACGTTTATAGTTAACTTTTTTTTTCTTTCCTTAATATTTACATATATATATATATATATAAGTTAAAATTTCAAAATCTTATAAATTTATTTCTATTATTTTACTTATACCCTATATCCTAAAAATAATAATATAATATTATATTAATGTTTTTTTAAAAATAAGATATTTGTTTATTTTAAAATATCGTAGCTGAATATTTAAATAACATAATTATTTTATAATTAAATATGTATTTAGATTTTTTATTTATTTAAAAGTATAATTAGATATTTATTAAAAATTTGGAATATTACAATTCTCCCCTACTAAAAGAAATTTGGTCCTTGAAATTTTTTTTGACAAAGCAAATAAGGATATTTTTCTCTAATCTTCTCTTCCAATTTCCTCATAGCATCTCGTGTGATACCATCCTAGATGACTTTTACCATTGGAATTTGTCGGTCTCTCAAATGCTTGATTCTCCTATCTGTGATCTGTATATGCATTGTTTCAAATGTAAGGTCATCCTTTAATTGTACTGTATCAGACGTTATTATATGAAAAGGGTAATATATATATATATATATATATATATATATATATATATATATATATATTCTTAATTAGGACACATGAAAGACATTGTGAAGATTAGAAAGAAAATGAGGTAAAGAAATTTGGTAAGCAACAAGACCTATCTTTTTGAGAGTTTGATAAGGACCTATAAATCGAGGAGTGAGTTTCTTTGATTTCATTACCTTACTAATTCCAGTTTTTGGAATAACTTTCAAGAATACATGATCACTTTCTTGGAACTCGAGTGGTCTTCTTTTCTTATCAACATTTTTTTTTTGTCTGCTTTAAGTCATTCTCAATTTTTCTTGAATTATTTTGATTTTCTCTGTGGTTCGCTGCATCATTTCAAGACCCAAGATCAAATTTTCCCCAGTCTCAAACCAAGATAGAGGTTTCTGCATTTTCTTCCATATAAAGCCTCATAGGGTGTCATACCTATACTAGAATGGAAACTATTGTTGTAAGTGAATTCAATCAAAGGTAAGTATTAATCCTGACTACCTGAATCTTCTAGCACACAAGCTCTCAAAAAATCTTCTAATGATTGTATGGTTCTTTCTGACTATCCATCTGTTTGAGGATGATAGCTGAGCTAAGATGAAGCTTGGTTCCTAAGGCTTGATGTAAACTTCCCCAAAATTTGGAAGTAAACCTAGGATCTTTGTCATATATTATGCTAGATGGGACACCATGTAATCTTATAATTTCTTTTATGTACAAGTTCGTCAGCTTTTCTAATGAATACCTAATGTTAATGGATAAGAAGTGAGAAGATTTTGTTAATTTATCCATGATAATCCATATGGAATCAAATTTGTGCATTGTTTGTGGTAATCCAACTACAAAATCCATTGCTATACTATCCCATTTCCATTCAGGTATGTCTAAAGATTGTAACATTTCAGCTGGTTTTTGATGTTTTATCTTAGCCCTCTGACAAGTCAAACACATGGCCACATATTGAGCTACTTTCTTCTTCATCTTGGGCCACAAAAAAATTTTCTTAAGATCTTGATACATTTTTGTTGTACCTGGATGTATGCTCAACTTACTCTTATGTGCCTCATCTAAGATTATTTTCTTAATTTCTATATCATTAGGCACACATACTCTATTGTTGAATCGCAAGACTCCCTCTTTATCTAAACTAAAATTTGCACCATTCTTTTCTCCCAACAATTTTGTTTTCTTTTGAATAAATTCATCAATCCTCTGAGTTTCATATATTTTTCTTTGTAAGTCATTGATAATTTGAACTGAATTCAATTGTATCCTATCATGACTTACTTTAGCTGATAAACTCATGTCTTTAAATTCTTCAATCAACTTCATCTCATGCACTATTAATAAAGAAACATGTAATAATTTTCTACTTAATGCATCAGCCACTACATTTGCCTTTCCTGGATGATAATGTAATTCAAAATCATAGTCTTTCAAGAATTTCATCCACTTTCTTTGTCTCATATTTAATTCCTTTTGATCAAATAAATATTTTAAACTTTTATGATCAATAAAAACCTCAAACTTACTACCGTACAAATAATGTCTCCATATTTTTAGTGCAAAAATAATAGCAGCTAATTTTAAATCATGGGTTGGATAATTTTTCTCATGTGCTCTCAGTTGCCTAGAAGCATAGGCCACTACCTTCCTCTCTTTCATAAGAACACACCCTAATCCCATTTTGAAGGCATCACAAATATTACAAATTATTCATTAGGATTGGGTAAAGCTAAAACAGGTGAAGTGGTTAACCTATTCTTGAGTTCTTGAAAACTATTTTCACATTTTTTTGTCCACTCAAAAGCTTGTCCTTTCTTGGTGAGTTAGGTTAAAGGCATGACTATCTTAGAAAATCCTTGAATGAATCGTCTGTAATATCCAGCCAAACCCAGAAAACTAGAAATTTCTATCACTATTTTTGGTGTATCCCCTCCCTGTTAAAATTGCTTCCACCTTGGTTGGGTCCACAAATATTCCATCTTTGGAAATCACGTATCCCAAAAACTTAACTTCATTTAACCAAAATTCACATTTAGAAAGTTTAGCATACAATTATTTGTCTTTCAAAATCTGAAGAACAATCTAAAGATGTTCTTCATGAGTCCTAGAATAAATAAGAATATATTCTATAAATACCACCACAAAATGGACGAAAAATCCTATTCATATAATTCATGAACACTGTAGGAGCATTAGTCACACCAAAAGGCATTACTTGATATTCATAATGACCATACATTGTCCTAAAAGAAATTTTCTGAATGTCTTCTGCTTTCACTTTAATTTGATGATATCCTAATCTTAAATCTATCTTTGAAAATACAGCTACTCCTCTCAATTGATCCATCAAATCATCTATCCTAGGAAGGGGATATTTATTTTTTATAGTGAATTTATTTAACTGACGATAATCTATGCACAACCTAAAACTTCCTTCCTTCTTTTTAACTAACAAAACAGGAGCTCCCCAAGGTAATACACTAGGACGAATGAATTGTTTTTCAAGTAAATTTTCCAATTGTTTTTTTTAGTTCGACAAGTTCAGTAGGTCACATCTTATAAGGTACCATTGAAATTGATCCTGTACCTGGCAACAAATGAATTGAAAATTCAATTTCTCTATCAGGTGGCAAACCAGGAATATCATTGGGAAAAACTTCAAAATTTTTTTTAACAATAGCTATGTTTTCCAAGTCTACTTGTTCTTTTTCTTTTTCTTCTTTAGAAGGTAATAATAAATATCCCTGAACTTCATTCCTAGAATATTTTTTTATTGGTTTGATAGATGAAATCAACATATCTCAGAGTTAAAAAATATTACAGAATTTTGTGCACAATTAAGGAGAACGTGATTGGAAGATAACCAGTTCATCCCTAAAATCACATCTAATTGTAATAAGGGTAACAAATCAATTTTACAAGAAATTTTCTATTTTTAAGGAAAATAGGAAATCTAAACAAATTTCATTGGTAATCACAAATTTATTTGTAGGTGTTGAAACAATTAAACTGGTATCTAAAGAAGAAACTGACAGTTCAAGATTTTAAACACAATCATTGAAGATAAAAGAATGAATGGCGCCTGAATCATACAATACATTTAAAGTTTTATCTTTAATAGAACATGTACCTTGAATTAGATCATTGTTTTGGACAGCTTCGACTCCTATCATGTGTAAAATCTTCCAGTTGTTGTAGACTTTGACTTGGGTGCAGAAGAGCTAGAATGCATTTTTGGTTGTCCACACTCAGAAAACACATGACCAGGTTTTCCACACTTGAAACAAACAGGCCCTTTGAGATGGCAATCTTTAGCATAATGCCTTGTCCACACTTAAGACACATAACCTGATTAGCCATAGGTCTACTAAAATTTCCTGAGGAAAATTGGGAAGTTTGAGGTTTCCTTAGAGAACGGTCATATGGTTATCCTTCATGGTTTCTCTTTTTATTTAGCTGAGGATCGAAATACTTTGGTCTATTATTTTGATTATTTTCAAAACCTTACAGAAAACGACACTTGTGAATAAGTGTAGGAAAATCAGAAATTTCTAGTATCCCTACCGCTTTCTTAGTTCAGGCCTAAGTCCATCTTCAAACTTAATACACTTCATTCTCTTATTTGGGTGATAGAAAAAGTAGAGTATTTACCTAATTCTTCAAATTTAGAAGCATATTCTCCCACTGTCATGTTTTCTTGTTTTAATTGTATAAATTCTATCTCTTCTGCTTTTCTCACGTCATTAGGAAAATACTTTTTCTAAAAATTTAGCGGTAAATACTTCCCATGTAATATCTATTTTTCCTCCTTCTAATAACCTTCTAGTGCTATCCCACCAATATTCAGTCTCTCTTACTAGCATAAACACAACATAATACTTTTTTATTATCAAGACAATTCATTTCTCGAAATATTTTTTCTATTTCCTTAATCCATATTTCAGCTTTGTCCGGATCATAACCTCCATGGAATTGTGAAGGTTTTTTCCTTCTAAATTCAATTAATCCTTGTGATTCAATAGTTCCTTTTGGCCTTTGATTTCTTATTAAAACTGCAACCATATCTCCAATAGCTTGTATTGCTTCCGTTAATTCAGTATTTCTTTGTCTTCCTGCCATTTGAAATGATTCAAGTTAAAACTTAGTGGCATGGTTAGCTCATTTCCTAAGTCTCGTATGGAACATTGCTCTAATACCATCTAAATGTAATAGTATTCTATATATCCCAATTTCATGATAATTTTTTTTCTTCATTTAATCCTGTTATTAATTACAACAAAATAATTTATTTTCTAAATTTATTTGTTTTACAAATAATTTCTTTTGTTCAATTATTTATTTTAAAAAATAAGATAAAGTAAAATGAAATCATAAACAAAACCATATTTATATATATTCACAAATCATATTTACAATATTACATATTTCTACTATATACATACATATATATATATATATATATATATATATATATATATATATATATATATATATATATATATATATATATATATGGAAGATTTTATTTATGTGCGGTCCCCCCCTTCCTCACCTTTTACTTATATTTTTATTTTTTTTCTACTACAATATTTACATGGCTAGTGGAAAAATATTTAACAAGGGATTTGTATAGTTAGTTGGTGAAAGATAAAGGGTGACAACTACTGGTCCCTCGATCATTATTGGTCCATCTAGTTTGTAATAAAACATCACAGTTGACACGCCAGTTCTTCTAAACATAACTGAATTTTCAATTACATTGGTGATCCGATTTGTACTTGGAAAAGTGGTTGAAATCACTGTAGTAAAAAGGGTTGGGGTGTTGAGTGCATTCTTCCTTTAAATTTGCAACTCCATTTTTGTTATAAGAGACAAGAAAATAAAGGAGTGAGAACAATTATCATATAAATACTTTACATAATAACAATTTAAATAATAACAATTCATAATAAGTATAAATATTTCTCTCTATATATAATTATAATAACACTTATAAATTATTTTTTTTAAAAAAACATTATATATATTTTATATAAATTTGAATTATTTTTGTAGTGACTAGTCAGGATAAATGAGTTTCTTTACCATGATTTTTAAAGAATACAAAGATATTTTACCTTAAATATTTACTCATTTAAGTCTCCTAGGTCAAACCTCCAACTACAACTTAATTCAAATCTTTATTTAAGGGTTAAACCTTTTCTTAAATTTTTTTTATATATATTTAATAACCATTATATTTAAAATAAAATGGTCAATAAAATAAATAATTTAATAAATCAAATAATATTATGAACAACAATTAAATAATTATAAGTAAAGGTAGCGTAAAATGATAAATAGAACAAGGTTAGAAACACTTCAATGAATAATTACAATTAAAAGTAACATAAAATAATAAATAGAACAAGGTTAGAGACACCTCACTAAATAATTATAGTTAAAAGCAATATAAAATAAACAAGTATAATATTTAAAAGTGATAAATGTCTCCTCCCCTTACCTTAATAATCAGAATAATAAAAAAAGTTAAATTTTTTTCCTCCGAATACACACTTATTATCACTATCAACTTCACAAACTTTTCCTCTTCTTCTCTTGGCTTTTTTTCCTCCCTTCCAACACTTACCTATATCTTTTATAGTTTTTTATTTTTTTTTATATCTAATTATTAATTACTATATTTCCATTGGTTATGAATAATATTTTTTTTATATCTAATTATTAATTACTATATTTCCATTGGTTATGAATAATTTTAGTTAGCTATCGATAAGGTTGAATCTTTTTCATCATTAGTTTTTTTCTCCCTTATCCAGCTGCCAATGTTGATAAATTATATATATATATATATAAATAAATAAAAAAGTAATGTTCGTCGTTAACTTTTTTTTTCTTTCCTTAATATTTACATATATATAAGTTAAAATTTCAAAATGTTATAAATTTATTTATATTATTTTACTTATATCCTATATCCTAAAAATAATAATATAATATTGTATTAAAGTTTTTTTTAGAATAAGATATTTGTTTATTTTAAAATATTGTAGCTGAATATTTAAATAACATAACTATTTTATAATTAAATATTTATTTAGATTTTTTTATTTTTTTAAAAATATATTAAATATTTATTAAAAAATTGGAATATTACAGTTGTGCTGACGGTGTTTCTCTCTCATACGTGATAGTTCAACTACATACATGACATCCACTTTTCTTTTATTTATTTTTAAATTAAAAGATATTTTTGGAGGTTTTTAACCACTAGAAAATAAAAAAAATCCTCCAATTTATGCCCCTCATCTTAATAATTGCTTTCCATGAAAAAAAGGCAAAAATTCTCAAACTAATATGAAAGAGAAACTTCATTATATTATAATAGTTTGTTATTCAAAATTCATATGCATCCGGTAAAATATCAAACTAATACATAGAATCACACAACTGTTTTTCACCATGAGAACCTCTACAAATGTTTTTAATTTAAATAAAAGAAAAGTGGATATCGCATAAGCAATTGAACTGTTATGCATAAAAGAAAAGGACTAACAACATAATAGTTAACTATTGACTGCATAGTTGCCTAATACCGTTAGTAACTAAGGAACCTACATGCAAACGCTAGAAAAATTCAAGGATGTAGATGTCTCTAAAAATATTTCAAGAAGTTAGATGTCTCTAAAAATCTTTCAAGGACTCGAATTCCTCTAAAAAAATTTCAAGGACCTAGATGCGACTACTTTAAACAATTGATTAGACATTTACTAAACAACAACGTCAATACCTTGGGAACTAATATGCAAACAACATAAAGATTCAACATCCTAGATATCTCTAAAATTATTTCAAAGATCGAGGTACCCATGGTTCAATATTTCAGGGACTCATTTGATATTTCACTTTTTTATATATATAAAAACATGTCATAACTAAATATAATGATAAAATGTGAAAAAAGTAAATGATAAATATATAAATTACTCTTATCTTTAAATTTTATTTAAATTTAAATTTAAAAGCATCATATATAATATAGGAAATATTTACTAACTTTATCTAAATCTAAAATACGCAATTATGTATAAGGGTGGGCAAAATTAAAAAAAGTTGATATTCGGTCATTTCGAGTGGGTTGGTAGGTTAAAATGAATTGACCTATGCTTTCGAATGGGTTACAACGGGTTGGTGTGGGTTTGATTTTTATAACCCACTGATACCCAACACGAACCTCCTATTATATATATATTATTTAGTTTTATAATTAATAATAATTTTTTTAATTTTTATCTTCTTAAATAATTAATATAATTCATACTAATTATACTTATAGAAAAATACGTATCTTATATATTATTTTTTTAACCAATTTTAAAAACATTAATTATTTAACATTCATCTTCTTTAATTGAATATTTTGTCAGCCAGATTATGACATAAGTTCTTTTTATTTGAAAGTTTATAATTTTTGTAAAAGAAAAATTATGAACAATGAAAGGTTAAACCGTGCAAACCCACCAAACTCGATTCCTATCCCGCTCAACCCGAAAATCGTCGACCTACAAGAATAAATAGTTGGAAACAGATAAAAAAATTTAAAAGGATAAATTCGTTCGGATTTAGCAAAATAAGTCCGAAGCCAACCGATCTAACTCGTTACTTATGTACATATCAACTAAATTAATATTGGCATGGTTGAAAAGCTCAAGTTTCAAGTTCAAAGTAGCATCTGATCGAATTGATTGGGTTCACATTGGCATGGTTGAAAAGTTGGAACTAAATTCACAATAATCAGACTGCATGTTTACAGCAAAAAGACGCCTTGCTCCTTACTCCTTGCTTGCTGGTCATCTTAAAAAGTCAAAAGAGAGTTAAAAACTTATTTAATTAAACTATTTTGTTGCCTTTGCTGCCCTTCTTTTTTTAGCTGCAGAGAAGAATTAGGTTGACTCGAGTCGTATTGAATAGTATCCCAAATATAAATTCGATAATTCTGTTATATATAAATACAAATTAAATAATATAATTGACCAGGTGCAGCATCGCTACTCATTCAAAAAGAGAATGCAATCTCTGTTCGAAGCCAGATTTTTTATTGAAACTGTTTTGTATGCACGTATACCTCGCGAATTAATTACAATGAATTACCTAATTGCATTATCTATCTCCATCTATCTGTATCATATCATACATGTGTTTATATACAGGGAAGGTATTCAATTATAAAGTAACTTATTTGTCATTTTTATCGTTCGTTTTTTTTAAATCTTTTGATTATAAAAAATTAATCTTAATCATTAGATTTTATAAAAATAACAGTAGAAATGAAAAATAAATTTAATAATCATAATAAGCAACAATCTTATTAAATTTTCAAAAATAAATGATAGATGAAAAGTAAATTTTTATACTTACTAAGTAAGCCTCTCTTCTATATAGAAAACTTGAACTCTTTATGACGATTAACCAAAATCTTACTTTTATTGCAGTCATTGATATAAGTAAAATAAAATAAAATACTTGGACATTTTACAACCCATTATCAAAATTTTAATTTCATAATAACAGTTGATTTAATGTAATTAAATATAATAATTAATAATTAATTTTTCATTCCTACTTTTTTATATATTTATAAATGAATTTAAAATATTTTTAAACTTTAATCATGCATATAATTTATTTTTATATATATTGATATTAAAATATATAATTTTTTTCGTAAAAATATAAAATTTAAACATATGTTTATAATTAATATTTAAAATATTAAATAGAATTATGTCTTATTATTAAAGACAAAATGTGTTGATATATATATTTAAAGAAATATTAGATTAATTGCATATTATTTGACACAATTAATATTTATTCTAAAGTTTAATTTAATTATTTAAAAATATTTAATAATTAATAAAAAGTGTATCATACTATTTTAATACTGATAAAAAATTGTAACTTTGTTTTCCATGTTTCTATAGTGTTTTAATGATAATGTATAATAAATTAATAAAAATTCAGTTTAAAAACTTCATAAGTGAACTAATTATTTTAAATAGGAAGTAGAAGAGATGTTGTTCATTTGTGAAATACAAAGAGCTGCCCATATTTAAAGTGACCAAGATAAATAAATAAAAAAAGAAAAAATGCAGAAAAACAATAAGTGAACTAATTGTAATAGAACATTTAAGGCTATTAACTAAAAATAATGGTGCATAATCTAATTGGTGTAATTGATAAACCAAATATTTAATTAATTATTTGATCATTCAATTGAAATTAATTCACATTTATACAATTCTCTTTAAATTAAAAGATGGTTTAAGATCATGTTACAAATAACACTTCAATGTTTGCTCTAAAAACAATGCTAGAGAATAAAAAGGTGGTACAAGCAAAAAAATAAAAAAAAAAGAAGTGAATGAGATGAAGCCACTACTATGACTATATTTTATCTTTGTGGTGCAAGTATGCATCTTTTTTCTTGCGTGTTAACTATTATTTGAAACAAATTAAGAAAAGAGAGGGAGTTTGCGATTGGCATTGGTGAAAAGATGAAAAGAAGATTAGAACTAGTGATGAAGATATGATGTGCAAACAAGGCCTAGTAGAACTAATTATGTATTCAAAGAATATCGCTGAGGGTAGGTATTCGTTATTTGAGAATGAAAACGACCCTATCTCGAGTTGGGTTTTAAGGAGCAACACCCTTTCATGTTTTGAAGGAAAACATAACCATTTTAGAAGGCAACAAAGATCACTGAGACAGGTTAACACTTGGAGGAAGAGGAAAGTCTAATAATATAATAAAAAGATTTCAAGTTCCATTTCTATTAGAAAATATCTAAAGAAAATAATTGAGATTTTCTCCTGCTCAAAACGGTTCCGCTAATTTCTTCCCACATCCTGCATCAAAAGTTCAAAACCAAATTCAATCCTCTTTCAAATTAAAATCAATGGAATGTTTAATTATTAAATAAAGTTATTATTACTTTAAATATTTTTTTATAATAATAGACAAAAATATTGATATAAAAATTTAATAATAATTTTATATTTTAATTAACCAATTTAGTAATATGAAAATATAGTTAAATATTTTATAAAAAATACTATATTATATTAATAATTCTTATAAATAATATATGATAAATCTTTATATTATATAATAATTTTAAAAATAATAAAGTAATAGCTTAAAAGCTTGATTGACTTGGTTTTGTTTTTTAACTTTTGAAAAGAGTTTTCAAGAATAGTTTTCAAAAACTGTTTTCTTGAAGAAATGAAAAATAAAACTTGTTTGGCAAGTGTTGTTTGAAAATTGTTTTTGAAGATATAAAAATGACTTTTTTTTTTTCATATTTATTAAAATTTCATTAATGAAACGATAAAACAAGATATTCTGATTGTGTTTTGAGTTTTCAAAACAAAATAGAAAATTGAAAAACAAAATTATTTTTAGCTGTTTTTTTTTTAGTTTTTAAAAACTAAAAAACCAAAACCGTTTTCAGAACAAAAATAGAAAATTGAAAAGCAAAATTAATTTTAGCTATTCTTGTTTTTTTAATTTTTAAAAACTAAAAAACCAAAACTGTTTTAAGAAAACATTATTCAAACAAGTTTTTGAAATACTAAAATACTAAAAACAGTTTTATAAAACTGTTGTCAAACATGTACTAATCCTTACATATAACGTTTTTTAATTAATCCTTACATGTACAAAATTATTTGTAAATTGATTTTTATCATCATTTGTTTTGTAATTTTGTTAGATATTTTAAATTAAGTTTAACTAAATTTTTAAAATTTATGTTGGTAACTTTTTTATTTAATTCTCACATTTATAAAAACGGGAGAAATCTACATTTCAGTTTGATTCCTTCGTAAAAATAAATCCCGCAATTAAATTTTTTATATATTAGAATACTACAATAAACTATTACCGTTATAATTCAATAAAAATCAGAATTTTTTTTTACATTTTATATATAAATATCAAAATATAAATATTTTTATTAATATTAATTGACACCATTAATAATATTTTTAATGGTTAAAAATTCAAGTTAAGTTTCTTAACAACTATTATTTTTAGCAATAATTAATATGTACTGATACTATAACTCAAATAACAAGTTCTCTAGATTTTTTTTAATTATAGTAGTGTTTGGTAAACATATTTTTTTAGTATACTTTTTTTAAAATGCTAGCTTTTAATTTTTAGCTTTTATATTTATTCTATCTTTTCCCTTATATTTTTATTAATTTTTTAGTCTATTTTAAATACTAGCTAGTTTTTATTTAGTAGTTTTTTAATTTTTTTTAATTTTAAATGTTAATTGAAAGTATTTTAACATATAGTATAAAATTAATAATAGAATACAGAATATAAGAATATAACAATTGAAACTATAAAAAAATATAATTAAAATAGTTGATCTACAAATAAAAAAATATAAGATTTAGCGTTAATTAAAAATTTAAAAATATCTCAAAAGCATGAAATCCTACCTAAATCCTAATTAAATACATAATCTTAGAAAAATACAACATTTTAAATTCAATAACTAAAATACAAAGTCATGAAAAATAAAAAAAATTATATTAATCAGTATACTAACATTCACTACAATAAATATAATGGCTAAAAAAATAAAAAATACTCACGTAATTATATGAAAATTTAGAAGATATTATTATAATTTTCCATAACTTTTATTTTTTTTATAGGACTATAACTCTTAACTATAACATCATTTTCACAATAAAAAAGAGACCAACTTTTCATTTTTAAAATACTTAAAAGAGACAAATTCTTTTCCCAAGTTTTTTACATTTAATTTAATTAGAGAAATAAAAGCAAAAGCTAAAAAAGAAGTGCCTTAATGCATATTAAAAAAATTTAAAACCAACAAAATGTCATGGGGCAAGCATCCTAAATTAGTTACACTTTTTGTTCATAAATTCCAGTCCAGTATATTAATTGCAAATAATAACAGAAATTACTAAATAACAGAAAATGAATTATACTAAGAGAATTACATCTATAATTTCGGTGATACTTGTGTATACGTATCAAAATGCTAATAATAATAATGTTCAAGCTTTTCCTAGCTGTGCTTCTGTCTGCTGTGCTCTCACAATCTCAAAATCTTTCACCTCTGTTGTATTTTCTTTCTTGTGTATACGTATCAAAATGCTAATAATAATAATGTTCAAGCTTTTCCTAGCTGTGCTTCTGTCTGCTGTGCTCTCACAATCTCAAAATCTTTCACCTCTGTTGTATTTTCTTTCTTGTGTATACGTATCAAAATGCTAATAATAATAATGTTCAAGCTTTTCCTAGCTGTGCTTCTGTCTGCTGTGCTCTCACAATCTCAAAATCTTTCACCTCTGTTGTATTTTCTTTCTTGTAAATGTACCCCCTTTGTACCCTCAGAAAGACCCCAAGATTAAGTGCAGACATCACAAAAATAAGAGCATAATAGTAATCCAGGTGGCAGTTGTTCAGGTTATTGCCCATCCAGCTCTTACCACTCATCTTCCTTGTAATTTTATCTATAGTAGACACTAGTAAGCTGTTAGAGTATTTCCCAGCAGCTATGGTGCTGGTGTAGAAGGCCGTGCCAAGCACTTTCATTTCTTCTGGGGATTGATCATAAAAGAATTCTAGCAAACCAGCCATGAGGAATGTGTTTGCAAGACCAAGTAGAACATGTTGAGGCAACAGCCAGAATATGCTCATAGGAACTACTTCTTCTGCCCTAGTTATGTGTTTCTCCCTTATCACACCCATTCTTTGAATTTCCACTGTATACATTACTGCAGCAGCAACCACTTGGATGACAACTCCTATGGCAATTCTGTTAAGCA
This sequence comes from Psophocarpus tetragonolobus, assembly GCA_037954015.1. Lineage (NCBI taxonomy): Eukaryota > Viridiplantae > Streptophyta > Magnoliopsida > Fabales > Fabaceae > Psophocarpus > Psophocarpus tetragonolobus. Next base: position 38,776,695 of record CM075688.1, on the reverse strand, counting down.
ACTTGATTCCTCTCTGGTGGCCGGTTCTTTTACGCATGAATGGTACAAAATAACGGTCGTAAATGGGGAGACAAATGAGAATGGTAACCACTACGAAACTCCAGAGGGAGGCTGCTGGTATTTGGAAGTTGGGACCAATGTTCCTTTGCATTGTTGTGCCTTGCTTCACAAACACTGTTACTTCCACTGCCCAGAAGTTGCTTGGAATTATAATTAGTAGCCATATCCCAAGCATTCCTAAGACAACCTTGTTTGTCTCTACTTGTGTCACTGTGCATGGTTCATTTGAGGTATCTGCTCTGTTTTCTTTTATAGCAGCCTTGTCTAAGAACCTTAAGACACACATTTGGCTATGTAAGTTGTAAGTTTCGTATTTAATTCAACAAATATGCTTTTTGTATATTCATTTCTCTGCAGTGTGCCCAAGCACTTCCTATAAACAGGAATTCAATTTATCAAGTATCAAACTCATCTTGTATGCTTTTAATGAAATTTAAACGAGAGATCTATATCCTAACAAACAAGAGTATTAGCTACTTGTTTTTTTAATACATTCATTCTGAACTGCTTTCTGTCATTGATTAAAATTCTTTTTAAATTTAGCGATTTGCGAGTCTCACATTTTCATAAAATGCTAAAAACACATGCTAATTCATAATAAGCACGTTTGAAAGAATGTTTATCTAATAAGCACGTTTACTACATGATTGTGAAACATCTCACCTGAGTGTGAAAAATGCAGGGATGTTTTTTTTGTCGAGGCCGGGGCCTTGTATAAAGATGTGAAAAATTACACAAATGTGTGGAAATGTGAATAAAATAGTATTTTTTTTTTTTTTTATATAAAACCAGGAAATTGAACTATCTTTAAAACCTATCTATTTCAAACACAAAATGATTTTAAAACAATTATTGGGTTAATTTTTATTTAACTGTTTCAATTCAAAATTAGTTCAACTCGGTTCCGTTGAGAACCAAGTCTGTTAGAAGTGATTTTTTTCACACCTGTAATCAATTGTTTGAATGCATTATGTGAGCCATTTTAATCATGCAATTAATTGTCAGGGTAGGATACTAGGATTAGTGTCGGCTGTTGAGAGACTTGGAATTGGCAAAGTAGAAGAAAATGAAATGCAAGAGGGAGTAGTGAATAGGGAACCTGAAACGAGGAGTGTGATAAAATTGTCGTCTTCCAGTATGAATGTAGTGTTCCAAGCCGAACTCATGCAGTTCTGAAGGGTTACTAGGAAGCTGGAGCTTTCTATTTCTGAAAGCAATAACTGGAACTCTGAAAAACTCCTTTGCATGGCTCATGCCATTTCTGGATTTATGCCTATATATAGGGACCCCAAAGAAGAAGGTAACAGTGGCAATGAGAAAACCAATTGCTGATATGCCATACCCCAATCCCCACCCAAATCTCTCTTGAATGTACACAACAAGCAAAGTGGCGGCTAAAGTGCCACAGGCTGTGTTAAATGACCACCAGTTGAAGTATGAAACTTTTTGCACTTTTTCATTGGGTCTGAAGTCATCAAATTGGTCCGCACCAAAAGTAGACATATTGGGCTTGAGTATACCACTGCCAATGGCTATGGTGTATATTGATAAATAGAATAATATTTGTCCAATGGTGGATGTTTCTTTGCAAATTCCATTTGCACATATTGGTCTGAAGCACGCTAGTGTGGTAGTAAGAACCAGAAGCGCCATTCCCTATGTCAATCAATGGAAAAGAAGAATAAGAATGGTGGTTGATGTCAAATAGCCTGCAAAAATTAACAAAGAAAAATAAACACTGTAATGTTGATGATTAAGAAGAATGAGAAGTCTTTCTGACAAAAAAATGTAAGAATTTAACTGCTATGCAATTAAAATTTAAAGAATTTAATTGATATATACGGTCATTGTAAAAATTTTTTATACTGACATTTAATCTTACAAATTTATTACGAATGAAGGGTTATCATTGGTATACAACAATTAAAGTCAAATTTAAAAGAGTTTGAATTTTACATTAATATTAAATTATTATTATAACTATTCATATTATAATTTTAAAATATTATTTAGTAAAGTTAACAAATTATCATAAATAAAGCCAACAAATCTTAATTCCTAAAATTTTTTGCACAGTAAGTATATACTAATTAAACTCAAAATTTAATATTTTTAAAACTAAAAAATTATTCTAGATGTTTATGGTGAGGCTTAAATATATTTTTGGAAAAATTAGTATCTATACTTTAAATTAAAAGTGTTCAAGTTATATATATTTTTATATAAATTTAATTGGTATAAACTGTTAGTGTAAAATTTTTTTTACACTGATATTCAATCATAAATCTTTATTCAAGGTAAATTTGTTGACTTTAATCCTTATTACTTTAAAAGTCACATAAATAAAAAGTCGATTGAATGTCAATGTAACAATATTTTACAGAGACAGAGTATTTCAACTAAACTATTTTTATATTAATTAAAATAATTTAAAGCAACAAAAATATAAAACAATTTTACATGTTTTTAAAGTCTAACTAAATTTATCTATATGAAAATACAATTTAAAGTGCAATGATCTTAACCATGTTTATTAAGCATTAAAAATACAATTTTCTATATTTTAGTCTATATTTTTTATTGCATATTTTTATTCTAAGTAAAATGAGTGAATTTTGATTTTTTTATAAAATAAGTTATCTTTATTCTCTAAAACTTGAAATCCGTGTTTTTATTTTTTTTAAAAAAACGTAAATTTTATGAGTTTGCTAAATAAGCTTATTTAAACGCATTTCTAAGAGAAGAAAATAAGAATAAAAAATTAATAATCTTCTCCTTGCGTTTAAATTAATTTATATATGAATTAATTTGTATAATCTCTCACATATTTAAAAAAATATTATATAAAAGAGCGTACATAAATAAACTTATGTATAAATTAATTTTAATTTATAAAAAATAATTTTATTATTTTCTTATGATAAGAATATTTCTATAAAAAATATCCAAACAAAGTCTAGTCTTTGAAAAATATTCTTTCTTTTATTTTCTTCTATCCAAGATCTAAACTCATAATTCTTTTCCATAACGCCAGTGTAAAGACAAACAAATAATATTTATTTTAAACATTTAAAAAAATTCAGATGAGTTATTGGTTAATAGGTCGCAGGCAAACTTTTTGAGTGTTACATAAAATAGTCACTTAACCCTGATAAACACGAAAATAGTTAAAAAGTGATAAGAAAGATAAATATAATAAGAGTTTAAGTGTACAAACTCTCTGTATTTTCATACTTACATTACAATCTTTTGAATTCATAATAAACTTGTTGATTTTATTTATTATTATTTTAAAATTTACATGAATAAAAAATTATAATTAAATATTAATATAAAAATAAAAAAATTTTAAATTCTTTACATAAACTGAAATCAAAAGTAATTTATTCTATAGATACTACAAACTTGAAATAATTATTTGAAAAAGTTTAATTGATAATTGGACAATTCCATTAATGACAATACACTGTAATTAAAGTCAAGAAGAAAAAAAATGAACTGACCATGGCATAAATAAGCAAGGCAAAAGTGATTGTCCAAAAGCTGCCCAAATAAGAATCTGCTATGTAAGCACCAAGTATGGGAGTTATCCACGCTGTGCCTGACCAGTTATTCACACTTGTTACTGCTGATACCAAGTCTTTGTGCAGCTCTGATGTCATATATATCACCAAATTCGCACTCACCCCAAAGTATGCAAATCTTTCAAATGCTTGATAAGCTGCCGTTCATATTTCATACATCACATGAGTCACTATACACTCTAATTTATCATCACATTCAACATTCCAATGCCCATCTAAAACCTACAATTACAAACACAAATAAACTCACAAGTTGTAATTTACCAAGAATGAAAAAGCAAGCTTTCTGTTTCCCAGTTCTAGCTGAAAGCACAGGTCGTCCTCTAAGATCCACGGTCCCATCTACTGTGTAACCCTTCTCTTCCATCTAACCCAAACTATAGTCCCAACAATCAACAATGTAAAGGAAGATGGAACACCAACTATTTACTAAATATACTAATAACTATGCACAAAATAATTATTTCTATTTGATTCTATGGAATCACCAATAGCCACATTCAAATTCTATTTTATTTATCCATCTATGTCAATATATGGGTAAATAAATATCAATATATGCCGCCCCAGCTACAGGCCCAAACTCTCAATTGCAGTTGCTCATGTGACTTTTCAGGCCCGTTATGGACACCTTCCAGTACTCTTTTCAATTTATGAAAACATTCATAAATTTGTATAACAGATTAATATATTTTTTTTAAGCCAAAAATTATATTAAAGATGTGAGAAACACAAGAAATGTCTCCCTAAAATGGATTAGAAAAATAATCAAGTATGAGAAATAACCGACCCTCCTACCAAACATTACTCAATACAATAAGATTTTCAAAATAATAAATTTACCTTTTCTTATCATCTATTTATTTTTACAATGTAATAATTGGATTTTTTAAAATAAAATTCCTATATCAAAATATTATTATGGTATTATAAGAGCTTTTAATCTAATGATAGATTTTGAAATAAAAATATCAAGCCCGTAGCTTTATTTTTTTTTCATTGAACAAACTAGAAGCTTTTGAAGAATGAAAGATTGAGTATAGTACTATAAGTTTGTATACGTGTGTCTGTGTACTAAACCAGTAAACTTTTTTTTTTTTTATTTTCTTGATAAAGATTCTACACTTTTTCATTTTTATAAATTTCAACCACACAATTATGACTAGATATTATCTGGATTTGTTGTACCAATTTGTGTAATTAAAATTGAACAATTATAAGTATATAAATAAGTTATTCGTAAATTTATGTATTTCAAAAGTATATATTACACCAATTCATCAATTTATCTTTATGAATAAAATACTAAATAATTTTATATTAATGATATTTTTTGTATATTATTTATACGTAAAAAAGAATTTTCAATTCAATGATAAATTTTAGATGATACTATCTAATAAAATAAATATATTGAATAATATAAAAAAAGAGTTTAATTGATAAGAATTTTACATTAACGTCCAATCATATCTCATCCTTAATTTATGGTAAATTTATTAATTTTATCATTAATATTTTAAAAATTATTTAAATTCATTAATATGAATACTAATTAAATTTATAAAAAAAAATTATGCAACATACAGTGAGAGTTAATTACTCTCATTTTTCTGCCTTCTTTCTTTTTCCTTTCTCTTTATATATTGTGAAAAATTCTAATTTTAAATTTGAAGTATATAATTATATATGAATAATATAATCTAAATTAATTTCGCCGATAATCATATATTACTTAAAAAATCGTAGGTATTTATATTTTAATTTTAACCACTTAATTATAATAGAAATAATTATATTTATTGATCTTATTTCTCTTGATAAGCCATTATTATCACTTTGATTATTACTCCATGCGTATGTATGATCATGTAACATACTACATCCCACTGTATCGATGAAAAGAAAAAAAAGATACTACATCCCATTCCATGTTTTCCTGTATTCCTCCTATATGGGTAGAAGTATTTTGTCATGCGAGTTGAAAACTTTGCTCAGCACCAAAGGTGAAGAAGGTATAGATTGGGCTTTGTTCCACAAGCTTCAATTGCTATAGACTAGATGGATGAAAAGCATATTCTTTGAAGCAGAGACCTTATAGAAGATATTGTTTTCATTATTCACAAGTTTGCTTTCTAGCTTTCAACTCAACTTGGCTGTTGGCACTGTGTGACCAACACTAATACACTATGGTCTGTGTATAGGTAACTTTTCATATGCACTTAAAAGTCGTAATACTTTGTAAACAAATTGCAATGAAGGAACAATGTCATATTACTGGTAAATAAGTCAATATCAGCTTAATTAATCATATTCCATATATGTGAGACATCTTAACAAATAACATTATACTAATGAATAACAGCAAAACTGAAAAGACATTGAGTCTCGTTAAAATTTGCATTCATGTACATTGAAGATCCTTGTAACATGTAAAAAGCAGACTTATTGTTCTTCTGATGACTAGATAAGCTTTGTAAAAGTCATGATGCAGTCACTTGAGATGTATGACACCATGACAAATGAACAAAGAATATAAGCTTTAATTTTTTTTTCTTGGCCATCCATTACAAGTTTATTTCCTTCCAAACTTTATAGCAACCACTGCACCATGAGCATAGTACAAATAATGTTCATGTTGCCCATATTGTCGAACAGACTATTTGTGGTTTGGTACGGATCAAAGTCTTATTGGTTCCTTCAAGCAAACTACAAAACAGGTCCACTAATATTCCCTCTATTCCTTGACAGCTAATAATAAAAATGAGGATGGATTCCATGTCAAAAAAACGTAGAATAAATACTTGTCAAGAGAACACTTTTTCACGCAATTTATAAATGGGCATTTTTCATTTTTCAAAAAGTTGGAAAGCCATTTCGGCATGAGGCATTTGAAATCAAAATCACTGTTTTACAGTCAAAGGGTGATTTGCAATTTTATATATTCTACTGATACGTAGTACAGTGGATCGATGCACCTGAGAATGGCCTCTGTTGTACGCGAGACAGTAAAAGTCAACTGCATTTGTGCACATAAAGGTTTTAAATCACTTTTTTTGTTGGAGTAAATTACATGATTTTAAGACGGTTTTACTGTGATGTTTTGTGCCTTAATTGTGAGAACGTAAATATAATATTTGACGTTACTTAAATTTTAAAAATCCATAAAACTAAAATTTTAAAGGACGTCACACAAACTACTGGTTTGATAAGGAAACAGAACAGAAATGTAACAAGGAAGAATCAAATTACAATGGCGTAGAAACGGGTCTAAGAGTGGCCCTGTAAGAGCCTGTAACTGTAACCAATACTATTGCATATGAGACTATTAGAAATTTAAAATATCTTCGTATATATGTGGTTAAAGACTTAATCCTTAATTAAATTTGTAATTGTTGTGAGAGTTAATATTGATCTTTTAACAAAGTTAACTTAGTAACATTTATTTATTTATTTATTTATTTATTTTTATAGAAGATACTAACATTTTCTCTATAAAAAAAGAAAAGAAAAAAAACAGTTTGTAAACGTTGTAAAATATTTATTGGGCAAGGTTAGCCCTCCAATTAATTTCTTTACTTAAAAATAGACAGTATCAAACTAAAATTATATACAATTTTTTTAACGCTGATGCTTTCTCTATGTTTTTCTTTTATATTAATTATTTTATTTCCTTTTATTATAAAATTTACAAAAAAATGCATGAATATAATTTTCTAAATAGCTTAGAATATTTTAAATGGCACTTCATAAAACGAGCTTTTTATTGTTATAAATGAGTCTTAAATTGATTTACTATCATATATATTTTATATTATTATTTAATTATAAATTATTATATTTTTTAATTATTTTCTAGTAGGATAATATAAATATCATAATTTTTATGATTAGATTTGGTAATCGTGTGATGTAAGTTTATTAAATAAGAAATATTTTATTCTCATATTATTTTTAATAATATATTAAAAATACTATTAAATATTTCAATCACATAATTGATTTTAGAGTTAATGTCATAAGAATTTTAATATTAAAAATTTTAAATAAAATTAAAATATATCATACTTATATATATAAAGTGGTTACCTATATAATTGTTAAAAACTTTTGCTCAAATTATGAGATTAGTCCCTAATAATATATAATTATATTAAGAGTTTAATTAGTATGCATGGTAAATATAATAAGTTTTACGCCAACATTTAATTGTAACCATTTATTTATGGTAACTTTGCTGATTTTATCAATTAAAATTTTAATAGTAATATAAATAAAATGTGATGATTGATCTTAATATAAAACTCTTTTACACTATCAATACATACTAATTAAACTCTTATATTAATTCCATCAATAATTTTGTTTACAAATTTAAATATTTGTTTATTATATTTTAAAACAACGTCAATTCAACAATCTTTTTTTATTTTTTATGGTTGGGGGATTTTGTAACTTTTTTTTATAAGTCAAGTGAATTTTTGAATAAAGAAAGTAAGAATAGCACAAGATATATCATCCTACAACTAAAGAAATACAAAATAACCTACTTACCAAGGATTAGACACATTGTCTCAACCTAAAAACCCATGTCTAAAGAACTAAGCAACCCTTAAACACAACAAGAAGGGTTGCTTAAACACAACAAGAAGAGGTCCGTATCCACGTCTCATTTTTTACTTCGTCCAGCACTGGTTTCCACATTTCCTTCCTTAAGGGGTTTGCCCCAACCAGAAGACCCAAGTACTTAAAGGGGATTGCCCCCACCTTACAATTTAATAGTGCTAAAGCCTTAGCCAAATTAGATGAGCTCACGTTCACCATGTGAAGTTTACTCTTATGGAAGTTTACCTTGAGTCTTGGGACTAGCTCAAAGTTTAATAATATCCTCTTCATCACCTCAAGCGACTCAGAGTCCATTTGAGCCAGTAGGAGTGTGTCATTCGCAAACTGCAAATGTGAGACACAAATTGCTTCCTTCCCCGTGAGGTACCCCTTCCACAAACCTTTAATCACTATGGAATCAACCAACTTGTTAAGCCCTTCAACTATAATGAGAAATAGAAAGGGTGATAAAAGGTCACCTTGTTTAAGATCCCTACCAATCCCAATTCTTTCAAAGGGCTTCCTTTCAGCAAAATTGAAACTTTTGTAAAACCTACACATTTTTTAATGCACAAAATCCATTTTGCTCCAAACCCCATCATTCCCATCACCTTCCACAAGTATTGTCTGTTCACAAAGTCATATGCCTTTTCAAAATTAGCTTCCAAGCAAATCAACTTTTTTTTTTTGTTTTTTCTCACATCCTTCACCACTTCATTTACTATGCGGACTCCATCAAGGATCTATCACCCATGGATAAACGTCGACTAGTTCTTTGAAATGACCTTGTGAATTACACCCGTTAGATATCTTCCAATAGCTTAGCTAACACTTTATAAATACATCCAATTAAAGAAATAGGCTGGTAATTACCAATTGTTTAGAGACATTGCTATGTAGGAATAAGAATAACAAAAGAATTGTTTAGACCTTTCATTAACTATTAATTTAAGTCAATTGTAACATCCAAATGTACTATTTATTATTTGTTTCATTAATGTTTTATTGTTTTACTGAATAATGAAAAATTTATTTAAAAGCTCTGCATTTTAAGCATTCTTTTTAATTTGAAGTCAATTTTTTCATATAAATATTCTATTTATAAGAAGAGAATGTTCTTATTTTTATCACGTTAAGAAACAATTTTTTAAAGTAAATTTTTTAACAAAATTTGAGGTTGAGTTTTACGGGCCTTTGTAACTTCAAACATTAAAGATTTTCTAACTATAATAAAGTTAAAAATTAAATCTCTTTTCTCCCTAACTACATTATAATATTGTATTATTTGTTTAATTTTCTTTTCTGATATGTAATAAATTATTATGAGTCTTTACTCATTAGTTAAATTTAATATATTCATTGAAAATAATAATTTAATTTTTTATTTATACGCTCTAACTTCATACATTTCATCTATCACAACAAAATATCATCATTTATATTAAAATTTACATAATTTTATTTTTTATTATACTAACCTTTAGTTTTAATTCTTTATTATTTAAAAGTTTTCTTATCCTTTTAAAAATTCAACAGAGATTTTTAATGTAATACAACAAAGAACTAACACATACAAATAAATTTATACTTTTTAATCACATGTTACATTTTAAGCTATATTTAACAAAATTAGTTAAAAAGTTAATTTAAAGTTGAAAAAGTAACTGATAATTGAAAGTTAATAGTAGTTAACTAACTCATTGAATTATAAGTATTGAGTAAAATTATTTGTTGTTAAAATGTACAATGATAATATATATATATATATATGAATGCGTTCAAACTAGAATTGTTTGTCACCCCGTCTTTAATGTTTATCAGTTGAGATTGAAAGAGCCCTTCATCTTGGATGAGGCGACTGAACCTAAGGTTGAGTTGGAGATCGACGATCTTATTCTTGATTGACAGTCTATGTTAACCGAAGACCGCCCAAAAGAGAGCCTAAAGAAGAGGGAAAAAACTCTCTCTACAGAGTAAGGTGGGAAATGTTTTCGCCACAGAAGCCAAGTGGTTCACGGCTAAACAGGTACAGAAGAAGAGAAAATTGCTTTTGTTGAAGAAGCTTAAAAATAAGCTCTTCCTCATGAATCCCTTTCCGGTGCAGATGAATAAATATGCTGTTTAGCTTGGGACTAGGGCTTGAGATCCTTCTCTTAACGGTAGAACAAAAATAACAAAGGAGTTCTCCTATCCTAAGCAAGTAGCGGAGTCGTAGACCGTTGCTTTAATGAAAGACGGCTTCTATCTAACAAGGCCAAAGTTACAGCAGACTCTTTCTATTATGAAATGGTTCATCTTCTGTATCTATTTCTAGGTTAGTTTAGTATATAGGATTTCTACTGTCTTTGATTTTATTTGCTCTAATTTAGGGAACCCAATGGTTCCAATGGATGCTTCTGGCGGGGGTTCCAACTCCGTCCCAATCCTCTCGTATTAGGGTAGGATATCCAGAAACCTTAAATCACGAGAACTTCCCATTTTTTGTGGTCAACCTATGTTGGGCTGACTAAGCCCACTATCCAAATAGGGTTATATATATATACACTATTAATAAAGGGAATACCCTCTTTTGACATTCACTTTTCAAAATACCTATTCTACCCTTACACTTATTTTAAAATTAAAAAATAAATAGAGACTCGAACCCACAACATCTCACTCTCAAAACATAAACTTTACTACTAAACCAACCTTATAATTTTAAGCAAAACATTACTTTAAAATATTGATATGAAACATACATAATTGTTCAACTACATCTACAATTTATGATATATGATATTATATACTATATGTCTATACTATTAATAAAGAGAATATTTTTTTTTACGTCCACTTTTCAAAATACCTATTCTACCCTTACACCTATTTTAAAATTAAAATCTATACTATTAATAAAGGGAATACCCCCTTTTGAGGTCAATTTTTTTAAAATATCTATTCTACCCTTACATCTATTTTAAAATTAAAACAAAAAGTACTTTGTCATAATAGAGGTCCAAACCCACAACCTTTCACTGTCCAAATGTAAATTTTACACTAGACTAACCTTATAACTGTAAGTAAAAAATTACTTTAAAATATTGATATCCAACATATTTTATGACTATTTTATCTTCTACCAGTTTATGATTGTTCCCACTTTTGCAAACATAACTTCTTCCTATTAATATATGCACATTTTCTACCTTATCACAAATCAATCTTTCTTAAACATGATTAATATATGTATACATTTCATGATAAATATTCTTAATAAACATGCAAATACACATGTATGACAATATTTTGAGTTCTATTCAAACTTTTTCCTCTTTTCATTTTTTCATATTCATTGCATATTTAATATATTCATTGATGACCTGTCATATTTTTATCATGTTATCATAAACAAAAAATATAAAATTAACAAAATATATTTCAAAGCATGTCATATAATAATTTATATTTCAAAATATAAAAATTTATAAAAGATATTAAATTAAAACCTTAAAATTATTATAACATATTAAAATAAAAATACGAATACACACGTGACAATGTTTTCCCTATAAATAAAATAAATGTTTATATTATATAAAATAAAAACATTAAATATATCTAATAGATATTCAAGGGTAAGGAAGCAAATGAAAGCAATAACTGATGAGATTGCTATATCAATTCAATTCAGATATCCGTAAACAGCAATCAACCATTGATGAGCTAGTTGTTATATAGGAGTGAAACACGTGGTCAGATCGTTATATATACTTTCTTCAATGACTAAATTATTTAACTTTTTTTTTTTGGAGACTCTTGCAATGTTCACATAATTGACGTTAAAGGTTGCAGATGCACATGGTAGTAAAAGTTCTTATCTGTCATGCAGACTTCATGTAAAGCCAAACAGTCATGTCACACAATAGGTTCATTTGAATCTGACTTGTTTGTGCCAAACGAATGTGTTCACTCTTCCATTTCTTAAGTGGTGAGTGTGGTCAAGTTCCATGTATGGAATGTGGAAAATTTTATCTACAGCCATATATAATTCTCATCATTATTGGTAGTTTTCACAGTAAAATTAATGGAAACAGAAGGGGCAACATTTTAATTTATTAAGTTCAAAGTTAAAAAGAATATATAGATGACTAATTAATCATTGTGTTCTCCTTCATTAATACTATAGTAAACTAATTACGCGAGCCACAATGATACCACAAAATCTTAAAAGTGGTGATACAGGAGAGATTATTATATTACATATACAAACACATTGGATGGAAATAGCAGAGGGACAAAAAATATTTTGCCATATGTTTGGAGTTTCAACTTTGGAGTAAATGGCAATTAGAAAACATGGAAAGGAATGATGAGCCCACATGTCTAGAAAGGATAAGAAATACCTGAAGAATAATTAATGTAAAGGAAAAAGATGTTCTTTCCGTGTCCCATTGAAGACAACCATATGAGGCACACAGAATGAGATATGATCCTGAATTGTATCCCACCATCACCAAGTAGAGGCTTCCCACTACTACTCAAGAGCATCATAAATTTTCCCAATTTCAAAGACCAAACCCTGAAGTGACAACTCTGCGTAATCTTTTATGCTACGCTGCTTTTCGTTTCATATTTATTTTTCAGCATAATTCTTATTATTTTTTATCAGATGTGGATGATCAGTTCCGTCATCCATGGCTGTACCTGTGCTGCTGGTGCCACGCGGTGGTTCTCAATACTCATTCGAACTCCACACCGACAATCAAGTCAGATAATAACTAGGATGCGTAAATTGAATAAATATAAAAATATTCATATATGAAAACAATCTTATATATTAATCTGTACACAATGTTTTCTATGCCACTGTCAACCATATTATAGCAGAAAGTCACATGCATAATGTGTCTTTTCTCATGTGTGATATTGTTTATAAGCAAGGATAGCAATAGTCTTAAAAAACGAAAGCCATGTTTGCAAAAAAGTTATGAAGTTAGTCTTACAAATTCTAGAAATTATGAATTTAAATCTTCTATTAATAAAATTATCCATTAATATTTCTTTATAAAAAAATAGTAATGGATTAGGTAAGACTTTGCATAAATGGCCATATTGTCTGTTTTTTAAAAAAATAATTTAAGTTAGGTCTCTGTTATCATAGACTTCTTGCAGGTTTTTCATGACTTTTTTAAAGGTCTTATCTAACCTATTAATTTATTTAATAACTATTATTTTATATTAAGATTTATAAATAGATTTAGGTTAACTACGTATTCATCTTTCCAAATTTTATAAATTTTACGTATTGCAGTCCTACATTTTTGAAAATGTAACATATTGTGTTTTAAAATTAAAAAGAATTATTAAATTGATATTTCTCTATAAAATGTTAAAGGTTAACAATGAAGGACTAAATATTGACCATCACGTAACATTTTCATATATGGGTATTTTTATAACCTTCATGTTGGATTGGTGTTTCTCTATCAATTAAGGGATTTATTTTTTTAATTTGGAGTACAATGTTACATTTTAAAATACTAGAATAAAATGTCTAAATTTTAAAAAATTTAGTATAAATTTTATAAAATTTGGAGACATTGAATATTTTAAGCAATATATAATACAATTAGTACACAAAAGTTGATGATATCATCACTTTTTTATCTTTTTGTAAATGTTTTCTAGTCAGTCTAATGAATCTATTATAATCAGATTATTCTCTACAATTGCTTCAACATCCTTTACTTCTTCTAACCAATTTGTTTCACTTCTCACTTCTACCATAAAATCGATAACATCATTGTAATTTACAACCTTCATGAGATAAAAATATTGAGTCAAATTTTAAATTAAATTTTTTTAAAGTAATGTTTTAAATATTATTTTATAAGAAGTTGAAAAAGGTTTGTTTGTTTCCAATTTTTTAAATAAAACATTTTTCTAATAAAATAAATGTTTTTTGTATTTTTATATGTTTTGCAAATTATTTTTGCTTAAAAAATAATTTTATTTTTAAAAAAAATCTATTTATTTGTTAAAATTTAATTTTTAAAACAATTTTTATATGATAGAAAAAATATTTTTTATTTAAAAATACTTGAAAAATTTAAATAATTGACCTAGAGTTTACTTTTTAAAATAAAAAATAATAATATTTTTTAAATAAGTAGTTTATACAAACACATAAAAAACAAAAAAAAAAAACTATTATATGGAAATATTTTTTAATAAACAAATTTAAACTAAATTTTTTTTTCCTAAACTCTCTTTAATCATCATAGATTTCAGGTCCTTACCTCAATTTATTTGAGCATACTTGATGGATAGAGTTTAAGATGCCCACTTTACATATATTTTAGAGAATATTAAATAATTTTGATGGTTTCCAGAATACTATGCCAATTTTAAGATATTCATGAACAATTTTATTTTAATGGTAAAAGAGTCAACAAACTCACATTTTATTTTTTTTATTTTTAACTAGCGAAAATACAAGCAATGTCGTGTCTGTGTATTTGTATTTCTATTTTCATATATTATAACAAATTTAAGATTTTAATTTAATATGTTTTTAATAACATGGGAGAATATAAATAATTCACTGTGTCATTTTGCGTATAACATGATAAAATATATTTTGTTAATTTCTATATTTCTTTGTTTATGATAACATGATACAAACATGTTAGATCATCAATGATTATAATTGATTTATAATGAATTTGAAAAAATAGGAAGAGAAAAGAATTTGAATAAATTCAAAATGTTGTTTCTCCTGTGTATTTGTGTTTTTATTTAAAATATTAATGATTAAATATATACATCTATTCATGGAACTTATATTTGTGAGAGTGATAGAAGTCATAAAATGTTTGGAAGGATAAAATAATCATAAAATATGGACACCAAAGGACTATATTCTCATTATATAATACTAGCGAAAACATAAGTGTTGTCGCGCCTATGTGTTCCCATTTTTATTTTAATTTGATAATTTAATTATAAAATTTATAAATAATTATTAATAGTATGTAGTTTTATATATTATTTTAACTTGGTTTGTAGTAAAAATATATAAAACAATAGCATATAAATAATAATAAAATATATATGCTTATTATGTCATGTTATCATAGTTCTAAAGTAATGAAATCTTCTTTAATTGGAAGACCAAATAATGACTGCAATTTTTAGCAATCTTGAGTTTTCTTACAATTTATAAGTCTAATAAGTGTGAAAAATTATAGAATTTAAAATTAAAAGACTTAAGATAATATGTTGTTAATTAATTACATGTTTGTCAAAATACATGTTCAAATGACTATCTTTTTAAATCTTCTTATCTTTCAATAATTATTAATCAATAAAATTTAGTTGTTGTCAGTTATTTTTATTATAAATTATTAAATTAAAAAAAATAAAAATTTGATAAATTAGTAAAGTTAGATGGTGGGAAAATGAAAGAAATAGATGGTGGATATAAAAATAAAATGATAATATAAGGTATGCAATAAATAAAACAAAATATTCCTATTTGGGTTTACATATATAATATTTGACCTTGAGCTATCCTATAAATATTAGCTACTTTGTTTGATGTTATTTTTTAATATTATTAAATAAATTATTAATGTACCTTAATTTTAATATCATTAAATAAATTATTAGCTACTTTGTTTATGTAAAAATTAACTTATTAGTTACATTTGATAATGTATGAGATTAAAAAATATATTATTTTATTATTTATTGTTGGTATAATTAAAAGGTAAATAAAAAATTAGGTAGAATCAATTATGTGCAAATATAATTAACATGGAGAGAATAGAATTAATAAAACATAATAAATAAAGTAAAAAATTATAAAAATAAGATAGTTGTTGTAAAAATAATAAGAAGAAATTTTTAATGTGTTATCTTGTAATAATGGAGAAAAATAAAAGACATAGATGGTGGATAAAAATAAAATGATATTACAGGGAGATGGAAAAAAATTAAAACAAATGTTCCTACTTAGTTTTAGGTATATAATATTTAAAACTGAGTTATCTATAAATATTAGTTACTTTGTTTTGTGTAATTGTTTTCCATTTTAATTAAAAATTGAATTATATCAAGACACCAAACTTTTTACCCTATTCTACCTTAATTTTATATTTTGACAAATATATATGCAATAGATAATTTTTTAGTTAAAGACTCATTTTCAAATTTAAAATAATATTTCTTGTTGGTATATTCATTGGTGTATTTTACCTTAATTTTAATAAAAAAATTTACATATTAATTAAATGTTCTATTTTTTTTAGATTTTAAGGATATATTAATTAAACAATTTGTTAATTAAAATTTCCATTTTTCAGATTTTTTGAATTATGTTGTTGACAGTAAAAAACACTTTCTTATTTCAATTATCATCTTAACAATCAAGGTTAAAATTGTGTGGTAATTACATGAAGGTGTGTTGTTCACTTTATAATTTTTCAAATAATGAAAATATAATAATTAATCATTTTATCAAGAGTTTGAATAATGCATTTTAATTTTAATGTGTTGGAAGAAGTATATTAGGAACTATGTGTTCATAGCACTTATAATATCTCCAATTTCTAATGAAGAATATATTGAATCAGTCCACACGGTAAATATATATAGATAAAACATGCATGACTCTAATTTAATTACACAGATAAAACATGCATGACTCTAATTTTGTCCTCTTGCATGCTAGCTAGAATAAACCTCAAATGAGTGTTTATACTTAGTAAGGACAACAACATACTTTAAGAATAAGTACAATTCTATATAGTCCATAGCTTTTGTTAGGAAAACCAAACCCAGAGTGTTAACGCTACCAGAGACAACATCATCATCATTTCTGGCTTTGGACCCTATGGTCCATATTAACGTGAACTAAGTAAGATTGTGACCATGTTCCTCTCCAGAGTAAAAGGTGACGTTAGTGAACACTAAACATGAAACAAAATTCAAAAAATTTGAGATTAGAAACAAAATAAACAGTAAGTTTTATTTTAAAAGTAAATAAATGATACAAACAGATAGATATAATTTTAAAAAAAATGGGTAGTGATAATAAAATAGGGTGGTTTTTATTTTAAAATGGATAAAAAGATAACAATTTTTCTATATAAAAATTGAACAGTTTTTATAATTTAAAAATAGGAAGTTATAGTTTTAAAAGATTTTAAAAGAAAATAAAAATATTGAAACCTATGAACATTTATAATTCACAAATGGACAATTTTTTAATATAATCATCCTCATCAGAATCTCGAAGTCTACGGGTAAAAGAAAAAATAAAAAATAAAAAAGAAAGGAAGCAACTTTCGATTACAAACTCTTGAATCTAGACATTTTTTATTTACAAATAGGTAAAAAGATAATATTTTTTTCGTTCAAATAGGCCGTTTTTATAATTTAAAAATAAACAAAATAGGTATTAATGAAAATATACATGAAAAAGGGTAAGGAAAATTTTTTGGTGCTATACATGAAAAATTACCATAATATGCTTTCACTATAATTGTTAAGAAGAAAGTAAAAAAAAAAAAACAATTATCAACTGAAATAATTTTTATATAAGATAAAACACATGCAAATACACGGGATAAAAAAAGAAAATTCCCTTTTAGCATGAAAGATCTTCATTTAGTTTATGTTCATCAAAGAGTCCATAAAATTTTCTGGTGCTATATATGAAAAATTACCATAATATGCTTTCACTATAATTTTAAGAAAAGAGTAAAAACAAAAAGAAAATATCAACGGAAATAAAAGTCAAGGTTATAGATAACTGGGTTACATCTACTTATTAACATGAAAAAGGAGGCAATATAATAATAAAAAATGGAAAAACTAATCACTTCAACTGTTCTTTTTCTCTAGAAAATTTATATAAAAAATATTCGCTTCCTTCTCAACCCAAAAAGAGGAGCTTACCATCAACAACAACAAAAAAAAATACTATGCACAAATCACTAATTAACGAAAAAAAAATTATCAATAAACAGAAAAAAAAATTGAAAGCAATGATAATAAAAAATAGAAAAATTAACTACTTCAACTACCATTTTTATCTTCAACTTCATCTGAGAGCATATGAGAGAATAAGAGAAAGAGATTGATCCGAATTCGGGAAAGAAATGAGAGAAAATGAGCTCCATTTTGTGTACGCTTAAAATCATACTGCTTCAAAAACTGAAAAACCAAGGAACCACCAAACCTTTGTCTATGTTTAATTTTAAAATATATTTTATTAACTTTAAAAGGCATTATTTATTTAAAGTTAATGTGAATTTTGTCACTGAAATTCATATTATGGTCCAATTTGATTTTTAATACCATGAAAAATTATTTGGTTTCCTTATTTTTTGAGATTTTTACAGAAGAGATTAGAGAAGTAACAAAGTAAAGAAAACATACTAACTTGGCATCGACGAAGCTCGATCCAAAAGTCTAATGGCAGTAGGAGCGAGAATTGACTTGAAAATCCTCAGTAGGAACTTACCATTATCTTGACCTCCTTCCTTTTAGCCAATGTTGTGGAAACTTTCTTCCAAATTTTCTCACAAATGGCGAGAAAAACATACTAATCTTGATTTTCCATCGCCTTCTATTTTGTGATTGGGTAGTTATGGAAGAAAGAAGACGAAAATCAGAATCTGTGATTGGATAGTTGTAATTTAGACATTTTTTATTTACACAGGTATTTATTTTGAAACTGAATAACAAAAAGTCTCAAATTACAAATGTTGTGGTAGATGACATAACTCAACTAAGAAGGGAGGTTAACGAAATAGAGAATAACTACCTATCACTGGATGAACAAATTTTATAAGGTTATTATGAAAAAGGGTATTCCCTTTATATATAGGTATAGATTAATTGAGTTTGAAATAAAACTAAAAAATAAATCTTAACTCTAAGAAACCATATCTTAAAATAATACCCATCTTAATTTTTAAAAGTCCTCTTTGTGATGTAAGTAAATTCTCTCTAGTAAACAATTGTTTTAAAAATATGATACCTTTGACTTAGGTAACTTTAAGAAAAGTGAGGATGTTTTTAAGAGAAATATATTCACTCTACACTTCATTTGCAAGTCAAAGTACTTTCAAGATTCTTAAGTAATAAATAATTTTCAAAACTATTTTTTATTATGGTTTATCATACTTTTTTCTCAATAATGCCCAATTCCATGTTTGTTATATTGGTTTATGCAATGTCATTTATTGAGGTACATAAAAGATCAAAAATTATAAAAGAAAATTCATTAAATGATACAAGATTTCTTATTTGGTGGGGACAAGAAATAGAACATGAAAGGGGATCCATGATTTCCATCTTGCTTTGTGAGTAGATGAGTCATTGTACGTCAAATAGGAGAGATTTTTTTTAAAACCCTAAACCCTACTCAACTTATACAATACTTAACTGTACTTGGTGTTCCAAATTTTATAAAATTTAGAAATTATGTTCCTATATTTTGAAAACGTAACATTGTACTCCTAGATTAAAAAACATTCTAAATTGATACTCCTTATTATATGACTCATTGTGGTCAATTTTTAACCCTTAAACATCTAACATTTGACAAAGGGTATCAATTCAATTTTTTTTAATTGAAAGCACAATGTCACAATTTTAGAATGTGAGTTTAAAATTTATAAAATTTAGTGTTCATGTAGTTAAGCCAATAGATTAATATAACAAATTTAATCATGGCATTTGATGATTATATTATGGTATTCACCATATAAAAGATTTTTTTATTTGTATTCAATCACAATGACAATTTTTTTCTCTTATATTTTCAAAAAATAACTTTAAGAATGGAAATAACTTATGGTATAATTTTTTACCATAAGGAAGATAACTCGACGGATCAAAACAAGACTTATAATAACAATAAGATCGAAGTCAGTTACATATCCAACAAAAAATCATGTAACGATAAAAAACAATGCTTATATGGTTATGAATTCATAACTGCACGAAAGGATTACAAACACGTATCACCGTTTATTTGTATAAGAGATTTTGATTTTTTTTTTATTTAAGTCCAACCAATTAGTTTTCAACATCTCTTTCCGTTTAACATTGGTATATATGCTTTTTGCGCCATTTAGCATTGCTGGACATCACAACAATTAAATAGGCTGAATTTAAATATACTCCCAATATTTTAAAAAAATATTTTTTTCATTCAATCTTTTAAGATGGAAAGGGAATCACCGTATATTAGTTTCTTTAAATATTGAAAGAATTAGGAGGTGATAAAAAAATTAATAATAAATTTTATATATTTTACTAAATTATTTTTAATATTTTCATTATTACAAGAGGGTTCTTTCTCATTAATTTTCAATCTTAATGTGTAAAAGTTACATCGAAGTTAACAAATTATAAGGTTAGATAAGTTTTTTGTCTTTAAAGTTTCACAAAAAATCACTTTTGGTTCTTGAAATTCAAAAATATCTTTTTAGTCCTTGTAATTCATTTGTTTTTTGTATTAATGTTGTCTGTTTATAAGTTTTGGTATATTTGATCGTGTCGAATGTGAATGAAGATTGAGTTTGTTAGGATTGTGGAAGAGAGTGATTCATGAGTACAAAAATGTGTTTTTTGTTAACAATTTTTTAACAATGTTAACCGGAGAAGAATGACTAAAAGTGAATCAGAGACTAAAAAAATGGTTTTAACGAATAAAAGTGTTTTTTTGGTGAAATTTTATGGACAAAAAACTTATTTAAGTTTTGTCGACATGTAGGCCTCGACGGGATGTCAAATATAATTTAGAAAATCAGAGAAGTCACCATCAATGTTTATTAAGGAAAATATCAGAAAAAACCTCTCAAAAAGAAAAGATGGTATGTGAAACCAAATTTTGAGTTTGGGAGTTGAATACGTTTACGGAAGGTATTAGCACCCTACAATGTCCTTCATAAAGATAGTTACCTCTAATTAACTAAGAAAATTATTTTTCTTATTAAAATATTCATCTTAAAGTAAAAAACCTTATTGCGATGTATTATCATTATTGATATATGTAACCAAAAAGAGGATTGATATCATTATTTTAGTTTATTTAGCTCGACAAGAGTAGTCTCCTACTCCTATATATCTCCGGGTGCAATGGAGAATCAGAGTTTACGTAATTCTTCTTGGAAAACATTTGTGAATTAATAATTTTTAATCTTGATTTTTGGTTGAGGCATAGGATTTTTCTGCTGTTACAACTTATACGTCCTAAAATTTAGAATTGACACGGATGTACACCCAAATCAATTTATTTGAGCATTTTTCTTTTTGGATTATTTTTATATTTTTTAGAAATAATTTTTGACTGGTGATTTTTTTTCAAAGATGACATTTAAGACAAAAAGTTGTTACATTTAATCAACTCCTTTATCTCTAAAAAGGGTATTACATTCAGATAGAAAATGACATGTTTGATGAGTGTAGTATTTTAAACGAACAAAAACAAATAGAAACTTAAAATCACAACATGGTATTTTAAGATGATGAAACAAAATGAAAATGATTAAAGTAAAAGATAGTTTCAAACTCAGAGTGTGTGGCACAATTAGTGTTGAGAGGAATACTCCAAGGAAAGGTTCCAAGATAGACCAATGAGAGCCCTATATATGACTTCAAGAAAGGTCCTCTCAAAGGCTCCAACAACCTCTAGAAAGCTTTCCCAAAATTCTCTTCAAGCTCTCCTTAAAATTCTCTCAAAAATCCTTCTAAAGCTCTCCAAAGCTCCCCAAAACTCTCCTAGAAAGACTTCACAAAACTCTTCATAAAAGTTCACCAAAGCTCTTAAAAAAAGCCTCCCAAGAAAGAGCTTCCAAATCTCCAAAAACTCCCCCCTAAGAAATGAATTTGTGTCCCTATTGTTGAGCGAAAGTTTCTTCACTTAGCGAAAGTAGCATCAACCAGGATTTTGCTGAGCGAAAGTTATTTTGCTCGGTGAAACTCAAGAATTTCAACTACTTTTCTTGACTTTCACTTAGTGAAAATGTATTCACTAAGTGACCTCTAGAGCGTGATTTACATGTGGCTTAGTGAATTTAAACTAGGATCAACGACTCTTTTTGGTCCAATGGTATGGTTGGTTTGTGTTTGACTCGCGACCTTGTAAATCACATGAACCAACACCTTCCTTCGGTCCATTGGTATCTTTGGTCGAGACTTGGACTTTTGTCCTAATATTAACATGGACAATTGCTAGGATTTGTTCATTAGCATTATGTCACTCCTTTCTGTTCCTTGCTTCTTACTGGTTTGAAGAGGAGATTGGAATCAATAAACTATAAGTTGGATGTGTAATTTCACCACTTTATCTTTAGATAAAGTTGGGTTGTGCAAAGTGTTATCATTAATTTTTCTAGCCAGATAAGTGTCATAAATATGCAGTTTTTTGTATAAAATAGACAGTTATCACAACTCTCAACTTTTATGCAGTTTTCTTTTCTTATCTTTGTTTTTTGAGTTAAAAAAATTATCCAGATAAAATTGGGTGCCTACAAGCACAAATTATACATACCATAATTTTAAAGCACACTACACTTGTGTAACTATGCACACAGAGTTGTTACAACTAGAAAAAGTAATAAAGTGTAATAGGAGTTTCATCAAAGAGTTGTGCACAACCCACCTAGGTGTGCATAGTGATGGATCCATAAATTTTAAGTGGTGGGGCATATTGCAAATTTTAAAAATAAAAATTATAAAAATCAAAACTTTATGTAAGTATATCTAAAAATTGATAAAGATAACACAAAAAACTTGAGATTTTCATCAAAGAAATATTATATTATTAAATTAGAATTTATAAATGTAATTTAATTTATCTAATAAAAGAGTCATTAAGATAAAAGAGCAAGAATCAACCCAAAAAAAAAGAAAAAGTCTTTGTTTGATATGGAAGAGCAAAATTAATGCAATAATGAGTTCCAGGTTAAAAAATAATAATTTAATTAGTAAAAAATTTTCTAACAAGTTTAAAATATTAACTTATTTACATAAAATAAAATATTAATTCATCTTTTAATTGTTTTTAAGTAAAAATTGTAACTACTGAAATAAAAAAAATTATTTATCTCTTTAGTTGCTATTAAATATAAATAATAACTAAAAAAATAAATATTAACTTATCTTCTCAATTATTTTGAAATAAATATCTTAAAAACTACTAAAACAAAATACTTTTTTAATTATTATTACCTAGAAAGTTATCAACATGTGAGTCTCGACGGGATGACGAAAAATAATTTAAAAAATCAGAGCAGTCACTACTAATGTTTATTAAGAAAAATATCAGAAAAAACCTTTAAAAAAATGGTCTTTGAAACCAAATTTGAGTTCAGGAGTCAATTACGCATAAGAAAGGTATTAGCATCTTACGACGTATGTTATAAAGATGACCTCAAATTAAATATGAAAAATTAGATAACATTAAAATTCCTATTTTCTCACTTAAAATATAAAGACTATTTTTATTGATTTTAACATTTATTGATTTTAACATTTTTACAAGAATTTATTACTGAGAGAAACTTATTTTGTGAAAAAGATGATTATTATTTATCTTTTTTTTTATGTTTTTGAGCTTGACAAGAGAAGGCTTATGCTCGTATATATCTCCAAGTGCATGCGAGAATTAAAGTTTATGTAGTTGAAAATATTTGTCTGTTAATATTTTAATTTGATTTTTGGTTTTGAGGTTTAGAATTTTTGAATTGCCATAGTTTACATGTCCTAAAATTTAGTATTGACACAGATGTACACCTAAGTCAATCTATTTGAAAATTTTTCTTTTTGGATTATTTTTATCTTTTTAGAAATAATTTTAATTGGTGATTTATTTTTTAGAGATGAGGTTTAAATAAAATAGTTGTCACAATTTATGTCTTAAAACATCAGCATTAAAGAAATGTCATATCTAATCAATCATTTTATCTCTAAGAAGTATTACACTTAGATAGAAAATGACATGTTTGATGGATGTAGAAATAGATAGAAGGAAGAATTACAACATGATATGATGAAACAAAATGATAATGGTAAAAGATTTCAAACTCATATGGAGTATAGTACATTTGAGGGAAGAACCTGTGTTCGATACAGCAACAAGTGTTGGTTCCTTGGTTGATATCTGTAGTGGTGAATGCCGGAAAAAAAGTGTGTTGATTAGAGGAGAAAAAGAAAGGTAAGAAGGAAAAGATATAGCAAGAAAAGGCTCCAAGGAGGGGTCTAAGGAAGGTCTCAAGAAAATCCAAATAGGTACCCTAGAAAGCTCAAAGAAATCTCTACCAAAAGCTTCCAAGAACCTCTTCAAGAAAGGTTCCAAGACCGCCCTCAAATGCTCTGAAAAAATCTCCCAAAAACCTCCTTCTAATCTCCTAAAATCCTCCCCCAAAGATCTTGAAAGAGCCTAAAAAAACTCCTCTCAAGAAGGAGCTTTAAAGCTAAAAAAACCTCCCTAAAAAAATGAAGTTGCACTCTATTTATAGCCTTCGTGTAGGAAAATCTGCTGAGTGAATTTTTGAATTTCTAGTTATTTCTTGAGACTTTACTTAGTAAAAATTGTTTCACTAAGTGACCTCTAGGGTGAGATTTTCTCGAGGCTTAGTGAATTGACCAAAATCAGTACCTTTTTTTGGTCCAAAGGTGTGGTTAGTAGGTATTTGACCTAGGACCTTGAAAATCACGTGAAACCCTTTTCTGGTCCTATGACACCTTTGGTTGAGACTTGGGTTGTTTCCCTATAATTCACATGATCTAACATTCTCTCTTGGTCCATTGACACCTTTGGTCGAGACCTGGGCTTTTGTCTTGTGATTCACATGTACCAACGTCCTCTCTTGATTTATTAACACCTTTAGTTGAGACTTGAGCTTTCCTCCTACAATTCACATGAACCAGTGTCGGGATTCATTTGGTAGCATCATGTCACTCATTTTTGTTCCTTGCTTCTTGTTGATCTAAAGGGGAAATTGGACACAAAAAATCATGAGTTGAATGTGCAATTTTAACAGTCTATCTTACATAAAGTTGGGTTGTGCAAAGTGTTTTCTATAATATTTTTATCGGATAAGTGTCATAAAGATACAAATTTTTGTACAAGATGGACACTTATCACAACTTCCAACTTTTATGCAGTCTTCTTTTCTATCTTGTCTTTTTTGGATTAAAAGTCTTATCTGGACAAAATTGGGTATCTACAAAAGTTAAAGTTACCTGTTAGTGAATTTAAATAATATAATACATGAAATATTTGAATTAATTATTTTTAACAATTTTAGTAATAAAATAAATATGTTTTATTAATAACTACTTTAAAAAAACTTTGTTCTTAAATAAAAATTATAATTTTTAAAAAAATTATAACTACCAAAATCATAACTATCAAAATTTACTTTAATCATTTTCAAAACAATAAATATGTGACTATGGAACTAATAATATATATAAAAAAAAGTAACTATTTGATGCAATTTGTTTTCATAAGTTATTTATAGTACACGGGAAGTGGAGACTAAAAGTTTATTACAAAATTGAATAGTTACAATAAAAATATATTATATTATAAAATAAAATGAAAAAGTTAGTAGGTTAATATGTATTTTTTTAAGTATACTTATATATAATGGTGACCTTAACAAAATAGTACATTTTTATCTTAGTGACTTGTTAATCATTATGGATTCAAATATGAAAACGGTCATTTTGCAAAAAATTCAAATGTTTTTATAAATAGGTAGGGTCATAGGCTTATATTTAAAGTTTAATATAGTTTCGTCCCTAGCTATAAGTATCTTGGTAACAAAGAATGCATAACAATTTTAAATAATAAATAATTGAATATATAGCAAAAATATATATTCTCTTTTGTTTAAATAGAAAGCCATAGATTAAAAGGTCATTAAATAATCTTTAATAATTTTACAATTTGTTTTAAATATTTTCATTTCATTATAACCTAATTGTTTTATTTAAATATGTTTCAATATATACTTTTCTTATTGGGTTTGGCTATATGCCATAATACTAAATATATTATCCGTTACTCGCTTTGAAGTCTCAAGCACTCAACAGATTCCATCATTCGTTCGTTTGAAGTTGTCTATTTTCTTGTTTGATGGTCATTCAACATCTATGATAATGAACCACATAAAGCTCACTTTTTGAAAGCAAGAGACACTAAGTTATCTTATCTGAGTCACTATGCTTTTAATGATATTATTCTAGGTAAGTCGAGTCTTGAGTTGTCGAACCGAGAGTTAAGGTTCTGCTTTTACTTACCCATATAATGTTGTATATGTCTCTTCCTAACTATATTAGGATTTTTGTTATAGAAGAGTTGTCACTTATTGAACTAAAGATTGAGAAAGTGAGGCTAAGACATAGCTGACAATTACTTCGAGGATTACACCACTACTAATATATCTGCCCATAAATATAAATATAAGATATAAGATATTGTTTTAAAATTATATATAACATATTTTCTCACTGCTTTAAATTTATTAAAAAAACAGTAAAGAGAGATTAGATAAGTGCTGAGATGTACTCAAATTTGAGATTCTAAACAAATTTTAACGACAAAAAAATATGTCAGAGTAGCATTCGATCTCAATGGTCTCCTCATTTATATATATATATATATATATATATATATATATATATATATATATATATATATATATATATAATATATAATATAAAATATGGGGCGTATCCAGAAAAAAAGTTAATTATGAGATATGAGAGAAATAAATAAAATGCGTAAGATTAAAAATAATAACTTAAATTAAAATAATTCACTTAAAGATATCATGTATTTCATTCACCGTAACTTACCTGCAACCCTACCTCCACCACTGACGGTCACCACCCCCACTACCGCCATCGTCGTTGCCACCGCTGTTACCACCATCACTGCTGCCACAACCACAATCATCGCGATCACCACTCTATCATTGTTGCCACCACCGCCTCTGCCATGACCACGACAACGACAACGGTGATGGTGGTGGCTGTGGACAATGGTGGCGAGACTGACAGTGGTGGGGATAAGAGTGATGTTGAGGGTGGGCTGAAGGGGTAAGTTATGGTGTAGGACGTATATGATATCTTTAAGTGAGTTGTTTTAATCTAAGCAATTATTTTTAATCTTATGTTTATTATTTATTTCTCTCATATCTCATAATAAACTTTTTTTTCTCACTGGATATAAGTGATTAATCTCAACCATTAATTTTTATTTCACCTTTGAAGTTGAATGAAAATAGTCTCTTTGTGAGCACATTCTTAGTAAAAGGTCTTGAGGATCCTCTCTCTTGATGAATCTCTTCCTAGTTGGTTTTTATCAATGGTTCTTTCCCTTGTGGCAAACCTAAACACTTTAGCTTATCTCTCTTTGAGAGTGGCGCCCCACCTCCATTTTCTTTCCCCTCCATCATCCATTTCATGGTGCTTGGAACCTCAAGGAGAAAGATCAAGGGGAATGCAAAAGTTTTTTGCATCATTTGGTATCAGAGCCAACTCCATGAGGTTCTTTTCTAGTCTTAATTTTCTTTAATTTTTTCCAGCTTTTCTTCTTAGTATTCTTGTTGTTTTCTTTATTTTTTCTAGCTTTGATTCTTGTCATTTAATTCCTTTTATGTCTTGTTAGTTTATTTTTTTGTAGTTTTCATTTTATTCAATTTATTTCCTAGTTTTTATTGCTTTCTAGATTCAATTTTTCTTGTTCTTTTCCATTGAATCTTTATATGTTTCCTTTAGGATTGTTTCTTTAATTTTCTGCCCAACTTTTTATTTTTTTCCTTATTCTTATGCAAATCCTAAGAAGGTCATTGTAATGACTTCACAAAATTTGTGAAGGAAGCCACACATTGTGGTCTTGATTTTTGGATGCACATTGTTCTTCTTGTTTGAGTTTTTAATTCTATTTTCCTGCACCTATTATTCTGTTTTTCCAGCCCTTTGTTCTCTGTTTTGGGTGTATATTTCTGGGTATTTTGAGTCATTTAATTTCAGTTTTTAATCTTCCTAGTTGTGTCTTAGTTGGTCATGTTGTAGTCCTTTTATTGTCTCTTAATTCTACATAGTTTTGCCTTTTATTTTTACCATAAAAAAAGTGTGTTTCTCTCTTGGAATTGAGCATCAAAGGGGTAATGCCTCTTGATCTTGTGTCCTTGAGTCCCACATGCTTTAGATCATAGCATGTTTCAAAAAATATTTTCTCAAAATTTGCTCAATTCTTCCTAGAGTCTTTTTTTTTTTTGTGTTAGTAGTTTAAAGTTTTGTGCTAGTCTTTGGTGAATTGCTTTTGCTGGCTGTTTTGGGATCATTTGGGCATGTATTTGGGCTGTAATCCTTGAGAAATTAAGTTGGCCTAAGCTCATTAAGTATCTCATTTAGTGACTTCTTTGTTCACCTAAATTTACTAGTGCATCTTGAACTACTTTGCTTTCTTTGGTTTGTACTTTTTTATTCAATTTTGTGGTTGTCCATCTATTTTTATTCAAGCACCTATCCTCATTACACTCCTTATCATATTTTTGTTAGAATTTTGTTAAGAGGTATAGCAAAAGTATTTAAAAAAAAGAAAATAAATCAAAACAAGTAAAAAAGAAAGTGGTAGAAAAAGTGTTAAAAAGAAAAAAAACATAAAAATTTTAGTGCACCTCAAGTTGCTTCAATTTGTTTAAAGGAGTGTTTAAAATTCATGAATCTTGCTTGAAATACTTTGTCTATGATTCAGTCATAACCATTGAAAAATTATGCAAATCATTGATCAGTTTTGTTGTGTCTTTTTATTTTTTAGTCCATTCTAATCTAGACACATTCTAGGTTTTATTTTGTGTCCTTACTTTCTTTCTACACCTTTTATTTTTTGCTTGTCCTTATTGGCTTTCTTTGAGTTTGTTTAAATAAATTCTTTCCACTTGGATGTGTACCTATTCTTGTTAGTTCTTTTCTTGTTTTTCTGCTTTCAAAATCTTGGTTCCCTTGGTACTTGTTGGACGATACTTTCTTGGTTAGGTGACCATTTGTTGAAACTTCCACAAGAGTAGCATCCTTAGGAAGTGTTGATTTAAGCCAAGGAAGAGAAAACTTGAAGAGGAGGCCAAGACTTGAGTGAAACACTTGGTGAGGAGCATTAGAAGAAGGAGCATTCAAAACTTCTTTTAGTTTCTTGTATTTTTAAATTGGGTATATTTTCTTAAAGGCCTTTTTTAATTAGAGGTGTTGGATGCCCATAAGGGTCACCTCTTTTGTGTGTAATAAACCTTAGTTTCTCGTTTTAGTGTGGATATGGAATTGGTACCTCTTATTCATACTTAGGAGCACGTTAGAATCCTTTAGCTTTGCTTTAAATTTCTTTATTTGGTTTCAACATTTAGGAAAATGCTTAAGTTCTAAAGGCTTAACTCACTTTTAGTTGAGAAAACTTCAAAAAGAAAAAAGTGTTTCTTGCATTTTACTTAGTTCCATAGGCTTTGCACTATTAAATGTCATCACACACATCTAAAAGTGTTAGGAATGTTAATAAAAGTAAGGAAGATAAAAGAGAAAAAGAATGGGAGGAATATATGAAAAGATTAAAAAGAGAAAATGAAGAGTATGAAAAAGAAAGAAAAGAAAGAGAGGAGAAAAGAAAAAAATAAAGAGAAGAATATAGGAGACAAAGAGAAGAGAGGGAATGAATAAGACAAGAGAGAAAAGAGCAAGAGAAAATAGAAAGAGAAGAGAGGGACCAAAGAGAAAGAAAAGAAAGAGAAAAAGAGACACAAGAGAGAAAGGGAAGCAAGAGAAAAAGAAAGAGAAGAGAAAAGAGAAAAAGAGAAAAGAGAGAAAGAAAGAGAAAAATAAGAAAACAAAAGAAAAGAGTTAGAGAGAAAAGAGAGAAGAGAAAGGAGAGAAAAAGAGAAGAAAGAATTGGAAAAGAGAGAAAAAGAACAAAAGGAGTTAGAAAGAAGGGAAGAAAAGAAGATACAAAAAAAGAGAAATGCCTATAAGAGCTCTTGTGGTAACATTTACACACGTTATAGAGACTTAGAAGAGCCTAGAATAACCCATGACATTCATGCTTCTTCTAGTAATAAGGAAAACCCTAAGAGACATCCTAAGAAAAAGACAAACCTTTCTATAATTAAACCCAAAAGAGAGTCATCCAAAAGAAAGCATATTGAGAGAAAACCCTTGAGTATGAGTGACACCCCTACCACTAGTTCGAGCACTCGTTCTCGAAGTCCTAAATGTCTTAAGTGTTTAGAAAAAGGGCACATTGCTTTGTTTTTCCCCAAAAGAAAAAGGACTTTATGGGATTTCCTTGACTGAGTTTCTGGGTTTTCAACCGCTCGAAAGGCTAGTTAAAATGGGGAACATAAAATGAAAAAGGTACTCATTCATGTGATGATCTCTTCAAAGTAAAACAACTTCTTAGAAGTCATCCTTGTAAGGAAACTCAAACACAAAGAGAGAATGTTTTTTAAACAAGATACAAATTTTTGGGCAAAACTTGTTCTCTCATTGTGGATGGTGGATCATGTTGTAATTTTTGTAGCACAAGGGTGGTGGAAAAGTTATCACTTACTACTACTCCTCATCCTTCACCTTATTCTTTGCATGGACTTAATTATGAAGATGGTGTAGTAGTAAGAGAGCAAGTAGAGATTAGCTTCTCCAGAGGGAAGTATCGCGACAAAGTGTTATGTGATGTAGTCCCTATGGAAGCTAGTCACATGTTGTTGGGAAGGCCATGACAACATGATAAGGAAACTTTGGACAATGGCCTCACTAATAAAATCACTCTCTCTCATAAAGGGAAAAAGATTACCTTACTTCCTCTTACCCCTACCGAGGTTATGGAGGATAGAAGGATCCGGAAGCTTAAGAGAGAGAGGGATAAAAATGAAAATAAAGTTGTTGGTAGGCAGACTGAGTTTAAGGAAGATCCGCCTTTGCCTTCAAAGGAGGTTCTCTACATAGAAAAATTTTCTTGCCAACTCTTACAAAAAGAACAAGTTGAATTTGAGGATGTGTCTATACCTTTTGAGCACCTTGATCCACACCCTCAAGTCCAACTTTATGAGTGCTCCATTCCACTTAGATTAGTCTTACCTACTATTTTAAAACCTTTGAGGCTAGTATCTAGTGTAATAGGAGAAAGATGGGGCACTACTATGTGGAGGCACATTCACACTAAAATATTTTCAAATTTTAGTGCCAAACTCCACTACCTCATTCCTAAGAGGTCTCCTTATAGACTTCTCACTCCCCCTAAAATCACTTGTCTGCATATACTTACTACTTTTCTTATTTTCTTGCAGACTTTGGAAAAGAGGAAGAAAGGCCTCAGGATTTGAGGTCAAATCATCTCCAAGGGGGAGGAGATGATACAATCCCACCTAGCATGCATCATGGCTAGGAGGACTCAAGAAAAGAGGAGATGATACAATCCCACCTAGCATGCATCATGACTAGGAGGACTCAAGAAAGGCATGACATGGATGAAATCTCATTGAAGATTCGAAGCCATAGTCTTCGTTATTTTTAGCTTGTAAATATTTTATTTTAATTAGCTAAATAGGAGAGTATTTTTAATTCCCTTAAGGCCATGTATTTTCGGCCATCTTCTTAGTTTATAAGGTATAGGTATCTTTAGTTAAAAAAGAGGAGTAAGCTTAGAATAGGTGCATAAGTTAATACATGATTTTGGGATAGCCCACTCACATTAGGAGATGCTAATTGCACCCATAAGGGGTGAACTTAGGTGCCTCACTTAAGGCCTAACACTTGGGTTAATTAGTCTTAATCCTAATTAAGCCCAAGTCCCACATTGCCTAAAAAAGTGTGCCCAAGCTCTCCCATTCGCCTATATATACTCATTCCCCCTCATTGTAAAATTTCACCTTTGAAGTTCAATGAAAATAGTCTCTTTATGAGCACATTCTTAGTAAAAGGTCTTGAGGAATCTCTTCCTAGTTGATTCTTATCAAGGGTCCCTTGTGGCAAACCTAAACACTTTGACTTATCTCTCTTTGAGAGTGGCACCCCACCTCCATTTTTTTTCCCCTTCATCATCCATTTCATGGTGCTTGGAACCTAGAAAGATCAAGGGGAGTGAAAAACTTTTTTGCATCATTTGGCTTATCTCTCTTACTTTGTCATCATGACCACTCTGCTACTCACTGTACCCTCTACTTTTGCACCTTGCCAACCTCCTCAACAACCAACATTGCAGTATGAACCCAACAATATTAAAGCAAAATACATGAAGGGGTTGGGACAAACCAAGGGGGTTAAACACCAGGGAAATGTATAACCATGGGACACGAGCTCATATATAAGAGAACATGACACCATCTTCAACCCAAAACCTTAATGCATTAGGTTATGAGTCTTTCTCCCTTATATATTACTCAACTTCCAAATTTCTTACCAATGTGGGACTTCAACTCACACTTGCACTCCAACAATCTCCCCCTCAAGTGTGAGTCCCTTCCACATTGTAAACTCCCCCTGTGGAGGCATACATTTAATGACATGTCTCCTGAGACCCTTTGTCAGGAAGACTTTCGATAAAGGAAATCCACCGTCAACTTCAACCTTATGGGACACGAGCTCATATATAAGAGTACATGACACTACCTTCAATCCAAAACCTTAAAGCATTAGCTTATTTATTACTCAACTTCCCAATTTCTTATCAATGTGAGACTTCAACTCACTATTGCACTCCGACAAAGATTTCACTTTTTTTCCTCTTATTCCCTCTTCTATGAACTTAGGGATTTAATTCCACAGGTATAATGAGTTTTTTTTTATTATCAATATTTAGTTGCACGGTCCTTTTAATATGATTTTCTTTGTCAATATTTCACTACTTAGACTTTTATTGAATTTGGCCATGTAAATCCAGCCACATGAACATAACTTGTTAAAATTTTCATCAAATTTAGTAAGGTAAACCGTAAATAAAATTTTTTAATTGAATTTATCCCTTCATTAATTTCAAACATAATTAGTATAAATTTTCTTTATTAAAAAATATATAATTTGAAACTTAACGTAACTTATAATGAAATTCATCATAATTACTAAAATATTTTATCCTTAAATGATAAATATAAATATTTATTAGAGAAAAAATTAATTAGATGTTGCATTTATTTAATTCTAAAGATTTAGGACACAAATTGTGAGATGTTTTAAAATTTTTCTCTAAAGGGATTGCACTATTAACTCCAAATTAAATTAAAAAACGTACTAAATCAAACTTTATAATTATGAAAATTTTTTATGCTACATCCAATCACGATATTTAATTTATCCTAAGTTTGTTGACTCTACCAATTAATACTTTAAAAGTCAATAAAGAGATATAATTAAACATCAATGTAAAAGTCTTTTACACGGTTAGTGTATACTAATTAAACTCTTATAGAAATCTAAATTTCTATATAATAAATTTATAATCTTAATTTTATAATTTAATTAAAATAGTCACTAATAATAACAAGATTTTTATTAGAGAAAGAGTAAATAAGATGTGACATTTTTTTAATCCTGAAGTTTTGAAACACAAGTTGGACAGTTTGATGTTTTAAAACCTCCCTCCAAAATGATAGCTTGAAGAAAAATAATTTTCTACAAGAATAAAAGATGTTATATCAATAACATCTTGGCATAAAAAAAGATTAATAACATAAATAAAAAATCAACACATAAATATTCTCAATAAAGAACCACCTAAACTATGATTATCTACTATACATGGAGATACGTAGGAGTAGAAGACAATTTTTGTTGAACCAAAAAGATAAAAAAAATTAAAAATGATAAAATAAAATAATAATAATTTTTTTAAAATAATAAATCCAGTATCAATCATAAAAAAATTTCATTTTTTTATAAAGAATTAGTATGTATGTCATAAGGGTGAAATAAATATTTTTAAAATTATCTAATTTTGCACATTTAATTAAAGGTAATTGTCTCGGGACGAATGTTGTAAGGTGTTAATAACTTTTCTACACGTAATTGACTTCCGAATTCAAAATCTGGTTTTGTAAACCACTTTTCCTTAAAGGTTTTTTCAATATTTTTCTAAATAAATATTAGTGGTGACTCCTGATTTTTACAATATTTGTTGTCATCCTGTCGATACCCATATGTCAATGATGTATAATTATAATTTTCAGATATTCTTCTCTTTCCTCTCTCACTAATGTAGAATATTAATATAATTATAATTAATATGATTATAAATATTAATTATGTATAATAATACTTTATAAATTATAATTATGTTAATATAATTTACATATTGATGTAATGTATATTTTATAAAAAAATCAAGATAAATTTATATTTAGTTGAAAATTATTTTTTAGTTAAAAATAAAATAATTTTAATTCGAGGTAAGTTGTTATAGGAAATTTATTTTTAAAATTATTATTATACATAATTATTATTTATATAATTATATTAATATTCTACATTTATGAGAGAAGAAAGAGAAAAAAGTTTAAAAAATTAATGTTGATGATATAGGAGAAAGAAAAGAAGTAGTGATAATAATTATAATACAGAAAAGTAAATGTGTAAAAGAAATAGTTATTTAGCAAAATATCCCTAAATTAATTTATTTTAAAAAAGAGTTTAATTGGTATGCCAGTTTAGGGTAAAAGATTTTTACATTGACATGCAATAATGATTTTTCATTTATCTGACCTTTTGAAGTAGTAATGAGTAAAGTCAACAAATTTACCATGAATAAAAGATTGTGATTGAATGTCAATTACACTAAAAATGTATACCAATTAAACTCTTTAAAAAATGAGATAGTTGATTATTTTGTCTATAAAATAATTGGTTGAGAGTGCTAACATACTCCAACTGAATTGGTGCATGGTTATTTTTTTTTTCTCTCTCTCTATATATAAATGTGCACGGATAAGAGAGTTTTGTAGCGTTCAATTATATCATAAATAAAGGAGTGTGATTGAATCTTAGCGTAAAACTTTTTAAACTGACAACACATACTAATTAAACTTTATACATAATTCATTATATTTTATTAATAATTCCTTTATTATTTTATAATTATCTTATCTATAAATTAATTCAATTTTAAAATTAAGAAAATTTTTAGATTATTTTCACAAAAATAGATTTTTTACCATAAAAAATAAAATATAACATAATTTAAATAACGCGTCATAAATACCTTAATTAAAATAATAATATATAAAAGTTTTGTAACCTAAACAAAAATATTTATTAATTATTACATCTAACAAATTTTCAAATATACTCCACAAGACCACCTTCAAGTTAAAAATCAAGTCTTTAATCATGAACTTTTCTTCTTCTAAGTAAGTATGATTCAAGAACAGGATAAAGATCGCCATACATATGAATTGGGTGATATATGATTTTTTTATGTCATTTATTTTTTTATTCTTCAACACTTTTTTAGGAAAGACAGATAATCGAGTGGTCCCAACTAAATACACCCATTTTAATTAATCTTTCCCTTTCTTCTTTTCTTTCTTTTTTTTTTTTTTTTGAAAATCTCGTATCGTTTAGTTATATGACGAAACAATAGTGCATAAATCATACGTAAATCTCATCTTATCTCAATTTTATTATTTCTTATATTTTAAAACTTATTTTCTCTCACAACTTGGATTCAATCAAAAGATGGTTCATAATTAGATCGATATTTTTTCATTGGTATTCTTATAGAAAGATAAAACCTTGGTGGTTGATGACATTGAAATGTGGACTTGATTGATTAGGAATAAAAACAATGAGATGATATTCATAAGCATGTACCTGTAACCAAAAATCTATGATTTGTTTTGGAATCGGGGGCTAGTAACGTAGCATATTAGGTGAGGAAGCACTGACAGGGGTACCTCTCAAAGACCCCAAAAAAGTAATGGAACTTCAGTACATCACGTGATTCGTGTCAAGTGTTGAAGGTGAAAGTGCCAAATTTATGTACATCCACAACACAAGGAAAGGAAGCTATAGGATTTTCTTTTATGCCTCGAAGCAAGAAATATGATAGAGATGGATATATAAGGCTGAATTGAAGCGACTAGAAACCAACTTGTACTTTGACGCCAGCATCACCTTTCACTTGCAAAGGCAGTTTAGCCAAACAAGTAGAAAAGAAAGGAAAAGGAAGAAGTAGCCCTTTTTCCGTTTCCAATATCCATTGTAGTGAATGGCCGCTAAAAGGACCTGCCATTTCCTTCAAGACCATTCAAACTCTCACACCATGGGTCAGTGGGACCCTATAATTAGAATAAAATGAATAATTTTGCTGCTAATTGGATTCTGATTTGAATTGCATTCTTTTCTGCTTTGTCTAAAGTTGGTAGGGATTCTGAGAAACCCTTATGATTAAGGAATAAGAAATGTCGAGAGATATTAAAGATCCTACTTAATCATACCCTAAAGCAGTCAATTAAAGTGTGACAACTTAATGATTAAGTTCATAGAAACTTATGAAAAACATCTTATACGTCCATACTAGCATGATTACCGTGTTACATTACTAGCATGACCACTAACAAGTTGGCAGGAACTAATCACATCTCATATTTTGTTGTCTTCTATAAACCTTGGCTTTCCTGATTCTATTACTGTCAATCGCTATCATAGAATTTTCAGAATGAAGATTTTTGTCTGGAGCGCAGTCTATACTGGAAATCATTCTTAAGCTCAACCTTTGTTGCGCTATAGGAGAACTTTAGAAAAAGGGTTTTTTGCTCAAATGTGGGATTTTAATAGAAAAGAGAAAATAATAGTAAAATATTCAACACCTGCTTTTTGCTCAAATCCTCTGAGATATTATTCACTTGTGCTTGTCATAATCGTTCAAAATTAAATATAATCTTGCAGTGGCCAGCGGTTGTGCATATTTAGAGGCCAACGTGACGCTTTTCCTAAGAACAAATCGTAATTGCTTGGATTAATATTACCACTTATTTTACTCCTGACTGTTCGACATTTGCTGCTGCCATAATTGCAGTAATATTATAATATTAAATCTACCTACTGCTACTTTGAAGACACGCACATATATGCAGACGTACAACAAAAATTAGATAGATCCACCAGAATTGAAACATGAGCATTTCAATTAATTATAGAAGTGCCTCATCTTTTAAAAGCTACATCCTCTGTCTCTCCAATTAATGTATATGTTTTTGCACCAATAGAAAAGGATTAACTGTATACAGCATTCAAATACAATATATTCAAATTTTATTTATGTTATATTCAAATTCTAATTATGTGATTTACTTGAATACAATGGCAATTAAAATAAATTGAGCTATTTATGAACTAATTGATTTTACTTAATTAAATACTTGGATGAGTTTGTTGCTCTACAAAATAATTTCAAACTTAATTTTAGATATTATTTCACTAGCAAATTAATCAAACTCAAATATTAACTTTAAATAAAAGAAAATAAGAAATATAAGTCAGACTCCATATATTTTATTTGTGTAGAAACCAAAAGCTTTTAAGTGAGGAAAGTTGACACATTATGAGTTGAGCAGAAGATGAAAATGCATGAATAATTGATCTGAAAATAGAGGAGGGGTGTGAGATTGATTGGTTAAAAGTAAGTGTAGCAATATGAGGAAGCAATAGTTGGGCTTACCCAGGTGCAAGTTAAATCAATAGGACTGTTGGTTGGTGGCGTTGTAGATGTCATTGAATACAAAGGACAGAAGCAAGTGCAGAGAGCAGTGTGTTACGTTTCCCTTCAACATGGGTAGCTCACCCATTCAATTCAATGTCTGCCCAATAAGACCACTTCTCACTTCTGTCCTCCACTTGTTATCCATGTTAGATAATTCCCTCACTTAAGTTAAAATTAACTGCTATTTTAGATTCACCTTCAAATGAAACCCACCAACTTATTCATCCAAAACTCCTTCACGCCTCTTTCTCTCTCTTTGCCAAACCTCAACACAATTTTATTATTTCAGTATTATATAATAAAATTAGTTTAATTAATATACACTCACTTTTCCACTAATATCTAATTATATCTCTTAATTCATATAACTTTTAAAATATTGATAGAAACAAATTTATCATAAATTAAAGATTATGATTGAATGTTAGTATAATTTTACACTTTAATAAAATTAGCTTTGATAGAATAAAAGAGTATAAATACAGTCAATAAAAAAAGTTATTGGAAATAATTATAAATTACAATTTTTTAATTTCTTAAAAACAACTCAAAATTTGTGAAAAAAATCATTATCAAATAATTAGAATGTTCCTAAAAAAGATTAATTTTTTAAAACCAGTTAAAATTATTATTCTCAAACAATCTCTAAAGAGATAGTTTTAATTATGAAAAAAATTATATATTACTTATTTTCTTAAGACTATAAATAAATTATAGTTAAATCTTTAATTTTAGTTTATATTAATCTTAAAATTTTCAAATAATTTCAATGGTATTCTCGAGGTAGTTGATGGATCAGAAAATTTAACCTTTTTAATTGTCATGATAAATACCGGATAGAGGAGAGATACCTTAATTACCTGTGGATCATCATCGTATATAATCTGATTGATATATATAGTAATTTGATTTGGTAAAAAATATCATGCAGTATTTTTTCCATAAAAAAAAATTATTACATGTTTTTTTTAACACAAAAATAACATGTTAAATGTGGTTACATTGGAGCATATCTATTTGGTATTCTTGAAGGTTGATTTTAAAATCAAGATATCTTGATAAGATCAACCATCAGAGAAAAAAAGTTCTCCAAATAGAGATCTTGTTCTTCTACTAGAACAAACAAGATTAACTCACTATTTAAAAAATAATAATTTTTTATTGTCTGTCTTCTCAATCCAATATTTAAAAAAAACCATTGTGGGATCCACTAAAAGTACTCTAAGATCATAAAATGTGATATTCCATTAAAATAAAAAATGAAATTGATCTTCAAATTGGGGGTCCATAAAAAAATGAGTTAAGATAAAAAAACTTAGAACTTGATTGATTTGATTTTGTTTTTTAGTTTTTCAAAAGAATTTTCAAGAATAGTTTTCAAAAAAGTTAAGATAAAAAAACTATTTTTGGAAAGAAAAGAAAAAAAACTAGTTTGGTAAGTATTATTTAAAAACTGTTTTGAAGATGTAAAAATGGAAAAATTTGTTCATATTTATTAAAATTTCATTAATGAAAAGTAAAAAATAAAATATTTTGGTTTTATTTTGAGTCCAAACGAGTTTTTTAGTTTTTAAATACTAAAATTTTTAAGTATTTAAAAACTAAAAAAATCGTTTGGGTAGTGTTTTCTGAAAACCGTTCTTAAAAACTAAAAAACAGGAACAAGTAAAAGTAGTTTTGCTTTTTATTAATTAAATTTTAATAAATACGAACAAGTTTTTCCATTTTTACATCTTCAAAACAGTTTTCAAATAACAGTTACCAAACAAGTTTTCTTTTCCTTTTGTTCCCAAAAACAGTTTTTAAAAACTATTCTTGAAAACTCTTTTCAAAAACTAAAAAACAAAACCAAATCAATCAAGCTCTTAATCTTTTGTCAGAGATGTTCTTAATAATCATTAATGTATAACATCTAAGTAATGTATTAATATATTATTAATATATTACTATTAATATTTTTGTATTCAATAAATATTATTTTTAATTATATAATTAAAATTTATAATATATAAATATTTTTATATAATTTGTTAAATAAATTATATAAATTAGATATATATTTTCAATAAATAATGTACATTATAGTATAAATTTATTTTTAATTATTGAAATTTAATTTAAAGATAAAAATAAAAAGGTAATATGAAATAATTGATAGAGAAATTGAAATTTATTTTAGATAGTAATTATATGTTTTTAGTGCATATAAGTGTGAATAAAATTGATTTTGAATTAATGTAATTGTTTTTGTAAAATTAATTTGGATAAAATTAATTTTGAGATAATATGATTTATGTTAAATGTTTTTATTATAAAAATAAGTATAATTTATTATAAAATTCTTCACCAACGTACAAATTACTCTAAGTTATTTCAATTTAGAATAAATTTTCAATCAATAATTAATTATGAATTTTTTTTAGAGTGAAATTAAACCGGTTAAGTTTTATTTTAAATCAATTTCTAAGACCATATCAATTTTCGAATATGAAACTATGTTGTTTTTTTTTATAAGTTAAAAAATATTATTAATAAAATAAAAAACACAAATTGTGTCTATTGAAAATTATAAAAGCAAGTACAATAAAAGGAGTTAGTTTATAAACTCCTAAGAAAAAGGGAAATAAAAATAAAGAAAAAGTATTGTGCACCATTATCGTAATATATTCAGAATAAATCACAATCTTTTATCTAAGATAAGTTTGTTAATTTTACTTATTAATATTTTAAATATTATAAATTATTTTACATTATGACTCATTAAAATATGCATGTTATATATAAAATATTCAAGTATATATAAAAAGGAGAGAAATATTAAAAATATCTAATAAGAAAAATGAAAAGTGACAAATTTCCATTTTTTTAATTATGTTATCTAATTTATAATATATACGTAAATGATATGGATATTATTTTAAAATTTATGACTAATATAACTAATAAAAATTTGAAGGACCAAAATTAAATTTATTCATATTTACGACGATTAAAATATATTTTATTATTTTTTGAATACTTATGATATTTATTAATTTATTTACAATAGTAAATATCGATTGTTCTTTCTAATTTCTGTTTGGTTGCTTTTAATTTGGAATTTATTTACAATAGTAAATACTGAAACCTGGAAAGGTATTGCATCTGTTTGGCCTTATTTTAACTTCTGTTATAAATATAACTGGCATGGAAGATTGGGATATTCCACTGCTACAACATTTTATTTCAAGGTCAGCCGTCATTGAAAACCAATCCTATCCTCCTCCTATGGAGTATTATGCAATAGAGAAGCTTGCTTGGACTCTTAATCCTGATGGCCAATTGGCTGTAAAATCGGCGTATAATTTCCTGGTGAATTCCATCATTAGCAGCAGCATATTAACTGGAGGAAATTTTGAATTAGAAATGGCCCCTCTCAGTGAAATTTCTAATTTGGATCCTTCAACATGGCTTAAACCAAATATCTTGAGAAACAAATGCTCTATTTCAGATTCGATACATGTCCATTATGAGTTTTCTATGCTAAAACTTCCCTGCATATATTGCATGATTTTTCATTATAATATTTCCAAATTTTTCAATTCAAATCTTACCGATTTGAAACCTAGGCAGGCATCAATTGTTCTTATCAAAACAATTCTTAAATAAGTCTTCGAGCTCTTTTTCAACGGATAGGAATAGGTGGGTATCTTTAGAGACTTCAACATCCAAAGGTAGTAATATATACAAGGTGAAAATATATAATAAGATGATACATGAATTTTGTTGCATTGTCCACATATATAGGAGTTATTAAGGATAAAAGTTATGAATATAATTATATCTTTATAGTTGTGGTTAGCTCTCCGAGATATTAGTTATATCTTTTGGGTTATTGTTAGCTCTACTAGATACGTGGAATTAGGGAAGACAATGATACTAGCTTATGATACCTGCCTCGTTCTCGCTTGATTTTGACAAAGAAAACTTGCATTGTTGGTTTTCGCCTTCGTCCTCACCTAAGACAATTGGGGATAGGGATGAGTGTGGGTTTGCTAGTCTCATCCCCGCACCCGCCCCCACCTTGCTTCTATGTTTTACATATAATTATGTAATTATGTTAAACAAAAACTCACATGTGTGTACAAATCTACACTCTTATGAATCCTTAAAACTAAAATATAATTAATAACTTAGCATATAATTTATTTAATAATTAATAAATTAAATATAAGTAATAAATTAGCATATAATTTATTTAATAAATTATAAGTAATTTAAATATAAATTATAAAAAATAATATAATAGGATACTTACGAGGATACCCAAACTCAAAAATATCCGACGAGATTAAAATTTCATATCTGTCTTCTTTATACCCATCCTTGTCCCTCACTTTCCAGGGGTGGGGATGGGGAGGGCAAACTCGGT
The DNA here is from genome assembly GCA_037954015.1 of Psophocarpus tetragonolobus. Taxonomy (NCBI): domain Eukaryota; kingdom Viridiplantae; phylum Streptophyta; class Magnoliopsida; order Fabales; family Fabaceae; genus Psophocarpus; species Psophocarpus tetragonolobus. The sequence goes on along the minus strand of CM075688.1, from coordinate 38,734,280 downwards.
CCCACCCTATTACCATCCCTATGAAGAATATGCATATTTGAAGAATCTTGAGTGTATTTGATATCTTGAAAGATGGTTAGGATGTGTTATCCTTTGGAGTCTTAGGATGAGGTATTGGAGTCAGGTAGGTACACTACCAATTTGTTTTCTAGGCATTCTAGATGGGGTATTTTTTTTTTTGTGTGTCTATATAGTCAATCTGGTATTTTAGAAACAAATTTTATAATTAGAATTGTATGGAAGTGGTAAGCAATGCCAAATTTATGAGCTAGGATTTGCCCTAGAAGCATGGAAACATGGATATTCCGTTACTTCCTCTTGTCAAAATTGTACTAGATGCGAAGGCCGGTGCGACACGAGTATGACATCGCATCATATTTGTTGTCTTTGGCTAGACACGACTCAACCTATGGATATGCTAGAAGACACAGTAGATATGGCGATGGATACCACAAATTCGAAGAAAAGAAAAAAAATTATTTAAAATTTTAAAAATCAAATATTACAAAAGATAGATTTGAACCTAATTATACCGCTTTTCTTTTGCCTATAAGTATTAAGCTTTGTACAAAATCACTCATAGTCATTGGTTATACACTTGCACACAAGTCTCATCGTTGCAGGTTTGCAACACCATTTTGATTAGAGAGTGCCGCCGTGACTGTTGTGCATAGAACAACTGTCATCTCACATAACTAGTCGTTGTGCTGCAAACATTGAATTCGTGTCACCATCCAACAACACATAGCTATCACCCACCATCGAGCCACTGCCGCACGTAAAGCTTAGACAGTGAAGACTACACAGTATTTTACCTTATTTTGTTGTGATGTTTATGATTTTCGCTTTGCCTTTCACCGTTTTGCACTTCGTCGTTTGCCTTTCATCATTTCTAAATTATGTTTTTTACTCAAAAGTTGAAACAATGGATTTGATGCCTGGTTTTGGTTTTCCTTATGCCCTTCCACCAAAACATCAAAAATAATTTGTGGTTTTAATATTCAAAATATGTGGTTTTTCTTATGCCCTTCTACCAAAAATTCAAAATAACCATAAGATTTCAATAAACGGTTCAGATTAAGTTATTGAGTAAACAAGCTCACGTCGTTTTCTAATATAGGAACTTTCCCACAAATTCTTAACCTTTCATTACCCCTGCAGAATTCTTTACAAGGTTGTCACCACCACTACCCCATTGCCACAATACCATCGTCATCGCCGTTGGCAGTGGGGGAGTAAAACATACATAATCTGTCATGATTTAAAACCCTAATTAAATTGAAAAAAAAAACATGAAATTGAGAATAGAAAGAATTCAATAAATATAGAGTGGTATAATAAGAAAGGAGAGAAAAACAAAATAACACAAAAGTCGATGGTGTTTTAAATTCAAAAGAGAATAAAGCAAATTGTGTTTTGAAGCACTTGTTCTTTCACTGTAATTATAGAGTGTTACCAATTTGAGTTCACATCACACATTCACATTTTTGTCTCTTATTTGTTATTGGGAACAAAATAATGTCATCACCGTCATTGCCACTACTGCCATTGTTAGCAATGGTGGTGGTGGAGTGAAGATGGTGGTGACTTTGTAAAGGATTTTTCAGGGTGACGAGAGTGATCTGTTAAAAGCTTGTGAAAAGATTTCTATATGAGAGAACCACATAAGTTTGTTTAATTAACAACTCAATCTGAGCCGTTTACTAAAATCTTAATGTTATTATTATGTTTTTTCATTTCTCACTGTAACCATTTTTTTTCACTTGAGTTGTCCTCTATATAAATAGATATGGATATCTAGTGAGAGATTTAAATTTATATGAGAGTGAGAGAAACAAATCTCAACCATTGATATAAAAATTAATGGTTGAGATCAATAACTCATTATCTTTCTTCTAGCATTTATTATTTGTCCTATTTTTCTCTCTCCTTTCTTAATGACTGAGATTTTTCAGATATTCTTCTCTTTCCCCTCTCAATGGCTAATATTTGTTTCTCTTACTCTCGTATAAATTTGACTTTCTCACAAGATATGTCTTATATATATAGAGAGAGAAAGTTTAATTGGTATACACTGACAGTATAAAAGACTTTTACACCAACATTCAATCATATCCCTTAATTTATATGACTTTTAAAGTAATAATTGGTAACGTCAACAAACTTACCATAAATTAAGCAATATGATTGGAGATCAGTGTAAAATTCTTTACACTGTCAGTGTATACCAATTAAACTCATATATATATATATATATATATATATATATATATATATATATATATATATATATATATATATATATATATATATATATATATGGTGGTGGCGGTAGTGACCACAATGGTGGCAATAGTGACATAATGGTGGTGGTCGGCTAATGCATTGCATTTTTTAGCTGTTTTTAGTTTTTATTTTAATTAAAATTTTATCTATTTTTATGTTATTTAGGTTCAATATTTGCATTTTAGGTGTTTTTAATTATATTTTGGAATTTTTTATACTTTTAGTGTTTTTTGGTGTTTAGGATATAATTTGCTAGATATTGATGCGTTTTTGGATTGATTTGGAGCATTGGAGTGAAGCTTGGAGTTCTAAAGAAAATTCAGAAGAAACAAAAATGAATTATGAGTTAATTAATGAAATATTGTACTCCCTCACAAAAAATGTACTCCATTGGGTAATCAGTTTAAATGCTCTATTTTATGATATTTTTGGGTTTAGTCAAACCAGCCATGAATTTAAATAGGGGGTTTTTTATTTGAACAAGTCCTAAATTTTCTTATTAAAGAAGAAAATTCAATTCAATTATCACGAAACTTAATGAATTATCATAAAAGTAGAGGTCATTCAATTAAATATACCTTCATACCTTGAAAGAGGACGGTTACCTTAACTTAATTCACCTTCACAGAGAACTAGTAAAAACATAAAATATAATTAATTTTGATTCAATAGGCAGTCATGGGGTGATATCCCAATCCTGGAAGTTTTCTAAAATTTGAATTTTAAATACTTCGAATTATTTTCTCTTATATTTTATCAAATATTTATATTTCAAATATATTAAAAATCTAAAAAAATCTACATTTTATTTTAGTTACGGTTTTCCAATCTTTGATATTATATTATTTAAAATTGTCATCTTATTTTAATTTTAGAATTCACTGTTACTTTGTTTTAATTTTAATCAATTATAGAACTTTTATTTTTTTTATTTAAATTATAAAAATAAATTAAAATTATAAATTTTTTTTTTCAAACGCACAATCCCTATGAAAGAACGGTTATTTTTATTACTTGATGACACTGTAGTTTTCACACATCAATTTTTTTGGCGCGGTTGCCATGAACTATGTCTCTTGGTTCAATTATATTTGTTTTTAATTTTAATTAATTAGGGATTTTAAATTTAATTTTGTTTTTTTTATTCTCTTTTATTTTATCTGTATATTTTGTTTCCTTAGTTAGTTTTATTTATTGCTCTCCTTTTATTTTTAATTAACTCGTTTTTGTTTATTTCCTCTTTTAAACTCCACGTTTTTCTCTCTCTTTCTATATTTACATACTATTATTTACTATTCATTTTTAATTTATGATTTTAAATTTAATTCTGTTTTTATTCTCTTTTATTTGTCTCCTTATTTAATTTTATTTGATTCTCTGCTTAATTAGTTTTTAATTTATTTGCATTTTTTTATTGTTGCTTCTGAATTTAATAAGTTTGAAATTAGTTTATCTTTAATTAATTTGCTCTTACTATTGAATTAGTTTTAATTTATTTTAATTATATTTGATTCACTTGATTAGTTTTAATTAACTTGTCTTTTTTTTTTCTTTTCTTTTTCAAACTTCACATTTTTTTTCTTTTCTTTTCTTTAATTTTGTAGGGTGTTATATAATGTATGTCAAGATTTCTAAGACTTGGAAAACCAATAGAAAGAGACCCTGAAATTGAAAAAAAAAAACATTCCATAGAAGAAAAAGAAAAGGTTAAATCAAGAAATAGAATCCGTACATGGCTAAAGAAGAGGTAAATGCAAATAGGCCTTTCAGAAATTATGCAGCCCCAACCATTTACGGGTTGCTAAGAGGAATAACTAGATCCGACATTAAAAATGAAAATTCTCAAATTTCTCTTGCACTCCTTTACATGCTGAAGCAGAACCAATTTAATGGGTTACTTTTTAAAGACCCTGCAGATCACATAGAAGGGTTCCTAGAAATTTGTGAGACACAAAACTTTCAAGGAATCACTCAAGATGCATTGCGCCTACACCTCTTCCCACTCACACTAGCAGGAAAAGCAAGGGCATGGATGAGAAATATCCCTAGGGATCGTGTTACTACATAGGCTTCATGTGAAAAGGTTTTCTTGGAGAAATATTACCCGCCTTCAAAGACGGGTGAAATGAGGAGAAAAATAACTCATTTCCGTCAAGGTGATACATAACCTTTTCCTGAAGGCTGGGAGAGATTTTCAGAGCTCTTACTATCATGAATCCATCATGGCCTCGAGAGATCCTTGAAGATCCATTTATTTTATAATGGGTTAAACTACAACAGTAAGATTTTGTTACATTCTACAATGGGTGGATCGTTTATGGGAAATCTACTCGGTGAAGCAATATATATAATTGAAGTTGTAGCTTAAAATCAACGCTAATGGGTGGGAAAGTGAAGCCATAACTCACAAAGGGTAATTCCAGGTAAGTATGATGTAAATAATGTTGACCTTATTCTAGAAAAATTTGATGCATTGAATCAACGATTTGATAAGTTAGAAAAAGGCAATATTAATGCAATAGGTGCTTCTAACTTTTTTTGTGAGATATGTGGGTTACAGGGACATTTAGCTATTGATTGTCAGGTAGGCATGTCTGATAGTCAAGAAAATATCATGGAAAATGTCGTTGTTACTCATAATCTTTATGGCCATGCTAGGAAGCAAACATTTGACCCCTACTCCAACACTTATAATGAAAGATGGAGAAGTCATCCTAATTTATCTTACCGCAATAACCAAGGGCTAGGAAATCAAGGAGGAGGGTACTCACAACACAACTTGAGACAAGCACCCTATTCTAACAAAGGGAAAAATAGTCAGGAATATTACTAACAAGGCTCACAATCCTCACTTTCCAAGTTAGAAAACTTAATGGAGGGGTTTGTCATGAGCCAAAAGCAAATGAACGAGACCATGGGAAACTCCATCAAGGAGTTGACCACTCGAATTGACAACATAGTGCTTCACAACAAGAAATTGGAAAATAAAATTTCTCACATAGCTCAACATATGCCTTCTAGCAAAGCCCTAGGTAAGTTTCCAAGTAAGACCAAAACTAATCTAGATGAGCATGCTAATGCAATAGTTACTAGGAGCGGTAAATTTTTGGATGAACCTATGACTAATAAACCTAAAAAAGGAGTGGAGGAAGTTCAAAAGGAAATACAACTGATTATGGAACCTAAAAAAGAAAATAACTTTGAAAAAAAGGTTGCAGTTCCACTTGTTTCACCTAAGCCCTACCAACTACCCATTCCATTTCCACAATGATTAGCAAGAACTAAACTTGATAAACAATTTGAGAAATTTTTAGAAATGATTAAACAAGTTTATGTGAACATTCCTTTTATTGAAGCGGTACAACAAATGCCCACTTATGCAAAATTTTTTAAGGATATACTTGCTAATCGTAGGAAGGTGAATGAGAGAGAAAAAATGATATTGGTTCATAGAAATCTCCTTAATAAACTTAAAGACCCCAATAGTTTCTCTATTCCTTGCTTAATAGGTAATTTTAAATTTGAAAAAGCTTTATGTGATCTTGGAGCAAGTGTTAGTTTGATGGCTTTATCTGTCTGTAAGAATTTAGAAGTAAGTGAACTAAAGCCTACAGGAATGACTAGTCAATTAGTAGATAGATCCATTAAATACTCGGTTAGGGTACTAGAAGATATACTTGTGCAAATTGGTAAGTTTTTTAATTCCGGGTGACTTTGTGGTACTTGAGATGGAAGAGGATTCACAAATCCCCATAATTTTAGCTAGGCCTTTCTTGGCTACTGCAGGTGTTATAGTTGATGCGAAAAATGGTAAATTATCTTTTCTTCACCCTACTGTGGGAGACTAGTTTTTTCCCTTCTTAATTGTCGAGCTTTAGACATAAAACAAGCGCTTGTTGAGAGGCAACCCAACCACTGAAAGACATGAAAAAATTAGAATAAAGAATTTATATATACATATATATAAAGGGAAGACAAAGAAGAAGAGAGGCAAAACATCAAGGAAGAAAGTTGAAAAAATCCAGAGAGTTGCACTCCCGTACAATTAGAGTGTACTCTGAGTGCAAATTTTGTGAGTTAAGAAAATTATTTTTCTAGAGAGTTGTACTCCAGTGAAACTTAATTGCACTCTGAGTGCAAATTTCCTAAAATTTATAGTTATTTTTCCAGAAAGTTGCACTCCCATGCAATTAAAGTACACTCCGAGTGCCAAAAAAAATCTTGAATTCTAAAAATTTATTTTACAGAAACTTACACTTTCGTGCACTCCGAGTGTGAATTTTTTTGAAATTCCGATCTTATTTTAAAGAGAGTTAGACTCCCAAGCAATTATTTTGCACTTCCAGTACAATTTAAAATAATTCTCTCTTATTTACTACGTGTCAATAGTTAAATTTTTTTCTTTATTTCTTCAATCTTTGTCATATATTTTATTTTATTTGTGTTTCAAATCTTATATTTTTCCTTTCTTCTTGTCCTAATCTTTCCTTTTATTTTCATATAAATATTTTTATTTGCTTCAAATCTTATCAATATTTTTTTCTCTCTTTCTTCTTTATTGCGATATTCAACACCATACATACATTCTTGTGGGAAAAGCTTTATAATAATATTCATATCCATAACTCTCCTAGTGGTCATCCTCACTCTTGCCAGGTTCTATTTTTCCTTTCTTTTATTTCATTCCCTTACTCTTAGAATTACATTAAGGACAATGTAACTTTAAGTTTGGGGTTGTTTGACATTTTGGTTTTAGTTTATTTTACATTGTTTTAGGCCTTTTTAATTTCAATTTTATTTTTAATTGGTATTTGGAAAAATAAATTATTTCTCTTATTTTTAATTTTATTTTATTTTCGCAATTATCATTGAGCAATCCCAATTTTGTCTGGCTGTTAGAGTCTCTAAATATGACTCTTGTTATTCTTAAAGATTTGCAGTAGTTGATTGTATTGGTAGATCTCTTAGTAGGTTGTAGAATTAACATTGTTCTCTCTAAGATCATGCCTGAGACGAATTTAACACTATATGTGAGTTTTGAGCCAACATAGTGGTACATCTTAACCCCAAAAATCTTTCTTGAGTGTGATTAATTCCTCTTAATTGAATTTTCTAGAACTTGTTTTAAAACCATGATTGAAATTTGATCTCTTTCAATTAAAATAAATATGATCAAGGCAATTAGGATTTTTCTTTCAAACCACTGACCTTGTGAAACACTTTTCCCATTAATTGTCCCATTGAGCCAAACACTTTAAAATTTCTTGGTGCTTATATATCGATTTATTTTAGTGCCTTATTATTAGTACATGTGGCAATTTGTGTGTGAAGTGTTAATATGTAATAATTTTTTTGCATGGTGGTTAATAATATGTAAGCATTATTATTTTAAAAAAAGGAATTAAAAAACAATGAAAAAAATATAAATAAGAAGAAAAAAAGAAAAAAATTAAATAATAAAAAAAAGGAAGAAAATGATATAAAAATACATAAAAAAGAAAGAAAGGGAGAAAAGAAAAGGAAGGGGTATGCCCTAATGAATATAGTAGTAGATGCAAAGAATTAACATTTTTTTCTTGTTGATGATGCCTTTTATTATGGGTACTAAGATTGATTTGTAGCCAAATTATGTACTTCCCTTGTCTTTCTTGTTTCCCACCTACAATTTCACCTTGGTCACATTACAACCCAATAAAAAACCTTGTGATTTATCTTGGTTGAAAGAGCATAAAAGTGGAGATAAGGTTTCTAGCCTATGGTAAAATGCTTTCCTTTGAGGAAAATGAGAGAAATTATTTTTACCCTAAATACTTGAGATTTGTGAGTTGAGTGAATCCATCATTTCAAGCATACTTTTGGGAGAAATGTCTCTAATTGGACTTGATTGAGATTTCATCCACATGACTATTTTCTATTGCATTTGCTTATCATTCTCTGGTGTCCTATTATGGTGATCTTCATTTTATTCTAAGCCACTGCTATTGATTGAGGACAAACAAAATTTTAAGTTTAGGATTGTTTGATGCATTGCATTTTCATCTATTTTTAGTTTTTATTTTAATTATAATTTTATCTATTTTATGTTATTTAGGTTTAATATTTTCAGTTTAGGTGTTTTTAATTATATTTTGGAATTTGTTATGTTTTTAGTGTTTTTTGGCGTTTAGGATATAATTTTGTAGATATTGATGCACTTTTGGACTAATTTGGAGCATTGGAGTGAAGCTTGCAGCTCTAAAGGAAATTTAGAAGAAAAAAATGAACTATGAGTTAATTAATGAAAGATTGTACTCCCGTGCAAAATATGCACTCCCTTGTGTAATAATTTTAAATGCTCTATTTTATGACATTTTTGGGTTTAGTTAGACCATCCATTAGTTTAAATAGAGGGTTTCTATTCGAACCAAGTCCCAAAATTTTCTTATCAAAGACGGCATAAAGAGTAAGGCTTGGAGTTTCTCCTTTCCCCTTTTTCACTCTTTATTCCGAGTTTGATGAATTTTTTTTCTTTGTTTTTTATAGTCATGAACATGTGTGACTAAACTTTTTATTCTAGGATTGGGGTTTAACCCTTGACTCTATTCATGATGAATTAAGTATTTTTATTGTTCTTATATTGCTTTCTCATGATTTCTTCGCTATTGATTTTACTAATGCAATACGCTTGATCACCGCTTTTGTAGTCATAGATAATTAGGGAAGGACTGAAAGGTAACTTAATTATCAGAACCCTAGAAAAGGAACTTAGGAATTAAATCAAGAAAGTAGGTTTAATCCTTCGAGGACTCAATGAACTAGCACGAAACTTAATGGGTTTAATTGAATATAGCTACAAAAAAAGTAGGGGTCAATTTAATTAGATATACCTTCGTACCTTGAAAGAGGACAAAGGTTACCTTAGGTTAATTCACCTTCACAGAGAACCAATAAAAGCATCAAAGATAATTAATTTTGATTCAATAGGCAATCATGATATGATATCCCCAATCCTGAAAGTTTTCTAAAATTTGAATTTTAAATACTTGAATTATTTCCTCCTATATTTTATCAGATATTTGTATTTCAAATATATTAAAAATCTAAAAAAAATATACATTTTATTTTAGTTACAGTTTTTCAATCTTTGATATTATATTATTTAAAATTGTCATCTTATTTTAATTTTAGAACTCAGTGTTACTTTATTTTTATTTTTATCAATTAGAGAACTTTGATTTTTTATTTAAATTATAAAAAGAAATTAAAATTAATTAAAATTATAAACAATTATTCTTTTCCAAACGCATAATCCTATGAAAGAACGATTATTTTTATTACTTGACGACACTATACACTTGCGGTTTTCGCACATCATCGGTGACAGTGGCGATCAGTGACAATGGTGACCGTCAACAATGGTGATCGTCGGTGGTGGTGATGGTTGTGGTGATGACCATTAGTGATGGTGACTGTCGACGATGGCGGTGGCAATAGAGATGATGTTAAGGGTAAGGGTGGGGTGGGGATAGGGATGAGGGTGGGAGTGCAGGTAAGGGTGAGGGTAAGTTACGGTGAATGGGGTACATGATATCTTTGAATGAATCTGAGCCGTTGTTTTTAATCTCACACTTATTATTTATGCCTCTCATCTCTTATAATAAATTTTTTTCTCACTTGATACGTTCCATATATATATATATATATATATTATAATGTTTTAGAATTTTTTTTAATTTCTTAGAAATATTTACTATGTAACTATGACTCATGTCAATGTTTTAAATTATAATTATTTTTATTTTCTTATTATTTTTTTAATTTACAAGATCATGATATTGATATTTATTTAATTGTATATTTGTATTATATATATATAAATTTTAATTTTTATTATAGGGAAATTAGTTCATCTAATCAACTATAGAAAAAAGAGGATGAAACGAAACCTCTATGGAGATATGTTTCAAAATTAGGAAAGACTCTTGGTGGTGGAAATAATATGATCAAGTGTACCTTACATGATTTCTGATTCAATGGATCTTATACTCAAGTAAGGACTCATTTGCTAAAAATCCTAAGAGAAGGGGTTAGAGCTTGTTTAAAGGTAAAACCATCAAAACTTGTTGAATTGATAAAGTTGGATAATGAAGCAACATTGAAAGTTCAAAATTCAAAGAAAAAAGTGCACGATTTCTAATGAAGGAAACAAATCAAACAGTGATACGAATCTTACACTCAATGGTCCTTTGGTAGATTCTTTCAATAACCAAGCTAGAGAGACTTTTGATAATGAAATTTGCTGGATGTTTACTCTGCAAGAATATCATTTAATTTAGCAAGAAGTCTTTATTATAGAAGTGCATTTTCTTATGCTACTAATAATAAAAATCTTAGTGGATATATACCACCGGTTTCAATAAGTTGAGAACTAGTGGCCTAACGAAGGAAACAAATCATGTGGATAACCTTTTGCAGCCAATAAGAAATTCATGGAGTCAGAAAGGTGTGACCATTGTTAGTGATGGGTGGAGTGATCCCCAGAGAAGAATTCTTATCAACTTCATGACTATCACTGAGACTGGACCAATGTTTCTAAGGGCAATAAATAGCTCTAGTGAGATAAAGGATAAGGATTTCTTTGCTTAACACATGAGAGATGTAATTATGGAGGTTAGGCCAACAAATGTGGTACAAATTGTAACTAATAATGGTGTTGTGTGTAAGGCAGCTAGCTAGTATGATCATAGAGTAGAGTTTCCTGCCATCTACTGGACTCCATGTGTAGTGCATATGTTAAACCTTGCTTTGAAAAATATTTGTGCAGCCAAGAACACGTAAAGAAATAATGATATTTATGAACAATGTTGTTGGATCACACAAAATGCAGATGATGCTATTTTTGTTAAATATTTTATCACTGGCCATTCTATGAGATTATCCATGTCAACAATTTGAAATCATTTAAGGTACTGTCTATTGCTCCAACAAGATTCACTTCAACCCTAGTCATGCTCAAGAGATTTAGAAAATTAGAAAAAGCATTGCAAAAGATGGCTATTAGTGATGATTGATCTTCTTATAAGGAGGATAATGTTCATAGTGAAAATTGTGTGAGAGAAACTTTATTGACTGATGCTTGGCGAGTGAATGTTGATTATATACTTGATTTCAATGCTCCTGTATGTGATGTTCTTAGAAAAAGGATACAAATATGGCTTCTCTTCACTTGGTATATGAAATGTGAGATTCAATAATTGAAAAAGTGAGAAAGATGAAAAACAAAAGATGAACATCACTGTTTTATGAGGTAGTGAACTCAATTTTAATTTACTGTTGACAAAGAGTAATACATCTCTTCATTGTCTAGCTCTTTCTTTAAACCAAGGTAATACATTATATTCTTATATTAAGTTATAATTATATTATAAGCTATATTATTTTATGATTATATTTTATTAATGTTGTAAATATTATAGTCATGAATGGTTGAATGAGGATTCACGTAGGATCTCCATATATCAAGATGTGGAACTTACTAATGAAAGGAAGAAATGCTTTAAAAGGTTCTTTGATGATTTGGATGTAAGGAAACAAGTAAATATAGAGTTTGCAAACTTTTCTGATGGAAATGAGGGTTTGATAACACTGACTCTTTAAGGGATACAAGACACACGAATGCAAAATCATGGTGGATTGTTCATGGTGTTTATGCACCTATACTTCAGAATATTGTACTTAAGCTACTTGGACAACCATGTTCGTCTTCTTGCTGTGAAAGAAATTGGAACATCTACTCTTTCATACATTCTATGAAAATAAATAGAATGACAACTAAAAGAGTAGAAGATTTAGTATTTGATTTATAGCAATCTTCATCTTCTTTCAAGAAACTCCTCAAAATACATGAGAAAACAATTAAAATGTGAGATATTGCAAGGTGATTTTTCACTAGATGACAATGAGATTGTTGAGATTGCTAACTTATCTTTTGATGAACGAAAGTGAGAAAGTGTATTTTTTAAAGATGAAGAACAAGAACAAGGATTTAGTTAAAAATATTTACTATTTCTTCTCTTTTTTTAGACTTTGTTATTATAATAATTTTTCTTTATTTTTTGAATTCTGAAATATAATAACAGTTACTACTTCGTATTAAACTTATTATTATTATTATTATTATACACGTGTCCCATATCCTGTATTTGTAATTTTATTATAGTCTCGATGTCGTGTTTATGTCCGTAACCGCATCCGTCCTACACAGATAGGATTAATATTTATAGACAGCAAAATCAGCTTCTTAGTTGAACTGCTCCTCCAAATGGTTGGGTAAAGGACAATCTAGAGGGGTCAGCTAGAATAGATGGATTAGAGATAAGGCTGGGTATTGGATAGATGGATTTACCATGAAATTGGGTTGTGTTTCTATTATTGCTGCTGAAATTTTGATTGTCATTTCAGTTTTAGAATATGCTTCAAATAGAGGAGACAAATGTATTTTGGAAATTGATTATTGTGATGTTTTTAATCTGTTTCAGACTGCTACAATTTAGGATCATCCTTATCACTAGTTTGCTTTCCAAGGCAAACAAAGTAGCTGATATTTTAGCAGCCAAACCTCACAATTATAATTTTAACTTTATAACTTTTCTTCATCCTCTAGAGTTGTGTAAAAGTGCACTGGTTTGATTTTGTAGCGGCTCCTTCTCCCCTCTATGTTTGCTGTTAAGTTATCCTCTTCTATAAAAGTAATATTACCTCATACAGTGCTATTTTCAGAAGGTATTAATTGTTATTATAAATTAATTCAATAGTCATCACTTTTCACTAACCCATTAAACTAATATATTTAAATTACAAAAAGTGGTCAAATAATATTTTATTTTAAATAATAAAATTATTATTATTATTACGTTATTGCTTGCATTTGATCTTAATATTTAAAAATAAGAATTATAAATATAATAAATAATGTACAAATTTAACATTTTAATTATTAGAATTTTTTTTACTTTAATTATTTTCAAATTTTAAAATTTAAAAATGCAATTTTATTTCATTTATTTTAATTTAAAAAGATATTTTATATTAAAAATCTACATAATATTCAATAAAAAAATTAATAAATGCACTTAATTAAATAAATATTAAAATTATTAATGTCTATTATCCTTTTAACTAATACTAAATTATGAATAGAAATACAATATAAAATAGAAAACAGTTTATAATATATGCATTAAAAATATTAATTAATAATTATTAACTTAATGATACAAAATAAACTTGTAAAAAACATTACAAAAATACTCATCAACTTTTGTACAATAACGTATAACTTCACTTTTCTTATTTTTCTACACTATCTTTTCTTCAAATTTAAAGATATTAAACTAACACATTTTATATCTCAAACCTTAGGCTAACCTTTCCTTACAAAAAAATTGTTAAAAAATAAAGGATATATATGTAATTTATTAAACTTTAGGATATTACTATAATCACTCTTAATACTATTAAATAAATGGGAAACACAATAATTGACAAGAAAATGTCTAAAGTGCCCCTGGTTTAAAGATATTTTCATTTTAAATTTAATGATAAATTTATTTTTAAATTTAATTACTTTTAATTTAAAAAATAATAAAATAGTAAATTTTATTTTTAATATGACGTTTTAATTTGACGATTAAACTTAATAATATAATAAAAACATTTGAAGTTTCAAAAATATTATTTATTTTTAGTTAATTATTTTTAAAATGAAAACAAAACATCTGTTTGCATATGATATTTTAAAAACTATAATTAATAAATATAAAAGAAACTTTTTTTGAACGATATATAATAAATAAACTTAAATTAACAATAAATAAACACACCAATTCTAATACTCAACAAGGAATAATTAAAATTAATATCCTTCCTCTAATTTTAGTAATTAGAAAATTAAAAAAAATATTTTATAGATTGATTTGAAGCACAATATGTTAAATTCTCAAATAATTATATTCATAATTTAGTAAACAAATAAAAAAATGAAGTAATTAAGAAAATAATCTAAAATGTCCTTCAATTAAATAGAAAATTTGTGTAATTTTTTTATTATAAAATATTGAAGAAAAAAATAGCAATTCTTAATCTACATGTTTGGGGGGTGGCGCATTGCAATTTAGAAATTCCGGAAAGAATTTACTTAGCGTGGTATAAAATCCAAAATTCAATTCAATATGCAATTATGAGTTACTGCAGATTAATTTAGTGACTAATGTTGGAAACTAAAAAGTTGAAAAGAAAGGTCACCTATATGTATGATTGTAAAGTAGGTAAATGGTTTTCTTCAAGAAAATTAAATTATAATAACATCCTCATTTTTATCAAATAATACATATTTAATTTTTTTTTAATTTTTCTATAATAACTTTATTTAAGTTTAAAAATATTATTACACTAATATTTTTTATATGTTTAAAAATATTATACTATATTCTATTAAAAATACAAAAATAATAATTAAAAAAAAAGTGCTTTAAGAATAATTTTATGAAATTATCTTCAGTATTTAAAATTAAAAAACTCATTTAGTTACTGTTTTATTAAAACAGTTTTCGAAAACAATTTTGATTTTTTAGTTTTTAAAAATTAAAAAACAAAAACAACTCGCTTTCAGTTTTTTATTTTTGCTTTCAAAATTTAAAATACAATCAAAATATGTTATTTTTTACTTTTCATTAATGATATTTTTGTAAATATGAATAATTTTTTTAAATTTTTATATCTTCAAAATACTTTTTAAATAATATTTATTAAATAATTTTTTTCTCTTCTTCTAAAAAACAAATCAAATCAAACCCTAAGTAATGCATGTCAAGAGATACTGTTGTAATTTATTTTTTCATTATCAAAATTGATTAATTAGAAAATGGGTAAATGTTTTTTCATCATAAATTGACTAAAATTGAAATGCTCCGTGTCCATGCTTTAGGAATTCTTCTGTGATTATAATATTGTAGTTGTTATTTTATAAAATAAAATTTCAACTTTGATTCAACACTACTTACGTACAGATTTGATTTTTTTTTTTCTGTCCAGCCTAAAACTGAATTAAATAAAATTCTGTTTTTCTTTTTTTAATTTTAGCTATCAGAATGGTTGATTAAGAGAAATGAGGGTAACCTGAAAGCATGTGCTTCTGAAATTGACTAGTGAAAATATAAGCCAATAAATATGCAGACTTGAGGATGAAACCATGCGATATTCATTAAGCACATGGCGACAGAGTAGTATTGTTTTATTTTTATTTCTTTTATCACATCGTCATTAATCGTCACTAGTTGAAATGGAAGACTTCAAAATGCAATATATGTCTTCCAATTTGTATGACCCTGTGGCACTATCACGGTAGACAAAACCCAACTCCAAATTATTATTAAAAGCCGAAAAATGAAAACAAAAAGAGGCCAACTAATCTAACACGACTCCAAATATTTTTTATTCTTGTGAATGAATTTTGCAGCCAACTATGCAAGTTAGAACAGCTGTTAGTCAATATTATTGTTAAAGCAATTCCACATATTCGCTTCCTAGGTAGGTTTTATGACAACAAAGTATTGGTTTTATGTATCAAAAACAAGAAATAGTATTGGGACACTCTTTTTAACAAGAAATAGTATCACTTATTATTAAATAATTCTTTTTAAATTTTATAATTTTTAATAAATTTAATGTGTGTCAAAAAATAGATCGATATCCCTCGTTATCAAAATACAAGCGATGGTTTGCTTCGATAGGGAAAATTTAATGATATTCACATTAATATATATTTTTTGAAAGTCAAATTCAGCCAACTTACCCCATGTGAACAAGGAACATAGTGTTCCACACTATCCGTCCAAATTTAATATTGAAATTTATCTGAGAAAAAAAAAAAGTCTACCCCATGTGTACAAAAAAACAGGTGTGCACATACATGCAGACACGATTTATGAATCCAATTTTAATGTAATAATTTTTACACGACTAATATTAAATCTGCCTTTTTAAACAATGGTTCATGAATTATTTAATAAATACTATAAAATCGTAGCTGAAAAATATTTTATACGCATGAGACAATTTTTTATTTTATCAGACGTTTTATGGTTTTCGTTTTTTCTTTCTTTCACAAATACCATCACGACGAACTTAATTATTTATAAACATCTTTCTTATAATTTCAATATAATATAATAAATACATGTGTTGTCAAATATATATTGATAGAATTTCAAGTATGTTGTTTTTGTATTAATTAATCATCAGTTTCTTTGGTGAATTAATTAATCATTACTAGTACATAGTAGTTAATAAAATATTAGCATGAAGATTGCTTTAGAAAATTTTAAAAACTTAAAGTAAAATGATTAGGATGAGAAACAGAGCTCATGATATGGTATACAGAGTAATATACAGTCTAAAAGCTGGATAAAAAATGGCCTAGAAATAAAGAAAAGAGGGGGATGCAATGAAAGGGAGTGTGAGTACATAATAAGAAGAGAGATGGGAAATGAGAAGGTTGATTAGGATGGCGACCGTTGACACTGTTATGACCCAAATCCTGGTATAATGACATTGATATTCATTGGTTAAATAATGAATAGTAGCAGTAAAAACCAAAAGACTGAAAAATTGATAGCATGAAGTGTTGGGTATATTAGAGAGATCCCCAGATGTTGGAATGCATGGTTTGGAAAAACAAATAAGAAGAGGAGAAATCAAAGGTTGGCAGTTGGCACAGGTGTGTCCCCTTGATAAGCAAATATCCTAATCCAATCCGAATTCACAAGTTTATATAAAGGCCAGTCAAGACTGAAGAAAAGCCCCTCATAAGTCATGGAGGCTGAAAGCGCGCCCCCGCTTCCACAACACAACTTTCACACTCACGCTCACGCTCACGCCAAACACCTCTCAAGGCTCAATGACTACGTGACCAAAAGCAGAGTAGGCAAATGGTTCAAGCTCTCCCAACGCAACTCCACCTTCACCACCGAGCTCCGCGCCGGCACTGCCACCTTCCTCACCATGGCCTACATCCTCGCCGTCAACGCCTCCATCCTCTCTGACTCCGGCGGCACCTGCTCTGTCTCCGACTGTCTCCCTCTCTGCTCCGACCCATCCGTCCCTCTCTCCTCCTGCACCGCCCCATCCCTCCGCGTTATCCAGCCCGACAACTCATGCAAATTCAACCCAGTTAACCCGGGCTACGCGGCCTGCCTCGAAAACACCCGCAAAGACCTCATCGTCGCAACTATAGCTTCTTCTCTCATTGGCTGCTTCATCATGGGCACCTTCGCCAACCTCCCTCTGGGCCTCGCCCCTGGCATGGGCTCCAACGCCTACTTCGCCTACACCGTCGTCGGCTTCCACGGCTCCGGCAACGTCTCCTACCAAAGCGCCCTCGCCGCCGTCTTCATCGAGGGAATGGTCTTCCTCCTCGTCTCCGCAATCGGCCTTCGCGCCAAACTTGCCAAACTTGTGCCCAAGCCCGTCAGAATCAGCTCCTCCGCCGGAATCGGGCTTTTCTTAGCCTTCATCGGCCTTCAAAATAACCAAGGCATCGGGCTCATTGGGTATAGCCCATCCACTTTAGTCACCCTGGGCGCCTGTCCAAGCTCCTCGCGGGGCTTCCTGGCGCCCGTTTTAACGGCCGCTAACGGTACCGTTACTTTGCTACCCGGTGGGAGCGTGTCGGGCGATATCCTCTGCCTGCGGGATAGGATGGAGAGCCCCACGCTCTGGCTGGGCCTGGTGGGCTTCGTCATCATAGCCTACTGTCTGGTGAAAAACATAAAAGGTGCCATGATATATGGCATCGTTTTCGTCACGGTGGTGTCGTGGTTCCGCAACACTAAAGTGACCGCGTTTCCCAACACGGACGTGGGTAACTCGGCGCACGAGTATTTCAAGAAGGTGGTGGATTTTCACACTATAAAAACCACTGCGGGGGCCTTGAGCTTCAAGAACATAGGGAAGGGGTATTTTTGGGAAGCAGTGGTGACTTTCTTGTACGTGGACATTCTGGACACGACAGGAACGTTGTACTCCATGGCGCGCTTCGCGGGCTTCACCGACGAGAAGGGCGATTTCGAGGGACAGTATTTCGCGTTCATGTCGGACGCCACGTCGATCGTGGTGGGCTCCTTACTGGGAACATCGCCGGTGACGGCGTTTATCGAGTCCTCGACGGGGATCCGGGAGGGTGGGAGAACGGGGATCACGGCGCTGACGGTGGCGGCGTATTTCTTTCTGGCGTTCTTTTTCACGCCGCTGCTGGCGTCGATTCCGGCATGGGCGGTGGGGCCGCCTTTGATTCTGGTGGGGGTGCTGATGATGAGATCGGTGGTGGAGATTAATTGGGAGGACATGAGGGAAGCGATACCGGCGTTCGTGACGCTCATTCTGATGCCTTTGACGTATTCCATTGCGTATGGATTGATTGGTGGGATTGGGACATACATTGTGTTAAACCTATGGGATTGGCTTGTTTGGGTTGTCAAAGCGAAAGCAACAAGGGTGCCCGATGACCATTCCCATCATCCTCGGGTCAATGGGGTACTTCATAATCTACATTCTCCACAAAATCCAACTACTAAACCACTACAACTACAACCTTGATTAGTTTTTCGGTATGTGCTTCTGTAATATTGTCTCTTTTTCTTATTCATACATCAATTTCACAACTTTCAATTCTTTCTCTATGACCTTTTTTTTTTTATTATTATTATTATTATTCCTATGCCACTGTGAAGAATACATTTCATGTCCTATTACTATTTTTTCTTCGCGCCATTCACAGGTAGAACAAAATAAATCCAAACTCGGATGGATATGGTTTTCAAATTAACCTCTCTCAATCATATTCTTTCATACTTAGCCAATCTTTGGACTTACTGCTTCAAGTTTTGTGCCTAGGATTCGGCTAAAGTGCATCTAATGTTTGGATCACATATTCCATCACCTATATATCATTTATTAATTCACGCGTCAAGAAATTTATGTACAAGGACTAATTTAAATACTCTTTTTAAAACAGATTTTTATTTTTAAGAACACTTTGATACGTAAAAAATTACAAATGTACACCGTATCTTTGAGGAAGAAAGAATATATATACTTGGAGAGGGAGAAAAATTATGAACGTGATAAATGATGTGATATCATAAAAAATGGAGGGAAATTGTAGAAAAGAGATTTTAAAAAAAAGAGTCTAAGTCTAATAAAAAGTTGTTTTAATAAGAAGAAAACAAAAATAGAAATAAAGATTTTGAAAAGGCTGGGCTTTGGGTGGCAATTTTGTAATAAAAGGTGAACATTGTTAAATATCTTCCCTCTTATTGTGGGTCAATTAATAAATGTTGGTCATCCACCAATATCATTTGAAAGGAGAACAACATCCACCAAAGCACTAGGTTTTTTCAAAGTCACATAAATAATGTATATGAAATTTTGATGTTGCTTCTAAAATTTGCAACTTTTTTTGGTCCCGAGGGATCATGGCAATTGCCAACTTGTCTTCTTCTTGTGAGTGAAAGGGTGATGCGCCTTCTTCCTCAGAACTCTGGTATGGATGAATCACCAACTAAAGTGGATTAGGGTTGTCGTGGATCGTAACGCTTCCACCACCAAGTCAGAGCATATAATCCTTTTTTTTTATGGGCAAGAACATATAATCCGTAATCACCTCATCATTTGCTTCATGTGTGAACCAAAGCCTTCTTCCTTCGCCTCCACTGCTTCTGTTCCAGGGTTTTTAAGCCATTCTTCAAAACAAAAATCCTCCACGTTCTATTGTCGTCGGTGGAACTTGTACGCTAGTCTTCTCCAAATTCAACAACATTTAACGCAAACAGTTGTTTTCTTTCCTTAATTTTTTCACAAATAATAATTTTAAATCTTGCTGCGATATTTTTCTATTAATTCCGTAAGTACTTACATTAGTTACATGTATATCTGTAAAAATGGGTTAAAGCCCGTGCGTCAACCTTATCCACCATAACTCTAGACTTTAGACCGAGTTGACAAAACTTGCAATATTACAGAGGTTTATATAATTCTTTTTAATTAAAATTTTATAAAAAAATTACTTTTAGTTCTTGAAATTTAAAAATATATTTTATTGGTTTTTAAAATTAATTTGTTTTTTATATTAACATTGTACTTTATAAGTTTTGGTACATTTGGTTGTGTCAGATGTGAAATTTAGGGATAACAACCGGGCATGGACGAGTATAAAGAAGGCGGGTATGAAATTTTAATCTCACATCTATCCTTATCCCCTGTTATCTTAGGCGGGGATGGAGCGGGAACCAATAACGCAAATTTTTCCTGTCAAAATCGAGGCATTACTTGCAAGAGGCAGACATGATTACCATCCCTAGTGAAATCGAAAATTGAGGGGGTTATATTTGAAAAAGAGACAGATTCACAAGTACAAAAACGTGTATTCTATCATCAATTTTTTAATGGTATCATGGGAAAGAAAGCATAAAAGTAAACGAGAGACTAAAAAATATTTTTGAATGTTAAGGACTAAAAGTGTTTTTTGACAAAAAGTTGGAGACAAAAAACTTATTTAGACGTATTACAAATATAGGTTGGTTGTATATAACTTGACTCATTTGTGTTGGCTAATCAATCTACTTAAATTTTAATTTTTATTATTATATGAATATAAAATATTTGTTATTCTTTATATTTTAAAATATTATGTTTTTATATGACTTGTATTTGATAATTGTGACAATTAAGTCAAATAATTGATAAAAAATTTTACAACTATCTCTTTTTTCATTATCTTTTTCATTAGATAAATATTCAAGCACTCAAGTTTTATTAAAAGAAATACTTTTGAGTTTTATTCAAACACTTAGGTGATTGTTTCATATGAAGAAATAGGTCATTGAAGGAAATTTCACTATTTAGTGAAATTCCAAAATTCCTAAAAATGTTGACAAAGAGAAAAAATTGTTTGCTGAGAAATTATCACTCAACGAAACAATAGGAAAATACAAAGGCAAAAGAAAAACTACGTACTAATCTTGTTTCGTAAGAAATTCTCACTTAATGAAACACCAGGAAATACTAATCACTTAGCGAGAATAGCTTGGCAAGCCCAGACGAGGAACCTCGCTAAACAACGACGATTTAGATGGTTAGCAAAAGTTTAGTTTTTGGCAAATTCATATGAAAAGAACTAAAAAAAAGAGATAGAACTTTTGGATGTATCAGACATAGAAAAGAGAAAAACCTCCAAAAAAGACGTTAGAGTGAGAATGTTTTTGCGTCTTCAAAGCTAATTCTTTTTTTATTTTTCATCATTGTATCTTATTTTCAAATTGTAATTAACCCTCATGGTAATAAGAGCTAAATCTCTTATCGGGGATATTTTATAACTGATCGACACACTTTGTAAATCAATTTCTCTTTTATCTAAGTTTTATTCATCTATTGTACTTTTCTATATGTTTGTTTTTGGATTTATTAATCACAACTGATTTGTCGTGATTTAAGATATTAGAAGACTCTTTTGAATCAAGAGAACAAAGAAGATCACTATATAAATATTATTTCTAAGAATAGATAAGGATTTGTCCGAACTACAATCATTAAATGTGGTGGTGAATCAAACTATCGTAATATTTTTCTAAGAAATTAGGACATACTTTAATAGTTTATATCTCAATTCTAAGGAATTGGGATAGAGATATTAATTGAATAAATTTAGAACCGGATGAATGAAATTAGTTGAAAGTCAATATTTAGAAAAATATTGTTATGTTAATCAAATTCCTGATATATTAATCTATATGTATCTGTCTTTTAGCAATAGTGTGTGCTTTTTGTTAAAATTATAATTTTTATTTACATTTACATTTTTGTTTCATCTGTCACAAATTTCATTAAATTAATAAATCATATTGATATACTTGAGAACACGAGATGATGTATTTATCGGTTATTTGACAAGAAAGTAACATATCCCGTGACCATATATGTTTTAGCTAGTTGATATCAATTAAATAATATTTTTTATTTTTAAACAAATATTTAACAAGTTGTAAATATGTAAAAAATATTATTTATTAAAAAAAATCCTACATTCAATCACAACCTTTCATTCATCGTAAATTGGTTGACTTTACTCATTACCACACATAAATGAAAAGTCATGGTTGAATGTTAGTGTAAAAATGTTTTATACTAACAGTGTATACCAATTAAACTCAAATTAAATTTTATAAAAAAATACACATTTATGTATTCTCACTTTGTCATAAAAGACTTTTTTTAATTTTGTAATTTTTAATAAATTTTAACTAATATTTTTTAAAATGATTAAAAAGTATGTTGTTAACATTTTAGCCCATTTTCATGAAATTAGTGTGTTATACATTTCGTAATAAATAGTAAAGCTGATATATTATTTTTCTAATAAATGCTCCACTCAACTGATGTGTATTAATTGATTTATCATGATTTTTTTTAAAAAAATCTTCTCTCATTATTACTTCCATTTCTCTTTCTTCCCACTATACAATCTCCTCTATCTTGTGTTTAATTTCTTTACCAGCCCCATCAGCTTACAATTGAAGAGTGAAAAGACAATTTGGTTGACTATTACTTTAGATTGTATATTGTATAAGTATTCATAAAAAAGAAGAAGAAGTATGAATTATGTATTTTCACTTGTTCGTAACTAAAATACGGATATTCAATTGTCAGCTAACCTAGTGAAGTAGATTTTGAACATAGTAGTAGCTGTCTATAAAAACACTATGAGTTTCTTCTTAACCCGAAATTTTTGGCCCAATTACGGAAAGGGAATTACGTACCGTGCGATTGATCACTCTTAAAAAAGGAAAACTGAAAACGCAACACATTTCGTATGTACGAAAATATAGAAAAGTTTACAGGGTAAAGTATATTTACTTTTAAGAGTAAACTAGTTATTTCGAGATTTAGGAAAAATAATATTAAATTATAGAATTTAATATATTTGAGTAAGATTTTATCTTTAGAAAATATTTGTATGGTTTATCATAACTAAAATCATTTTAGATTTATGTTATTACTTACTAATTATAATAAAATATTTTTACTTTAAATTTTTCAAAAAAATTAATTATAAAGTAATTATAGTAAAATATATAAATATTTTTTTTTGAATATATAATTTTATCTCAGTAAAATATACTTGCTAACCTGACTAAAATTATTTCAATCTATAATATCTCAGTCTCTAACATAATTAACACTATCTTATTTATGATATATAGCTTAAATCATTTTAGTGTAAACATTTTAACAAAAAAATTATAGAGTAATTAAAATAAATTATAAGAATGAATGTTTTGAGAATAATTTTTACTTTGTATCTTGTGACATGTCAGGAATATTTTTAATTTTTATCATAGATAAAATTCTTTTAATATTGAATAATATTCACTAATTAGATTTGCATTATTTTTAACAAAAATAAATTATATAGTAACTACAGGATTTCTTCTCACATAAAAAATATTTTCACTTTATATCATAAATAAATTATTTTAATTTATGATTATTAATTAATTAATTAGATTTATTTTATTTCAAAAAATTATAGTCAATTAAATAAATTCATATTGTTAAGCAAAATTTTGTCTTCTTGGATAATATTTTTACTCTCCATCATAGCTAATAAATATAAATTGTCTCATGTAATTAATTAGATTTAAAATTTTCTTTTAAAATAAATTATAAAGAAATTGTAGTTAATTATATAAATTAAAATGGAAATTCACTTGGCTTATTAAAAAAATATTTATTAGTGAAATTATTTTAAAATAGTTTATATGTTTTTAGCTAAAATTAATTTTAAAGGATAAAAATATAAATAGATCAAAATTAAAAAAATGAAAACAGAGATTGAAAAGATAAAATACAAAAAACACAAAATTTGAAAAGAGAGTGAAAATTTTGAAAGAACTAAAATGTACTTATAATTTTTTATAAACTAAAATGTACTTATAATTTTTTATAAGCTAAAAAGTACTTATAATTGATATATGTTAAAAATTAAGATTATAATTTTGCTAATCTACTAGCTTATTATTTTTCCATATGATTGTAAATAGTTGAATAATAGAAGTATATATATATAATCAGTAGATGATTATACTGATATATAAAATTTACAGATAGAGTTTATTCTGTTATAATATTTTGTTACATTTCATAAACAATTTTCATATATCTCTAGATATAATATTTTATTACGTTTTGTAAACTATTTTGTTATAGGATATATATCATTAACTTAAATAGATTTAACTCACATTTAGATTTAATGGAGACATTTGATACCTTTAGAGTTATCTTCTCATGATAATTTGTCTTGGTTTTCTTTTAATATAAGAAGATGTGTTGGGGATGGACTTTTTTGGACTCATATTTAATGTGGAAATATATTTTTAACCAACTTTCCTAGGTTTTATCAGGTTGATGTATAGAAAAAAACAACTATTTTAATTAAATATGGTAGTTTTGGTAAGAATGGAGGTGATATATGAAGTTTTTTGTTTGGGAAGAAGAACTCTTAGATCAAATGTAGAATTGTGTTGGTTAGTGTTCTTTTTAATGGAATCTACAACTACTTTAGGTTATAAGATTAACCTCTTAGCTTGTTTTGTACTTTTACTGGATGTAGATACAAGCAAATTTAAGGACCTTTGCAAAACCTCAGCAACTTCTACAATTTTGTTTTTGCTTGGAGACTTCTTCAAAATCAGCATTCAAGAGTTGAACAACTCAATTACATTTTATCTTTCTCAGAAATAATGTATATTTTGTTTTTAGGCATATGAAGATGTTAATAATCTTTTTTCATGGTAGTCCATATATTAGGTGGATTTGAGAGAAGATTTTTGCTTGGTTGGGGTTATGTATAGTTTGGCTGCTAATTATTTAGAACAATTGTTTGAGCTCTTTAGCATCTTGTAGATGGACTTTAATCTCAAATGAAAAATTATTATTTTTGGATCAACACAAAGTGGAGATTTGGTGGTCTAGAAATGCTATTATTTTTAAAAATGAGATGTTGGGAGAGTATAGATATTTTTTATAACTTTAAAATTCTGACTTGGCGTTGGGTTCTTTATAAAAAAATTGTATACAGATTTTTTTGGTAGATTGATATATTTTGTATATCTTGTACACTTTTTTTTCCTTTTTTTTTTAAAAAATTAACACACATTTATAATATCAAGTAACTATTATAGTACGTATATCTGTCAATATCAAAGGTACAAAAGGGATTTTCTTCTAAAATATCTTGTAATTCTTTAATTCTTTTACATGATTATATAACTTTAGAGAATTTTTAATCTCAATTATCTATATTTAGTTGTACAACCCAAATTTTCTCAGTAGATTTTTTTTGTCTATATTTTGGTTTTTTAGGAAAAAAATGTATTATGTAAGGAGACATGTCAAGTGAGAGTGTGAGGGTTATTTTTATAAATACAAGATAAATAAAATTGACCATTAAGTTGTACGTATCACATAAATCGGTTAAGATTATCTAAGTACATAAGTCCTCTGAATTTTTAAAAAGTCGATCATGTAATTTTTTTATTTATACATGGCTCACACACAGTAATAAAAACTATTTTATAAATGATGATTTGTAATTAAAACGTATTATAAAATTATTTTATAATATCAGCATACATAATTTATGATAACTAACTGGAAAATTAGTTGATTAAATTTTATAATAAATATATTTAGTTATTTTCAATACATGATACAGCTGCTATAACTTTATTCATTATTCATATTATAGAAACATTAGTGGAAAGAAATATTCAAATCAAAACTTTTGTTTGTATTTAAATATTTTCAAGAAAATAAATTAATTTATTTTTATTAATAAAAAAAGATATAATTTCTTGACTTAATTACACATATTGAATAGTCATTTCTTGCCTCGGATTTTTTTTTTAAAAAATTATATTTTTTTTTTCAAAAACAAACCATCATTTACATTATTAGAAGACTTACAAATTTAGCCTTAAAGCCAGATCTACTTTTGTCCCTCCAAGGAGCAAAAGGATAAATTGAAAGCATCATATATACCTAGTGTTTTCGATAATTTATTTTATCTATTTGGTAAAATGTTATTGCATAATGCAATTCTTCTACCAATTATGTTCTGCGTATATTTTCTTGAAGATGATTACTTAAAAGCAAGTACATACATTTTTTGAAAACAAAAAAAATATTAATTGCAACAAAGACTTTTATATATATATATATATATATATATATATATATATATATATATATATATATATATATATATATATATATATATAAAAGAGTTTAATTAGTATGTACGGTGAATGTAAAAGAATTTTATATTAACGTTTAATCATATTTATTTATATGATTTTTAAAGTATTAATTAACAAATTTTACATAAATGAAGGATTGTCATTAAATGTCATTGTAAAATTCTTTTACACCCACAGAAAGATTGTCATTGAATACTATATATAGAGAGAAAGAACGTTTAGTTAGTATGTACTGACAGTATAAGAAATTTTACGTTTAATCACAGTTCTTCACTTATATTACTTTTGAAGTAGTATTAATTGGTAAAATTAACAAACTTATCATAAATGAAGGGTTGTAATTGAATATCAGTGTAAAATTTTTTACAGTAACAGTCCATACTATTTAATCTTTTATATACATAGAGAGGACAACTCAGGTGAGAAAAAAGTTAAGAAATGAAAAAACATAATAATAATCATAATATTTCAATAAACATTGAGTTGTTAATTAAACAAATTAACATGATTTTTTCGCACAATCTTCTTCCACAAACCAAAACTTTGTATGATTATACGCTGCTCTCTTGTCATAAAACAAAATAACTGTATAGTTGCACTTATTTTGTAGAATTACGAACCAGAATTAATTTTGATGTTTTTTTACTCATAAGAATCAGATTTTTTTTTTATAAAAAAATTAAGAATCATAAAAATCAAAGAATATCTATAATAATTTATCCATCCAATTATGTGCAGGTCTAATTAGCCGGTAATGATTCTGTCGTAAAGATTTGATTTATCATTTTCTGAAACAAATTATGTAAAATTATAATTATTCAAAACTCAATTGTTAAAATTATAAAAATTAATTATAATTTATTATTGTTGAAATAAAAAATATGTAATTACCCTTGGGATTTATCAATAAAGAGAAATAAAATAAAATAAATAATAAAAAAATATAACGTGAAATTTATATCTAATACCAAAATCGGAGTAAAAATCATGCATAGATTACTCTCGTGACTTTATTACATTCGCCCCTTAGAATAAGAAAGTTAGATACATGCGAACTTAAAGTGTTCTTAACTGTGCACTTTGATACTCTATAAGATTACTAAAACTAATTTTGAGAATCAATGTAAACTCTAGATAAATTAGATTTGTAAAAATTTATTTTATATAAAAATAATAAATCATAAATTTTTACAATATTTAAATATTTAAGTCTAACAATACATCACAATAAAAAAATAAATAGCAAAAATGATAATGATGGTAGAGCATTCTCATACATGTTTGATATGGTTAGAAAATAAAGGTTTAATATCCTTGAAACCACACATTAAATGAAAGTATTTTGAACTCTAAATGTGTACAAAACAACCAAATTTATTAACTCGATAATAAACTCAAAAGTTCACAGAATTCCCATAGAGTTCAACGAGTTTACTCAAAGTTTACTAAAAAAAAAAGTTTGTCCACGACTTAATTCGAATAGGGTAATTAAATTCGTAAGAGTTACAGACTAAACTGGAGAATTTGATAGGCATGATATTATATCTATTATATAGTCTAGTTCACCAGACTTCTTCTAACATACTTTAAATAACGAGAGATTTTCAAGAGGTACTATTTTGATTAACTCCAACAATTATATATATATATATATATATATATATATATATATATATATATATATATATATTATTCTTCACTATTTTAATTTATTAATAATTATAATTTTTTACTTTATTCTGGTAGTAGCTGTTGTGTACAACTCTTGAAAAATAGAAAAATAAAAAGCAGATGAAAGCGCCCAAAGAAAACAACGAAGGATCAGAAGTTGCGGATGATATTGGTAACTGGTAAGCCATTCTCCCTTGTTAATAGGAAATTTGGAATTGAAAGGATCACGTTCACGTGGGATACTTGAATGACCATATGATATTACTATATGTTTAATCTATTTATATAAAAAAGAAAAGCATAAATTAAACAAGATACTTGAATGACCATATGATATTACTATATGTTTAATCTATTTTTATTACATATAGTTGATTGTGATGGCAATGTCAAGAAGACATTTGGAGTGGGGGAATTAATAAAGGTAACACAGACCACCCACCTGTCTAGGGTCTAGGACCTCCTTCTTATTAAGCAAATCATACTTTAGCCAACAATATGTATATAGCAAAGACTTTAATAGTTCAACACGTACCAATGTACGGGGACAAGTTGATTCCCCATATTAAATTATGAGATTGATTGGCTTCAGAACTTGTATTCTAACGCTAATTCTGCTAATTAGATTGTTATTCTGTTTGCTGATTGCTTGCAATATGTTAGAAATAGGAAGAGTGAACATATTCTTGGTTAGTTGCTGATCTGATATGCAACATGGTTGTGTCATAAAACTCTCAATGGACCAAAGCAGAGGCCCTATTGGAACCTTCCCCTCCTTACCCAAATGGTTATGTTGGGGTCTTGTTTGCCATAGGAACAACCAGCTAATGGGATTCTCATTTGAAAAGACAATCGACCACCGCTGCGAAATAGACACGTAATGCTCATAAAATGGCAACAACATACTAAACCCCACCTCTACCACAAAAATTAATTAATTAATTAACCCACAGGCCACCTTTGATAATAAGTTGTAAATTGCGTCCAGTTTACCAAAATAGGCCCAGGAGAAATATCCAAAAGCCAAGCCGTTACAGGGAACAGATATGATGTCTATTATATCCGTTGGAGGATTTGTTAAGAATCCTTGAAGATTTTGTTTGTTATTTTTATTTTCTCGAAGCTTCTCTAGTTCGAGGCTTGGGTTGTTCTGGGCCAGTGTAAGGGTTTTTTTCTTGTATTGAACTCTTGGATATATCAACAAGAAGTAGGAGAAGAAATTTCATTAGTAATTAATAGTTCTTTCTTTTCTTTTCTAGAAGACCCATCTCTTTCTCAAAGTAGGATACTAACAATTGGTGCTTTTATTTCGAATCATGATTAAACCTTAAATCATGATTACTCGTTCAGTCAAAGAAATGGAGGATGTTTTTGTAGCTATGGTTAAAGACATTGAAAATCTACAATCTATGATGTATGATTGTAATGAGTCCATCCATGGCATCTTACATATTATCAATGTTAAATTAAACTATGTCCCTATCCTTGTACCTTACTACCTTTTTTGGACTTAACACCATCTACACTAAACCACCCTATGCTTTTGATTCCTCATTTCCACACCAAACACCAGCCTTCACAACCCCTTTACCTCATCTTCAAATGCCACATGTTTCTCAACCATCCCTTTCATATCCCACCAAAACATGCCTCTATTTAGCCCTAAAACTCTACCACCCAACCATATTGGCCTTTCAACCACGAGTTTTCTTCTCCCTCAAACACCATGAGCCCTTAAAATTACCCTCCTTCCCTTTGATGGCAATAAACCACTAGATTGGATTTTTCAAGCTGAGCATTTCTTTGGTTTCTATAAAACTCCTATGGACCAATGCATAAATCTAGCTTCTTGTTATATGAAAAGGGACGCCTTGAGCTGGTTTTAATGGATGCATAAAACTAATCAATTTACTGATTGGTCTTCTTTTGTACACAACCTTGAGGTTCACTTTGGACCCTCATATTTTGAAAACCATCAAGCAACTCTTTTTAAGCTTTTTCAACACAAACAATAGTTGATTACTAACTTCAATTCGGAAAGTTGTGTAATAGGGTTCATGGTCTTATTGTAAAGGCTATGCTCAGTTTCTTGTCTGGTCTAGCACCAGATATCCAGCGGGAACTTACCGTTTTATGCCCCACTACCATGACTTATGCCATAGGCCTTACCAAATTGGTAGAAGCTAAGATCTGAGACTCCAAGGATAAACCTACTTTTAAGGAACTTCCCAGTAACACCCCTACTAATCCACCTACATCTAATAACCTCCAAAACACTCCAGTTCACTCCATGACTGGCAACCAACTTTAGGGAAGGCGAGCGAAGGGTTTATGCTTCCATTGTGATGAAAAATATCACCCTGGACATTGCTGTAAGCAAAAACAATTCCTCTTCATGTTAATAAACAATGAGGACATAGAGGCTCAATTGAAGATTCATCCAGTCCTTGAAGAAATTCAAGAAAATTCTCCCATTGAAGAAATGGACCCAGCAATTCATTTACAATTATTCCCCTAAGCTCTTGATGGTTCAGCTTCTCAAACTTTGCACTTCAAGGGAAGCATTTTGGGCCATACAATGACCATTTTGGTTGACACTGGAAGCTCCCACAATATCATTCAGTCACGCCTAGTTAACCACTTAAATCTAGTGGTTGAACTGACACCTAAATTTTGTGTCATGGTGAGGGATGGTAATTTTATATATTGTGAGGGATGATGCAAACAAGTCCTTCTTATAATATCCACCCATCAATTTGTTCTCCCTTTCTATCTTCTACCAATCCAAGAAGTGGTGGATATTGTGCTTGGAATAGAGTAGTTGGGAACCTTAGGACCTATTGTCTCTGATTTCTCAATTCCCTACATGTCTTTCAAACAAGGGGAAAATAACATCACTCTCAGAGGCGATGTAAGGCCTTACACTCAGGCTGCTTGCTTCCAACAAATTCATCACATGTTGCAATAAGAATCTATGGCCATTTTCACCTCCAAAACATGCACTTCATCACCCCAAAAGAACATCTACATAACAAGCCTTTTCATCAATCTAACCATCTTGGCCTCTTGACCTCCAAACCCTTTTCTCAACCTATAACGACGTTTTTTCTCATCATCACTCTTTACCCTAACAAGACCACGTGACCACAAAATAACCTTACAACCCAATCACCCATTTATAAGTGTCAAACCTTACCACTACCCCCATGCCCACAAAGAAATTATGGCCAACCTTATTTGTAAACTTCTCCATATAGGTTCATTTTACCTAACCAGTGCCCTTATTCATCCCTAGTAATGTTTGTAAAAAGAAAAATGGGCATTGGCGATTTTGTGTCGATTATATAGCCTTATAACCCAATCACCCATCTATAAGTGTTAAACCCTACTGCTGCCCCCATGCCCACAAAGAAATTATGGTCAACCTTATCTATAAACTTCTCCATATAGGTTCATTTTACCTAACTAGTGTCCTTATTCATCCCCAGTAATGTTGGTAAAAAAGAAAGATGGAAATGGTGATTTTGTGTCGATTATATGGCCTTACAACCCAATCACCCATCTATAAGTGTTAAACCCTACTGCTACCCCATGCCCACAAAGAAATTGTGGCCAACCTTATATGTAAACTTCTCCATATGGGTTCATTTTACCTAACTAGTGCCCTTATTCATCCCCACTAATGTTGGTAAAAAAGAAAGATGGAAATTGGCGATTTTGTGTTGATTATATGGCCTTAAACTCAATCATAATTAAAGATAAGTTCCTTATTCCTACCATTGATGAGTTAATTGATGAATTAGGAGAGCACAAATTTTCTCTAAGTTGGATCTATGCAATGGATACCACCAAATCAGAGTTAACCTGAAGACAGTCATAAAATAGCCTTTCGCACAATGGATGAGCATTACAAGTTCAGGGTTTTGCCTTTTGGCTTAACCAATGTCCCAACCACCTTTCAAGTGGCTATGAACGATTTATTGAGACCCTACTTACGTCGTTTCTTGTTGGTATTTTTTATGATATATTAATATATAGTAGGGATTATGCTACTCATTTACAACACATAAGCATCATTTTGGAATT
Organism: Psophocarpus tetragonolobus; assembly: GCA_037954015.1. Lineage (NCBI taxonomy): Eukaryota > Viridiplantae > Streptophyta > Magnoliopsida > Fabales > Fabaceae > Psophocarpus > Psophocarpus tetragonolobus. The sequence continues at coordinate 38,701,884 of CM075688.1, read as the reverse complement.
ATTATGTGCCAATTGTTGTTATGCTATGTTGATTAAATGTAGATTTACAGTCCTATTTATTGATTACCTGGGCCACATCACTAAGGTCTAAGGGATGCTTCCAGACACAACAAAATTAATGTTGTACTAGATTGACCTTAGCCTCATAATCTCTCTTCTCTCTATGGTTTTTTAGGCTTAACTGGTTTTATCACTGGTTTATAAAGAATTATGCAGTTATTGTTGCACCTCTCACGAATCTCCTATGTTCTACAGTTCCTTTCAATTAGAGTACATAATCAATACAAGCTTTCAAAGAATTAAAAATAGTAATTACAAAAACTCCAATGCTTAAACCACCAAATTTCTCTATTCCCTTTGATGTTGAAACTAATGTGTCAGCAGTAGTAGTTGGCATCATTCTGATGTAGGACAAAAGACCTATTGCCTTCTTCAGCAAGAGACTCTGTAACAAAATGGCTCAAGAATCAGCCTAAATGAGAGAAATGTATGTTATTACTGAGGCAGTTAAGAAGTGGAGATAGTACCTTATTGGGCATTACTTTCGCATCCATACTTATAAAAAAAGTTTGAAACACATGCTCACTCAGACCTTGTAGACTCCCGCGTAGGTGAAATGGCTCACCAAGTTCCATGGGTACTCATATGAGTTTTTGTATCATTTGGGGGCAGATAGCAAGGTTGCAAATGCCCTTTCAAGACGGGGGGAAGACACATCGTAAACTCTCTTGATGATCTCCTTACCAATTCCCAAATTTTTAGAAGAACTAAAAGCAATGTATCAGAATGACCCCGAATTGCATAAATTCTACTTGTAATGTACTAATGAGGAAGAATTCCAGAAACATTATATAATGAAACAAGGACTTATCTTTTTCCAGGATAGGATATTTGTGCCCTATACTCAATAGCTTCATCAACAATTGCTTACTGAGTTCCATAATACTCTCTTGGTCGAACATTCAGGTCTAAACCTACATTAGCCAGACTACCATCATCACTTTATTAGCCTGACATAGCAAAAGAGGTGAATAAATTCATTATAGCATGTGAAATTTTCCAAGAGATTAGATACTTACCCACCAAAACTTAGGGATTACTCCAACCATTGTTGCAATCGAGACGAATATGGGAGGACATTGCCATGGATTTTCTTACTCATCTTCCTTGCTCCCATGGGCACACCATCATTTCGGTGGTGGTAGAAAAACTCTCTAAGCACTTTCTCCTAAATTCAGTGGCTACTAGGTTTTCCTCTTAAATATGCCGCTTGCATGGGGTACCAAAATCCATTTTGTCTGATAGGATAAAATTTTTATCAGTAATTTCTGGAAAGAGTTGTTTTGAATACAGGGCACTCAATTAAAGTTTTCTACAGCATACCATCCTAAGACAAATGGGCAATTAGAAATCGTCAATAGAGTAATTAGGGCTTACTTACGTTGCTTTGCTTTCGATTGTTGGTCCCAGGGGAATCTAGAAGAGAGGGGTTGAATAGATTCACTAAATTATTTTTCAAAGATTTCTATTCAACAGTATCAGAGTATTTTAAAAAATAACCCCTTTTTGAAATTTTCAAAATTTACCTTCTTTTGCAAAAATGGGTTTTCAAGAATTCAACCCTTAAGGCAAAACACCAATTAAATCAATTCCTCCAATTATGATTTCAAACAAAATAGAAGAGAAACTTATCACGACTTATATATTAAGTAATTCAGAATCAACCTAAAGGAGTAGGAAGAACAAAACTCAAGCCCACAAATATATATGGGTTAAAACCCCAAATTTAAAGTCAAGAAAATATGTATCAAGAAAAAGATCTGCAATAAGAAATCTGAGTAAATCAACCACAACTGCAAATACCCAAACATTAGTTCGGTCTAACTGACCTACATCTAGTTTATAGACTTAGCCTTCCACTAATCTACTTTGCACTAAAATCTCAGTACATGCACACCATACATCTAGATTGTACTCCCAAAAAGATTTAAATCACAAAAGAAGAGGCTTCCTTTTGCAACCTACAAGAGTTTGCTACACCGTGAGACACCGTCACTCACAACGCCTCACTTGCAACACCCCGCTGCAAGATTTTCCCACAATCTCAATAACACCTTAAGAGATTGATAACCTTGTGCAAAAACACAGATAGGATATAGAACAATATCACCTTATGTGAAGAATACCCAACTGGAAAGATTAGAACTCAATAAGTCTCTTCCTTGAATCTTGAATTGGAAGCACTTTTAAACCATAAAAAATGAGTATGAATCTTAGAGAGAATTCTTAGAAATCATATGCGAGAAGCAAGCACTTGATTGAACTGATGACAAGTTGTTAATTTGTTGTCCTTAAGTCATAAAAACTCATGACGACTCTTAATCATCGTATTCACTTATATTTAAAAAATTAAAATATTAATTAATTAATTAAATCATAGTTTAACTTCTCAAGTTACAACTAGTTGATTATAAAAAAAAAACAACTATTTGATTATCAAATGATGCATATTTTATATGATGGTTTAATACAAATAAAAAATTAAAAATATTCCATCTAATTAATTATTGCATATAATACAAGTTAATGATTTATATTGTATATATAATTTTTCACATGAATAATTTCTTATGAAATTAGAGAAAAATGATTATGTAAATTAATAACGAATAATTATATAAATGAGGGGAATTAAATATAAGGAAAATATTTAAATAACTCACGGAATAAGTTAATATAAACGGGAGAGAAAATCGACAGGAGAATATTAACGAAAGTGTTATATTATAGACTTAAAAGGGTATCACAATGGATGGTGAATGCTTTGAGAATATTTCTCCTTTTGTATTGTCCTGTTCTGTAGACTATTAAGAACAATCGTGCTTTTTTGTATATTTTTTCTTTTTACATCATTATGGTATCTATTATTTTTCTTTTCATTTGTCTGATTATCTCTTAAAATGAATTCCTATCTTCTGAAACCTGAAAAATCCTTCTGCTATTATCGGAATTAGTTTTTCTGTTTTTATGGATAAAAGGAGTGACATTGAAAAGAATGTGTATTATTATGAGGTGGTATTGCTGGCATAGAAAATAGCCAAATGTTTTTGGCGCAAATCGTGTAAACATCAATTCAAGAGTGGGATTAGGTGCAAAACATTTGAAGTTCCATATTACTATGCTTACCTTATCTGCGACTGTGAAAGGGACAGAGTGGGATTAGGAACTAGGAATCCTATCAAAATTATAAACGTTAAAATCCTTGATATGTTTCAGCTCCGTCAAATCTGCACAGATACCAGATTGCATGACACATATAGTTTCTCAGTTCAACTGCCAAATACTAGCAATTAATTAATGACTTGTCGTTCATGCCTGTGGGTCATGCCAAAGTATCCATCATATGAATACAAAATAATTAGACTTATCCCCCTCTCCAACCAAAGATCAGGTTTTGCCGCATGCCCCCAACAAGGTGATTGGATTTTCCCATCCTACCCCGCACCCGCCCTTCTTACAAACAAAGAAGAAAAATGCACAATAAAAGAAGGTGCCAACATTTAGCTAGTTTGGGTTCATCTTTGTTTTTGCCTGAAAATCGTGGAAATAGTTTTTGAAATATGTTGGGTCTAAGTTCTTACGTAGGGAAGAAATCTGCAAAGATTCTAAGCAATATTTGGTGTTCTGTTTTGCGGAAAATTTGGTTAGCAAGAAATGAAACTGTTTTTAAAGGTGCATTGTTCGGTATAGAGAAAGTCTGGCTGCAAGCAATGCAAAAGTCTTGGATGTGGATTAAAAGCTTGTTTAAGGTCTCTACAGTTTCTTTTGCTGAATGACATTCTAATCCTATTTTATGAAGAGGATCAACGCTTAGAGTGGTTCCTTCTTTTGGTGTATTTGGCGCTTGTGATATTTTATTTGAAAATATTGATTGGGTATTAGGAGAAAGTGTATGCTAGTTTATGTATTGACAGAATCTATGTTGTTCTAACATTGTCATCTCTGAGATTTATATGATGTTGGTTTTGGTGGGGTAGCTAATATCAAGATCTGTCTATGGGGTATTATGTTGCTTAGCTGCTATAAGTTGTTATAATCTCTCTTTTCTCAGTGTCATATCTTGTTACATAAGATTCTTAATAAATTTATCTTTTAAAAAAAATGTGTCAACAAAAAGGTAGGATAGGAACATTTCAAAATAAGAGAATGTTGGGGGAAAAAACAAATGGATTCAAAATCATAAAAAGAAATAACATAGGACCAAGGCTCAAATGGAACTGGGATATTAGGGAATTAAGGTATTATGCCATATGGGTCTAATATGGAGATTGATGTGCAAGCCAAGTTGCTTTCCTGGATTGTCCATAGTGTGGATAATGACCATAGACAAATACAAATACAGAGGCTGATAATCACAACCCAATAAGGTGGATTATGAATACCAAAAGCCCAACGAAAGGATTCACAGTAATGCAATCTCACCTACAATGGGTCATAGCTATGAGGATTAAAGGAAGACATGATAAGGAAGGAACTCATTAAAGACTTAGGCCATTGTCTTTATTTTATTTTTGTTTGTAAATAATTTCAATTCATGTAGTAATTAGGGGTGTGAGCTTAGTTTGCTTTTAGGTCTTGTATTTTGGTCAAGTTTCCTTAGTCTAGCTTATACAGGTACCTTTAGTTGTTTGGGGTGTATGTTTAGTAGGTAGACTTTATCTTGTTCGGTTGTCAGACTCCTTTTCACACCCCTTGGATTGGCACCACCTCTCTTGGATTAGCTTAGGTGTATAGGGTTAGGGAGTGTAAGACTTGATTAATTAGCCTCAAGAGCTAATTAAGCCAAGTCCCACATTGTCTAGGGAATCACGCCCAAGCCCACTCTTCCCCTATATATACTCACCTCACTTTCATGTATTGACACACTTGAATGAATGAAGTAAGACTCATTTTGAGAATATATTTGATCTAGTATATTGTCATTGAGAAACCTGTCGTAAGGAGTCTCTTCCTAGTAAGCTTTTATCAAGGGTGTTTTCCTTTGTGGCTAGCAACATAATTCTTTTATTCATCCTCCTCCCCAAAGAGGAAATGGCGTCAATCCTCACCCATATTCTAGCCTTCCACTTCCATCTTCTTTAGGGGAGAACCTTGGTTGGAGGAGATCATGGGAAATGCAAGTGGTCTTGCGTCAAGTAGTATCATGAGCCAACTCCTTAAAAGGTTCATTTTTTCCTATTTTTTCCTAATTATTGTGCGCCAATTTGTTTTTACTTTTAGTGTTCTTCCTTTATTGTCTTGTTAGTTTACGTTTTGTAGTTTTAATTTCATGCCAATTTATTTTCCTATTCTATGTTGTTTTGTTGATTCAATTTTTGTTGCTTCTTTCAATTGAATCATTGTGGCGTTCTCTTTTATGATTCATTTTATTTTCTGCTCAGCCATTTTATTTTTCTTATTATTCATGTGCTATCCTAAGAAGATTATGATGTTGACTTCACAAATTTTGTGAAAGAAGTCACACAATTGTGGTCTTGATCTTTGGATGCACCTTATTCTTCTTACATTGAGTTCTTGTACTTTTAATTCTGTTTTAGGTGTGAATCTTTGCTTGTTTTTGGTAATTTATTTTCAGTTTTTACTCCTTCATGTTATGTCTTAGATTGGTCTTGTTTAGTCTTTTATTTGTCACACTTAATTTCATAGTTTTGCCTCTTTATTTTTCCATAAAAAATGTGTTGTTGTGCTTCTTGAGGAATTGAGCATCCAAGAGAAATTGACCTCTTGTGTGAGTTCATCTCCAAGGAGTCCCATATTCTTTAAATCATAGCATGTTTCTAAAACAATCTTCTAAAATTATTGCTCAATTCTTTCTTATTGCTTCTTTTGTTCAAGTTTAGTACTAGCTTAAATTGGTGCTAGTTTCTTTTGGTGAATTTGCTTGGCTTTTTTTAGAGTAATTGAGCGTGTAAATTGGGCTTCTCTTCTTAAGCAATCAAGTTTTGCTTAAACACCATCAAACTCTCTTTTATGCTTATATTATTGATCACCTAAAATTCTAGTCCATTTAAGTTTAGTTTTTTTATTTGTACTTTTATTTCAATTTTTTTGTGGCTTCTCCTTTATATCTAGCTCAAGCGTTTATTCTTCTTGCACTCCTCATCAAATTTAATTTCAAATTTAGTAAAGAGGTACAGAAAAATATTTAAAAAAATAAGAAATAAAAAGAAAATACGTAAAACCAAAAAAAAATGTTAGTAAAAATACTAAAAGCAAAAAGATCAAAAGAATTTTAGTGCACCTCAAGTAATCTAAAATTATTAAAAGGAGTGCCTAAATTGATTGAATCTTGCTTGAATTTTCTTGTAACTACCACAACCCAATTCAATTTATTTGTGCAAATCATTGAAACTTTTTTAGTCATTTTCTTGCTTTTTAGTCCTAATATCCATTCTAGGTTCTTTTAGTTGTGCTTATTTTCTTTTCTAAACCTTATTTTTTGCTTGTCATTTTTGGTATTCTTTGAGTTTGTCTAATAATAATCTTTCCACTATGAGTTTGTGCTTACCTTTCCTTTTTAGTGATTTTCTTGTTTTTTTTCTTGTATTCCTTGCCTTAGTCTTGCTTGGTGCACTTTCTCCTTGGTTGGTGGACAATTACTTGGAGCTTTCCACAGGGTAGCATTTTAGGGAGAGTTGATATAAAGTCAAGGAAAAGTTTGCTTGAATAGGAGAACAAGGCACTTGGAGAGCAAACACTTGTAAGGAAACACTTTGGAGAGGAAACTTCAAGATTTCTTTTATTTCTCTTTCGCCATTTTGGGTGTATCTTTTAAGGCCATTTTAATTAGAAGTGTTGGATGCCCCTAAGGGTCACCTCTTTTGTTTGTAATAACTTTAGTCTCTCAGTTTAGGTGTGAAGAAGGAAGTGATATATTTTCTTCATACCTTAGGAGCACATTTAGGTCTCTAATCTTTGTTTTAATTTTCTTTCTTATTTATGAGTTTTGTATTTTGTAGTAAGTGTTTTGAGTTCCAAAGGCTCTTACACTTTTAGCAGAGAAAATCATAAAAGAGGGTGGTAGATTGAAATCTTCTCTAGGCTACCTATCTTGCACTCAATCATGTCTTCACACACATCTAAGATAGAAACCTTGGTGAGGTTACTGGATGAGTTTAAAAAGTGGAGAGTTGAAGAGAGAAGAAGGTGTAAAAAAGATCAAAAGAGAGAAAGAAAACAAAAAATAAAAGAAAGACAAGAAAGAGATAAAGAAGGGAGAGAATGGAAGAGAGAATGTGAAAGAGAAGAGTATGAGAGGAGAAGAAAAATAAGAATGTGAGTGGAGAAGAGAAGAAGAAAGAAAAGAATATGAATGGGAAAGAGAATAATAAAAAAGAGAAAGAAAAACGAGGAAAAGAGGATGGAAAAGAGAAAACTATGAAAAGGAAATATAAGAAAGAAAAAGAGAAATAGAGAAAAAAGAGGAAGAGAGAAAAGAAAAAGAAAAAAAAGAGAGGCGAAAAGGGAAAGTGCTCCATTAAACACTTCCATAAGTGTTGGAATTGAGTCATTACCTATTGACATCAAATAAGAATCTCAAGTCCAAGACTTGGGAGGAGTTGGAAGAAAAGTAAACCTTCAAGAAGATTGCTCATTGGATTCCAAGGAGAATCTTATTAAAGAAACTTCTCTCTTGGAACAAGTAGAAGTTGAGGTTATGCCCAAAATCTTTGAGTACAAAGATTCACAACCTCAAGTTCTACTTGATGAAGAGGCCCCTAAAGTTGAAAATAAGATTGAGCCCTAACCTTTTAAGACCCTTAGCCAATCTCAAGTTCAACTTCAAGAGACCATGCAAGAGTGGTCCACCCCTATGCGCATAACCTTTTCTTGGGTGAAAGAAAAGACAAGGCTTATCTAGCCTTTTTGAATGAGTGCTCCAATACACCAAGACTAGTCTCATCCATCATTTTAAACCTTTTGAGGTTAACACTTAGTGCATTTGGAGTAGGATAGGAAGCTGCCATGTGGCACATGCATAGTAAAAAAATTTCAAACCTTAATGTCAACCTCCATTACCCTAATCCTAAAAGGTTCTATCGTAGGCCTCTTACTCCCTCATGATTGCTTATCTACCCCTGCTTATTACTATGAATATTTTCCTACAAGATTGGAAAAAAAAAGGAAAAAACCTCAAGATTTGAGGTTAAATCCTCTACAAGAGAGAAGAGATAATACAATCCCACCTAGCATAGATCATAACTAGAAGGATCAGAGGAAGACATGGGAAGGAAAAAGCTATTAAAGACTTAGGCCATTGTCTTTATTTTATTTTTATTTGTAAATAATTTCAATTCATGTATTAATTAGGGGGTGAGCTTAATTTTCTTTTAGGCCTTGTATTTTGGCCAAGTTTCCTTAGTCTAGCTTATAGAGGTACCCATGGTTATCAATATCACGCTATAACTCGTAAAATCATACAATTTTACGAGTTTAGTTACCCTCAGCGAGTTAAATCATGAGTAAACTCAGTTTTTTAGTAAACTTGGTTTTTTAGTAAACAAAGTAAACTCGTGGTAATATTGATATACTCGTGTAAACTTGTGAGTTCAGACACAAGTTCACAAAATCACACAGAGGTCCTAATTTAGCCATTCCACACCTAAAACAGTGTCATTTTGAGTTAGGGCATAGGTTTTCTCTTCTCTTTGCTTCACTTCGTTACTCCTTACTTGTTACTAACTACAAGAGCCAGATGCGATGCCCAAAGCCCTAGACCATAGCTTTCAACGTTCGTGCCTTAGCCTCCGACGAGATTCTAGTGAACCTTGCACGAACCTTGCACGTGTAGTCGTGCCATAGCTTCCTCCGTTGTCCCTATTTTGACGTTGTGTGCGTCCCTCGAATTCCGATTCAAGCAAAGCCACTTTCTGCCATAGCTTATTCTCTTACTCTCAATGAGTCGGTCTCTCAGCTTTTTGAATTATTCTGAATATGAGAACAGGGTTTCTTATTCTGATTCTATCAAACTATTATTCTAAGTTTCTTATGACTTCAATTTAAGAACTGATATTCTGTCAAACTAATTTAATCAAACTGTTATTCTTAGTTGTTTATTCTGATTCGATCAAACTCAGTAACTCAATGACTTGGATTTGAGAATTTTTATTCTAAATTGAAATCGGTCAAATTCAAGGACTTATGTTTGGACTCTAGACTTATGTTTGGAATTTGATGGTAATCATGGTATTATTATATATTTGTACTGTTAAAATGTTAAATTCATGATTATATATTTTATTTATAGGTATTTAGTTACTAGTTTTTATGTGAAGTAAACTCATACAAGTTTACTAGTCGAGTTTACAGGGCTCCCACAATTTTGCATAATATCTCAATATTGATAACCTTGGAGGTGCCTTTAGTCAGTTTGGGGCGTATGTTTAGTAGGTGGGCTTTATCTTGTTGGGTTGTTGGGCTCCTTTCCATACCCTAGGTTTGGGTTAGCACCCTTCCCCTCTTGGATTAGCTTAGGCGTGTAGGATTAGGGAGTGTAAGACTTGATTAATAAGCCTGAAGAGCAAATTAAGCCAAGTCCCACATTGCCTAGGAAATCATGCCTAAGTCCACTCTCCCCCTATATATACCTACCTCACTTTCATGTATTGACACACTTGAATGAATGAAGTAAGACTCATTTTGAGCATTTGATCTAGTAAAGTGTCATTGAGAAACCTCTCTTGAGGAGTCTCTTCCTAGTAAGCTTTTATCAAAGATCATCTCCCTTGTGGCAAACAATATAATTTTTTGACTCATCTTCCTACGCAAAGAGGAAGTGGCGTCGATCCACCCCCATTTTAGCCTTTCATTTACATTTAAGTGGAGAACCTTGGTTGTAGGAGATCATAGGAAGTGTAAGTGATCTTGCATCACACACTACCAAATAAAAAAACATAGAAGTTTTACTTAAACAAAATACGTAAAACCCACAACCCAACTCTTCTAGAATGTGTTTTAACATATTTAAACCTAGGATTGAGAATCAAGAGGTTGATGGTGGATATTAGCTCTATTGCGCTAACAAGAGTAGAGGAGTCAACTAACGCAGGGCTTATATATGAAGTGTGAGCACTAAAGTGATATTAAAAGAGACACTAGAAGTAAGATAAAAGATTAGTAAGTGGAGAAAGGTAAATTTGAAGATCTTCGAGATACATGCAATCTGTAGTTAGAAGAACATAAGACAAAAAGGAAGGCATAATGAAAATGAGTACGGAAAGGAAGAAGTTTATGTGCCTCAAAGTCATGAAGAGAAGAGCTTGCAACATACATTCAAAGAAAGGGACTAAAAGAGGTAAAGAAGAGTATAAGTGAGTAAATAATGACAAAGCCTGCACAACTTTAGACACAATATCTAATAGGTATTTTGACAATTGATTAAAGGCACCATACATGCATAGTACTACAACACAAAGAGAGGAAGGTCAATCATAAAAGGAATAATAAAAAAGAATATGCAGAGACATCAAGGATTTCTTATAAAAGTGGTGGTTCAATTTCTTTTTCTAAAGTATGTAGATCAAGTTGGAGAAAAAGGAGCGCTTCAGAATAATATGGAAGAGGTAAAAGAGATATGCAAGGAATGATATTAAGAGTGGTGTTTGAAGGAAACTAGCAGGATAATATGAATGTGATTGTAAACATAGGAAAAAGAGATAAGGAAACAGCTAGGAAGACACTAAACAACTCAAGTAGAAAGGAGTCCAACTCTAAATGTATGTTATGATCTTATTGAGTTGTAATGTTAGAGAGGTGTGGGGGTGAAATATAAAGATATAAAGTAAGCGAGATTATTAGAGAACAAAGTGGAGATGTGGCATGTTTGTAGGAGAATGTGGAAAAGAGTAACATGTGTTTCAAAAGGGGAAATGAAGGGGTGAAATAGTGTTTTCACCAATAGCTAATACGGATGAGTGAATGTTGTGTATGTGGGATCAACAGAGGTACCAAGTAAATCAATGAGTTATAGGTGATGGATTTATTATTATGAAAGGGTTAAGTTCTATAAATCAGCCAAAATTGTATATTGCAAATGTATATACACCATGTAGCAAAGAAGGTCAAAAGAGGTTGTGGAGGGATTTATTACAAGCTAAAATAAACTTGGGAAGTGACACATGATGTGTAACAAACGATTTTAATATAGTAAGAGAAGGTAACGAAATAAGGGGAGTCAATAGTAGTAGTACGAAAAATAAGGTGGAGATCACAACATTCAATTTATTCATTGAAGAAATAGGGATTCAGGAGATACCAATTACAAGGGGCAAATACACATGGTTTATGCCTGGGGAATACGTTAGAAGTAAAACTCACAAAATTTTGGTATTTAAACAATGGTTAACACTTTGACCAACATTATTAGTACAAAAGGTTCTACAATGAAATATTTCCTACCAGATCTTTACTTTTGTATAGGGTTGAGCATTGTGTCGGGTTAGTCGAGTTCGGGTGAAAAAAAGTTTCACCCAATTCAATTCACGTGTGACAATTTTCTACCCGAAACCAACCAAATATCATTTCAATTAGAGGGGGTTATGGTTTTGGGAGGTTTGGTTTAATTCAGTTGGGTTATTTCGGTTTAGACCAAAGCTATAAAAAAAATCAATTAGCCCAAAAAAATCAACTTTTTAAAAAATTATTTATTCACATTTTTATAGCTCATCTGTCCTTTTAATTTTTGGTTCATTTCAATTTTTTTGTATATTTGATTTGGGCCAATTTTTTGTATTATCTTGATCATTTTAAATTTAATTTTAGACTCGAATTAACAGTGAAAAAATAGAGTGGGAACATAATAAATTAATTAATAATAATTAAATATAAATATCATATTATGCATCCACTATAAAATCAAAGTCTGGGTTTTATATGTCAAACCCAAATGTCCATATTAGGCTAAATATAAATATTACATTAATATAAAATATTTTATATAAGATGCTTTGTTGTTGAAGTATCACTTTAAATAACATAAAATTGCCATGCACATGCACATCCTCAATGTGTGTCAATAACTTGTATGTGAAATTTTAAAATAAATTATTAGCAAACTTATAAAAAAAACTCGAGCAAGTAAAAAGATTATTAAAAACAATACCAACAAATAAATGTTGTGTCCGAATTCGCTTTAACCATAATCTTGTCTACTTTGTCAATATATCCATGCTAAACTATAATATTAAAAATTCCAATAGAAGAGAAGACAACATAGTGACAAATTCAATCAAAGAGATTGAAATAAGATTAAAAATAATATCTAAAGTCACAAAACTTACTACTACAACAACAATGTTAAGTATACATAAAGTGAAGAGTCACCACCAGTTTAACAACAATAATGTTATTTACCTGTTTTTGTATCATAATAAGGCATCAATTGCCTTGATTTATATTTCTAGAAAACTATGTAATTCTAATAAAGAAAAAAATCTAAATTTCCAAAACAAAATCAAACACCTAAAAATATGGTAAATTGAGTTGTACTTGTATATCCTTCATCCAACAATTATTCAACATTCTACTTTCTTAACAACACCAAATTGGTCTACATAGTTGGAGGTCTCTAATGAAAAAGGTTTCATTTGGCCATGATACTCCCATAAACTGGTTAAGATTCAAAGGCAACATCATGGGGCTGAAGTTAGGAAATGCCAATTATCCAAAGGAATTGTGGACACTTACTTCATGTTCATTTAGGTAAACAGTTTGCATCACGATCTATAACCTTCAAACAATTATTTATAATCCAGATAATGAAGTAATCTACTTCTTGTAGGCAAAGATTGAAAAATAATTACCAATACAAGTAATAATAATCAATTAAAAGAACAATTTTTAACAAAGAAAAATAGCAAGTTGACATCTACCTATAATTACCAAGATTCTATTAGCTCTACCACATTTCTAGAAACTACAATTTTGCCTCATATTTCATCTAGTCATCAACATAGGATCAACAAAAGAGAAGTTGAAATAAAAAAATAGACATAAAAAACAAAAGGTTAAACTTTAATTTTCATAGCATATCAATAAAATTCTACAAAAAGAAGTTTATGGTTGATGCAAAATGCCTCAACTATGAGGACTCAAATAGAACTCTAATAATCCCAAACGGAACATGAAAGTGAAATTAAAGAGACATAAGGTAACATGACAAAAAATAAACCATAAGAACATAAAAATAAGCAAAACAAGAAAACTTGATATGAAACAAGATACTAACATAATTAGTAGTTTCAAACACACGTAATAATTCCTAACATTATATAGTATTATTATAATTATCATATGAATACATAAATAAATACAAAACATGATACAAACATAATTAGTAGTTTCTTACCACAAAAGTTGTACTACAATACCACTATTATGTAGATAAAAATACCAATAGATAGATTTTTAGTGAATATACCACAAAATAAACAAAAAAGTTTGACAACAGACCTACAAAGAACAATATGGATTATAAGTATTTAAAATCAAAATAAGAATAAAGGAAACATAAAATAAGTAAACAATTTATAGTTCAAGAAGTAGTCATTGGATGTGATTGAGATGGTATGATTCGAGCCCCATAATCTAAAATACCATATGTGGATGGTACAACTCCATCTCCTTCAAATTCTCTAGCCCTCTTTTGAAACTTTAGAACAAAAAAACAAATTATTAATTAAAATTTAACAAAGAAAAATATAAAAAATACACGATAATGACAAAGAAATATTTTTTACCTTTTTGCAATTTGTTCAGATTTCTCCAATTCTTCAAATAAACTTTATTCTCCAAATTGTTGTAAAATAGGCCTAAACCAATTTTGACCACATATTAGTATCTCAGCCATTTGTGGGTTAATAGAGCTATAATCATTATCTAAAACCCTGCCACTAATACTAAAAACACTTTCTGATGCTATAGTGGACACATGAGTAGTAAAAATATGTTTAGCCATGATAGAGAATATTGGGAAACGTGATGGATTTTGTTTCCATCATACAATAATGTCAAATTTGTCATCTACATCAACGTTGACTTCAAGTAAATATGTTACAACTTCATTTTTCTCATCTATTAACCTTTTTTTTTCAAATGTGCATTAAAGACATCTTTCCTAGCCATGTAATTAGCAATTTCAGTAGTAGTAATAGTTGTTTGGCCAACTAAATATTAGTACCTAATTGTGCAAGTACCTAATAGTTGATTTTCAACATTTTGTTGCCCATGTGCATCAACATACCAGTTTACATCCTTGTCACATTTTCTTTCATATCATATTGCTTATAGCAAAGTACTAGATTATATATGTCCATACAAGTCTTTGAAAGACCATGCTATATAACTCTACTTGGGTCCAAGATCACACCAATATACAACAGCTAGTTAATATTCACATCACTCCCCCAATATTTTTCATATTTCTTTCTTATTTCCAAAACCCCTTTCTTAGAATTAAGATTAGAGTCCTCACAAGCCTTTTCAATCTCCAAATTAAATAGAAATAGTTTATGTAATGTTGTGTGGATGGTTACATTTAAAGATGTTGAAAACACCTTAGTAACATCATAAACTATTTTCAGATGTTTAGCAAAACGTCTTTTGTTTTCCAATCAGCAAAAAAGGGAGGTCCTACCTCCCCAAAATGTTCAACATAACTTAAATCCTCAAACTCAAGCTTTTTAAAAGGCAAATTCATATTTTTTAGCCACTTCTAAAATTAAGTAAGTTGAGTTTTATCTAGTTGGAACATCAAGACAAACTAGCTTTTGAGATTAAATATTAGCAAATTCAATAGACTTTCTAAATTTAGCTAGTCTTTAAGGTGATGACCTTACAAACCTGACAACATTCATATACTAGTAATTGAATAAGACAATTGCTTCAACCCTTAACTAACTACAAGATTCAATATGTGTGCCAAACATTGCATATGGAGAAATTTTCCTTCAAGAACTAACCCCCCTATGTCTTTAAACCTTTTCTTCAGGCATCCAGCTATCACATCATTAGAAGTTGCATTGTCAAAAGCGATTCTAATTATATTCCTAAGCTTTCACTCCCTTAAGGCCTTCTCAATTTGTTTTCCTATGGTTTCCCCTTTATAGTTTGCCACTAATGACAAACTTAGGATTTTTTTTTTATAATTTCAATCATTGTTTATAAAGTGAGAAATAAGGGTTAGATAGTTCCAATTTTGAATTGAGGACCAATAATCACTAGTCAAGGCAACCCAGTTGTTGTTAGACTTAAAGAATGACTTTAGTCTTGCTTTTTCAATGAAATATAGTGCAAAATAATCTCTTCAATTGTAAATTGGGAAACAACTAAATATAGAGGTTGCAAATGTCTTAAATGATCTTGAAACCCTTACCCCTCAACTACCTTAAAAGGCATATCATTTGCAATGACAAATGTAGCTAAAACCTTCTAGCAAGCCTATACATTAAAATTACTAGAGGTTTCCACTGAATTAGAATTTTCACCATTCTTTCTGGGGCCAAAAGTGAGAATTGATTGATTAGATAGATTGCATTGAAGTTCAATATATATGCCACATCTTTTAAGGTGTTTAAGCATTTTAGATGTCTCATATATCTTTGGATCACACAAATATCTATGATGACATTATTTACAAAGCATATGTAGATTCTTGAATTTCAGGTAACATGATGAAGTGCTCCCACACTTTTAATATTCTGCGTCTATTAGCATTGGGATTCATCTTCTTTGATTTTGGAGGAAAAGGAGGTTTAGGATGCAGTACTACACCTTCAACTATAGGTATTATAGGTTCTTAAGTAAGATTGGGAGTAATAGTGTTCTCACCCTCTCCTACTATTGGTGCAGTACTAGTTAACTTTGTGTGGTTAAGTGTTGCAGCTTCATTTGTAGCTGTTGAAGTTGCCTCTTGTGTAAGTGGAAGGTCCTGACTAGACTGCTCCATCACTAATTAAATAAAGAAGCCTCAGTCAAAAACTTCTAACAATACAAAAAGAAGAACATGAACATGAACGAAAGATAAAGAAAGAATTAGGGGGCTACAAATATATATATATATATATAGAAGGATGATGATGGTAAGAAAAAAGAGTATTCCATTAATTTATTTAAATTACATTTATTGATATATTAATATATTTATTTTCCCAAATAAGTAAGATTATATTAGTTTGTACATTCATAGTTAATCAGATAGTTTTTTTCATAAACATATGTACATTTAGATAATAGCAAACAAATAATATTAATGTCACTAAAAATTAGGTCATACCAGAATTGATCAATTAATCATTTGTATCTTTTCTTTTAGTTGTTTGTTGTCATGAAGTTTGTGTGTTGAGACATGATAGTCTACATCTAGAATAAACTATCCTAACAAGAATAAAATTTAGATAAAATATAGACTGAACCAAAGTGTGAAAGTAATGAAATAGATAGTGAAAATAGTGTTGCAAATAAAAAATATAATGTTTGTTCCAAACTTAGACATCAGCAAACAAAATAGCATTTATATAAATATCATTTAATCTAGTTAATTCAAGTGGCACCGCCTAGAAATGATTAAACAATTTATTTATTTAATCACATCTTTTATAATAATAAATTATTTTTTATAATTGCTTTCAATTCAATTCCAGACAAGAATTCTTAAATTAGTATTAATAAAAACAAATATATAATGCATTTCAGAAGTATATTTTTTCTTATTTATGCTACTATTTATGAAAGTTAGACAACGTTAACTAAAAAACCAAATGACTAAGGAAAAAAAATTTGAAAGCAACCACACAGTAATAGTATAATACTTGCCAACATATTTTATTATCATTTCATCAAAATATTCTTTTTCAAAATTATGATTTTACTCATGACATGCTTAGACATAGAAATGCATATTCATATTTTACAATATATTGTGTTGTCAAAAACGTTTTCACATGCAAAGCAGGATGATATTCAGAAAAGTGCTTATCACCATTTCATGAAAAATAATAAAATACAAATAAAAAGTGAAGGAAAAGCATTACCTAATAAGTTGATTCAGATATTTTCCAGAGTGATTCACTTTCTCCGAAGTTTCAAAAGCTTGAGCAATGTTACAATGTATATATTTCAGTCAAAAAAAAATATGGAATATTAAAATGTTAGTAGAGATATTTATTGTTTACTTGACAACAATTTTATAAAACTATTTTCAGTATTTTAGTATTTCAGTGGTTTTTTTTTTTAGTTTTCTATTTTTTTTTAAAACTCAAATTACAATGAGAATATATTGTTTTTTTGCTTTTCATTCATAGCATTTATGTAAATATGAACAAGTTTTTTTCATTTTTACATTTTTAAAATAGTTTTTCTATTGGAACCAAAGGAACTACATTGAAGTTTGGTGAAGTTTTGGTTTTTCCTTTCTCTCTTTTTTTTTTGCTCTTAAATCAATTTTATGGTACCAAACATGTTTATAGGTGTGGTACTTGTATTGTGTATTTTAGATAGGCTTGAGAATGTGTTTGGGATGGTTTTGGATAGATTTCATAGGTTGGGTTGTATTGGAAAAACTTCAAAAATGAATTTTTGAGTAGGGTAATCGATTATTTAAAAATGGTAATCGATTACCCTGTGAAAATTTTTTAGTACAGGAATTAATGTTCTCTATGGTAATCGATTACCTGATTTCAGTAATCAGTTACTCCTCAGAACAAGCACTTTGGGCCAGTTTTGTGCAAGATATTAGGTAATCCAGTAGGTAATCAATTACCTTGCATCAAAACTGATATAAAAGCATTTTGATCAATTCAATCAAGTGCTTACTTCTTTTGAATGTTGTCTCATAATTCTCTCCAAGATTCATACCCATTTTTTATGGTTTGACTGTGCTTCATTTTCAAGATTCAAGGAAGAGACCTTATTAAGCTCTAATCTTTCTGTTTGGGTATTCTTCACTTCAGGTGATATTGTTATATATCTTTCTTTGTGTTTTTACACAAGGTTAACAATCTCTTGAGGTGTTCTTGAGATTATTGGAAAATTTTGCAGCGAGGTGTTGCAAGTGAGATATTGTGAGAGGGTGTCACGGTGTAGCAAACTCTTGTGGGGTGCAAAAGGAAGCCTCTTATTTTGTGGTTTAAACCTTTCCATGATTAAAATATGTATGTGGTGTGCATGTACTGAGATTTTAGTGGAAAGCATATTAGCGGAATGCTAAGTCTGTAAACTGGATGTAGGTCAATTGGACCAAACTAATATAAATCACTATGCAAATTCTCTCTTTCTTATACTCTTTAATTTCAGTCTTTATTGAATTCTTGGAGCACTAACAACTGGGTTTTTGCAGCTGTAATTGATTCATTAAGTTTTCTTGCTGCAGATCATATTCTTGTTAATCATTTGCTTGAGTTTGAATTTAGGTTTTGAACCATATTTTGTGGGTCTGACTTTTTAATCTTTCTATTCTTTCCTTTTGATTCTGAATTACTTGAAAGATAATTCTTGATAAGTTTCTCTTCTATTTTATTTGAAATCATTATTGGAGGAATTAAATTGATTGGTGTTTTACCTCAAGGGTTGAATTCTTGAAAACCTAGTTTTGTAAAAGAAGGTAGATTTTGAAAATTCCATAAAGGGAATGTTTTTGAAAATACTCTGATACTGTTGAATAGAAAAATTTTGAAAAATAATTTGGTGAATCTATTCAATTCCCCCTGGGACCAACAATTGGCATTAAGAACGGGATCTTGAGAAATATTCAAGATTATATCAATCCATATCTTTTTTAAAATGTCAGGGAATCAACTACCTTTTAGTGAGGGTGCCTCTACTAACAGACCACCATTATTCATTGGTGAAAATTATGCTTTTTGGAAAGTAAGAATGAGAATTTTTGTGGAGTCTGTAAATAGAGGCATATGGAAAGCTGTAGTAACTGATTATAAAATTCGTACATATATGGTTGAAAATCAAGTAGTTGAAAAACCATATGAGTTGTGGACCATTAATGAAATAAAATTTGTTGAGAATGATTCAAAAACCTTAAATATTATACATTCTACCTTAAATAGTGATGAGTTTTTCAGGATATCATCATGCAATACAGCTAAAGAAGCGTGTGATCTAATCCAAGTCACCCATAAAGGTACCTGAAGTAAGACAGGTTAAAAAGAATACCTTGATCCAATAATATGAGATGTTTTGCATGAATCAAGGTGAAACAATTATGGATGTATAGAAAAGTTACACATATAATCAATTATCTGAAGGGACTTGGAAAGTTATTTGAGGGAGAAGAGCTGAATGTGAAGATACTAAAATATCTCAACTACAAATGGCAACCCACCATGACAGGAATCACTGAATCAAAGAACTTAGCTACCATGACAAATGCTTAACTCTTTGGAAAACTCAAGGATTATAAGATGAATATGGTTAGAATGATAGAAGAAGAACAAGAGGGAAAAAAAGGCAAATATTGTTGAATAGAAAAATTTTGAAAAATAATTTGGTGAATCTATTCACCCCCCTTTCTAGATTCCCCCTAGGACCAACATTTTCAAATAACACTTACCAAACAAGTTTTTTTCTCTTCTTCCAAAAAATAGTTTTTAAAAATTATTTTTAAAATTTGTTTTCAAAAACTAAAAAACAAAAATAAATCAATCAAGCCATCAATTCCAAAAAGACCAAAATATACCAATTTCTACAATAAAAACATGTATGCTCAATACAGAAAATCCAGAAACCCTAAAACAAAATTAAAAACAAAAACTAAAAGGTAAAATGGTGATGTGAAAACAACGGAAACTCTTAAACTAAAAAAATACTTAATAAGTCAATTAGAAGATGATACGGAAGTAGAAATCCCTTTTTAGCATCAAAAGCATTAGCTGAATGGTTACTAAGGAGGAGAATGGTCCTTAACCAAGGGAGAGGGTAAGGGAACAAGAAAGAGGTCACAAGTGTAAGATTTGAGTATGGAAGGAATGAATATGGTAACAGTGACCCAAAATATTGAAGGGATATTTTGGGGTTAGTTGTTCTACTTTAACTTAGGAAAACCCTAAACAAAAATGGAATGGGTCAGGCCTGGATGCTTCATGCTTATGAGTTTTTTTCTTAAACATATAATAATAATTATAAATTATATATAAGATGAAAAACAAGGCCTGATTTGGTTACCTATGAATTAAAATTTCAATATTGAATCCAACCGCATTACCCTTTTTAACCTTCTTTTCTTACCTGATAAACCTTTGTACCCAACTGAACCGACCCAAACATCATTTTTTCAATCTATTCAGTTTCGATTGGCTCGGGCCATCATGCTAACTCTTACTTTTCTATCATCAATGAAATAATGGAGACCAAAATCATTCATAACTTTAATGTGTGGTTAGAAGAGTCACATTTTATTGATTTTATGAAAAAGAAGTATCAAGAATGTAATGTATCAAAGGGGTAATATACAAATTAAAGGAAAAGCTTAAATATGTCAAGCAACAACTCATAATTTGAAATAGGCAAGTTTTTGTGATAAAATGTTGAATTATTAAAGTTAAATGATGATATGAACGAACTGGATTTGAAAAATGAGGTAGAAGGCCTTAATACATAATAGGAGATAATAGGGGAAGATAAACTAGGACAGTTTTGGTCAGTAGCAATAGTACATGAATGTATTTTACAACAAAAATCCATATGTAGATGGTTGACATAAGGTGATCAAAATTCAAAGTTTTTTTATGCTACAATTAATGGTATAAGAAGGCAAAATAAGTTGAGAGGTATAGTTTTAGAGGATCAATAGGTAAAGGAACTAAAACATGTGAAACAAAGGGTTTATGATAATTTTAAGTAGAGATTCACAACAATACAGGGTAATATGATCAAGCTAGATGGATTTAGTTGGATCGAGTGCTTATGATTAGGACAAAAGTTATAGATGATAGTCAAGGTACAACTTTTTCTACTTAAGTGTAGCAACCCAAGCACCATGATTCGAGTGTAACTTCAACCACTTGAGCCTTTACCATGGGATAATTGATGTAACAAAAAAAGAGTCCCATTCATAACCATTAAAATTTATAAGAGTGCAAGGTTGGAATTATCTTTCTTAAACCTAGAAATAAAACAAGTTGTGTAGGATTGCGCAGGGGATAAGTGTCCTAAGTTAGATGACTTCAATTTTTCTTTTTACAATATATGTTGAGATATAGTTAATGAGGATGTCATTTATATGGTTAGAGAGTTTTACCAAAATTATGTGATCCCAAAAGGAGGTAACACATTATTTATTACTTTGATACCAAAAAATGATAATCCACAAAGACTGCAAGAATATTGTCACATTTCTCTTATGGAAAGTACTTAATATCATTGCTAAGATCCTATCAATGAGAATGAAAGAGGTTTTATCAAAGATTATTAATGAACACTAAACTAATTTCTTGTGGGAAATAAACATATTGAAAGGAGTAATAGTAGCAAATGAGATTTTGTATGATGTTAAAAGTAGGAAAAAGTCAACCTTAATTTTTTAGGCTAACTTTTAAAAAGCATATGACATGGAGAGTTGAGATTTCATTATCTATGTTATGAGATGTATAGGGTTAGGACAAAGGTGGATTAAATGGATATCATCTTGTTTAACATATGCTATTATATCAATTCTTGTTAGTGGTAGCCACACACAAGAGTTTTCAATGGGGAAGAAAGTGAGGTAGAATAATCCCTTAGCCCCCTTCCTTTTTCTACTAGTGGTAGATGTAATGACCAAAATTATTATCTAAAATTATTTAAAAAAATGTGAGATGTTTTCAAAAATTTTTATCTTACATAAAGAACCATAATATTCTTGTAAACATTGCGAACCAAAATATAATTTATTACAAGCTTCATTTAAAATATAAATACATTAGTTGTTATAGCAACCCTTTTAAAAGTCATAATTCAGAGGAAAGGACTCCTTAAAAACCTAAAATTACTTGAGCATCAAAAGAGTGACTCGCTTAAAAACTCAACATATAAGAGAAAATTCTCTGAATTCTTCAATATATTCTGTTAGTCAGGTCCATCTTCTATTTGTACCACGAACATATATGAAAAGAAACACACGAAAGGAGTGAGATTTTTATAAATCATCAACATTAATGTTAATAAACATAACAAACAAAGGATGTTGAAGGTTTAACCTACCACTCAATCTTACTCAACGTATAAATCTTACCCACCTAAATGTTTGAACTCAATCTCATTTGACTCAATTTATGAATCCATAATCAACCTATGATGACTCATCCCAATGATCAAGGATCTGTTTGGGAAGTGATTGGTATATGTATATCTTTCCCTAATATTGGTACAAAAATTTCTCAAGAAATCAGATAATCTTTCATTCCAGAACAAAATATCAACGAACACTTTTTCAGCCCAAAACACACTCTTTCAGCCCCTAACATTAACAGGCACTCTTTGATCCCAAAATATCAATGGACACTTTTTCAGCCCGAGAGAGACATACCCTACACAATCGTGGGGATGCAGAGCAGTTATAGAAGGTTTTAGATCTATGAATATTCTAGCCCGAGTGTCAACACGATCTGTCTTAAACATTTCATCTGATGATTGTCCTAGCCTAAGTGACAACATGATCCACTAGGAACATTTCATCTATCTAATGATTGTCCTAGCTCAAGTAACAACATGGATCAACCTAAATATTCATCTATTTAAAACTATCTTAGGACCCAATTCGATCCCTATCTTTCATCTTGCAGTGTACCAAATTGTGACTTCACAAAATATGACACTCATGCACCTATACGGTACCATTATAAAGGAACCTAGGACTTTGCTAAGTTCATCTTGCAACATCTCAACACAGTTCCAAAAGTCACTAGACTTGGCTATCACAAAAGTACATAGTACTCATATTTTAATCATCATTCACAAAATCATTTATGAATCAACCTCAAAGAATTAAAAGGTCTTATTAGTATACAAATTAATTTCTCATCTTTAAATTTCTATTTCATGAAGGATAATTAATAAAGATAATAGTAATATTGATATAAAATTGATTTGTTTTTAATACTAAAAGACATCTTTTTTTTATATGGAAGATCGTATTAGACTACAACCATAGAGCATACTTAGATTATCTTTTACAAATATGATTTTGAGGAATATTATATTCATTATGACATTTTCATAACTAAACTTTACACACAATCTTTTTAATATTTTATAAGATATAAATATATTTTGCCATAAATATTCAACATATAACTAATAATCTTTTGAGTAGAATGTGATATACACATATAAAATCATAAGATAGTTGTCAATAATTCCAATGGTAACAATTTTTATAAGTCAGAATTTTGTAATCCAAAATGCATCATAATTTTAATTTGCAATTAAAAGTAATAGAAATAAGATTTTAAGTAAAACTAAAATAATTAACAGCAAAGAACTAGAGTGTATTATATGAAAATAATATAATGAAATAGAAATTGATCAAAATATAACTACTAAAAACTAAATTAAATGGTAAATAGTAATAGAGGACCAAACTATAATATTTGGAGAATAACTTAAATAATAATGGGGAAATAATAAACAAGAGACCAGAAGTAATATCTAGAAATAAAAAACAAGGATCAAATTATAATCTCTTGTGCAACCAAAACCTAGTTTTAGAAGTAATAATAATCATAAGAGTAATAAAAATATATAAGTCTATTAAGATTAACACCACAAAGGTTTATAAATTTCACTCTTCGTTTACCTTAGTAAGAGCTAGATGAAGAATGGTGAAGAACCTTTGAAGCTTAATTCCAGTGTCAAGAATCTATTTTTCTTTCTTCCTACTTTGCAAATGACTTTCCCTATTTATAGCCAAAATCCAGGTTTGCTCGCTGAGTGAATTTTGGTCACTAGGTGAATTTAATACAAAAAATAAATTCGCTTAGCGATGAATGGTCGTTGAGCGACGTTTAACGTAATTTTCTCACACATCGCTTAGTGACTGTTACTGAGCAAACATTCTTCACTCAGCGATAACAATTCTTAATAGTAAAGAAACTCTCACTTTGCTTAGCGATGGAGTTTCACTAAGCGACTGTCGATGAGCGATTGTCGCTGAGCAAACATCCTTTACTTAGAGAATAATAATTCTTAACAGTGAAGAAACTTATTTTCCTAAGTGAATAAATTTCTCTTAGCAAATTTTGTTTTTCAAAAAAATGTTTTTTTTTCAAAGAATTCTTTTAAATTATAATAATAAATTATGTAATTTCTATTTTATAATTAAACAATATTATATATTTCATTTTACCACTTTATACTGCTTTTTAATAGTGTATTATTAAAATTCTGATATGAATATAATTTCATAATATCCATCTTTCATTTCTAAATTGATGTTCAAATTATGTAATAAGCTTGTCATTAAAAATAAGAATGTTATAGCAGAAGGACCGAGAAGCTTGATTTTACAGTGGCAGCCTCAAGGGGTCATATCTCTAGTGTCTCGGTGGAAAGGGAAGAAATGAAAGCAGAACTTCTTCAATTCGTTAACGATGTCATATTCTTTTGTGAACCATGTAAAAATAATGTGTTCACTCTAAAACGTATACTTAGGATGTTTGAAATGGTATTGTGAGTAAAAGTTAACTTCACAAAGTGTAAACTGCTTGGTATTGGAGTGAGAGAACAAGATGTGCAAATGTATGCTAAAACAATGAATTGTGAGTTCAGGACAAAACCTTTTGTTTATTAAGATTACTGATAGGAGCTAACCACAAAAGGTTGACAACATGGCAACCAATGATATAGAGAATAAAAAAGAGGTTGGAATGGAAACAAAAAATTGCTATGTTTTAGTGGTAGAATATGTTTAATCAAAGTTGTTTTAGTAGCAGTACCATAGTACTTTTTGTCTTTTTTTATAGCACCAACTGTAGTGTTAAAAATCATTAATAGATCGATGGAAAATTTTGTTTAAGGAGGAGGAGAGGATAATAAGAAAGTAGTATGAGTGAGCTAGACAAAGGTTTGTCAAGCAAAAGAGGATGGTGAATTGGGAATTGCTTATTTGAAACAGTTTAACAAGGCACTAATAAAGGCAAAATGGTATTTAAAAATTGCATGTCACTATTCATTGATAAAATAAATATACATTTAGTTGTCACGTTAAGTATCAATGTAAAATATTAGGATTAGTCTATGTTGTATTTTTTAATTTGAGAGGTATTAATACTTTTTTTTTTAAACCAATCAAATTGTAGATTTTATATAAGTCATTTTTTAATAAATTAAAATAAGTTTTATTTATTTATTTATTTATAAATAAGTAAATATGTCTAGGATTTAGAGTAAAATGATTTTATTTTAGAGACTTATTTATAAAAATTATTTTAAATAATTTTATAAAATTATTTGATTGCAAACCCTAAACATATTTACTTATTTTATAAATAAATAAATAAAATTTATTTTAATTTATTAAAAATGAATTGAATAAAATGTACAATTTGATTGGTTAAAAAAAGAAAAATATCAATACCCTTTAAATACATAATGTTTTAATTTGTTTCAAACTTATGAAGATTAAATTTTAAAAGTTGAACTATTAAAAATAAAGAAAATTCTATTTATGGTATTTAAGCAACAAAATACAATATGAAATTTTAGCTATTATTGGATGTAGAATTACTTCTTATAGTAGACATTAATCTCAATCTATATCTTGCACTAAATAGCTATGTGATACTAGATCAGTGGACCTGTTCAAATTTTTGGTAAAGAGATTTTCCTTTGTCACCTATCATACTTCTCCTCCCACTTCTTACATTTAATGAAATTTTCAAGAGAGAGGGAGATCGCGAGAGAGGGTGTTAGGTATCGAGGGGTGCTAGGCAACATTACTGGTGACTAGCGTGGAGTGAACATTAGAGAAGAGGACAAAGATAATGACAATTTGGGTATTTTACAAACCCTAGTAAGTGGGAATAGAAAATTGAAAGATGTTAAAAGCAAATCCCTTTTATCAATGATAAAAAGCCTTGTTCTTTTTCTTCGCTACTACTTTCAAACTCCACGAACCCAAGTCCACTGGGATTGGATCAAATTACAAGACTCATATAATTATTAGGCCCATTATTCTATTCTTGTCCGACACTTTTAATAACATAGTTAACAATAGCAAAAAGTTTTAGTATTATATTATTTTAACTTCAATAAGTTTTTGCTCTTCAATATATTAAAAAAAAATGTGTTAGATTCTTGTAAATTTGTAATAAAATGGGTAACACGGTTTGTAAACACTCGATTTTGTCTGATTTGTTAAATTTTTAATTAACATTTGTCTTTCATTTTTTTGTCTAAAATAAGGTCTTTTTAGCTCAATTCAATAAAAAAAGAGAAAAAACAAAAACAAAAAAAATAGATACTTATTATTTCTCACATCTTTTTTAAGTACACGTTGGGAATATGGGGTGCATTTAACAAGCTTGGTGGTGTAAATAGCAAGAATCTATAAGTGAAGTTTACTAGTTTGAAGACAATAATAGAGGGTTTATTTAGAGAGATCAAAGGTGCAACGGAAGGAGCTTGGAAATGAAGTCTATTTAACCCTTAAAGTGAGCTCGAGGGGGTACATAGAATATCTTTGTCAATACCCAAATTTGACTAACCACCCACTATAATTTCTTTTCCAATAGTGAGACTATTTACAGACAAAATATATATACTTCTCCTAATTTCAATTTTAAATTTTCAAATTACAAATATAAACACAAATAAAATCACTAACAAAATAATCAACAATACAAAATAAAATTAATAAATAAACAAATAAATAAATAAAATAAAAAAGAAAACAGAGAAGAAAAGAAAAAAAAAAGAAACCAAAGAAGAAAAGAAGAAAAAACCTGTAACGTTGGCTACTCCATTCTCCTACACTTGAGTCATCTTCAAGCAAGCAGTAGAGATAGCTTTTCAAAACCCTTGATCAGCTTTAACCACCTTTCCCAAGTAGCCCTTCCAACAACTACCAAAAGGTTCCCTTAAATCCTATGCCCGAAAGATTTGTTCTCAAAAGCATAATGATTAAGATTCGAAAATCAAGCTTATAAAATGGGCATTTGGAATCAGAGAAAGTAGCTCTCTTTGGAGAAAATTTTCACAAAATGAGGAAGGAATACCAAAGAGAGTTTAGAGTGAGGGCAAGGAAAGACTCACTTGCACACAATAGGTAATCACCTATATGCTCTTCTCCATTTTCAGTAATTTTAAACTCAATCAAGAATAGAAAGAGAGAGAAGAAATTTATTTACCTTCGTTGGTCACCGCCAAAAACAATTTTTGGCAGTAAAGACGACATCAGTGAGACTGGCGATGCAAAAACATTGTCGAGAATGGCTCAGACGCAAAACCACTCTCTCGTTTCTCTTCTCCCTCTCGTGCTGCACCTCCATTCTTTTCCCTCCTTTTGTCAGTTAGAGATTAATCCTTTTTTAACTTTCGCCAGATGCACTTCACGTGCCTTTCTTCACCTTTCTTTTTTCCTTCTTTTTTTGGCTGATTGACCCAAGTGGGTTTATTTTTTTAAAAAATTATCAGTATGGGTCTCTTTTGAAAAATATTACCAGCATGGGTCTGTTTTGGTAGTTGACTCGGTCAAACCGCAATTTCGAATTGCGGTTTCGTTGCCACGTCAGCAATGTGATTACGTGGAAGCCAGCGTGGAAAAACGAGTATGAAACCGCAAGTGGGAATTGCGGTTTGACTGGTCTTTGACCAGCACCGCCTTGTTGTCCAATGGGTAAAAAAACACAGAAAACGATGCCTTAAAACCGCAAGTCAGAGTTGCGGTTTTACTGGGATTTAACCGACCCCCCTTTATCCGACGGTTGCAAAAAAAAATACAAATTTCTACTCACATAAAATCGCAAGTCGCATCTGCAGTTTGAATTAAATATTATTTTTACCATAAACCGCAAGTGCGAACTGCGGTTTATGTTAAATATAATATTTGATACCTAATGCAATGAAAGAAATTACGATTCATTTTCAATTATCATTTCTTCGTTTGTTTTCTATGTTGCATCCTGATTCACTAAACTTGCATGCATGTGAAAAGCAAGCCACAGACAGCTTCACTAATTTATGCATCCATATTATTAACTAAAGGGTCTTTGAATTCATGTTTTGTAAGGGGCTCAAGTGCTACCGCTAAGCGTTCAATTATATCCAGTTAATCTTGGGGTATTTAACTTTTCATTTTCAATTTTAGAAACTCAATAGCACTTAGGTATCAAATATTATATTTAACATAGACCGCAGTTCGCACTTGCGGTTTATGGTAAAAATAATATTTAACTCAAACCACAGATGTAACTTGCGGTTTTATGTGAGTAGAAATTTGTATTTTTTTTTAACTGTCGGGTAAAGGGGGGGTCGGTTAAACCCCAATAAAACCGCAATTCTGACTTGCGGTTTTACAGGCATCGTTTTCTATGTTTTTTTACCCATTGGACAACAAGGCGGTGCTAGTCAAAGACCAGTCAAACCGCAATTCCCACTTGCGGTTTCATACTCGTTTTTCCACGCTGGCTTCCACGTAATCACGTTGCTGACGTGGCAACAAAACCACAATTCGGAATTGCGGTTTGACTGAGTCAACTACCAAAACAGACCCATGCTGGTAATATTTTTCAAAAGAGACCCATACTGGTAATTTTTTTAAAAAATAAACCCACTTTGGTCAATCAGCCTCTTTTTTTAGTGGGTACGTGGACCTAGCCCATTTTTTTTTTCTTTCTTTTATTGGATTTTTTTTCCTTCTCTATTTTCATTCTTTGTTTTTTTTTTCTTTTTCTCTTCTTTTTTAACATACTTATTTCTATGTAGTTAAAGTTATAAATATGTGAAACAATGAGTATTAAATTAACAATTAAATCAAGTTCTCACTAAAATAATATATAATAATATTTCATTTATATATCTATTTCATAAAAAAGAAAAAATTATAAATTTTGTCTCATGAATATATTTAGATTTACCTACTTATAGTTTAATGTGATTTTTTTTCCCTTTTAAAATTATGAGAATATAAATTGTGACGATTTTGTGTACTTAAATTTATCCCTTAACTAATTTTAGTTATGATAAAATTCTTATGTAAAAATAATTTATAATAAAAATCTTAACTTTCTTCTTACTATTTTATTTGTAATATTTCTTTAGTATAGATAAGAGAATTAACTAAATGTAACATCTTTTTAATCTTAAGATTTTAAGGCATAAGTTGTGACAACTTTTTGTTTTAAACCTCATCCCTAAAAAAATAATAAATTTTTATAAATTGTGACAATTTTGTGTACTCAAAATCTTCCCTTAATTAATTTTAGTTATAATAATATATTTTGTAATTATAATTTATAATAAAGATCTTAATTTTTTTTGTTACTATTTTTATTTGTAATATTTATTTAATAGAGATAAAAGGATTAATTAGATGTGACATATTTTTAATCCTGAGGTTTTAAGACATAAGTTGTGATAACTTTTTGTGTTAAATCTCGTCTCTAAAAATAAATTTGTTAGTAAAAATTATATTTTAAAAACACAAAAATAATCTAAAAAGATAAAACTGTTCCAATAGATTAGCTTGTGTGTACACCCCTATTAATTTTAAATTTTAGGACGTATGAGTTGTGACCATTCAGAAATCCTATTCTTAATGACGTAAAAAATTAAAAAATAACAACACACACAGCCTTAAGAAGAATTACATAAACTTTGATTCTCCATTGCACATAGAGATAGTAAGAGCGGGGTAAGTATTTTAAAATTAATAATAATAACAATAAGAATAATAATGATATTATTATAATAATGATCATAATAAATTCTTATATTAATTTTTTTATTTTTAGTTATTTTAAGGCAAAGTATTTTTAAAGATAAATAATTTGCTTAATTAATTAAAGTGTTAATACTTTCCTTACATGTAATTGACTCCCGAACTCAAAATCTGGCTTCGTCCACCATTTTTTTTTTCTTTTAAGGTTTTTTCCAATGGTTTTCCTAAAAATTAAATATTTGTGGCAATTTCTCTTATTTTTAAATTATGTTTCGAGACCCATGTTGTCAACAATCTTGAAAAGTAATTCTTTTGGCCCTTAAAGTGAAAGGGACGTGTAGTTAGCATAAACAGGAGTTTAAACAGTAAATGCACAATATTTAGATTAGAGGAGTGTATTTAACATATTGGAGGGTTTAAAAAGCAAATGCACATAAATTAAAGAATTCCATATCACAGAAAAAGTTCAACATAGAAAAATACATAAATACAATATACAAATTAAAAATATACATAAAACACAATAAAAATATACAATTACACATGCAAGCATGTCTTGCCACTCTTATCATACACGCACCTTTTATCTATTTTTTTATATATCTAGTTAAAGATGTTAAAATGGGTAGAACTTCATATATAGGTCAAACCATGATCCAATGGAATAAGTAAGGTTTAGCTGAAGAAATTTAGGCCCATACAAAACTAGGCAAAAATAAGTTAATTTGATGGACCTGTAGATCCAAAATGGACTCAAAAAACTTAGATTTACATAGAACTGAGCCTATTTGGACACAACATTATTTAAAGTTTTTGGTTTTTTTTTTAATTTATATAAATTTAGGTAAGAAAAAGAAAAACAAATCAATATGACCTAGTCTCACATGTCATTATTTTTCATTTGTTAACAATAATATTTTTTATTTTAAAAAATGTCATGTGTCATTATTATATTCTTACTTTCAATGATGTGAAACTAGTGATGTGGCAAAACATTACTTTCAAATTGATGAATTTAATAAATGGTGTGTTTTTGCCCATTAAATTAAATCTCAATTTGTAATTGTAATCAATGGCTAAGGCCTAGTTTGGGATAAATTTTGTTTTACAATTTGAAATTTATAAAACAAAAAATAGTTTTGGTTTTAAGTTTTTATATTTTCAAAAATAACATTATTTTTGTTTCCAAATTTAAAATATTGTTGTTAAATCTTAACTCCACTAGAATTTTTTTCATTCTTAGAGATTGAATATCGATGGTCAACGATCGATGTCAGCAATCAGAGTTAGTTGACTGTCTATCAGAGGTGATGTTTGATAATCGCCCATCAAAGTTTGTGATTGGTGATCATCAGCTGAAGGTATCGAACGGTGACTGTCGACTAGAAGTGACGATTAGTTACCACTAGCTAGTTAGATGTGGCGAAAATAATGATTAGAATAAAAACAGAAACAGAAATCTTAAAATTAAATTATATTATTTTTCAAATTAGGTAAAAATTATTTTAAAAGTAACTAAAAAACTAAATAAAAAATATTTACACTAAACACATTTTTATTTTTAAAATACACTTCAAAACTACATTTTTTCCAAACCCTAGGGATTTTGGTTTTAGGGTGAAAACAGCCGAAAACCACTCATCCACTCTATTTTCCATTAAAGATTCCAGCCTCATGTTTCCCATTTCGGCAGGAGCCTGGGGGCAAGTGTATGACCATAAAGCGCAGCTGTATCTAATATCAACACATTTCGGATTTTGGCATAACCGAAATCTGAAATATATAAAACACCACACTGCCAACTAGGATCCTCCTGACAGAATTCGGATTTCGGCATAACCGAGATCTGAAATATATAAACCACCACACTGCCAACTTGAAATCCTCCTGCCGACTTCAGATCTCGACATAATCGAAAACCAAAGTACATGAATCAACAAAAAGAATAACAAGGTTAGATAGACTTCAAAATATAGACTTCAGATTTCGGCATATCCAAAATCAGAAATGTAAGACAAGCATAAACAAAAATGGAATCCAAGGGATTTCGGCCAAGTCAAAATCCAAATTCCCTCAAAAGAAATAAATTTAATTAAGTTAAGGTCAGAAGATAAGATAAGCATAATCACCAATTAACATTACTCCCCATAAAGCAGAGAAGGACCTGCCAAATATCTGTTGGATAAAAGGAAGGTCCATCGGGTAAAAGAAGTAAGTCATGGTAAAAAGCATTCACCGTCAGGTAATAACCACGTTTTTTACTATAAATATAACACAAGAGGTACGTGTCCATTACTCATTCAGGAAAAAAACATATCTCACTTTGGCTTCTCTCTCTCTATCTCTCTTTTCCTTCTTTGCTCATCTATTAACTTGAGCGTCAGAGTCCTCTTTTGCAGGCTCTCTCCCTTCGTGGCCTACTTGAGAAGATATTCGGATATCTCTTCAACCTCGTCTGGTGCATCTCGACAAGTTCGAAGCGATTTGTATTCAGGTACATTTCGGTAAGAACAATGATATTATGTGATAAGAAGAGAGATAGTAAAAACAATAAGAATTGTTGAAGAATTCTTTATAGATGGGGTTGTTAAAAAATATCATTATTTCTTAATTCAAATCAATCTCATAATCAAAATTTAACAAACATATAACATTTGTTTTGCCTATAAAAAAAATCATCTATCACATACTTATATTTTTCTATGAATTATTTTCTCTTAAAGGGTTAAATAGCATTTTGGAGTGTTCAAATATATTTATCTCAACTATGCTGATTTGTGTTTTATAGCGATTAAAAGTTGCAATATCAATGAAAAATAAAATAAAAAATAAAAAAACATAAATATATTATTAAATCAACAACCAATTTTGATCATAAAGGTTATAAGCGTTGACATATATTTTTAACATAAAAAACACAAATTAATATCTATAATAATTATGTTGTATGTGAGTTAGAGCGTGTTTAGTATGTTATTTCACTAAAAGTTTAAAAGCAAATAAATTATAACTTATATGGTTTTAACTTTATTTGTATAGTAAAAAGTTAGGAATTTTTTTAAAAGTTATTAGCTTTTTTAGAAACAACTAATTTTTTTAGGAGTTCTTAACTTTTTAGAAAAGTTACTCCAAATATTTTTTTCAGAAGATCTCTTATTTTCACTTAGTAGCTGATTTTCTTTTATAATTTTATCCTTTATTAATTAATATATTGTCCCTTACTAATTTTCTCTCCTCACATGATACATACACTATTTTTCTCCTTCATTAATTTAATTATAGTAATTTATAATTTAAATATATAATTATAATTTAAATATATAATTATAGAAATTTAGAATTTAAATATATAATTATAATAATTTATAATTTAAATATGTAATTAATTTATATTATTAAAATATATTATAATTATTTTAAATGCCCCATTGTTGATCTAATGATTAACGACATTTATATTTTCATTTGACAACTTTCAGCTATTTGATAAGTTAGTTTTATCATACACTTATAACTAGTTTTTCAGTTCAACTAGTTTTTAGTGTGTTTAATTTGTGATTTTAGCTAGCTAAAAGCTGTAAAGTCAGCTAAAATGGTAGCTGGTATGGTTTTATCTCCGTTTGGATAACAAAAAACTAAGAGTTTCTTTACGAGCTACTAGCTTTTTCAGGAAAAGCAACTCTAAAAGCGTGTTTGGTTTGTTATTTTACATGTTTACACTTAATTAATTAACGCAATATCCCCCACTAATTTTCTATCATCACATTATACATCTTTCATTCATGAATGTAATTATAGTAATTTAATATAAATATTTAATTATAGAAAATTATAATTTAAATATTAATTTAAAATTTATATATTTAATTATAGAAATAAAAATTAAATATTAATTATCGTAATTTATTATTTAAATATATAATTACATAAATTTATAATTTAAATATGTTACTATAGAAATTTATAATTTAAATATATAATTATAATAATTTAGTTTAAATATAACTAATTTATATTATTAAAACATATTATAATTATTTTAAATACTTCATTGTTGATCTAATTATTAATTATGTCTTTATTTGTTATTTTACAATTTCAACTAATTGATCAACTAGTTTTACAAAACATTTACAAGTTTTTCAGCTTTTAGCTTTCAATTTTAGTTAGTTTTCTAGCTTTTAGTTAACTTTTCATCTTTCAGCTAGCTTCGCCAAATACACCCTAAATAATTTTTTTAAAAAATCTCATATTTTTAGCTACTAACTGATCTTCTTTTAAAATTTTACCCTTCATTAATTAATGCATTGTATTTCAATAACTTATGATATCTCATCACATGATACAACTTCTTTCTCTTTCATTAAAATAATTATAGTAATTTGTAATTTAAATATATAATTATAAAAATTATAATTTAAATATATAATTTAAAATTTATATATTTAATTATAGAAAATTATTATTTAAATATATAATTATAGTAATTTATAATTTTAATATGTAATTATAGAAATTTATAATTTAAAATAAATTATAATTTGAATATGTAATTAATTTCTATCATTAAAATATGCTATAATTATTTTAAATACCTCATTATTGATATAATGATTAATGATGCTCTTATTTATTATTTTACAACTTTCAGCTAGTTGATCCACTGGTCTTACCAAAAAGTTACTCCA
The DNA here is from genome assembly GCA_037954015.1 of Psophocarpus tetragonolobus. Taxonomy (NCBI): domain Eukaryota; kingdom Viridiplantae; phylum Streptophyta; class Magnoliopsida; order Fabales; family Fabaceae; genus Psophocarpus; species Psophocarpus tetragonolobus. Next base: position 38,667,276 of record CM075688.1, on the reverse strand, counting down.
AGTAGATTTTACAAAAAACTAGGAACTTTTTTAGTAGCTACTAGCTTTTTACAAAAAGTTACTACAAGTATATTTTCAAAAGATCCCTATTTTTAAGTACTAGATGATTTTCTTTTACAATTTTACCATTTGTTAATTAATGTATTGTCCCCCCACTAATTCTCTCTCTTCACATGGTACAACTTTTCTCTCCTTCCCCTTTCTCTCATTTATTAATGTAATTATAGTAATTTATAATTTAAATATATAATTGTAGAAAATTATAATTTAGATATGTAATTTAAAATTTATACTTTTAATTATAGAAAATTATAATATAGTAATTCATAATTTAAATATGTAATTACATAAATTTATAATTTAAATATGGAATTATAAAATTTATAATTTAAATATATAATTATAATAATTTATTTTAAATATGTAATTCCTAACTTTTTACTATGTAAACATAGATACCTCATTTTTTATCTAATTAATGATGTCCTTATTTATCATTTTATAACTTTCAGCTAGTTGATCAACTAGTTTTAGAAAATACTTATAACCTTTTTTTTAGCTTTCAACTTTTAGTTGGCTTTTAGAGTGTGTTTGATTTGCCATTTCAACTAGCTAAAAGCTAAAATACTAGGTGAAATTGTTTCAACTATGTTTAGATAGTAAAAAGTTAGGAACTTTTTTAGGAGTTACTAGCTTTTTCAAAAAAATTATTCCAAATAGTTTTTTTAAAAGGTCGCGTATTTTCAACTACTAGCTTATTTTCTTTGATAAATTTATTCTTCATTAGTTAATGTATTATCTCCAACTAATTTTCTCTCCTCATATGATATAGGGTGTATTTGAAAAAACTAGTTGAAAAGTTAACTGAAAGCTAAAAAGGTAGCTAAAAAGCTAGCTGAAAGCTAAAAACTAGCTGAAAAACTAGTTGTAAGTGTTTGGTAAAACTAGCTGAAAGATGCAAAATGGAAAATAAGGACATCATTAATCATTATATCAACAATGAGTTATTTAAAATAATATAGCATATTTTAATGATATAAATTAATTAATTATTTAAATTGTAATCATTATAATTATATATTTAAATTAAAAATGACTATAATTACATTAATGGAGATGAGAACTTGTATAATGTGAGGAGAAAGAATTAGTAAGAAACAATACATTAATCAATTAAGAGTAAAGTTCTAAAAGAAAATCAACTAGTAGCAAATGATCTTTTGAAAAAATTACTTGGAGTTAGAGTAACTTTCTAGAAAAAAACTATTTAGTTCATAAGAAAACTCCTTATTTTTTGCTATCCAAATGGAGTTGATGAAACCATTTTAGTTAGTTTTTCAGCTTTTATCTAGTTGAAATGGCAAACCAAACATATCTCCTTTCATTAATATAGTTATAGTAATTTATAATTTAAATATGTAATTTAAAATTTATATATTTAATTATATAAAATTATAATTTAAATATATAATTGTAGTATTTATATTTAAATATATAATTATAGAAATTTATAATTTAAATATGTAATTATATAAATTTATAATTTAAATATAATTAATTTATTATTAAAATATATTATAATTATTTTAAATACCTAATTGTTAATCTAATTATTAGTGATGTCTTTATTTATCATTTTACAACTTTCAACCAGTTGATAAGATAGTATTACCAAACACATCCTTAATAACACTTTAATTAGAGTTATAAGCATCAACTTGCACATGAAATTATTAATATAATTATTAGGAACCAATTTAAGAAATGGTGATTTACTTGCAACCAAATTATTTTTATAATAATAAATAATAACTATTTTTAAATATCATGGATTCTAATCACTTAAAAAAATTAACAATTAAGTATATAAAAAAGATTGTATTTGATTTTCTTTGAAAAGGAGTGATAGAAAGTGTTTTCCGGACATTAAGGCATGTTTATTGTCTAAGTCTAAGGCCTTGGGTGCTCCAATATCTAAGGGTATTGTGGTCAAAATATTTTGACAATGAAAGTCACGTTATATAAGAACAGCCTAGAAGAGCAGAAGCAAAAACAATCGACGAGCAAAGAGATGGGAACCGTTAGTAACATTGGCTTCCCTTCAGTGTTGAGAGTTCCTTTAGATACGCAATTACTTTCAAAGCAGATGAAGAATAAATCATCTTGCGCTCTTATGGTTCCTCTTCCTCCTAATCCTAACTATTCTGTTAGCCTCACTCCAATATGTTGTAAACTATCAGAAAGTGAAATCGAGGAGAACCCCATCACCACGCCTTCTAAACCCAAGGACAGGATGGAACATTACAATATAGCTATGAGGACAATGATGAGGAACCCTTATGAGTATCATCACGATCTGGGTCAGTTTCATTTTCATCCCTACAACGTTTCACATTTGCTATCTGTTACTTTTGTTTGCGCCTGTCAAATGTGGGGGCCATCAATCACCTCGCACGTGGCTTTTTTACTTAATCACTCTTCTTAATTGCTGTTGCATCATTACTTCATTTGACGCTGCCTATTATGCTGTCATCCTTTTCCTCTTTTTGTTGGTTGTACTTTCAATCTTCTCTTATTATAGTAAATTATGTCTTTTACCTTACATTTGGAGAGGGTCTTAGTGTTACACCAAGAGAGACACAGAATGAGGATTTACTAAAAAAAAAATAAAGAAAAATTTGGAGAGGTGGTCTTCTCTTTTGAATCTCCCTTCCCCAAATGTAAAATGCAAAGCTTATGCCATACAATTACTGTGTATACAGAGTATACATTCTTAAGTATTATAATTGCTGTAAATGGTCCTTATAAGAAGGACCGATTTTTTTTCTTAAACTTTGGGTTGAAGCATAATTCAATCCAAAAACCCTCCCACAATCCCACTTATATACATTATTGTTGCCATACTCCCTAACTATAATGGTTTAAGATTAATTTTCATTCGTCAAGAACACATTAATTAATATATTTTAGACTAAAATACCCTTATTTAATGGTTCTTGTCTTGTTGGAATCATCAATACTCATAAATATTCTGTGTACTTACTGCTTATATTTGTAAAATTTAATGCTATAATAAATATAAAAAGGGTATAATCGGAAAAAATTATGAGCATAGTCTTAGATTTGTAAAACAATAAAACAAGTATAGTTTTGGAAAAGAGGGAGTATGCAACGTTCCAAGCATAAAGTTTGTAAGATTGAACATTTGTAGGTACATGTGATTCTGTAATTGTCCAATGAACAAGTGATCCAATAAGCTCAACACTAAAAGTTAATTCATGGACCAAGGGATTGTAGCTCTCCTATATACACTATCTTTGCCTTGTTACTGGTCTATGTAGGATCTCCAACTTTAATTTTTCCTTATTTATGGTAAGACATCCAACTGATGCATCCAATGATTCCTTACTTTCAGGTATGAATTATACTTTTATAACGGACAACTTGATTGTGGGCTCCCAACCACAGAAACCTGAAGACATAGATCATCTCAAAAAGGAAGAGGGTGTGGCGTACATTTTAAACTTGCAACAGGATAAGGATGTTGATTATTGGGGAATAGACTTGCAGTCAATAATAAACAGGTGTCGTGAACTTAAAATTAGCCATAACAGGATACCGGTAAGCAAGCCTGTTTTTTGTAGATAAAGAAAAGATCTCTTACGCACTCTGATAATCTAGACACTTGACTAGCCAAATGTTATTGGGAAGTAGAGTTTTTGAAGAAATTAAGGAGATAAATAGAGAAAGGAGAGAACTCAAAACTTAACTTCTTTGCTTCATTTGGCTCATTATGCAATCCCTGTATATTGCATTATTGCATACGTATATACTACACCCGACACCTCTTTGTATGTATAATGCAATGATACACGACCCTTGGAAAATATTATTGTTTGAAAATAAAACAGATGACCCAAAAATGAATTTGGTTTATTAGTTGCTCAATTTTCCTTTTGCCATCATTTTTTATAGTCGTGACTAGTTTAATATCTAACCCACCTCAAAGATTCATTTAGCTTAATACAATTGGCTATATATACCATGTCAGAAATGAGAAAAGTTATTTTGACTCTGAAATTGTTCTAGATTTTTTGCTTACTTATTCTTAAATTTAATTATCATCTCATTTTTTTCTTTCATGTCTATTATTAGGCTAGAGACTTCGATCCAGACTCATTGCGAAATGAACTACCTAAAGCAGTCTCATCCTTAGAATGGGCAATTTCTGAGGGAAAAGGAAGAGTTTATGTGCATTGTACTGCTGGACTTGGAAGAGCTCCAGCTGTGGCAATTGCTTATTTGTTCTGGTTTTGTGGCATGAATGTGAGTCCTAAACCCCCACCTTATCTTAGAATCCAGATCATTTTCGTACTACTAATTTTTGTCTTTGGTGTTATGGTTGCACATCATGCATTTAGTGGTGGCAAATTAATTGGTTCAGAATTTTCTTAATTGAGAAGTATTATTTTTTCACAAATGAATGTGGCATTGTTCTTTGGACAGCTAAATGAAGCATATGATATGCTAACTTCAAAGAGACCATGTGGACCAAATAAAAGAGCAATACGTGCAGCTACTTATGATTTGGCTAAGAATAATCCATGGAAGGAGCCATTTGAGAATCTTCCCGAATATGCATTTGAGGATATAGCGGACTGGGAAAGGAACTTGATTCAAAATCGTGTCCGTTTCCTTCGTGGAACTTGACAACTTAGGTAAGTATTTTTTGTTTTCTAAAAAGATTGTGTTATTGGGTTTTTGAAAATCTGCATTGCTAATATAAAGAGGGAGCTATATCAGCTTTTTCTCTTTTTTGGCCCTTGCATGAATATAATAAACCAAAACATCCCCATATTGAGATTCACAAAGTCATTTCAAGCTCTGATATGCCTTTTATGTAACATTGTGTAAAGATTAAATGAGATGCGATGCTGTATGTTATTGACAGGTTTCTACATATCTTAGATTCCTACACAAACAGATTGACACCCTTGCTGGGATGGTACCACATGCCAGGATACTACTCAAGACTGGAGATTTTTCAAGCATAGTCATACTGATATGGGAATATATAGCTATATCGTGTACGAAATATCAATATAATATAAAGTGGTAATCGGTAAATGATCCATTTTGCGAATAATGTGAACAATAATTGTGGACTTAATAATATCTGAGAATGCAAAATGCTTAATTGATCTATAAGTGCACGTCTTAAGTAAAAGAATTATTTGTTTCCCGATCCTTTAGTTCCAAGCCCACTACAGTTTTTGTTCTATGCACAGCATTCTATTTCATGTTTTCATTTTTTTATTTTATAGGCAAACAATTTTTATAAAAAAAATAAAAATAAAGAGCCCAAGTAGTGGATGAACAGCCTTAACAACTTTCTCACATTTAATTGCCACCACTATCACAACATACAACATGAAACTAGAATCATACAGCACTAAAACGCCAACCCATATAAATTTAAGGCTAAATTACTACTTGTGCCCTCCTATTTAGGGGATAGTTCACTTTGTATCCCTAATTTTTTTTTCTCATATTTTGTCCTCCAACTTTAATAACTAGGTGAAATTTAGCCTTCCATCAAAATCTCCTTGTTGATTGATAGAATATCTACATTGACTTGCTTAAGAGTTTAATTAATGGCTGATGTGACCCATTAGTCTAATCCAGGTGTTCAATATCCCCAAATTGAATTAGGGTTTAAAATCCTCAAATTAATTTAACCTGTCTTTTGGTGGTTAAAAGTCCTCAAATTGAGAAAACATTTGTGCTCTGTTCGTTCGTCGTTCTACTAGCTTGTGTTTGTCTTCTCCCGTTGTTTAGCTTGTTAGGCACCTTGCATAATGGCATGGAAGCAAGCAGAGTATCGTACAGTTCGGAGTTTGAAGCTTGAAGGTGGCGCATGGCCTGCAGTTGCGGGTTGAAAGCTCTATTGGTTACTTCTTGGATGCACCTTGGGAAAAGATTTTATAGGTGTGACTCTTACAGGGTGAGGCACGGATGGTATCATTAAAACTGATAGTGGAAGTATTTGTTTTTTAGATTTTGAATGTTTACTTGTAACCCATGTTCTGAAATTGATGAAATGCAGGTGACGGGGAGTAGAGCTTGCAACTTTTTTGAGTGGTATGATCCAGTGTTGAACATTAGAGAGAAAAGGATCATTCTTGGTTTGCTCAAGAGGGTTGAAGAGCTACAACAATCAAAGTGTGGAGATGAAAAAGTTTGAAAGAACTGAAGAAAAGAGAAACCTTACTTGTTGTTGGGTTGATTATGAGTATAGAAATTGTGCTTATTCTTACTGTTAGCATTGCTGGTAGGGGTTTCTGCTAATGTTAGTGTGTATTGGTTTAGTTTAGATGGAACTTGGTGATGTAAGGGGTTATTGGTTTAGGATAAGGGGAAGTTAATTCAAGTTGATGTAAGTGTGTCAGTGAAGTTAATTCTGGTCACAAAGATGTTTGAATCCAAGTTGAATGTAATGGAAGTTGAATTTGTTTGCAATTTGGTTAGTAACTTTTATGTGGATACTAATATATAAATATTTATATAATCATAATTGATATCACGAGCTTTGCTAGATTAGTATCAATTTTGTCATGACTGTACAAAAAAACTTAATTGACCAACAACAAGCTTCTTTAAGCATAATTTACATAAAGCAAACTGCAAAAGCAAACTACAACTAAAGCAAACTACAAAGTAGAAAAAAGCTCCTTTAAGCATAGTAGACTTTGCTTTTGACCTAAGCCAAAAAATTTACATAACCACCCTAGTAACTACAAAATGGACATAATTTGACTAAGTTGTCAACTGTTGTGTTGGAATAGGTACAGAATTCCCAACAAATGCAGATGTGGTAGCTCTAACTCTACTTATAGTAATCCTAGTACTAACTGAGTATGTAGACTTTCCAGCCAACTTTCTTTTCTTGTTTATGATGTCAGTAGCACTAGTGGTTGGTGCCAATGATGACCTAACTTTCCTTTTTAGTTTCTGAAATTTAAAATAAAGTATTAGTAAAGTGATTATGCACTGAATAGAAGTTGACATTATGGTAATACCTTGTTTCCCCTTTGGAAATTTTTCTGTCTACAGTTGTCTTCCCTTTACAAGTTCTCATATTGTGCCCAACTTCACCACAATTACAACAAATAATTGAGGTAGATTGTCTTCCTAATCTTGTGGCACTCCAGGACTCATCACTTTCCTTGTTTCTCACTTTTTTTGGTCTGTCAGGGGCTCTCCTCATTGATGGTGGCAAAATTCGGTCACATGTATCTTTGGACCATAAGTTTGGTCCATTGCATGACAACACAATGTAGGAATATGTTGCGATAAATGTATTTTTCCTGTTAATGTAGAAACATAAATCAGATAGAAGTTTCCTTCAAATAACTGAAATAAATGAATGGAAGTTACTAACCTGTAGAAGTTGTCTACATATTCCTCAACTTTTTTGTTAGTGTACCAAATGTTGGATATGGCATGACAACAGGGTATATCACTAATATCCCACTTCCTGCAGCTACAACTTCTTTGATTCAAGTCTACCACATATTTATTACAATCCCAAGACACCTCAAACAAGGACATGTCATCATCACTAGCCCAATTAGGAATCCAAGTTTGTGATTCTTTCTTATTTTTTTCCATAATTTGTTGTATTTTAAGGCATATGAAACCTTCATACCTCTGCATTAAACCCTTTAAGTTTACAATCCTCTTTGTGATGTAAAACTTGACACCTTCTAACAATGTTATATTTGGCTTGTCCCTATACTCCACAATTGCTCTATTAAATGCCTCACACATATTATTCACCTGGAGGTCACATTTGGTATTTGCGGAGTAAGCATAATGTATCCAAGTTGAGTGAGTTCTATTATTCAAATCCTTCCAGGCATCCTGATTAAAGCTTCTCAGATTCTCCATTACTCTCTCAAACTCAACAAACGTGGTTGCTCTTGCAGCTTACCAAAACATCTCCTTCAACTTTTTGCCTGGAAACTTCTTCCTCTAATTCCCATACAGATGCCTCACAAACAGTCTATGTTGCACATTATCTTGATATGCCTGTTAGATGGACTCCTAACACATCTATGGTCATTCGCAAAACTTAACACTTGCCAATACTGACTTTGCTTTGACTTACTAAGTCTCATATGAAATGGACAACCCTTTGCACATTTAATCATTACCCTCTTTTGATAGCTTTTCTTAAACCTTATACTTTTGTTAGTCACCATTGCAAATGTGATCATATTTGAATTATAGGTGTATATTCCATCTAAGGATGATGATATTTGAATTTTAGATACTTATCTTATCCTATGATGATTTTCTTATATTTCAATTGTGAATATTTGTCTTGTCTTACAATATCTTCATATTTAAATGAATATGTCTTCAATCTAACAATGAAGATATTATAAATTTTGATATTTATATTATCTTACTTATGTATGTAGACTAGTGTATGTGTTTGCTTATTTGTGTAATTTTTCAGAAGAAAAATTGTGTATTATTTGATGATCTTGATGCTGGATTTAAATTTCAAACACATGTATTCATTTAGTTTTACTACTTTGACAGAGTTAACCTATCTACTTTTTCAATACCTTTTTTAGTTTTTGCCGAATACCGAAATCTTCCTAAACAGACTATTACTAAGAAGATTAGCCTTTAGAGATTAGTTAAACATAATAGAGATTTATCAGAGACAAATTTAGATTATCACTGCATTGACTTAATCCAACAAGTAAATGTCTTACCTAGCAGCTGAGGATGATATCCAGTGGATAAAAGTAATACTTAACAGATAAAGGTAATGACCAGCATGTAAGGATAATATCCCACAGTTAAAAAACCTAGGTAACCCATTACAACTAGAAAGTGACACCAAAGCAAAGGTACGCATCCATCTCCTTCCCTTTTTCTCAATGTCATTACAGGCTTGGATACTCTCTAACTTAAGCGTCAGAGTCTTTTTTGCAGTTCCCCCCATTTTTGGAGCTCAATCAAATGATACTTCGGTAATATAGTGTTCGGCCATTTTAGTAGGAACATTTTGTTATTTTTACAAGTTATATTAGTGAAACACTTTAAAATTATGCCTTGTTGGTATGTGTTATCTTATAATGGACATGTATTGTATAAATTCAATATTTTCAGCATGATGAGAACTGAGAAAAAACTCTAACAATCTTATTAGTACAGAGACCATAACTAATTTTTTTATAATGCAGAAGACTTGTTCATCGATTTTTTTGAATACATAAAGGTTATATTTTAAGGTACTACTGGCAACCTTTTTGTTTCTAAAGTTAATTTTCTCTTTTGAATGAATTATTTATGTATATTTTGTAAAAATATTGTAATCTAAACATGAGTCTTACAATTTTTATATCAAAGCCTTGTTGACCCTAAACCAGACTCTATTGTACAGTTAATTTCTTTCTAACATCTAACTATTTTTTGAAGTTTACTATTATAACTAAATAATCTATATGCTATTCTTTTAGATATTGGGTTTGGTCATCCCAATATTTGATTTGTATAGATTTATAATGACTAACAAGTAGTAGTTTTGGAAGAGATATTCTTATAAGACTAGATGTATTATTTCAAAATTTAAGTTGCATATATGTTTCGATTAAGTTTGAATTTATGTATTATTATATAAAATAATCGATATCTCATTATCGATGTGGTTATATTTGAAATTTAGATATTTATTTTATTTTCTAATTTTAATATACTTGCTTCATAGACATTTTTCTTATATGATTATGATCATATTTGAACTATAGGTGGGTATTCCATCTAAGGATGATGATATTTGAATTTTCTATACTTATCCTATGATGATTTTCTTATATTTCAATTGTAAATATTTGTCTTGTCTTACAATATCTTCATATTTAAATGAATATGTCTTCAATCTAAGGATGAGAATATTTGAAATTTGGATATTTATATTATCTTATTTGTGTATGTAGGCTAGTGTATGTGTGTGCTTGTTTGTGTAATTTTTCAAAAGAATAATTGTGTATTCTTTGATGATGATGGTGCTGGATTTAAATTTCAAACATAGGTATTCATTCGGTTTGACTACTTTGATAGAGTTAGCCTATCTATTTTTTCAGTACAATTTTTAATCTTCCCCGAATACAGAAATCCCTCCTAAAGGGACTGTGACTAAAAAGATTAGCCTCTAGGGATTAGTTAAACATAATAGAGATTTATAAGAGACAAATTTAGATTATCACTGCATTCACTTAATCCAGCAGGTAAAACTTAGATCTAGCAAGTAAGGATGATATCTAGTGGATAAAAGTAATACTTAAATGATAAAGGTAACGATCAACATGTAAGGATAATATCCCACAGGTAAAAACCTAGACACACATTACAAATAAAAAGTGACACCAAAGCAAAAGTACGTGCCTATGTCCTTCCCTTTTTCCAGTATTATTCACCATAGCATTACAGACTTGTATACTCTCTGACTTGAGCATTATAGTCCTTTTTGTAGTTACTCCCCTCCACCCTTTTTGGAGCTCGGTCATAGGATACTTTCGGTAACATAGTGTTCAGCCGTTTCAGTAGGAACATTTTGTTGTATAAATTCAATATTTTCAGCATGATGAGAACTGAGAAAACATTCTCTAACAATCTTATTATTACAGAGACCGTAGCTGACTTTTTTATAATGCAGATGACTTGTTCGTCGATCTTTTTGAATAGGTAAAAGTTATATTTTAAGGTACTACTGACAACTTTTTTGTTTATAAAGTTAATTTTCTCTTTTGAATGAATTATTTATTTATAGTTTGTAACAATATATTAATATAAATATGAGTCTTATATTTTTTATATCAAAGCATTGTTGAACCTGAACCAGACTCTATTGTGCAGTTAATTTCTTTCTAACATATAACTATTTTTTGAAGTTTACTGTTATAACTAAAAAAATCTATATGCTATTCTTTTAGATATTGGGCTTGCCCATCCCAATATTTGATTGATGTTGCATAGATTTATAATGACTAACTAAAATTTGTTAAATTCAACCATTTATTGAAATCATGCGATTATTATTATTTTTTCTCATTTCTCACTATAACCCTTTTTCTCACCTGAGTTGTCTTCTATATATATAGAGAGGACAACTCAGGTGAGAAAAAAGGTTACGGTGAGAAATAAGAAAACATAATAATAATCATAAGATTTCGATAAATGGTTCAGATTTAGTTGTTAATTAAACAAGCTCGTGTGGTTCTCTCACACAGAAACTTCTCTTACAAACTAAATATTTGTCTGTTGCTCTTTTTTTTTATCAATCATGTTACTTATCAGATTTTTATTTTATTCTTTTTAGATAATAATTAACATAATTTTTATATATAATTTATTTTATTTTAAATTTAGGGGAGGAACCATGGCCCCTACCAGTCTCCCCGTCCCTTCGCCCGTGGGTGGTGATAGTATTGACGATGGTGGTGGTAGTATCGATAACATATGGTGAGGGTGATGATATTGACTCTGGTGGCAACGGCGACATGGGTGGTGACGATGATGGTGGTAGTGACAATTTGGGGCGGCGCACCACCACTGTCAGCCCCATCATTGCCGCCACCACCACCATGACTACCACCACCCCCACCATACGTCATCGACACTACCGCCACCATTGTCAATACTGCCACCACCCACGGGCAGAGGCCATGATCCCTCCCCCAAATTAAAATAAAATAAAATAAATTATATATAAAAATTAATGTTAATTATTATCTAAAAAGAGTAAAATAAAAATTTGATAAGTAACATGATTGATAAAAAAAATAAATAAAGAGAGCAGAACAACAAACAAATATTTAGTTTTTGAGAGAAGTTTCTATGTGAGAGAACCACGTGAGCTTGTTTAATTAACAATTAAATCTGAACCATTTATTGAAATCCTATGGTTATTATTATGTTTTCTCATTTCTCACTGTAATCCTTTCTCTCTATATATATATATATGTGTGTGTGTGTGTGTGTGTACAAGGAGTTAATTCCACTAAACCTCCCCAGTACAATTAATTTTCAAAAGAAATACACAATATTAACATAAATAACACTACAATTCATTTTTCTTAATTAATTTATTAACCATAGTTGAAATTAAAATTAATTCATCTTGTTATTGTGAGGAGACACACACACACACATACACACACATTGATGCAATCCTACCTACCAAGGGCCCTCTCACTAGGTCAATGGCTAGGAGGATTGAAGAGGACTTGGCCCAGAAAGACTCATCAAGACCCAAACTCATGATGGAGATAGATATTTTAGGCCATAGTCCTTAGTTTTCCTCTTGTAAATATTAATTATATTTTAATTCCCTTTTAGGCCTTGTATTTTGGCCATTTTAATTGACGTGTTGGATGCCCATAAGGGTCACCTCTTTGATTGTAATAGTTTTTAGTTTCTCGTTTAGGTGGGAGAAGGAATTGGTACCCCATTTCTCCACCTTAGGTGCACGCCTTTAGATCCTTACCTTTGCTTTAAATTTCTTTTATTTGCTTTGCATCTTAGTGTGAAAGACTTTTGAGTTCCAAAGACTCTTAAGTAATTCACTTAGGGAGAAAACAAAACAAAACAGTAAGGAGTGTTGCCCATAGGTTCTTCCCAATCACTTTCAAAATGAGCTCACACATATCTAGTAATGGTAGTGTAAATCAACAAGGTTCTCAAAAAACAAACAACATGGATAAGTTTGTGAGTGAATTTAGGGAATGGAGGGTAGAAGAGAGAAAAGAAAGAAAAGAAAGGGAGAAGAGAGAAGAAAAAAGGCACGAAGAGAAAGAAAAAGAAAAGTGAAAAAGAGAGTTAAGAGAAGAAAGATGAAGAGAGGAAAAAAAGCATGAGAAAAGAGAGAAAGAAAGAGAGGAGAAAAAAGAGAAACAAGAACGAGAAGAAAGATGGAGGGAAGAGAAAGAAAGAGAACGAAGAGAAAGAGAAGAAAAAAAGGAAAGAGAAGAGAGAGAGAGGGAAGAGAGAAGAGAAGAGCGTGAAAGATAAGAAATAAAAGAAAGAGGAGTTAGAGAGAGGCATAGGTATAGGTCTGCCTCTAGTGAAGTAAGTGAAAGTGAGGAGTATAGACAAACCATGAAGCTTTTCATGATGAGAGCGGGTGTCACCGAAGAACAAAGGGCCACCGAAGCTAGATTTTTAAGTGGTTTGAGCTCTGACATAAGAGACAAAGTTGAGCTCTTACCATATAATAATCTAGATGACCTAGTCCAACTTTGCATAAGAGTGGAAAATCAATTAAAAAGAAAAGGTGGAGCAAAAAGAGAATTTCCATCCTACAATTATGCAAAGAGGGACCTAGGCAAGGGAAACTCTTCCAAGAGCTCTCCCAAAGAGGAACCATCCAAGCATGTGCATGAAGAACATAAACTCATGCATCATAGCGACAACTCCCCTACTAGTTCTAGCAATAGGACTAGTGGTATTAAATGCTTTAAATGTCTTGGGAGAGGCCACATTGCTTCTCAGTGCCCCAATAAGAAAACCATGATCATGAGGGGCCAAGATATTTTTTGTGAGAGTAGCTCATCTTCCTCCTCTAGCGAGAGTGAGGAAGAAGAGGGTCATGAGCATCATGAGCATGACATTGTTGAAAACCCTTGTGATGGAGACCTCTTAATGGTTAGGTGCCTTCTTGGAAGCCAACCCCTTGAGCTTAACCACTCCCAAAGAGAGAACATTTTTCATACACGTTGTAAAGGTTTAGACAAAACCTGTTCTCTCATTGTGGATAGTGGATCCTGCTGCAATTGTTGTAGCTCAAGGTTGGTAAAGAAGCTAGCCTTACACCCAATTCCTCATCCTAGACCTTATAAGCTCCAATGGCTTAATGAGGAAGGGGAAATGGTTGTAAACCAACAAGTGAAGGTGTCATCCTCCATTAGAAAGTATCAAGATGAGATCTTATGTGATATAGTTCCAATGGAGGCTGGCCATATCTTGTTAGGGAGACTTTGGCAGTTTGACAAACAAGTCATTCACCATGGCTACTCTAATGAGATAATCCTCACTCATAAGGGTAAAAGAATAAAGTTGACTCCTCTCACACCTTCACAAGTGGCTGAAGATCAACTCATCATGAAACATAAAAGAGATGAGGAAAATCAAAGTTCAAAGTCAAAAAAAAAAAAGCTTCCACCCCTAAAGCTTGAAAGGGGTAAAGAGGGAGAGTTGAAAGGAAGTACCCCTTCCAAAGAGGTAATTAAGAAAGAGAGTCATTTTGCAAAAAAAATGGATATTAAAGAAGCTCTCTTGCTTGATCGACCTTTTTATCTCCTTCTTTGTAAAGAGGTACCTTCTAGCACTGCCACAAGTCATGAAATTGTGTCTCTTCCAAAAGGGTTCAAAATATTTTAAAAGAATTTGATGATCTTTTCCCTCAAGAGGTTCCAAGGGGATTACCACCTCTAAGGGGAATAGAACACCAAATTGACCTTGTTCCTGGCGCAAGTTTGTCCAAGAGGCCTGCGTATAGAACAAACCCCGTTGAGACCAAAGAGATTGAGTCTCAAGTTCAAGACTTGTTGGATAAAGGTTAGGTTCAAAAGAGCCTTAGCCCTTGTGCGGTTCCTATTTTGTTAGTGCCCAAAAAGGATGGAAAATGACGGATGTGTATGGACTGTCATGCCATCAACAACATCACCATTAAATATAGGCACCCAATCCCTAGGCTAGATGATATGCTTGATGAATTGCATGGAGCCAAAATATTTTCAAAAATTGATCTTAGAAGTGGTTACCATCAAATAAGAATCAAAGAAGGAGATGAATAGAGAACCGCTTTTAAGACCAAATTCGGTCTTTATGAATTGTTGGTGATGCCTTTTGGGCTCACCAATGCTCCAAGCACTTTCATGCGCCTCTCATGAATCATGTACTTAGGGATTGCATTGGTAGGTTTGTAGTTGTTTATTTTGATGATATTTTAGTCTATAGTATGTCTTTAGAAGAACATATAGGATACCTTAGGGAAGTCTTATCTGTCCTTAGAATAAACAAACTATTTGCAAACTTAGAAAAATGCACTTTTTGTGTTCCTAGTGTAGTTTTCTTGGGCTTTGTCATTAGTGCCCAAGGGGTCCAAGTGGACCCTCAAAAAATCAAGGCCATTCAAGAGTGGCCCACCCCTACTAGTGTGACTGAGATCAAGAGCTTTCATGGTCTCGCAGGATTTTATAGGCGCTTTGTGCCTAACGTCTCCACACTAGCTTCACCATTCAATGACTTGGTGAAGAAGGAAGTTCCTTTCTTGTGGGGTGAAAAACAAAAAGAAGCTTTTCAACTGCTCAAGGATAAACTCACTAATGGACACGTTGTAGCCCTCCCCGACTTTTCAAAAACTTTTGAGCTAGAATGTGAGGCATCGGGAGTAGGTGTAGGAGCTGTGCTGTTGCAAGGGGAGCACCCAATTGCTTATTTTAGTGAAAAACTCAATGGTGCCCACCTCAACTACCCCACCTACAACAAGGAGTTTTATGCTTTGATCCATGCCCTCCAAACTTGGGAACATTATCTTGTTTCCAAGGATTTTGTCATTCATAGTGACCATGAATCACTTAAGTATTTGAGGGGGCAAGGAAAGTTGAACAAGAGGCATGCTAAATGGGGTTGAATTTCTTGAAACTTTTCCTTATGTCATCAAATATAAAAAGGGAAAAACAAATGTGGTGGCCGATGCTCTTTCAAGGAGGCATTCTCTCCTTGCCACCCTCATTGCTCAAATTTTGGGATTTGATGACATAAAAGAAATGTATCCTTCTGACCAAGACTTTGGAACCATTTATACTGCCTCATCTTTGAAAGCTAAATATGGCTTCTACATGTGAAGGGTACTTATTCAAAGAGGGAAAACTTTGTGTATCCCAAGGATCCATTAGGAAATTTTTGACAAAAGAGAGCCATGAAGGTGGGCTCATGGGGCATTTTGGAATTGATAAAACCTTAATGCTTTTAAAAGAAAAATTATTTTGGCCCATATGAAAAAAGATGTCCAAAGACATTGCTTGCGATGCATAGCTTGTTTACAAGCTAAGTCCCGAGTAATGCCTCATGGACTCTACACACCTTTACCCACTCCTTCTACACATTGGGTAGATATTAGCATGGATTTTATCCTTGGGCTCCCAAGAACCCAACGAGGTGTAGACTCCATCTTTGTGGTAGTGGACCGCTTTAGTAAAATGGCATATTTCATTCCCTACCACAAAGTGGATGACGCGAGTCACATTGCAAGGCTTTTCTTTCGTGAGGTTGTCCGCTTGCACATAATACCCTCAACCATAGTCTCTGATAGGCATGCTAAGTTCCTTGACCATTTTTGGAAAACTCTTTGGGCAAGGCTATGAACTAAGCTCTTATTTTCTACCACTTGTCATCCTCAAACGGATGGACAAACTGAGGTAGTAAATAGATCCCTATCCACTATCTTGAGGGCACTCTTGAAAGGCAACCATAAGTCTTGGGATGAATATTTCCCCCACATTGAATTTGCATATAATAGGGTGGTTCATCGAACCACTAAGCACTCCCCTTTTGAGGTTGTATATGGTTTTAATCGTCTTACCCTCTGGGCTTATTGCCACTCCCTAACACCCGAATTTTTCATAAAAAAGGGGAAGCTAGGGCTGATTTTGTCAAAAAATTACATGAAAGGGTCAAAACTAATATTGAAACCCAATCTAAGGGGTATGCTTCATCTAGCAATAAGGGGAGGAAGGAAGTCATCTTTGAAAAGGGCGATTGGGTTTGGCTTCACCTCAGAAAGGATCATTTCCCTTCTAAGAAGAAGTCCAAACTTAGCCCTCGAGGAGATGGTCCCTTCCAAATCCTTGAGAAGGTAAATAATAATGCATATAAGTTAGACATTCTCGAGGATTATGGAGTTAGCATCACCTTTAATGTTTATGATCTTACCCCCTTTTAGGTGCTGACATGGAAGAGAACGACCCTTCAGATTTAAGGACAAATCCTTCCGACGGAGGAGGAGATGATGCAATCCTACCTACCAATGGCCCTCTCACTAGGGCAATGGCTAGGAGGATTGAAGAGGACTTGGCCCGGAAAGACTCATCAAGACCCCAGCTCATGATGGAGATAGATATTTTAGGCCATAGTCCTTAGTTTTCCTCTTGTAAATATTATTTAGCTTTTAATTCCCTTTTAGGCCTTGTATTTTGGCCATTTATTTTAGTTTCTAGAGTTTAGGGTGTAATTAGCTTAGGAAGGGAGGTGAGGGGAGAAAAGGGCCTAATAACCCAAAGGAGTATGGATCTCTTTCTACACCCCCTTGATTAGGTCGTGACACTCCCTAGCTTAAGGCTAGGCACCACTTTTAGTGGGCCTAAGAGGGATTAGTACTCCTAATCCTAATTAGGCCCAAGTCCCACATTGCCTAGCTTTGAGTGCTTTGCTCCCTCTTTGGGCTATAAATACACCTAGTCTCTCTTGTACAAATAACACTTGATTGAATGAAGTAAGACTCTTTTTGAGCAATTTATTCTTGAGTGTCATTGAGAATCCTCTATCTTGAGGAATCTCTCCCTTAAAGCTTTTATCAAGGGACCTCTCCCTTGTGGCAAGCAACATAAAATTTTTGACTCATCTTACACACACACACACACACACACACGCGCGTATTATGTATTTTTACTTTCTTACTGATTGTTTTGTAATTTGTTGTGTGGTAACTTTACTTATACATGGCTAATGTAAAAAGTTTTACACTGGTAGTCAATCATAACTCTTTATATATGACAAATTTGTTGACTTTACCAATTAATACTTTAAAAGTCATATGAATTATGGTTGTGATTAAATGTCGGTGAAAAACTTTTTTATGTTGTTAATGTATAGGTGTTAAACTCAAATAATAATAAGTATTTGTTTAGTCATACAAATATTTACAGTAATTTTTTTAATAAATTGTTTATCTATATTGTACTAAATATTGATACACATAGAAGTTTCACATCTTGACATGCTTTTGTTCATTTATAAATATTTTATCATGATGTTGTTTCTCATTAATCTTTTAACAAAAAGAACGCATAAATTGATTACATTAAATTATAAAAATTTAATAACCTTAAGTAGGTTTTATCACCTATAACTCGTGACACTTTCCTTCAACTCCCATCATCAACAAAAAAAAAAATATAACTAATATTTATAGCTTTTATCATAATTAAAATTATTTTAAATATTATATTATTGAGTAATTATATTTAAATTTTTAATAATAATTTATTTATATTTCCTACTATAGAAAATATTTATAGTTTTTATCATAATTAAAATTACTTTAATTATCATATTATTGATTAATTATATTTACATTTTTAATAGTAATTTATTTATCTTTCCTATTATAGAAATTAACAATATTGAGTAGTAATTTATTCTTTCGTAAATAATATTTGTAATTTTTATAATAACTAAAATTATTTAATTTTATTAAATAGTTTTATTTAAATTTTTATAAATATTTTCACAAAAAATTATAAATTATTACAAAAAATTAATAGTTTTGAGTAAGATTTTATTTTTAAATAATATTTTTAGATAAAATATTTTCTTTATAATATTATTAAATAAATATTAATATTTAAAAAATTTTTAAAAATAAATAAAGTACATTAAAAATTAACAGTATTGAGCATAATTTTATTGTATTTTTTGTAGTGTATCTATCGTAATGAAAACCATTTAAATTTATACTATTATAAAATTAGGTTTAAATTAGTTTTAATATAATATTAAATAAAAATAAATTACAAAGTGAATACATTAAATAATATAATTTAATGGTCTTGACAGTATTTTGTTTCTGGTAAATATATTTGTTGTCTTTATACTAATTAAAACCATTTTAATTTAAGATATTATTAACTCATTATATTTAAATAATTTTTACTTGAAATTTTTTAATAATAATAAATTAGAAATTAATAGTCATGAGTATAATTTTATTTGTCATAAATAATAGTTGTAGCTTCTAGATAAAATTTAACATCTGTGCACTATCAATGTAGAAGAGTTTACCGTTGACATTTAATCACAGTCATCATTTATACAACTTTTAAAATATGAGTTTAATTAATATACACTAACAATGTAACATACACTTAATCACATCTCTTTATTTGTATGATTTTTAAAAATTAATTGGTAAAGTCAACAAATTTACCATAAATAAAAGTTTGTGATTCAATTATAGTGTAAAACATTTTACACTGACAATGTATACTAATTAAACTCTTAAAGTATTAATTAGTAAATTCAACAAATTTTTCATATATTTTATCACTTGTCTTCAATTCATTCACTTCTTTCACATTTCTATACCCCATTTTCCTATTTCTTTCCTTATAAACAATTCAATTTTTATCTACAATGTCTTAAATTTTTTATATCATTGATTAAAAGAGTTTAAAAGTATGCAATAATAGTGTAAAAGAGTTTTACATTGACATTAAATCATAATTCTTTATTTATATATAAATTTGATGTATTAATTGGTAAAGTCAACAAAAAATTACCATAAACGAAAGATTGTGATTTTGACAGTATAATTTTTTTACCCTATTAGTGCATACTAATTAAACTCTTAAAAAAACTATTTTAAAAATAAAGATAATTATTAATTTATATTAAATATTTAATCTATCAGCATATTTTAATTAAAGTCTTAGATTATATTTCACAGTTAATAATTTAGGCTAAATTACCACTCGTACCTTGCCTATTTAAGGGGTAGCTCACTTTATGCCCCCCAATTTTTTATTTTTTTTGCTTATCTATTGTCCTCCAACTTTAATAACTTGGTGGAATTTACCCTTCCATCAAAATCCCCTTTTTGACTGTTAGGATATCTACGTTGACTTATTAAGGTGGAGGGATTTTATAACTTAATCACTTATTAGTTAATAATGACTAACGTGGCTAAATTAGTTAGTGATAATTATGGTTTAGGAAGTTACTGTTGGTTAATATTGTGGGAACAGTAATTTCCCTTTTCCAGCCCCAAAGGCACAACATGGAGAGAAGAAGACTATGTTGTTGGAGAGGCAAGGTGAGACGCGAAATTCGTTGTAGAGGTGAAAAGCAAACGCCATTGGCAAGAGGCTGAAAGCAAGGTCTGAAACCCTAAGCAGAATCAAGTGGAGACACGAAAAGGGGAAACCGAGATGGTGAAGGAAGGAACAGCAAAGGCCCTTATATACTGCTCAAGGTAAGTCCATTCTTTGTCATTTACTTATTATGGGGTCATGTTTAAAAGTATTTTACTTGAAAAAGAGTTTCATGTGCTCGAGGTAAGTGTCTAGGGTTAAGGCAAAGTTTCACTGTCTAGGGGATTTACTTCCTTAGTCATTCACTTTACTCTTGGTTGGTGTAAACCAGGTTCAGGTAGTTGGGAATTAAAAAAGTGTCCCAATGATGTTGTTTTCTTCTTATGTGCATTCACTTTAGTCTTTGAAATTTTTTATATATTAACTTAGGCTAAATTATTCTCAAACCCACTGATGTGCATGAAATAAAGTTTAAGATACATCATTGGGACCTTGGTTGAAAGTCCAAAAACAGAGTATTAAATGGGGTCTCAAGTCAAGAAGAATGAGGGTGGGATGTGGACGAGCTATCCTACATGGATATCTCTAAACTCATAAAATCCTTTGGGTATACTGATTTCAAAGCTTTATCATATAGAAACCCTGAGTTAAATTTTAGGACTAGATTATGTTCATTGTAATGTGACAAAGATGTTTGGACATTGGCAGAGGATGCAAAAGATCATGAAATAATTGATCTGTTTGTGGAGCATATTGTTGATGTTCTTATTATAGAGAATGATAGACAAGAGGTTGGACAACAAGTGCATATGGGTGTGATTAATGTGGATGAGGATGATGGCATTGCAGTTGAGAATATGGCTAAAAGTGACAGGGTTGGATAGGAGATTGTGCTTATATGTGTATCTGAATTGGCTGTAAGTGAAAGTAGTGACCCATTTGTGGTTCCAGAGGAAATTGGACCTGAAACTATTGGAAAAGGAGAAATTGGGCCTAAAAATGTTGCCTTTGGAGATAGTGGGCCTAAAAATGTTAGGTCACAACAAGTGGTCCTAAAAATAATGCGGTAGATCAAAATGGGGTTGAAAATGTTGGGACACAGCAGAGTAGGCCTGCAAATTTGGGTTCCCAAGAAAGGGAGGGTGAAAATGTTGCTACACAACAAAGTAGTCTAGCATCAGATGAATCTGAAAAGGGGGACAATGATAGTTCAAATATTGAGGACAGTGAATATGAGGAGGATTGGGATTAGGGAACAATGTTGTCAGCTCACATATTTGCAAACCCCAATGATGACGGAGATGGTAACTTGGATGAACTAGTAATTCTAGATTTTGGAGATGAGGATGGTTGCTCAGATCAGCTTGATACACCTGTTGGTAGTGATGAGGAGGGCTAAAAAAACTAAATTTCCTAAATTTAGAAAATGTGAAGATGATAATGATACTCACTTTGAACTTGGAATGTTGTTCAATAGTAAAGAAGACATAACGAAGGTTGTGAACACATTTTCAATTGTGACTAACAAATGTCTAAGGTTTAAGAAAAGGTGTCAAAAAAGAGTAGTGATTAAATGTTCAAAGGGTTGTCCATTTCATCTGAGAGTTAGTAAGGCAAAGCAAAGTTAGTATTGGAAAGTGGTGAGTTTTGTGAATGACCATAGCTGTGTCAGGAGTCCATCTAACAGGCATGTGGAGATAATGTGCAACATAGATTGTGTGTGAGTCATGTATGGGAATTGGAAGAAGTTTACAGGTGTAAAGTTGAAGGAGATGCTCTGGTCAGCAGCAACAGCAATAATGTTTGTTGAGTTTGAGAGATCAATGGAGAATCTGAGAAGCTTTAATCAGGATGCCTGAGAGGATTTGAACAACAGAACTCACTCAACTTGGACATGTTATGCCTACTAAGAAAAAACCAAATGTGACCTCCAGTGAATAATATGTGTGAGGCATTTAAAAGAGCAATTGTGGAGTATAGAGGCAAGCCAATAATAACATTATTAGAGGTGTCCAGTTTTACATCACAAAGAGGATTTTAAGCTTAAGGGGTTTAATGCAAAGGTATAAAGGTCTCATATGCCCTAAAATACAGCAAATTATGGGGGAAAAAATAACAAAGAATCACAAACTTGGATTCGTAATTGGGCTAGTGATGATGGCATGTCCTTGTTTGAAGTGTCTAGGGATTGTAATAAGTATGTGGTGGACTTGAATCAAAGAAGTTGTAGCTGCAAGAAATGGGATATTAGTGGTATAACTTGTTGCCATGCCATATCCAGCATTTGGTAAATTAGCAAAAAAGTTGAAGGGAGTTGTCATCTGATTTATGTTCCTACATTAACAAGAAAAATACATTTATGGTAATATATTCCTACATTGTGTTGCCATGCAATGAATCAAACTTGTGACCCACAGGTTGTGACTGATTATGCCACCATCAATGAGGATAGCCAGTGGTAGACCAAAAAAAGTGAGAAATTAGGCAAATGAGGAGCCCATGAATGTCACAAGGTTAGGAAGACAATCTACCTCAGTTATTTGTCATAACTGTGGAGAAGTTGGACATAATATGAGAACTTGTAAAGGGAATACAACTACAGACAAGAAAATTCCCAATGAAGGATACAAGGTATTACCATCATGTCAACTTCTATTCACTGCACAATCACTTTACTAACACAAACAAGAAAAGAAAGTTGGTTAGAAAGTCTGTACACCCAGTCAGTACCACGGTTACTAGAAGTAGTGTCAGAGCTACTACATCTGCATCTATTGGAAATTCTGCACCTTTTCCAACACAACAACAACTTCGTCAAATTATGTCCATTATGTAGTTACTAAGGTGTTTATGTAAATTTTTTGGCTTAGGGTCAGAAGCAGGGTTTACTATGCTTAAAGGAGTTTTTTTGTACTTTGTAGTTTGCTTTAATTGTAGTTCACTTTTGTAGTTTCTTATCTAAATTATGCTTAAAAGAGCTTGTTGTTGGTCAATTAAGTTTTTTTGTATAGTCATGGCAGATTTGATTCACTTCCTGTAATGGAAAACTTGATGTAATGGTTAATGTTAAACATTTCATGTTATTTTGAATTTCATATTTGGTTCAATTGGTGTTATTCGATTCTGGTTTTGGTTTTGGTTTTCGTACTAAAATTATGGTTGTTGATTGAAACTCTGAATAGTTGAAAGATGCAAATTGAAATTTTCACAATGTGAAAGAAAACATGTCTTGCATCATTCTTAAGATGGTTGTATGGAAGAAAATCTGCAGAATCACGGGAACAAATTGATCTATCTAATAAAAAAATAATGAATTACAGAATTCCTATACTCATAATCAACCCAACAACAAGTAAGGTTTCTCTTTTATTTAGTTATTTCAAACTTTTTTCATCTCTACACTTTGATTGTTGTAGCTCTTCAACCCTCCTTAGCAACCAAGAATGATCATTTTCTCTCTAATGTTCAACACTGGATCATACCATTAAAAAAACTTGCAACCTTTACTCCTTGTAACCTGCATTTCATCCATTTTAGAACATGGGTTACAAATAAACCTTCAAAATCTAAAAGATAAATACTTCCACTGTCAGTTCTAATGAAACCATTCATGCCTCACCCTATAAGAGTCGTACTCGTAAAATTTTTTTCCCAGGGTTGTCATGCGTCCAAGAAGTAACCAATGAAGCTTCCAACCTGCAACTGCAGATCATGCGTTGCCTTTGAGCTTCAAACTCTGAATTGTACAATACTTCACTTGCTCCCATGCCACTATGTAAGGTGCCCAACAAGCTGAACAGGGTGAGAAGATGAACATAATTGAGTAAAGGGAGACGATAAACGAACAGAGCATGAATGTTTTCTCAATTTGGGGACTTTTAACCACCAAAAGGCAGGTTAAATTAATTTGGGGATTTTAAACCCTAACTCAATTTGGGGATATTGGACACTTGACTGATACTAATGGGCCATATCAGCCATTAATTAAAATCCTAAGCAAGTCACTGCAGATATCCTAACAGCCAACGAGGGAATTTTAACAAAAAGCTAAATCCCACTCAGTTATTAAAGTTGGAGGCCAAAAGGTGAGCAAAAAAAAAATTGGGGGACACAAAGTGAGCTACCCCTAAATAGGGGGCACCAATGGTAATTTAGCCTAAATTTAAACCAACCGACCAAAGGTATTGGACTCAATGTGAACTAGACAAGTAGAAGATCTGGCTTTTTACTTTTAACTCATTTTTTAGTGGACTTCACAATTTAAAAACCTATTCTATTTTTTACTTTAATGAAAGATCACATTTGTGAGCTTAGAACATTTTTTATGGACCCCACAATGTTTTTTCTTAAATATTGGGTTGAGGAAAGAGACAATAAAAAATTATGTTTTTTGAATAATGGGTTGATTTGGCTTGTTCTTGTAAAAGAACAAGATCTCCACTTGAAGATCAACTTTTTTCTCCAGTAGTTGATGTTCTTATTGGAGTTTGGCAGAGCTTGTAGTCTTTTAGATCTTGGACACTGAGGCTCTGAAGCGACAGGTGCATGAGTACGTGCAAAAGGAACTCTAACGACAAAGTCAGTATTAGGAATACAGTGAGTGAGTAGAATATTGTACTTAGGAGTAGAGTTAGGTTGTCCTTTTATAACCATATTCTTGTAGATTTGTCCCTAGTTACCTTTTTAAGGAAAATAGGCCTTTTTGTGTCGAGCCCATACCAAGGTAGGTGTGTTGAGGATCTTGAGTGTGTCAAGTACTAAGGTAATGGTCTCGGGCCTGCTGAGTTCCAAGGTGTGGGGCGAGCTTGGATGTGCCAAGTTGCATGGGTGTCGATGTCTACATGGGTGTCGAGGTGATGTGCACTAGAGTGGTACACATGCCCCCATAGCCTCAAAGTCGACCAACTCATGGGAGATGCAAGGAGGCTAAAACAGTGTTAGGGAGGTTAGGTAAGGGTTGGTTACAGAATGCACATGTGTTGCAAGGGGATTGGTGAGTGGGGTTGTTTTAAGTGATTGTTGGGGTTTTGTGCACATAAAGTTATAGGTAGTGGCGTTTGGGTTTTTTGACGTTTGCGCTTGTTTCTCTCTCGCAATTATTGGTCTATATTTGTGATTTGCTGGTGTTTTGGGCATGGTTTCTCGACATGTTCACATCGGTTGTGGTTACATTCTCGATCAAAACGATCCCGAGATGTCTTCCAATGGTGTCTACTGTGAGGTGTCGAGTTGTGCTTGCGGATAAATTAGTTGAGTCACCCCTGTTGAATGAGTTTTTCTATCCTGTCCCTAAGAGCAATGCATTCTTTGTGGTATGCCTGTAGTTGCGATGGTATTTGTAGTGCTTGCTTCAATCGGCTCCATTGTTATACATGGCCGATTGTGGAAGTCGGAGGACCTCGATACTAAAGGCCTCTTCTAGGACTCAAGCTCTCAACTCTATTAAGGGCGTGTAGGTGGTGTACTTGGGTTGTGGACAACCTGGTCATTTGAATTCTTTGTCTTGGACGGGTCGATGACAGTCTCCTTCTTTGTCTCTTCGGGTATGTGTATGTTGATCCTTCTTTGTACTGTGGGGGTTCTAAGTTGTCTGCGTCTAGCAGATGCTTCTTCCATGTTGATGTACTTAGAGGATCGCTCTAGGAATTCATCTAGGGTCTTCAGATGTTGCTTGGCTACACTTTCAGTGAACCTTATGGGCTTTAGGGTGCCAATCACTATGTACAAGATGCCCTTAGTTCTAAGTCTGCAAACTAGGTGATCATCTTGGAGAGTCAATTTGTAAAGGCACGCAATGACTTGTCGTCCTTTTGCTGGAGCTCGATCAAGTCATCGACCGTGACCCTTTGTGACCAGCAAGCAACATAGTGGGTTGTGAACTTCTTCATTAAGGTGTTGAGCGAGTTGATCATGTGTGGAGGGAGTCGCGACCACCAGTTGAGGGAAGTACTTGTAAGAGACATAGGAACATCCTGCATATAACAAGGTCGTCATTAGAATAAAGGTTTACCTGGGTAAGAAATGCTTTCAAGTGGTTATCAGGATTCGAGGATCCCGTCAACGAATGGGTGTTTTTGGCTTGTTACTCATTGACTTGTGCAACCGAGGTCTTTATCAGCCTTTTCCTTTTCCTTTCCATTCTCGGGAGTTTTGGTCCAAGTTCGTTCGCTATGTGTTGAGTTTCAGTTGCCAATTGTGTGGTCATTCTTGGACATCTTATCACTGCTCATGTCTTTCGTGGAGTGTCTCCAATGGTGGTGTTTAAGTCCTTTGTTGCATGTGTCGCTTGTGGATCTACTATAATGATGGTTTCTACTCTCACCATTTTCGGTGTGATGTTCATTGTTCCTTTCTCTGGGTTCTTTATCTTGAAAGTTTTGGATTATAGTCTTCATAGCAGCGTTTTCCTCTCTCAGGAGGCGAAGGTCAGCCTTGTGTCTTTGAGCCATGTCCTCAATTTGCTTCCTAAATTTCTCCATGATGTTCGAGTTGTTCATGGTGGTTCGGGATGAGCTGCTCCTAGTTTGTACCATGTATGGTAAGAGGCGTAGGAACTTTTACATCCCTACACCGAGGTTTGGCAGAACTCGCAGTCTTTCAGGTCTTGCGCACTGGTGCTCCGAAGGGACAGGTGTGTACCTACAAAAGGAACTCTGATGCACAAGTTAATATTGGGAATATAGTAAATGAGTAGAATATTGTATGTGTAAGTGGAGTTAGGTTGTCCTTTTATGACCATTTTCTTGTAGATTTGTCCTTGGTTACCTTTTTTAGGAAAATGGACCTTCTTGTGTTGGGCCAGTACCGAGGTGGGTGTGCCGAGGACCTTGAGTGTGTAGAGTACCGAGGTGATGGGCTCGGGCCTGCTAAGTACTGAGGTGTGAGGCAAACTCAGATGTGCTGAGTTGCACGGATGTTGAGGTCTATGTAAATGTCGAGGTGGATGTGCATTGGGGAGGTACATTTATTCTTGCCAAGATCAGATCTTGACTTCAAAATCAGTCTTTAAGAACACTCACTGAAAATGCTCTAAGAGCATATCCAGCAGAAGATCGGATTTTTTTATCTTAACTCAGTTTTTGGTAGACCCTACAATTTAAAGATCTATTCCATTTTTTACTCCAGTAGAAAATCATATTTTGTGATCCTAGAACACTTTTTATAGACCTCACAATTTTAGTTCTTAAATATTAGGTTAAGGAGAGATACAATAAAAAATTGTTATTTTTTTAATAGTGAATTGATTTTGTTTGTTCTTGTAAAAGAACAAGATCTTCACTTAGAAATCAACTTTTTTCCTCCAATGATTGATCTTTCCAATATCAGATCTTGCCTTTAAGAACACTCACAAAAGATTATCTAAGAGGAATATCCTTCTCACACTTTAAATTGGAATTATAATTTGACAAATGCTTCCACAAAAAGTTTGAATATCATTGGTTGCAACTTATCATATATTGTCATATTGAGCAACCCTTCCTTTAAATGAAATGATATGAGATTAAGAGCATGTTTGATTTAAGTTCACATTTGTTGTATATGAAATTTGAGATTAAATTAATAATCTACAAGATTTATTTTTTAAATGTAAAGTAATGATACTTTTCCAAAATTTAGTTTACTTCAATCTTAAGTTTTCACCAATAAAACAAATATGCATCAATACAATGACAAAGGTAGATCTCTGATTTCTCCCCCGCTTCTGCATAATTTCCACAACCACATGTCTCTTCCATATACTTGGGAGTACTGTAAATTGGGATTATGATAACTTTTAAGATTTATTACAAATTTTAACTAAAAAAAATTTAGTAGTTATTTTAAAACTAATTAATTATGTATTAGTTACAATATCCTTTTTTTTAGTTAAAATTTAATATTGCTATATATTAACTAGAGAATAGTTATAATTTTTTAAAAATTAGCTACAAATTAACTAAAATTATTTTTTTAGTAAATTAGCCACTCATCTTATGCTATCAATATTATAGTATTTTTATAACTAAATTGTAATTGACTCTTTTTACAAGATATTAACTACAAATTAGCTAGTAATTTTTTTTAGTTAATTTGAAACTTTTTGTAGTGATAACAGATTGGCATATAAAGTTACATATATAAAGATAAAATAATATACATTGAATTTAATGGTTATAGTAAAAAAAATTATACCGTCAATTATTAAAAATTATTGTTGGTATAATTATTTAGTTAGTTTTCGTGAAGTGCCATCTTAGTTTAAAAAAAAATTATACTAGAAAAAATTGAATGTTGCATAAACAATCATTAAAGAATTATAAAAAAGTTATTAAATAAATTTTAGGGTGACTCATATTTAGTTCTCATTAATAATAGACTTGAATAATGTTTTATTCCTAAAAATAGTGTCGTCTTATTTTGTTCTTTTAAAGTTGTTTTTAACTTAGCGTCTGAAAACTTTTTTGTCTAATTTTAGTCTCTATTATCAAATAACAATTTTGTATTTAGTTCTTAGTTAAAAAAAACAATGTTAGTAACACAATTTTTGCATTTCAATGACTTAAAAGCAACATAAGAGTATGAAGAGAGATACTCCTAGGCAAGGTCGACCAAACATAGATTTTGGCCTAAAACAATTTTTTTTAAAAAAATACAAATATAAAGTGAGACTTTTTAAACTAATAATAATATTTTATTAACTTAATTTAGATAAAAACATAATTAAAATGAACCTTTTATTTAGCCTGTTACGAGATATTTTATTAATTGAAATGAATGAGTAATTATATTTAAGTAAAAAAATAATAAAAAATTATGAGACCTACAAAAATAATAAAAATATTAATATTAAATATTTTATTTATTAGAACTAAAGTGAGACATTTTTTTATACTATAGGATTGGTCCTAGTCTTATATATTTTTTAAGGACAAAATGTATGTTTAATATATTATTTGTTTAAAACAGTTTATAACATAAGACATATTTATAGAAGAATAAAAATACATATTTTTGAAAAAATAACTCCCTGATAACATGACAAATCATTAGACTAGTAATGTCAATGTTACGTATCACTTAATATTGCTTTTTGAAAGTTGGGACTAAAATCAAACAAACAAAATCTTTATAGACTAAATTTAATTAAAAATAATTAAAAGACCAAAAGTAAAAAGATATTGTTTTTCAAAGATAAAAATATTTATTAAGTTTTAATAGTATCATAAAAATTTTTTGGTGATCACCACGTTTAGTTGGATAATATTTCTATATTTTTCCCTCTTAATTTTTTTTTCTCTTCTTTGGTGGAAAGTATGAATTACCACCTATAAATGATAATTCTCATATGTAAGCACTTCTTACCTAGATATAATCAGCTACATTATTATTACTTAGGATAGATGAGATATTTTGTGTCTTACTATTAATAAAATAATTAGAAAATAAACACATGTTAGAAATAAATAGTAAATTAAGAACATAGAAAGTTTAAATTATTTAATTTAATTTAATTTTAATCATTATTTTAAATATATTTTAAGAATAATTTTTTTAATCTTTAAATAGGTAGTTATTAAAAAAATTAAAGGTAAAATTGAAAATTAAATGTGAAAATTGAAAAGCTCAATTCCCTTTATATATGTTATAGATAATTTTATATAGGTAGTTATTAAAAAAATAAAAAATAAAATTAAAAACTAGATGTGGACAAAAAAAAAAGTAAATTTATTTTATATATACTAACGAAAACACAAACATTGTCACCCTTGTATATTCGCATTTCTATTCTGATATGTTATAACAAATTTAGGATTTTAATTTAATATGTTTTATAATAATATAATAAAATATAAATAATTCACTGTATCATTTTGTGTATAATATGATAGAATATATTTTGTTAATTTGTATATTTCTTTGTTTATGATTACAGACAGAAACACATTAGATCATCAATGAATATGACAAATTTGCAATGAATTTAAGAAAATTTGGAGAAGAAAGAATTTGAATAGAATTCAAAATGTTGTTTTGTCTGTGTATTTCTATTTTTATTAAAATATTAATGATCAAACCTATACATCTATCAACAAAACTTTTATTTACGAAAGTGGAAAAAGTTATAAAATGTTTAGAAAGGTAAAATAGTCATAAAATATGGATACCAAAAGGTCATATTCACATTATATCATATAATATATAATATAAAAAATTATATTATAGATTATTGATGATACATATAGATTATAGATAGTAACGGGTTTGATTTAGTGACATAGTTTACATTTGACAAAGGAAAGGTAGTGGGTTTGAATCCCTCTTATGACAAAGTAATTTATGAGAATTCCCTTTATTAATAGTATAGAAATATATAATATAAAATATAATATTATATATTATTGATTATACATATAGATTATAGATAGTAGGACAATTAAGTATATTGGATATAAATATTTTAAAGTATTTTGTTATTAACGTTATAAGGTTGATTTAGTGACAAATTTTAGATTTGGTGAAGGAGAAGTTGTGAGTTTAAATTCCTCTTATGACAAAATAGTTTATTTTTTAATTTTCAAATAGGTATAAAGGTAGAATATGTATTTTGAAAATTGAACATCAAAAAGAGGAATTTCCTTTATTAATATTATAGATAACATATAATATATAATATAAAAAATAACATTGTAAATTATTGATTATACATATAGATTATTGATAGTAGGACAGTTAAGTATGTTAGATATAAATGTTTTAAAATAATTTTTTTTAAGGCTATAAGATTGATCTAGTGACATAGTTTACATTTGGCAAGGGAAAGGTTGTGGGTTCAAATCATTCTTATAACAAAATAGTTTTTTTTTTTAAATTTTCAAATAAGTATAAGGTAGAATAGATATTTTTGAAAATAGGATATCAAAAAGAAAATTCTTTTATTAATAATATATATTATAAATTATATATGAATTTCCCATATATATATATATATATATATATATATATATATATATTATAGATAATCTTTAGATAAATAGTTATTGAAAAACAATTAACGGTAAAATTGTATACTTTGAAAACAAAAATTATGAATTCTCTTACATATAAATTAACTTAAACACCCTTTTTATTTAATGGTAGTGGTCGATCATGTGGGGCAACGGGGCAATTGCTTCAACAAGGTTCTTTTTTACTTATTTTTAAGAGGATTTTTTTTACTTAATAGTATATCTAGTAATTATCTTTTCCCCCATAAAAAAATTAATTAAGTGTTTCCCCATAAGTTAATTATTTTAAAATTGAATTTAAAATTATAAAAATAAGATAAAATTAGTACTAATTTAATCATAAAAAAGAAATTGATACTAATTTTATTCACTTTAAATTAATTGTTCGTAATTTTCTTAAAAACTTATAATTTTTTTTACAAAAATATTATAAATTATTTGTTTGTCCCGTTAAGAAAGTTTTTTTATTCACAACTGTAGGGCACGGAAGGGAAGGTTGCGACATTGGGTTAAACTTTGTATTTTTTTTTTGGGAATTATATTGGTGGGTTACATACGCCTTATTACCAGGAATTATAACAATGAATCTAGGCTTATTATGAGTGAGACATCCCACCATAACACTCATTGCTCTATCATCACAGTGGAGACATCCCTTTGCCCAACCACTCATATATCATTAAAATATCTATAGTTATAAATTCTCCTTCCCCTAAATATTGAGTCCCTTTTCCAATGAATAATAATAATAATAATAGAAAAACTGTCCAATTGCAATATTGACGTTGCAAGCATGGAAAAGCTAAACAAGGCACATGATAAGCGAGGTAGGTGACCTAGAAAGTGTGGAAAGTGGAAACTTGACTTGCTTGCTTCTCAAATCTTATTTTATACTCTCATTATCACGTTTTATCTTTGTCACCAGCTAATTACCAACACATACCCTTATAGCTTTGATTAGGGACACTCGTCATTCCCCCACGCATTTGATTAAACAATCCCATATTACTCGGACTTCTCCACCTTTATGAAATTTTAATTTTCTTATTTCTATAGAGTATTTTAATTTTTATTAAAAATAAAATTTTATTTTATTAAATGATATTTAATAATTAAAAAATATTAATTAAATTGTTGTAGCTAATAAAATACATATTTTGATTTTATCACATGAGTGTGAATCTAAATTTGATTATCAATATACCTATCACAGTACCACAAAGTAAGACAAAAAATGTTGAAATTAGTGTTATGAAATTCTGTATGATAAGAAATGACTTCAACCAAAGTTATTAAAAAACTAAGTGACATATCTTAAAAGATGTTAAAAAAATAACATTTACTAACATCAACTGAAAAATAATTCTAATCAATGTCAACAAAAAAATTTTAACCTATATCAAGTAAAAAGTCATCTTAGCTTATTTTAATAAAAGTTAGTTCAAAGAATTTCAAATTCTAACTCTTTTTTTAAGGAATTTGAAATTCTACCATTTTAACTAATAAAAAAAGTTGCTTATAAAAAAACTAAAAAAAAATACCTAAAATTTTAAATTCTTTTAAAATTTATTATCCAAACAACACAAAACATTTCTACCTCAAAATATAAATGTGCTTAGTAAATTTGGGATGTGTGTTCAAGAATAGTCAACAAATAAGTGTGGATGTATGGCAAACATGAAACACAAAATTATGCCCATCAAATTAAAACACCTTATATTTAAGAGAATTTCTCCCTGCACCTCAATAAGTTTTCTTTACACCTCCATAAGTTTTTGAAATGGCAAAAAAAACCCTTAATGAAAATAGTAAAAATTTAATTATCATGCACTTCTTTCTCTTCTCTTTCATCTGCACCTCTCTCATTTGACACATCTCTCATTTTGCATCTCTCTCGTTAGTTTCTCTTGCACGACTTCATTTTTTTTCTCACCAAATTAGTGGTTTTCTCTTCTTCTTCGTGCGTTGTTGTTCATCCTCTATGTGTTTGCTTTGTTTTTCGTTGTTCAGCTTTGCGTTTATTTTCTCTCAGGACATTAGCTTTTTTTACAAGTCCAGACACCCCTGTCTGGACTTGTAAAAAAAAATTAAAATTTTTTTTACAAGTCTGAATACTCCTGTTCAGACTTGTAAAGAATTTTCAATTTTTTTTACAAGTTCGGACACCCCTGTCTGGACTTGTAAAAAAAAATTGCATTTTTTTATAAGTCTAGATATCCATGTTCGAACTTTTAAAAAAAATTGCAAATTTTTTTATAAGTCCAGATACCTATGTCTGGACTTGTACAAGAAATTGAATTTTTTTTTTTTACAAGTTCGAATACCCCTATCCTTACTCATAAAAAATTTTGCAAATTCTTTTACAAATCCGAACACCCCTGTCTAGACTTGTAAAAAAAATTGCAAATTTTTTTTCACAAGTCCAAACACTCCTATCTAGACTTGTAAAAAAATTTGCAAATTTTTTTACTAGGATTAAACTTATTTTTTTACCTAGGGTATTTGAGATTTTTTTACCTTTAAAGAAGTGTTGAGAGAAATTATGGAAGTGCGTGGAGAAATTCTCTATATAAGGAACCTTGACTCTTGAGTTTGGATGAGTATATATGTTTAAGCTAAAATTTAACTTCAGTCCCTTTTTAATTTTTTCTCATTCATTTTGGATTTTTTTTTTAATTTTAGGCTAATTCTTAATTTTGTATATGTTTATTTTTATATTTAATTAATTATCTTTTTATATTAACTTAAATAAATATCTAAATTTTAGGATTCAATTGGATCCAAATAAACAAATAAAACATGCAAATGAAAATTTGACCAAAATTAGGATTTTAAAAATACAAACACTAATATCACAAAAAAAACCAAAATGATATATCATATCAAAATTACAACTTAACTTATACTAACATTATATTTAAACTATGTATAGGAATATAGCGTAATTTTTTTTATCCTTTTTATAGGAGTTGAAGACAGTGTCAGGTGATTTATAACAAGTCACGCATCCTGCTTAACCAACTAAGCTAGATCAGTAGGGATATAGCTTAAATATAATTATGTATAGGGATATTTAAACTATGTAGAGGGATATAAATTTTCACCAAAAAAATGTATAGGGATATAGTTGTGTTGATTAAGTAAGATTGGGTGAGATATTATAAACTTATTATCATTGATTTCTAAGGATAAACAAAAATGTCTTATCTTCGTAAAATCATATGGAAAAACTAGTGATGAAACAAAACATCTTTTTTATTGCATGTTCTTCTAAGTTCTTTCATCTCTCAAATTAAATAACTTATTTTTCATAATTATTAAGAAAAAGCTTATTCATAATTATTAAGAAAAAGGAGTTAGTGTGTTTAAATTAGATTTTGAGAAAACTTAGAACTCGGTGGCTGGTCTTATCTTTGGAATGTTATGCAAGATATAGGTTTTGGGAGAAAATGGGTCAAATGGATATGGGAATGCATGACCACAATCATAATATTAGTACTACTGAGTGACAGCCCTAAGATTAGTTTAATGTATCATGAAGTCTCAAGCAAGGTGACTCATTATCCCCTTTCTTGTTTCTGATTGCAGCTAAGGGGTTGAATTAGATGATTGGAAAAGCGGTGTCACTAAATATCTAGAAGGGGATTGAGGTTCAATGAGGTGGTCGGCTTAATATTTCTCATTTACAATTTGTTGATGATACTCTATTGTTAGCCTAGAAGGATTAAAGGACGATGTTGGTAGTTAAAATGGTGCTTCAAATTTTTGAGTTGGTATTCGACTTGAAAGTTAATTTTTACAAAAGTCAATTGATCAGTGAATGTGCTTGCTGTTTGGATAGAGAGAGTTATTGTACCGCTAAACTGTAGGGTTGGGTCTGTGTCATTTAAGTATTTAAGCTTACTAGTTGAAGTTGACCCTTCCAAGTTGGTTACTTGGACTCTAGTAATCAATCTGATAAAAAAGAGATTAGCATCCCTGGAAAGCACTCACATCTCTTCAACTGGTAGGGTGATCTCGCTGAAATTTGTTTTAACTATATTACCAATTTACTTTATTTCCTTCTTTAAGGCTTCCAAAGGTATTGTTTCTCCCCTACACTATATCTTCTCAAATTTTATGTAGGAAGGGGTGAAGGGAAGTCAAAAGGTGCACTAGCTGTCTATGTGTAGAAGTAAAGATGATAGAAGGTTGGGTCTGAGGGATATTCATGGTTTTAATTTGGCTTTGTTAGGGAAATGGAAGTGGAGGTTGAAAACTGAATTAGATAGCTTGTGGAGCAAAATATTGAAAGCAAAATATTTTACATTAAAAAGTGGTTGGGAAGATAGAGGTAGATATTATTGTAGATGGTGACAAGACCTTAACTTCATTAATCAAGAGGGGCATCAAGGATGGTGGACTGGAAAAGTTAGACATGGATTAAGGGATTGGGTACGATAAAATTTTAGGAAAATAGGTGGTTGGGTGCATAGTCCTTCTATGAAGTTATTTGCAGTTGTATAGTGCAGCAAGGAATATGAATGTCTCAAATAAGAGGCATAGAGGAAGATTGGAATTGGGATTGGAGGCGACGCTTATTTGTTAGGGAGGAAGAGTTGGTGGCAGGGTTGGAGAGGAGTTTGGAAGGAATTAATCTTCACCAAGGTGTTTGGGATAGTTAGGTGTTAGAGGCGGAAGGGTCTGATCAGTATTCAATGTCATCAATGTACGGGGTTTGGTCAGGAATAAAGCAACATCAACCTCATCGTTCTTTAAGTTGGTATGGAAAAAAGGAGTTCTAGAGAAAATTCAATTCTTTGTTTGACAACTAGATAAGGATAGATTACTAACCAAGTCCAATTTACTAAGGTGAAGAATTATTCTCCAAGAGGATGTGGGATGTGGCTTATGTGGTCAGGAGAAAAAACAAGCCTTTATCTCTTGTCACATATTTGGAATGAGATATGCAAATGGTGGAGAATCTCTACAGTTTTTTCAAGTAAGGTCCGTAATAATTTTTCTAGTTCAGAGGTTTGGTCGAGGCACAAAGGTGCGCCAGAAGGTTTGGTCTCTTGTGTGGTTTGCATGAGTCTGACAATTCTGGAAAGTAAGGAATGTTGCGATCTTCACATTATGCCCAGTAGACAAACAAAAAATTATCCATGCTATTGTGTCATGCTCGAAATTTAGATTCTTATGCTTATGCTAAATGAGTTATGAATCTTTTGTATTGTATTGAGGGTTGTAATTCTTTGTTTTGAGACTATGCGTTACTGTATGGTGTGATTGAAGAAATCACTCCTTTTGTTTTCGTTAATTTTTTTAATAAAAAGTTTTGCTTATAAAAAAATTATTAATAAAAAGAAGGCTTACATAAGTTTTTTGTCTCCAAAAAATTCAAAAATATGTTTTTAGTCTTGAAATAATTTTTTTTATTAATGTTGTCTATTTATAAGTTCTGGTGTATTTAATTGTGTCAAATGTAAAATTAAAGATTGATGAGATTAAAGTTGAGGAAACGGGCATAAAAATGTATTCTTTATCAGCAATTTTTTAATGACGTTAAACAGAAAATAAAAACTAATAAAAAAATATTTTTAAATTTTAAGGATTAAAAAAATATTTTTTTGTGAAGAATTGCCTAAACCCTAAAAAAAACTTATTTAAGCCTAAAAAGAATTATGGAGTATCGAGTTCTCAAGGTAATGCTCGCCACAATATCAACAACATAAGAGTAGCTTATTTTTGGAATGAGGTAAAGGAGCCCAAAGGCCCAAACTAAAAACTCTTAAAAAGATTACTGCACCACCATACATGTTGAGTTTTCACAAAGTAATCCTGAGACTGAGACAGCAAATCGACCACAACTCTGACTGAGCCCAAAAGTCTTATAGCCATCTCTGTATTTGTCAATAACACTGTAAGGTGAAAATACTTTGGTTCCAAATATCCATTATCCAAGGCCAAGTAAGCGGATTATTAATGGAAACAAGAATACGAAGAGTTTCCTGCTAAAAACACAAGAATAGTTTAATACTATTCAACAACAAGTTCCTGCACAAATACTTTAAAATTTACTACTTCTCTATAATGTAGGCATACCACATACATTCATAC
Source organism: Psophocarpus tetragonolobus (assembly GCA_037954015.1). Classification (NCBI taxonomy): domain Eukaryota; kingdom Viridiplantae; phylum Streptophyta; class Magnoliopsida; order Fabales; family Fabaceae; genus Psophocarpus; species Psophocarpus tetragonolobus. The sequence continues at coordinate 38,630,024 of CM075688.1, read as the reverse complement.
ATATATTACAGATTTGATCCACTGTATCCGTATCAAAATTATGTTTTATATTCTAACATTATATATACTTTTTTTATACAGAAAAATTTATTACCATAATTTGGAATTATAATATTTTTATTTAAATTTTATCATGATAATATTTTTTAAATACATTTTGCAACAAATTAAAAATTAATAACACCATAATGATAAAAAAAGTTTACTTACATTCTATAAGAGTTTTATATTGAAATCACAACTCTTTATTTACCTACTTTAAAAACCATCGTAACCATCAACTATTATAAGAAGAAACAAAGAAAATTATTCATCAAGAAAATTTACTTTCTAAAAAACATCCAAAATATAACTTGTTATTAATATATTTCCTACTGAAAAACAAGTGCCATTAGCAAACATGAAAGTAATTTTTAAGAAATTTTATATAAAAAAATCATGGATCTCAAAACATGCACACCAAGATTTCCCAACCGAATTGAGTGGCTTTTGACTTTTCAGTAAGAATTCTAATTACATAATTAAAAAAGAATAAATTACAGATGCACCTATGCAGGTTTAGTATAATTACACCTGCATTTTTTGTTTTCTTTTTTAATTATTATTTTTACAATGGATGTTAATGTAAGGTTTGAGAGGGGTGTTGTGTAAAGTTTGAGAGTAATGCTAGGTAATGTTTTCAAACATACAAAAGGCATACCTGTAATGAATACATAAAAATAAGAGGATTTGTGTAATTTAAAAAAAAATGCATATATAATTTCACTAAAATTAAGGGAATGGATCAATAATTTTCTCTTAAAAATAAGAAAATTTGAATTGACACCTACCAAATTTTCAATTCCTACTTACTCGTGGGTAAAATACTAATATACCCTCCATTATTTTACTCTCCGGAAATGCATCGCCGAAGAAGAAAAAAATTAAAATCTATTTTTAAAAGTGTCACTCCAAGAAGACACTTACTGTACAGAATAGATTTCTACTTACAGTAACGGAAACATATGTCATTATTCCAATATGTTTAATTATTATTCTATCTTGATTTTAAATATAGTATTCTACTTACAGTAACGGAAACATATGTCATTATTCCAATATGTTTAATTATTATTCTATCTTGATTTTAAATATAGTATGTAGATATATTATCTTAAGATATTGTATGAAATAATATCCCTTCTATATTTATGTGTAATTTATTAAATACGTCTTTATAAACATGTTTCTGTTGTGTAGTCATACACTTGATTTCAAGCATTGGTTCTCTCTATTTCTCTAATTTTAACATGTATCAAATTAGATTGAAGGAATATTAAAGAGAAAAAATGTCTATCACCTAGGGTCACTTCCCCCAATAAAATCCTTTTATTTTTTGCTCCTCTTTTGAATTTATTCTTTTCCTTTCTTCCACAATCTTTTAATATATTTTCTTTTATTGTGCATTTTTCAATGGTCATCATTGGTGACTTTTCCAATTACTACGGTAACTTGTTGTCAATAACTTTTTCAACTATGACCAACACCATTAAGGTTTTTCGAAAATTTTTGCTAGTGATTTAATATAACCTTTTGCTTTTCATTTTTGGTATAGAATTGTTTCATTGTCTATCCTATTGTTGTTCTTTTTCAGCATGTTTTTTTTGCCTCTGCCTTCTACTCACTACTAATCTCTTGACAAAGAACTTTTAAGTTACCTCCAATGTTATCCTTTTTTAACATGTTTCTCTATTTTAAAAAAAAAAATTATATTAGTTTAAAGCTTCAAATGTTGGTTGTAAGAAAGTTGAAATTTGCTTTACTTGCAATAAATTTTCATATGGTGATGGACATTTCAATTATCTAGCAGTGTTATATTTCTAGCAATATTTCCTAACTTCACCAACATCCCTAATTCGTTTTTTCAAATATTGTTTTATGGTGAAACTCTATTTTATTACTCAATTCTTGTAGATGCTTAGTAAGCTTTAGCCTAAGGCGGAGTGTTAAGAATTTTAGATATTCTCTTATCTTAATTTTAAATATAGTATGTAGGCATATTATCTTCGATATTATAGGAAACAATATCTTTTATATTTATATGTAATTTATGAAATAAATCCATTAAACATTTTTTTTAGATTTATACACACAATTTCAGTCCATTATTCCTCTTACTTCTCTAATTTAACATAAATCAGGACAAGATATAATAATAATTAGGGTGGGTATATTGACCCAGATCTACGGATCTCTCAAGTTTTTGTAGTTTTGGACTCTTTTTTTAAGAAGCATAATTATAAAAAAAAAAATTAAAGTCTAGTTCGTGAAACTTGGACTCTGCAAGCTAAGTCTGCAAGTTCATAAGTTTGGCTTGTAGCTCATTTAAAGTCCAAATTTGTCATTTAAACTATTAGTTTTTGTTAATGTTGAGTTTTTTGTTGTAAATTATGATATTTCAGACCTTTAGTATTGAAAATATTTAGTGTTTTAAATTATTATAAATAATGATAAAATTTTTAGTATGTATATATATTAGAAATAGTGAAAATGGATGTAACTCAACTTTACAAAATCAACTTATAAGATAAGGATTGCACCTTATTTTACCATATCAATAGTCAGTGTGGATGTGAAATCTCTAACACACCCCACTTATACTGAGACTAGACATCTCAAACATGATGTTTAACATTTATGTGTGGTCCAATAATGCGAGACACAATAAGATCAATAACAACAAATCATGAGGATAGACTTTAATATTGTATTAGCTTATAAGATAAAATTTGCACCTTGTTTGACCATATCACTGGTCAATGTAAAATCGCCAACAATATAGTTTAATTAATTTAAAAAATATTAGAATTTTTTAATTATTTAAAATACGAGTGTGTAAACTCACAGATTGGTCCGTTAAGTCTGCAAACTTTACAGGTTAAATATAGACTCTTTAAAAAAATCATTTATTTTGACAAACTTATCTACTCGTTTAAAATATGGGTTTAACAAGACTTGTTAATGATGGAAGTTTCAACCATTGGGGCTCGGGGAAGGGAAAATGAATGCTGCCTTATTCTTGGAAGCCAAGAGGCTGTTTCCCTGCTATTTTCAGATTGTGGTTATAATTAGCTTCTCAAAACTGAAATTAAATTATAATTTCCAAATTAATAAATGATTATAATCTTAACCCTCTTGTGGCCTTGCATCATATATATGCAAATAGACCTGTTTTGTATGCCCCTAAAACATACTTGACATCTGTGCATGTTCTGTGGAAGCCCTTGTGTCTATCCCTATCCATCTTTGTGGGAAATGAGCTGTGATTGTCAGATTACACAAACATTTTATTTAGCACGTCAGGTTACATAAGCAATCAACTATGTGAAGCACAGAATCCATTTACAAAAGAAAATCATAATCAATAATAAGCAACCTAATAATATACAACTAAACCTAAATTTTTTATGTTATATTGAAATAAAAAACGAAATGTCTTTTTTGGGTTTAAAAACAAGTAATCTTGCCTAAACTTCTCTTTTGATCATTGCATGTTAAAATGTGAAAAAGATGTGGAGTCCAATTGGAACCCTGTGAAGTTTATTATTAGCAAGAACTTCTTCAGAATCAGATATTCACACTTGTTAAGAAATTCGCCTTTGCCTGCCTGCTGGGTGCTACTTTTGAGAGACATACCAAAGAAGACCCATATGAACAACGGCAGTCTTCTTTCCCTCTTCCTTGTCTATGTTTGCCGAAATGCTCTTAGACATGTAGGAAGAAATGTATTGAAGCCTACAGCAAATAAAAAACCCAAAAAATGCCTGAAATGAAGGGCATACAGCACATGATGACAAGCACACAGAATATCTAAGCAAAAGAAATTGCCCCAGAAACATGAACCCTGCAAAAAGGAGTCAAGCATAATGGCATCAATAATGTCCCAACATCTTCAATGCACCTCTCAAATTCATAAATTTGAAAGAAAAATTATCCTCAACCCTACATGAATCCTACCTGTGATTGGATATTCTAGTTGATCTTTTAACTAGAGATCAAATGATGTTAGTATCTATATATTCCTTTCATATTTATCGAATACTATTATACTAATCAATACTGAAACAGATCACTTCAATATAGGTGCATTACCCAAAACAAAGCCAGTTTAAAACCTCAATATCAGCAGCATTTGCACTGCTATTTATAATCTACTAAAAATCAAATTATCATGCTATGTTGATCTGAAAGGATTTTTCAAATTCTGTAATCTCAGGAGCAAACGAAGGCCTCCTACCAGCCATAATAAAAAAACCTACAACTACATAGGCCTATCTAAGATCATCTTTCTGAAACAATAAAACAGACAAAAGCTCCCCAAATGAGAAAGAAAACATCATAAGGGGTAGAATAGGTAAGAAGATGACAAAGTCTCAGCACAAAAGAACAAAGAGTTGTATTATTCGTACAACATTTTATACAATGTTGTGTCTATCACTCTATCTTTCTTTATCATAGCATCATTCATTACATCTCATATTTCTCAGTCGTATAATTTGTCATGAGTTTTTATGCAAATAACATTTCACAAACAAATAACTAGAAGCAATTAAATGACTAAGAACAAACAAAACAAAATGCATAAATTATTTCATGCCCAAATTCCAGACGTCACCACTTGAAACACCTCAAGTCCTCTGAGCAAACCTTGGAGTCAAAGAGGTAAAATAGTAAAGAGAAGAAAAGGAAAAGATGATATACTTTAAGTTGTCTAAGCAGCACAGCTAGTGATGGCTGGATATTGGTGGTAGGACTCCTGATCACCAGCATTATTCAGAAAATATTTTTAGTCTATACAAGTAATTCTATGTTTCATTTATTCTATATTTCAAGAAAACACTTGCTGCACACCTTAAAATGCTGCAACAAGTTACACACAAATGAAACACAATTACCCAAAGCAGATGCCAACAAGGTAAGAAGGCTTACAGAATCCAAAGATAAAAGAAAACAAAAAACTGTGCGTATTTCAGGTCAAAGAAGACCACAGGAACAAGTCACATTGGGTGTCTCTATTTAATCAAGCTTCACTACGTCTAAAACTCAAACTAACTCTCCTACTTGCTCTTCAAATTCATTCATCAATGAAGAAAATGCAAAGACATGAAGTGTTGATATTCTATGGTAGTTCTAGACAATTCAATTCCTAGTGTAAAGTAAAATCCTGAAAGTCATCATGCAAGTACATTTCAATTGATCCCTATAAATTCTATATTGTAACTCTGGAACGACAAAATTCAACATTTACACTAGGATAGTAGGATTAAAGGGCACCTTCAGTTCATTAGAAAGTGTGTTGAGTCTTCTGATTCTTAACCTCTTTCCTTGATGGATGTGCGAAGAGAAGAATACAGAAATTCATTCATCTTGATCAGTCAGTGTTTATTTGATCTCCTATCAGAATCAATTTGTATTACTTGCCCTGCTCTGTATTTTTCAACAACTTATTTAAACGATATCCAGTAGACTCCATCCTATTAACAAGATCAATAGCATATTCCTTTTTATCTTGGGAAAGAATAAGACACTTGCGGAGCAGCTTACTAACTGCTACTAAGTTGATCAACTTGAAACCTTTGTCAAGAGTATAACGGAAGATATTTACCGCATCATCCAGCCTTCCTCTTGCACAGAGACCTTTGATCAAATGTACACAACTTGCAGGATTGATATTGATATTGAACTTATCAAGAACAGAAAACATAATTAATGCTTCGTCTATCTTTTCTGCCTGACAAAATCCAATAAGTAGAATTGTATATGGAGATCGATTAAAATCTCCAAACCCAAAGTCCAGTTCTAGTAAACCTCGAATTGCCTGCTCTACTTCGCCTCTGACAAAATGTTCCAACAGAACATTGATTGAATCATCTTCCCTGCCACCAAGGTTCTTCAAATATTCCAAATAAAAACTGAAGGCCTGTGAGACCTTCTTCTTTCGACACAACCAAGTCATAAGTGCTCTACAAACTTCAGAGCTAGGTTCACACCCATGATTCAACATATGCTCATGAATCTTAAAGGCATCCTCTTCTCTGTCAACCCTGAAAAGCCCATCAATAAGTGTCCCATATGTAACAGAGTCAGGTGAGATCCCCTTGTTTTGCATATCCTTGAAAAGCTTTAAAGCACCATTGATCTTAGAAGCCTTGCAAAAGCCGTTGATTAGAATGTTGTATGTCAAAATGTCAGGCATAACCCCACTGTCAGCAAGTTGATTGAGAAACTTGTATGCATCAAAAATTTGCCCAGCCTCACACATTTGCTCTATCTTTTTCTGGAGAGCAACACTATCTAAAACCTGATCAGAACCCTGAGAAAGCCGGAAGAATAATGAAGGACTTCTTCCAATCTCCATCTTGTACAATAAAAGGTGTGCCTCCTCAAGTTTACCAGCCTTGCACAGTCCATCCATAAGAGCATTGAAGGTCACAACTGAAGGAAAACATCCAAGCTTCTCCATCTGATTAAATATTTCCTGTGAATTGTCAACCATTCCTTTCTTACACATTTCACTGATGAGAATGGTATGTGTGCAAACATTATGAAACCCTTCATGCTCAGAAATCTCAAGTTGTAATGATCGTGCTCGATCCAACATACCAGCGTCACAGAGACCTTTAATAATTTCATTGTAACAAACAGCATCAGGAACTAAGTCTCTCTGGGTCATCTCACCTAACATCTTGACAGCTTCACCAACCCTGCCTTCGCTGGACAAACCTCGTATCATAATGGTATAGAAAACAACATCCGGCACAATACCCTTCTTAAACACCCTTCCATACCACGAATGTGCTTCATTGTATCTTCTTGCACTAAAAAAGCCAGCAATCAGAGAACTATAGCCCTTCAATCCAAGGGCCAAACCGTCTCTCTCTAACAATGTAAGAGAGGAAACGGCTTCTACTAACCTCCCCAACTTGCAATACCCACTAATCAAAACACTATAAGATACCAAATCAGGCTGGTGCCTTTCTTTCATCACGTTAAAAAACCTATTTGCCTCATCAACCCTCTTCGCACGACAGAGACCAGAAACAATAGCAGAAATTGTTACCGGAGAAGTCTCTATACCCCTTTGGCTCATTTCATCGAGCATCTCAAGCGCACCCTTAATATTATCACTTTTACAAAAGCCAGCAATCAACATGCCATAAGTGTAGTTATCAGGATAACAATTGGACTTAAGCATCAAATTATACACAGCAAAAGCCAGCACAACCAACTGTTTCTTCAACGCAATGCTCAAAATGGTGTTAAAGGCATGAGCATCGGGCTTGCAATCAAACTCATTCATTCTACCAAATGATTCTATAGCCTTGTCGGCGAGACCCTTTTGCCAATAGGCCCTGATCAAGGCCCTGAAGGAATCAGAAGTTACCAAAACCCCAGATTTCTTAAGAAGCTCGAGAGCCTCCCAGTAAAGGGAAAACAAGTTGTAGGTGGAAAAGACGTTACTGACCGAGTTGCAGTGATCTTGGTCGGAAAAATTCCCGAACTTGAGGGCGACCCAGATGCAGAAACGAAGAGGCAGTTGGGGATTCGAAGAGACAGGTTCCTCGGACGGAACGGAGAATCTTCGGAGGAATGTTGGAGCCTTCTGCTTTGGGTGGAACACGCAGGATGCTTTCCTCAACTTGGAGAAGGCCAACATTGGAGGGGTATTTCCTTTCCGCGCTATGCATCAATCAAATTGGAAAAGGCTCCATTTGCTTCTAAAGTGGTTAGTGGTTTCAAGGAACCTGTGCGTGCGCCTAACTGAGATGTACTGTGTGTGAAGTGAAAGTCAAGGGAGTGTGAAGTTCGGAATCATTATTGACTCCATGGATTTAGATTTTTACTTGCATTTTTGTCACATCAAAAACATTCAATCTCATGGTAACATGAAACATAAAGAGTCATGCTAACATGTGATTTCTTATAATTTGTTTTTTCATAAACGAGATTTATTTCAAGAGAAACATAGTTGTTAAGCTAAAGCATAAGGAAGTTCTATTTAATGATATACGTAAAATATTTTACAATAAAATAAAAATAACAAACCGTACTCCCATTAAAAAGAGCATAATATTAGATTAATAATATATTCTGTACTGTCAATTTTACTGTATTTATCCATTATGATGTTAATTGTCGTACTTCATAAATTATGCTCTTCATGGATAAAGAGAACCTTTTAAAAAAAAAAAAGCATATAGCTTCCACTTCCTATGCAGAAAGAAAACCTTAATGCGAAATTGTTTTGGTTGTCGTAAGTTCCCGTGATTGTTTTTAATTAATTATTAGTGTAAAATTAAACTTTTAATTTAATATAAGAGATTAAAAGTTCATGTATTATTATTAGTGTAAAATATTTTTTTATTAGCATTTAATTACAAATTTATTATTATATAATTTTTAAGATGGTATAAAGTATACAAATTTTGTAATATAATGGAAATGTATTAATTAACTACCATTTTTGTGTATAACTAACTTTTTATACTGTCCGACATTTTTCTACAAAATTTTCTCTTAATATAATGTAAATTTATTAATCAATTATAACATAATAATTAAAAAGTAAATAAATTTTAATCATATATTAATTTATTAAATAAGTATAAAATATATTAGTATACTCCAACTAAATTAAAAGAATAATTACATTTACTAAATATCACAATAAAATATATTCATAACATTGACAACATCTCGCTTCTTAATTATAAGAATAATTTTTAACAAAAATTACCATTGCAGGATGACAATTATTCTCTACAAGGGAAGACCCATTCTTCCTAACGAACAGATTCTATATCATCCATTATGAGATAATTAAAAAATAAAATAATTCAAATGAATTTTACCATTTAAGAAAAAAATATAAGACGAAACCGCAAAAATACCATGAATACTTAGTAAAAAACATTAATGTGTCAATTAATATCTTTAAAATTATCCTAAAATTAAATAGTTATTTAAAGTTTAATACATATTAATAAATCATAATTGAATTGCACAATATCTTATGCAAGAAATTTATTTCTTTCTTATTTAAAATGGACTCTATACATAACTAGCACAAGAAAAGTGCATCACCATCATTTTTCGGGTAAAATACAAAAAAAAAAACGACAATCGGAAAACCAAGAGTATTTTAGTAAAGTTTCAAACCTAGTGCTTATTATTAATTAGTTTTTAGAACTAAAATTAAGCCTTTTTTCCTTCTCCTTTGTGCCTGCAACTAAGAAGAAGAAATATGTACCTCATTCTTATCATTTGCATATTTTCACTCAACTTCCTAAACGATAACTACACCTAATACCCCTATCTACATGAACATGATTAATTTCACTTTCCTTTGTTATTAATTATCCAACCTGATACCCCTACTTTACATGAACATGGTCAATTCCATTTTCCTTTGTTTCTCGTCTCCAATTATCCTTTAATTCAATTTTCATTTTCATTCCCATTTCCTTTCACTAAACCACATTTTCTCTCAACTTTTGTGCTAACCATTGAGTTCCTTTATACCCACAAATCTCCATGACCCAAAATTTTAGTTTTTCTACAATCCTCATATTTAAAAGCTTTTTTCACAATTTATTGACACCCATTTAGGTTCGCTCTCAAATTCATATATTTGTTATGTAACTTTTTCATTTGTATTTTTGGGTATTGTTATTTGTTTTCTGGGTTTGGGTTGAATATGCACCTTTTGGATATTTTTGCTTTAATATTATCTTGTTCTACTTCATTTTGTCTCTTAATTATGAATTTTTGTGTTTTGTTTTGTTAAAGGCAACGAAGGAAAAATATGGGTGACGGGGAGAAATTTCAATTGGGAACCATTGGTGCATTGAGTTTGTCAGTGGTATCGTCAGTGTCAATTGTGATTTGTAATAAGGCATTGATGAGCTCATTGCATTTTATTTTTGGTGAGAAATATTTCTATTGCACTTCATCCAGAACATTGTCTCCTTTATTTGTTTTTTTTTTTTTTTTTTTGTTCATCCTTTTTCCATGTTCTTCCCTATTTCTTCTTGCTTTTCCTAACGGAGCTTATCCAAAATATATATTATTTCTTATGTTATTTTCTATTATATAATTATGCTTAAACAATTTTCTATATACCAGCATTTTGCTTAAACAAACACCAAAATGTGTTATTAATATGTTGTTGTGAGCCTACATGTTGATTTTTGAAGTCAGATCGTGTTTAAGTTAATCACTAGACTAAATTATTTTCATGTGAAATTCACATTATATATAGTATTGTATCCAATGATTGTGCTTCATGATCATCATCCCATATTGCAATTCAAAAACTTTTTATCTTACTTAGTCAAGTATTTTGTTTGAAATTATCGTCTTATGTGAATGATTTAGTCCAAGGTTGTTTTTTATTTTCATTTCTCATTAATTTTACCTACTTTTTGTTTCTTTCCTTTTTTCAAATATTTGTATAGAAGATGACGAAAACAACAAAGTCTTACCAATTTACTTTGAGAAAACATTTATTTATTTACTTTTACATACAAAACTACCACATTGTTTTCAATTTATTTTTTATTTTTAATTATTTTTAAAAATATTGGTAACATTTTCCGTTAAAATATTTGAAAACATGTCAGAAAATGTTTTTTGTTTTTTGTTTTTATTTTTTTTAAAAAAACTTATTTTGAAGTTTTAAACATTCAAAAAATATATGTTTATTTTCATTTGATATTTTCTATTTTAAAAAATAATATTGTAAAATTTAATCAATTTTAGTAAAAATATTATAAAATATTTATATATATAATTTAAAATATATTTAGAATAGTGTTATTTAGTTTTTACATAATTTTAATTTTTGAAAACATTGAAAAAAAATTCTATGTTCTATTTTCAGTTTTTTTTGAAAATATTTTCAGAAAAAATATTTTTTAAATTGTAACAAAACATATTTTTAGTATTATTTTTTATAAAAATGCATCTTAAAAATACGATGATATTTTTGTAATTAAGAGATAATTTTTTTTCAAAGTAAATGAAATATTATTTTTGTATATTTCTTGCATAGATATTTGAAAATAAAGAATAAAATGAAATCAATGTCACATTTTGTAATTATTTTAAGAGTTTAATTGGTATACACAGTGAAAGGATTTTTACATTGACCTTCAATCATGACTTTTCATTTATGTAACTTTTAAAGTAGTAATGAGTAAAGTCAACAAATCTACCATGAAAGGTTGTGATTGACTGTCAATGTACAAATTTTTATACTGACCGTGTATACTAATTTAACTCTTATTTAAAATGAAAAATGTTTCTCAAGCTAAATAAACTCTTAAATAGTGATATTTGAAAGAACCATAAAAGAAGATCTTTTTAAAAGAGTATGTCTCTATGATATTTTGTTCCTTTAATTTTCATTTTAGCTTTTCATTTTGCATTTAAATTGTAATATCATAAACTTAAGGCTTTAACGCGTATTGGTGGATTCCTATGCAGCTACAACTTTGACCAGTTGGCATCTACTTGTTACATTTTGTTCCCTTCATGTGGCACTAAAATTGAAATTTTTTGAGCACAAACCTTTTGATCAAAAAGCTGTGATGGGATTCGGAATTCTAAATGGAATCTCAATTGGACTTTTAAATTTAAGCCTAGGATTCAATTCTGTTGGCTTCTATCAGGTGGTTTTTTTACCTAATAATGTTTTTCTTCTGCAATAATTTTACATCTATTTTTTGAGTAGTTTTTAAAGTTTATTGAGCAAGTTACATTATATTTGCATTCAGATGACTAAGCTGGCAATCATCCCATGTACTATTCTATTGGAGATCCTTTTCCTTGGGAAGAAATTTAGGTTTTATCTTGTCTCTCATCATTAATATTATGATTGATTTTTATACTTTATAAAATTTATATGTGTCTAGTAATTTATGTAAGTTCCATTAAATAATTTCTTTTGTGTATGAATCTTTTATGTTTTTCATTTCGATTTGATTCCTCTTAAGCAACTAGATTTATTTTTATTAGTTCCCTAAAATAGATTTCAATTCAATATATCATTCATGTGAATGTCAACATGTCATGTGCCTTTCAATCCCAGTTAGCATCCCATAATTTTAAAGATATTTATGTGACTTCATTGCCTTGTTGTTTTCGCCTAAATTATGATTATTATTGTTATTATCCTTATTTATTTATTTTTTTTGGTTTTTTATTCCATGTCATAAGAAGTTATTTTGAACTTGATTAACTATTATATTTTTTGTTGTCATTGCAGGAAAAGAATACAATTTTCCCTTTTAGTACTTCTAGTGGGTGTCGGAATTGCAACGGTTACTGATTTGCAGCTCAATGCTTTAGGCTCTTTCTTATCTTTGCTAGCGATCATTACAACATGCGTTGCTCAGATTGTATCCTTAAAGAACATTCTTTTTTTTAGCTGCTCAAATTTTTAATGCAATTAAATATTTTATGAATCCTATAAAAAATCTCTTGTGCTTTGGCTTATTTGCATTGATTCTTAATACCTAAACTGAATTTCATGATAATTGTGTTGTTGACTATTTAGAAACAAATGTGACCCAAATATATATTCTTAAGCCTATAATTTTTTTCTTCATCATAATATAACAGTAATTGTATAAAAAAAACATATTAATACATTTCTTTTAAGGGTGTGTTTAGTAAAACTAACTAAAAAGTTAGCTGAAAGTTAACAAATTAACTGTAAATGTTTGATAAAATTAATTTATCAACTAGTTCAAAGTTGTAAAATGATAAATAAGGGTATTATTAATTATTAGATTAACAATAATGTATTTAAAATAATATAACATATTTAATAATATAAAATTAATTGCATATTTAAATTAGATTATTATAATTATATATTTAAATTATAAATTTCTATAGTTACACATTTAAATTTATATAATTACATATTTAAATTATAAATTATTATAATTACATATTTAAATTTTAATTTTCTATGATTAAATATATAAATTTTAAATTTCATATTTAAATTATAATTTTCTATAATTATATATTTAAATTATAAATTACTTTAATACATTAATGAAGGAAAGAAAAATGAAAGAGAGAGAAATTGTATCATGTGAGAAGAGACAAAGACAATATTTTAATTAACAAAGAAATTACTTGAAGTAGTTTTTTTGAAAAAAACCTAATAACTCATAAAAAACTCTTAGCTAATTTTTTACTATTCAAACAAAAGTGAAATAATTTTAACTAATTTTTAACTAGCTAAAATAACAAATCAAACACACTTTAAGTCTCCTTTTATTTATGTATATGTGTGTATAAGTCTTTACAACCATGACTTTGGTTTTTCCCATATGTGTATTTTATCATTCATTTCATTTGAATGTAACTTGGCATCAGAATATATATTTATCTCGTGCATGGTTGCTTGACAAGAAACTACTCTCTTTGTCATTTGAATGGTAGGCCAATTGTATATTTTTATTTTGTTTGTTAAGATCTTAATTAGTCCACTTCAGATGACAAATACCATTCAAAAAAAGTTTAAGGTTTCTTCTACGCAACTTCTATATCAATCATGTCCATATCAAGCAACTATCTTGTTAATAATTGGACCATATTTAGATAAAATTCTTACCAACCTAAATGTTTTTGCCTACGAATACACAACACAAGTGACGGTAAGATTTAAGATAACTTAAATATGTGTTAACCTCTGAACTCAAACTCTTTATTTTACTAATGTATTCCAAATATATTTTTATGTATTGCAGACGACCATTGTTCTTTCATGCATGATCTCAATTGCTGTGAATTTTAGTACATTTCTGGTAATAGGAAGGACATCTCCAGTTACTTATCAAGTTCTTGGACATTTGAAGACATGTCTTGTATTGGCTTTTGGATATATTATTGTCCGTGACCCTTTTAGTTGGAGGAATATATTAGGGATTTTGGTAGCGATGGTTGGAATGGTTCTATATTCCTATTGTTGTGTTATTGAAAGTCAACAAAAAATAGTTGAGGTTGTAACACAAACATCACAGGTTTGTTTCATTTGAGTAATTTTGCATGTCTTTATAGTTGTTTTTTTTTCTTTATCGTGGTCTCCAAGAACCTGGTTTGTGATTTTTTGTTATCCTTCTTGTTTTTAGGTAAGAGAAGGTGACTCTGAGACTCTCATTAATGTTGAAAATGGAAGTACAATTTTGAACAAAAGACCCCCTGCTTGGAGCAAAGAAAAAGACTAAACTTTGGATGAAGTTTTCAAAATCATAATTAAAAACAATATGTAGCACTACAGGGGAAGTATACCCTTAATTAGGAAGTTTCCATAACTAAGTCTTAAATACTTGTAAGTGTGAATTATTTCACTCTGTATTATTAACTTAGCATTGCAATATGGGTCAGGAAACACATGATCATGTTTAAATTATTGACCAATAAATATGGTTCACTTAGCAATTACTGACTAGATATTATTCACAAAATGTTACATATAAATAATATTTTAATTTTTGCTTTTATTTTTTTTTGTTTCATTTTTGCTTCCTTGATGAACTAGTACACAATGATATAATGACATTCTTTATTATATTGTTGAAAGACAAAACACCATATGATTTAAATTGTTTATTTTCAATCTCAATCATTTAAAAAAAATATTGCCAAAACTAAGAAAAATCAACAAATTTAGTTGTTAGCGGTATGGGATACGATTCAAGGTTAGAAGAAGTGATACAAACTTCACTTTATAACTATAATTTTTTTTTCTTGAGAATCTTTTTTCATTCTCTTATATTATGTTTGAATAGAGAATTTTATAAATACAAGGAATTTAAAATACATTAAAATCCTTTCAATTCAAATGACTATATTTTTCAAATTTTTTTGTTTAAATAAAGTATCTCAATTCCTATTAAATAATATTTAATAATTAAAAAATATTGATAAATTATTGTAGCTAATAAAATAGATTTTTAACTTGACTCACGTTAGGTTATCAACACACCTATCACAATATCATAGAGTAAGACAAAAAAATATTGTAACTAATGTTATGACTTCAACCAATATTAGTAAAAGATCTAAGCAACGTATCATTAAAAATGTTAAAAAAAATTAGTCAAAAAATAACCCTAGCTGACCTCAACTGAAAAATAATTCTAATTAATGTCAATAGAAAAACTATTAATCGATGTCAAGTAAAAAATAATATCAGCAAATTTTAGAAAAAGAAAATTAGGTTAAAGAATTTTAAATTCTTACTTTTTTTTAAGGAATTTGAAATTATACAATTTTAACTAATCAAAATGTTTTTCAAAATTTCTAGAATTTTAAATTCTTTTAAAATTTCTCATCCAAATAAAATATTTCATCACAAAACATTTGAGATTCTAAAATGAAATTGAACACACTCTTAATTTAATTGTGTAGTATAATTAGGAAACTAAATTACTTGAATTTTGTAGATAATGTGATACCATATCTCACTCTACAATGTGCTTAGTTTTATTTATTTTACACCAGGTTTATTTTGCATATTTATTATGCAGAGGATAACATAACACAAAATATTAGAAATGTATGGAATAAGATTTGATCACTTCGAGGGTTCAAACATCTCTTATTTTCATAAAACAGTCATGTGATGCATATTTTTCTTGTAACATCTAACAAATAAAACCATAATATAACATGTATGCTTGATTAAGGATAACATTAAAAAAATAAAAAAAAAAATTAAAACACAACCGACTCAAGTATACTATCATTTCTACACTAGAAAATTCTAAACTCTCATATTTTTTTTCTAATACTTTTACTTACTAAATAAAAAATATTAAATACTTTTAAAGTTTGTAAGATGTATCAAAAATATTTATATTTACACTTAATATTGCTTTTACAAAGTATTAAGAGAATTTGAAAGAGGATATAAAAGTCTTAATTGGAAGCATGTATCTTTTGTAATCAGACATTAAAATTTGCTATCAAATTTAAATTAGAATATAAAAACATTTTCTAATAGCCGGTAGTTTGAAAGCTAAATAATAAAAGACTGCATGACATAGACATTTTTTTTAAAGAGAATATGTTTATATTATTTTTTTAAAATTAAATTATCTTTTCATAAATATTTTTATAAATAGATAACATTTAATAAAGCGTGGTTGAATTTTACCTGTGTGACACCTTAATTATAGAATTATATTATATATACAGATTTTTATAAAGAACATTAAATTTTAAAATGAGAAGTATTTTTAATTTTTCTTATATGTTCTTTATTAATACATATTAATTATATAATTTAAAATTGTTTATGATAATTATATTATATTTAATAAGAAAATACCAAATCTAAGAAAATGTTCATTTCATATTTGAAAAAGAGTATTTGCTATAAAATATTTAAATGATTGATTCTTTTATAAATTTGGGTGTTTAAATTTTCTTAAGAGATTTTTTTAAAGTCACCAAAAGTTAAAATCCAAATATTTTTTGTCATTACATTATTTTTTATAATATCTAATTTTTTTATACAATAATGGCTTCAAAGAACCACGAAACTAAGGGTTTGATTGATTTGGTTTTGTTTTTTAGTTTTTGAAAAAAGTTTTCAGAAATAGTTTTCAAAAACTATTTTCAGAAAGAAAATAAAAGAAAACTTGTTTGGTAAGTATTATTTGAAAACTATTTTGAATATGTAAAAATGAAAAAAATTGTTCATATTTATTAAAATTTTATTAATGAAAAGCAAAAAAAAATCTATTTTGATTGTATTTTGAGTTTTAAAAACAAAAATAGAAAACTTAAAAGCAAAACCACTTCCAACTGTTACTATAAGATCAAAACGGTTTTAAAAATCTGTTTCAGAAAATACTACCCAAACGAGTTTTTTAGTTTTTAAATACTAAAATACTAAAACAGTTTTATACAACTGTTGTCAAACAAGCATTAATAGTCTATAAAGATGATTAATTGTTTGTTGCATTGGAGTTTTATAAAATTATTTTTGTATTTTTGTATTTAAAAAATAAAAAATTATTTGACTGATATTTTCTTAAAATAATTTTCAAAAATATTTTTATTTTTTGTTTTTAAAAACTAAAAAAAACAATGGTTAGTATTTTTACTTTTAAATTTGTATTTTTGGTTAAAAAACTCAAAACAAATCAAGAATAAGTTTTTTTTTCTTTTTATTTACAATATTTTTGTAAATATAAATAAGTTTTTCATTTTCACTATTTAAAATAATTTTTAAACAATACTTCCAAATAATTTTTTCATTTCTTCCAAAAAACCAATTCTTGAAAATTATTTACAAAAATTAAAAAATAAAATTAAACCATCAAGTCTTAACACTAAGAAAATTTGTATAAACACAACATTTGGGAGGTGGTCAAACCAATAGATTCCCAATGAATATCATAACTCATAGATAGTTAGTGTGGATTGTAAAAACCTCAGTAGTCTCGAGAATCATTGTGTGATATCAAGTAAGGATCTGTTATTTAAAATTATGCTTACAAATATTTCATAAATATTTTTTTTCTTAAATACAATTTTCTTTTTTATTTGTCAAATCGATAATTTTAATCTTTTCTTTTTAAAATAGAGGCATTTGATCTGTTTATTTTAAGAAAATATGTAATTTTTGGTTAAATAACCATTTTTTATAAATTTACTTATTTTTCTTATATTTAATTAATAAATAACTTATTAATTGGTATCTTAGATTAATATATTAAGTCTATGATTCAATTCAATAAATATAAAAGAAATAAAATGTAGATAAATTAAAAATGAGACCAAAATTAAATATTTTCTAAATAATGAACCAATATTTTTATAAGTTTAATTGGTATACACAGTTAATGTAAAAGACTTTTATGTGATTTTTAAAATAATAATAAATAAAAATCAACAAATTTATTTACGATAAATAAAAAATAATGATTGAATGTGAAATATATCGTTAAAATCTAGTTTTATTATCAAATAGAAAGTTTAAGATCTAGAGTTACCGGAAATATAAGACCATGTTATATTTAAATAAATAATTCATCTCTTTTGCAAGGCCGTCATTTAAAATAATTGATGTTTATTCATTTATTATTTTAAAAAATACATAATATATATAAAAAATTTTCATGATATGTTTTTTTCTTACTTATTTTCATGATAGGTTAGAAATCATATTTAATATTTTTCATATTTAAATTTTATTATTTTTATATAATTATAAAATATTTAATATTAAGGGCATGTTTGAATTATTAAAAAATAAGTGAAATAGAAGGAGTAAAATGGAATAGATTATATTTTATTGTTTGAATATGTAAAAATATTGAAAAAAGATAAAAAGCGGTACAACATATATAATTTTTTATGGGTACAACCTACATAGATCATTAATTACTTGTTTTGTCACATTGTTTTCTTTTCCTAAAATATTGAACCTTAATCAGTTAATCCTACCCTAAATAGTATATATATATAACGTTTGATCTTTCTACTTGCTTCTTTATCTGTGAACCTTTGATTTTGCTGCTTGATCTTGTTACTTGATTAATATATAGAGATGGCACACACATATATATAGAGAGGGGGGTATAAAAAAAGTTTTACAATATTCTCATGCTCAATCATATTTTTGGGGTAAATTTAGGATAATTATACAATTAAACTATTCTAATTATAATTATTATTAGTTTTTATTTGTATAAAGTTTTTGAAAATAATTTGAATATAATTAACTTTATTTAAATATAATAAAAATTACTTTTTGATGAAAAAAACTTTTAAGTTAAATCTATTTTCTATTTTGATTGGAGTAATTTAACCTATTTTGTAAACGTACAGTCAATGTATCACTGAAACGCATCTGTCAATAGAGTTTTTCCCCGTATCTCACAAACATCAATGCCTCCAAATAATAGAGCAGTAATTTGGAAAAAAAGAAACAAAAAACAAGACAGACAGCATGGAGCATTGTATTTGGGTTTGACAAGTGAAGCCATGAAAAAATTGAAATCCTGAGAAATGGTCCACGTGGATCAGGAATGGATAAAGTCAATACTGGTTTTCCAAATTTAACATTTAGGTCATTTTATTTTTTGTGTTAATTTTTTTTGTTATTATATATAGGGAGTCAGAGCCAAAGAGTCTGGTTCGTGGCGATTAAAAGATGTTAATGTTGGCGACTGTGTGAATTGCTGGGTGAGAGTGGGAGTTCCCTTGGCGTTGGCGATGAGGTTCAGATCTCGTGACCCATCTGCATCCGACCATCAAGGTACAATGTTTCTGTCTTTTCTCTTTCCCTGTCTGTTGCTGTGGTTGATCATCGTTCAGTAATGCCTGCAATGGGGTTTCATGCCGTGACCCTAAACTACTGTTTCTTTCACTCATTGCTTTTTTCTTCATCTTTCTCCTGTGCATCTTCTTTGATCGTCCTCTATTTCTGTGACTGTTGTTTAATTGTTGAGTTCTCCACCTTTTCTGTTTAAGTAACCAATATTTCACTTCTTTGGGTTCGGAATACTAATAGGTTTATTGGTGTTAATTTTTTCTACCCTTCCTCCGAACCCGACTAATTTGAATTTCTGTGAATCTTGATATCTCTGTGTTTGTGAATTGTGGTGGGCTGTAACCGTAAATCTTGGTGGGAACCTTGTCTCCTGTACTTGATTTGTTCTTTCTCGCTTGGTCTAGACTACATGTAGCAAGCCTCTTTAAATTCCATAACTTTTGAAGTATGAAGTGGCTATGCTGCAAGTTACATGGATTAGTATCTCAGCCTTATATCTTAAGGGAAATTATAAAGAGATTGAAGGAGCAGCACTGGACAAAATGAAAGTGCCTTTCAAACTTAAATAAGAACATTATATTGGGCAACTATTAGACTAAATATACTCTACAGTACTAAATGGTTGGGCTGTAAACTGTCAACAAGAGATAAAAAAGGGTAGGGGCTGAAGAAAATGAGGAACAAGTATATTTGGAAAGAAGTTAGAGTAACATTTATTGATGAGATGATGATGGTTTTGGTCTTGTGAGGAACAATAGGGCACTGAATGAGAATCTAGTTTAAATGGATGACAACTAAATTAACAGAGGTAGAGGTAGAGGAAGACCAAATAAAGTGTTACAAGAAACCATTTAAAAAGACCATGACTTAAACATTCTGTGTTAGTTTGCTAACTATGAAAAATTCACTTCTCCAATTACATTTCAGGGGTAATTATTTTTTGAATGAATTACAGACTCTTTTTTTTTTTCAATAAATTACACAGACACTCCCTGATATTTTCTCTTATTATACCTATCACTTCTCTATTTTTTAATCTCATAGAACCCTCCTTAATTTTTTTACTTTCATTACAACGACACCCCATAAAATTTTACTTTCATGACACTAATCTCCCTTCTTAGGCCAAAAAAATAATACTATATTATTAATCCCTTTAGGGGACTAAAAGTAATGTAAAAAATATCAAGGGGTAGTGGTGTAATAAAGACAAACCTTAGGGGGTTTGTGTAATTTCACTTTTTTTAAAAAAAATTTACCTAAATGGGTAAATTTTAGAAAGAGTAGGTAGATGGGTAAGCTGAGTTCTTGAAATGCGGCCTTGAGTACAAAAGTAATACATTGAAACACAACTTATTTTTCTTTTAATTTAAATTGAAGAAGCCATATTTGACAAGCATGACTTTTGTAATTTACATTTTTTTTTTATATTTTTGTTATTTGAAGTTGTATTTGACATATAAGACCTAGTTTTTTATGAAGTAGTGTTTTGGAATAAGACTTCAACTCTTTTTTTCTTTTTCTAAAAGTTGTGTATGAAATTGAAGACACTAATTAAGTTGTTTTTAATAAAATTCTTGTTTGTAAACATGACTTAGTTTGTTTTTTAATAAATCATGCTTATAAACATGACTTTGGTTTTGGATAAACTATGTTTTAGATCTCTATAAAATATGCAAAATATTAATTTAGTTCCTTAAGAAAATTTTGTGTTAATTTGGTCTCTCTAAAATTTATCCTATTATGTTAGATCTTCATTTATAATTCCCGTAAATAGTAATTTCACATGGTAAACAGACTTGACTATACCAATTGTTGCAGCCTGAGATGGTTTATTTGGAATTAGAACCTTTTTTCTTGACTTGGACTAGTAAAATCCAATTGGTTAGTAACAACAAATCCAGATAAATTAGTGTCTGTAGTCACTTCAGCTTAATTTTCCTGATGTTCACCTGAAAAAATTTTACTCAGTTTAACTTTTGTAGAATCAATGGTTTCAGATTATTGAGGTGGTGTATAGCAACATTTCTCATATTACCATTTAACGGATTTACAAATAAAGACTTATAAAAATAAGTTTAAATTTTTAGAAGAATTAACTTAACACAAAAAAGTTTTGGGAAATGAAATTAATATTTTGCTTTTTTATAGGATCTAAAACGTAGTTTACCCTTTATTAAGTGAATACAAAGTTGTGTTTTAATTCACGACTTTAATAAAATAAAAAGTAAGAAGTTGTGTTTCAAAACATGACTTCCTTATTCAAAGTGTTGTGTTTCAAAAACACAACTGATCTGTTTACGACTTTATGTGCTTTTTTTTTTAAATTTTACCTATTTTGGTACTTTTCAAAAATATTATCTTTGATATGTAAAAAATCCCTCATCGGGTGATTACAATTATTTTATTTAGAGTAAATTACAGCAATATCCCTAAACTTTAGTGTAATTATATATATACTCCTTTTTTAACCATTACTTTTGTACCTCCTAAGAGGTATTCCTATAAGGTTTGAGAGGGGTGCCAGTGTAATATCTTTAAACATATAAGGGTGTTAGTGTAATATTTTTTAACTTACAAGGAAGGTTAGTGTAGGAAAATAAACAAGAGTGGAGTTATGTGTAACTTGTTTACCTACAAGGTTTGTGTAATTTGCTCCGTTGTTTACCTGCAAGGTTCCTAACAATTCATGGTAATACTTTAAATGCTTATATCATGCTTATAATCAACGGTTTCTGAGGCCATACCAAGTACAAAATGGTCATAAAGGACTTACCAGTGGCTAAGCATTTATTTTTGATAGAGGACTAATAAGGGGCACTAAGAGCAAGCTTGAGACTCTATGGGAAGCTGGAAAGGCCTTGAAGATAACTTAGATAAGCATGGAGATGCATCACAAAGGTTAATTATACTTAAAGAAACACTTGTAAATGCACTATAAGACATTGGAGTGCCCTGACAAGAATCTAGGTCCAATAATATGCATTTTGGATTCTTTTGGAAGATTTGTTTGCTGGCTGCCTGTTAAACATAAGCTAGCCTATGAATGCAAATACTTTCATGACCAGTCCCTGAAATCCATATCAGCCCATGAACAGATCTGTTTTGATGCTGGACTTACAAATTTGAGCAGTTTTGACACTTTGTTTTAACTCTTTGGGCCTAAGCTGCAAGTTTGGGCTTGTTTAAACTCTTAAACATGTGTAGTAGGGTATCTATATCATTTGTAAATACATTAAATACAACATTGGTGAATGTATTTCAGATTGACTATTTGATTATTTGAGAAAGTAAGTCTTCTTTTGAGATTCTTGGATTAGAATCAAACTTGGATTCTTATCAAAGAGGCTCGTCGAGCCCATTGTGGCAGATCCTCAAATGAGACTTATCTACTGTACGAGGTTTTCAATTGAAACCTGGCATCTATTCTTTGTCTTATTCCCCTTTCTACATTTTCTATTTTGTGTTGTTCAAAGTTCATCTGTGGTGGATCTTGCATTTGGCTCCGGATAGATCTGATCTTTGCAACTCTATCATGGATTTTCATCAATTTTCCTCTTATTTATATGCAAAATTAATAAATTGACCATGCAATATTGGCTTCTTTGTTTTAAACTAGGTATAGATGTTCCATCTTTAATTCTAGGTTTACTGAAATAAAATTTGGCTAATTCCTTCTGTTTTTGGGAACTTTGTTTATTCTCATAAAAGGTATTAGTTTTAGGGGCTGTTTAGCTGTTGTACATTCAATGATTGAAATTAATGGAAAGATATTGTGTTTGTGCTGTTGTCTCACGTGTCTAGTTTTTTTTGCGGGAGGTCTAAGTTTTAATATGTGCAGCTATGGATGATAAACAAGTAAATCCATTACCATCCTCCTCGGCTAGCCAGCTCTTATCAATTGATGAGGAACTATGGCGGATGGCTGAAGAGAGGGCTCAAGAGATACTATGGACAATTGAACCAAATGTACTCTCTGAGGTGAACAGAAAGGATGTTATTGATTATGTTCAAAGGCTGATTAGAAGTTCCTCTGGAGCAGAGGTTAGAATATTTTGATCCAATCATCAGATTTGTGAATTTGTATTGCTGGAGTTGGTGTACTACATCTGGTCCTTTCTTTATTTAATGAAGTTTCTTTCTTGCTCTCCTTAGTTGGGTGTTCTTGTAGTGTTTGCTGCTTTAAATGATTTGTATATGATTAGATCGTTTTTTATGTATGGTATGAGTTTTCTTTTATTTCAGTATAGATGTGATTGGTGGAAATTTCTTTTTTTTCCATATCAGGCTTTGTGAATTATAAACAAATGTACCATCTAAGGTGAACAGAGAGGATGTTATTGATTATTCTTTTATAATTAAATACTATGGACAATTGAACCAAATGTAATCTGAGGTGAACAGAAATGATGTTACTGATTATGTTCACAGGCTGGTTGGAGAAAAGGTTAGAATATTTTGATCCAATTATAATGTTTGTGAACTTTTATTGCTGGAGTTGTTGTTCTACATCAGGTCTTTTTCTTTGTTTAATGAAGTTGCTTTCTTGCCCTCCATCCCTTGTTGGGTGTTTCTGTAGTGTTTGCTCCTTTGAATGATTTATATATAATTAGATCCGTTATGAATGTTCTTTTATTTCTTTTTAGAAGTGATTGGTGTAAAAAAATTTCCTTTTTCCCCTATCACACTTTCCTTTTAAGAGCAGTCAGATTCGAATGTGATTTCATAATTTATTCTACTGTCCTTTTACAATTGATGCCATATTGTTGCGTCTTGTATATTTCTACCATACCTTAAATGTGCAGATTGACAGTTTCTCCTATCAAATCCTTTTTCCTCTCTAAAAAACATAAAAATCATTCCATGGAAAAGCAGTTTACATTTGCAAGTCTTATAATCGATTTAATCCTACTTCTGCAGGTTGGCTTAGACTTTCCACTCTTTGTTTTGTTCCTTTACACCATGCACTTCCTCTCACTTTTTGATCCCTTGAAAAGAGAAACACTTTTCCAATTCATAGGAACTGATACTTCATAAATCACAAGCATGCATGTAGAAATTGTCCCCTAATAACCTAATATTTACAACCTGAATTAAAAAATATGTGCAACCAAGATATATAGTTTTAAAATCTTTGAAATGCCTGAATTGAATGATATTGAGGTAACTGTTGCAAGTAATTGATTCCTCTGGTGAACATTGATAGGAATTGGACACACGATGTCCAAAAGGAAAAAGGCTTCAATTTCAAATTTATTGATTGTTTTTAACTTTGATTGTCACTTTAAACTTTAAAAGCTTTTTGCTGCCAATAACAAGTTAATTTCATTATGTTTATGCCATCACAGTGGTGATAATAAATGAATGTTTTTCCTCTTTGTGAATCACCTACAGGCCTTGCCATTTGGTTCTGTTCCACTAAAAACCTATCTTCCCGATGGAGATATTGACTTGACTGTTCTCTGTCATCAAGATGCAGAGGAGGAGTTGGCAAAAGAAGTATGCAGTATACTTCAAGGTGGAGATGAATCTGATTACCAAGTAAAAGATGTACAATATATACGTGCACAGGTTCATAAACAATTTTTTTTTATTTAACCTGTTTTACTTCCTGATTTTTGATATCCAAAATTAACCCTTTTCTGAGTTTGCCCTGATTAGAAAGTAATGTTGAAGTTCTTTTTCTCAAAGGATATCTCTCAGCTTTATTAGACTTACTTTTTTGTGTTGGATGATGGGCTGCAGGTCCGGCTTGTGAAATGTACAGTGAAAAATATAGCAGTTGATATCTCTTTCAATCAGATACCTGGACTCTACACTCTACACTTTTTGGAGCAGGTATTTGTATTAATATTTACGTCCAATTGATTTTATATGGTTTCCAAATTCCATATTGCTTAAGTTCTATAAGCTTAAATCTCACTCATGGTGCTTTATGTCCAATGTATGTGTGCTTAAGTGTGATAGCTAAGGCGACCTTATCTGTGGTTAGTTTTAGTTATGATTGTGAATATATGAAGTGTTAGAGCTGGTATTTGTATTAAATAATATTTACACCCAATTGATGTTATATGATTTCCACATTCCATATGCTTAAGTTCTACAAGCTTAAGTCTCACTCATGGCAGTGTATGTAGAATTCAGGTGTGCTTTATTGCGATAGTTAAGTAGACCTTATTGTGTTTAGTTTTGGTCATGATTGTGAATATATGAGGTGTTAGAACAGTCATTTATATCAAATTTATATTTATAAACTGCTCTGTGTTTCAGATGTCATGTTGACATTTTGGACTCATTTTCCTGTTTTGCTTCCTCTTCTCTTTCTACAGTTTGTACTATATATTCTTTATCTATTATTATCCCTGCTGACTGAAAAACAGTGTGAATGATTGTAATATTGTATAAGGGAACACCATAAAAAAATTCTGTCTACATTTAGTCAGCTTGCTTTTTTTGTTTTGACAGAAGTCAGCTTGCTTTTTTTGTTTACAGAAGTCAGCTTGCTTTTTAGTGGCCTTAATATTGAGTTAATTGTTTACTTAGCCTCTTTCCATTTTCTTGCTCCGTATGTTTTCTTGATAAATGATGGTTATAATTCTCTCTCTGCCCCTATAATGTATCCAAATTTGTTGGAAAACTTTTTTCTTAACCCTGTTGATCTCTTATTCTCTATCCTTCTTACCAATCTGAATTAAACAATTATATGGTAAATTCAATTCTTCTTTTTCAGTTTATATTCAAGCTTTGCTAATTTTGTTAGTTGGAACTAAACTTTTATTTAGGTTGATCAACTTGTTGGAAAGAACCATATTTTCAAACGCAGTATTATCTTAATCAAAGCTTGGTGCTATTATGAGAGCCGACTTCTTGGTGGACACCATGGCCTGTTATCAACATATGCAATAGAAATATTAGCCTTGTATGTTATCAATCGTTTTCATTCATCAGTGCGTGGGCCACTAGAGGTGAGTCATGTCTTCCATCAATAATATTCTTTGCACCCTTTCAGCATTAGTATTTAAATATACTTGAAGAATAAAACCACTGAATCACTACTACTAGTAGGTGCTATACATATTTTTGGACTACTACAACTCATTTGATTGGGACCATAATTATGTTAGTATATGGGGTCCAAAAGCCTTATCCTTCCTTCCAGAAATTTCTGGTAAGTGTTGCTATGCGTAAGCAGCAATTGTATGTATTTTCAATCTTCAATCCTTGATATATCCCTACTCACTTATTGCAGAGACATCAGAACATGATCAGGTTGAATTCTTGCTCCAGAAAGAGTTTATCAAAAGTTACAGGAATATTTGCTCTTTTTCAGCAAAAGCACCCAAGACTCATGAATTTCCCGTTAAGTACATGAACATCATGGATCCTCTAAAAAATGACAACAACTTAGGCCGTAGTGTAAACATAGGTAATTTTGTCCACTATGGATTAAGATAATACTGCGTCTGAAAATATTTTCCACACATATAACATGGTAACAAAAGAAAAACATCTATGGATTGTGGTTAAGTTTAATTTTAATTGCTTGAGCTTTCATTCTTCATAATGATTAAAGGACTTGCAAAGTTTATGTAGATCCTAGTCTTACGTCATGGGAAGTTTTCTGACTGGTGAAGTTTACATGTGGCCTAAGAACATCTACAAGTTGACTACAACTTAGTATACCTGTGAAAAAACATCAAGGCTTAGTCACATTGTTGTAGATATTGATAATTGATATACTCCCCTGATAATTTTAAATTTTCATACATGATTCTGAAATAATTAGAAATTGTGATGTATTATGACATTATTTCAAATTTGTAATGGTTACTTTTTTAAAATGTATAGTTCTCTGTACTTATCTTCCCTTTATAAAATAATTAGATATTGTGATGTATTATGACATTATTTCAAATTTGTAATGGTTACTTTTTTAAAATGTATAGTTCTCTACTTCTCTTCCACTTATATGCGTACCTTTTTACTTACCTGCAGCCAGTTTACATCGCTTAAGATTTGCTCTTTCCTATGGTGCTCGAAGGCTTAAACAGATCCTCACACTTCCAGGAGAAAACATGGGCGCAGCACTGGAGAAGTTTTTCTCCAGCACTTTGAACAGGAATGGGAAAGGAGAAAGGGCAGATGTTGATGTTCCGGTTTCTCCATTTGGTACTGGAAGATATGAAAAGTCTGTCCTCCGTGGAGATTGTGACAGTTTCTGTAGTGGCTTACAATATGCTCAGTTGTATCATAATTATGCCATGCCTGTAACTGTACATCCCAGTTCTCCACCGTTGCCTTCTATGGATGATATCCTTGCACCATCGACACAGCAAAACTGGAATATGTGTTATCCAGGTTGTACCGATGTATATATGCTGGGACAGACACTCTATCATCCAACTTACAGCCTTGAAGAAAGAGGGAAATCACGGGGAACAGGCACATACATACCTGACTTGGTATATTCTCTTTCTTCACAATCTTTATCTATTTAGACCTTGTTTGGATAGGTTTTTTGGTATTTTTAATAAGCACCACTTACAGGAGGAGAAAATAAGAAAGATAAAATGGATGGAGCTTCTCGCATAAGCTAAAATTGACTTATGTACTTACTTTTATAAAGTTGTTTTCATTTAAAGCTATGGTGCCTAAGTTGATTATAGTTTATGGAGAAGCTCAATGTATTTTACCTTATTTTCTTATAATTTTGTGGAGAACTTTATTCAAAATGGGACCCTATTTTGTGATAACACTATCATCCCCAAAATGGTTGAATTTTTCAGAATTATAATTCCTACTGGGATATACGCTCAAAGGCATCCAGGCCAAGGAGGTTTAGTTCTTCAAAGTACAATGCATTGCCCAAATCACCTCCGAAAAAGCCACAAGCGGAGGAGGTTCATTCTGAGCCAGACATGAATGTTACTTCTGATTCAAGGCTGTTTGAGTTCTCAAATGAAGATTTCCCCCTTCTTCCGTGCAATTTCAAGGCTATAACACAAACCCAAGAGTCTACTCCATTAGTAAAGTTTCACTCCGAGACAGACATGGATGGTACTTTTCAGTTGTTCGAGCTCTCAACTGAAGATTTCCCCCTTCTTCCAAAGGTTTGTTCCGAGAAATGTATGGATGGTCATAATTCAAGGTCGTTTGAGCTCTCAAAGAATAATTTCCCCCTTCTTCAAACCACTTGCAAGACCGTTGCGTCAGAGCCTGCCATGTTAACCAAGCAAGCCAAGAGTTTCTCATCCTCTAAAGAGTCTACACTGAAAAATATCGAGTTTGGAACTTACAAGAAATCACAATCACTGAAGGAACCAAGTTTGTCAAGAAAGGGTAAAGAAGATTCTGGTGCTTCATTATCCCAAGATACTGTGCTGCTAGTTCCAACAAAGGGGAAAGAGGAATCTGGCAAGAGCAATCAGAAGATGAACTATTGAGAGTGTTAGAATTTTGTAGGATTTTGAGGATACATAGCAGAGTTCTAATGCGTCTGGCTTTGTTGCTGGTGGTCGTGCTCTGACTGCAACTTGAAAATAATAGTCAACTTTTCCTTCTTTTTTTTTTTTTTTTCCTCTTTACAGATGTAAATTTGGGAGAAACTAGAATTGGTTGCTAGTGGTGGTCTCAAACTTCACAGGAACAAACAGTTGGCTGGGGATGTTAACCAATTTTAGTAGGGATAGTTTTCCAATACTCCCAAACTTTATAGGAACAGAATGACATCTCCCTTTGTCCGGGTAAATACATGATTTCTGTGTCAAGGATTTTTCTTCTTATACCTCCATAAACTTTTCTATGCACCTACATAATATAATATATTAAAAAATCAAAATACTTTTGAGTAACTCTCCAGAATAAATAATTCTGATTTACTTTTTACTAAATTTGAATTTATCAAAATTTGTTTTTTTTAAATTTGGATTAGGTAAACCTAAGGTTTCTTTTTTTTTACCAACAAATTCAGATTCTTAGAAATCTATTCTTTTATAAGTTAAAAGTAAGTAATATAGACTTGTAAAAAATCTCCTAATTAGAATTTGTATTCCTTTTTATTAATCCAAACTTGTATCATTGTAAAGCGTATACTAGAAAAATGTTTGAAACGAAAATTTATAGGAGAGTTTGATGTGAAAATATATTTGATGATATATCTTTTTTATATATACTATCTCAATTCTTGATCGATTATTGATTGGTTTTAAAATTTTGTATATATCATTTCAATTTTTAACATCAAATCAACTCTAATGGTTTATTTGTGGTTTATTTGATGATATATTCTCTTATTAATTTTTAAAATCAAATTAAAAAACCATTTTTAGTTACTTTCTAATGTTCGATATCTCTAGTATTTTTATAGTAATATATAGAAAAATAATAATTAATTATATCATCAATAATTTAAATGTTCAACAAAATCTATGTCTTCCAATGAAAAACACTTGGGTTAAAACCTAAAAACTCATACTCCGAACTTACTAAAACTAGAATTGTTACAACTTGTGGTATAGAGCATCCTTTAATTTTTGTGTGATTATAAATTTATTGAGAAATATTAATATAATTTAAAACATATAATAATGTTAATGAAATTTTTTAATTTAAATAAATATTAAAATAAAAAAATGTATGATTTAATAAAAGTTTTTAGAAAGTATACGTAGAATTTGTTAAAATTATTTCAATCCAAGGGTATACGCGAGAATTGACAATATCTATGATGATTTTTCAAAGAAAAACAATGGTATGCAACTATTATTTTGAAACGTGGTCTATATGTAATGCCACGCTTCTTCTAACAATCCTAATCCTAATATAATGGTATTTTATTGTTTCAACAATATACTTAAAATATTAATAGTGAGTTACTAATATGTTATACTAAACACAACTTTTATTTGAAATTATAAGTTTAGATTAAAAATAGAGAAAAAAAATGACAAATTGAGATTATAAAATTATAAAAACTCACACTTTATTCAATTAGGTGAATTAGAAATATACAACTTCTTTATTACTAATTTATTATAGTCATAAATGAATTTAGAGTTTAATTATACTGTCATTAAATTACTATATTTATTTATAATAAATTTATTAATTTTACTTATTAATACTTTAAAAATCATATAAATAAAAAATATAATTAAAGTTAAGTATAAAATTTTTCTTTTACATTATTAGTGCATACTAATTAAAATAAAATTATAATAACATGTGATTTTAAATTAAAATATACTTACACGTTACTTCTAATAAAAAAAAACTTTGTCCTTTCACTTTCTTCACTAGTGGCCTATATTTAAATAAAATAATTTAAAGTATCATTAATTTGATCTGAAGAGTAGTAATAATTGAAGAAAATTAATTTGAGGTTAATTAAAACCATAAAATTTTGTTGGAAAAAAAAAAAGTGTCGGACAGAGGTATTGTCCCCACTCCCTAACATTTCTCTTGAAAGCAAAGTTGGGTTTGACGACGGATCTGAAGCCATTATTTATGTGTGTGTGTGCCCATTACCAAACCCCTTTTCCATTAATATAATTCAATTGTGTTTTACTACCAAATCTCCATTGCTTCCTCACTTACCACAACACTATATGTGCTAGCGCCTACTCACATCATAATTCATATCAGCACCAATCACCTTCTTCTGCTTCTGCTTCTGCTTCTTCTTCTTCTTCTTCATGCCAATGCTCTTCCTCACAACCCCCAAATGCAATTGATGCAACACTTCTCTCCCGTAATCCTTCTCCCTCATTAGTTTCTTGGATAATACCCTTTTCTGTTTTACCTTCCTTTCGTGCTTACGTCACTACTCACTCTCTTTCTACCCTAAACTATTGAATCGATCCAAATCTCTCCCAAATCGCAAACCCCTTTTGCTCAATTCTCTCCTTGGGTTCCGCTGTTGGCCTGTGGGTCTGTAAAAGTTGTTCTTTTGTTTTCTGGGTATGGCTGATTCTGCTGCTTGATCTTTTCTTGTTTTTTGTATTTTTTGTGCTGTCTGATTCCCCTTCTGATGCTTTGAAATCCGGAATGATTCTTTTTGGTTTTTCAGGTTTTCGAGCAAAGACAAATATGGGCGAGGGAGAACGTTTTCAGCTGGGAACGGCGGGCGCGTTGACTCTTTCTGTCGTTTCATCTGTGTCCATTGTGATTTGCAATAAGGCGCTTATGAGTTCACTGCATTTTATTTTTGGTAATTTATCTCCCCCCTTTGGATTGTTGCAACTTCATACTCTTCTTTTGCTTCCTAATTTTGCAACTTATTTGTGTATTTCTCTTCATTTCTTCCTTTACTAATCTATTTGTTCTATTTGTGTTTGTGTGATTTTTCATTGGTGCTATTAGAATTGAAGATTTTTAATTAATCCTTTGTTGGAACTTGAAAGTTGCTTCATTGTACTTGCTGCTGCTCCTTGCGGTTTACTGTGCTAGTGATCTAGGCTGTGTACTCTCCCAGGGTGTGCTTGGTTGGTTATGTAGGTGGAGGTGTTGGAATGAAAATTATGTTTTACTTGCTTGTTTCAATATCAGAAGGTAGAAATGGACTGTCTTTCGTTTTTGCTCTTGGTTAACAATCATTTTCTGTCAACTCAACTGCTGCTCTTGGCTTTAGTAAAACTAGAAGTGTTTGTCAGAGATTGGATTTGTTAAATTTTACAATTTATCATTTGCCTTTATGTTTGGAATTTAGTTTCCCAGATACTGTTGGTGAGAATGTGACGGGATCTGTTGGATTGTTGGTACCCCTTCTCTTTCTAGATTAAATATTGCCACTTTGGAAGTATCAGTTGTTGTCTTATCGCTAAGTGTACCAAGTTAAGGATTTTGTTTTCGTACTGCTTTTTCTAAATCAATACAGCTTCTGAGTAATGCGAATAAACATTGGATTATTGATTGATTTTTTTTTAAAGTTCCTAAACATTGGACATCTCTTAGCATTATGTGGTTTTTAATTTACCTATTTTCAGTCCTATATTCATGAAGAAGGAAAATTTATCATATCTGAAATGTGGTGTATGATGATAGTTTTGGCCTTTTGGTTATTTCCATGCTGCAAATTTGAGATTTCATGTCTACATTTTAATGTATTGTCTGACATTTGCAAGATTTTGAAAATTTTCCCTTTTGATATGCAGCTACAACTCTGACCAGCTGGCATCTGCTTGTTACATTTTGCTCTCTTCATGTGGCACTCAAAATGAGATTCTTTGAGCACAAACCTTTTGAGCAGAAAGCTGTAATGGGATTTGGGATTTTAAATGGGATCTCAATTGGACTTTTAAATTTGAGCCTGGGTTTCAATTCTGTTGGCTTCTATCAAGTAAATTTGTTATGAACTGGTTCTGTCTTTTCTCATGTTTTCATTTGATTATTGTTGAATCTGAACTTTTCTATGATATTCCTTTTCAGATGACTAAGCTGGCAATCATTCCTTGTACTGTATTGTTGGAGACCATTTTTCTTGGCAAGAGATTCAGGTTCCATTTAGCTTGTCATATCAACTCTGATTTTTTATGTTTATTTGTTGATATATACTTGAAATCATTATTATGTAACACTGAAAAGAATTTATTCATTCACCTACCCTGTTTTTGTGTCTTTATCTGTTGTTTCTTTCGCTCACTTGCTCGTTGTTTTAACCTGAAGTATGATTGTATGTAATTGTTATGCTCATTTTACTTTGTGAGCATAGCTGCCTTTAGTAGTTTTTTCTATATAAAAAATTAATTGTTCTTTTTTCACTGCTATTGCATTTGCAGCAAGAGAATCCAATTTTCCCTTGGTATCCTCCTTCTGGGTGTTGGGATTGCTACTGTCACAGATTTGCAGCTCAATGCTCTGGGCTCTTTCTTATCTTTTCTTGCAGTGATTACAACCTGTGTAGCTCAGATTGTATCCTTAAAATAATTTCCATTTGCATTAACACCTGAATTTTTTAGTTATACTGTGAGATACATTTTGTGACGCATTGAATGGAAACAGGCATAGTGGGGACTTAATTTTGGACACATTCTGCTGTAGCATATATTATTTACACTATTTGTTAACCATATACCAATGATGTTTGAATATATTATGCTGCTAATTATACAAGAAAAGAAATGTTTTGCTTCTTTGGTACTTGAACAGTTTGTTCTGCTCCGAGATATATAAGCTGGTTGAAGAACTAATCATACTTATAATAACTCCGTATTGTTTTAGGTTTTCTTGTTTAAAATGTGCAAGGCTTTACAGGCAGAGCCTTATTTTGGCCTGGAACCCTCTTTCTCTCTTTGCTTGCCTTTTGACAAGTCCATTTTCTTTATCTAGAGACTTTCATTTATGCTATTTGAACATAATGAGGAGAAAGTAGAACTTTTTATTGCACCTGAAAGCTTTACAAAGATGGTCGTCTTCTTTTTTATTTGGGCATTTTTTTCCCCTTAATTAGTGGCTTTTAGATGACAAATACTATCCAGAAGAAGTTCAAGGTTTCTTCCACCCAGCTTCTGTATCAATCATGTCCATATCAAGCAGCAACCCTGTTAATCTCTGGTCCATATCTTGATAAACTTTTGACTGACCAAAATGTATTTGGTTTCAAGTATACGACACAAGTGACAGTAAGAATTAAATATCCTCCAAATACCAACTCTTTTTCTTTCTTTTTTTTCATTAATGTGTTCTCAACTGTTTTTTTCTGCATTGCAGGTTTTTATAATTCTTTCCTGCCTTATCTCCATCTCTGTCAATTTCAGTACTTTCCTTGTTATTGGAAAGACATCTCCAGTCACCTATCAGGTTCTTGGACACCTGAAGACATGCCTTGTATTGGCATTTGGTTATATACTACTCCAAGACCCATTTAGCTGGAGAAACATACTGGGTATTTTGATTGCCATGATTGGGATGATTCTATATTCTTACTGTTGCACTCTCGAGAATCAGCAGAAAGCTGTTGATGCTGCATCACAGTCGTCCCAGGTTTGTTTTAACGGGCCAACTTTCAATGTCTTGAATGTTTGCATTGTCACAGTCATTTAGTAGAAGTACATTCTGTGACATCCTGTTTCTTGTTAATGTTTCCAGGCCAGAGAAGGTGAATCTGATCCTCTGATTAATGTTGAAAATGGAAGCGCAGTTGTGAATGATAGTGTTGGAAGACAACTGGCCCCTGTATGGAGCAAGAACAAAGACTAGTATGTTTAATGGGCTTTGTTATAGCATTGTCAAAAACAGTTATAGTCCTTATAGAGGGTTAACACACCCGTAATCCGTATGGGATTAGGAAGTGGAAGTGCTGCCAAACGCATGTCCCAGTCAATTTTCTTAGTAGCTTTAGTCTAATATTTTGTGAATCGTTTGCCGACCGACAATATCAGGGAGGGAAACAAGTACATGGTCATGTCATAATTCTATTGGCCAACAAATATGTCCTATAGTAGCATACATTTCCTGGCGATGTTTTCACATCATTTACATTTATGATTTTATATAGATATTCAAACTTTTTGTTGCCTTTGAATAACATATAAACACCTACTGGTAATTCTTTTACTCCCCTATTCTCTTGACAGCTTTTCCTCTTTTGGTATTCTTATACTGAAAATAGTAATTTCTTCAACTCTTTTTTTCGTAGAAACTGTACTTATTCGAAGCATGAGGACCACATTATTTTGTTCTCACTAGTGCGCTTCAAGTTTACCCGCGCCCTCTTTGGACAGCTTGTTATGGTGATCAAGTTTTTACTTTATATAAAAAAAAAAGTGAACTGTTGGGATGAGTAAAGGAAACCCTCATTAAAATAACTAGTTATCTAATATGTCCCTGATTGAAATAAGTAGTACCCTGTCTAAACCCTAAACCGTGGACGCCATTTTTATAGATGTTTTTATATCACATATTTGTGGTCCAAGTTTTGTAGTGTGGATTTCGGAAGCAGGGAGCTGCACAGCCGTGGAACGACACTTGCTTAAGGCACAGAGTAAGATGAATCAATTCTACAATTGAATAGGAAATACTTTGTAAAACATTGCTTTGCTTGTCATAGAACCTTGACATTGTTGACTATTTGTCAAATGCATCTTGTCCTTCATAGTATTCGATAAATAAATAGAGTTATATCATCAAGGATGAGAAGATATTGTATAATTTTAATTATTCTAAATAAAACTTGTAAAACAATAATTTAAAGTTCATGGATTTTATGATTTCAATATTAAAAAACTAAATAGCAAATATTTAAAATGTAATATTGCAAGAATAAAATTTAAATAGCAATAAGTAAAAATGAATGTTGAGATTGTTCCTTTGAAATCATTTAATTTAAAATGTAATATTCCAAGAATAAAATTTGAATAGAAATAAGTAAAAATGAATGTTGAGATTGAATTATATTTAACTTGTTCTTTTGAAATCATTTAATTTTCAATATATGATTTCAATTACTCAATATTATTAAATTCATTAAATCATTTCAAATTAATTCTTTAACATAAGATCCTAATTTAATAATAAATTTTTTTATTATCTAATTAAAAAACTTGCATTAAAAACATATGCATTTAACCAACTAACAAATCTATTTCTATCATTAAGAATTATTAGGTGACTTAATTCAAATAAAATTAAGAAAGTGTTTTCCAACCAAATTTCTAAATCTAGAATCATAAGATTGAGTGATCAGTTCATCTCAAATATCAATAACAAAATCAAATAACTAATATGAGATGATAGAAAACAATATATACAAATCAAAAGAGTTCCAGAAGAATGATAGATCACATTCAATCTTAACAATGAGAAGATTAACTATTAACTACTTATGATAATGAGAGTGATCCTCTTTTATAATAGAAAAACGAAGAAAATGAATTTGATTCACTCTTTTTCAAGGGCCAGAACTTTCTTCTTCTTCTTTGTGCTTTAACTACTTATGATAATGAGAGTGATCCTCTTTTACAATAGAAAAACGAAGAAAATGAATTTGATTCACTCTTTTTCAAGGGCCAAAACTTTCTTCTTCTTCTTTGTGCTTCTCCTATCTCTTTGATCTTGACGATCTTTATTTTTTTTTCTTTTCTTTTCCTTTTATATCTTATAAATTTTAAAAACAAAGCATGGAGTAAGTGATCAATTCGTTTAGCAGATTGAAACTCTTTGTGTTGAAAAAAGTTTCATTTGCTAAGTGGATTCCTCATCTGATTTGTATCTTCTCTAGTCTAAATTTGGTGAGTGAATTGAAATCCACTAGCAGAATTTAGGCATAAACCAATCTTCAATTATTTACTCACTTTGCCTAGTCAAATGACAAGTGCTTAGAGCATTTCTAACAAAAGATAAGTTTTTTTTATCTTAACTTCTTTTTTTTTTTTTTGCGAACCCCACACTTTAAAGATCAATTCCATTTTTTATTCCAATGGAAAATCAAATTTTGTGATCTTAAAACATTTTTTATTGACCCACAATGTTTGTTGTTAAAAAAAGAGAATAAAAATTATTATTTCTTGAATAATAGATCAATCTTGTTTGTTCTTGTACAAGAACATGATCTCCATTTAGAAATCAATTCTTTTTCTCCAATGATTGATGCCAAGACCAAATCCTAACTTTAAGATCAGCCTTCAAGAACAACTACTAGAGATGCTCTTAGTGGTTTTGCTCCAAATTATAAATTCAATCTCCTTCAAAATAATCTACAACTTTTAAAAAAACAAACCTATTTACACAACTTATGTTTTTCTAGATTAAAATTGAGTTTTACAAATAATTTTCTTTAATTCCTACTTAAATATGTATCATGATTTTAAACTAAAAATAACACTTAACAGTCACCAAATATCTTTTAAGCTAAAAAGCTCCCCTCTAATCTATTTTGTATTTTGTTATTGGAATCTTTCTCTAATATCTCTCTTTGTAAAATACTAACTACATGACATATAACCTTAATGCAATCTCATCAAATCTATTTTAAACTTGAAAATCCTAGATTTGTTTTCCCAAGGAATCATTTAGAGATAATCAAAATTGTAGCAACAGGGAAAACAAATATTACGCTGGTTGCAATAAAATCTAAAATCCAAGATGTAACAGAGTTAGGTAATCTTATCTTCAATAGGTTTTCACATAGATGGTTGAGTTAGGTCAAATAAGGTGTTTTCTTTTTGCACCCCAAATTTTATATGATACCTAAATTACCCTCCCTATTTATTTTTCTTGCTAATGTTTATTTCTTTCTCTCTCTCCTCCATACACCACCTCTCACCTACTCTCAAATGTTTTCTCGCTCTCTCTTTCTTGGCAAACTTGCACCGTGTTTCGCTCACCAACTTTATCTTTGTCTCAGTTCTCCATCATTCTGTCAACCATAGTAAGCTTCTTTCGTTTTACTTCATTTTGTTTCTCTAGTTAGGTTGAGTGTGAGTGAGTTCTGGATATATTGATTCACAACGTGTGACATTCTTGAATGACATATCTTGCATTATATATTGTTTAATTGTTGTGATATTTTTCTCATTGTGCTTCTTCAAAATGAGTAATATGTTTTTCAGTTTGGTCATGCTCTTGATCATATTTACCAATAGCATTTGTTCTTCATATGGATGTTCAACTAAAGTGTTCGCTAGATTATGATTGTGAGAGTCACATGTCATATGTAATATCCACCTTTCATTATTCTTTAATGATCTTCCTCTTAATCTAAATGGACACACTTTCTACTTCTAGTTATATTTTGGACAAGCTCGTCTTTGTATTTTTCTATTTATCACCTCTTTTACATCCCAAAACAATACATGTTTTCCTTCCAAATTATCCGTTGGTCATGTTTGACCTCATTAGGATAATTACAAATTCATGTTGGAAAAGAATATCATGAACCCATTTAACAATGTTAAATATATAAAAAAAAATAACAAAAATTACATTGTTTGTTATAAATGTTCCACTACAGTCAACATTGTTGCTAATTTCACAATCGTTCACGTTATTTTTGTCCAATTACATGTCCATATCTACCTAATTCATGTCTAATTTATGTTCAAATATTCTTCTTTCATGTCTTAAATGATTAAAAAATATTAAATAAAACTATTAAAAAATTAATAAAAGTATTAACAAAATTAAAAAAATAAATGTGTTGTGGATCAACAGATTTGCAATTGAAATTTGATCAATTATTTTATTTTTATCTTTCGGAGCACAACAGGAGTGAACTCCTGCTCCTACGTATCTCCATGGATAATGGAGAATCAGAGTTTACGTAGTTTTTGAAATGATTTGTGTATTGAGTTTTTAATTTTCGTAATTAAATTTTTTAATATTCTTGGATTTATTTTGAAATATTATTACCGCAACCAAATGAGAAGTGTATCTAAAGTGGTCATGGTGATTATTTAACCTAACCGTCAAATTAGAAATGCATCTGAAAAGATAATTATTATATTAGGCCAACTTTTATAATTACTAAATCAAAAGTGCATTCGAAGTAGTCATAATTAAAGTTTTATGTTTTATGTTTTATGCTTTTACATTTTAAAAAGTAATTTTAAATGAGTTCACAATAATCAAATCGAAAGTTCATCCAAAGTAATCATCATGAACATTTTTTATAATTTACGATAGTCAAATTAGAAGTGCATACAAAGTGATTATTATTTCTTTTAAATAATTTAAGTAACATAATAATAAAAATTATAATAATAATAATAACCAAGATTTTATAAAAGAAACCAAATTAGAAATGCATCTAAAGTGATTGTTGCAGTTTTCGTAATGGTCAAATTAAAAGTGCATCCAAAGTGACAATTAATAAATTTTTCCTTCAAATTAAATAATTTAAATGATGTAATAATAGCTTATAAAAAATGACGCAATAATAATTATCACAACTAAAAATTTTATAAACGAAACCAAATTAGAAGTTATCTAAAGTGGTTATTGTAGTTTTTGTAATGTTCAAATTAAAAGTGCATCTAAAGTGAACATTATTAAATTTTTCCTCTAAATTAAATAATTTAAATGATGTAATAATAATTATAACAACTAAAAATTTTATGATACTTAAGTTTGAAAAACATTTAAAATAGTTATTATTAAATTTTTCTTTCTAAATTTAATATTAACATTATTATTATTGTTAGATTTAATCAAAATTTGATTATTTGCTATTTCACGTATTCATAGCAATATGTTAAGTATAAAAAAAATAAAGTAAATAAAATAAAATGATAGAATAAAAAAACTTACTATTTACACTCATAAAAAGCTAAAAATAACACATTTTGAACTTTAAAGTGAGATAGGTGCACTTAGGGGAAACAAAGATGCTAATAGAAAACAAATAGCCCATAATGCTTTGGGCCAGAGTGTGTTCTTAGTAGAAAACAGAGGTGTGAATAGTAAATTGGTCCATGAGAAGTGAAAGGGATGCAAATAGTAGAAAATGGAGGTGCAAACAGTAACTTGGCCAGCGAGACTTGAAAGGGGGCTACGAATAACATTTATGGGGGTAAACTTAGTAAAGTATAAAATTTTTCAACAAAAAGAATTATTTAAAGTATGGGGACGGGTGTAGCGCCCCCTTTACACCAACTTCAGTTTACAAAGGATTTTCAAATCCATAAAAGAAATTGTGTTAACGTGAAGGAGAAAGATAAAAGGGGAGGGGCTTCCGACATGGCTTGTTTTCGACGGTCGCTTTGGGCAACACCCATATCACCGAAAATAGCATATAGTGGTGATGAATGGTGTAAGTAATTTTTTTATCTTATTTTTATTATTTTTGTTACTGAGTTTTAAAAAGAGTAGTGTAAGTTAATAAATGTTGTAACCTTCAAACTCTTTCTTTTTGCGTTCTATCTGGCCTCTTTTTTCTCTTCTTCAAAAATTTTTCTTCTCCTCCAAAATACTGAGAAAAAACCCTTTCTTTGATTCAAATACCTTCTTTTATATAGCTTGAAATTTTTTTTACTCACGAAAATTTAAACTTTGTATGTTCA
The DNA here is from genome assembly GCA_037954015.1 of Psophocarpus tetragonolobus. NCBI lineage: Eukaryota > Viridiplantae > Streptophyta > Magnoliopsida > Fabales > Fabaceae > Psophocarpus > Psophocarpus tetragonolobus. Next base: position 38,589,683 of record CM075688.1, on the reverse strand, counting down.
AATTTTGTGAGATTGTGTTAGTAATTGCAGCTCAGCTAAAGAGCATCCCATTGATTCAAAGGACACGAGCATGACAGTAGCATAGGTTGACCACTTATTTCATTTTCATCCTTTATTGCCTCTATTATATGCTATTTTTATTTTTTTATTTCATCATTGAAATTCCATTTTGAGCTTTCTAGTGTTAGTATATATTCTGAGTTTTGTTGTGTATGTTGACCGTGTATAGAAATGCCATTTTTTTTTTCTAGATTTATCATTTTTATTGTTTTTTGTTGTACAAAATTAGGTGTTTACAATTGCCCCTCTTTGTTTAGATTTTACCAAATAATATGAAAACCTAAGTTTCCATATCATTTTAGGAAAACATAAAAAAAGATATAGACCCTAATTTTGACTAATGTAAAGATATGAAAGTCACCAACATTGAGACCAGAGTATGAACAGGTGAATATGGACATGTAAAAGGAATATGGAATATGAACAAAAAATACAAGGAATAAGTGCATAGAGATCTATAATGTGGAAGCAATGGATACAAAAACGTAAAGCAGGGTGGGCACGGGGACCCAAAATACAAAATATAATGGGTGCGGGGACCCAAAATGCAAAATGTACTGGGCATGGAGACCCAAGATGTAAATGGAGTACTTGGAGGGACCCAAAATGTAAAACAAAGTGGGCACGAGCACCTGGAAAAGGTAATGGGCGCGAGGACTCAAAATGTAAAATGTACTGGGCACAGGGACCTTAAATGTAAAATGGAATGGCCGCAGAGACCCGAAATGTAACATGTAATGGGCACGAGGACCCGAAATGCAAACTGTATTGGGCACGAGAACTCAAAATGTAAATGGAATGGGCGTAGGGACCTAGAATGTAAAATAGAGTGCGTATGGAGACCCACAATGTAAATGTACTAAGCGAGAAGACCCAAAATGAAAAAAATGGTAAGATAATGCATGACATGCATGGTGACTCTTTTTTTCACACTTATTCTTCTTTTGGTATTATTTCCAACCATTAACCCCTTAAGGCATTAAGCACAACAACATTCACTAGTATTTTTCTTTCTGCTATTTTTCATCTTTGATGTCTGAGATTTCTTTCAAGGCTAGATATGACTAAAAAGTTAAGATCTTAACTGATACTTCACTGGTATCCTTGAAAAATTCGATTAAGAAATTGTTGTATTTCCTTTTATCTTTAAGGTTATTCATTGCAATTCTAATGTATTTAAAATATTATTACATGCTTCATACTTGGTATATGAAATAATAAAATGCAACAATGAATGGCAGGCAAAGATAGAAGTATTTATTGATTCAAGAGGAAAATGGTAGATACAAGAAGATGTCTCGCACAAAAGGAAGTTAACAGATGAATTTTAACACAAAAGAAAATGGGGTAATTGATAATTGAGATATTCAAAGTAAGAGTTCTAATCCTTGAGTCTATAACTTTAAGCATTCTATCCATTCAACTTTTGAGGACCCCGATTGTTTGGTTGGACTTCTTTCTTAATTTTCTAAGCCTCTTGAGTTCTTCAATTTTCATTGTTTACAAAATCCCAAACTGCCCCAGCCTACACTTTGACACAATTTTCTTTATGAGATGCTCTAATTTTTGCCTAGACCGTCTTTCAGGTTTTCAGTCTACCAAGTCGTTCTAATTTTTGCCTAGACCGTCTTTCAGGTTTTCAGTCTACCAAGTCGTTCTAATTTTTGCCTAGGTCGCCTTTTTAGGTTTTCGACCTAGCGAACTTTATTCTCTCTATTTTTTTTTAAGTATAATATTTTTTTACTGTGTCGGAGTAAGTCTTTAACATCCATATTTGTCAAGATTAGAGACCCTCCTGAAAAGGTCTTCTTTACCACATAAGGTCTTTCATAATTCGGGGTCCACTTCCCTCTATGATCTTTCTGGGTTGGCAATATTTTCTTGAGAATCAAGTCACCTTCTTGAAATTCTCGAGGAGGAACCTCCTTATTAAGAGTTCTTTTCACCTTTTTTTCTGATACAATTGACCATGACATAAGGTGATTAGCTTGTTTTCTTCAATGAGACTCAATTGGTCATTGCATAAACATTAACAAATTCATATCAATTACACATAATGCATGAAAAATTAAATAAACACACCAAATTTTATAATATGTACTAACCTGGATCAGAGTTGTGTAACATGCACTTACACACATTGTTTGGACGTGTTTAAGTTTGAATCATCAAGATTATGATATGTATATATATATATATATATATATATATGTGTGTGTGTGTGTGTGTGTGTGTGTGTGTGTGTGTGTCAATGCAATTGCACCCCATTAATAGTTAGCCGCATGTTCAAGATCACACAATATTTGGAGATATGTTACACAGACATGGAGTGAAACTCTTGTCTGCAAAAATCGTACACCCCACAAGATGCAACAAATATGCTCAGGTGACCATCTTCGATTCCATATTTTCACATCTAACTATATACACGTCCCTCAACCAAGGCAAACACACCGAGCTACATCTACAAAAAGTAACCTTGTCAAAGGTTTCTGCAATGTTACACAAGTAACTCCATAAGCATAGGAACTATCATGTCAGCATTCATAAAGTTATAGCTAAGGTTATCAAACTCGAGAGTCTACATAGACTCGTGAGAATCCGGTAAACTTGACTCGTAGACTTGAATAGTAGAACCATAAAATTAATGAAAGCTTGCTTTTTTTTGGGAAATTAAAATATTCAATGGTAAGCCCTTATAACAATTAATTTATAAAATATATTTTAATTACTAAATCCGTATATTTTTTATTAAGAACAAAGTTTGTAATAGGGGAATGATTAATTGGATGATACATCTCTTTAATCTTGAATTTTAAGGTGCAAGTAGAGACAATTTGATGTCTTAAAACTCTTCTCTAAAATAAAATATTAATTTGGAAAATTAATAACCTATTCTAATGGATTGACTTGAATGTACACTTTTGTCAATTTTAATTTTAAGACATAAGTTGTGACAATTTTTTGTCTTAAAATCCCATCTCTGAAGATAAATTATTAGTCAAAACTAACTAAAATTCAAAAATAAATACTTTTTACAAAGAACTACATAAACTCTTATTCTTCATTGCACCCGGGGATACGTAGGAGTAAAAGATCACTCCTGTCGAACTAAATAAATACATAATAATAATAACCTTCTTTTCTAAAATATAATATTAGAACATGGTTATGCATAATAATAATAATAAATAACAATTGTTTGATGGTAATGTTTTTCTAATAACAATATCAATGGTTATAATGAAGTCTTGTATTAGCTTTTTTGGGATAAGATAAATATTTTAAAAGATAAATAATTTGCTTAATTGATTAGAGGTAATCGTCTTTATGACGAACTTGGTAAGATGTTAATATTTTCCTTACGCGTAATTGACTCACGAACTCTAAATTTGGTTTCGTTGACCATTTTTTCATTTTCAAGGTTTTTTTCCTTAATAAACATCGATGACGACTCATTTGATTTTTTTCTTAAATCACTTTCTTCGCTTTCCCGTCAAAACCCACGTATCAACACCATTCAAATACAACTTGCGTCCATGTAAGATACATTTCAGTTCTTCACAGACATACAAAAAGGGAATCAATAATTAATTAACTATAGTATAAAGTAATTAATTGTACTAAAAATAATTAATTAAATTAATAAATTTGCTAAAAAATAATTATACTAAATATATGATTAATTCAATATTTGTAAAAATTAACTTCACAATTAATATTAATTAACTACTCCTAAAAATAAAAAACATGTACAAAAAATACTTAATCAAATAAAAAATTAGGCATAACTAAAAAACCCTAAACATGTAACTAATTATACTAAAAAATAATTATACTAAACATGTAATTAATTCAACATTTGTAAAAATTAACTCAACAATTAAAATTAATTAAATACTACTAAAATAAAAAACATGTACAAAAAATACTTAATTATATAAAAAATTAGGCATGACTAAAAAAATCCGTAATTAATTATACTAAAAAATTAATTATGCTAAATATGTAATTAATTCAATATCTTTAAATTAAATCAATAATTAATATTAATTAAAATTAAAAATGTGTACAAAAAATACTTAATTATGTAAAAAATTGGGCAGGACTAAAAAACCCCTAGTAATTAATTATACTAAAAATATAATTATACTAAACATGTAATTAATTCAATATTTCTAAAAATTAACTCAACAATTAATATTAATTAACTATTGCTAAAATTAAAAAACATGTAAAAAAATACTTAATATATAAAAAAATATGCATGATTAAAAAAACAATAAATATGTAATTAATTATACTAAAAAAATTATCCTAAAAATTTAAAATTCAATATTTGTAAAAATTAACTCAACAATTAATATTAATTAACTACTACTAAAATAAATAAAATTTACAAAAAATACTTAATTATATAAAAAATTAGACATGACTAAAAAAATTCTAAACATGTAATTAATTATACTATAAAAATAATTATACATTAATTCAATATTTCTAAAAATTAACTCACAATTAATATTAATTAACTACTGCTAAAAATAAATAACATATACAAAAAAAAATCTTAATTGTATAACAAAATAAGCATGACTAAAAACACCCTAAACATGTAATTAATTATACTAAAAAACAATTAAACATAATATTTACTTATTTCACCATCCCGATGACATGTGTAAAATGAGATGCATATGATATCAAGAGGGAATAATCTTCCGATCCTCCTAAAAAATCCGTTGTCGTAGGTCCATCTTGCATGGGTTGATCTTTAGTTGGTGTCGCCTTAAGTTGGGTGGACACACATCTTCTAGCGCAGTCGAACATATATGTTTATGAGGGGTATTGAAATCATACATTATTCTGCAAGTCCTAAACATATTTGTAAATTTTAAAAAATATCAACCATTAGTTTAAAAAATATTAAATATTTTAAAAAAATACACTTTAAAAATAGTAAAAAAACATGTAAAAAATAATTAAAATATTATTTGTTTGCTTTTACGAAAACTATCTTCCATAGTAAAGGAACCATCTTGCGTGGTGCACCAAACACACCTAACCTTTCACCATGTGGCGCAAATACATCTCACCGTTTGTAGTGTTTGACACAAAATTATAATATATAAATAGAGAGAGATCGTTTGCACACGGGTTTTGATTTGGCATGAATTTTTTAGTGAAGTGAAAAAGAGTAAATGAGCATGAAGCAGACAAACCTCTCTCCCCATAGTGAAATGCTTCCTTAAATTATCATTATGATATAGGGTTTAGCGTGATCACAATTAAATGTAAATATGAGAGTATTAAAAAAGAATCGAAAAATTATTTAATGTAAATTATCATTATGATATAGGGTATAGCATAGTCACACTTAAATGTAAGTATTAAAGAAGAATAAAAAAGTCACTTAAATATAAATTATCATTATGATATAGGGTGTAGTGTAGTCACACTTAAATGTGAACATTATAATTTTTTATCATTTTATATACATTGTTTATAAAATTAAGATATTTTTCAAACACTACAGACATGTAGCGTGTTTGCTTCACATAAGAAACACGTCTAACGGTCAAGTGTGTTTGGAGTAACTCGCCTGATAGTCTGGCGTGTTTAGTGCAACACGCCTGATGGTCTGGTGTGTTTGGGTCAAACCACACCATGACTGTAAGTTTTTTGGTTAACCACCCCAAAATAGTAATGAAAAAAAAAACATCCTCTGTGAGTCAAAAAGCCATATTACTCTAACATTAAATCACATTTTTCATTTATATGACTTTTAAAATATTAATTGGTAAAGTCAACAAACTTACCAATAAATTAAGATTATGATTGAATATCAGTGTAAATAGTATTTCACTGTTTTATGTATACTAATTAAAGTTTTTTAAATTTATTGTCTATTTATATCATGCAAAGGTATAATAATTATTTTTTAAATTATAAGTTATGTAATAAATGTTACGGATGTCAATTGTTTTTAGTGAATAAATTTCTCCTATAAATATTTTCTCTGTTGAAGTATATATATTTGAAAAGATGTATTTCCTTTAAAAAAATTATATATTTGATGTGCTTATATTTTTTAAGAAAACATTTATGTACTGTCAATGTAAAAAGTTTTATATTGATAGTTAATCACAACCCTTTATGTATGGTAAATTGATTTTACCAATTAATACTTTAAAAGTTATGTAAACAAAAGGTTGTGATTAATCACTAATATAAAACTCTTTTATACTAATAGTATATAGGTGTTAAACTCTATACTTATTAGATAAAAAATTTTCTTGTGATTTCTCCCTTCCCTAAACATATATTTCTTTGCAGCTTTGTCCTGTTGGGGCACAGTTAATTTTTTTATTTTGTTTTAAATATTATTATCTAAATAATATATTAAATATTTAAAATGACATAAAATATAATATTAAAAATTAAATTATTTTGTAAAGCTGTGTCAAAACAAATGTTTTTTTAAAGTAATTTTTTAAAAAATTAAACAAACAGATAAAATTTATTTTTTTAAAAAATAGAAATTACTTATTTTAAGAATAAGTGATTTAGACAAAATTTTGAAGAAGTACATTTTTTTTAGTTTAATTTCTATGCATTGTTAGTCTAAAAAAGTTTTACACATATTCAATCACAATCTTTCATTTATATGACCTTTAAATATTAATTGATAAAATCAACAAAATTACCATACATAAAGAGTTGTTATTAAATTTTAATGTAATTTTTTTTACACCGATACTGTATATATAAGTCATTTTCTAATTTTTCTCTTTTTATTAATTTTTTTTAGAATCTTTATAATCAAACAAACCCAAAATATTAAGAAGTATCAGTATTATTTGCTTAAAAAAAGGTATGCAACAAGTGATTATCCTTTTATCATTTAAGTTAAATTAATAAAATAAATCGTTGGTTCAATATAATTTATCATACTTTATTTGTTTGTTTTATTAATTGTTGAATAAGTGAGTATCATAATTTATTTGGATGTTTTATTAATTGTTGAAATAGTTCTAAATTTGATTCATTCCCTGAAAATATACCGAGTTTGAATTTTATATATAAAAAAATAGTTAAAAAGAAAGATCTGATAAGTTTTCGAATAATAATTAATGATCGTATACTTAAAAAAAATGTTAAGCAGTTTTAAAGAAGTATTAAATATATCTAGTCTTCATTTAATTTACTATTCAACTATAAAAATCATGAAAATGATATTTTAGGAAGGTAAAATAAAAATCATTTAAAATAGAGAAAAAGACTTATATCTGATAGTATAAAATATTACCATTTAATTGTTGAGTACATTATCTATTCTCTCAACCTCACAACACTCTATAATAAGACTACAAGAAAAGTTAAATACGAGTTTGAGGTGTCTCACTTGTTTTAATATCATGAACTCAAGTCTATTATATAGATTAATTCACCTTGTCGATACGTGGGATCTCTACAGGATGGCGTAGAATTCATTTATAAAAATCAGAGGAGTCGTAACCAATGTTTATTTAGAAAAAAATTAAAAAAAAAAACCCTTTTAAAAAAGGTGGTCTACGAAACCAAATTTTGAGTTTAGGAGTCTATTACGCGTAGGGAAGGTATTAACACCTTATAACGTCTATCTTAGGTTACCTCTAATTAAACGTTCAAAGCTAGATAACTTTAAAAATATTTATTTCACCCTTAAAATAGTTGAAATATAGCAAATACTTTATTTTATTTTTGTTTTTAACATTTTAATGAGAAAATTATTATTGAAAAAATTCTTTTTTGGGGCTCAACAAGAGTAAGTTCCTGCTCCTACGTATCTCCATATGTAATGGAGAATCAGAGTATACGTAGTTCTTGATAGCAATTTGTTTATTAGGTTTCTTATTTTAGTAATTAATTTTTATTTTTGGGTTTATTTTAAAATATTATTATCGAAACCAAATTAGAAGTGCATCCAAAGTGGTTAGGATAATTATTTAGCATACAAATCAGAAGTGTATCCGAAGTGACAATTATTTGTTTTAATAATTTAAATAACATGATAATAATTATTATAATCAAGATTTTATAAAAGAAACCAAATTAGAAGTGCATCTAAAGTGATTATTTTAGTTTTCGTAATAGTCAAATTAGAAATGCATCTAAAGTGACCATTATTATATTCTTCTCAAATAATTTAAATGATGTAATAATATTTATTACAACTAAAGATTTATAAAATACCAAACTAGAAGTACATCTAAAGTGGTTCTTTTAGTTTTCGTAATGGTCAAATTAGAAGTGCATCTAAAGTGACCATCGTTATATTTTTCTTAAATAATTTAAATGATGTAATTATAACTACTAAATGTTTTATAACATCAAAAGGAAAAAACATCTAAAATAGTTTATATAAATTTTCATTTTTTTCAAATTAATATTATTAACATTATTATTATTATTAGATTTAATTAAAATTTTATTAATCGCTATTTCGAATATTCGTAACATGTTAACTAGCAAAACGTAAATAAAATAAAAATTATAGAATAAATAAAATAAAAAGCTTACAATTTATACTCACAAAAGGCTAAAAATAATGCATTTTCGGCTTAAACATGAAAGAAATACGTTTAGCAAAAGTAGCGGTGCAGACAGTAAACGGAGGTGAAAACAACAAAAATGGGTCATGATGTAAAATAGGTGCGAATAGTAAAAACAGGGAGGTGTAGATAGTACCCATTTATTATTGGGTCTTCGATGTAAACAGCAAGAAATGGAGGTGTAGATAACAGTTTAATCGTTTGACAAAAAGGGGGTCGAATAGCCATTTTAGGGGGTGAACTTAGTAAAGAATGATTTTTTTTTAAAAAAAGTAAAATTATGGGGATGCGTGTTGCATCCCCTTTAAGCTAACTTCTTCTTTTCTTTTAAAAAAAGAGAAAGTTTCAAAGGGGGGGAGTGTGAAGGAGAGAGAAAAAGGGGGAGAGGTTCTCTGGCGGCGTCCCATCTCCGACGGTCCTTCCAACAACACCCACACCACCGAAATTCGTTTCTAGGGGTGATTAAAAAGGTAAGTAATTTTTTTATCCTATTTCAATTTTTTTTTACTGGATTTTAAAAAGAGTAGTGTAGATTAATACTTGTTTAACCTTCAAAACTCTCCTTTTTTGCTCTCCACATCATCTTTTTCTCCTCCTCTTCCAACCTATTTCTTCTCCTCCAAAAAATTAACTCTTTTTTTTAAAAAATCTCTTCCGAAAAAGGTCCTCCTTTTCTGATTCAAGTGCCCCTTTTTATAAAGTCAACCTGAAATCGTTTTACTCACAAAAATTTAAAATTTTTATCTCCAGATTTTGTGGGATTATGTTAGTGATGTAGCTTAGCCAAAGAGCATCTCCATTGATTCAGAGAGCTCAGGTATGGCAGTGGTTCGGGTTGACACTCTCCTTTCATTTTCATCCTCTGGTTTTTGTTGTTATTATGTTTTTTATTTTTCCATGAAAATTTCTATTTTAAGCTTTTTGATATTGAGGTGTATTTTGAACATTGTTATGTATGTTGATAGTGTATGGAAATGACATTTTGTTTTTTTTGGCTTTTTTTTTTAAAAAAAATGGTGCGTACAGTTACCCTTTTTATTTAGATTTTACCAGATAATATGAAGACCTAAGTTTTATGTTATTTTAGGAAAATATAAATAAAGATATAGATTCTAAATTCGACCAGATATGAGAATGCGAAAGCCATCAAAATATGAATAATTTAAAATGCAAAAAGAATGTGGAACAAACTACAAGGAACAAGTGTATAGAGGTTCAAAATGTGTAAGCAATGGATAAAAAAACGTAAAATAGAATGGGCACGGAGACCTAAAACGTAAAATGGAGGGCACGAGGCCCAAAATCTAAAACATAGTGGGTTTGAGGACCCGAAATGCAAATTGAGTGGGCACAGAGACCCGAAATGCAAAATTCGATAGGCACGGGGACCCGAGATGTAAATTGTAATAGGCATGAGGACCCGAAATGTAAATTGTAATAGGCATAAGGACCTAAAATGTAAATTTTAATGGGCATGGGGACTCGAAAAGTAAATTATAATGGGCACGGGGACCCGAGATGTAAAATGTAATGGGCACAGGGACCCGAAATGAAAATTGTAACGGGTACGAGGAACCAGGATGAAAATTGTAATGGGCACGAGGACCCGGAATGAAAATTATAATGAGCACAGCGACTCGAAATGTAAAATGTAATGGGCACGAAGATTTGAAATGTAAAAATGTAATGGGCACGAAGATTCGAAATGTAAAATGTAATGGGCACGAGGATTCGAAATGCAAAATGTAATGAGCATAAAGACCCAAAATGAAATTTGTAAGGGGCAGAGGGACCCAAAATGAAAATTGTAATGGGCATGGGGACCTAGGATGAAAATTGTAATGGGTACGGGGACCCGAAATGCAAATTGTAATGGGCACGGAGACCCAAATGTAAATTGCAGTGGGCACGAGGACCCGAAAATAAATTGTAATGGGCATGGGGACTTGAAATGCAGAATGTAATGGGCATGGGGACCCGAAATGTAAATTGTAATGGACATGGGGAGCCGAAATGCAGAATTTAATGGGCACAGGACCCGAAATACAAATTGTAGTAGGTACCGGGACCCGAAATGTAAATTGTAGTAGGCACAGGGACCCGGAATGCAGAATGTAATGGGCATGGGGAATCAAAATTTAAATTGTAATGGGCATGGGGACCCGAAATGTAAATTGTAGTGGGCACGGGGACCCAAAATGTAAATTTAATGGGCATGAGGACCCAAAATATGAAATGGAGTGGCGTAGAGACCCAAAATGAGAAATGGAGTGGGCGTAGGGCCCAAAATGAGAAAAGTCGTAAAATAATACATGACATGCATGGTGATTCTTTTTCACATTCATTTTTCTTTTCTTATTATTTCTAATCGTCGACCCCTTAAGGCTTTAAGCATCGCGACATTCACTGGTGTTTTCCTTTCTTTGACGTCTGAGATTTCTTTCACAGCTAGATATGGCTAAAAAAAAGTTAAGATCTTGATTGATACTCTGTTGGTACCCTTGACAAATTTGATTAAGAAATTGTCATATTTCCTTTTATTTTTTAAGGTTCTTTGTCGTAATTATAATGCATTTAAGATCATTACATGCTTCGTTCTTAATATATGAAATGACAAAATGAACCATGAATGGTGGGTAAAGATAGAAATATTTATTGCTTAAAAAAAATGGTGGATATAAAAGGACGTCTTACACAAAAGGAAGTCAAAAATTGAATTTTAAGCAAAAAAGAATGGAGTAACTGATAATTGAGATATTCAAAGTAACAATTTTAATCCCTGAATCTAATACTTTAAGCATTCTATCTACTTGGCTTTTTAAGGAACCCGATTGTTTGGTTGGACTCCCCTTTTTAATTTCCCAGACTCTTCGAATTCTTCGACTTTGTTCACGAGGTGCCAAACTTCCCTAGCTTATACTTCGACGCAATTTTTCTTAATGAGCTGCTCTAATTTTTGCTTGGACCACCTTTTTAGGTTTTCAGTCTAGCAAGTCTGTGGCTTTTTAGGACCCTATCTTTTGCCTAGGTCGCTCTTTTCAGAGTTTTCAACCTACCGGGTCGTTCTAATTTTTCCTAGGCCGCCTTTTTAGGTTTTCGACCTAGCGAACTTTATTCTTTTTCTTTTTCCTTTTTCTTATTTTAAGCATGATACTTTTTTGCTGCATCATAATTTATAGGGAGAGGTAATTTTGTACATCCATATTTGTCAAGATCAGAGCCCCTCCTGAAAAGGCCTTCTTTTCCACATATGGTCCTTCATAATTCGGGGTCCATTTTCCTTTATGATCTTTTTGGGTTGGCAGTATTTTCTTAAAGACCAAGTCACCTTGAAATTCTCGAGGATGACCCTTCTTATCATGGGCTCTTTTCACCCTCTTCTGATACAATTGACCATGACATAAGGCGATTAATATTTTTTCTTCAATGAGATTTAACTAGTCATAGCGAGCTTGAATCCATTCAGCCTCCTCAAGTTGTGTTTCTGCCAATACCCTCAGTGAAGGGATTTCAAGCTCAATAGGTAGCACAACCTCCATCCCTACACTAAAGAATATGGGGATGCCAATCCCTATAGGTCACCACCATCTTTTGCATAATCTTTTTTATATTTTTATTTGTTGCCTTTATCGCTCCGTTCATCTTGGGACGATATGACGAAGAGTTATGATGTAGAATCTTGAAATCATCACACAACTCTTTCATCATCTTATTATTCAAATTGGTCCCATTGTCAATAATGATGTGACTAGGCAATCCATATCGACAAATTAGGTCTCTCTTGATGAATCTAACCACTACATTTCTGGTTACACTAGCGTAAGATGTCGCCTCCACCCAATTGGTGAAGTAATCAATAGCGACGAGGATGAAACAATGCACATTCGAAGCCTTAGGTTCAATCGGTCCAATCACATCAATTCCCCACATTGAAAATGGTCATGGTGCAGCTAAAGTATTCAAAAGCATTGAGGGTGCATGAATATTGTCAGTGTATGTTTGACACTTATGACATCTTCTCACATGACTGTAACAATCAGCTTCCACAGTTGACCAATAATAACCAGCTCTTAAGATCTTTTTTGCCATTGCATGTCCATTCGCATGTGTTCCAAATGAACCTTCATGAACGTCCTCCATTATCTTCTTGGCTTCACTAGCATCAACACATCTAAAATACACCATATTGTGGTTTCTCTTGTAAAGCACTTCACCATTTAGGAAAAATTCCATGGCTAATCTCTTTAATGTTCTTTCGTCATTTTCAGAAGCGCCTGAAGGATATTCTCTACCTTTCACATAACACTTAATATCATGAAACCAAGGTTTCTTGTCCACTTCTTCTTTTATTGCTTGACAATAAATTAGTTGCTCTCAACTTTGTATTCTTATAAGTGGCACATCTACTTCCTGACTTGTCTTGAACATCGAGGACAAAGTAGCTAAAGCATCAGCCAATTAATTATCTTCTCGAGAGATGTGACGGAGCGTAATTTCATCGAATGTTCCATCAATCCCTTAATGTAAAAGTGATAAGGGATTAATTTACTGTCTCTAGTCTCCCATTCCCCTTTGAGTTGATGGACAACTAGGGTTGAGATCCAAAATTTTAACGTCAAATTTAATGGCAACTAAGATTCCCATTGCACATGCTTCATATTCCACCACATTATTTGTGCAATCAAAACTCAATCTTGCGGTGAATGGGATAAATTGATTTTTAGGAGAGATTAATACTGTCCCAATGCATTTGAAGCACCATCAAATAATAACGTCCATCTAGCCCCATCTATAAACTCTTCTTCAAATAAATTCATTTATCTTCATCTGGAAATTCGAAGTGCACTGATTGATAATCTTCAATGGGATGATGAGCCAAGTGTTCTGCTAAGGCGCTGCCTTTAATAGCTTTTTGTGTGACATAAAGAATGTTGTAATCTGACAACAAGACTTGTCACCGAGCAATTCGACCAATAAGAGTAGGCTTCTCGAATACATACTTGATCAGATCCATTTTAAAGACTAACCAAGTAGTATGACATAACATATACTGCCTTAGCATACGAGCAGTCATTCTAACAAAGAATATCTCATTTCATAAGCTATAAACTTTTTGCTCAAGTAATAAATAGCATGCTCTCTTTTACCAGATTCATCATGGTGCCCTAATACACAAGTATCATTAGATACATAATAAGTGGCCTTCCTGAAACTGGCGGTATTAAAATTGGGGGCTCTTGCAAGTATTGCTTAATTTTGTCAAATGCTTGCTGACAATCTTCATTCCATACCACTGTTTGATGTTTACGCAACAACTTGAAGATCGGGCTACACGCGGCGGTCAATTGAGATATGAACCTTGAAATGTAGTTTAACCTCCCAAGGAAACCACGTACTTCCTTTTCTGTACTTAGTGCCGGCATATCCAAGATTGCTCGCACTTTGTCAGGATCGACTTCTATGCTTCTTTCACTAACCACAAATCCCAACAATTTGTCGGATTTCACACCGAAACTGCATTTAGTAGGGTTCAGTCGAAGCTTATATTTTCTCAAACGTTCAAACAATTTTTGCAAGTAGGCAATATGCTCTTCTTCTGTTCTTAACTTGGCGATCATGTCATCCACATACACTTCTATCTCCTTATGCATCATGTCATGGAATAAGGTCACCATTGCCTTTTGATATGTTGCCCAGCATTTTTCAAACCAAATGGCATCACTTTATAACAAAACATTCCTCAAGGCGTGATGAATGTGGTCTTCTCAATGTCCTCATACACCATTCTAATCTGATTATATCTAGAGAACTCGTTCATGAAGGAAAAGAGGGAATGTTGAGCAGTGTTATCAACCAAGACATCAATGTGAGGTAGTGGAAAGTCATCTTTTGGACTTGCTTTATTTAAGTCTCGATAATCAACACACATTCTGACTTTGCTATCTTTCTTCGGGACCGGTACTATGTTAGCCACCCATTGAGGATATTTAGCAACTGCAAGGAATCCCGCATCAAATTGTTTCTTGACTTCTTCCTTGATCTTCAAGGACACATCTGGTTTCATTCACCTCAACTTTTTCTTGACGGGGAAGCACTCTGGCTTTAAGGGAAGTTTATGCCCAACTATGCTTGGATCTAAGCCAGGCATGTCTTGATATGTCCATGCAAAGATGTCAACATAGTCTGCTAAAAGTTTAGGCAACCTATCTCGCTCTTTTCCTTTTATAGTGGCACCCACTTTAATTTTCGTTTTGTCATTTTCACTTCCCAAATTGATTAATTCAATCTCTTCTTCTTAGGGTTGAATCATTCAATCCTCTTGTTCTACCAACCATTTCATATTAGGGGGAGTTTCCAAATCATCATTGTCCACTTCAGCTTGGTAGATAGGATGATCAAAACTATAGCAAGGGATATTATCATTGTTACTTTCAAAATGATGATTTTCATATCTGTAATTTAGGTTTTAAAAGAAACGAAATAAACAAATGAGATAGAGGGATGGAAAAAGACACAAAGGAACAAAAAGGAGATAGCTAAGGGTTTGCAAAATGCATTTCATTGAAATCATAAACATTAAAATGCGAGCCCATCCTGACAAAAAGTAACACTAAGATATGGGCATAATAAAAAAGTTCATTACAATTACTTTGAATTAAGAATCACAGGGAATTTGACAATCTTTCAATTCTGAAGCTCCTCATGAGGGTCGTTTAGGTACACCCATTGGCATGTTTGTCATCATCTTGTTCCTCTTTAGCCATAGCTATTTGATCTGCATGCATCAATCCTCTACTTTGGAAGCTCTTATAGAGATTACAAATAGGAATTCTTCCGATCTTTGGTTCTCGGTTCAACAGTTGAGGCAACTGCATTTCTCTCTTTTCCTCCACCATCCTCCTTTTCTCAGCTTTAGTAGGCCTAAACCCCAGACCACATCGATTCTTATTCTCAGGCAACTCTAATATCTTCGTGATTCCTTCTTGGTTTTTCCTAGCCCACGACCTATCTGGCATCCTCTGCTCAACATAACCTTTGCTGCCATTAAGGTAGCTCCAGAAAGTTGCAAAATTTTAGGTAAAGACTCCACATAGGAAGTGCTAATTATTTCCAAGGACTGGAAAGAAGTCTCAAGGGCTTTTTCAGCTGCCTCAATATAACGAGTAAGAGGAGGGCCACTCACCAGCACATCTTCTTCACCTGAGATTATTACCAATTTGTCATCCACTATGAATTTCAACTTTTGATGTAAGGTAGAAGGGACCACTCCAACTGAATTGATCCATGACCTGCCCAATAAACAACTATATGATGGCTTGATGTCCATGACCTAGGAGGTGACTTCAAAAGTGAAAGGGTCAATCTGAATCAGAATCTCAATTTTTCACGTCACTTCCCTACGTGATCCATCAAAAGCTCTCACAATCATAGAGATAGGTTTTATATGAGTCTCATCATAAGGTAATCGATCCAGTGTTGATTTCGACATCACATTTAAATAGGACCTGTTGTTAATCAATACTCTAGCCATGACATGATCCATGCATTTGACCGAGATGTGCAAAGCTTTATTATATTCCTTTCCTTCAGTAGGTATTTCATTATCTGTAAAGTTGAGGTAATTGTTAGCAGTAATATTCCCTACTATTCCTCCAAACTTGTCTAGTGTAATGTCACAAGTAACATGGGCTTCATTTAAGATCTTCATCAACAATTTTTTGTGGCTTTTTGAGTTCATTAGCAAAGTCAAGAGAGATACACTGGCCGAGGTTCGATTCAATTGATCAATAAGCCTATACTCACTTTGTCATATGAACTTGAGAAATTCAGAAGCTTCATCATCCGACATTGCCTTCTTCTTCTCATTTTCATTAATCATCTCATTCCCATCAATCCTATTTTCCTAGGGAATCTCCATTTCAACGATTTCTTTTCCTTTTCTTCTTGGGTCATTTCTTTTAATATTCTCAGGAGTGTAGATTCTACCGCTACGCGTCATTCCTCCCCCTCCTATAATGTTTGTGATGGTAGTTCCTTCAACACAACTGGCGTTCTTCTGTTTTTCACCTCCAATGTCACTTACTTTCACTTCGACATCATATTTCCACAAAACTGTTTTAGGATCCTTGTAAGGGAAAGAGGCAAGAACCTGTACTACGATGGGCTTGGAAGTCTGAGGAGTGGATGGATTGGCATTTCTTGTAAAGTGAATCACCAATGGCCTTGAAGCAGTAGTAATTTTCTTTTCTTCTAATTGGGTCATCAACACATCTTGATCCAGTTGTAAATGACCAATCTGGACCAACCCTGAGTTCATTAATCTTTGCAAAGTCTGCTTAAACTCCTTAAAATCATCAACCAAGTGTTTGCCTTTTGAAAGACAACAATTTCCTTTTCCTTCAATCTGTCCAAAGTCACATAGTTTTTTAAAGATGGACCTCATGGAAATCTTTACATCTTGTACATCCTCAACGAATGGCCGATCACGCTCCACCTCAATTGCATTTACAGATGAACTATTATGCCCTGGGAGCGAGTTATTCCCAATGTTGGGTCCTTCTGCCTTGAAACTCAGCATCCCTGCCTTTATCAGATCTTGAACCTTATGCTTTAATCCCCAACACTTTTCCGTGGAATGCCCTATAGTACCTGCATGGTAATCACATTTGGCATTTTGGTCATAGCCTTTCGGGTATGGTGGTTGCACAAGTTTCAAAGGGAAAGGGACTAGCAGGGAGTTATGAATTAGATGTGGCAAAATTTCAGTGTAGGTCATGGGTAGTGTGGAGAATATTCTTTTTTGATTATTCCTTTTTTTTGGATTATTATCCGTACTAAGGAGCAGAGCTATAGGATGGTTTCTCTGAGGTGCTGAGGGAGGCATGGTTTGTGGTGGTGGTAAAGGTTGTTAGGCCATGCCAAATAGGTAAGGTTGTGGATATGGTAGTTAGGTATGAAAGGGATAGGATTATAACTGGGCATGTAGATGCAAGCATTATGGCATTCATTTCTCCTGCCTTTTTCCTCTTGACAGTTGTTGCAGGTTTCTTCATACTTGTCACTCCTATCAATACATGAGAAATTTTTCCACTTCTTATTCCCATGTCCACTCTCTCCGCAATAACAACCAAATCTGAAAAATTTGAAGATACATTTCCGATCATTCTATCATAACAGGGTGACCGGAATATATCAATGAACATAAAGACCATCTCATTTTCAGATAATTGAAGTTGTATTTGAGCAGCCACACTTCTCCATCGTTGGGCATATTCTTTAAAGCTTTCGCTTTCTTTCTTTGACATATTTTGCAATTGAGTATGATCTGGAGCCATGTCCATATTGTACTTGTATTTTTTCAAGAAAGTCTCAACCAAGTCCTTCCAAGTACGTATTATTCCTTGCTCTAAATTCACATACCAACTAAGAGCTGCTCCCATCAAGCTTTCTTGGAAGAAGTGAACCAGTAGCTTATCATCATGAGCATATGAAGCTATTTTTCTACAGTACATGGTCAAATGACTTTTTGGGCAGGTGACTCCCTTGTACTTGTCAAACTCGGGAATTTTGAATTTATGAGGAATTACAACATCTGGTACCAGACACAAATCAGTAGCGCTAAAAATGTAGTGGCCAATCCCCTCAATAGCCCTCAAGTATTCTTCTAAGAAATGTAGCTTATCGTTGAATTGGATGTCCTCTGGCTGTTTGGAATGAATCACAATGGTCGGTCGAGGTATGACACTTTGATGGTTGAGGAGGTTTTCAAAAGGAATGGTATTATTTAGAGGTGTATAAGTGGGATGTTGAATTGGGATGTGGGAATTGTTAGTCTCGTGGTTCAATCATGGGGCTTGTGTTTGACTTGGAGGTGTGACGACAAATGTGAAAGGGTTATTCTCAGGGTTATTGGCAGTAGGTGGGGTATAACCCAAAGGCAGGCCGTATGGAGGATTTGGAGCAGCATTGGCCTGATTGACCTCTACAACATTAGTAACCACAGATGGTGCGTAAACATGAGGCATGTTATAGGGAGGGAAGGTTGTCTAAACATTAAATTGTGGAGATGGGTTAAATCCAGGTAGGTGAGATGGTGTAGCTTGAGCCTTTTCTGGAGGATTCTCATTCACGCCTTTAATCGCTTTTAGCATTTCTAAAATTTCATTCATTTGTACCTTTATCTGGTTTACCTCTTCATTGAGTCCTTCATGTTGTTGTTCCAGATCGTCTATAACACCTTCCATGACTCTTGTCTTGGCACACGTCCCGTAAGGGTGTCATAGGGTTCTTTTCTTTGCTTGATCAATTATTTTTCTATTTTGAGATGAATGATATGACATGAGAATTGAATGTCATGAGAATGAAATGATCATGTTTTATTTATTATTTTTTATTTTCTTCCATTTTTTAGAGAATCATAAATTTCTTTGTTTGATCGCAAATATTTAAGATATAAGAGAGAAATGGTTTCACGGGATCAAAAGTGACACATCTTTATTAATTTTCAACTAGAAGTACATTGCATCCAAATTTTCACTTTTTCATCAATTACAACCATCTTTTTCAAATTCTCCATTAACTCCTTACAATATTCAAGAAAAAAATTAATCTCCCTAGGAGTCGAAAGAGGATTTGTCATCCCCTCAACTTTTTTGAGCTTTCCCAGAATTTCTAAGATTGCCTAATTCACCAACCATGCGAGTTTCATATAACGGTCTTTCCAAAAACTACCTCATCATTTAGTACTTCGATGTCTTCCTTGTTGATTGACTTCCCCAATTCCCTTTTCCAAAATATGATTTCTGCATCAAGTTTTTTTTTTTTTGCTCTTCAACATGGCTCATCAAATCAAGCGTCTTTTGTCCTTCCTTCTTCTATTCTGCCAGATTCATCCTTGTAGCTTGTTCTACTTCTAGCCTGCATATCTTTTCATCTTGGAGTCTACTTTCAAATTCTTGCACCACCTTTTCTAGTTGTTGTTGGAGGTCTTTAAACATCCTTTGTGCCTGTTTTTTAGCTACTTCTGCCTTTTTTATTTCTTCCTTTAATTGTTGATTATCTGTCAATGCTTTGTCTTTTTCGTGCCTTCTCAGTCCCAACTCTTTGTTGGCAGCTCCTAAGCAGTCTCGAGTCTTGAGTTTGAGTTCTTCCTCCTCCCTTGCTCTTTTGTTAGCTTTAGTTAATGATTGCATTTTTTTAGCATTCTCCTCTTGCATTGTTTTCATCATTTGGTGAGACTCTTCCAGTTCTTTCTTTAACTTTCTTTTTTCTTCTTCAGATTTTGCCAAAGCTTCTTGAAGTTCTTTGAATTCCCTCATGTCAATTGGTGGAGGTATCAGAATCTCTTCCATGATTGGGCTAATTTTGCAGAAAGGTAGTTTGACTTCTTGAACCCTTTTCATTAGCCAATGATGGTAACTTTCATTTGCATGTCTGCCTCTTCCTCCTGTCCCTTTCCCTTTCCTAATAACTTGCTCCCAAGCATGGTTAATTTTTCTAAGTATTGTTGGGTCCAGTTGATTCATCTTATAGAAGAAAGGTGTGATTGACTCTTCCGTTGGTGGGCCTAGTATTGAATAACTCAATTGCCTTAAAATCAATGAAGGGTTGTGATTGATACACCCTTTAGTCCCTACAAGAGGTCACATCGGTGAATAACTTCTTCTATTTTGTTGCAATTTGGGTACCAACGTATTGATTCTTCAGTGAGGTTTACTAAGAACTGAGCCCGCTCCTTACTTGTCTTTACCTTAAGAGTGCACCACTTGAAGTCTTCTATGGGAGATGTGGCCTTGTACTTATGGGAACATATATGGACAATTAACCAAATATACAACGCCGGTAAGCAACATGTCAACTTCTTCTTTCCTTTTTCATAACAAAGATTTAAAGCACAAAATGTGTCTGTAAGCACTGCTGATGTTGGATTTTCTCCTCTGTCTCGGCGAGCTAGGAACACATCTGTGGCAGAGAGATCTATGTAATCCTCAAGGTATGGGAAGAGAACAAGCCCATAAATGGTGAGTGCCAATACATCAGTAAAGCCACCCCAATCATTTGCTCCCGACAACCGCTTCATCCTTTCTACCAAATAATTTCGTTGAAAACCTTACACTCCATTTCTATTCAGTTTTCTCTCTCTTTGTTCTTTCTCTTGCACCCTTAGCAGATTTGCTATTGTATTCATCAAAGGGAGATGTCCTCAATACTGGTATGACTTGCTATCTTCTAATGAAATCCCCAAAATCTGCTCATATTCTTCTAACATAGGTGCCATTTGAAAATCTTGAAAGGTGAAACATCTAAGAGGATGATCATAAAATTGGATTAGTGCAAAAATGGCTTCTGTTTGCACATTTAACTCCTACAGATTTAATGTGTTCCCATATTTCCTTGCAAAGGCTACTCGTTTAGCCCCTCTCACCAAATTACTGAAGGGTTCTAGGAACTTTGTATCAGGCATTTTAACCTTTACAGGCATTGTTCCTTTTGTCTCACTATTTGATCCCATGTCTCTTTTTAGGATATTCTCGATCAACAAGATTTTATTATTCTCCAAAACCTGTTTTACGAAAGAATGTATGTGAATGATTATGCATGTGGAAACTATCATACCACCCTTTTTCTATTAAAATAAAGAATAAGGAAGTTACATATTAAAAGAAAGGAAGGCGAGTAAGAAAAATATGCCCCAAGTGTCCTAAACGGGTATACTTAAAGGAGTCAAACTACCATATGGAACTAATGGCTTTTTAGCGAGTGAGTTTCACCAGTTGATAGTTATTTGCACCTTTCCAAATAAAAGACCAAACTAAAAGTGCATCTAAAGTGGTTCTTTTAGTTTTCATAATGGTCAAATTAGAAATGCATCTAAAGTGACCATCATTATATTTTTCTTAAATAATTTAAATGACGTAATTATAACTGCTAAAGGTTTTATAACATTTAAAGGAAAAAAATATCTAAAATAGTTTTTATAAATTTTCATTTTTTTTCAAATTAATATTATTAACATTATTTTTATTATTAGATTTAATTGATATTTTATTAATCGCTATTTCGAATATTCGTAACAACATGTTAACTAGCAAAACATAAATAAAAACATGATAGAATAAATAAAATAAAAAAATTACAATTTATACTCACAAAAGGCTAAAAATAATGAATTTTCGGCTTAAAAATGAAATAAATATTTTTAGCAAAAGCAGCGGTGCAAACAGTAAACGGAGGTGAAAATAACAAAAATGGGTCATGATATAAAACAGGTGTGAATAGTAAAAATAGGGAGGTGTGGATAGTACCCATTTATTATTGAGTCTTGGGTGCAAACAACAAGAAATGGAGGTGTAGATGACGGTTTGACCAAAAAAGGGGTGTGAATAGCCGTTTTAGGGAGGTGAACTTAGTAAAGTATGATTTTTTTTTTAAAAAGTAAAATTATGGGGATGCGTGTTATGTCCCCTTTAAGCTAATTTCTTCTTCTCTTTTAAAAAAAGAGAAAGTTGTAGGGGGGGCGGAAGCGTGAAGGAGAAAGAAAAAGGGGGAGAGGTTCTCCAGCGGTGCCCCGCCTCCGGTGGTCCTTCCAGCAACACCCACACCACCGGAACTCATTTCCAGTGGTAATTAAAAGGGTAAGTAATTTTTCTATCTTATTTCGATTTTTTTACTAGATTTTAAAAAGAGTAGTGTAGATTAATATCTGCTTAGCCTTCAAAACTTTCCTTTTTTCCTCTCCACCTTATATTTTTCTCCTCCTCTTCCAAGTTATTTCTTCTCCTCTGAAAAAGTAACTCTTCCGAAAAAGGTCCCCCTTTTCTGATTCAAGTGCCCCCTTTTATAAAGTCAATCTGAAATCGTTTTAATCACAAAAATTTAAAATTTTTATCTCCAGATTTTGGGATTATGTTAGTGATGTAGCTGAGCCAAAGAGCATCTCTATTGATTCAGAGAGCTCAGGCATGGCAGTGGTTCAAGTTGACTACTCTTCTTTCATTTTCATCCTTTGATTTTTGTGGTTTTTGTTGTTATTATTTTTCCATGAAAATTTCTATTTTGAGCTTTTTGGTATTGAGGTATATTCTGAACATTGTTATGTATGTTGGTGGTGTATGAAAATGACATTTTGTTTTTTCTTGATTCTGTTTTTTTTTAAATGGTGTGTACACACCCCACTCCCTTGTTCATCGCAGACAAAGTAGGATTTGCTTCAACACACCTTGAAGGATGTGTGATTTCCTTCAACACATCTTGAACAAGTGTGACTTCCTTCAGCACACCTTGAACAATGTGGGACTTCCTTCAACACACCTTAAACAATGTGAGACTTCCTTCAACACACCGTAAACAATGTGGGACTTCTAAGATGTACTATTTTCATATACTTTAACAATATCCACCATTATTACAATAGACACATATTTTCATCACCTCATCAATAATCATTGTATATACTGACAATCATTCTCAACCATAAAAAGTATATATACTCACTTGGAATTAGATCACTCCAAGAATTTTTTTTCTTCATGACCTACACTGGTAATCGTCTATACCAACAATCATACTCTACCATAAAGAGTATATTAACTTATAATCAGACTACTCTAAGAATTTCCTTTTACCACATGCCCTACATTAATGTCAACCAATTCTCATGTACAATCACCATACACCTTGCATCAATGTTAGTTAATTGATGCCTATGCGCAACTGTGGATCCCCTAGCAATGACTCATGTTTTCATCAAACTTTTCTATATCACATTTGATCACACCTGGAAGACGACATCATTACCCCTTAGTAAGGTAAAACAAACTACACACGAATATAATGTGAAAACCCCAAAAATTGAAGAAAAAACCACAACCGTTGTCTAATGACAGCCCGAGAATAACACTGTGAAAATTTTTACAACACATGAACTATTCTCCTCAACCCCCAATACATTCATACTCTCCAAGACAAGTAACTTAATTAAACATCACAACATTATAAAAATAAAAGTATAAGAAAAGTCAAATACAAGCTTACGTTGTCTTTGACTTATGCATTTTGATACCATGGACCCAAATTCATTATATATCATAATTCACCTCACTCTTTTATTCATTTCAGATAGTATGAGACTTCCTGCAGACAGCATTTGAGACTTTCACGATATATTAATTTTATCAACTTCAAATATTAGTTACAACCTTCTGGATGATAATTATGTTTATTTTATAAACTATTATGATATTATGTGAACACAAACTCTTTAAAATTTCTCTCGTTACATGTAATTGGCTATTGATGTACATCAACTTGTTAGCCTTTTTGTTTTTTACTACACACCACACCAACGCTTGTTAGCAAATTATCCTTTTCATTGCAAAAGTAGATTGAAATCAAACAGTTGGGATTCAGTTCATAGACTTGAGACAAAAAAAAATCAAATCATGATCACAAGAGAACTTTCAGCCTTGAAATCCTATCCGTGGTATTATACTAGCTACCAGAGAACATAACTGAGATATAAAGTGAAAATTAACTTTTCTATATATTTACTTCTTCACCACTTTTATTCCTGTCACAGCATACTTGAATTACGAGCATTGACATATTTATTTATTTTTGAAAGTGAATGTAGGTGCGATTTATTTTGGTTGAAGATGAATGCATTAAGATTTAGAGTTTATTATATTTTTCTTTAAAATTTGTTGGTTTTTTATTTTTAGCTTCTAATTATTTTTCAGAAGTAATATTAAAAACAATTTATAAAAAAATTATAGTATGTGATTATTCCATAAAATTCTTAGATAACATGACAAATTAATGCAAATGTCATTGTATTGTTAATATTGTTTCTTTAACGACAAAAACTTATTTATTAGAATTAATTTGAGATGTAATTTAATATCTATCGTATTCTCATATTTTGAATATATTTTTTTGATAACTTCTTGAAGCATTTGTGTTCTATTTATATTGTGATTTCTTTGTCTTTATCTTTTGTGTATAATTTTTTTTTATTAATTTGTGTTATTATAACTATCTTATGTTGAGTATAATGTTAATATTGTGTGTTTGTCATATAATATATTATTAAAATTATGTAATTTTATTGTGCAATAGATATAATTTTTCTTTTATTTACATAATTGTAATTTCACATATCGTGAATGCATTTATATGAATTTTGTAATTTAGTATGGCATAATATATTTCTCTTTACTTATGTTAATGATTTTTTCTATCATATTGATATTATAATTTTATTGACATAAGTTATATGCATGGTAATTTCTTTAAGAATTCTCGTTTACCAAACTTTTAGAATCAACATTTCTTTTATTATTGTGATGTTCAATTTTTCCCCTAATTTTATCATGTTTTTTCTCGTGTGTGTCTATATATATATATATATATATATATATATATAATTTGTATATAAATAACTATTTACTCTAAAATTTTTTGTTGTTTGATAATGACCTATTTGTCTAACATTTTATTAATTTGGCACTTTTTAAAACATTCAATATTTTTTAAATAAAAAAATATTTTATTTTCCTTGTGGTGCACATTTGTTAGAAATATATTACTATCATGTGGATAATAGACTTATCTTATAAGTATGACATTATTTGACATGATTCTAGTGTGATAAATAAATAGTTAAATTTTGTTTAACTCTTTGGGTATTTTATTTTTAAATTGTTAAATAAATTATTTTTCTTTGCTAAGTGGGAGGTTTTTTCATAAACTATAAGTAATATTTTGTAAAATAAATTGTCTTTATATAAGATCTTTATCTTAAAGGCTTGATTAATCCTACATGAACAAATAACAAATTTAGTTGTCTTGATAAAATGATTTTCTTGTTATATATTATTTGTATTCACTTTGTTGTTGATTTTGATTACATTATTAAGACCTATATTAAGAATTTTGTGCTTGTCTCTTGAAGAATATTATCTAGCATGGTAATTCTTATTATTGTATATAATTTTTGTAAGGACAATATAAGAATTTCAAACTTTAGAAATTAATTTCTATATACTATATTTTGAATAGTTATGTATGATATGGGTGTTCGCGATACAGTTTAGTTTGGTTTTAATCATAAAAATAATTTAAACCAAATAAGAAAATTAAGTAGGGTTCAATTTGAAAGTATTATAAAATTTGAATAAAATCAAACTTATCGTTAGCGGTTTAGTTTGTTTTGGTTTTTATGGTTTTGAAAATATGTTTTTAAAAATTATTTACAAGATTTCTATTGCTTTGAATTATACGTAAATAGTTTAAATATATATTAATAATTTACTGAAAATCAACTTCCCTCTAAAATTACCTAAAAAATAAAATTTTATCACATATCTAACCAACAGAAATTATAGTACTGTCACTACCAGTTGTTTATTTTCCATATGTTATACTTATAACACGAGTCGTATCATGTTTCCTAAACTAGATATTATTTTAGAGAAAAAATATAGGAGTGATGTACATTGCAATTTGGTGTTGTTGAGTTGCTTTTAAAATCTTAAATCACAAACCAAATTGTGCAATTTAGGATCTTAATAAACCAAACAAATCAATCAATTTCAATCTTTTTATCGATTTTTTGTTTTTCGGATTGATTTTCGATTTTTAGTTTGAATTGATTCGCTTTTGAATACCCCTGTTTATGATTTTTTTTGTAAAAGTTATATATTTTATGAGTTTAATTGATATACACTATCAGTGTAAAATATTTTTACACTGACATTCAATCATGATTTTTCATTTATGCAACTTTTAAACTAATATTTTATTTTGGGATATATAGATAAATCTATAGTCATTATAGTTTGTTATGAAAATTAGAGACTATTTATTAGTAGAGTTTAATTGGTATTGGTCAGTATAAAGATTGATATTCAGTCACAACCCTTCATTTGACTTTACTCATTACTACTTTAAAAGTCACATAAATGAAAAGTTATGATTAAATGGCAATATAAAAATCTTTTATATTAACAGTGTATACCAATTAAACTCTTATTATTATATCTTCGATATTTCTTAAATATAGATTTCATATTCTTTCTTTGCATGTAACCAAACCAAATCATCTCCTTCTCAAGTGTGGGTGAATATTATTTATTATATAACTTGAATTTATATTTTGAGTAAATATCCGATAACTTGTAAATGATTTTATATTCTACTTCAAAATATCAAAAACTTTGTCCAAGTAAAAAATATTGAATATAATTGTGAACTAGGATTAATTATATTAATATTGGAATTATAAATTTATTATCTCATTAAATAATTTTATATACATTTTTTTGCATAATTTGCTAAAAGCAGAGAGAAAAACCCTTAAAAATTTTATTATTAAAGTTATGCTGTTCTGATAAGAAATTCACATAAAGTGTTATTAATATACGATGTGCATAAATTTGTATAAGATAAATTATTTCAATGCGAGTGTGCTTGTAATGCAATAGTTTTAGTCAACGATAATGACGAAAATATTAATAAAAAAGTTTAAGTATTGAAATAAAACTTGTGAAAACTTTTATTAAAGATGAAAGGAAAATTATTAAATCTTATGATTAATTATAGTAGCTTACCAAAAAAAAGATTAATTATAGTATTATTAGAAGCGGCGGAAAATGGTAATGGCATCGGCGGCTCCTGCTACCAATCCTGTGTGCGCACTCCATGCTCAACTTGTACAAGTAACAACCTTCCACACCTACACTGTTCTCTCTTATCCACGTGTGTAGTGTTATTTATTTATCACTATAATTAATTAGAAAAGAAGAGTCATATTTCAACATCTACAATTTACAAATAACCTTCTAAGTATATTTTTTTTCAATAAAAATACCACTAAAAATTTAGTAAGGACCCGTTGATCCAGTTGTATTGGTGTATACTTTAATTTTCCATAAACAAATTTTATATTTTTATAGAGAAAAGAATGGTGTATATTGATACATTATGATCCACAAAACCACAATTTGCGTGAAGTTGATTGTGTTTTATATTACCTATTTTAAAAATTATATATTAATTAAATTATTTATTATAATATTAGTTTAATTGGTATCTATTTACAGTTAGTTTAAAAAAAATATCATATATTTTTTTATAGTAAATTTATTGGTTTTACTCATTCCTATTTTAAAAATTATATAAATAAAAAATAAAAAGTCACGATTTAATGTTAATGTAAATTTTTTTACACAGTGTATACTAATTAAACTCTTAAAATATTATCATACACTTATTTAATATATATATATATATATATAATAAGATTAATTGGTATACACTGGTTGACTTTGATCACAATATTAAATATTAATATAAAAATCTTTTATACTAACAGTGGGAACTAGTTAAACTCTTTTATAATAACTCATAAACTTTACTTAATTCATTTATAAAAAAGTCACATTGAATTACTTTTTTAAATTTGATTAATGATTTTATTTATAATGAGAAATAAAATTATCAGAAAAAGAACGTGTTCACCAAACAAAAAAAGTTGGAAAAAGGATGTTTTAATTTCTTTATTTTTCACCTAAACTTAGTTTTAGTTTCTCTTTTTTTTTTTAAATTGATAATTTTTTTTTTGAATTGAAAATAGGTTATCTTAATATTTTTTATACTATCTTCATTGACAACACTAGGTATTGAAGGAATAAAAATAGAGAATAATGATGCATCACAAATTTAATTTTTTTCCAAATATCTAATAATATTTTATAGTACTATAGCTCACACCGAAAAAGTAGTGTATAAATCCAGTGACTCAAGTGCGTTCTAATTAATTTGTATCATCGAATCCTCCACTCAAGTCTCTAGCGGTGTTGCAGAAGCGTCTCCATTTATCTTTGACAATGGCAGCGCGAGCCCTATTGAGCAGAAGAACCCTAGCCTCGGTGCTCCGCAACGACGCGAAGCCTCTCAGAGTTGGCTTCGCGGCGGCGGCTGCAGCCACTCACTCCCGGCGGGGGTTGCATGTGTACACGCTACCCGATCTGGATTACGACTATGGCGCACTGGAGCCAGTCATCAGCGGCGAAATCATGCAGCTTCACCACCAGAAGCACCACCAGACTTACATCACCAACTACAACAAGGCCCTGGAGCAGCTCCAATCTTCCATCGCCAAGCCCGATTCCTCTGCCGTCGTTAAGCTCCAGAGTGCCATCAAGTTCAATGGCGGAGGTCTCCTTCCCTTTTTCTTTTTCTTTTTTCCATTTTTTTTTATTTTGGTATTTGAGTGATAACTTACGGCGGCGGCGTGAACTGATGATTGGATTCAAATCGGTTTTTAAATCAGTACTAGTGGATTATTTTAACCTTTTAGGGTGTTGTGGATGAGAAGTTGGTTGACCTTTGTTAATGCAGTAATAAATGAGATATAAAATAGAAGCTGGGATTGTGATTTGCTTTATACATTGCTGTGATGATGGTAGTGATTAGCGGAAGCAACAAACTGTGTTTTAGGCACTGATGCAGGAATAATTAAAATTGACTACAAACAGACTAATCCGTGTTTTCCCGACTTGAATGAACAAAAATTTTAAAATGGACAGCATATCCATGTTGTACCTAAATCCAGTACTTGTGCAACATGGATCTTAAGACTACTTGTGTGTGTGTCTGTGTTTTGTCAAATTATATTATTGTCATTTTGCTCAAAATTGGAGGGGATGGTCAATGTTTATACTAAGATGGATTGGTTGATGAGAATGAACTGTGGGTTGCATAACTGCAGTTAATCTGGAAGTTATTGTGTATGTTTGTCATATTTTACTCTTCATGAGGAATTATGCCTGGTTTTAAAATGAACCAAACAAACTTTTTAGTGATGGAGCAAGAATATATTTTCTGAGGTTTTCAAAGTTGCTTAATTTGGTTCATGTATAACTAAGAATCATTGACTGCAGGTCATATCAACCATTCTATTTTCTGGAAAAATCTAGCTCCTGCTCGTGTAAGTTTGTACCTTGATGTTATTTTATGGATAGCCTTTTGTCTTTTGTCATTCTGTTACCTAGTTCTTCATCCCGTGTACAGGAAGGAGGAGGTGAACCACCGAAAGGTTCACTGGGATGGGCTATTGACACACATTTCGGCTCTTTTGAAGCATTGATACAAAAAGTTAATGCAGAAGGTGCAGCGCTACAGGGGTCTGGATGGGTGGTGAGTTGTGCAGATTCTGAGATTTCCAGCATATCTTCTACCTTACATATCATTAGAGCTTAAAGTCTTGGTATTATTTGGTATGCCTTGTTTGCTTTTACTTAAATTGTACTGCTTGTCCAGTGGCTTGGTTTGGACAAAGAATTGAAGAGGCTTGTAGTTGAAACTACTCCCAACCAGGTAAACTACCCTACCTTGTTCAATGTTCCTCCCCTTTTTCCTCATGATGCCAAGAAGCTACATAGATAAGCAATATCATACTGAAAATAAAATGTTAGTAAATGAAAACAGTCTCATTGTTTTTGTTTGGTCTCCTATTTTACCTTTTTTCTATTTTTTGTTGCATACTATGATGTCATCCCAGTCAGGATCCTTTTACAGTGTATTGCTGTCATGAATAGTGTATTCTTTTGTGTTAAATCAATGAGATTCAACTGCAAAGTATGTATTGCTTCTCCTGGATTTTAGTTAATTCTTTTGACATTTCAAAGTATAGGTTACCATGAAAATCAAACTGAACTAGACCGACAACAATATGACTGAACTGAATGCTCCTTACAAGATGAACTGGAAACTTAGAAAATAAGAAAATTTCCGTGAGCTGAGACTGAGAAAAGACTCTCTCTCTGCTCAACATTCTATTGAGACCTTTTGAGAATTCTTGAGTCTTGACCATCTCCATTTCAGTTTTTTCCCCCATATATCACTTATTCTTCATCTTTCCCTCTTGTCTAATGTCTAGTACTTGTCTCCCCTCCCATTCCTAGGTTGCTGCATGTTCATTTTGTTACTCTCGCTTGTTGGGTTGAACGCTTACCAGTAGGCCAAAAGTTATAGTTGATAGTCAAGACCCAACTCTTTCTACTTAATTATAGTAGCCCAAGCGCCATAGTTCGACTGTGACTTGGCCCATATAAAGAAAATCATGCCTTTCTTTTTTTCTTTTGTAATCTCTTAAGAGAAGTTTTAGTAATGTCAGTTCTGTTTTAATGAAGTTATAGCAAATCAAAGATTACAGGGATTTTATTACAAAATTTTTAAATTACCAGGACTCAATTCTAAATTAAGAAGTGTAGTGACCCATTTAAAATTGAGTGGCATTGTTGGGACTACATAAAAATAATTAAGCGTTCTTTCTCTTCTGATGTGCTATTTTCTTCTTCTAGTTTGGAATGTGGATGACTTTGCTATTTTCTTCTTTTAGTTTGGAATGTGGATGACTTGTTCAAATGTAAAATCGTGTTGCTATAATGGAAACTGGAGACAAGAAAAGAAACTTGTTAAAGTTTTTCCTCTTTCCTCATGCTCATTTTTGAGCTTTAGTGAACCACATATATGCTCTGTGCGTACAAATTGTTTTGGTTGTGAATTTTTCAGAATTAATTTTGAACCTTTTATGTGCAGGATCCACTGGTTACTAAGGGACCAAATTTGGTTCCGTTGCTTGGTATTGATGTTTGGGAGCATGCATACTACTTACAGGTAAATTTTGGAACTTGGTGATCTACTAGTGATAGTGTGGTTGCTCTAATAATGCCATTACTTGAAATCAGTGTACAGTTTGGTAATTATGACTTGTGAGATGCAAAGAAATGTTGGCCTGTCCAAGTTGGGTTTTTTTGGGGTGGTTACAAGTTTATTTTTTATTTCCAAATGCAAATTTCAAATTCATACATGTTGAGTTAAAATAGAGTTGAATTGGTTTTTGTCTTGAGCTTGAAATACAAAAATATAATTTTTTTTTTCAACAAAGTTGATATACTGACTGACTTGTTACTTCGTCCTGAAATTTGATCTTAAAACATTTTTTTGAAGCTTTTATATTTATTTGTTTGTTGATAGTTGATATTGCCTACGGGTTCTAATGGATCAAAATGTGAAATAGATATTATTTTAAGAACTTGGTGTGAACCTAAATTAATACCAGAGCCCAGTAGGAAACAACATCATGGGGTCCAAAGTTTCAGAACTTCATGAACAGAATCAAACTTGGAAACAACATCATGGGGTCCAAAGTTTCAGAACTTTATGAACAGAATCAAACTTTCTTTCAAATTTAATCACTCTTCAGAGGAAGAGATTCTTCTGTACAATCTCTAAAAAATAATGGTGGGGAAAATTGTACAGGCATGAACTTTTGAATGGAGGTGACTAGCTGACTTCCTTACAACAAGATGGTGATGGAGATTATGAAAATACTATCAAACTAGTATGTTAGCTTTGTGTATACAAAATAAATATTTCTTTATATAACTAAATTTCTAATAAATACTTCTAAATATATAAATTAAATTATAATTAATATTGTATAAAAAATAATTCTAAATATATAAATTGTATTATAATTATCTTTAAAGTTTGTAATAAATATTTTTTGTCTGAATAAATTAATATTTTTTATATATATAAATTGTATTTTAGATTTATGATAATTAATGTATATTGTAATAATGTTATTTTTAATGGATAATTTTAAAAAAATATTGAAATCCAAGTTAGAATTAAAGATATTGAAAAAGATAAATTGAAATAGATAAGAAGTCAAGAGATAATTATTGTAATTTATGTCGAGAAAAGGATAAAAGTGTAAAACAGAAGCACCCTCTGGGAGAGAGACAGTCTTTAAGAAAGATGCTGAACCCAGCCAATCTTTCCTGACCATCCCAGTCCAAATTCCTCTTCCCGCATTCTGTTACTCCCTTCTCACTAAATAACCTTTCTCTCCCTCTTCCGCATCTTTTTCTGCCACTTGCTCCTTCAGTTTTTTCCTTTTCTACTCCTTCTCGCTCCCTTTCTACTACCTGTCTTTTCTTTTTTCTTTCATTAAACTAGGGAAACAAAAGCACACATAGGTTTAAGTGTAGAAGAAGACACAAAATGAGCATCTGTTTTCAAAATAATTTCTGATGTATGCTCTTGTTTTTCTTATTGCAGTACAAGAATGTTAGACCAGACTATCTGAAGAACATTTGGAAAGTTATTAATTGGAAATATGCCAGTGAAGTGTATGAGAAAGAGAGCTCTTAGTCTGAATGTGTTACTTGATATGGAACTTGAGATGACAGAATTGCAGCATGGAAAGAGACAAAATAAAATGATGTGATGTAAAAGACAACACTCTCTTTAGGGTCTGGGTTATTATATTAAAAATAACTATTTATGTAGTTGTACTGAAGAACCTCAAGCTATATGTGCTGCATTTCTTGTACCAAACAGTTGTCAGCTCAATGCTCATGTGTTTGAATTTTCTGATGGTCTCTGTTAAATATACTGTTCGTGACCAGCAGATATATATTCTTTTTTCTTTTCTTTTTTTTTTTTTTGCTTTTAGGATATTATCCTTTTGTCGAATAAGTAGTAGACTAGTAGCATTCTGAAATTCAAACATGAAGCATTAGCAAGACAAGTTACTAACAGATACTCTAGGTGTTTTGTTCGCGAGGCACTGCTTAGTTCTGTGTCCTGTTTGTATTCTTTTATTTTTTCTAATGCATAAAAAATATAATAATTGATATTTGTATACTTACACCCAATCATAACTTTTCTACTTTTAAAATACTAATTAATAAAATTAATAAACTTATCATTAATAAAGGATTTGAGATTTAATATCAGATAAAAATCTTTACAATAATGCATATTAATTAAATTTTAAAAGTAATTTAATTTCATTTGTTGGATGAACAAGTTGGAGTATTTATTGCAGTTAAGATTCTTTTTGGAAAATCGTCTTTAAATTTTTTTTTTAAAATAAATTCATTCATACACATACTTTTAACCTACTGCATGAATGTCTTTTTTAAGTCTCTGACTTAGTGATTCAAAGGGTCATATTGGATATGATTTAATTTTAGTTTTCAGTTTTTGAAAAATTATTTATATTTATGAAAATATTATTAATGAAAAGTAAAAATAATATTTTTTGTTATATTTTGAGTTTTTAAAATAAAAAAAATAATTAAAAAGTAAAACTATTTATGGTTATTCTTCTTTTTTAGGTTATAAAAACTAAAAAATAAAAATTATTTTTAAAAATTATTTTAAAAAAATAATACTTAAATAAGTTTTTTAGTTCTTAAAATGCTACTAAACAAACACTTAAAGCTATTTTTTCTTAGAGTAAAGAAACATCTTTTCATTTATTTATTTATATATATATATATATATATATATATATATATATATATATTACTTTCAATTAAAATAGGTGTACTGTACATATACTATTTTTTTTCCAAACAATTAATCTCTCTTAGTGATAAGTTTCCTCCATTAACATGTAAGAAGCAAAAAAATTAGAACAGGCCAAATTGGTTTACTAAAACACTGGACCTTTATAATTATGCGTAACCTATATAATTAAGATCTAATACGAAAAATTATAAAATGTTTATGATTAAAATATAAAAAAAATGTTTCTATCTATTAAAGAAAGCAAATAGATCGTGGAACTTGCTGTTTTATACCTTACTTTAATATTTAATGCACTTGACAAATTAAGTACTTTTTATATAGTTGGTTATATAATATTTTGAGTTAATATTGATTGAGTAGTGCTTTAGTATTAATTGACAAAAATGAGTTTTGTTTTGAGTATATCTGGTAAAAATAAATAAAGAAACAATTTGTACAGAATATGAAATACGTAAAAAAAAATAATTGTGTTGTCATTCTTCTTCCACGTCAATTATATAAAATGATTAAAAAGAGTCTTATAATATGATTTTTAGATGCTTTTTGTATATTTTCATATTTTTAAAATTCAATTCTCTATTTATATTAATTTTTTTAAAATGCAAGTTGAGCCATTTAGTTTGCACGCTAAACAATGTGGTTGTGGTCTGTGCCAAAATAAAACTCATTTTAGTTGTAGGTTTCACGACACTACTTATGTGGTTGTGGCATAGTTTTAAAAGTTGATTCAGCCCAACCACTCCGATTGGGAAACAGTTGCTGTGAGTTGCATTTTGAAACGATTATGTAAACAATGTAGTTTGATTGGATTAAGCTGATTGGTTCGGCTTATTTAAGTTGATGACCCAAATATGTTGAACTGAGTTAATTTGGTCTAGTCGGACTAGGTTAATCCTATTTGACTTATTTAAAATAAAAAACAAATTTTAATAAAAAAATAAAAATGAAACACCTAAAACTAAAACTATAGACTTGAAATTCTAATACTTTATACGATATTTTATACAAGTTTTCTTACCTGGTTATTATAATTTATAAGTTGAGTTATTGATTTTCTTTACAATGATTTCTTTAATTATTAATTTGAGTAATTAGACCTGAAGGAATCACCTACTCAATCTAAATTTGGAGATGAATGGATTAAATTATGTTATTAATGTTATAATTTTTTAATATATAATGAGTCACACGGTTGAATTAGTAACTCACTAGTGCAGGTTTCATTAGTGCGGTTTACATGAATTAAAACAGGCCAAACACGGTTTAATACATCCTTCATATTCACAAACATAAACAAAATAACTCAATAAACAAAATTAACAAAATAACTTAACATTCCAAATACCATAGAAATTTGTGTTAACAAAATATAAATAAATATTACTCATGATATGAAACTTAGACAAATGACAAAAAATTCTTGTGTGGATGTTACATTGTCTTAGACTACCCCTAACTATAAAATTAAAATAATAAGGTAGATACTTAACCCTCTCATCTAGCACCATCATAACCTTTTAGAAACTCACCGGTAAAAGTGTCAACCCAAACACAAACAAGAGAAACAAATAGGAATGACAAATTTAAAGGTTAAGATTGTTTCATTCATTTGTCCCATAACAATATTCTCACAAACACACATGGATTAGGATGTAGACTAAACTTGAAACTTTATATGCATGTGGTACTGATAAGAACTTGTGAAATAGTTCAGGAATATATGTAGTTGGCAAATCCATATGATTTGACGTTAACTCTAGTTTATTCAATGACACATTAAAAAGTCCTACTCTAGTAAAATATCTCAATCCATATAAATCTCAACATATTATTATGATATCACTTGATCCTCTCTCTGTATCACGTAAATGTAACAATCACAACATTATTACAATACATAATTGACAACCATAACATTTATTTATATGTCTACGGAAGAAAAAAAAACACAAGGGGTTTTGAATTATATTTTAAAATTTTTCACATGCATATGTTAGAATATATAAAAGATTTTTGTAAGATTACAAGATGCAGCTTGATCATAATAATTTTATAAACAATTTTTTAATCCAACTCTCATTTTAAGGTAAAAAGGAGATAAAACATAAAAGTTTTGTATTGGTTTGTCTTAACCCTAAGATTATCTTTAGTTCCTTAGCAACCACTAAGGTTCTAGTATCTTCTCACAAGACAGAAGTAGTCTTTGCAATCATCTTTAAGTTAATTCCCAAGTAGTCTCTCACTAGCTTTTTAAAGTTGCAATCAGGGACGATTTAGAAATATTAAGTTGTAGGAGCAATAATTATATACATAAACTAGTGGGGCAAAATTCTCATTATACATTAATTATTACACTATATTTTATATTATGTGGACAATTTATAAATGTTATATACACATTTCATTAATAAAATTTTAATAATTAGTGAGGGCAATTGCTCCCATTGTAACATAAATGGATTCTTCCCTGTTTGCAACCCAAGTATTTTTTTAATACCAATCCTCTTTAGGTTCTTTGGTAAATAAAAAAACTTAGGGGTTTACAAAGCAGAAAGGACTTATTTTATGTAATCTTTTGATTCAACAAACATCTTTCATCACTCAATATTATTTGATTCAATAAATCATTCTAAGTTAATTTCTTAACAAGAAAATTTCAAGGATCGTAGTTCAATATTCAATTCGTTAACTACTAACAATTCATCACCTACTAAGTAGATATAATGTATATATATATATATATATATATATATATATATATATATATATATATATATATATATATATATATATATATATATATATATATATATATATATATATATATATATATATATAGGATTACATTAATTTTGGAAAATCACTAATACGAGATAATAGAATCAAATCTCTTTGTTTTTTATACTTTCCAAATAGGACACTCATAAGTGACAATTTGTTCACCCAACTTCATTTGACAATCGGATGGGAATCCCAAATGATGAAGAAAGCTTAATCCACTAAATGAATAACATTTTGCTCATCAGATTTCTTGTATCGTAAGCACTTTCTTTAAAGTCAATTCGCTCAGTGGATTCCTAATAGAGAATATTTTTGTTGCTTTCATTAAGAACTTTTTTTGTTTTTCATTGAAGTGTTCCATGTTTACTCCAAAGTGAGATCCAACTACAAGAGAAATTATCTAGGATTAAATGTACAATTCTATCACTTTTTCAAAACAAACCTATTTATAATTTTTTTTAAAAATAAAGTTGAATTTTTAAAAATATTTTGTTTAATTCTTAGTTAGATAAGTATCATAAATATAAAAATTTTTACGTGAAGTTGACACTTATCAATGATATAATTTTTTTCTTCAAAATTTTAAGTTATAAAATTGTTATAAAATTTCAGTTACCTATGCTCATCTTTAATTTTTATAATGTGAGAATTTTCTTTTTATCTTCATATATATATATATATATATATCCATTTTTAGTGCTATAGACATTTTTAATGTGTCATTCTTTTATTTTTATTACTGTTGACTAATTAAATAAATAATCTAGGGAAGAATTAGATAACATTTTATTACAAATAGTTGTAAGAAAAAAGAATAAGCAATTATAAATGAGTTTAATTCATGTACCGACAATATAAAAAAATATTATACTGATATTTAATCACATATTTTGATTTATATGACTTTTAAAATATTAATTGGTAAAATCAACAAATTTACCATAAATTAAGGATTATGATTAAATGTGAGTGTAAAAAGTTTTATACTGAAAATACATACTAATTAAGCTCATTATAAATATTTATTATAATAATAATAATTATTATTATTATTAGTTACAATAAGTATTTTTCAAGTCTTTTTCACATAAAAAAATCTTTTATTACAACAGAAATAAAAGTGACTGATTATTCAAAAATCAAAGAAAATTTGGTTTACAAATAAAGTATATCCAACTTTTGAGAAATGTTTATTGTAATTATTATTATTGTTTCACAGCTTTGGTGCTGCTCCTGGTGTGCCGCACAGCCACACGAGCCCTGTGTAAGATCTAAGAGAAGAAAGTTCGAGAGGGTCAGGGGAAGGAGAAACAGCAGA
This sequence comes from Psophocarpus tetragonolobus, assembly GCA_037954015.1. Lineage (NCBI taxonomy): Eukaryota > Viridiplantae > Streptophyta > Magnoliopsida > Fabales > Fabaceae > Psophocarpus > Psophocarpus tetragonolobus. Next base: position 38,551,538 of record CM075688.1, on the reverse strand, counting down.
GGATTTACGGTTTCAGAAGATAACTTTGTTCTAGTTTTTTTCTTTTACAAGTGCCCTTCTCAAATAAAATATGATAGCTGTTTTTAACTTTTTATGAAGAAAAATTGTATACACACTCTTCTTTAAGAATGTGAGAATTTTTTTAAACTTCATATATATCTATTTTTAGTGCATATAAAATAATATCCACATTTTTAAGATGCCATTCTTTTTATTTTATTACTTTTACTAGCTACATAAATATTTTAGGGGAAAACTAGATAAGATCTTATTATAAATAATTATAAGAAAAAATATATGCAATGATAAATATCTATTATAATTATTATTATTATTAATAATAGTTACAATGAGTATTTTTATTGCCTTTTTTGACATATCATCATTTTATATAGAAATTACATGCTCTTAATCGTTTTTACTGTGATTCATTTTTGGTTTTTTATATTTTTTGCACTTTTATATTTCTTTCATCAAGTTGTTTCATATTTATACTTATAAATAAAAATATTTATTATTTGACTAGTAAAAAATATATAATCATTATTAAAAAATATTCATGATACTTTTACAATTTATTATACAATTATTATATATTGAATATTATATATCATAAATTAATCCATTGTTTATTTATATAAAAAGAGGATTTATGGACACATGTTATTTTTTTGCTAATTCTTTTCCTCCATTTTTTTAGTTTTTATTTTATTCTTATTATTATATATATTTATTTAAATTTAAAAAATATCATTTTTAAAATTAAGAAGACAGTAAATTATTATTATTGATATTTTATTATTATATTAGTTATTTATTATATTAAATATTTATTTACCTATTATGTATTATTATTATACATCAGAGTTTATCACACTTTCCACATGTGACTTTCTCACAAAAACATATCCTTTAAAAATTTTTTCTTTTTTTAATTTTTCCATCTTCTCCTTTTTTTTAACGTATTTTCTTTGATATCTTTTCCACTTTCATATTCATATTTATAAGAAAAATTTTTTATCATTCTGATAGTAAAAATATACTATTATAATAATTATTAATTATTTAATGATATTTGTATAATTTATAAAAATATTATAAATTTTATATTATAAGTTATATTATATATCATATGTTACATATTATCTATTATGTGGTATATTATATATATTATATATATATATATATATATATATATATATAAACTTATGCATCTTATTATTGCTATATATAAAAGAATATCATACTTATAATATCAATATGTGGTTTTCTTATACAAAATTTACCCTCTTACTTATTTAAATTTATAAAATATTATTATTTAAAAATTTTAAAAACAAAAAATTATTGTTATTCTTAATGTTATAAGCATTATTTCATGTCATCCGTTACGAAAATACTAAAATATTAATAAAAAAAAGTTTATATAATTTGATCGGTTAACAAAAACTTGATAAATTAAAATTGAAAATTCAAAAATTTGATTTACAAAAAACATAATTTATCCTTAATTATTTATATAGTTAAATATCTATCTATCAATAATATATTAAAATAGAATCTTTTTAAATTTTTGTCTCTCTTTCACATAAAATTATTCTTTTTAAATTATATATGTTTTCTCTCTTTTTTTTAATTTTTGTCTTTTTCCACTTTTATCTTTATAATTTGAAGCAAATATATTTATCATTCTATATAAAAAAACATTTTTTATTATTATTAATTATTATTAGATATTTAATGACTTATAAAAAATTATTAAATATTTAATAAAAATTTTATAATTTATCTACTGTTAGATGTATTATCTGTTATATTATATTAAAGATATTACGTGAGAAATGATATATTAACAATAATGGTAGAATTAAATTTAAAGATAACATTCTTTTGAAAGTAATAAGGTTAGATTTAATAGTAATTATAAGATTAAATTTATTTAAAGTGTGATTGCATTGTTTATTAAATATTTTCCCTCTCACCGTATATGGGTATGTGTCATCTTAGTATTAGTTTTTTTTTTCCTCCCAAAAATTTCTCTCTCTTACTAATTATAGTTTTTACTTTCTTTTTTTATTTTTATATATAATCTTTAAAATCTATAAGATATTATGTTATAAAAGTAAAATAAACAAATTAATAATAATAATCTTAATGTTTTAATATTAGATATTATTTGTGTATTATGTTAAATATCTATCTAAATATTATCCATTATTATTACATATTTTATTGTGACAGGGAGTTCAAAACTTATATCCCTTTTTCTAAATGAGCTACCTCCCAACACTTTAAGCCTCTTCTTGTCAAAAGACACTCAAGACTGAAGGAATTAGTATATCCTTTCCTCTGGAAGGCCATACCCCGAGCATGTCACTCTCGTCAAATGAACCACTAGATAGTCATGAACAAATGGATTACAAGTCCCCCCTATAACTACTTGCAAGTGTCGGGATCCTCCCCCATGAATCATGGGAACTGCAGAATCCCTAGTATTTCGCCCTTCCTATATAACCTCCTTAATTGTGTGGCTTAAAAGATAAAAACCACTCCCAATGTTGGAATAAAGATAACACCAAAAGCACTATACAAAGAGTCACGCCCACAATTAGAAGACAAGATACTTGAATGCTCCTAGTTGAGTCTTCTTCACTCCTGAGGACGACTAAAACATTTTGGCGCCCATAGTGGGACACGATGAATCCCATTGCCCTTGAGTTATTAGCGCAACAACATGGCAACCACAAGAAGCCAGACCTTTAGTACCGGAGTTGTTACCCCTCCTACCATCAAGCAATTCATGGCCCAGATGGTGGAGATACAGTACCAGAACTAGGAGGCACTACGTTGCACCAACAAAGCCCTGCAGGCCTAATAGCTCCTTTAGGAGAAAAACACTTCAATTCGCCAGTAATCGAACAAACCAGGACAAGTATGCAAGCCCAGACAATCAATTTGAGGCGATTGGAAGGGGAAATTAGGGTGGAACCGACATGGGACTTCCAACCGTTCACGAAAGGCATGTTGAAAGAGCACTTCCCTCCAAATTTCCTCATCCCTAATATGACACCATTTGACATCACTTCAAACAGAGCTTAACTATGTAAGCTATTTGTAAGTACCCTCACAAGAGTTACACTGGACTGGTTCAATGGGTTAAAAGACAGGACCATCCACAATTTTAAGACATTCTTCCGAAATTTCATGGCCCAATTCATGGCGAATAAGGAGCACCCCCAGTTACTTTGGATCTATTTGATGTTTAAAAAAATTTGGGGGAATCTATGAAAGATTTTCTCACGAGGGCTAGCACAGTAGCCGCCAGAGTACAAGCCGCCAGAGTACAAGATCAGACAAACGGATGAGAATGGCAGCATTCCCTAAAGCTTGAGAGCAGGGCCCTTTGCTGAATCATTGATAAGGAGGTCCCTTGAGGACGTCAAAGGCATAATGTCACATTGAGACTGAGTAGGGAATGGCGAGCAAACGTAGGAACGACGGGACCCAACACCATTTCTGAAGGGCGGAGTCGCTCAAACCTCACAATGTCTGGGGAAAGCATGCGGGAAGCCGCTTACATGAGCACCCATATCAATCATGACGACTGAAGCATAGAGCCAATGTTATTGACATATAATAATAACTCCACCACTAGCAACCCAACTGAGTTAATAAAATAATAGTTCCACCTCGGACACCCCAACTGGCATTGATGGTCCTCTGGCACGACAACAAAATAGAAACTCAACAATCCTTTGAGAGGATAACAACTCAACAGTCCTTGTGGGAGGATAACAAAATAATAACTTGACAGTTTTACGAGAGGACACCAAAATACTAACTTGACCTCCTTTTAGGAGGACACTAAAATATTAACTTGACGGTCCTCTACAGGGGTAGCAAAATACTAGCTTGTTACTTAGCAAATTTACACAAATAAAATTTGAGCATCAATGTGAAACTTAGCAAAATTCCAACAAGTTTTACACAGATGAAATCCAACTAAACAAAGTCATAAAGTAATTATAACTTAGAAATTTTACGCCAATAAAAGTTGAGCGATCAACGCCTAACTTAGCAAAATTTGAACGAGTTTTGCACGGATGAAATCCGAACAAGCAAAGTCATAAAATAATTTTCTTAACAAATTTATGCAAATAAAAGTCGAGCGATCAACGTCAAACTTAACAAAATTCCAACGAGTTTTACACAAACGAAATCCGATTGAACAAAGTCATAAAGTAATTATAATTTAAAAATTTTATCAAATAAAAGTCGGGCAATCAATGCCAAACTTAGCAAAATTGCAACAAGTTTTACATAGATGAAAACTGATCGAACAAACTTATAAAGTAATTATAACTTAGAAACTTTAGGGAAAAAAAGCCGAGCAAAACATAGCAAAATTCTAATGAGTTTTACAAGATCGAACCAACAAAGTCATGAAGTAATTATAACTTAATAAATTTACTTGAATAAAAGTCTAGCGGTCAACACCAAACTTAGCAAAATTCCAATGAATTATACACGAATGAAATCTGAACAAACAAAATCATAAAGCAATTGTAACTTAGAAATTTTACATGAATAAAAGCCAAGCAATCAATGTTAGTACTGTTACCATCCCCTCTCTTCGGACGCGCTACCTCCAGGCACTTTAAGCCCCTTCACGTCTACCTCCAGGCACTTTAAGCCCCTTCACGTCTTAGGATGCACAAGGCTGAAAGGATTAGTGTACCTCTTCCTATGAACAAGCTATTTATTCGACACTTTAAACCTTCTCAAAATGCTCAAGACTAAATGGACTAGTGTATCTCTCCTTCCAAATGACCATATTATACTGTTAAAAAAAATTATATATTTTAAAATCACAATTAGTCCAAAACTCATGTACTTGAGGACACATGAATAAATATGATGGATTGTGATTTCAATGTTAAAAATATGATATATTTCAAAGTTAAGAAATAATGTTTTATAAATGAATCTTGTATGCATTAAAACATTGTTTTAGCCAATTAAAGATGATTTGAGAATGAAAAAAAAAATTGACAGAGATGTGACATTATCACAAACTCATGATCCAACGGAGTGCATTTAAGAAATGGGAGATTTTCCTATTTCTTCTATGATTATTAATCAAGACATATTTTAGTGTTTAAATTTTTTATTTATGTATAATTTTTGTTTATCTTATTTATGAAATTTTAATAATATATAATTGTTTTAGATTTTTAAATATTTTTCTTTTTTTTTTATTTGAAAAACATTTGAGAGGTATGAAATGCTTTTTTTTAATCTACTTATAACAATTAGAAATAAATTTACATTTATTATTTGTTGTAATTATAAGCTGAAATTGTTTTTTATTATTATTTTAAATTATTGTTATATTAATATTTTTTTTTTAAAAAATATTTTTATTTATAATATTTACTTTAAATTATCAATAATATTTATATACAAAAATATTAAAATTTTAAAGTACTTTCAACAATAAGTATTTTACATTTTAGACTCGTGGAATACCAACGCTCTTCCGGTGTTCAAAAAATATTTGTATACTTATGTTTATTTTATAATATATTTTTTTATATATAAAAAATTATATTTATAAATTTAAATTTTAAATTTTTATTTTTTTATCTTATTTTATATAATTATTTATTTGAATTTATAATATATTAATTTTTAATTACAAAGATAACAAATCCTACTACTACTACTATTATTATTATTATTATTATTATTATTATTATTATTATTATTATTATTAGCTTTAAACATGAATTAAAAATTTTTTGTTTCCTATAATTTTTTTAATATTTATTTTCTAATAATTTTTTTATTTTTATTTTTAGTTCCTAAATAGCTACCTAAATCATTTGTTAAAACTTGTTAAAGTAATATCTAAATTTAAGGATAAAAAATTAAATAAATTATTGGAAACAAAAACAAAAGTCACAAATTTGTTGGGAACAAAAACATGTTTAAACTTTATCATTATTAAATATTTAATTATATTTTTTAATAATTTATCATACTATTAATATATATTGAATATCGTATACATATTATTTGTTAAATATTATATTTTTATATATCTATCCATTATTTATTCATATAAAAAAGAGGGTTTACAGACACATGTATTTTTTTTGTTAAGTTGTTTTCCTAAAAAAATATTTTTTCAGTTTTTATTTTATTCTTCTTATTATTATATATTAGTTTAAATTTATAAGAGATTATTTTTAAAATTAAGAAGAACAATAAATTTATTGATATTTTAATATTATATATTATTTATGTATTATATAAAATATCTATTATATAGTATTATTATACATAAAAGATTATAATAGTTTTCACATGTCACACTCTCAAAAAAAAAAAATCTTTCAAAATTTTTTTCTCTTTCATAATTATGTTTATAAGCCAAAAATATCTTATATATTATAATATATTATATATTATTATTATATATAAAATATTATCACACTTTTCACATTTCACACTCTCAAAAAATCTTTATCATTGTGATAGTAAAAATATATTATTATTATTATTAAATATTTACTAATTTCTTATTTATCTTATTATTGCTATATGTAAAAGACCGTCACACTTATCACATGCCACTCTATCCTACAAAAGTAACTCTCTTACTTATTTAAATTTATAAAATTATTTAAAATTTTAAAAAAATATTTATTATTATTCTAAATGTTATAATAATATATATTATATATTCATCTATTATATATTAAAATAATATTCACACTCATCACACGTTTCTTTTTCACATAAAATTACTTTTTTTTATTTTAGTATTTTTCCACTTTTATATTTATAATTACAGGCAAAAATATTTATCATTCTATATAAAAAATAATATTAAATATTAAACGATATTTTTATATTTTATTATACTATTATAAGTATTATTTCTTGAGTTTAATTGGTATGCACTAATAGTGTAAAAGAATTTTACACTTACGTCTTATCCCTTAATTTATGGTAAGTTTGTTTACTTTACCCTAACACTGTTAGTGTAAAATATTTTTACACTTACATTCAATCATGAGTTTTTGAACTAAGGAGTAAAGTCAACAAATTTACCATGAATGAGGGGTTGTGATTGAATATCAGTATAAAACATATTTACACTAACCGTGTATATCAATTAAACTCATACTTTAAGAGTCTTATAAATTAAGGAATATGATTGAACGTCAGTCTAAAAATATTTTATACTTATATGAATTAAACTCCTATTTATTGTATTATATACAGAGCTTTAACACTTAGGCACTAATAGTAAACAAAATTTTACACTGACATTTATATAACTTTTATTTATGAATTTAATTAGTATACACTTTTAGTGTAAAAATTTTTACATTGATATTTAATCACAAACCTTCATTTATCATAAGTTTATTGAATTTACCAATAAATAATTTAAAAGTCATATAAATAGAAAGTCATGATTGAATGTTAGTGTAAAACTTCTTTACACTGTTAGTACATATTAATTAAACTTTTTATTTATATGACTTTTAAAGTATTAATAGATAAAATAAATAAACTTATCATATGTAAAGATTTATGATTAAATGTAAGTGTAAAACGTTTTACATTGACTTTCTCTTATATATAGAGAGAACATGTGACATGAGAAAAATGCTTAGTGTGAGAATTGAGAAAATTTTACTATAACTGCAAGATTAATTTTCACTATGTCAATAATAAGATAAAAGTTTAATTAGCATATACTATTAAGAGTTAAATGACAATCATTCATATGGTAAATTAGTTGAATTTACCAATTAATACTTTAAAAGTCATATAAATCAAGAATTGTGATTGAACGTGAACTTAAAACTCTTTTACACTGTTATTGCATGCTAAATTAAACTCATATAATAATCTTATAATGAAGTAATAATAAGGTTGAATTTAATAATAAATATAAGATTAAATTTAAGATGTTAATTGTATTATACCATTATTTACTAAAAATAATAAAGATTCGACACTTTATTATTTTAATAAACAATTTTAATTTTAATTCTGCAACTATTGTTACACCTTTTATTTCTTATGATAAATTTATTCTTGTTTGATATGTTATATATATAAAGACACGTGTCATCTAAATCAATCTGAATCAAAAAATTGAAAATTGCAAAACTTTAATTTAGTTTAAGGAGATTTGGTTTTTATAATTTTCAAAAAGTTTAATTAGTATATACTATTAGTCTAAAATTTTTTACACTGAAATTCAATCACACCTTAATTTAAGGTAAGTTTATTGATTTTACTCATTAATACTTTAAAAGTTATATAAATGAAAAGATGTAATTAAATATCAATACATACTAATTAAACTCATTTTCAAATTGCATAGTTTGATTCAATTTACGATTTGATATGTATTAGTTGATGAATAAATATTTTAAACAAAATTATTTGATTTAATTTAATTGGATATAATTTATTGTTTATACTTTAACTTTAATAATGATTAGTTTTATGTAATTTTGTTAGGAGTAAGTAAACTTTTATAGATTAAATTTAATTTAAATAATTATTTTAAATATATATATATATATATATATATATATATATTGAGAGAAATTTTTATTTTTATTTTTTAAATAGGAACTTATTGAAAAACAAATAAGGATAAAATTGAAAACTAAATATCAACTGAAGTCCATTCCCTTATATATATACTAGCGAAAACAATGGTGCTACCGCACATGTGTATTTGTATTTTTATTTTGATATGTAATAATAATTTTAAGATTTCAATTTAATATAGTTTATAATAACATGATATAATATAAATAATTTACTATGTCATTTTGTGTATGATAATTTTAGTTTAGTATGTTTTGAAATATATTTTGTTAATTTTTATATTTTTTTGTTTATAATAACATGATATAAACATGTCAGATCATAAAAAAATAGGTAACAAATTTGCAATGAATTTGAGAAAATTGATAGAGAAAAATATTTGAATAGAATTCAAAATGTTGTTATGCTTATAGATTTGCGTTTTTATTAAAAATATCTATGATCAAAGATATACATATATTAACCTTGTTCAAGGAAGACTGATTTGTGGTAAGGTAAAAATTATAAAAATGAACATCTATTAATATCGAAAAATTTATATTTGTGAGAGTGAAAAAAGTCATAAAAGTTTTAGATGGACAAAATAGTCATAAAATGTGAAATACTAAAAGATATTATTCCCATTATATAATAACATATACAATAAGAGAGTTTAATTGATATATGCTGTCAATATAAAGATTTTTACACTGACAGTAAATCACAACCCTTCATTCATGGTAGATTTGTTGACTTTTCTTATTACTATTATTATAGATTATTGATTGTACATAAAAATTATAGATAGTAGGACAATTATGTATGTTAGATATAAATGATTCAAAGTAAGTTTTTTCTTAAGGTTACAAAGTTGATCTAGTGACAAAGTTTACATTTAGGGGATAGAGAGGTTATGAGTTTGAATCCCTCTTTTGACAAAATAGTTTATTTTTTAATTTTCAAATAGGTATAAGAGTAGAATAAGTATTTTGAATAGTGAACATCAAAAGATGAATTTTCTTTATTATAGTGTAGATAATATAAAATATAATATTATAGATTATTGATTATACAAATAGATTTTAGATATTAGGACAATTATGTATCATGGATATAAATTATTTAAAATAATTTTTTTTCTTAAGGTTATAAGATTGATCCAATGACAAAATTTACACTTAGGGAAGAGAGGTTATGAATTCAAGCCATTGTTTTGACAAAGTAGTTTATTTTTTAATTTTTAAATAGGTACAAGTATTTTGAAAAGTGAATATTAAAAGGGGAATTGTCTTTAATAGTATAGATAATATAAAATACAATATTATAAATTATTGATTATACATATCGATTATAGAAAGTATGAAAATTATATATGTTGGATATAAATGATTTAAAGTAATTTTTTTTCTTAAGTTTGTAAGGTTAATCTAGTAACAAAGTTTATATTTGGAGAGAGTTTGACGAGTTTGAATCCTTCTTTTGATAAAATAGTTTATTTTTTAATTTTCAAATAGGTATAAGAATAGAATAGGTATTTGGAAAAAAGAACGTCAAAAGAGAAATTATCTTTATTAATATTATAGAATTATAGATAACATAAAATATAATATTATAAATTAATGATTATATATATAAATTATAAATATTAAGACAATTATTTATGTCGGATATAAATGATTTAAAAAAACTTTTTTCTCAATATTATACGAGGATGTCTAATCGGCCCTGCCAGATTCAGTATCGTACAATGTTGATCTGTTAATATGAATGTTTTTCTTTAAGTTTTCTTATTATCTTCCTCTTCACCTTCTTTCTCATCTTCTTCTTCTTCTCTCTTTTCCTTTCTTGGTATATTTTTTTCTTTTTATTTTTCTTTCTTGTATATTTCTTTCTTGGTATCAGAGCATGGTTCTTTCCAAGGACGGTTCTTTTATCATGTAAATCTTAATTTTCTGTTTGAAAATAGACATCTGTCAAGCGTGTATAGTGTTTGCTAGGATACTCATGGTAGTTGAAAGGCAGTGATGACCAGTGGAGAGCCTTTGTAAGTCCTTAGTTTCCTACCTAGATGGGTTGAGAAACACGTGCAGATTGCGACACCAAGTTCAGATGTATATTTTTAAGCAAAAAAAAAAGAGATTTTTTTTACTTTCTTATAAGCCTTATGATTTTCTATATTCTTTACTATTTATTGTTTTACAGTGTATTCCATGGATACCTTATCTAATATATCTGTTTTCCTGCTTCTGCTACTGTTTATTTCCTGCTGCTTTTCTGCTATTTTATTTTCTATATTTTTATTTTCTGTATTCTTATTCTCGCGCTCTCATACACTCTAAAAATTTTACAGAGAAAAATAAATTTTTAGAACAAATGGCAAATATACAACCTTTTAAGGGAAAAGACTACAACTCAGCTCTTGCAACTGTAGAATCTTTAACAAAGTCCCCTCCAGTGGGATATATAAAACCTACTCATGATACAGATTTGGTTCACACAATATTAATAGGACAAAATAACACAATAATAGCTTTACTAGAAGAAGTTTCTAGAAAACTATCTAATATTATAGATTTAAACAAAAACGGAAATATATCCGATGATATAAATGATTTAGTTAATAAAGTTTTCAGACTATCTTTAGGAACAAATACCCAAACTAGAACAGTATGTAAAAATACTCACAAAATTGTTAAAGTAATAGCAAAGACAGATATAGCTGAATCCAGTAATAAGAATCAGACTAAACAGGAGAACAATACCTCCAACAAAGACAAAACTGTTAGTTAAAATATGAATTTAAGACTAGATAACAGTTCACAAACACAATTACAAGATATTTCTGTGGATAGTACATCAAATAGGAATCAAATATCAGAGAGGTTTCCAGGAACTTCTCGCTGAATAAGAGAACACCAAACTAGGAGACAAGATCTCATACAACACCCAGGAATCTTAGATAGAATTCTAAATAGAAGAAGAACTACTAATGTCAGAAGATTAGAAGACTTAGTAGATATACATCAAAATACAGAAATAGGATCTAATTCAAGAATAGATTATTTGAATCCTAGACAACTATACAATATAGGCTGGTTAAGTTCCGAAAGAACTAGTCTTTACAGATATAGGAGGATAGAAGCTTTTCACCTTCCTGATAACACATACGAGATAATACCTTTAATATCTCAACAAACAGCTACACAACTCCTACACCAAAACGGGAGATATGTCTATATGGGATTAATTACTATAGGAGTAAGATCCCTAGCTAGACATATGATTGGTGCGAGAGCTTTGATAGTTCTCCATGATACCAGATTTCAAAACAATGATTCTCAAAGTATTATTGGAATCTTAGAGGTTGACCTGAATCAGCCCATATCCTTAATATACCTTGCTCCAAACTTTACACTCACCCTTCCAGACTTCGTTAATCATATTAGTCTAGAAGTACAAACTATAGGTTTTGGAACAAATTGGATAGGAGATAACCTACATCTAGACATTACTTTCATAGAAAGAATAAGCAATTATATTTCTTCCATGTATAGAATAAACACTAGACCATTAGAGGAAGCAATAAGCTCTATTGGCACACAATTTTTGCCAGCTCAGGCATTTACACGAAGAAATAAGGACCATCTATGGCAAACTCATCTACAAAGGGATGAACGAAATCCAATCACAAATCCAAACTCTGCAATTATACACAATAGATCTAGAGGCCTTAGTTTAAGCTTCACAGACTATAGAAATACCCCACTTATGGATTTAGAACAAAACAAACGGGATAGTACATCCGCTATTCCTGATAATGATCATATTGGTATGATGAACATCATAGATAGTGATGATGAAGAAGATGATGATATTACTGAAGAAGAATGGAATCATCATCAAGCAAATATAGCCATGCTTAGGCAAGGAACTCTAGAAACTATGTCTAGACAAGATCCTCTAGACTTAAAACCCTGGGATAGATTCCTTAGTAATCCTAACTGGGAACCATGGGATAATTTTCCCCTTGAACATAATGAAGATGGACGACTTCAAGAAAATAAAGAAAATGATGAAATAAACAATATCGTTAATACATTTTTACAAAAATTAAAAATTGAACAAGAAACTGAAGAAAAAGAATTTTCTTATCAATTCACAGAAAAATTACAAGATAAAGAAGATGATGATTTATCTACAACTTCTGAAAATACAAAAGTAGGATTAATAAATAAATATGAAGAATCCACAGCTACAAATTATAGGTTAGATCCTGCTGGTACACAAAATTATTCTCAAGGATTTCTTCCCAAAGAAACTGTACAAAATATTATCCTTAGTAACAATAAATACATATCACATGGTAAAAGATTACCAGTTGAACCAAACTTTCAAATTCCAAACTTGCTTTTAAACATAGGAGGAATAGATCCCCAACTCCTTCCAACATACATAGGACAATAGACAGCAGCTGTAATCCGAGATTATGGCATACATCATGAGAAAGATGTACTATCTTCTCAAGAAATGATAGCTAAAGGAGAAACATACTTAGGCGACATCGTTAGGTCTGGATGGGAATCTTTTAAGAAAAATTTCCCCAATGATCTAAATACACTGGTTATTGAATCAGGTCCAAATATTTACAATTTTTGTTCCCTTATACAAAGATTGTTTACCTCACAATCTGCCAATGATGGCAATACAATTAGACAACAAATTTATCTAGGACATTTAGAAAGACTGTCTATAGAATATTTTGGTAAAATAAAAGAATACTGTCAAGACTATCTCTTGTATGCATCTATAATTGGTTGCTTTCATGATGTTAATATAGGAGACAAAATGTTTCTCAAACTTCCAGGATAACTGGGACAAAAAATTAGAGAAAGTTGGAAAAATGATGAGGTTACTCCCATGCTGAATAACCTCTCTATACGAATACAACACATTATGAAAATAATGAAAGACACTTGCTTCCATATAGTTACACAGAAACAGCTTAAGCATTCTGATGCTGGGATATGCAAACAAATATACACACCCCAACAATATGCACAAAATAAATTTAAAACAGAAAAAATATAGCTAGAAACAAACAAAGATATAATACCCAAAAATTCTTAGGACCAAAAACTCCAAGAAAAACATATACAATAAGGGTTTCTAATGCCAGAAAACCCACTATAAATCCCAATAGACATGTTAGAAGATTTAGGGATAACAAAACCTACAAACAAACACTAAAATGTTTTGCCTGTAGTCAACCAGGACACTTTTCGAGAGATTGTCCAAATATTGCAAATCTTTACACAAAAGAAGCAGCCCTAATAAAATCATGTCATATGAATCTTCTTCCCATTGACAAAGAGGTTTCTACTGACTTTGAAATATTATCTGTTATTAATATAACAGAATATACAGATGAAGTAAACCCATAAAAGGTTTATAAAAATTATGATTTAATAAATGAATTTACAAATAATAAATACAGTCATTTATATCCCAACAAAGATAATAATTTTCCAATGGGAGAAGAATATAACGAAATGGGAAAAATATTAGACGATCTAGGACATTATCTAATGAAAACTACAGATACAAATCTTTGTTCTCATAAAATACAGTTTTATTCAGGGACAGAATCAATCCATTGCACTTACTGTGAAAAGTATTTTCACATATCAAAAAGGGCACATTGCCCACTCTGTTATAAAAATTTTTGTATTAAATGTGTAGAAAAACATTTAAATATATAGGAACAAGATATACCCTCTTTCGAAAAGAAAGAAAATATAAATAAATTATGTAATAAAGATTTAACTTATACCAGAGTTTCAGTATTAAAAACTCGCATAAATCATCTAGAAGAAAAGGTAATTCTTTTAGAAAAACTAATAAAAGGGAAAACTAAAATGGATCTCCCAGAGTCTAGTTACTTAGCTGAACAAAATAACATGATGGGAACAATGGAATGTATCCCATGAGTTTGCAACAAACAACAACTAATAACTTTAAAAGTATTAGTTAAACTAACTTTTCCAAAAATAAATAACAAACCATCGACAGAAAAAATGATACAAGCATTATTAGATACAGGATGCTCGGAAACAGTTATATGTAAAACTATAACTCCACATCACAACATAGTTAAAAGTAAACACATCCAAAAAACCAGAACAGTGTCTGGCGAAATTATGATAAATGACGAAGAAGTTAACAATGTTATTCTTCAGTTTAGTACAAATTATGATTTTTTTGTCATAAAATTTTCATTAAAACAATGAGGGTAGAAAATTTAGTTCCCTCAAAACAAAACATGATAATCGGCTTAGATTTTATTTTAGGACAAAATAGATCAGTTACAATAAATAAAGATTATGTCATGATAAGTGATAAAACACAGATGACACCAATAGTTAGTGGTGATTCATTAAAACAAGAAATTATTACTAATAATTGTAATTGTAAAAATTCAACATTTCCAGGTGCATGCGACTGTACTACGGAATTCTTATACATATTAGACGAAACAAAAGAAGACTATAATATACTAGATAATACAGTTGAGGCTTTTTCCTCAATAAAAATTTCAAAATCAATAAAAAATTTGAAAATATTCAACAAATTCTTGACAGGTTGAATAAAACAAACATAATAGGAGAAGATCCTACAAGATTTTGGGATTGAGATCCCGTAACCTGTAAATTATAAATTATTAACCCAGACTTAATCATTAAAACAAAAGACATCCAATTTAATAATTGGGAACAAGAAGAATGTCAAAATCATATACAAAACTTACTACAACTAAAGGTAATATCACCTAGTGTCAGCCCACACAGAAGTCCGGTTTTTATAGTCAACAAATCTTCCGAACAAAAAAGAGGTAAATCAAGAATGATTTACAATTATAAAAGACTAAACGACAATACAGTAGAGAATGGATATTCAATTCCTTCTAAAGATGTTTTAATAAACCGAATTCAAGATGCCAAATGGTTTTCTAAATTCGACTTAAAAAGTGGATTTCATCAAGTTAAAATGGATCCAGAATCAATAAAATGGACAACCTTCTCTTGTTCTGAAGGTTTATTTGAATGGAACGTCATGTCATTCGGTCTTAAAAACGCTCCTGCTGTTTTCCAAAGAAAAATGGATAACATTTTCAAAAATGATAAAACTTTTACGTGTGTCTACATTTATGATATACTAGTATTTTCCAAAACAAAAGATGACCACTTTCACCATCTAAAACAAGTTTTATACAAATTGGAACATTACGGATTAATAGTTTCAAAATCAAAAATGAAAATTAGCAAAAATTTCATTGAATTTCTTGGAACATAAATAGGTAATGAAACTATAAAACTCCAACCTCATATTTCTAAGAAAATACAAGATTTTTCAGATAAAATGGAAGAAATTAAAATGCTTAGATCCTTTTTAGGACTTTTAAACTACGTAAGAAATTTTATTCCTAATCTAGGAAAATACACATCTCCTCTATATAACAAAACTTCATTGAAAGGAGAAAGAAAATTCAACACTGAAGATATAAAATTGGTACAGAAAATAAAACAAATGGTAACAAATCTACCAATTTTACAATTACCATTAGATTCAGATTACTTAATAATCGAATGTGATGGATGTGAACTTGGATGGGGAGCATCCTTAAACGTAAGAAAAATAAACACATACCCAGGACAGAGGAACAAATTTGCAGATATGCCTCTGGTAAATATACTACAAAGCCAAAAATTTACAAAACTAGTACAAACTATGAAGTAAATGCCATTATACACGCAATGGATGCATTCAAATTATTTTTTATAAATAATAAAGAAATAACAACCAGATCAGATTGTGAAGCCATAGTTTCTTATGGTAAAAACCAAATTAATAATGATAAAAAGCCACATAAAATATGGTTGCTTCTTAAAGATTACATAAATTTTTCAGGAAAAACTATTTATTTTGAACATATAAAAGGCTCTGATAATACTTATGCTGACATACTTTCCAGGTACATCAAGTCAAGACTTGATCTTCAACAAACCTGTTAGGTCATTGAGGCAAAAGTCCACATGATGGAAAGTACAAAGAAGGGAGCCAGTGGCCCCAAACAAGTAAAGTCCCCTTTTCAGGCGGACGAATTTACAAAATATGGCAAACAAGAGTTGCCAATCCTCACAAATATTTTCCAGTACCCTGGAAGAGATAACACAAATGTCAAATTAAATGTTTTAATTGACAACATTTGGAATATTCCAAAATACACAACACAAAATGAACTCCAAGTCACTAAGGTGAAACAAAGCATTATAAGTGCATTATACAATTTTTGTTGTCATAACAATAAAAGAGTAGCATTGACTTCTTTGCCCTCTCCTTCTGGGAAAGGTTTCACACATTTTGCTTTTATAACAGGCAAAAACAAGGGTGTTTATACATCCTTCAGAGACCTTAATGAGGCCAAACAGGACCAGTTTTGGTACACATACAAAGGTTTCTACTCATTGGAAGAAGCCGAAATGGCAGTTTGATTGGAAACAATTGACGAAGAAAAAATAAAAACTGCCTTACAATTAGAGTCTCATGCTCAAACACAAACATATGCTACTGTTGCTTGCAGTATCACACAACAAATAAATCCCAACATCCTTCTGGGTAAATTCGGGATAATACATGACTTTCTGTTTGAAGTCCATTATGAAATAATAAAATACGATGGTTTACTCGTAAAAGTACACACATATTTCAATAATAGAAATCCTTGTTTCGAATCTTCTGATTATTGTAAAATTGTGAACAAAGACTGCATGTGCCAGTTAAAATTCATAATAAGAAAGGCTCAGATAAATTTGGGTTCTTTCAAAGCACACTTATACAGGGATGTTTTGATAACTCCCATGCTACTACTGGAAGCAGGATGTCTCCATTCTTTGGTGATACCTCCCACAGACAGGTTTTCTGTTTTGTCCCCAACACTAAACTCCGTCATAAATGATATTTAGGCGTAACACATGCAGCAGGTGGCTCTACAAATCACTACTTCTCCTAGAAGTATTCACACTCATGATAGTTCACCTACCCATGTGATAAAATTATTTACTGAGGTAAATCCTGAGATACATACTCTGACCCTGTTAGAGCATGATTCACTCAAAGGATTATCCCTAAATAAAGACAAAGCCTACCAGTATAATCTCTGGAAAACATACACTGAAGGATTCAACTAGGACTTCTCCAAACAAGACTCTGAGAGTTTTATACTGTTGAAGGAAACGTCAAACACAAAATTATATTGGAAAAAGACAATGGGTCATAAATTTCACCCATTTCCAATATAGGCTAACCTTTCTCTCGTCAAACATTTTGAAAAGGAAATGTTATATAAAGAAATATATGAAGAAACTGGCTGTTATGGTCAGAACACTCCCGGACTGTCCTCCTTTCCATCTGACTGTGACGACACTGAAGATCAGAGTCTCCCAGAACAAATGGAGGAAGAAATACAAGACTTGACTACACTTGCTCGAGTGAGAAGAGCAAGCTAAAATTTTACATGTGATAAAGTAATTTTACTTCTTTATCGAAGTAATAGACTGAAGGGTAAAATTTACCTTAAAGACAGGTTGCCAGTCATGGAGAAACCTACACAGCAGGTCACCAGTCAACAGGTTACCTTCTCAGCCGATTTTCGGTTACAAATTTTGTGTATAAAAAGACCATAAGTCTCTTATGCTGAGCAGGTCCGGAAAAACACTCTTCTCTCTCTTGCCTCCAAATTCTCTCCTCTTTCTCACTACATTTCTCCTCTCTCCTCTTGTAAATCTTTATTCTGATCAACAAAATCAGAGGTTTTTGCAACCCTTCCCCTCTTATTACCCCTTTGTAAGTATTTTCTTTTAATGTTTATGTGTTTATATGTTTAAAGCATGGAGTAGTTCACTCTTAAGGTATCTTCGGATGCCTAAAACAATAAATATCTAAAGATGCAATTATCATTTAAAGGCTTATCATATGTTAATTAATTTTACTTTTCATCAAGTTTATAAGCAGATGTCTAACCAGCTCTGCTAAATTCAGTAGCTTATAAACTTAGTTTAATCAATATTATACGAGGATGTCTAACCGGCCCTACCAGATTCAGTATCGTATAATGTTGATATGTTAATATGAATGTTTTTCTTTAAGTTTTCTTATCATCTTCCTCTTCATCTTCTTTCTCATCTTCTTCTTCTTCTTCTCTCTTTTCCTTTCTTGGTATATTTTTTTGTTTTTATTTTTCTTTCCACCATATTTCTTTCTAGATAAATTTAAATCTATAATTTATTTTCTAATTTTCAATGTTTGAAAAGTAAACGAGAATTATCTATTAATAGTACATATATATATATATATATATATACATATATATATATATATATATATTATATTAAAGAGTAAAATTTTAAGGTGAGTTGAGAGTGCAAAAAAAATAGACACGTGGCATGATCATAGCTATTCATATGATCCAAGGGTGGAAGTTTCTTTAGCCAGAGACTCTTCTGTTTGTTTCTTTAAAATTAAGAGAATCCGTGCTCTGCTCTATAGTGACCTGTTAGGGTTGTATTTCACAGCAGGCGCGGCGCAGCATTCCGAAACCCTAGAGTTTGGTCACCATGGTACAAGTTTTATTGCCGCTCTTCCTTCGACAACTTCTTCTTCTTCTCATCCTTTGATTCTTGTTGTTTGCAGACATTCAAGCGCAGGAATGGAGGTCGCAACAAACACGGTCGCGGCCACGTAAAATTCATTCGATGTTCCAATTGCGGCAAATGCTGCCCTAAGGTATTTATTTATCCTTTTCACTTTCCCCCACTTTCTAATTTCTAATTTTTCTGCGCCTTTTCAGTTAAGATTTGCGCTTTGTGAAAACTAACAGGACAAGGCAATCAAGAGATTTCTCGTGAGGAACATTGTCGAACAAGCTGCAGTCAGAGATGTGCAGGAGGCTTGTGTCTACGAACGTATTCTTCTTCTTTACCTTTTTTTCCCTTCTTGACAATTTATTTAGCATCTGTTTATGTTTTTTATTTGGTTTTTTAATTTTTAATTGTAGAGTACACGCTTCCCAAACTTTATGTCAAGATGCAGTACTGTGTTTCCTGTGCCATCCACTCTCATGTTGTGAGGGTTCGATCCCGCACTGATAGGAGGAAGCGTGATCCTCCACAGCGGTTCATCAGGCGCAGGGTAACTATATAACCTTCTCTGCTTTTTCATTTCTGCTTTTTCATTTCTGCCTTTTTACAGTGTTTGCTCTATCCCTCTTTGTTCCTATTAGGTTAGGATTATAGTGCTGACAAAATGGTTTTATGAATTCTAGTTTTTATGATTCATATTTTGAACACAAGCAAAAGCCTGATTTTTGGTTATAACTGATATGAGTTACACAATCAACCTTGAAATTGTGTATGGTGGAGAGAAGACTAGATTTTGTGGCAGAACTTTTTTTATTGTAATTAAGCCATGTTAACACATTTTTTTAGCTTATTAATGAATTCGGTAATGCTAGTACTTGAAGGCAAGGTATATTCCACGTATGTTTTTTATTGTTAAATGAAAGTTCCAAAATTTAATACAAACAGTTTCTTACTGATATAAAAATAATTATAATTCACATACACAATAAGTTGGAGGCTGCTAAGTTGTGTCATACTGGTTTAGATCTCTGGTGATTATAAGAAAGTTTGTTAAACAAATAACATCAACTTATGTTAGTCTAACCCCCAATATATAATGCAATTGTGCTGATATAATTACTAACTATTTAAGCTTTTAATTACAATGGATATGTTGTTAGGACTTTATGCAAGTTCTGAGGCTGCTGAGAAATCCAAGACTGGTTTCTCTCTCTAGTGGTTTTTAATATGTTTGATAAGTAAAATCAATCACAGACCTAATATTGATTATTTTATTTGTTAAGAAAAGATATTGTTGCTTTTGGAGAATGTGCTATTTCTTCCTTATGAATTATGAGCTGTGATTTGGTTGCTGTGAAGTTTCATTAAAAGAAATTCTTAAGTTATCGTTTTATGATTCCCTTGGTTAACATTTGACGAATATATTTGTTTCTCTTGTCAAGGATGATGCACCAAGGCCAGGACAGCCTGGTCAAGCTCCACGTCCTGCTGGAGTAGGAGCTCCTGCCCGCGCTTAAAAGAGAATTATAAGCTTTTTACCTTGGTTGTTCTATGTTACAAACTAATATTTCAGTTGCTGTTTGTTTCCAAACTTCAGTTTTGTTTAGTGATATCTTATTTTCTTCTAATTGTCTGCTTTAGTCCTCGGAGAATATTTATATTTTCTATTGTTATGATTTGATGGTTTTGAGGAGGATGAAACTTGATAAATTATATTTTAGCCTTTTTGAAGTACCTTAGTTGTGGCTACTCCGTTTTATACACGCATCAATAAAGTAAAATTGTGATGCCTTCCCACCGAAGTTCATCTGTGTGCAGTTTTTGAATTTCGTGGTTCAACAATCTTTCATACTGAGAATTCTGAGTATAATACCTGATTTTGTAATGTTTGTTTGATTATATGAATTACTTCTTGAGGTTTATTATTAAATGTTTTAACATTGTCTGGTTGTATTAAAAATAATTAATTAATATATAATGTAATTATTAATAATGTTAATAAACTAATTACGTAATGTTAGAGTTTGTTTAGTTTGTCTTTTTAGCTTGCTTAAAAGTTAGAAATGGTATTTGTAATCATGGTAGTTGAATCGGAATACCCACTATGTATTGGAAAGTCAAATAAAATGAAGACATATTTATAACACATACATATAGAAGACATATAAAGGTATAATAGGAGTATTTTAACGCCAAGAATCATATTTAAAATGAAAACATAGACATGGTTAATGATAATTTGAATTCAAACAAATATAGTGATATTATTGATATATAAGCTTCAATATAAATATAAAATGATAGCCACAAGGTAAAAAAAGGGCTGTTGACTGTTGTATAACTAAGTAACAAAGCTTGCAAAAACTGCCATAGCTCTTCCACCAAAGAGCTATAAATGAAAAAATGTTGCAATTAAAATGTTATAGTTCACAAAACATCTATTTATATTTTATAAGGTAAACTACAAAGAGTAAAAAAAGATACTTGGTTGCTTGTATCCGAAAGAAGATTGAAATAATATGTTTTGTACTTTTCAAGTAGTTGATCTAATCTAATCTATGTTTTTATATCTGGAACCATTCTTTGAAAGGTATCATATAACCCAATCAACACTTCACTATCTAGATTGAAATTTCACTATCTAGATTGAAATTTTTGTCATAATGATACCTAATAAACAAATGATATAAATTGGTTAGCCCCAAAGAAGATATAAATTGTGTTTAAATGACAAATTAGATGTAAGTCCCTTACTTAGGATTGAGATAATAGGCAGCTGCATGAAGAGGTCTATGTAGTTGCAAATTCCACCTTGAATCTATAATTTTCCACATTTTTCTATACCTTGACTCTTCCTTTTGAAAATTTTTAGCAATTTTCTCTTTAGCTCTATCCATTGCTTCATAAATGTATGACATAATTGACTTACAATCACCATCTACAAGCCTTAGCACTTTCACAAGTGGAATGACACACTTTAGGCAATACGTGATTGATTTCCAAAATATACTATCACTCTATACTAGGTTAATCACTTCCTTACTCTCATTCTTACTAGCTAGTGACCCATTCTTTCGATGCAAACATAGACATAAGAACAATCTTTTGTTGCTTAATGCAATTCAAGGTAAGATAGGAAGTTACAAACCTTGTAACAGCTGGTCTTACCAATTCCCTACCTTTGGAAAAATCCCTATACAAATTAAGCACCCATGTATGCCTATAGATGTAAATGGTAAGTTTTTTTGCATTGGCAATGGTATTATAAAATACCCGAAGCTCTCCAATGTCCTCAAGGATAAGGTCAAGACAATGTGTTGCACTGGGGGGACTAAAATAATTTGGTCCTCTTTTCCATTAACAATTTTTCAGCTGCCACAAGATTGGAAGCTCCATTAGTCACTACTTGGACTATGTTTTCTTGACAAATTTCTTCCACCATGTTCAACAATTCAAACATTTGTCATCCATCATTTATGACATTGCTTGTGTCAATTGGCTTTAAGAATAAAGTCCCACTAGGACTATTAACCAAAAAATTCGTTAATGATCTTCTTTTCCGATACGTCCAACCATCACACATCAATGTGCATCCCCATTTCTCCCATTCACCTTTGTACTTCTCTAGACTTTGTTGGATGTTGTTACAACTTTCTTCAAGTGAGATACCCTTGCTTCATGATAAGTTGGAGGCTTCAAGCCCCTATCATATTCTCCAACAGATTTCAACATTTTTACAAAAAAAGGGCTTCTTACCAAATTAAATGGTAATGCATTGACAAATGTCTTGAATAACCTTAGCTCTATCCTTACACACTTCATTTATTGTCACTTGTTTGTCATCTTTAGATTGCCCTTCCTTTTGTTTTGCTAATTCCTCTAAATTGTTGATTTTCTCTTTACTTTTTGTTTTACTTGTTGCCACCAGCTTCGCAAATATTTCTTGTACATCATCCGGAACACTTGGATAAGGAATAACATTTTCCCTTGTTCCATGTATATGGTGCTTCATTCTAGCTATCCCACCCTAACAAATATGAGAGCAAAATTTATATTTTACTTGAAGCTTATTTGGGGGGACATTTTCACAATATTCCCATGTAATATCAGTTGTTTTTTTCTATGTTTGAGTCATTCTTCAACACCTAAATGAAACACACACACAAAAAAAAACTTATTCCACCTAAACCAAGTAAACAACTACACACTAGCCAACAATAAAAATTCTATTTAGAATTTAATTAATGAAAGTGAACAATGCGTGCATGGCTTGACCTTGTTGTCAATTCACAATTAATCTTGTGAAAAGATTATTTTGTTTATATATCGTGAGTGAATTTGTTTAAATTAAGTGAATTTAAAATACAATTGTTATATTTATAAGTAATTTTAAAAAAATAAATTTTTATTTGATGTAATTTTGAAAAGTTTATAAATTAAAAATTATTATTAATTTATTTAGCTATGATAATCATAATCGTATAAAATTACAACTATTTTGTGTAAGATTGCATTAGCTATGATAGTAAAATTACAACTATTTTGTGCAATATTCAACATTATCTCCATTAACAAATATTTGTTATGCTATAAATACTTTTTATGACAAAATTAAAAAAAAATATACAGAAGCACCAATTCTTCAGAACCCAAGACTGTGAGAAGCAAAACAAAATACTATAAAAGTATAAATACTTTTTATACTATAAAATACTTTTTAATTTCATTACCAATTCTTCAGCATCCAAAACAACAATGAGAGACCATGAGAAGCAGAAACATGACTTACAGAAAAGTGAGAAGCAAAGATGGTGAGAAACGCAGAGGCAAGTTTGAGTCGCGACCTTGACGCGAATATGCAAAAGTGAAGCTCGACCTCGATGTGAGCTAGTGCAATCTCGAAGCGAGCAGAAGGCCGACCTCGACTCGAACGGAAAGGTGACGATGACGCGAACAGAAGGGCGACGGTGACGCGACCTTGACGCGAGCAAAAGGCAATGGCGACACGAACTAGTGTGATGGCTACACAACTGGTGCGATGGTGACACGAAGTAGATGCACGAACGTCAAGCATAGATAGTAGTTTCGAAGGAGAAAGAGCTTTGTTTATATCAATGAAACATGTTTGAGCTTAAGAGGTAAGCTTTTCATCACCTTTCTACCTTCCTAACCACCATATTTGGCAAAAAAGGGGGGAAAATAAACGTTTTCAGCTCCGGGTCGCCTGACCCGACCCGGTTTGAAACATGTCGAGAACTCAGGTCTGAATCGTGCGATTCTCCCTGAAATCACGATTCAAGTGATTTGCTGCTAATTCACACAATTCACGGCCGATTCGCACCAAAAAGCGAGATGACTGCCGATACACATCGTTCACCCTCTGAATCGTGTCAAATTACATGTATTATATCTAGATACATGTGATTCTAATAACACTGTTTGTAATGGTTTCAACCTAAGTAAAAAGGTTTTACATTGGTAGTGTAAAAAAATGAGTTTAATACTTATGCATGGGTAGTAAAAGAATTTGAGTTTAATACTTATGTATGGGTAGGATAAAAGAATTTTGTGGTAGTTACTTATTGATCTTTTGAGATTTAGTGTAATCACAAATATTTTCTTTATTTTTTTAAACAAACTTACATTTATGTTATAGTTGTATCCATCCTTTCAAAATAGTTTAATAGCATACATAATATATTTCTCATGTATTTCTAAAGTTTTGTACAATATTACATATCTATCTCCTAAGTATTGTATGTTATCATGTACTTTTTATATTTTTCAAACTTTACCAGAGAAACTTTTCTAACCTTTATTGTTGCATTATTATGAAGTTTGAAAAAAATTATTCATATCATATTTACATGAAATAAAATGTCATGATAAAAAAAGGTGTAATATTATACATAAATTTATTATATAAGTATTCCTAAATGGTGTGGTATCATACACAAATTTTTTACACACGTATCCTTTAATTTTTGTATGTTATTACATATGTGTCTTCTAAATTTTGTATGATATTACATATGTACCTAATAAGTATTACATACTATTAACTTCCTATGTTTTTAAACTTTACGGTTAACATTCATTTAACCTCCATTGTTGCACTATTACAAAAATTAAAAAAATGTATTCATATCACGTTTATACGAAATAAAATTTAATAATACAAAAAGAGGTATGTATAGTTTGAAAAAGAGAAGATACAACTATAATGAGTGCGTAAATGTAAGGGAGTCTGTGTAATTAAAAAAAAGTGTATTTGTAATTATACTTAGCTTGAGAGAAGTGTATATGTAATTATCAGTTTTATATTGACATTCATTTAAAATATTTTATTTATGATTTTTAAAAGGTATTAATTAATAAATTTGACAAACTTAAAAGTTATGAATGAATGAAATATAAAACATTTTACACGAGCAAATAAGGGTTTTTCTCAAAAAGTTTTGCATCGGTAAAAATGTTTTACAATTAGTCAAATAAAGAAAATAAGGAAGTGTTCCTTAGAGAGAGTCTGCTCTCATGGTCTAATTGTATTGTATAGCGTCTCCAACAAGTTCTTGCTTGCATAAGCAGTCCCCTTTCTCGTTTCATATGATAAATTACTAAATTAGAAAGAGTTTAATAAAAAAAGACTTATGCATTGTTAGTGTAAAAAAAGACTTATATTATTAAAATGCTATAATCATTTTAAATACTTTATTATTGAACTAATAGTTAATGATATTCTTTCTTTTAAATGTTAATTACGTCATCACTTAGGCCCCATTTAGAAGAGCTTATAGTATAAGAGTGTAGTCAATAAAAACTTCTTATATAAGATCTTATAGTATAAGCTCTTAAATTCAATAAGCTATTTGTGTTTAAATATACAAATTTAAAAGCACTTATATAAAACGAAGTGTTATATATATATATATATATATATATATATATATATATATATATATATATATATATATATATATATCTTAATAGTTGAGATCAACCACATTTTTCTTTTTTTTTCTTTTTTTCAATATTTATTATTTCTCACTTTTTTTTCTCTCTCCTCTCTTAATGGTTGAAATTTTTTGGATATTCTTTCCTCTCCTTTCTTAATGGCTACAATTTGCTCCTTTTACTCATATATAAATTTGACTTTCTCACTAGATATGTTATATATATATATATATATATAAAGAGAGGGAAGGGGGGGGAGAGAAAGCAAGGGGGAGAGAGAA
This sequence comes from Psophocarpus tetragonolobus, assembly GCA_037954015.1. NCBI lineage: Eukaryota > Viridiplantae > Streptophyta > Magnoliopsida > Fabales > Fabaceae > Psophocarpus > Psophocarpus tetragonolobus. The sequence goes on along the minus strand of CM075688.1, from coordinate 38,524,984 downwards.
AGGGAGAAGGTGGGAGAGAAAGGGAGACTCAGAAACAAGTTTCAATTATGAGAGAGATAAAAAATGTGAAAGGTAGGAGTAAACGAAAGTGCGAATTTTCAATAAGCTTAAAACAACTTTTCTTAAAAAGTTACTTTGGATAACCTGTTCAAATAAGTTTAAAATAACTTATATATCCTATATAAGTGTTTTTATAAATTTATCCAAAGACTTTTATAAGTACTTATATGATTAGATAAACTCAAATAAGTTCTAAATACGTTATTCCAAATAAGACCTTAATATTGGGTACCTAACAGAGATGTTTTAAACAAACATAAATTTTGAGGATTAAAATAAAATTTCTTAAAGAATTAAAATAAAAATTTATAAAGGAATAAAATAAAAATGTAAGAATTTTTCAAAGCTTAAAAAAATTATTGAGCTAAATCAAAATTAGCACATTTATAAGGATTAAAAAAAGTTATAGGAATTAAAAAACAAAACCTAACTTATTTGCAAGGACAAAAAAATGAGTAACAATTTAAATATTTAATACTATGTTAATATTTTATACTAATTAAATTTATTTTAATTGATATCATATTAATAATTATAAGAGGTATTTACGAATGCATCCCTCAGATTTAGTATAATTACAAATGCGCATCCTCCTTTTTTTAAATTACACAAACTTCTTATACTTTTACATACTCAGTATAGTTATAGTCTCATTCTAGAACAGCGTAATATCATACATAAATTTATTACACATGTACCCCTAAGTTTTATATGATATTATAATGTACTACATAAATTTTGTATGATATTACATGCATCTTCTATATTGTTTGAACTTTATCACCGACATTCATCTCATCTCCATTGTTGCATTTTTATGAAGATTAAAAAAATAATTATATCATGTTCACATGAAATAAAATATAATAATACAAAAATAAATGATTGTCTGTGTATTTTGAAAAGGAAGGAGTACAATTGTAATAAGTATATAAAAGTAAGGAGAATTTGCATAGTTTTAAAAAAAAGGAGGGATACATATGTAATTATACTAAACTTGAGGGGTATATTTGTAATAGAAAAATTATAAAGTAATAAAAAATTAAAAACCTTAAATAAGATTTTTTTCCACTTAAATAATATATCTTGAGCAAGATTTTGTTTCCTATAAATAATATTTGTAGTTTTCATTATAACTAAAATTATTTAAATTGATAATAGTATAAAGTAAGATAGAAATGAATGATATTGAGTAAATTTTATGTTATAATATGTGTATTTATATTATAATTAAAGTTTTTTAATTCATAATATTATTTGCTAATTATATTTAAATTATTATTAGTATAAATATTTCAATAAAAATTATAAAATGATTACATTAAATTTTACAAATTAATTTTATTTAGAACAATTTTATTTCCTGTTTATAATATTTATAGGCTCAATACTTATTAAAACCATTTTAATTTATGCTATTATTCATTATGTATATTTAAATTATTTCTAATAAATTTTTTAATAAAAATAAATTATAAATTAATGAAAAACTAACAATGTTGACCATAATTTTATTTTATTAAATAATATTTGTAGTTTATCATAAATAAATGAAAAATTAATATTTAAATATAATAAAAAATATTATTTAAAATTTTTATTAGAAATTAAAAAAAAATCATAAAGTAATATAGAAATAGATTGTGTTGAGTAGGATTTCATCTGTCTAAAAATATTAGTAAGCTTTATACTAAATACAAGTATTTCAATTTATGTTATTATAACTAATTATCTTTTAATTTTTATTATAAATATTTCAACAAAAGTTTGAGTAATAAAAAAACTGATGGCCTCGAGCAAACTTTATTTTTCATAAATAATATTTGTAGTCTTAATCACAACTAAAAATATTTAACATAATAATATTATTAATTTAGTTTATTTATTATCTTATTATAAATATTTATAAAAAATAAATTAATTATTTTTAGTGGCATTTAATTTCTCAAAAATAATGTAGTGTTTGTTATAATCAAACATTTTAAATTTATAATATTATTGATTAATTATATTTAAACTTTTATTATAATTATTTTAACAAAAAAGATATAAAGTAATATAGAAATTAATGATATTGAATAAGGGAACAAAATCCTCTTTCTCAAATTGGTGTCTCACTCCTCCCCAACCAATCAATAAACGTTATGTCATTTAATGAACTATATAAAATATAAAAAATATTATTAAATTATGTGACTTTTATTGATGGGTTAAGTTAGAGAATGAGATACCAACTTAGAATAAAATATTTCATCCATTAAACAAGATGCTACTTTTTGTAAAAAATAATTTTATTTCCTATAATGATTAAACTATTTAAGTTATGATATTATTAGCTAATTAGATTTAAAGTGTTTTATTATAAACATTTCAATAAATTATAACGAAATTACATTGAATTATATAATTAATTGTTTCTAGCATTCTTTTTTAGGTCATAAATAATATTTGTAGTCTCTATAACTTATACTAACTATTCTTTTTTAATTTATGATATTATTAATCGATTGTGTTTAAACTTTTTCAGTATAAATTAATATAAAATTAATAGTCTTAACATAATTTTGTTTCTAGTAAATAGTAATTGTAGTATATACCATAATTAAACTATTTTAACTTATGATAATCAATAAATTATATACATAATTTTCAATATAAATATTTAAACAAAATTAACAATAAAGTAAGATAGAAATTAATATTCTTAAACAGACTATGCTTTTCAATAAATAAAAATTGTAGTCTTTATCCTAACTAAATAAAAAAGAAAAAAATCAAGAAAGGAAAAAAATTGAAAATAAAAATATAAAAAAAGATATGTGTCACAAGGGTAAATTGATCTTCAACATACAAATAAAATATATAAAATAAAAGACTAGAAATGTCTTAACTTTTTGAATAAAAAAAGATAATAAATAAAAATAAGAATTCAAGAAAAAATTAAGAATAAAAAATAACATAAAAATAAAAGTATTTGTAACATCTATATTAACTAAAATGTTTAATTTATGACTTTATCATCTAATTATATTTAAATTTTTTGGTATAAATAATAAAATAAAATTATAAATTAATATATAAAGTAACGATCTTGGATATAATTTTTCTCTCAAATAGTACTGGTAGTTACTATTTTAATTTATTTTATTATTAACTAACGAAAAGAAGCATTAGAAGTATAATAAATAAAATTTAAATAAAAAATGAAAGAAAAAGAAAATTAAAAATTTTTAAAATAAAAAAGAAAAATTAAGACAGAAAAACCTGAAAAGACAAAAAATATATAAAAAGACATGTCTCACTTATTTACAAAGAGTAAATTGATCTTTAACATGTTAATAAAATATATTTAAAAAAAAGAATTAGGAAAATAAAAAATCAATTAATGCAATTTAATTGAACATGTTTTTGTTAAAATAATTTTAAATGATTTTTTAATATGCAAAAATATATTTAGTAAATTAATTTAACATATTCATAAAATATATTAAAAATAAAGGAATAAAAAAGGAAGAAAAAAGAATTGTATAAAAGCAAATAGATAAGTGGAATGTCAAAAGAATAAAATGATAATTTAAATAACCTAAATAATTTATACGTGTATATATATATATATATATATATAAAAATAAAGAGTTTAATTAGTATGTAAAAAAGTTTTATGCTGATATTTAATCACAATTTTTTATTTATTTAACTTTTAAAGTATTAATCGATAAAATGTTGTGATTTTTACTATAAGTATAAAAATTTTTACACCAATAATACATACTAATTAAATTCATATATAAAATGGATATAATAGTAAAAAAATGATAAAAAAACAATTACATCCTTTTGGAGACTTAACAAAACAGACAAATACCCCATGAAAAATGATAACCATCTTTCAATGGTTCCATTCCTTATAGGTGTGGGAAATTCAACACCCAAAGGTTTAAGAAGCTACAATGTGTACCCACACATGTTTAGTTTCCGAGTCTTTTATGAGTTCTGAGGGAATTGTAAATAAATCTCTCTTTCTTTCTTACGTAATTTTTTTATTAAAATATATACTTATTTTTGCTAAAATCTATACTTTTGCAAATCTGTAAAGTTTCAACTTGTGAGTATAGATGCTCTCACCAACTTATTACATTATCGATTCATTTATATTTTCATTATAATTAGGAAAATGATTTTTTTTTAAAAAATAGTATTAGTCATACAATCCTACCATTCTACTATATCAAAACCAAGAAATAATATTATAAATCATACTTTTCTAGTCAATTTGCTCATATATTATTTTCTATTATTCAATTTACATCACTTTAGAAACATGTATACATAAAAATATTTATATAACCACCAAGTGCAAAGATCAAGAAGAGGATTATTTCAGCTTAACTAGAAGTCTCGAGTTCAAGTCCTAGACTCCTAGGTATGTAATTACATTAAATATTTGGAGGAAGAGTTTCTTGCTTATAGTGGTCTTTTAAGGCTCGAACATGATTATCTCCTATGAAAGATAATGTAATTAGACAAAAAATATACAAGTATCTATAATGTCTCCTCACTATTTTTTTTTAAAGAAAATGTTACCTATTCATAAAATAAATAAAAATACACATAATATGTGTTAAGTTCAGAATGCATATGCGACTAAACGATCTTATACATACCCTAATAGTTTTGATGATAACAAATAAGATTAAGCTTGATTATTTAACATTTATATTGAAAAATACACAAATAATGAATATGTTTTATACAAGGCTTAATAAGCGTAAAATCAACTATATAACATAAGTAAGATGCACACATAAAACAATTACAAAGTACTTGTTAAGTGTAAGAAGTGTTTATACATTAAGAAAAAATGCATTGAAAACCATCTTATAAAATAGATAGAAGTATTTTATGCTAAGATAAGACTGTCTGATTCATCAAACATTAAAAGCTTCTTTATGATGTGAGCATGAGAATCTTCCATGTGGTAAAAATCTTCTTGATGTGGCCTAAGTTCCATGCCTTTGATCTACTTCCTTGAAGAAGTTGTGAAGGTTGAAATGGAAGGTGGAAGAGGAAGAAATGGAAGGGAATAAGCATCACATGTGAAGATAGCAAAAAGAGCTGGGGGGGTTAGCAATAATGCTTTGTGTTTGAGTAGGGGTGTGGATCTAAAAAGAGGGGTGTGATGCAAGCAATGCTCCACATGCCACTTTTAGTAGATTTTAACTGACTTCACATAGTTCACATGATGACGAATGACTAAAATAAAAGACAATGACCCAAATACAATGGTCAAAAGAGAAAGGGTTAACTATAGGAGTTAACCCACTAAAATGTCAAAACAACTACTCCGAAATATTTACAAGATAAAATGGAAAAGAGACTAGACTTTAATGATCTTCAAGCCCACTATGAGCTTTGACCTCTCATTTTCATGCCTAGTCATCTCCTCCTTTATCCTTTTTGCCATGACCCTAGTGATGGGATAGGCAGGATTGCATCACTTCTAATAGTTATAAAGAAAATTCTTATCCTTATATTAATTTATATATAGAATATTTTATGTGCACTAACTTCTCTACAAAATGTCACAATCATAGCACACAATCAAAGACTACATCTTATAAAAAAAAAGCATCTCACATTTCTTAGATGATCCCACCTTTTGGGATATGTTGTGAAAAAATCAAAGTTTAAATTCTTTCATAAGTACAAGTTTGGCAGTAGAGCAATTAAAAAGAAGTCAAACATGACATGAAATTCGAAGAAGGTAACTTAGTTTATGCATTGTTGTTAATTTCACAAAAAGGTGAACCTGCATGATGTGATAGCTCGAAGCCTCTTCACAATGACTTCACGTGTCCAATCTCTCTATAAAGGACACCTCATGCATGAAGAACCACAATGAATATTGTTAATATTATTCTATGAGTCAAAGTTTTCACTCTACCTTATTCTTTCTAAGATCAAGACCAAACATTTAGTTTAAGTGATTAGACCGTCTAGTGTAACAATGTTCTAGAGTGAGCTGAACTATTGTATATCCTTCACTTTGTGAAATTATTTCTTTTGAATTTTTGAGCGAATTTGTATATCCTTTCTTAGAGAACTTTCTTTTGTAAAAAGCTTTCATTTAACAATTTGGTTGGAAATTTACAGTGACTATGTTAAAGAACTCTCTTTTGTTAAACTTAGGAAAAGTTTAAGGGTAAAACTAGGATTGGTTAAGAATACTCATTGTAAGCCAAAAGTAGCATTAAAAATACTTGTTTTATTTCAATTTGAAATAGTAGAACCCTTCAAGAAGTTCTTGGAAGAGAATTATGTTAGACTTAAGCACATATTCTCACAAACATACATGGCTTATGATGTAAACTAAACTTAGAACTTTATATGCATGTGATGTTGATAAACACTTGTAAAAATAGTTTGGAATACATGCACTTAACGTGTAACACCCTCAAAATTACAACTTATTCATATGTTAATTCTCTATGAATAATTCTTTGTGATTAAATTATTTATAGTAGTTACTTGTAGAATACTCATTTTGTAACATTGTATATCTATTTTTGATTATAATGTTTGTCTATAATTGATTGTAAAAAATATTAAAATTAGTGATAAATTGTCCATGATTTTTTATTAATAGAGATTAATATAAATCACATAATTTAGTGTTGATATGTTATAAAACTACATGTGTTTAAATTAATCCTTAAAGCTAGCTAAATTTTATCTTACACTATTTTAATTACACAATGTAAAATTATACTACGTAAACTAAATCTAGATTCCTATCTACTCTATAATTTCATAACTCACATTAAATCACACTAAGACACCTAATGCCCATCCATACCCACATAACACTCACAATCGCTGTTCTATCACTAACACCTAACACTCTAGTCACCTCATACACTCATTTTCTCTCATTTGTCTGCTTCTTCAAGTACACACATCTTGCTCCATTATAACAAAACACCTTACCTCACTCACCACTTACACTTCACTCAATAGAAAATCAATTTATCTCACTCTACTTTTCTTCCTCAAATCTTTTCTCAAGAATGGGGAAGAAAATGAAACTTGGAGAGAATTTATTTTGCATGCAAGAGCTTTCAAAATTTAACAAGTGTTTTCACTTCCTAGTCTCAATTTGACTTTTCTTTAATTGAAAATCTAACCAGGTGAGGGTTTCCTCTTGATTAGCTTCTTCATTGATTTTTTTTGGGATCTCAACAATGTAATTGCATGTTTTGTGTCCGTTAGGTGTTGAAAACAAATGCATGTTGAATTTATTGGATAAATTATTGGTGTACCTTGTTACGTTAAGTTCATGTTTTTGTAATTTTTTTCTTTATTCTTTTGACTCTTTTGAAATTTGAGAATGTTGTATTTATAAAGGATACTATAAAAAAATTTTGAAGATTTTTAAGACATGTTTTCAACACTAAATTTGGGTCCATTTTGATTATGTTCTCATTTTAGTTTTAGTTTTTCTAGATAAACTACAATGTTTTGGTTACATTGGATTTTAATGAAATTTGTTTTAAACTCTTAGTTGAAACGAAACAACTTATATGTTGCACACTTGGTAGTATGTGATGCGTAAAATATGACCGTTTAAGAGCAAGCATACTACGCAATAGTAACAATGGACCTAAGTTCCGGATATTATACTCAAAGGACTATATCTAGTTCTTAAATAAATTAATTATGAGAAAAAAGTAATAGTACATGAAAACAATGATGTAGTATTTATGTGCTGATAAACAGAGAATGAGAGTAATAAGTTTGAAATCCAATGGATTAAGACTTAGGATTGTGATTTTCATTACAATGTTTTTGTCCTCTATTTACTAAACAATCTCATTCTTTGTTATTCATTGATCACCAATATTTTATCAAATTTTTTTATGATGAATTTGGTCATTGACAACACACTGTAACTCTAATTTGGTCAATTATATTGGAACAAATCTAGTTGATTCATAGTTCAATAATCAATGGTCATGAATATTTAAACAATTAAGATATTAACAAATAAAATAGTGAAAATGACGCAATCACCAAATGACATTGAATAATATGCAAAGTACAAAGGAGAATCAGTAAAATTTTACATAAAAAGGAGAATTAGCGAGACATGGACAATAAAAATCCAAACATCCCCTAAATTACACAATGCATTAATGATAAAAGAAAGAATTACTGATACAGAACATTGTGAATCGACTCAATCCAAAGTTTTCTTCCTGTTCCTCGTCTCTAGGTCAAAAATCTAATTCTTTGTCCAAACCAAAGTGAGTCTCCTTTTGTTTCTCATCTTCTAGTATTTATAGGAAGGATTTGGGTTTTGTAGCACACGTGTGTTGTAATGGAGCACAATCATGTTGACCCCGATCTTCAATAATTGCTCTAAAAAGGCTCGATTTTGTCTTTTTTTCATCCTATTTCTTAAGTATCTGCCAAAAGTGAGAATAAACAATAAAATGTGAGGTTTGTCAACAAATATGCAATATTTTCACCTTCAAATAGGTATTAAACATGATAAAAATACAGGTCAAAATTCAATTTTTTAATATGATCTAAAGTAAGGGAGATCAAGTACATGTAAAATGCTTTTGTAAGTGATTATATGTGTGTTGTGGTTTATTTTCAATTGCAAAACCTTTTGAATATTGATATGCATTATTTATACTAGTTACTTGTAAAAAATCAAATATGAGTTCTTATGTTGTACAAAAATTTGTTGTAACGAGGATAGATGACTTTTAGATAAGTATGTGTGTGCCTCGATATGTGGTGGACTACAAGAAGAACAATTGGATATGTGGATGACATATTCCTCATCTATCAACGTGTGATGTTAATGAAGTCAAAGTAAGACTCAGGCTAATTCATCAATGCATTACCATGTGCAACAGATTCCATGATGATTTAAAATCAGTGAGGATTGTGTTGAGGAGTCAGTCCTAAGAATATGGATAGCCATAGTTAATACCCGAGAGATGATTGTAAGATCTTTGGTCTTAGAGGGTGTGGCACTGAGTTATGAAATATGAGCACATAATTGACTTGGAAATTCAAACAAAAATGAGTCATTATTAATTGGTGAGAGCCTACCATTATACTATGGTGTCTTCCTTACAATAATTCTACTAAAATATGTAAGACAATAAGTTTATGGAGTTCTGCGGGTAACTAGTTAGTAGAAATGAAGAAGGAAATTAGCAACTAAAATAACTAAGTTTGCTAGTGAGCTTGTTAATGACCATATCATAGTGGTTAAGATGTTTGTAACTTTATTAAAAGTCTTCCTATGAATTGTTTGAGGAATCTGCAAGATTAACCTTGCGTTATTTTATGTGTTAGAGGATGGGAAATTGACATTCCATCTTGAGGATGAGGACATCTAGATGTGACATATACTCGATATAACCAAATGCATGTATTACTCCCTCGAGTATCCCTACTATTCATAGACACTTATTGGCTCTTTTCTCTCTTTTTTAGTGTAGTTTTGCATACAGTTTTGTTAAGCTACTAAAGTCTAAACAACCAAATGAACTCTAAAATACTCAGGTGGTTTTTATGAGAACAAATAAGAGTAAGCTTGATTATCTAATGTTTATCTTAGAATATGTATACAAATAATTAATAAATATAAATATCAGAAGATACATGCATAAAAGGCTCAAGGCAATTTAAGTGTTTACAAGAAAATGTTTATTTATATACAGACATAATCTATAAATAACATAAAAAATTCGTAGGTAATATAGATTTATTAACAAATTATCTACAAATAAATATCTATGGGTAATGACCTTGTCAGTCAAAATTACTTACAGATTCTAGATGTTTGTTGATAATTTATCTACTGATATTTGCGTAGATAAAAGTAGTTTGATTACCTACATCTATATCTAAGTAATTTATCTACTGACAAATCCATGGATAATGATAACGTCTTTTTTTTTAAATAACTTCTATTTACATGTAAATTACACAATTTATTTTTTTCGATAAATTATCAATAATTTGAAATATTCATAATTTCAAATGAAACATAAATAAGCCTTCAAATGTGTCATAGCTATTAAAATATAAATTCAACATAGTTAAATAGTCCTAATATAAAATAAAAAATACTAAGTTTGGTCACATACATATTAAATAAAAGTATAAATAGTCTATTTTGGTTCCTACAAATAAAATTACTCATATCCTAATAATTTGAGTAAATAGGAGAATAATTGTTTTGTTGTTGATCATCCTGTTGTATTGTTGGTCATCCTGTAATTGTTGCTGCTGGTCATCTTGTTCTTACGATTGATCATCTAGTTATTGTTGTTGCTGTTAGAGATCTTGCTAAAACATCTCTCAGGCATTATAATGGGTTAGATATAAATAATAAGATTAGTAAATACGTATAAGTATGTTAATATTAACATTGATTAACCCTAAAAAGACTTATTAATCCAACTTTCTCTTACTTCAATAAGCAATGAACAAGGACGGAAACTTTAATTTAAAAGATAAGTTGGCTAGATTTGTTTTAACTTAGTAATATTTTCAGGTGATGACTTTAAGTGGAAGTAAAAATTTAAATTTTTGTCATTGAGGGAGAGAGAGAGCTCAACAACAAAGTTATAAGTAGATTGCGGATGGAAGTCAAATGCAAAAAATTTTTAGAAGGAAGGCTTGTAATTTGTAGGAGAAAAAATAGCATTTTTTATAAAAATATGAAAACTTCATTTTACATGTGAAGGAAAACAAGTTTCTCCCATGAGTTAAGCTTTAATATGTAATAAATATAAAAGATATAAGGTTTAATTAAGTTTTTAATCTTTGAAATATAACTAAATTTCACTTTTAATAGTTGAAAATAAAAAATAATTCTTTTACATCCCTAAATTTAGTCAAAATTAATCCCTTAAAACATGATAGACATTAAATATATAGGTTTTATAAGTGAAGTAATTGTTATTGACTTTTAAGTGAATGAATAATTTTTAAAAATATGAGCAGATCGCATAAAGCATTAAAAACAAGAGAAAACGAAAAGAAAATAAGTAAAAAAGCTAGAAGAATGACTTAATTGATGTTTATCAATTAAGTGATTAGTCATTTTTAGCGTCGACTATACATTTTCACTTATTTCATGTATTTGAGAACTTCTCAATGAAATTAATTAAACATCAAGAATAACTAGGTACAGAGTATGTGTGTGCAGTCGAATGTTTGGTTTGAATATAAAAAACTGGGGCAATGAATTGAGAACCTTTATGATGCTTGTCACTCGTCAACCAGCTAGGAAAAAGTCAAATAATACCTCATTTTCAAGAAGAAGAAAGAATGTTAACAAAAAGTTTCTCTCTTATGTAAATTTTTCTATTGTTGTTCAGCTAAGCACAAATTTTTCTATTGTTGATAGATCAATAGAAAATTCTTCCAGGAACTATGAAATTCCATTAGAAGTAATTGACTAAAAAATAAAATACTGGTGGGTTGAAATGAATTTGAAGTGAGAAATAAAAACATTGATCTTCAATATTAAAATGATTACAAATTTCTGACTAATGAAAAAATTTCATTATAACATGTGGGGTGTGATTTAAAATTAACAGATTAGTTCCCACATGAACAAATTGTGTTTTAATGTGATAATCAACTTTAATAAGTTACATGACACATTACTATTAAATTTTTTTATGTAAGGCAAAAATTTTATTGAAGAAATCAAAATGAAAAAGCACAAAAAATATATTCGTCATTAAAATACAAAGCATGAAAACAAGAGAAATAAGGTCTCAGCGTGGAAGTGAGATGTCATATGCTCGGTATGCGAACAAAACAAAACAATGAACCTAACTAGTTTACAAACTAGTTTGACAAGAACCTATCTATATTTTAAAAAATAATTTAGTTATATTTTATTATATCAGGTTGAAATAATGTGAATTCATGAGTCATATAAGAATATTTTTTGTAATCCGAAAGTAACAATAATAATATTTATATTATATCATGTTGAAATAGTTAAATCTTTCAAGAGGTGTTTGAAAAAGATGGCTCATAACTCAAGTTAAGAGTGAACTAGTATAAGTAAAAAAAAAAACTCTTTACAAAAAGTTGGTTTTTTTACTTTGGGTTGAATTTGTGTTTTCCAACTACGCACATATATTTATATACTTAATTAGACTCATTTATGTTTGTATATCTAAAACATTTTATTTGAGTTTGTTTAATAGATTCATCTTTCTTAAAGGTTCTCTTAAAGCTTTTTATGAAAGTATTTTCAAAAAGGAATTATGAAAATCTTCTTGTAGCTTTATTCAACCTTACCTTTTAGAGTTATCTTTATATTGTTATGTGTTAGAATGATTGCTGTAAGTCTAGGTTTCCTTTGTATTTATAGGAATGACTGGATCTCGATTCAAACTTTTGCTTATACAATTTAATGGTCGTATTTCATCACTATATTTTGAGTACCTTGTGTTGTATTAGAGCAACTTTATGTTATGTATTCAGGTTAGTGCTATTTACGTAATGAAACTAGTTTATATACACACTTCTGCAAATATAGTTTTTCCGCATTTACAATAAAGAACAATGTTAGTAAAAAGTTAATTTTATGGGGAATTACTATATGGTTTTTTTAAGAGGTTTTAGTAACTTTCAACATGGATAAGTCTGCAGTGTTGGAGATTTTCTTTAAAAAATGCAAAGAAGTCAAAATATAGTTTTGTGCAATTTTCTAGTTTTGATGATGAACAATAATTTTTCTGAGTTGAATGTTATAGCTTATATTGCATGAATGTGTGTGAATCATATCATGTATCCATATAAGTAGTTTTATCTTACTGCAAATTAGCTAAGTATATCCTTGATCTTGATTCATTCTAAGCATTCATTAAGTCATATATGAATGAGATTATTGGCCCCCAAAAAGTTTTGGAAAATCTAGTAAATCTCATTGATGTTGCAACTTGAAAGTTAGTAATTGCTTTATGAAGTTATTTAATGGGTTGAGAGACATTGCTGCTGTTTTAATATGATAAATTCCCTCATAATCGATTATCTATCTCATTTAATTGATTAATCATTTAACTTAGTCGATTAAATTGGTCTTGTTGCACTTGATCACGTTGTAGAACATTTTAATCAATTAGCAACTTAACTTAATCGATTAAATTGCTTGAACTGCATTTGAGCTTGAACTTAAAACATTTTAATCGATTAAAACTAGTTTTAATATATTAAAACAAAGCTTTGAAATTTTTGTATTAAAGACTTTTGTTTCAAAACTTAAAAACAAAGCTTTGAAATTTTTGTATTAAAGACTTTTGTTTCAAAACTTAAAATAACGATTACACATTTTCAAAAATCAATCTGAGATCACAGTTTTGAGAATCCAGAGAAAAGAATAAGCTCTCTAAACATGTTACAACAAGTCAAGTCAAGATCTAGTAAAGAATCATTAAGAACACAAGATATGCATTAATTTCTTTGATATTGTCATGATATAACCTGTGCTGCAACAACTTTTTGTTCAAGATTATCAAGTGATATCGTTCTTTTATTTTTTTATTTTTGTGTATTGATTTTCAAAAATCAACTAGGTAGGTTTCCTAGGTTCATGCATAGGTATTGCATGTGGTAGAATCATTCTCTTGATAGGTGTTCAAGGTGTGCAAGTGTACGTTTCATTTGCATGTGAGTTTTTATGTAAAACTCTTATTGATTTTAGTGTTGGGTTCAATCCAAAGTAGTTTCTTGTGCTTTGAACCACTGGATGTATCATGGGTTGGGTGAATCAGTATAATCGTTTTGTGTTTCTTGTTCTTCCCTCTATCATATCTTTCTTTACTTTGTTATATCGCCTCCCTTATCATTAGAAATCTGATTTTGGTGATAAATCTTAATTTGATCTAATATGAATTTGTTATGTGCAGTTTTACATGTTATATAAATAAAGATATGTCTTTCTAATAACTCAAAATATTGCTGAAAGAATTTGGTTTAAACACTATTTCTTTAAAATTATTTCAAAATCTGTTTTCACTTAAAAAGTAGAAAAATATTCTCAACATACAATTCACCCCCGTCTTGTATGGTTGTTTGGAGTCATTTAAACATTCTCATGCATAGGTGCATGAAGAAACCCTAGTCTTGTAAGGACACCTTACTCCATAGGATTAACAAGAGTCATTTAGAGATTTCAAGTTGGGGAAGCCCCAAGGTTTCATGGCCTTCTTGGTCAACTTAACAACTTTAACATGATATATGGTGCATGAGATATACAAAACAATAACAAATTTAGACACTTACAATAGTCCTATATGAACTCAGGTTACGTATAAATCTCTACACATTACCACGATATCACTTGATCTATCTCTTGAGCATATATATATATATATATATATATATGTTTGTATATAATCATAACATTATAATTTTAACGTAAGCATCTAATGTAATAATCACAACAATATCATAATACATAATTTTCAACCATTACATTAAATAGACATTTATATGCCTGCAAAAAAATACAAGAAAGAGTTGAATTGAGTTTTTTAAAATTTTTGCAAAATAAGATAGTATGCTAAAAAATATATAAGATTTTTTTAAAAAATCATAAGATGTAGTTTGATCAAAATAAATTTACAACCATTTTTTTAATCCAACTCACTATTCAAGATTAGTAAAAAACAAATAAGACACATAATTTGTATACTAGTTAATCTCAATCCCAGACTATATCTAGTTTCTTAACAACCACAAAGGTTCCACTATCTTCTCACATGATACAAGTGATGGAAATAAAAGGAAACCTTAAATCAATAGATACAAGATTATAGAATGTATAGAGAATTAAATATAAAAAGATAGAGGAAAGAGAATTTGTGTACCTCAAATATATTGAATTGAAGTTCTTGATTTTCAAGAACAAAAACCCTATGAATGATTATTGTAGAGATATGAGTTCAATAAGAACTCTTGAGGATTTTACTACCTATTTTCTAGGGGATTATTTTAGAGAATGTGTATTGTTGTTGTAATTTGCTTAATGGGATGACAAATTTATAATCCCCCAGGGTAGGCAGAGACCTCTCAAATGGGCTTTTTATGATTGACTCAACCCATCAAAGAGTCAATCTTACTATAATCCCATTCAAATAATCATAAAGATATTATAAGATATGATTATCACCATATATTAAATTGCCAGATAATGATAAAATATAATTGATTAATACCAATCCACTATTATTTCCAACATTCTCCCACTTGGATGGTATTAATCAATAATACAAAGATAAATCATTAAGCTAGAATGACAACTATAGACAAATCTTATATTAGACAATGAGAAATTTGAGCTACAAAATAATATCCGTTAGGGATATATATCATGCACATTAACAAATATTTCTCATAAAGTATATAGAATAATGTAGTTCAATAAAATGATACTACATGGTCTCAAACATCCAAAAATGCTAAGAGATATGATACTAAAATGATATTACTTCACACATATCTCATAACAGTTTTAGACTCCCACTGATCTAAGACATCAAAACTTAACCAAACCATATGAGTTATAAAACTCCAAAGTTAAGTATTTGATCAGTGAATAAAAAAAGTGTTTAATTAATATAATTTTTTTTACTTGAGTCCGAAAAATTATATAGGTGAGAAAGCATAATTTACATGCATCTAATTATTCATAATAGCCTAATAACATATGTAATTACATATAGGCTACATAAATGCTCTATAATATTTGACATTTAACTAATCCGAGTTTCAAAAATGAGTGACTATGTAAGAATCCAAAGATAAGTAGGAAATCCATAAATTCCCTACTAAAACCCCATAGACACCTAGTTTATATAAAATGACACTCAGATTATTATGGTTACAAAATGTCAATTGAGCAAACACTTAGATAATTGGTCCAAACAAAAAAAAATTCATAAGTACTTCAATAGTGCAAATTGTACTCAATAGAAGTACTATCATAATAAGAATTTTTTTACAAAGTAGAAAATCATACCCAATAGGAGTATTGTATCTACAATATACTTATAGAATTTTGACCAAACAAAATGTGAAATTTTGGGTAAAGAAATGCACAATACTTAATTTCATACCAAAAGAATTAATGTGCAATGCCCAACAAAATGCTCTTAACATCCATTAAAGATGTCTATTAAGATACAATGAATTATGTATCTCAATTAAAATAGGACAAAAATAAATAGTCAAGTCCTATAAAGTATGTCATATCATAATTAAATGTGCACACGATTATATGACAATAAAAAATATATAAGTTTCGAGAGATAATACAAGATTATATATACTCCCACTTATCCTTAATATACAAAAAAATATTAGGATTATCATTAGGGTACACTAGTATTAAAAGTTCTAGTGATAGTGAGATGATGACTTTATAAGATAATAATAAAAGTGAATTAAAATTCACTATTATTCTACTTAAGGAATTAGAAAGTAGTAGAATAACAAATAATTAATGAGAGAAGTGGTTAAAATAACAAGAATGTGAAACCTACAAATTCATCCATAAGAATAAATAATTCTCACAAATGGTTTCATAATTAACCACATATTAATCAATCTTTACAAAAATATTGACCCCTATGAGGATCTTGAAAAAATAATTACATGAGTGAGAAAATGGATCACTTGATAATTTTACATAGAATATAAGATCATAAGAAAGTTCTCAAGTAATCATAAACAAAAATCAAGTGCTACAATAAACAATATTTACACACACTTGAGAATAAAACATAATTACACGCAGTGGAAGAATGAGACATATTCTTGCATATATTAAGGATATAATAATAAATAGTTTCTTACTCTCATCATAATTTATAATGGACATAGGTTTATTTATATATCCCAAAATAAAGCCTCTAGCTTTTACAAGAATACCATTAACAATATTATAAAATATGGTATGGAGAAATTAATCTCTTAAAATTTGGGATTCCTATATTGTCCTTACAAGAATTTCATACTAATATTGCAAATCAATAGAGAGTTTGTTATACAAAAAAACATTTTACCAGAGACCAATATAAAATCCTTAATATAGATCCCAACAATGTGATCACAAATAATGTGATAAGAAAAAATAATTTTATCAAGAACATTTGTTTTTGCACATGGATGATTAATTGGACATTTAAGGTAAAAATCTTATATCACGACAATTTATTTTATAAGATATTAATTAAAATTCTAATATACAAAATCCTTCCACTTGATAAAGAAAAAATAAGTTGACATAACAAAAAAATACCCAAAGGGCTAAATAAAATTCAACTATTTCTTTATCAATATATATATATATATATATATATATATATATATATATATATAGAGAGAGAGAGAGAGAGAGAGAGAGAGAAAATTTGCACCACAAAAATGCAACATTTTTTTTTTGTTTTGAAGGAAAAATGTCCAATTAAAAGTTATAAGTCATTATGGAACAAAAAGAATTAGAGTGTAAATTTTGGTTTCATGTAAATATAACTAAACATGATCAAATGAGGGAAATAAACTGAACATTACAAAAATAGGGAAACATTATGTAATTCTAAAAGTTCAGTTAAAAGAGAATCCCTAAGGAAATTACAATGCACTATAACTTATATCAATAAAATTCTAATACCGATAGGATATAAGAAAATCATTAACATAAGCCAAGAAAAGTACGTTGTATAACACCAAATTACATTAATAACAATACACCGATAGAGTATAGTTATCATCAATGCAATAAAAAAAATAATTATATCACAAAATTCACGTAAATGCATCCAAAATAATGAAATTATAATTATGTAAATGAAAAAAAAAGAAATTATGCATATTGTCCAGTAAATTTGCATAATTTTAATCATATACATTATATGACCAACATACAAAATTCACATTATTATACCATGATAGACAACTAATAATAATGCAAATTAATAAAGAAAATTATGCTCATAATAGAAGGACAATTAAGATTGTGCATAATTAATAAAATAACCTAAAATAAATTTATAAATGATAATTTAATATTAAAGAGAGTACAATATAATTGGAAATACAAATACTGTAAAGAATTATCACAATGAAAATAGGTCAAAAATTCAAGATTATAATAGTAAAAAAATTTAATTTAATCTTGAATTAATGAAATTTTTTTTATACTAAAAAATACCAATAATATAAAAATATTAAATAAATATGGTATTTTTGAAAAAATAAGAATATAAAAAATTAGCAACCACATTCAATGTTTCTGAGAATGAATTTAACACACGAATCATCATACATGATCGTATCAAAACGACAAAGTTCTCCCTTGACCAAATCACAAAAATATGGGTATAAAAATGAGTGCATGCAACCCCATTAAAACTTTCCAAAGTAAAGTTAATACAAATATATTATGTTGCCCACACAAATGACTCATATTGGTCAAACATAAAAAAAGGAAAACCATTAAGTAATTTTGAAAACAATTTACCCCATAATTATTTAAAAGAAAACTAGGTTTTAAAGGGGTAGCATTTAAAAAGAAGTTTCAATATATAATTTACCCATGTAAGAGTAAGAGAATGAAACTTTAACATGTTATTTTAACAACAAGTCGCGTAAGCCCTCATTTTTTTTATGAAAAAGATAATAGTGAACTATATTATAAAATTTCACTAATAACACAAAAAATCTTCAATTCAAATTTAATTTTCTAATAGAAAACAACTATAATTCTCTAATAGAAAACAACCATAATATGTATCTAATTTGGCTCTAATACCAATTGATGGAAATAAAAGGAAACTTTAAATCAATAGATACAAGATTATAGTATGTATAGAGAATTAAATATAAAAAGATAAAGGAAAGAGAATTTATGTACCTCAAATATATTGAATTGAAGTTCTTGATCTTCAAGAACAAAAACCTTATGAATGATTATTGTACAGATATGAGTTCAATAAGAACTCTTGAAGATTTTACTACTTACTTTCTAGGGGATTATTTTACAGAATGTGTATTGTTGTTGTAATTTGCTTAATGGGACGACAAATTTATAATCCCCCAGGATAGGCAGAGACCCCTCAAATGGGCCTTTTATGATTGACCCAACCCATCACAGAGTCAATCTTACTATAATCCCATTCAAATAATCATAAAGATATTATAAGATATGATTATCACCATATCTTAAATTGCCAGATAATGATAAAATATAATTGATTAATACCAATCCACTATTATTTCCAACAACAAGTAGTCTTTATCATTCAACCTTATCTCCAAGCAATCTTTCAATAGCTTTTTCAAGCTACAATATTCTTTAATATCAATACTCTTTAAGTTCTTTACTAAATTAAAAGATTTAGGGGTATACAAAACAAAAAAGACTTATCTTTGAATTAAAATATTTCTACAACAAAGAACAAGTCAAACACTCTTAAGATATACAAATGTTTAGAGTGTTTACAAACAAATAAACTTTATAAAAAATAATGAAATTACCACTAAAAAAGAATTTGAATGTTAGTTGTTAATAATGGTTTATTCTTTTCAAAAAAATTCGGCACTTCATATTTATAATTTTCATGAAAAGGTGACCATTAAATGTACGCGATGATAAGTATAGATGCATAAAAATTACCTTTTTCTGCACATGATAATTCCTTTTTGTTTATGTTGGATATGCTAAATATCTTGTTAACATATTGTGGCTTTGAGTGCATCTTTCCTTGTATATTGTCTTTGCAATTGTTTTATTCGTGTGTTTTGCTCTATGTCTATTTATATGAAATAGGACACTTACACACAAATAAATTTGTTTTTCAACCACTAAAATTTAAGGGGTACTGATTCGTCTTAGTGTCTTAGCAGCATCATAATTAGGAAAGTAGCTAATGCCTTAATTCCACAAAAAAAGTAACCTATTAGGATAACTATTTACTTGGGATTATGATTGGTATAACATTTTTTACGCATTGTGTATTATATCTATCATTTTTTATTATCCATCTATGACGTCCTCCATATGTTATAAATGTAATATTAACAGTTGTACTAAACTAAAAATCTGATTCTTATCTTATTTGAAAGCTAAAACTAAATTTATGTTGACTACAATATCCAATTTTTTATTATAATATTCCTAAAACTGAGATAAAATGAAATTATTTATAAATTCTAATCGTTTGACCTTTACTCACTAGTTAGATAACAGTTAGATAATAATCAGGGCTAAAACTTTCATATACTTTTTTTTTTTAATTTTATCATTTTCTTACTCATTTTTGCATTTAAAATGGAGTTTCTACATTGTTAGGAAAATCAACATATATTCACATGAAAACATGAATTAACACATAAACAACAAATTACATAAATTTAATTAAGCACCAATTAAGATGAATTCATCAGATAAAATCCATCACGATATTCATAACCTGTCCAATAAATTATAAGTATAAATCTATGGAAGAGAAAGAGCGAAACCACTTCCTTAACTCAAGGAAGAATTCACTAGCAAGGAAGAGGATAAACTCGTAACCAATCCCAATGACACACGAATGTAATGACAACTTTTGCCATGGCAAATGCTTTGGCGTGATTTAAAACACGAACCCAAACCCCTTTTATGTAATAAAAATTATAATAATTTAAAACTCTAAGGAAAAAGAGAAAGAAAGAGATAAATAAAAAGAAAAGGATGTATGACGTTATTTTGACCAATATGAGATATAAAGGTTTTCCATGATCAAGTGATCTAAATTTTTCTCCAAGATAGAAATCACTTTTTGTTTCTAAGGTGTAAAGATAAATTAGATCATCATGATGTCTTAAAGTTATTTTGATAAAATTTCATTATTAGAATACAATGGATTGTCTTAATACAATGACTATGTGTATACAATAGGTCATAATGTTATTTTTTAAGTAGAGAGACAAAAAATAATACCTTTTATACTTAATCCCAATCCTAGTTTCTCTGCTCTTCATCTTCTAAATTCAAATTTCTAATTACCTTTGACACCATTATTTAACCCATGAACTTCTCTTCTGGCCGAAGCTTGCCCATATCCAATTGTTTTGTTGCAAATTCATCTCCTCCTTAATCACTTACACCTCCTTGTAAAATTGGGCCACCACACCTCCTTAATCACTAACTGACACCCAATCTAAAATTGTGCCTTCGTTGATTTGTATAAAGAAAATCATGGACTCACACTCTTAGCAAGGTTCATTAACTGACTTCAATATTGCTATCATTACCTCAATGATCTTTCATACACTTTCTCCTCGGTTCATGTGAAATGCTCTACGGGTACATGGTGAGTGGATTGTGTGTAATGAATAGTCCTCATGGTCAAGGGAGAGTGTTTGGCTCTTTTGATGTATTGCATCCCCAGGGAGCATGTGGAAATGGTGTCGTGGATTTGAAATCAATTTCATCATGATATAGGGGGTGCCACTATAATGAAGTTATCAAAATCATGTGTTTGTATTTTGGGTGAAAAAAATAAAGGGGTGCAAATGTAGTTTGCTATATTTTCATATGTCTAATATATTTTAATTTAGATAAATATATGTTCTAAAAATATTTTTTTATTTCATTATATACACATATGTATATATATAATTATGTATCATGATTTATAATTATATTTTTAAAAAACCATTATAAAAGAAAAAATAAAAAGATTAATTATAAAAAGCAAATATAATTAGTTACAAATTTACTTAAATAAATAATATTTTTGTATAATATAGGATAGAACAATAACTTGATTTAACCTTGCGGACGTCTTTCGACTTTTACGAAAAAATCTAGTTTGATTGATATTGGGTTTTCTCTTACTTATGATATATTCATTATTTTGACGGGCAAAAACACACTTGCTTGTGTTTATGTATTCGTATTTCTATTTTAATATATTACAATAATTTTAAGGTTTTAATTTAATATTTTTTGTAAATTTCTATATTTTGAAATGTAAATTATTATGTAACATGATAAAAACATATCATGTCATCGATGAGTATGCTAATATATGCAATGAATATGAAAAAAATGAAAAGAAGGAAGAATTTGAATAAAACTCAAAATATTGTAGCATATGTGTATTTTCATGTTTATTAAAAATATTTATCATGAAATGTATACATATATTAATCATGTTTAAGGAATATTGATTTGTGATAATATATAAAATGTGCATATATTAATAGGGAAAAGTTATATTTGTGAAAGTGGAAACAATCATAAAATATTTACAAAGTAAAATAGTCATAAAGATGTGAACACCAAAAAGTCATATTTCCATTATAATATATATATATATATATATAATATTATATATTATAGAGTACAGATATAATTCGACAATTATGTATGTTGAATATCAATATTTTAAAGTAATTTTTGTTTAAAGTTATAAGGTTGGTATAGTGATAAAATTTATGTTTAGGGAATGAGAGGTTGTAAGTCCTTCCTATAAAAAAGTAATTTATTTTTAATTTTAAAATAGGTGTAAGGGTAAGATATGTATTTTGAAAAGTGAACATAAAAAAAAAGATATTCTCTTTATTATTATTAATATAGATAATATAATTATATATAGTTCTTAATTAAATAATTATGTAATTATTTTAATATTTTATTTTATAACTATTAAAAATATACAGTAATTAAGTAAAAAAAATACCGCTAAAATTGAATTTTAAAAATACAAGATCAGTTCCTCACAGATTAACTTGAACCGGATAAAACATGATCATGTTGGGGATCGAGGTTGTGCATCATTCTTTTGCCCTCACCTTTTGAAAACTTGAGTCGACCATGCCTTTTATGGGCTGAAAACTTGTCATTCCCACTTACAAAGAGTATTTAAAAGGTATGTCATTAATCGTGGTAGGAACGAAGAAGGGCATTCCTTCCCTTTATTTCTCTATGCCTAACTTTAGTGCTAAAACTATTCATGTAAGACTACTTTGATTTTCTAGTGCAGGTTTGATCTAATGTTAGGAGACCTCCAAATAACCCGTTTAATCAAAAGTTACAGATTTCTATTTATCATAAAATTTGCATGAGAACATGTGTTCGTTCATTTAAATGTTAAATTAAACAAGCCACTAGTTAAGCTAGTTATTACGGTATGGAGTCAATGTTCAAAATTTGGTCATTCACCATTAAAATTGACCACCTTATTGGTGATGAGAGTGTTAATAAATAAGCTTTGATAAGTCTATTAAAAAATAAGTTTTTCTTATATTATGCCTTCTAAAAAAAAATTATTTATGAGATTTTTTTCTTCTTACCTAAACATCTTACTTACCAATGATCATCTTTCATTCGACTAGTAAATTAAGAAATCTATAAATTTTTCTTGTTTATTTCGAAGATAGTTTGTATCATTTTTTTAGTTATACTTTTAAAATATTTTGCACATATGTGTAGATTAAAAAATTAAATAATTTAATATTAAATTAAATAATTTAATATTAAATTAAATAATTTAATATTAAATTAAATAATTTTATATTTAATAAATTATATAATTTAATGATAATTTTATTATTATAATATTACTTTTTTAATATGAAAATAATTTTTTTAAAAATTGAGAATAAAAATTGATATTATAGTTCCATATGATATATTTTCATGTTGAAAAATATTGTTTTATAAATCAATCATATATAGTTATTTATATACATTTAATTTTTTTTAACCAATTAAAGATGATTTGAGGGTGAAAAAAAAAAAAAAGACAAGTGGCATGATCATCGCTATTCATATGATCCAAGGGTGGAAGTTTCTTTAGCCAGAGACTCTTCTGTTTGTTTCTTTAAAATTAAGAGAATCCGTGCTCTGCTCTATAGTGACCTGTTAGGGTTGTATTTCACAGCAGGCGCGGCGCAGCATTCCGAAACCCTAGAGTTTGGTCACCATGGTACAAGTTTTATTGCCGCTCTTCCTTCGACAACTTCTTCTTCTTCTCATCCTTTGATTCTTGTTGTTTGCAGACATTCAAGCGCAGGAATGGAGGTCGCAACAAACACGGTCGCGGCCACGTAAAATTCATTCGATGTTCCAATTGCGGCAAATGCTGCCCTAAGGTATTTATTTATCCTTTTCACTTTCCCCCACTTTCTAATTTCTAATTTTTCTGCGCCTTTTCAGTTAAGATTTGCGCTTTGTGAAAACTAACAGGACAAGGCAATCAAGAGATTTCTCGTGAGGAACATTGTCGAACAAGCTGCAGTCAGAGATGTGCAGGAGGCTTGTGTCTACGAACGTATTCTTCTTCTTTACCTTTTTTTCCCTTCTTGACAATTTATTTAGCATCTGTTTATGTTTTTTATTTGGTTTTTTAATTTTTAATTGTAGAGTACACGCTTCCCAAACTTTATGTCAAGATGCAGTACTGTGTTTCCTGTGCCATCCACTCTCATGTTGTGAGGGTTCGATCCCGCACTGATAGGAGGAAGCGTGATCCTCCACAGCGGTTCATCAGGCGCAGGGTAACTATATAACCTTCTCTGCTTTTTCATTTCTGCTTTTTCATTTCTGCCTTTTTACAGTGTTTGCTCTATCCCTCTTTGTTCCTATTAGGTTAGGATTATAGTGCTGACAAAATGGTTTTATGAATTCTAGTTTTTATGATTCATATTTTGAACACAAGCAAAAGCCTGATTTTTGGTTATAACTGATATGAGTTACACAATCAACCTTGAAATTGTGTATGGTGGAGAGAAGACTAGATTTTGTGGCAGAACTTTTTTTATTGTAATTAAGCCATGTTAACACATTTTTTTAGCTTATTAATGAATTCGGTAATGCTAGTACTTGAAGGCAAGGTATATTCCACGTATGTTTTTTATTGTTAAATGAAAGTTCCAAAATTTAATACAAACAGTTTCTTACTGATATAAAAATAATTATAATTCACATACACAATAAGTTGGAGGCTGCTAAGTTGTGTCATACTGGTTTAGATCTCTGGTGATTATAAGAAAGTTTGTTAAACAAATAACATCAACTTATGTTAGTCTAACCCCCAATATATAATGCAATTGTGCTGATATAATTACTAACTATTTAAGCTTTTAATTACAATGGATATGTTGTTAGGACTTTATGCAAGTTCTGAGGCTGCTGAGAAATCCAAGACTGGTTTCTCTCTCTAGTGGTTTTTAATATGTTTGATAAGTAAAATCAATCACAGACCTAATATTGATTATTTTCTTTGTTAAGAAAAGATATTGTTGCTTTTGGAGAATGTGCTATTTCTTCCTTATGAATTATGAGCTGTGATTTGGTTGCTGTGAAGTTTCATTAAAAGAAATTCTTAAGTTATCCTTTTATGATTCCCTTGGTTAACATTTGACGAGTATATTTGTTTCTCTTGTCAAGGATGATGCACCAAGGCCAGGACAGCCTGGTCAAGCTCCACGTCCTGCCGGAGTAGGGGCTCCTGCTCGCACTTAAAAGTGAATTATAAGTTTTTTAGGCTTTGTTGGTTCAGTTCTATGTTACAAACTTATGTATTCCATTTGCTGTTTGTTTTCAAACTTCATTTAGTGATATCTGATTTTCTTCTAATTATTTTCTGAGTCCTCGGAGAATACTTATATTTTCTATTGTTTTGATTTGATGGTCTTGAGGAGGATGAAAGTCGATATATTATTATATTTTAGCCTTGTTGAAGTACCTTAGTTGTGGCTTACTCAATTTTTATACTCGCATCAATAAAGTAAAATTGTTATGCCTTCCCACCTAGGTTCATCTGTTTGCAGTTTCTGAATTTGGTCGTTAAATAGTCTTCCATACTGAAAATTCTCAGTATAATGCCTAATTATGTTAGTTAAAAAATATGAATTACTTATTGAGGTCTATTATTAAATGCTTTAACATCGATTTGTTGTATTAAAATTGAAACTAATTAATATATAATGTAATTATTAATAAAGTTAATAAACTTATTTTTCTTAATTAACATAATTCTATAATTCTATTTAAGTTCTAAAAAATGTTAAACATAATGAACATGAGAAAATGTTATTGTTATATTATTTTCAGGATGTGGAACTATACATGTAACAAAATGTTAGTTCCAGCATTACTTAATATTGAATGTTAAAGTATATCATCTCTTAATATTGAATGTCTAACAATTAGGATTTTTTAATCAAATACTCTGAGGGCTAATGTTAATTTAGTTGAAAAATGTTAATTTTAGTCCTTTAAAATTTATTAATATTTGCTTTAGTCTTTGATGACATCATTTGTGCTGAAAAATATTAGCATGATGTCATAATTGTTTACCACATAATTTTTTGTAGTAAAAGTTGACAACAAAGACTAAAAACAAAATACTTGAATGTTTTAGAGACTCAGTCAAAAGAAATTTATCGGAAAAAAATTCAATATAATTATAGTGACGGAAAACATATTTAAGGCTTACTAATAAAGTATTTTAGTACATATTCAGTATACTCGAACGTTCGAAAGTATTTTACACTTTGGAAGTAACATTTTTTGCTCTTTATTTGGACTATTAAATTTTCTATTTTATATTAGAACTCGTAAAAACAACTTTAATCCTTTAACGGGTTCTTTCGTTGGTTCACATATCAATCTAATTTTCAAAATATGGATTTTTTTTTTTTGTGTTCTTTGTTTAAATTTGGAATTTTATTTGAATAATATGTGTTGTATACATTACAAAATTCATATAATATTATATACAATAAATTTTTATGGTTCTATTTCTATAATTTATTATATTTTATAATTCTTTCTAAAATTGAAATTTTATTATATTTTTTACTAAGTAAGCTTTTTTAATTTATAAATTAATGATGTGTTGGGCATAATTTTGTTTCTCTTATATAATACTCGTAGTTTTTATTAATGATGGATTTTTCACAATCTTTTTAATCCAATAAAAAGTGTCAAGGATGGTTAGATATTAAAATTTTAAAACCCACAAAAAATAGAAAAGATATTAAAATTTTAAACGTGAATTTGAATCAACCCTTCTTTTTAGGAGATGAAAAAAAAAAAGAAAAGAAAGAATTAAGACTTATTGATTTGAGTTTGTTTTTTAAGTTTTAAAACTTGTATAAAAAGTGTCGTTTAATATCCAGTTTTGAAAATATGAAAATGAAATAACTTATTTAAAAGTGTTGCTAATTAAAAACAAAAAGTAACTTAATCTCGGTGTGTTTTGAGTTTTAAAAAAACATAAAATACAAAATTAAAAAATAAAACCACTAAAAACGGTCAATATTGTTGGTGCATATATAAACTTTGTAAAACTTTCGTTAAACAAAAACTTAAATGCATGCTTAGTCCTTTTCATTATCAATTTATCATGCATGGTAATTGTGGATATTTTTTAAAACATAAATTTTAAACAAAATGAAAAATAATTAAAACTAAAAACAAATAATAAAAACATATTTACATTAAAAATTGTAACATGCTTATACTAAAAAAATTAGAATAATTTATATATATATATATATATATATATATATATATATATATATATAAGGATATTTAAATAATTATAATGAATGTATTCACAACTACCCATACTTTAGAGCATCTTCCATAAAGATCAAATTTTATAATCTTAATTTACCTTTTATGGGATACTACAATGTCATATCATTTTTAATATTATCTCATCTTTTGCTTCAAAATTAAACTTCCAGATCTTGTAATCTTTCTTGTAGGCCCTACATTTAAAAAAAAGAAAAAAATATTTATTTCTTAAAATACATGTTGATCTTTAGTGCTATTATACATAATTAGAGGATATCAAACCTTCCTTCAACCCCAGTGGTTAATCTTGGTAAAATAAGATTTTAGGTAAAAATCAAACTTCAATATCACTATTAGAGATGCTCATACTATCCTTTCTTGTTAATTAATAATTGAGTATCCATTTAATTATTTATTTTCAACCGACAGTGAGTTTTGTCTAAGAGTATATTTAGATGCAAGTTTTTTGTTTTTGTTCTTTTCCATCCCTAGTAGTAGGATTAAATTTTGAAATGTCCCGGGTAGAGCAGGAATATCTAATTGAGAGAATGAGGAGAGTCGGTCTAAATCACATTTTCTAAGTTGGGCTTTTTAACTTACAGAATTAAAATATATAAAATAATTCTCAAACTACTTTCCTTTTGTTTCTATTTGTATACTTAATTCTTTTAATTACTTATCGCTTTTAATTTGTATTTTTATGTTATTTTAAAATTACTTTATTATTATTATTATTTAAAATATCAATATGTAAAAATAATTTTGGATGACAATATAGGTTAAGAAAATGATACATAAACACCCTATATACTATTACACACCTAGTGAGAAGAAGAAAAAAGAGAATAATATATAAATATGATAGAATTTACAATGTAATAGGAATGATGAGAGAAATAAAAAAAATAAAAATTATTAATAAGGTGTATAAATTAGAGAAATATAAGTATATTATTATTTTTTAAAATATTTATTTATTATGAGTTATATACATAATGCATTAAAACGAAAGTAGCAGGGCAAAGCTATGTATAGTGCAAACTTTAATACGGTGATATAAATTGACAAGTTTTACAGTTGGCAGTGACACCCATACTGTCTAATGCAAATTGCACTGTGCATACGCACTTAGACTTCCTTATTTATCGGTTCGTCCAGAAAGTCCTCCTCTTGCTTATGCAAAACTGGTTGTATACCAAGTAACCAAGATATTGATGCTATTACAAAATATCTAAACAATAAAATCCCATTTTTATTTCATTCCAATATATTCTTTTTCACGTTCACTCCATTTCATTTCATTCTAAATTACTAATCCAAACACTAAATAAAAAATACTAATCCAAACATACTCATGGTCCATAAAAGATCATAAGATTTATTTAAATTGTCATGTACCATGTACAAGTTCATCCCAGTGAAGATGTTATTTTGTCCCTGATGATAGATTACTCCCACCAAAGCAGAACAAAATTGGTTAACATCTTTACCAATTGTTTGTTCTTATGGTACACTATACTATCTATTTTCTACCAAATTTACACATGTAAATAGAAACTTTAACTATTATTTTCAAGTTCTTAGGTCAGAACATGACCCCACCAGCAACAAAGCAACTCATTAGAACTCCGCAGATGTATTCTACAGAATATCTATGTTAATACTGTCAATCCTTCTTCCCAATGCTCTCAGGGGATTCCACTTTCCTGTCCATTGCCATATTTGAAACTACAGCACAGTTTCTTGAGATGATGAAACGCCAAAATCTTCTTTCTCACCCTCTGTTGACAAACTTTGTTCTATCAATGATTGTGAATTCTTGTGAGTTCCAATCTCAATATCTTTCTGTTGAAACACTTCAGAGAATGGGGAACTCTTGGTTTGCTTAGTTAACTTGGCAGACTTTGACAGGACAGTCTTGTGAGTGTGTTGAAGAAGGGGGAAGTCTACCTTTGAGAGCTCAAACGACTTTGAATTACCATCCATGTGTTTCTTAGGACTACTAACCTTTGGGAGAAGGGGGAAATCTTCATTTGAGAGTTCAAAAGACCACGAATTACCATCCATGTCTGTCTTAGAAAGAATCTTTGCCAACGTAGCAGCAGACTCTTGAGCTTGTGTTGGCAGTTGAGCTTTGCTCCTGTATGGAAGAAGGGGAAAATCTTCCTTTGAGAGCTCAGGCAATCCGAAGTCACCATCCTTGTTTGTCTCAGTCTCAGAAAGAACCTTTGCTAATGGAGCAGAGTTTTGGGCTTGTGTTGGGGCTGCAGCCACACCAACGCCAGGAAGAAGGGGGAAGTGGTCATTTGAGAGCTCAAACGCCTTTGAATTCTCATCCATGTCTTTCTCAGAATGAATCTCCTCCTTTGTGGGAAATACTTTGGGCAATACATTGGGCCTTGCAGAGGGAAATCTCATTGGATAATTCGCCTTTGCACGTATATCCCAGTAGGCATTATAATTCTGCATGATGCAACCATTTTGGGGATGATATAGTGCGTTATTACAATATAAATAGATGAATATTGATAAGAAAGACAGCATACCAAGTCAGGTATATATGTGCCTGTTCCTCGTGATCTTCCTCCTTCTTCAAAGCTGTAAGTTGGATGAAATAGTGTGTGTACAGGGATATATAAATCGGTACCACTTTGATAAAACATACTCCAGTCTTGCTGTGTTTGTAGTGCAAGGATGCCACCTTGACTCCAGGTTTGTTGTGTCTGTAGTGCAAGGATGTCATCTTCACTCCAGTTTTGCTGTGTTGATACTGCAAGGGTGTCAACTTCACACCAGTTTTGCTGTGTCTGTAGCGCAAGGGTGTCACCTTCACTGCAGTTTTGCTGTGCTGATAATGCAAGGATGTCACCTTCACTCCAGTATTGCTGTGTTGTTGGTGCAAGGGTACCTTCCTGAGGAGATGAAGATGTAGAACTGGAAGGCACAGTTATTATTGGCATTGCATAATGAGGATACTGCGGAATATATTGTGAGCTACCACAGACACTATAACAATCTCCACGGAGGACACACTCTTCACATCTTCCTGTGCCAAATGGAGAAACAGGAACATCAACATCTGCCCTTTCTCCTTTCCCGTTCCTGTTCAAAGTGCAGGCGAAAAACTTCTCAACTGCTGCACCCATGTTTTCTCCTGGGAGCTTGAGGATCTGCTTAAGCCTTCGATGACCATAGGAAAGAGCAAATCTTATTCGATGTAAATTGGCTGCAGATAAGTAAATAGGTAGGCAGATAAGTGGAAGAGAATTAGGCGTTTAAGAAAGTACGCATTACAAATTTGAGATAATGTCATGAAACATCACACTCTCTAATTATTTCAGCGTCATATGTGAAATTTCAGAGTCACTGCTGGAGTATATCAAATATATGAATATATCTACCGTGACATTTGAGTAAGATCGAATATGTTCTTAGACCATGCATAAACACCTTCCTAACTTGTATATGATTAAAGGACTTGTATAAGTCCTTTAATCATCAGGAAGTATGAAAGCTATAAAACACTTTTAAGTTCAAAAAACTATTGACCATAATCAATTGCTGCTTTAGTGGACAACATTACCCATGCTGACACTACGGCCTATGTTGTTTTCATTTTTTAGAGGATCCAAGATGTTCATGAACTTGACCGGAAATTCATGGGGCATAGTCTCAGCTGCCTTTGCTTCAGCAGAGCACATATCCCTGTAAGTTCTGAGAAATTCTTTCTGGAGCAAGAATTCACCCTGATCACTTTCTGGTCCATCTGCGACAAGCAAGTAGGGTCATATGAAGGACTGAAGATTGAAAACTCATGTAATAGCTTATTCATAGCAACAGCACACTTACCAGAAGTTTCTGGAAGGGAGGATAGGGCTTTTGGACCCCATATACTAAGATAATTATGGTCCCAATCAAATGAGCCATAGTAGTTCAAAAATATGTATAGCACCTGCTAGTGATAGCAATTCAGTGGTTTTATTCTTGAAGTAGATTTAAATACGAATACTGAAATGGAGCAAAAAATATTATTGATGGAGGCTTGACTGACCTCTAGAGGACCACGCACTGATGAATGAAAACGATTGATGATATACAAGACTAATATTTCTATCGCATATGTTGATAACAGGCCATGGTGTCCACCAAGAAGTCGGCTCTCATAATAGCACCAAGCTTTGATTAAGATAACGCTTCGTTTGAAAAAGTGGTTCTTTCCAACAAGTTGATCAACCTAAAATTTATTTTCAATTAACAAGATTAGCAAAGCCTGAATATAAATTGAAAAAGGAAAATTGAATTTCAACAATAAATAGATAAACTGTGGGTGTAGAGAGAATTGACAACAAACATTTATCAAGAAAATGGAAAGGGGCTATGTAATCAATAAACTCAATATTGAGACCACTAAAAAGCAAGTTGACTGAATGGGCAACTTTTTTCTATGGTGTTCTCTTCATAATCATTCGCATTGTTATTGACTTTGCAAGACCCTGAAACATAGCTAAAGAACTGATTGATGTATAATAAACAATACAAAAAGAGAAGGCGTAGCAAAACAGTAAAAACATTACAGAAATCAAGTCCAAAATGTCATCATGACATTTGAAACACAAAAAAAGAGCAGTACACATATTATATAAAATTAATATAAGTGATAGTTCTAACACTATATATTCATAGTCAAAGTGAAGACTAACCACATATAAGGTCTACTTTAACTATCAAGTTGAAGCATGAATAAACAGTACAAACATACAGTACTGCAAGAGTAAGAAGCTTATAGATATTAAACACAAGGTATGTAGAAATCAAAAAACACCAACTGGTGTAACTATTTATACAAATACCTGCTCCAAAAAGTATAAAGTATAGAGCCCAGCCTTCTGATTGAAAGAAATGTCAACTTGTATATTTTTCACTGCACATTTCACAAGCTGAACCTGCAGCCCATCATCCAAACATAAAAAGGTAAGTCTAACAAAGTTGAGGGATGTCATTTGACAAAAAGAACATTGAACATTACTTTCTAAACAGGTCAAACTTAGAAAATGATTAATTTCAAACACCAAAAATTTGAAAGATAATTTATAACAGTTTAAATAAAAATTGTGTATAAACCTGCGCAGGTATTTGTTGTACGTCTTTTATTTGGTATTTAGGATTTTCTTCACTTTCAAGTATATTGCATACTGCTTGCGCCAAATCATCATCTTCATCTTCTTGACCAAGAGCTGTCAAGTCAATATCTCCGTCAGGAAGATAGGTTTTTAGTGGAACAGAACCGAATGGTAAAACCTGTAGCTGATCCACAAAGAAGTAAAACATTCATTTATGATCACCACTGTAATGACATTAACATAATGAAATCAATTTGTTATTGGCACCACAAAGCTTTTAAAGTTTAAAGTGACTATCAAGGTTTAAAAAAATCTATAAATTTACATTGAAGCCTTTTTCCTTGGGAAATAATGTACAATTCCTGAAGTTGATGTTCACCAAAACAATCAATTACTTGCAAAATTTACCTACAAGTTGCACTTCTTGTTTTTTAAATTTTGGCGGTAGATTTTAGCTTGGTAGTGCTTGTAATCCTATGAAGTATCATTTCATATTAATTGAAAAATAGTTTTACCATTTGATGGTCTAGGTAAGAGGAAGTGCACAATGTGCAGGAAACAAAACAGAACATGGAAAGTTTAAGACTTGCAATGATAACCTGGTTTTCCATGGCCTTTTCTTTTAATGTTTTTAGATATCTAAATATAAAAGGAGTTGGTACGGGAAAATCTGCACATCTAAGGAATGGTGGAAGCGTACAAGAGCCAAATAGAATAAATAATATCAACTTCAAATCTAACTGCTCTTAAAAGGAAAATGTGGTATGGAAAAAAGGAAAAAGGAAGAACTTTCCACCAATAATCTTTAAACAAAAATCAAAGAGCATTCAATCACATACATCAAAACGGATCTAATTATATATAAATTATTTAAAGCAGCACACATGACAAGAACCCGCAACTAATGGTGATTTGAGAGGGCAATAAAGCAACTTCAGTAAATGAAGAAAATATCAAATATAGAAAACCAACTCCATCAATAGAAATTTACAAATATGATCATTAGATCAAATATTCTAACCTTTGCACCATAGTAATCTCCAATCAGCCTCTGAACATAGTCAATAACATCCTTTCTGGTCACCTCAGATAATACATTTGGTTCAATTGTCCATAGTATCTCTTGAACCCTCTCCTCTGCCATCTTCCAAAGTTCCTCATCAACTGATAACAGCTGGCTAGGTGTGGATGGTAACGATTTTTCTTGTTTATCATCCATTGCTGCAGATATTATAACTTACACCTCTAGCAAAAAAAAAAAAAAACCTAGCCAACAACATATACACGGCATTAATTTCAATCACTGCATGTATAACAGCAAAACAACCCATAAAACTAATATCTCTTTATAAGAGAACGGCATTCGTGAAAACAGAAAGAATTGGGTAAATTCCATTTTGGTGAACTTAAGATTAAAGATGGGACATCTATACGTAGTTATATTTAAAATAAATGAGCCAATGTTGCAGGGTAATAAATAATAATTGTTAACTGAAGACATATTAGCTTTAGCTTCCTTGCTTAATTTTCAAAACATGTCTTAGTATGTCAGCTGCTGCTTTGAGGCACTTGTAAAATTTACGGGCTTACATTGTATATACAAAATCTAAACCAATTGACTTCAAGAACTTCACGGGTTGGCCATGCAATTCAGTTCATAAACATATGATATTTAGTATCAAAAGCAGCAATAACAACAACCAAGCCTCACTCACCTTATTAGGCAAGGTTGCTTGTATGAATCAAAACACAAACATGGCACAGATATCAAGATTCATAAAAACTCAAATTCAGCACTTTGCTTCAAAGGAAGGGTAGAAAAAATTAACAACACAAAATAATGAGAATTCAACAATTCAATCACAAATAATGAAGATGATAAAAAAAAAAGGTACATTGAGCAACTATGAAAAAAATAAAAAAAACTGATGACAAAAACCAAAAGAGTAACTTTGAGGTCACATAATTTCTCCCATGACAATCCATTGCAACCATACCATGCATCAATGATGATCATCACCCACAACATCATAAGCTCAGGGATAGAAAACTTACTACATAAACTAGAGAAAGTGTCTAGCTTTTTCCTCCAAATTCAATGCAACAGGGTCACAAACTCTGAACCACATTGTCAACATACAGACAAACTAATAAGAAAACTCCCTTTCCACCCAAGTCACTGAATCAGTGGCCTATGACGTTAGAAGCTGCCAACTCTCTTGTGCCAAGAAACGTGATCTTGTGCTCCTTAAATATATAAAAAAAAATATTAGATAAAAAATAAAATCACTTCAAGAAAACCACATCTTGACTACTTGTTCATCCGTTATTGACCCACGTGAACATATTCTCAGGGTTTTCAATATTTCATCACTTCAATTAAAACCCACTATAGAGTTACATCTTTCCCCCGCAATTTTCGACATGTTATTTACTCTCCCTTGTCTTTGTCAAACCTTTTCGTCATCGTGCTCTTATTTTCCACATAACCCCTCCACTCGAATTAAGTGTAGCGGTGGTAAAGTTCCTAGGTTTACGCAGAAACCCCGCGATAGCAGTTACTTCATTGAAAGGGGTTTGGAGTTTAGCACAGGTGACGCGTTTTTCCGGCAAGAGAGTGCCACCGGCAGAGACCTCGGCGTTTTGGCAGCTTCGCTGCATAAAAAAAACAACGGAAGGTTGAGAGTTTTGGATGCATTGTGTGGCTGTGGAATTCGGTCGCTTCGGTACTTGGCGGAGGCTGAAGCCGATTTTGTTGCTGCAAATGATGGGAATGAGTGCTATGGAAGCACCATTGTGGAGAATTTGTCGAGGGTTTCGGGGAACGAAGAGGGGAGATGGGTAGTTACTCATTTGGAAGCTAATAGGGTTATGATGGATTATTATTTGCAGAAGAGTTTCTTTGATTTTATTGATGTTGATTCTTTTGGGAGTGACTCTTCTTTCTTGAGGTCTGCCATGGCTACTCTCAAATTAGGCGGCTTGCTCTATGTTACTTCCACTGATGGCTACTCCTCTGGTGGCCACCGTCCTCATCAGTAAGAATTCTTTTGATTCGTATCGTTCTTAGTTTATGTTTTGGATTATGTTAGATCAGATTCATGTTCAAATACTTTTTTCGTAATTTTAGGTAACTCTTCATATGTTTCTCAGGATTGGTTTTAACTTCTGAGTTAAACAAAATGTTTTTAGAATTTATTAGATATAAATGACATAACTTTAAAATTAATTTCAACTCAAATCAATTTTGTAAAAGTTCTCTCTAACACACAATTGACAACGTTTATCTATGCTTGTTTGATGGGATACTTGAGATGGTTCTGAATTTGATGTTGTTTTGTGATAGTGCCTTATATTTGGTAGTTGTGATGTCTGGCTAAGAGGTGGTTGCATATTTGCATGTTCTATTGTACTAGCTTTGGGTCCACAGTGGTTGGTTGGTTAATTTTAATATTTTCTGCAGTTCTTTAGCTGCATATGGAGCTTATGTACGCCCTATGCCGTATTCAAATGAGGTTGGTTTGCGAATGCTTATAGGTGGGGTTGTCAGGGAGGCTGCAGTGTTGGGGTATCACATCACTCCCTTGTTTTCGTACTATGCTTTTCATGGACCTGTTTTTCGAGTCTTGCTCAGATTAAATCGTGGGAAGATTCACGACAGTAGGTAATTATCACTGTGTTTGTGTTACATTTTGTTAGCTTTTCTATTTTAGTTTGTGTTCTTGTTTAATTGCTACGCTGTTACTCTCTTGTTTATTACATTTATAATTATTGTAGGCATTATGGTTACATTGGATATTGCCACCAGTGTGGAAATTCCCAAGATTTTTCTTGGGATCAACTTGGTCAGATCAGTTGCTCCTGCAGTACACCAAAGGTGTAGTCTTGTTTGTTTGAGACTTCATCTGGGTTTGTTCATATTTGTGAGTTTAACTTGAGCTGTTAAGGAATGTTGCCTCGCAATCCTTCTCGGATTAATTTGGCATCTTAGGCATTTCTATTTTCTTAATCCTGAACTTCTATTTAAATAGTTACTGCATAAGAAATAATCAGTTCCAAGTATATTCATTGCTTTTCCCTTCTACATCTTCCTTTACTTGGTAATTGCAAGTTATATAATACTACCAAGATGTAAAAAACCACGATTTGGATTCATTCATCAATCACGCCTGTTTTCTCTTCGCCATTTCTGGCATTTGTTTAACAATTGATTTATGGAACAGTAATATGAAAAACTTTTAGTTTAAATTGATGAAAATTATTGTTACCTTAATTATACAAAGATCGGATACAAAATCATAGCATATTATTTAATAAATATAAAAAGAATGAGAGAATAGAATTCGTACAACTTGGATAAATAATTAAATAATATTTTCTAACAATAACCGATCATTGTTAATCTACCAAATATATTAGTTAATCTAACTATTATAGAAAAATGTTACTTCCTATGCATGCATAAATTACTTTCCATTTCATTTCTTCTTCAGGTTTCAAACTCCCTTGTGGTGTCAGGGCCTCTTTGGACAGGACCTCTTCATGATGCTGCCTATCTTATGGACATGTTAAATCTGGCCAAGCAGTGGGGATGGATAGGCTGTGACGGAAAAGACAGCCTAGAAAAGCTCATAAAACTGATGGTGGATGAAAGTGATCCCAATTTGCCATTTGGGTATATCAAGTTGGACGAGGTGCTTATTATTGAAATGAATTTTTTGTTGCTTTGTAAAATAATTTTAGCTACTCTGATCAAAGGAATGGCTTACAATGGTTTCTCGTGTATTTATCTAGATGGCAAGCCGCGCAAAAATCAATTCTCCACCTTTGAAGGCATTGATGAGTGCCATGCACCAGGTACTCTTAAAAAAAAACTTTAATACGGTAAAAGAATTAAGTCATAATTGTGTGCCTTATTGATCATATATTTGGAAGATCTTTGTTAGGAACTAATTTAACTTGGATCTTTTCCAAAATTGAGTTAAAGATTATTGATCATTGTACTGATCAATGATGTCTTCTAGATCACCATTTAACTTGTAATTTGTAAGTCTAATATGTTAATCCAACTACGAAAATTAAACTCTTATGTTAAGTCACGAAATCATTTATGGTATAGCACTCAGTTGTTCACATCACATGGCACAATACTACACAACACCTCTTTAGGTAAATGCCCAAAATTTTACGAATGTACTAAAACTGATTGGCTTCCTGATGTGGTGTACCAAAAAAAAAAAAAGAAGAAAGTGTTGCCTTTTATTCTGTATCATGTTAATCATTGTCAGTTTCATTAGTGAGTTAGGTTATATGAGATAATGAGATCATAAGTCGTTCAGTGTTGACTTCAGATAAAGCTTTAGAAACCAGACATAACTTGCTTCTATTTGGCCTATTGCAGCAGGGTTATGTTGCCAGCAGGTCTCACATAGCAACAAATGCAATTAAGACAAATTGCCCCATGACAGAATGCATTAAGATTGCCAAAGAACTACTGCAAGTTTCTATCGGTTAATGATTTCAGTGCTGAAGGTCTCTGGCTGTAAGCCACACATGCACTACCTTCACAGGAAACTACGCTTGGTTCATGCTTAGAAGTTAGAAATGAAGGTCGTATCTACTTTCACATCAATTTTTGCATCTGCAACCTAATATTAGCAATATAGAGTTATGGACATTATTCGAAGTCTAATCCTATTGCAAGATTTGGGACTCCAGAAGTCCAGAATACAAGCAGTTAGTGCCAGTACGTAGTAATTCAACTACAAAAAGTTCAGGGAATGAGTGGATAAATTCTTAGCACAAAATGGAGCATATTTGTAGAGACTAAAGACAGCCTACATCAATTGTATGTTTTTTTATACCATTAATAGTATTATTTTGTTGAAAAAACGTTTCTTTTTGAAAATAAATTAAAAAACAGACCTATAACTGTACGCATATAATTTTATTCTTATTCATTGTTCAAAATATTAAAGTCATTCCAAATGTATTAATTATTTTTTTAAAAAAAATTGAAGGATATACATATGACCCTGATATTTTGCCAATTTTGGAACATCATAGGACTTAAAAAAATATAAAAAATGTTTTTTAAAGTTCAACGACTATATTTTTCAATAAAAAAGTTATTTAAGGTGCAAATGATATTAGGAGAATTCACAGTTATATTTTAGCATATCTTTGCTATATATTTAATTTAGAATAACATATTTAACTACTACATTATCTCTCGTATATAATTAGCATATTATACACATATTTTGTGACTGATATTTGGGTAAATGATTAAGAGAATATATAATTGTTTGAATATTAACGTGAAAAACAAAAAGTTTATTCTTACGATTTTATACTCTTTTCTTTATGGCTTCAGAATAGAGATAACTTTTTTTTTTTGTACTACTCTGATATTCTTTTTTATTTTTCTGTGATGGCTAAAAAAGATGGCTACGGTGAGAATGGGAAGAAGCACAACTCTATCACCGTACTATTTGCATCCTTTTGATCATCCTGACATGAATATTTGCCTTGTGATTTTGAAGGAAGATAATTATCAAGAATAGGAAGATTAACTTCCTCCATTGAATAAAGTGTATGCTCTTGTGAGATAATTATTGGCTAGGACATAAGGTAATTATCAAGAAGGGTATCTACACAAACTATGGGAGGTAAGGACATGAGGTTACTTATTGCTTCAAAATTATTGGATATCCTGAATGGCGGAATATTGGACGTGGGAATGGAAAAAGCACCGGAAAAGGCAAAAGTCGTTGCAAAGGTCTGATTGCTATTGCTAATGTAACTTTGACATCCCAAGACAAAAGTGCTATTGGTCATACTTTGACAGATGATTAATGGAGTATCCTTAAATATGTTTCAATCCTTAAATAATAATTTTGTCTCCAATGAAAAATGGACAAGTAAGTCCTTTTCTTCTTAAATATTGGATATGGAAGCATCTTATCACATGAGTGGAGACAAACACATGCTTGTGGATGCCAAATATTTTTCCTTCTCCTATTATGTTGCCTAATGGGACACACACCAATGTTGTCCAAGAAGGGACAACAACTCTTGGTGCCACTATGATAATTAAACATGTCTTATATGTTCCTCAATTAACTTGTAATTTGCTCTCTTTTTTTCTCAATTAATAAAAGATTTAGACTGTGTAGTCACATTATCTGACAAATTTTGTGTGATACATGACCACATTACAAGGATGTTATTGGAGTGGATGAAGAGAGGAATGGGGTTTATTGGCTTCACTCAATGACACCGAAAGCTCGAGTATGTCATGTAACTGATGCAAACTCTTATCAAATGTGACATCGATGTCTTGGACTTCCATCTCACTAAATAATTGGTCTTCTTCCTGGTGTTAGTAGTAATTGCCATGGAAATAAAGATAAACCTTGTGATATTTGTTTTAAAGCCAAACAGACTCGTACACCTTTTCCTCTTAATTCTAGCCATGCAGTTGTATTGTTTTAATTGATTCATTATGATGTATGGAGTTTGTACAATGTTTCCTCTTCATATGGTGTCTCTTATTTTTTAACTATTGTTGCTTACCACTCTAGAAGGGTTTGAATTTATCTAATGACTAGTAAGATTGAGGTTACAAAAATTGTTTAGAATTTTTGTGCCACCTCAAATTCAATAAAAAGGTGAAACATATTCGTAGTGATAATGGGAAATTTACATCCTTGGGAGATTATGTTGTTGCACATGATATATTGTTTGAAAAATCTTGTGTTTGTACCCCCAACAAAATGGGTAATCCGAACGAAAATATCGACATATTCTTAATGTAGCTTGTGCTTTTCGGTTTCAAGCTAATTTACGCATTGAGTTTTGGGGTGAATGTATTCTTACGAATGATTACCTTATTGATCGTACCCCTACTTTTGTTCTCAAAGGCAAAACTTTATATCACATAATTTTTTGTCACAACCCCTTCCATGATCATATTAAAATCTTTGAGTGCCTTTGCTTTGCTTCCTAGATTCCTTGTAACCACAAGTTTGCTGCTCGAAGTCGTAAATGCATTTTTGTTAGGTATCCTTATAGGAAAAAGGGTTGGAGACTACATGAGCTTGATACTAGGGAGTTCTTTAACTCTTGGGATGTTATTTTCTATGAGAATCAATTTCCTTATAGTCATCATCCAACTTCTATTCCTACCTTTAGTAGTTCTCGTCATCATGTGATTTATGACATGGACTTGATAACCCCTTTTTCATCATTGGACTCCACACTTTCACCATCTACCCCATAGATTGTCATACCTTCCGTTGCACCTATTGAACCAACACATGATATGCCTTCATTGTCCAGTAGGACTAATGGGTTAACTAACGAGGCTTTGGAAGTAAGGGGGGTGATTTTGTTGAGTTGGAAGCTCATGCTTTGGCTTCCTCTGATGATTAAATTCAACGTAGCTCAAGAGAACATCAACCATCAGTATGTTTGCGCAACTACGTTTGTCATACAACACCATGTCTATACCTATGTCTTCCTATCTACTTAATCCTCATCCTTAGGTACGCCTTATCCATAGTTAATTATGTCACTTACAATACTTTTTTTGCTTCTCATGCTTATTTTTTAGCCACAGTAATTGTAGGACATGAACCAATACGCTTCTCTGAAGTAGTTCACTCTCCTTCCTAGCATGACGCCATATGCAAGGAGATTAAAGCTTTGAAAAAAATGGTACATGGACTCTTGAAGATTTACCCCCTAGAAAGAAAACTATTGGGGTGTAAATGGGTATACAAAATCAAATAGCATTCTAATGTGAGTATCAAACACAAACACTAATAAATTAATAACTAATATTTGACCTATATAAAAAAGAGTCCATCTCCAAATTACACGTATCGACTTCAATGAGACCTTTGCTCCAATTGCCAAGATGGTCTCCATTCGTGTGTTCCCTGCAGTTGTCATTGTACGTGGTTGGGAATTCCATCAAATGGATGTTCACAATGCCTTTCTCCATGGTGATCTAGATGAAAAAGTATATATGTGACTTCTTCTTGGGTTTTCTGGTGCTTCTCCTAGGAAGGTGTGTAGATTGCAAAAATCACTATATGGTCTTCGTCAGGCCCCTCATAATTGGTTCTCTAAGTTTGCTTCTACCTTGAAGTTCTTTGGCTTTGTTCAATCTATGCTAATAACTCATTGTTTTCTCTTGTACAATATGGCCTCATTATTCATACTCTTGTCTATGTTGATTACTTGATCATTGCTGAAAATGATTTTGTAGCAGTTGTTAATTTCAAAGCTTATCTTAGCACTTGCTTTAACATGAAATATTTGGGAGTGTTGAATATTTTCTTAGTATTGAGATTGCCCGAGTCATAATGGCTTATTTCTTTCTCAACATAAATATGGACTTCATATTGTTTCTGAAGCTGGTTTGCTTGGTGCCAAACCTTGTGATTTTCCCATTGAACAAAATCATCAATTAGTTCTTGCTACAGGTCCTAATTATGCTCATCTAGATAGTTATAGATGAATAACTGGTCACTTAATTTATCTCACCATTACTCGCCCAAAACTTTGTTACGTTGTTCACACTCTTGCCCAGTTTATGCAAAGTCCTAAAGAAGCCCATTGGAATGCTGCTCCCCAAGTTCTTCGTTATTTAAAAGACAATCCTGAGTAAGGTCTTTTGCTTTCAAAGGATAGTGCTTTACATTTTACTGCTTATTGTGATTCTTATTGGCCATTTTCCTTTTTACTCACTGCTCTCTTACTAGTTACTTTATTATGTTGGGCATTTCTCCTATTTCTTGGAAGACTAAAAAGCAACCAACTATTTTGCAATGATTTACAGAGGCTGAATACCACTCCATGGCCACTGCCTGTTGTGAGCTTATTTGGCTTACATCATTGCTTAAGTCTTTTGGTGTTAATATTCGATACCTATATGTAACATCCCTATTTTCATAACCAGATTAGTATATAATTACATTTTAATTTAGGTATTAAAATTAGAAACTTAGTTATTGTAGACACCTAATTTT
The DNA here is from genome assembly GCA_037954015.1 of Psophocarpus tetragonolobus. Taxonomy (NCBI): domain Eukaryota; kingdom Viridiplantae; phylum Streptophyta; class Magnoliopsida; order Fabales; family Fabaceae; genus Psophocarpus; species Psophocarpus tetragonolobus. The sequence continues at coordinate 38,482,127 of CM075688.1, read as the reverse complement.
GTCTAAATAAGACTTTTAGCCAAGAGAGGATGAACAAAAAAAGGATTCAATGAACCAAGGGTGGATGATAGTCTATGTAAATCATAAGGCAACAACTCAAGCCTCAACCAAAGATTTCAATGAACCAAGATATCGTGTGAATTGTAGGACAATGACTCAAGCTTCAACCAAAGATACCAATAAATCAAGGGAGGGTGTTAATTCATGTAAATTGTAAAACCATAAGTCAAACCTCGACCTACAATAACATTAAACCAAAAAGAGTAATTGGTTCAAGCTTATTTTCGTTAAGCCATGAGGAAATTATGCCCCAGAGGTCGCTTAGCAAATTTTTCTAAGTGAAGTCCCAAGAAATAAATGGAGACTCAGAAATTCATTCAGCAGATTTAATTTTGCTCAACGGAATTTGGAATTTCACTCAGTGAATTTTTCTGTGTAAAGGCTATAAATAAGGGTGCTTGGGTGCATTTTGGAAGAAGAAAAAATTATTAGAAAAGGTAAGTTTTGGAGAGAGAAATTTTTGGAGAGAAAGCGAGAGAGAGCTTCAAGAGAGGGAAAAAAAGAGCTCTTAGGAGGTAGGAAATAGAAAGATCTTAAAAGGAAAATTGAAGTTGCACCACTCTTAATCAATCTCTTATCAAGGTAAGGGGAGAGTGAGATTTATAAACTGTGGAAGGTATTAATCTTAATAGACTTATGTGTTTTCTATTTTTGCGATTATTATTACTGAAACTAAGTTTTAATGCTTAATTGATTGTTCAACTATGCTAACTTTTATCTTCTCGAGAAGTTATTCTGGTGCTTTATTATTTTCTTCGGAAGTTGTTCTAGTATTTTATTTATGTTCTCGAAAGATTATTCTGGTTCTTTATTTATTATTTTCATATATTAATTTTTGACTCTTTGTCTATCATTTACATATTTTATTTTGGATCTCTATTTATTATATTCAGTTGATTACTACTAAGCTATTTTCTAGATATTAAAACATGATTAAATATAAGTTTTTAAAAATGTAGTAGTTTATAATGTGGTCATTCATGAACTAAAAGATGGATATGAGAATTTATATATATCTATTGAGATTTTTTTTAGGACAATTCATGAATAATTTTGTGGAGGATGATTGAAATATAAGTCTTTGAGGATGTAGTAGTTTTATAGTTGTGATCATTATTAATTATTCATGAACCAGGAGATGGATACGAGAATTTATATATATCTATTGAGGTCTTTTTGGAGGATAATTCATGAATAATTCTGTGGAGTGTGATTGAAATATAAGTCTTTAAGAATGTAGTAGTTTTATAGTTGTGGTCATTATTAATTATTCATGAACTAGGAGATGGATCTGAGAATTTATATATATATATATATATATATATATATATATATATATATATATATATATATATATATATATATTAAGGTCTTCTTGAGGATAATTCCTGAATGATTCTGTGGATGGTGATTGAAATATAAGTATTACTTGAGTTGTGATATTTGATTATGGTTAATAAATAGTGTTTAAGTATGAGTGTTATATAATCCGTGGTTGTAAAATTAGAATTTCTTGGGGATTGTGCTGAGAAGTTAAAGGGAGAACTTAGTAAAATGTCTAGGTCTCATAGTAGAGGTACCATACAGGTGTATGAAGTACAGTGTTTGGGAAGTCATAGTTGGTACACTACGTAATAAAAGGCAAGATCAGGGATGTCTTAGGATTTGTTTTAAGTAAATGAATATTCGGATGATTAGTGGGGATACTTGGATTGAGGATGTTCAAAAGGTGACTGAACATTCAGGAGAGTCTATATGAGTGCTTGAATGGAATGTTAATTTATTTATGACTATCGACAAATGTTCAACATCTCATGATTGGTAGGGTATATCTTTCTTGGCCTAAGATATGATTGGTTGTTTGTGATAATGAGCAAGTAGCCCACTTGACAATCATCCAAATGATTATTTCTTGGCCTTAGGGAGGATTCATTTGTAGTAATGATAGACAAGAAGCCTAATTAGCAATCATCCAAATGATTATTCCTTAGCCTTATGGGGGCCATTTGTGGTGATGATGGACATGTGGCTCAATCTCTCAAGAGGATTATCGTACCAACACAAGAAAGGTATAGGCACTGCCAATCACTTCCCAAAATAAAATCCTTGATGGTTGGGATGAATCATCTTAGATTAATCATGGATCCATACATAGAGTCAACTGAGGTTGAGTCTAGCATTGAAAATAGTGAGATTAAGATATATGAGGAAATTATGTGGAATCGAGTCTTAGGATGAATCTTAGGTCCCTTGTGTGTTTAGTTTATTAAGATTAACATTTATGATTTATAATTATTTCACTCCTTTGTGTGTTTGCTCTATGTGTTTTCTTTCATATATGATTGGGATATGAATAGAAGAGGAGACAGATCAACCTACTGTGATGGGAACTACCGAAGACTGCCTATATGCTTGATGTATTATGTTTCGTATGAAGTTACTTTGTAGCTTTTCATGTCAAAGGCTCACTGCTCTGGATAGGATTAATCAGGATAACGGCGATGAGTAATATATGATGTACTGTGAAACATTTTGTAAACAAAAGGTTTTGATAATATTGTTCTATCCTTGTTTTAAAAAGATTATGATTTTTTACGTAATATCAAGTTTTGAAAATTTCTCATAATTGTTGTAAATTAATTACTTTCGAAAAATCTCTGCATTTTCATAAATAAAATGGATAGAGAATTGGGTCATTACACTATACATCTCTTTTGTGATAGTCACTCAGCTCTCCACATTGTTGCAAATCTTGTTTTTCACACCAAGCACATTAAGGTTGATTGTTATTTTGTTTAAGATAAGATCCAAGCTACCTTTCATGTTTGTACCAACCTACAACTAGCAGATATTTTTACAAAGGTCCGCTGGAAGCAACAATTTCAATTCCTTTTTCATAAGTTGGACATTTGGAATCTTAATACTCCAACTTGAGGAGGACTATTGGGAGAATCCCCAAATGTATGTTAGCATTTCTTAGTTATGTTTAGAATAACATATTTAGCTCCTGCGTTATCTCTGTTATATAATTAACATATTAGGTACATATTTTTTGTTTAATCTTTCGGCAAATAATGAGGATTTATATATTATATATAATCCTTTAGATATTAACGTGAAAGATAGAGAGTTTATTCCATACTCTTTCCTTTAAATGGTTTTATAAATGTATTAGCTAATTAATAGTCCTTACCTAAGTATTTGGTATATTATATACTTAACCTTTCTATAACAAACATCAAGCCATTTTATACTCTTGGGCCAATAAAATATTATTTAGAGCTTCTCACTTACACTTTCACATAGTGGTGACAAAAAATTTCCTAATAGCAATTTCTTAATCAATGTCATTTAAATAATAGGCCTAAATGTTATTTTTTTTCTTTATTTTAGTACTTTTTGAGACATTCCTTCCATATTTTTTAATTAGACAATGTACTTCTCACGTTTTTTAAATTTGCAATAAATGTTCACCATTTGTTTTGACTAATTGTATACATTATTAAGTCATTAAGTTAACAAACAAGATACTTTGCAAATTAAAGAATAAAATGTCTGAATTAAAAATAGAGAAGCAAAATATAAAAAATAATTAAAATAAAGAGACAAAAAGTACATTTAAGTCTTTCTAAAAAAACATTTCTTAGTCGGAAAAAACCAAAACACTTCTTGATTAAGTTGTGCTTATGAAAAAGAAATTATTTTCTATAATATAGTGATACAGAAAAGAGGATAAAATGCTCTTTTAGTCCTTTATCCTTTACTTGGTCATTTATGTTTACAAAAATATTTTAGTTTTTATTTTTGAATTTGATTCAACTTGGTCCCTACTATCAAACAAATTACAATTTTAAAATCAATAAAACACGCACGCACACATCTTTATCCTAAACATACAATTTTAAAAAAGAAGTGCTTCAAAGTGACAAAACTAACCCCCCTGAAAAAAGCTATATTTTTTCTTGAAGAAACACAAAGAGCAAAAATGTATGGGATTAGCAATTTGAAATACATTACCTTTTATCAAAGTCTGTTAGTAATAATATAGAAAAGTAATCAATAACTTTGTTAAATGCGTAACACTCATTCTATTTTATTAAAATTTTATTCATTAAAATAATATTTAATTTCCAAAAATGATAAGTTTTTCTTCTAATTTTATCAATTAAAAATAAAACAGTTAACTTTACAATTAGCGATTTTTTATCCCATATTTGACTGATTTTGAGATTTTGTCCAATATATTTTAATGAAGACATTTTACCCTTTATGTACTTAAAACTCGCATACACAACCACACCTACCTAAACCCACATCCAGACTCTCTTAAAAAGTCAAAGGGTCAAATACCGTTGAGTACCGATTACAAATTTTTAAAATGTAAATACATAAATAATACTAGAGAAACTTTCTTCTATACGCAAATCCATATCGAATAATGTATACTAATGATATCAATCTTATATGTATTTTCGATAAATATATATATTTTTTAAAGGTAAAGAGAATTTATGTATTGATTCCCGTAAATAATGTTGATATTAATCTTACCAATTTAAGTGAATTGATTTCCGTAAATTATAAATATATTCTAATTTGCGTAAAACGGAATTTAATAATTAGAAAGCATGGAAATGGAATGAGAGTCAGTTTTTTTTATTTTTCATTATTCTTGTCATGTTCGTTTGGGAAAAGTTAGTATTGGCATCTAACATAGTTTTTTTCCTTTAATGCTCAACCTACAAACATAAATGGCAGGATATTGGGCAAATAAGAGAGAGATTAGAAGTGTTGAAATAAGAATAAATGTCCAAATTTAATGTGGAACAATATAAAAAAAGTGGACACGAAGCCTTATAGCAGCAATGAAGAAGGCAAATTCCAAAGCAGCATGTACGTGTAAAACATATATCACCTGCCGGATAAAAATCATATATTAGCCTTTTGTAATCGTAATCGTAAAATGGTTTTATTTTGTCCGAGCACAGCACCTTTAACAGAGAAACCTGTGCACACACGGCCCAAGTGCACCACGCGAGTCAAGATTATTGACAAACAACTCAAGCTTATTTTCAAGGAAAACCAGCTTGAAAGCAGAACAACTCAAGCTCATTGCACTTTAGTTCGCTGCTGTATTTAGAAAGGTATGACTCGTTCGAATGAACCAAATAAACCTACTGCATGGTTCCTCTAAAGGTTCAAACCTGTGCACATTCTGCCCAAGATTATTGACAGACAAGGTGGTCTATTGGGTTAGTTTCAAGGAAAATGTAAAAACTAAAAACTACCACCGGTTAGGAATTAATTGAGAAACAAACCCAGTAGCATCTGAAGGCTACAATCAAATTTCTTACCACTAAACTAAATCACCTGTAACAATCAATATGGCAAATGTATATATTTTCTAAATATTAAAGTAAAGCACATGTTAAGATTATATATATATATATATATATATATATATATATATGAAAGTTTAATTATTATTTTAATTACAATAGTTGAATTATTGATTTATCTTAGTGAACCATTAATGTAGTAACTGATGGTAACTCTGATATAAAAGCGTAGAAATGATTTTTTTGAGACGTTCTGTGCACTGTCTTGAAAGACTTACAAGTTTCCAAGGATACAACAACAAAAATTTCTTAGATGAGCTAAAGCTACATAACTAACAAGATAAAACCAAGAATTAAGGGAAAGTCAAGAGAAAAGCAAAGAGAAAAAAGCTCTGAGGTGTCTAACAAGAGGAACCAGAGACCTTGTATATATAATGCTCAGGTTGCACGCTCAAACCCTTTAGGTAGTCGTTGTAAGCAATAGAAACACATTAAAAATCATTAATATGTCAACTTCATTAAATACAATTAATATGATGATTGCATTTTAATGTAACGGTAAAAACAGTCAAACAGTCATTTTGACTTTTTGTATGTGTTGAATTTCATGACAATCTCCTTTATATTAAAGTAACTTTTGAAAAGACAAAATCTTTGGCGGTCGATCTCAAATGAAATATATTGCATCGAATCACATGTAGCTATGTTATATGAACAAGACTTAGACTAGTAGTATTTATCACATAGTGCAGTTGGTGTAGCTATGTTATATGAACCAAAAACAGTATAATAATGTTATACTAATCACAATACACCCCCATAATCTTTTTGTTGTTTTCATTGTGTTGTGCTTTTAGGTCATGCGTCTATCTTATATTCATGAGTGCTCTAGAAATTTGTCAAAATTTCATGCAAATGACCCCACTTGACACTCATATAAGTGATTTCATCAAGTGTATGCTGCAAATTATACACCACCCATAAGGGATATGAAATTCATTAAAAATTTTATAAAATGCTACGTTTTCTCATAAAACTTAACTATAAAGTTTAACCTTTCGTTAATGCAACATCTAACACTTTCTCACATCATAGGAAATGATTAAAAAGGAAATTGATTCATATCAATTTTAGTGCTAGCAAAACTGACAAATGACATGTTCTTACCCATATGAATCTTCTTCATGGGATCTCCAATCACAAAGGTTGGGTTACCATCATTGTCTCTTCTCAAATGGCTTAAGATCATTCCCCTCAATGTTTCTAATATCATTTTTCTTTCCTAGGGGTTTCGTCAGAGGATCTACTAAGTTTCCTTCAAACTTCACAAAGTTTATAAAAATTATTTCATACTTTAGCAGTTGCTTTGTCACATTATGTCTCAATTGTATATGTTTATTCTTACATTGTAAGTTTTATTTTTTGCTATAACTATTGCTAATTGTGAATCATAGTGCATAGACATTGATGGTGTTGGATTCATTCTTAAAGGAATGTTAGGCGAGACTCAACCTCAGTGTCAACCATTTCTAGAGCAAAAAACTCGGATTCCATTGTTAATCTAGCTATAATGGTTTGTTGGCTTATCTCCATCTAATTACACCACCACCAAGTGTAAATACATAGTCACTAGTGGATTTTGTCTCATGTGAATCAGAGATCCAATTAGCATCACTATACCCTTCCAGTACATAGGGAAATTCACTATATTCAATACCATAGTCTATGGTACCTCTCAAATACCCCATGAGTCTAACACATGCTTCCCAATGATCTTTATTAGGATTATGAGTGTATCTACTTAACCTACCTACTACATATATAGGTTATATCAGTTCTTGAAAAATTCATCAAGTGTAGTAAGCTCCCAATAATTTAGGCATATTGAGTTTGAGAAACTGGTTCTCCTCTATTTTTTTCTAATTAAGAGTTAGTGTCATAAAGAGTACTCATAAATTTTTAATCACAAATTCGTAATAATAAAACTTCTTAAAGCAATAGTAATTTGACTTCCTTTTGTCAATGTAAATTTTTGTTAACGTCCAACATAGATGTGTTCTAACCAGTGTCGAAAATATTATCCATAAAAAACATCAATTTTGGAGACACCCGACAAAGGTTTGGCAAATGCACGTTAGGTCTCAAGTGCAAGATTGATGATCTGGTGTGCAGAAACAAAGTCGAATTGTTCAACCATAAGTCTTTTAGATTTTTGGTAACTCTAGTTCAAAGATGCAGAATTGATCTTCTTGGGGCATGCTAGACATTATCTTAAAAGACTTATCAGAGTAATCTTGCAAGTCTTCCAAGATACAACAAGAACTTCTCAGGTGAGTTGTGTAATACCTAAAAATTTTAATGGTAAAAGTTAGTAAATATATGATATGTTGTGTTTTTTTTTAATTTGTGTGTGAATCTAATTATTCTGATTATCAATGTGCTTAGAATTAGTTTTTGTCTACATAGGAAGTTAATTATTTTAAGTTGAGAGTAAATTACTCTATAACAAGTTTAATTAATTTCTAATGATACAAAGACAAATTAATTAATTAAAGTTTGAAGGAATAATTTTGATATGATAAAAATTTGATTTCAGTTCTTTTCCCTTTTAGCAATAATTAATTCAATACAAATAATTTATTTTAATTATAATTTAGACATTAAATTAAATTTTTTAATAATAATAAAAGAAAGAAACAAGTCAGGATTTATACAGAAGAGAAAGAGACATAATCATTATTCATAGATGTGACTCCATCTCTATCCTTGTTTAAAAAAAATGTTTTTCTCTCTTACACCACTTTCACTCAAAAGTCATGAGTACAAGAGAAAAGAAAAAGGTCATCTCCATCTCCATCTCCATCTCACTTTCTCTCATATTCATCTCCATCAACTTCATCTTCATCTTTCTTACTAATTTCTCCATCTCCACTCTAATATGAGGTAAGAACTTTAAATATTTGAGTTTCCCTCTCTTGAATCTTTGATTCTCTTCTCCTAATTTCCTTTTGCTCACTCAATGTTGGTCTCTTTAGGAGCAACTTGTACTAGAACCCAATCTCATCTTCTAACCGAAATTTCTTGAGGTAAAGGGGGTCGAACATAAACTTTGAACTCTAATTTGTGTTGTTTTCCTAAAATGAAATTTGTCACATTTTTGTTAATGCCATGCCTTGTTCTGCTAGGTTTCAGTTGTTATTTTTAGGCTTGGGTATGTAGGATTAGGCTCAAGAATCACGCAAAACGGAGTTTTTTAATAAAATATATGACTAAACAAGTTTATATTTGTAAAATTTTTCCTTTTTAATCTTACAAGAATAACACTCTAGGGGCTGAATGGGAATATTATTTTCTAATTTAGATGTGGAAATGATAACCTTATATGTGAACTTATATGTTTACTTTTTTCATCTGAGAATCATCCATTTAGGAGTTTTCAACGATTGTAGGATTAGGTAGTGTTATACTGAAACTTGAACTGATTATTGTAGGATGAAATAATTATTTTTGAAACCATAGGATAATTTCCTTATATAAGATCATGAGTATGACCTCTGACAATTTTATTATGGCATGTAAATTTATTTCATATATATATTGAGATTTGTACGTGTTATCTGAGTCCGAAGGCGTCCAATATTTGGCATGCTGGTCAAGATGATATATTGTTGTGGTGATGGTAGCTGATTTATTTGCATTTATTATTTGGATTATGTGGAGTGCGTGAATTTACAATCCTTATATTGATTGTTTATTGTATGGATAATCACTCTTTCTTAAATTATTAAATGTTGATGTTGTTGGTAAATGATTATGGCTATGTTGTGCGTAAATGATAAAAGAAGTGTGATTGATGACAAAGAAATACGATTTATGAAAAAGAAATACAATTTATGAAAAAGAAATACTATTAATGGGAAAGAAATATAGTTGACAAGAAAGAAATACGGTTGATAAGAAAAAAATATAGTTTATAAAAAAAATACGGTTAATGAGGAAAAAATAAGGTTGACGAAAGAAATATTGTTGATGATAAAGAAATATGGTTATTGAGAAAGAAATATAGTTGCATTATGTATTAATTGTCTTTTCACTAAAATATTCTTAGTTATTTTACACTATATTCATTCTTTTTGGATATGATTAAAATACATTAATTAATTTGATAAAAAATAACTTATTGAAAAGAAAAAGATGATGCATTCTAATAAAGTTAAAAATAATTTTAGAAATTAATCTTCAATTTAATTTAATTTAATTTTTTTTTCTCTTATCCAACATAAATAGATACCCATTATTCATTCCAAATTTTCTCTCTTCAATTATTAATGAGTAATTAAGTGAAAAATATAATTAATTTTAATAATGTTGTGGATATATTTAAGTGTTCTTCGATCACAATACACTATTTTTCTCTAGTACTAATATCTAATTTTACCTACTTTTTTAGTAGGCGTAAATTGATAAATATTATAAATAGGAACGGAAGTAATATATTTTTCATTGGGCATAATAATATTAAATGCAATTAACTAATTTCCAGCTTTAAATAAACTTTTTTTTTAACTTGGATACAATTTTTTACCTTCTATTTTTTCAAGTTTACAATTTTAGTTCTTATTTTTAAATAGATTTCCTATTTTAAAATTCATATTTTTTTCAATCCTCAATTTACTTCCATTTATTTCTTTTACTTTTATATTTAATTAATTAAATCAGTTTTAACAAAACCTTAAATGAATATTTCAGATCTAAGGATTAAATAAATTAAAAAAGGAAAAAATAAAAATTGGACTCAAATTATAAATATTATTAAATAAAAGACCAAATGATTTTATTTTAAAATACAGAGGAAAAAAAAAACTAAAATTGTATTTCAACCTATTTTTTTCTTAAGACAGGAAGGAGTAGTCCTTAATCAAGTCCTTAGGCCAACTTCAATTCAAATGCTTAGAATGGCGACAGACTGTTCACACAATTTATATATTAATAAATAATAATATTAAATATCATGTTTGTTATTTATTTATGCCAAATTTTTGAAAAAATAACCAAATTATTAACTTATTTCTAATATATTAAAATAATATTTAGTTAACTCTACCGCATGTTAAAATTTGTGTAACAGTCACTAAAATTATTTCAAACACTAAATAACCCAATCCAAACAAATCCTTAGTTAAAATTAAAAATATTAATCCATGTTTCACAGATGAAAAAAAAATTCTTTGACTAACACAACAATAATATTAATATTAATATATATATATATATATATAGTTTAATTGGTATATATTGTTAGTGTAAAAATTTTTATACTGACTTTCAATCACAGTCCTTTAAGTTTGTTGACTTTATTTATTAGTATTTTAAAAATCACCTAAATAAAATGTTATGATTGAATGTTTTAAACTCTTATATTTATATATATATATATATATATATATGAGATGGAATAAAAATTTATATAAACGTGATGAAAAAAGCAAATCTCAATCATTCAAATGAAATAAAAGTTAACGATTGAGACCAACCACTCATTCTCAACCATTTAATTTTTATTTCAATTATCTCACTATCTATTAGGAATTATCTGAAATTTACACTAGAATTAAGAATGAAATTTGCCAAAAAAGTCGACCAAAATTATTCAAGTACATAGTCTAAATTATTAGTTCTCTTTCCACCATAGTTTCTAAACCATAACGTTTATGACAGAAATTATGTGATCATGATACACGAGTAGGGAACCATATTGTAAACAAACAAAACAATGTGCTTGCGATGTATACACCAAGAAATCAGATTATTCTCTAACTTCGGTTCGTGTGACCAGCAAATGATGCAACAAAAGAGGAGAAATAAACACGCAAATGTTCACTTTCGTAAAAGCAGTTAATCCCAAACGGTCATAGCATCATCTCCTCCAACAGATATCCAACTAGTATATACAGAACACATGCGCCAAAACCAAACCCATGGGTGGAGTATGAGCTACTCAACAGAGTGAGATCCTGTAAATGGAGTGAAAATATACAGTTGACAGTCGTGGATATCAACTGGAGCACTGAATGATGACACTGCATCTCTATTCACTACCTTGTGCTGCAAGGTAATAAAGGGCAAAAAACGTTCAAGTTAAGAAACCCTTGAATGGTAAAAGCAACTGTGGAAAGGAAATTTTTTAATTAAAATAGGAAAAGTATGCTAAAATAACAAATAATTAGAAGCTCAAGAAACATGCACCGACAGAACCCAATAAGATCATATACAAGATTGACTCAGCGGTTTCACACAACTAGGTTAGCTTACTCAATGATCAAATAGCAGAAAAGAGAAATGAATTGCAGGGAGAATACAGAGAAAGGAAAAGCACAACAGATAAGAGAATGATCAGCCAAGACATTCTGATCAAATCTTATTGAAGGAGAAAGCAATATATACAAGTGAAAGTCAATGAAAGAAGGCGGGGCAGCCAATGATAACAGAAAACATATTATAAAGATGTCTTCAACAGAAACAATCAAGTAGCATGGGTATTGTGCGTGTCAATAATGTGCTCCTTGTTGGGCTTGTTGTGCTAAGAGTCTCCTCTAGCTTGAATCATGACTCTCGAAAGATATGAGGATGAAAAGTCTTAGTGAGAATGTCTGCAAGCAAGCTGCATGGAAGAGTAATAGGGAAGAGCTTGAGAATGGCAAGGTTGACTTTATCACAAACAACATGATAATCAATGTCGATATGCTTGGTGCGTTCATAAAACACTTGATTTGAAGCAATCTGGATGGCTGAATCATTCCCAGAGAAGAGAATGGTGGGGTAGTCATAAGGAATGTGGAGGTCATCAAGTAGGTAAGTGAGTCATTGAATCTTACATATAATAGAAGCAAGGGCTCTATAGTCAGCCTCGGAAGAACTTCAAGAAACTGTAACTTGTTTCTTTGAACGCCACGATATCATAGAATTCTTTAGATAGATAAAGAACCTAGGGATAGACCTGTAAGTTTCAATGCACCCAGCCTAATTAGAATCAATGAATCCTTTCAGCTGCAAGGAAGTGGATGAATCTAGGAAGATTCCCAAGCCAAGGGCCTGCTTTAGATACCTCAGTATATGAAGAGCAGCTCAATTGTGAGCATCAGTGGGTTTGAAAACAAATTAACTTAAGTTCTCGACAGCAAAAGCAATGTCTGGTTGAGTAATAGTTAGATAAATAATTCTACCAATTAATCTCCGATAAGGTCAGGGATCAACCAAGGCAGTTCCTGTGTCTAAAGTAAGACGAGTGATGCAATCAGTGGGTGTTGAAACCAAACAGCAAGCTAACATACCAGCATAAGATAATATGTCCAATCAGTGGGTGTTGAAACCAAACAGCAAGCTAACATACCAGCATAAGATAATATGTCCAGGGTGTATTTTCTTTGTGAAAGGTGGATTCCAACAACTGATCTAGCTACCTCTATGCCAAGGAAAAACTTAGATTGCCAAGATTTTTTACCTTAAACGCTTGATCAAGGAGGAGAGTGATGTGTGAAATCTCAGAGAGGTCATTACCAATAAGGATGATATCATCCACGTGCACTAAAAGAGCTGTGGTACATGAACTCAAGAATTTCAAGAAAAGAGAGTAATCTGCAATAGAATGGTTATATCCATGAGTTAAAAGAAAGCTGGATAAACGAGCATACCATTGACAGCTAGCTTGCTTAAGCCCATAAATGGGGCATTTCAAACGGCACACTTGCCAACGTTCAGAATGAAGACTAGGGGGTATATATATATACACTTCTTCATGAAGTTCTCCATGTAAGAAAGTATTGTTCATATCAAGTTGTTTGAGGTGCCAATGGTTAACAACTGCTACAACAAGTACAATCGAACAGTAGTGATCTTAGCAACTGGCAAGAAGATGTCAAGGAAATTGGGTCCTTCAAGCTGAGCATATCCCTTGGCTACAAGACGAACCCTATACCTTTCTATGGAACCATCTACATTGTGCTTGATTTTATAGCCCATCTACATCCAATAGCCACTTTATCTGGGACAGAGAAATCAAGACCCAAGTGTGGTTCATTTCTTGGGCAGCAAGTCCATCTTTTATGGCCTTAAGCCAACAGTCATGTTTAGATGCCTCAAGATTGAGGTTCAGTGACCACAAAAATGGACAAATAAAATGGTGAAAATCAGTGGACAAGTGATGGTAAGAAAGAAAGGAGTGAAGAGGATACTTGATGCTTGAAGAAGTAGGCATAGTTGAAGTGAGAGAGCAATGGAAATCTTTGAGATAAGAAGGAGGTAGGTGAGGCCGAGATGAATGTCTAATAGGTATGGAGGAAGGAAGAGCTGGTGGTATAGATGGTTGAGGTGTAGGCTAAGAACAAGATGAATTTGGTTCAGATGAAAGGAGTGAAGTATCTGTCTCAGATTGTGAAGGAGATGAAATTTGATTAGGTGAAGCACTTGTCTGAGATGGTAAACGGGAGTTATGTTCTGCTAAGAAATTCTAAGGGCGGATATTCATTAGTTGTTGCAGTATGAGAGTGAGAATAGTTGTTGTCAAGTGGTAGGGGGACGCTATTTTGAGTTGCAGGGAATTATGTTTAAGAAATGGAAATGGTCCTCTTAGAAACAACATTTCTAATAACATCAAGAGAATGAGTGTTCAAGTTAAACAATAAGTATCCTTTAGTATGTGACTTAAAACCAAGGAAGATGGGTGAGCTCAGGGGTTGAGTTTTCTGCATTAGCAGTAATGGTGCTTCCATAGTGAAGACAACCAAAAACCTTAAGGTTAGAGATATCACATGTTTTTTCATGATGTTTAGTAAAAGGGGAGATTTCTTTTAAAAAAGGAGTGGGAATGCAATTTATGAGGTATATGGCATGTTGAATGGCAAAACACCAAAAATAAGGAGCTAATCCATTTTGAAAAAGAAGAGTTCAAGTGACATTGAGGAGATGTTGGTGTTTCCTCTCAACAATGTCATCCCGCTTAGAAGTTTCTATGCAAGTTGTTTGATGAATATTGTCTTTACTTTGGTAAAAGTTGTTCATAAAAAATTCAACTCTATTATCACTGCTTAAGATTTTTACACTAGTATCAAATTGCCTTTTAGATTGAGAAATGAAATTGATTAGGCATTCTCTGGTTTTAGATTTATTGTGCAAAAAAAAAACACAAGTGTGTAAAGTCGTCTACTATGGTAAGAAAATAACGGTGAACATGCATAGATGTCACAGAAGAAGGACCCCATATATTAACATGAATTAACTCAAAAGCTCCTGATGTTCTAGAATTACTCAAGGAAAAGGGAAGTTTCTTTTGCTTGGAATAATAACAAGTGCTACAAGTATATTTCTTATTGATGGAAATACATGAATGTTGTTTAATCATGGAATTTAGACGCTTGCAAGAAGGATGACCTAAGCAGAAATGCCATAAATCTATGGGCAAAATACTAAGGTTTGGATGAAGGAAAGTGGCATAGACAGATGGAGGAATGACAGGCTTAGCAGCAAGAATATATAATCCACTGATTACTTCAATTATACCAATCTTTTTCCAAGTCTTTAGGTCCTGTATGGTGCATGAATTAGGAGGGAAATTTAGATGACAATTATGGAACAAAACAAGCTTAGAGATACAAATCAAATTGAAATTGAAACTCAGTATATGTAACACATTCGTGAGGAAAAATTGATCACTGAACTTAACTATACCAGAATGAGTGGCATGGACATGTTGACCATTGGATAACTTGATGTAAAGTAATGGGACAAGGATGAAGTTATATGGTCTGTGACACTTAAGTCTAATACGCATAAGGAGTTTGTGTAGTGTGTGCTAGTGAACAAAATGACATATTTCTTGCTACCTGATACACTGTTATGTGGTTGCATATAGGTAGAAATAGAGTTGTTGACTTGGTTAACTTGTGAAAAGCTAGAGGTTACTGAGTGGGTACTCGAAGATTGCTGCATTAAGGCCATTAAAATATGATATTGTTGATCTGTGAGACAAAACTCTTGGTTCTCAACATTCTTCTATTGATTGTTCTCGGTATTGCCTCTTCCATCACCAGCCACTGTGTTGTTAACTACTGAGTTTAACTCCATTTCCTTTCCCTTGTGTCTTATAGAAGACGAAAGCCATGCTTTCTATAACATACATCAATCGTATGGCCATTTCTCTCACAATGAGAACAAGTCTTATTGTTTCTATTCCTTGTGCCTTTGTTATTCTCCTTAGAATCTAGGAATCCATGCTTCTTGTAACAAGTGCTCTCAATATGACCAATCCTTCCACAAAAGGTGCATGCATTCGTGGCATTCGACTTGGAGCTCCTACCCTCAGTATTAACATTTCCAATAAAATTCTTGCCTTGTAACTGTCTCTCTTGCTGGATAACATAGGAGAATATTTTTGAAATTTGGGGCAAGGGTTCCATCAAAAGGATATGTGCTTGAAAATTAATGTATTGATCATTCAATCCATGAAGGAACTGCATGGCCTGATCTTCAAGTCTTCGCTGCGAGATGCTACTCAGGACATCACATGAACATTTCGTCAAGCACTTACAATTCAATTTAGGTCTATAATTGTCAAGTTCATCCCATATGATGCGAAGCTTGGAGAAGAATTTGGTGATAGAGAGATCACCTTGCTTAATTGATGACGCTTCTCGCTACAACTTAGAAATGCAAAAAAGATCACCTTGTGCATTCACACAATACTTTGGCGAATCAGAAGAGAAATGGAGTTCACGATTTAGGAAGCAACCATGTTGTTGCATCTCCTCCAAGCAGCATAATACCTATCATCATTCAATGGTTCAGGAGCACTACCATCAATGAATTCGAATTTGTTCTTCACGCTGAGGGATGTCTACATTGACTTACTCCATGTGTGATAATTGTTTAGCTTAAGAATGGGAGAAATGAATGGAATTGCAGGATTCTCACTAGGGTGGAGGTACAAGTAATTTTGAACATTGGACAGATGCTCCGCACCCTTGCTCATGATCAAAGACTTGAAGACATAAGAAAAATAATAGAGGCAGAGTGGCACAACAGAGCTCTTCAATTGAAGAGCTCTAATACCATCACAATGATCAAATAGTAGAAAAGATAAATGAATTGCAGGAAGAATGTAGAGAAAGGGAAAGCACAACAGATATGAGAATGATCAGCCAAAACATTGTAATAAAATCTTATTGAAAGAGAGAGTAATATATCCAAGGGAAAGCCAATGAAAAAGAACGATAAAGATGGTTACAGCAAAAGAGAAAAGCAAAACAGAAAGCATATAATAAAGACATCATCAACAAAAAGAATCAAGTAGCATGGGTGTTGTACGTGTCAATAATGGGCTTGTTGCATTGAGACTTACCTGCCATAGATCCCTCACAGAAACATGAATTCCAGATTCAAGCCCAAGTGCTTCCCATGAAGCTGTTATAGTGGAAACTTTTGAGCACCGATTCCACAAACCAACAACCAACCGATTTCTTGACAAAGGACCTGCCCAAACCTGAAAAGTAAAAGTAAAGACATTATTTCCAACATTCTCTCACTTGGATGGTATTAATCAATAATACAAAGACAAATCATTAAGTTAGAATGATAATTATAGACAAATCTTATATTAGACAATGAAAAATTTGAGCTACAAAATAATATCCAATAGGGATACATATCATGCACATTAACAAATATTTCTGATAAAGTATATAGAATAATGTAGTTCAATAAAATGATACTACATGGTCCCAAGTATAAAAAAAATGCTAAGAGATATGTTACTTAAATTATATTACTTTACACATATCTCATAAGAGAGTTTTCAGACTCCCACTGATCTAAGACATCAAAACATAACCAAACCATATGAGTTATAAAACTCCAAAGTTAAGTATTTGATTAGTGAATAAAAAAATGTTCTATTAATATCATTTTTACTTGAATCCGAAAAATTATAAAGGCGAGAACGCATAATTCACATGCATCTAAGTACTCATCATAGCCCAACAATAAATCTAATTACATATATGCTACATAAATGTTCTATAATATTTGACATTTAACTAATCTGAGTTTTAGAAAATGAATGACTATGTAAGAATCCGAAGACAAGTAGAAAATCCATAAATTCCCTACTAGGACCACATAGACACCTAGTTTATAATGACACTCAGATTATTGTGGCCACAAAATGTCAATTGAGTAAACACTTAGATAATTGGTCCAAACAAAAAAAAAAATCATAAGTACTTCAATAGCGCAAAATTGTCCTCGATGGGAGTACTATCATAATAAGAACTTTTACAAAGTAGAAAATAATACTCAATAGGAGTATTGTATCTACAATATACTTATAAAATTTTGACCAAACAAAATGTGAAATTTTCGGTAAAAGAAATGCACAATACTTAATTACATACCAAAAAGATTAATGTCAATGCCCAACAAAATACTTTTAACATCCATTGAAGATGTCTATTAAGATACAATGAATTTTATGTATCTCAATTAAAATAGAACAAAAAATAAATAGTCAAGTCCTATAGAGTATGTTATATCATAATTAAATGTGCATAAGAATATATAACAATACAGATAGATAAGTCTCGAGACATAATACAAAATTATATACTTGTAAAATTTTAATCAATTAAAGTATGAAATTTGGGTAAAAAAGATACACAATGCATAATTGTATGTCAAAAAGATTAATGTGCAGTACACAACAGAATGACATTAAAATCTATTAAAGATGTTTACAAAGATACAATGAATTTTATGTATCCCAGTAAAAATAGGACAAAATTAAATAGAGAAGTCTTATAAAATATGTCATATCATAATTAAATGTGCACAATAATATATGACAATACATATACATAAGTCTCAAGACATAACACAAAATTATATACTTGTAAAACTTTAATCAATTAAAATATAAAATTTGAGTAAAAGAAATTCATAATTACATACCAAAAGAATTAATGTGCAATGCCCAACAAAATGCTCTTAACATCCATTTAAGATGTCTATTAAAATACAATGAATTTTATGTATCTCAATTAAAATAGGACAAAAATAAATAGAGAAGTCCTATAGAATATGTTATATCATAATTAAATGTGCACACGAATATATAACAATAAATAGATATATATATATATATAAGTCTCGAGAGATAATACAAGATTATATATACTCTCATTAATCCTTAATATACAAAAAAATATTAGGATTATCCTTAGGATACACTAGTATTACAAGTTCTAGTGATAGTGGAATGATGACTTTATAAGATAATAATAAAAATGAATTAAAATTCACTATTTTTCTACTTAAGAAATTAGAAAGTAGTAGAATAACAAATGATTAATGAGAGAAGTGGTTAAAAGAAACAAGAATATAAAACCTACAAATTCATCCATAAGAATAAATAATTCTCACAAATGGTTTCATAATTAACCACATATTAATCAATCCTTTAAAAAATATTGACCCTTATGAGGCTCTTGAAAAAGTAATATAAAAGTAATCTATATGATTATTGTCATAAAAATATAAGTTCAATCAGAACTCTTGAGGGTTTTACCACCTACGTTCTAGGAGATTATTTTAAAGAATGTGTGTGTTAATTTGTTTAATGAGATGAAAAATTTATAATCCCCAAGGTAGGCAGGGACCCCTCAGATGGGTTTTTTATGATTGACTCAACTCATCACAAAGTCAATCTTATTATAATTTCATTCAAATAATCACAAAGATATTATAAGATATGATAAGATATGATTATCATCAAATCTAAAATTGCTAGATAATGATAAAAGATAATTGATTAATACCAATCCATTATTATTTCTAACACTACAAACATGTGAAGTTTCAAGGATAGTGATTACATGTGTTTAATATGCCTTGCTGCAAAGTAAATTAACAAGAGATTGAAATCATCTTAATCCAAGATGAAGATGCTTATATTCCTTGCTCCAGATTGACACAACAAAAAAGCAAAGTTTGGACCATTAGAACTGCAAAGTTGATGTAGATTTGATTGGGTTACTGGGTTACTAAGTAGTTACGTGTTTTGATTTTGTAAATAGTTTTTAAAATTACCTCGCATTTTGGGATTTTATCCAAAGGGTTAGTTTGTTTTATCCTTTTAGATTTGGTTATTTTATTAAGTTATGTTTTGGGCTTTGTTGGTCTATATGACTCTTTCTTTGAACAGTTTTGGCTATTGAATGACATTGATTTCTATTCATTAAATATATTAGGAGGATGACATTGACACCCTAATCCCTAATGGAGCAATCCAAATAGTCATTTGGTTTGAAAAAATATTTTCTGTTTTCACTTTTAATAATCACAATAATGTCACTTGGTTTTTACTTTGTTTTTACTATTTGCCATACAAACCTTTTGAAAACAGAAAACAATATAAAATCAACAGAGCAATTTTGGAACTAAAAGTGAAAACATAAAACATTTTTCAAACCAAAACATCCATGATCCCTCTAGTAATCAGATCCAATCTACATGACAACAATGGACATGTAGAACACAGACAAAAACGCCCAAGCTTTGTCACATAGATGCACTACAAGTCTACGAGATGGTACAGAATAGATTACCTGTCTGCAACCATCTATTCCCGCAACTTGAACTTTCCTTCCCTGGACTCCAAGTGAGTCTGCACAGGTACATAAGAATCGGTATGTTTACTTATTTTTATTTAACCTTATTGAATGAGATAGACAAAAAATATACCAAGTAACAACATAAATGCTTCCTCCACCACACACAAACACACACAGAGGCATTATGCATCATCAGCTTGATAACAAAAATAGAAAGAAGGGTAGCACCTTGATTGATCGCAATGACTTCTTTATTTGTCAAAATCTCAAGCGTTTCTGCAGTCAAATTTCTTACATCACAGCCAATCAATAGAGGAGCCTGCAGGCACAGGTAAACAATTTTGATCGAGTGAAAGTTTCAAATACAATATCTGTCTTGATCTTTGCAAGCTTGTCTTTAAGTTTATTCACATGAAATTATGACCAAAATTAACTGAAAATGAATTCAGAGTGGCCCTTGTTGATAAGAGATGAATATTGAGAAAAGATCACAAATCCAGCATAGATGTAAGTTTTTTTGGGGAGGGATAGGCAGTAGGAACTAAGAGCAATACCTTTGCTAATGCCCAGATGCTGAAGTGAGCACGGTATTCCTGGTATGTCATGCCACCGTTGCCAACTTCCAACATGTCTGGGTCTGTCCATAACCGGCAGTATGAGGTAAGAAAGAAAGCTTCTGATTTACCTTAAATATTCAATAAAATTTCAAAAAAGACAATGTGTACCATTCCATCCTCCAGGACCAGCATATGCAGCCCACTTGTCATTAAGATCAGCAATGGTTGTCATGCTAAACAAGAAAAGCAACATTTTTAAGAATTAGGCAGTCATATAAACAGATAACTTTGTACAAGAATGCCACAAAGAACAAAGGGAGGAGTGCATGGGGTGGTCGGTTCCCTAGCTCTTAGCTCTAGCTGCAGGGAAGGTAGAGGCCTACCCAATTCCCTTCGGAATTACCAAAACTACTTCTAGTAATAGATATAAAAAAAAATAAAATCCAGGAACTGTATTAGAATATTTCAAAGTGGTCAAATCTCAAATAAAATTGATAGAGGCTGCAGCATAACCCAGATTCCATATAAACTAATTTAATACCTTTCTCTATGTCTGATAAAGTCATTTCTATCATGATGATCCAATAGTGTTATTTTATGACAAATAGTCATCAAACTCATGCCAATTGCATATTATTTACCTTTTCCATTATTTTGACATTCTTTTTTGAGCTTTCATGAATCCTAGAGTGTAAAATAACTGTATGCCAGAGTGCATGCTATATGACTACACAAAGATAAAATTTGTCTGGGTAGATTATTTGAGTTTCAAGTAATGAACCAACTTATCTTCTTACTCTTCAAAGAATGAACATTCACAAGTATGTGAATATTATTAATTCTTTTTCCCATTCTGGCTGCTAGGAGTGGATGGAAAAACACCATCCACCCTCTGCCCTCATTTTTCCCTATCCTTTCTCATCCTACTCACTGTTACAACCTTCCACATATTTACATTCCTACCATCCCAAGGCCACAAAAAGAGTAAACATTACACCATTAAATATATTCCAATAAATTGTTGATGCCACAACTTTTTGTTTTATTTGGTCGAATGCTATTATCTGAAGTTATTGAGCCATGAGCAACCTCAATAGAACGCTAAATGCACGACTTATAAGTCAAAGTCCAGAATTTTAACCTTGCCCATGAATCATTGATGTCTTCAGTTGTGCGCCAACTGTTACCAACCTTATCTGCCCACAAGGCAGGATCATCAACACCCCTAAAAGTACATCAGGAAGATTTAATTCAAGCTAGCAGTAACTAAGCCTGGATTACTAGAAAAAAGCATGCATTATTACCATTCACAGAGTGAGTAGAAAATCTTACGCCCAGTTGCAATGAGAGCATCACGCATGGGTGGATATCTGGAATAAAAGCAACTGCATTGACTCAATTTATTGTACTAGGAGTAATGACTAGTGCGAATACTGTGAGACACAGATGAGAACAAACCGTTGTTTTGGAGGGATGCCCAGATTGTAACAATTGTCATACTTCAAATAATCTACACCCTGTTAAAAAGGATTTAATGGTGGGAAAAATTACTGATAAGAGAAGAATATAAGTAGAAACAATTCCAATTTATGAATCATGTGACTTAGATGTTTACTTACAAAGGAATGATTTCATAAAGCACTTCAGCTCCTCAAGATATGTTACTAACATAATCTTACCAAGATGTGTCTACTTTATAGTATAAAAGACATCCCTTAACATAATAGAAAGAGTACCAACTAATTTTTTGCATCCACAAGAAAGATACATGTCTGTAGAGCTAAACTATTTACATCACATGTGCTACCAGCAAGCAATGCACATAAATTAGAAATGAATAAAGACTTAAAGAGTACTTATGTCCTCTGGTCCTCCACAGGCTCCCCTAAACATGAATAAGTATCTGATACTGTTTTGGAAACCATGAAAATGAGAAAATAGAATCTAACCCAAGAGGCAAATAAATCTGCATCATCAGTTTCATGGAAAATTGATCCTGGACGAACTTGACATGTAAACATCCTAATAACAATGAGATGTATAAAAATATTAAGCATGAGATTAGAAGATCAGTTAGTCACAATGAGCACAAGTAACATGTGTTTTATAATGAATTGTTCAAACATCAGGGATGATTTTGCAGTGTCATCCTACCCCGCATCAGAATATATGCCAAGCTTGAGTCCCTTTCCATGTACATAATCTGCTAGAGCTTTGATTCCAGATGGAAATGTTTTATGATCAGGAACCAGTTGACCCTGCACGTCCACATCCAAAACAGTAAGGAGCAACATATATTAACCAAAGGAATGTTATAAAAAGACTGTAAACTTTGATACACAACCCTTTATTGATATAGAAAATAGGCAGTGCATGTAGTCATGTATTGAACATGCTTCCTGCTTGATTAAACAAACATGCCAGCGCAGTGCAAGGCTGGAAGCACAAGAATGTACAACTTAATTTTTTACACAATAATAACATTAGCCAAGACATAGTGAATGCCAATTGAAGCATTTTTTCTTCATTCAATTGAAAGTCCAGATAGAGAACATTGAAAGCCAACAAGTATATACAATAAGAGATGATAATGATGAAGTTAATCTAGAAACATTTTTTTTTTTGGTAAGCTGTTAATCTAGAAACATTGAAAACAACAAAATTTAGATGACCTTCAGATTTCTTGACACATCTGACCAACAATCATCTGCACGTGACATTATAATATCAAATAAGTATAGATAGATATGAGCCACTGTTAGAATTTTCATTTTGAACACACAACAGCAATACCTATATTAACGTACACATAACCTAATTCAGCCAACCCTGTCGATACCAGTGCATCAGCTGGAAGGATAAAATGCATGTCAGTACTGGTAGACCATAAATTACAGAGGAAAAGGTTAAATCACTGCTATTAATTGTAAAATATAAACCATAATGCTTGCAGTAAAACCAAATATGCCATTGGAGATCGTAAATGTATCATAATACAAATTGTTACCCGATGGAATGAAACATTCACAAGAAAAGCAAATGAATTTTATCTTTAATAAATAGTTAACCTATTTCACCAGAAAAAGATAGCAAAAGATTTCAAAATGTAGTTATTTAAAGCACTGATAGAGCCAGAGACCAAGGGGCAAAAATCAAAATTCCTCCCCAACTCCAAAAGGATGTTGACTTTTATATCACATCAATTTCCACTTTTCCTGGACTTAATCTAAACTCATTTCTTATAATGACAGAAGGATATAAGGAGATATAAGGTAAGTGAGGGAGGTGGCAAAGTTCTTGGGTTCACAATAAATGCTAACAAAAACTAACATGGGCATGAAAAAAAAAAAAAAAAGAGCGAAGGAGACTGATAATAGTCCATACACAATTTTAAAGTTATACCACCATTCATGATTGTCATGCATGATAAATTTGCTGATATTTACAAATTACAATAATTATCTTAAAAATCATCTTGGTTACACTGAAATTTCATAGAAATTAAACTCATTATTAGTTTGATTATTAAGCCAAGGAGACTAATATGATCACAATCAGTTAAGAAAACATACCCGTTTCCTTAATGACCGTTTCATTAATATTGCAAGCAAAAAAGTTCCAGCTATTCCATCTACGGACAAATTAAAATAAACATCAAAAGTGTCAGTGAAGGTGACTGTGTTAGTACAGGAGGGTCTTTTAGTTAAGAAAACTAGAGAAGAAATTAACAACCCAGAGACTTATTAAAGTAACAGCAAAAGAGCCAGAGAGAGAGAGCGAGAATCTGACCCCATCTGAGGCGTTTGAGCCAACCCATTACTCAGTTGAAACACACCGTACATGGAAGTGTCGTAAATAGAACGAAAGTTTGATCTGAAAATTGGGTTTCCATAGCTCTGCAAGAGAGGCGCAACTCTCGCGGAAACCAAAACAGAGGAAACGCAGAACAAGAGAATCACCAAATGCACCAAAAGAGTGTTGTCAAGTCTCTGTTTAGCCATGAGTCGCAGTTGGAAAGTACACCAACGTTGTCACTTGAGACAAATCCCAAACATGAGTTTGAGAGATTCCTAGGAGCTGTCTGGAAGACAAGCAATAGACTTGATTTGCCACATTTATATCAGTTTTGTTACTTTTTTATTTTAAGTATTACTTCAATTGTTGAAATTAATCATTAATGAACATGAATTGAAGAAATATTCTTATCTTACTACGTGTCAGTGCTACAATTACTTTCCCTTAATGAAATACGTGTGTCACAGAAAACATTACCTTTGATGTTAAATCTAGTTTAACACTGATTGAGACACGTAAATTGCAAAATCGCAGTCAAACATTATCTGTTGCTTTGATCTTATTGCAATTCCGTGCTCAGTTAAACCTGTTGCTTTGTTGGCCTTTTCCATTTGAATTTAAACCAGATTTGGATATATATCCCCTTTTCATTCTCTAATAAATTTGGATATAATATTCGACTCTAGACACTTCTTTTTGTAGGATTGCACAAGGACCATATAATTAATAGTCTATATTTTTCAATAGTTATATAAAATTATTCCACCTGTCATTAAGATATTAGTAAGATGTTATTTTATTGATGAGGCATAAATCATAATGAAGCCTTGGTTGATGTAAAAGAACAAAGAAATAGGAGTACAAAATTAATATGCTGACTATTGTTCGGGGTGTTTGATGAAGTAGTGCATGAAAGAAAGGAACCATTGTATTGGGTTGTGATTCCTCAATATATACAGAAAATCTCATTTTACACTTACTAAAATTTCATACAATACCTAATCAATAATAAAAATACGATTATATTAAAGAAAAAAAACTTATTTTATAGAACAAGGTTTTCGTAGGAAAAAAGGAAAAAAAATTCTTTTTTATGAAGAGTCTGTTTTATAAAAAAGTTTTTTCCTTCTATGAATAGTCTCTATGGAAGAGGCTTTCTCTAAAAGAAAAAAAAAATCTTCATACAAAAGTCTATTCTATAAAACATGTTTCTTTTTTCTTTTAGCTAAAAAACTGAAACTGAGGATATGATGTCTTTTATAGCTAAATAGGTTTTTATGAAAATTTGAAAGGTAACAAATAAAATTTCCTTTTCGACATTGGGTGGAGGTTGAATGAAACATTGACATTGCTAAAAAGACCACTAAGATATGTTAGCAATAAGTTATATTGAGCATGTTATGAAAATAAGCTCAAAATATGTTACAAAACCACCCATAAATTGTTTTTATAAATTTTTCAGTTATTTTCATAAGTATTTATAATAGAAGATAATTTTAAATAAGCTGTTTGTAATTTTTTTTAACTGAGACATAAACCCTCAAAGTTATTGCATGTGTCAATGATATTTACAAGTTAAAAGCAAATTGTGGTGATCAAAGAAAGATCCTCAAAGAGGATGAAATGAAGAGAAAGTTAAAGTTAATCTCTACAATTTTTTAAATAAATTAAAAACATTGTTAAGAACTAGGTTTTTTTACCTAAGAAGTTTTTATCATAATGAATCCGAAGGTGGATCTTTTCTCATTGAAAATCTAGATGGTGTACCATCTATAGAAATCACCTTCAAATCTCCAATGTTAGCAAAAGTGACATGTAATAGAGGTTGGTGATGGAGAAATAACATGATATGATAGATGTAAAATATTATATATATATATATATATATATATAAAAGATTAATTTAATGATTTAAAATTATCATATTTCATGCACTACAATGATCTTAAATTTAATTTAAAATTCTAATTTTTTTATTGGTTTTGTAAAAATTAATTTTAATTTAAAATTTTAAGTAATAATTATATTATATTATTTATAGTTAACTATTATATAATTTATATAGATTGTTGTAAATTATTTTATAAGTTTTATTGCACATTTAGAAAGTTCTAACAAGATTACTCATGTTAACAAAATTTAAAACATAAATTTATTTGAATCCTACTAATTGAAAATTTTAAAACAAGAATGAATTAAAAAATATTATATTAATTTGAAAAAAAAATTAAATTTTAGTGAGATTTAATTTAATATTATTAGTCTTGAATTTTTTTTTTCTAAATTGAAATTAGTAGCAGAAATACTAAAAAAGAAAATTACTGTCCTATTAAAAACTTTCAGTTGTATTAATTTTTTTTACTAAATTTAATGTTTATGAAATATTATAATAATAATTTTAGTTTTTATTAAGAAAATTTTTTAATATTATTTTTTTAGATTCAATTTGAGATCAACTATGTTGTAAGATAGTGATTGAATGAATTATCATAGATAAAAGTTGAAATTGCTTGATTATTATGATTTAATTAAAAATTTATATTTCAAAAAGATAAAAGAATGAAATAAAAATTAAAGAGCTGTAATAAAATAAAACATAAATATAAAGCATGCTCTAAAACTTCCTGAAACTGCCCCTATTACAAATTTGGGGTAAATTTTTCATGACCATGACCCAACCAAATAGAAATTCAATATATTATCTTACAGTCTTTTGGTTTATGCACTCGTCGTTTTAATAGTTGCACCCATCATTTTAATGAACTACCTATTTAAAAAACCCATATTGGA
Source organism: Psophocarpus tetragonolobus (assembly GCA_037954015.1). Lineage (NCBI taxonomy): Eukaryota > Viridiplantae > Streptophyta > Magnoliopsida > Fabales > Fabaceae > Psophocarpus > Psophocarpus tetragonolobus. Next base: position 38,454,929 of record CM075688.1, on the reverse strand, counting down.
ATGTAAAAAATACATTTTAAATTGGGTGAACTTAAAAAAGTACATTTTAAATTAAATTTCGAAATTTAAAAAATACACTCCAAAACACTAATTTTGGAATGTAAAATATTAATTTCAGAATGGATGAATAAAAACATATTTAAGATTATATCTTGAAACCCAAAGGCTATATTTTGATATAAACATTGAGGAATGTACTATAAAGATGCATCTCGACGATAGAATAAGTTGGGCTGAATCTAAGGGCTAAAATGCCTCTTTCTACATTTCAATATATATTTTTTTTTAGGTTTCAGAATGTAATTCTAAATGTATTTTTACATATTGAAATGGATGTTTAGTGATGTAATCAAATATGTATTTATTTTTATGAAAGTATCAAGAATAATTTATGTAGTTTATAAAACAGATGGATGCAAATACTAAAATCACTGGTACACTAGATCCATAAAAAAGATGGATGCAAATACTAATTTGGTCATTTGCAACCCAACAGTTTTGGGCCCAAAGATTACATGACTACACAAAGTCCAAAAGCGGAAGCCCATTAGAGGACAAACATCATATGCCTTTTTTCTTTTAGCCCCCTCATTTTTCTTTGTACACCTTATAATTTTAAAACTCACAAAATACCCTCCACTCAAGACGCAATAACAGATTGGGTAATTCATAATGTACTTTTTATTTACGAATATTAAAAATTTCATGAACCATATTATACATATTTTTTCCATATATTACGGACTTTATAATTCGTGATATAATCATTGATAATTATTGATTATATAATTTATAATTGTTATTTACCTAATATTATGGATTTCATAATTCGTAATATATTTTTTTTTTACCCATAGTACTGTTTTTCTAATCCATAATATAAGTACCCTTGGTAGATAATATAACTTATAATAGTCATGGATCATATGATCTTATTATTTATCTTTATCATGAGTTTCCTAATTTATAATGTACTTTTTCTTACCTATGTTATGGATTGTGTTTGCGTCGTGGGATATTTTGGAAATGAGAGAAGTTTCTAAAATACAGTGTGTGAAAACAAAAATGAGAGTTTAAAAAAAAAAAAGGAAAAAAGGCTTATGTTATTTTATCACAATTCTTCGTTTATTAACTTTATCAACTAATATTTTAAAAATTATATAAATAATATATGAGTTTAATTGGTATACACTGTCATTGTAAAAGATTTTTACACTGACATTCAATTATAACTTTTCATTTATGTGATTTTTAAATTAGTAATGAGTAAAGTCAATAAATTCCCCCTGAATGAAGGGTTGTGATTGAATGTCAGTGTAAAAATCTTTACACTGACCGTATATACCAATTAAACTCATAACATATTTTGATTGAACTTTAGTGTAAAACTCTTTTACACTATCGATACATAAGTATTAACTAAAAACAAATGCCTTGTTTTCACTTGAATAGTATTTTAGCAAAAAAAAAAATCTTAATTTACTGATTTATTATAATTTTAGCCTTAGCAATATAAAAAATAATTGCATATATTATATGATTAAAATTTATCTTAAATAAATAGTTTAGATATATAAATTATAGAGGTAATTATTAATGTATTCTCTTAAGTTTAATCTAAGTATAAATGCATCTCATCCTTTTATTTAAACAACATAAATCTCCTTTGTTTTTACGTACTCATTATAATTCTATCCCTCCTTCTCAAACTATGTTAAACTATGTTACGTACTGGTCATGTAATTTTTAATTAAATTTAAAAAACAAAATTACTTTTCTTACTTTCATAAAGCAAAAACTTTTCTTTGTCTTACCGTTTCATAGTTTCATGTTGTTTTGTTGAAAAATGGAAACTTTCATCCATTGAATGTGTATATGATATGTTAATCTTGTTTATTTTTGCATTTTTACATTTGTATTTCATGTGAATATGATAAAGATAAATTTTTTCAAGCTTCGTAATAGTACGACAATGGAGGTGAGAGAGATGTCGACTGTAAAGTTTGAAAAATATAGGAAGTACATGCGTAATAGACTAATAGTATACAAAATTTAGGGGTACATTTGCAATATTATACATAAATTTCTTACAATGTATTCCTTAAGTTTTGTATGATACTACACATATACCCCTAAGTTTTGTATACTATTACACATGTCCTTCTATATTTTTCAAACTTTATAATGACACCCTCTTATCTCTATTGCCGCATTGTTATGAAGTTTGAAAAAAAATTATTCATATCACGTTTCACAAAATACAATCGTAATAATGTAAAAATAAATTAAATTATCATACCATTTACACATTTAATGGATGAAAGTCTCTTTTTTTAGCAAAACAATATGAAACCATCAAATGGAAAGGAAAATAAAAGCTTTTGCTTTATGAAAGTGGAAAGGGTAATGTTGTCTTTTAAATTTAATTAAAAATCATATGATCAATATGTGATCCAATCTGTTAACGAATTTAACACCATTTGAAAACAATGAGTACATAAAAATAAGGGGTTTTGTGTTATTTTAAAAAAAAAAAAGGGGTGCATCCAATGTCGAATCTTGGCAAAAAATATTAGGAAAACCAAAAAAATAAAATATATACTTTAAGAAAATTATAATTTTTTTTGTAAAAAATTAGTATTTGTTAAAAGAAAAGAAAAAATTTTGAGGGAACCAAAAAAATTTAAATAGATATACTACAAAAAAAATCACAATTTTTTTAAAAAAAAGTCTATATTCAAAAAAATTATGTTAGAATTAAATTCATAATAAATAAATATTTATGAACACATAAATTATATTTTTATTTATGATAAAAAACAACATGATATCTTTTAACCATTAATCACTATAATTAAAAAGATTATAATTCAATTTAAAATTAAAAAGGAAAGAAATAACTAATAAAAATATCTAGAAGCACTCCCGTGGAAGAAAAGTTCATAATAATACTTAGTAAAATAATAACTCCTATAAATTATTTGTTAACGAGTAATTCATAAAAATGTTATCATTCAAGACATTTATTTTAATTATATAGATAAAAAATTTTAAGATAAAATTAATGAACTATTTAGTCCATTGGACTATAATTATTCTTTTGAATAAACCATATTTTTTAATAAACCATCATTTTAATAAAAAAAACACTGAAATTTAGAGGCATTATTAATTAGATCCCTCAGTGAATTTTTTATACAAATTAATCTTCTAATAATTATATTGTTATGCAAAGTTGTCTTAAAGTAATTTAGACCGTGTTTAACACTTTAAAATCATTATTTAGTATTTTAAAGACTAATATGCCTAACATTAAAAAATTCAGAGATTAATATGTTCCAAAATAATTTTAAATGACGTGTTAGTAACTTGTATTTTTCAAGGATCACTTTAGAATTTATTCATTATTCTTTTCTCTCTTGAAGATACACCTCTATTATACAATATTTGTTCATTTCTTTGTACTCACAAAACTCTATTACTTAGTGTTTGTTTGGTAATAATTTTATAAAAATATTTTTAGTATTTTAGTATTTAAAAACTAAAAAATTTGTTTGGATAGTGTTTTCTGAAAACAGTTTTCGAAAATAATTTTGATTTTTTAGTTTTTGAAAACAAAAAACAAAAACAGCTAAAAGTAGTTTTACTTTTCAATTTTCTATTTTTGTTTTGAGTTATTTTTTTTCTTTTCATTAATGAAATTTTTATAAATATGAACAAGTTTTTTTTTCTTCCTAAAAACAATTTTTGAAAATTATTCTTAAATTTTTTTTTCAAAAACTAAAAAATAAAACCAAATTAATCAAACTCTTAACATCTCCCAAAATTCCATGATATAACTCTTTTGTCAATAATATTTTTCTTTCCAACACATCATCTTTTCGATCCACTTGTCACCGTTGCACATCTTCCTCACAACAAATTATGAGAAATCCATTACCATATTTATTTTACATATTCAAAGTATACTTTTTGAAAGAGTAGGAGATGGTTACAAAAAATGCATTTTGTAACTATATACATATTTTCAAAAAGTACTTCCGTAACAACCACTTATGCTTCTAGAGTATTTTTCGAAACATTAAAAAAAAAAAGTACCGAGTCCACTAAGAGGTTTATGATATTTGATCTCTCTTAATTCAAAAAACAAAAACAAAAAAAATACACATATTTAATGATTATTGACATAAGAGAAAAAAAATAAAATACACCTCATTATAATGAACACATAGTTTCTCTTATCCACCATGAATTTGTTTGAGAAGAAATTGAAAAATAATCACAAAGGATATCAAAATAGAAATAAATGATGGATAGAAGTACAAAGCAAAAATAAAGTTTAAAAAATAATGGATAAGGGTTTTAAAAACATATTTTAAAAAATAATCAAATGGGAAATCAAATTAGAATATAAGGATACGTGGGTGTTTTTGTTATGGGGTGCAAATAATAATGGTAGGAATACCAAAAGAAATTGACGATACTTAGACTTCAATAATGTTTTTCTTATAAGCTTAACTTGAATAATGTTTACAAAATGAAACAGAAAGAATAAGATTAATATCATGAAATACAAATGAGAACTGATTTCATGTTTCTAGTTGTATTGTTCAAATCGGAGACATATAGTTGGACTTTGTCATGTGATTCCAAGTTCCACTTCAAAGTCAAAAAAATAAGCCAACTGGAAGTGACTTTAATTAAATTTCAAACACATTCCATTCATGAGAAAGACAAAATGGAATTACATTACGTTAGAGTAAAACAAGAATGTCTTCAGTCATGTTAGGCGGCTACGGTACATTACCAATATATTGTTTCATCTACTATATGTATAAGGCCAATGTATATTTGGGATTTTTTCTTAATCATTCCTTAGGAGAGGAAATAAAATAGAGTCTGTTTTATTATTTTTATTTTCTTTATCCGTAAAAAAATCCGATCACAGGACAATTTGAATAATTTATGTATACCGTGCTTCACCAAAAAATAAAAAAGTGTACTGTTGAACTGATTAAATTAAATTTCCTTAGTAAAATAGGATTCTCTCAAATCTGAGGCTGTAAAAACTGTTTGCGAATTTGCTGGTTTTATGGGTCAAAATCATAGCAAAAATCTAGCCTTGATTCAATAGCCCTGAAAACCAGGGTGCAAGACATTTTTGTCGAGATGTCCGTAAAATAGAATTAATAAAATATATTAATATATTTATTTGATAAGATAAAATTAATAAATTTATCTTATATAATAAGTTCTAATTGTATGACTGATAAAACTATTTATAGTACCTGTTTTTTTCTAAAATGACAACCTGTTTTACGATGCGTGCTCTATACTACAAGGATCATCTTGGTAAGTAAGAAATGGTGGGACTACAGATGGAAATCTCTTAAAAAATGTTTGGGTTAGTACGAAAAATAATTAACAAAAAAAAAATCATTTTAAACAGTTAAAATTTTAATTTATTAATAATTTTTATTTCTTAATGAGTACTGTAAAATGTTTTTAAAAGTTTATCAATCATTAATCATGAGTTTAGCATCTATATACTATCAATATAAAAGAATTTTACACTTACAGTAATCACAACTTTTCGTTTTAAATGACTTTTAAATAATTGGTAAAGTATAAGTGTTTTTCTAATTAATGATTTCCTGAAACAATGTGTATATATATAGTTTAATTGGTATATACTTTCAGTGTAAAGATTTTTACACTGACATTTAATCACAACCACTCATTAGTCCTTGAAATAAAAATTAAAGATTGAGATCAATCACTCATTATCTCTCTTTCTACATTGATTATCTGTTATTTTTTTTTTCTGTCTCATCTCTTAGTTTCTTAATGACTGAAATTTTTTGAATATTTTTATCTCCCTCTTTCACTGACTGAAATTTGTTCTTAAATTTAATTTTCTTACTTATATATGTTCTTTATATTTATATATATATATATATATATATATATATATATATATCCAGAAACCCACGGATCTACAAACTAAAAGGAGAGAATATGAGAGATATTATGCATGCAACAGTTGAACCGGATTTACCCAGCGGTAGTCCGCACAATACCGGGTATCAAGAGCTCGGGCGGTAAAACCTGCCAGTTAGAGCTCAGGTTTTCACAAATATGATTGAAGAGTAAAGCAAATAATAATACAAAATAGTTGTATTGATTGAGAGAATTACAAGGTAGAGAGAAGGGGGAGAAGGACTCACTCTAAAGTCTGGTCCTTAAACTTCTGCTCCTCTAGTCTTTCTGATTGATACAATTTATAGAACTCAAAAATTACTATTACAGCAGTAAAATGTACTATTACAACAGTAACTTAATTTTCCGCTACAGTGAACAGTGTACAGTACTGAACAGTGAATGGCGGCTCCGCTACAGTGCTCGGAGATGAACAGTGCCTTTCCGCAAAAATGTGTGCAGGACTTAGATCAGTCTTCATCACTCTCTTCGATCTGGTAAAATGAACCGGAGGAAGAGGATGGGGACGAGGCTTCTTTCTTTTTCTTTCCTTTAGACGAACTTGATTCGGAGTCTGTCTGAAGGAGACTGAGGATTTGATGAAGATTTGCAGCTAAGGCTTCATCGTCAGTTGATGCTGCAAGAGCAGCTGCAATCTTTCCTTCAGCGTCCGTTTTGACTGCCGTAAAGATTTCATGTTTCTCATTATCAGAAACATAATTATCCCACCAGCCTTTGAGTTGGCCAGAAAAGCCAGCGGTCAGGATCTCTACTATAGTCTCATCAGTGCTATCTAAAGCAGTCTGATATGCAGTGGAGACCATAGTCATATGTTGAAGAGTATTAAGAATGTTATACTCAGTTTGACCATCTATGTTCCATTCATAGATTTGATTAGCGTTGAAAGATCTCAGACTTTGATAATTTTTTTTCCTCAAGGAGAAGATCAGGAGCAGTAGCTCGATTGTAATAGAGTTTAGAAGGCTGCTTCCAGTTGAGAGTCTTGCTAATAATAGGATTGATTTGAGGAACGGACTTACTGCTAGATGCAGTATCCTCAGACTCATAACCTATAGAGGACGTTCCTGACTTATTAATCCTAAGAGATTAGTCTTTTTGGGAGACACTCCTAGTGATTGGTCCTAGCTTAACAGATCCTACCTGTGAAGAACTAGGGGTATCAGGGATGACTACAGAATTATCCTTAACTTGATTGGATTTTTCTAAGGCTTTGGTCCAATTTTGATGAATAAGCCTAAATTTATTTCTAGTCTTATTTGTCAGACTAAAAGGTTTGAACAAAGGTTTGGAAATGGAGGAGGTCTCATCGTCTTTAGTTCCTGAGGATGAGGCTTTTCCTACAAGGTTTTCTCCTAAAACTTGGAGGTATTTGTTGGTATAATTGTTTTGTTTCATAAGGGCTTTAATATCTTAAGCTCCTATGGTTTCATCAGATTTGTGCTTAAAGGGTGAAGCTAAGTACTTATCCCCTAAGTCTGGAATAAAATAACTGCTAGACGGAGGTAAGTCGGACTTAATGAGTTTGCCATTCTTACGGTGCTAGACAGTTATGGTATTAACAGAAAGGTCTTCTGTGATTGTAATAATCCAAGGAGGATAGATTTGGTTCCTATGAAGGTAGACATTTAACCAATCAAAGAAACATACATGAGTTTGGCCTTTGTTAAGAAATTCATAAAAAGAATCGATAATTTTTTACCTATGTTCACCCTTGAAATTACTAAGAAACCATTTCCTCTGAGAGGTCCAAGTCTCAGAGTAGAATTCCTTACGAAAGGTTGGTTTGTCTATGGTGTAACTATTCATAGTTGACCATACTGCATTTCAGATTTAGTAGGAGAATGAATTTCTGAAGAGACTTCTTCCTCAGTCCTACTGTAGATATTTCGAGGGATAGAAGATGAGCTATCTAACCCTTGAAGATTAATTTCTGGAGTAATAATTCTGGGAATTGAACTCTGATTTGATTGGGAAGCTATAGAAAAAGATCTTCTGGCACTAGTATAGGCCGATCTAGAAGTTTCGGATCTTGAAGAGAAAGAATTTCTTCGATCAAAGATAATTTCTACCTTACCAGCCTCGGATTGTCTAATTTCCTAGAATTCAGGGGTTTGACGAGGAAGGGTAGGGGTAGCTTTCTCGAGTTGCCAAGAGGTTGGTAACTCTACCTCATCCCATTTGATGAGTTTGGGAACGGCAACATTTGCTTTCGTCATATCGGTGACAAACAAAGTTGTTTCCCGATCATTGGTTTTAAGGAGAACTCTTGAGTTACAAGTGTTCATGACCTTATATTGGATTCTATAGAGAAAAGCTGCAGGGATAGAACCTTCTTTCATGTTTAACCCATGCAGACGAATGTTTAGAAACAATGAATCTAAGACATTTCGATCTAAAAGACTCACCGCTTTGTTTGGAAAATAGTTGAAATAAACAGGACCATGTCCTAAACTGGTTTCTACGGTTCCTATGAGGGAATCGTGAAAATCATTGTGCCTAATATCGCGAAGGCACATAAGGATTGAGGCGTTAAGACCTTCCCTAACAAGGGGTTTGACAGCTACTTGAACACATCCTATATGGAAGTATTTGTACTTCCTAAAATGTTCAGCTATGGATTGTTTGGTAAGAAGATGGAATTCCTCACCGGCTTGGGGATCCAAAGGGATATTGTTTTTAGCAGTCCTAATGATGTAATCAGAACTACGAACATGTTTGGATTCATCAGGAATATAAAGTTCATCCTGAGGGATTTTAGGAATTTCCCAATTGTCGATTGCTTGATTGATATCCTCAAAGCAAACTTCTTCTTCGAAGATATTATTTTTCGGAGGTATTTCCTCCACAGATTGGACATGCTCAGTGAGCGGATTGCTAGAGGAAGGAGAAGAGGATGAAGAGGATTTGAGAGAGAAGCGTCGGGAGAGGGAGCGAAGAAACTGACTCATATTTTAAAATCTTCTAGCATCATCGCCTTCATGTGGTTCCATAAGAAATTATTAATCTGGATCTAAATCTGGTTTTAACACAAAATTATTATTCAAAGGTATTCAGATATCCAGGTTACAGACAAAACTCTTTTTTTTTTTTTAGACGAACAGAATCACAAGATTTACAAAACATCATCTCTTTCAGAATTACTTTATCAATGAAATAATTATTCATGGTACAGCCGGCAAAGGTACATAGGCAACATGGACTTACCGCTTCCCCTTGGGCCTTACTGCCAATCCAGCCCCAGGCCACATACCAGATACACACCATGAATCATTACTCAAAGAAGCCATAATAACAAAAGAGATAAACAAAAACTTACAACGAAAATATAAATATTAACAGAGAAGAAAACAGAAAAGAGCTGGATTTACAAGGCGGTAATCCGCGCAGTACCAGTTATCTGCGTCACACCTTATGAGTTTTTCAACCCGACAAGGCTTACAAAACCGCAGTTTTCAAAAATCAAGGGCAAGTACCCAGGTTTTCAGAAGAAATAACAACAGATAAACAGTCTGCATCCCCAGAACAGAATAGCATTAAATCATAATTTGAATGATAAATATAAACTTAGATCCAGAATAATAAACTCCTATTTCCCCATCAGGCTCTGATACCAGAAACTCACGGATATATATATATATATATATATATCAGTTTGTGTTTAAGAATGATGCTTTTAAGTTTTTTTTTATATGATATAGAAATCTATATAGAAAAAAATAGAAATAAATAAAACTATTTTAATATTTAATTGTTTAAATATTATATATATATATATATATATATATTTATTAAGATTATAAAATTAGTTTATTAACAAAGTTTACATGTGAAAAAAATAAAAAAATAAATTCAAATCTTTTATTAATAAAAACTAATAAAACTTTAACACATTAATAACTATCATTTACATGTAAAAATATATATATATATATATATATATATATATATATATATATTCACTAAAGGATATATGGTGATTTAATTCAATGAATTATTAACCATAACCACGAATAAAAAGTCAAAACTGATAATTTAAATTCTCATGTGCCCTTCGGTATAGGTGATATCGAGGTTGAGAATGGAGACTACAGCGTAACATAGTCAGACAAACACTAAACTTAGTCAATGTTACATTTAACAGAGTTACAAAACATTGATGAATGGTCACTCAATTAGATGATTGGAAATTGTTTCCGTATTTATATAATGAATTAATTAGTATAAAATATTTATATTCAATCATACCTTTTTCATAATAATAAAACTCTCTATATATATCGTGACTTTTTCTTTTTTTATGTAAATTTTATCATGAGACAAACTTTATCATTAATTTCAATATGATGAAAACTTGATACGGTTAAAAAATACAAAAATTGTCAATATTATGTGAAAAAACTTAATGAATGAAAAATATAAAGACGACTGTTTGAATAAATACAAATTAAATACAAAATTTAAAAATTTAAGAAATTAAACCGTGCTAATGATGGAGAATTTAAAATAATTTATAAAAACAATGAACTTAAACTTTTAATTATTTCATCATAAACGTATTGTCACGCGCCTACTTCATCAACTTGTGTTGCTCCTTAATTTATATAGAAATTTTAGGAGTAAGTTGTGTCTTTCTTTTTTAATAGTTGAATATGCCTAAATATTCGCAAAAAAAAAAAAAAGAGTTGTGGTATACAAATGTAAAAAAAATTTACGTTAGCGTTCAATGGTAATATAATAAATTTATTGAATTTAATAATTAATATTTTAAAAATCATAAAAGGTTGTAATTAACAATTAATATAAATTTTTTTATAATTTTAATGTATAAATATTAAACTAAAAAAAGAATGTCTAAATTTATTTAATCTATAATCTGACCTTATCTTAGCCTCTGATATTCGCTAAGAAAATTTCCCCCAATTTTCTTAGCTCCTTTTTAGATACATACACAAACTCCTTTCATTAAGCTCTTCTTGATTATGATTTTAGCCATAATTTATGTCATTAATGCATCCTTCCTATAAATTCTCATAAATCCGGAGCGTATCTTCACCTTTTTTCTGTCTCACTCCAGGTAAGGGCAATTATCTCCTTACATGATTTTTTTTTTAATGAATAATATCAATACAATAAGAAAGAGTTAAGTTCAGTTAATATATACTGTTAATATAAAGATTTGTAAACTGACATTCAATTGCAACCTTTCATTTCCTTTCATCTATGATAAGTTTATTGATTTTATTAATTAGTATTTTGAAAGTCATATAAATAAAAAATTATGATTGAACGTCGGTGTAAAAGTGATTTACACTGACATATAGTATATACCAATTAAATTTAATAAAAAACATGTCTTAATTTTGTTTATATACCAATTAAATTTACTAAGAAACGTGTCTTAATTTTGTTTTATATGAACTCATGTAAAAATTTTCAATGAACAATATTTTTGGAGTATTGTATGCATGCTATTTTAATAATTTATGTCAATTTAATTAATTGTTTACAAATTACAAGTTGGTTTGAAAAAAAAAATTGTTTAGTAAACTAAATTATTTTTTTAACTTATTTTCATATATTACTTTAATGAACATTTTTTATTCGTAAAAATCAAATATATATATATATATATATATATATATATATATATAAAAGAAAGTTTGAGCTTACTTACATGTTCTGGTAAGTAAATGAACTTAGACTCTTTTAATCTCAACTTATTAGGTGGTTGTTTGTGTTTCAGATGATAAAAACAATGCTGTATCAGTGAAAAGAAAAAATATCATAAACCGAGAATAAATAAAAAAAATGTAAAAATATTATCTAGCTAACCAGTGTTAATGACGATGGAACAGGTTTTATAATACTATATTAATAAGTTGACGAGTCTTCTCTCTCTAATTTAATTTTATTCTCCGTACTTTACTTGATATATATATTTTTATTTTATAAAGCTAATTACTAAATTGTTCTTGCACAGAACATGTTAAAACTGGCCGTTCTAATACCAATTTTGTTTATTAATAATGTCAAACTCTTTGTTTTATTTGTAAGTAAAAAGTATAGATTTACTTACTGTGTTAATTTTATATCGAATATCAAATTTTGTAAATAAAAATATATTTTAAAGTCATTATAGTTTTAATTCTTTTACATAATCGGTATATTCTATTAATTTTGTAAGAATAAATAATAAGAGTTTAATTAGTATATATTTTAAAAAAATTTTAACATTCAATTATAACTTTTTATTTATGTAACTTTTTGTAAAATAGTTATGAATAAAACCAATAAATTTACTATGAATATGAATGATGGATTGTTGTCATTAAATGTAAATTTTAAACTCACCGTGTATATAAATTAAACTCAAATAATAATTATAGAAAATTAAAATAAAATATAATTAAAGTAAATTGTAGTTCGTGAGATAATAACTCCAAATATAGGAAAAAGTATACCAATTACATTAAATTAATAATTTATAAATTAATCTAAAAATGTTTAAAAGGATAAAGAAAATAAATTTGTTGACACGGTAAAAAAAGCTTATAAGCTAAAAATTAAGGTTAAGTTTGGCCAACTTATTTTTAATTTAAAAGCTATTGATAAATTATCCTTTTTATTTTTTAATAAAAAGCATATTTATAAAATGAAAATTTACATTATAAAATAAATTTATTAAGAATATAAGTATAAATACTATATTTGATTAATCTTCTTCTTAAAAGTTACTTTTAAGCTAAAAATAAATTAGGTTAAACCTCATTTAATTAAAGTAAATTATAAATTATAAATATTTTTTTAAAAAATATATTATTTTTTTCAAATAAACTTATAATTAGTAAAACTAATTAAAAGTTAATTTATTTCACATGAAATTAATATAGTATGACATAGTTAGTTCACAAACTTTTTTTTTTTTTTTTAAGTATGTGAACAAGGTTTCTAATGCTTCAATTCACAAAGTTGTTATATATATATATATAATCAGCTTATAAATGTGATTTAATATATAAAAAATTTAGTCATTGATTTTCCTGTATATTCATAATAAAATTTTCAATAACTTACTAATACTAAATGATTTTATTAGTTGAAGACATGTCTTGTCTTGTGTTTTACCTCAATTATTAATAAAATTATTTTGCTTATAAAATAAAAGTGATGATGTTTTATTCATTTTGATTTATTCTGTTTAGGAGAAGACTAACAAACTGACTTGTAAAATATTAAAAAGAAAAGAAAATATTTAAATTTTAAAATATTTTTTTCATAAAACTAATTAATTCAAATTGGCAAATTATCTTATAATATTAAATTATCTAAATTATATTAATATTTTACTGTAAAATATAATAGAAAATTATCTAACAAAATAGAAAAGATAGGCTAACAAGAATTTAAAATTTTCAAATACACACTTTAAATGGTTATTTTTACTCTTAATTACTTATAATCACTAATAATAAATTTAAAACCTAAAATAATAAGTGGTAAAAAAAACTAACAATAATAATTAATATGTATTTTAATTTTTGAAAAAACTAAAAATTAAACAAAACAAAAATCCTGAATGCTACCTCTAGATCTAATTATTGGCAACATAGGACAATTCATCAAGAACAAGGGAAATAAATAAATTACTCCATCTGCCAATTGTTTTATAATTCAAATATTAAAATAATATTTTTTTAAGTATGTTCTTATTTATATTTACCAGTGTATTAAATTTTATAAGTATCTGAGTTAATGAGTGATTATTTATCAATAAAAATATTAATAATCAATTATAGTTTAAAAAATCTATCATACAATGATATTTTACTCTACAAATATACTAATATTGTTTTAATAGGTGTGCATTAATCTTTAACAACTATACTTTTAAAAGTTAGAGAATTGATGAAGTAGTGAGTTTTAATAAATTTAGGCATAAATTCAAATTTTATTTCAAAAACACGTTAGTTTTAAGTGATTGTGATATTTAAAACTAATATTCATCAAATAAGTGAGTGACTGAATATAGAGAAAAATATTTAATATTAGAAAAGAAAACTAATTCCCATAACTTTAAAAGTCAATTATTGTTGTTTATAATTAATCAAGAAAAGTTTAATTTGTTGCTTATTCTTCATTCTACTCTTTATTATAAGGCATTTTTGAAAGAAAATGTGGTATTTTTCATAAGATATTTTACAATTTTTATGCAACATTTAATTTTTGTTTTCAATAGTACTCTTATTTAATATTTTAGGTATTTGTAGTTTTTATTGATACTAGTATAATAGTAAGAGTAAAAATGACAAATTAGTAATATTTATTTAAAATAATTAACTTTATTGATATGTGTGAATTATGCTCAAGTATCTTATAGTAATAACTACATTAATTAATTATAATTAAAGGTGGTACCTATTATTATTTTACATGTTTTCTAAAAACTTAATATATGTCGAGGGCCAATAGGCTAATTCACCCTGTTTAACATATTTGGATTAGTAGGTTGAGGCACATATAGCCTATTCCATCATTTTTGGGCGAGTTATGTTGCTTGCTTTTAAAACTTAACTTAGTTTTATCAAATATAACTTGATTCAAATAAAACAATTCTAATAAGTTTATTTGAATGACGAATCTCTCTCAACATATTTAAATTGATTTAATATTTACCACTCGATAAAAATTACTAGTTGAATAGATTGATTCATATTGTTATAGATTATGTTTTAAAAATTGAACTAATGATCGAATAAATAAAAGTACTGGTTTAGAGTTTACTATTGGTTAAATCATTATTGAATCAGTGGTTAAATCAGTCATACTAAAACAAAATTTTTTATTTTTAATGTATTATAACAGTTAAGATTGTAAAAGAAAAAAATTATTAACAAGTTAATTATAAAAGAAAAAATTATTTTTATTATATACACCTTCATATTACTATGTTAATCCATATTTTTATTAATGTTTTAATTTAAAAAGTGGTGAACTTACAAAAAAGAGGGTTCATTTAGAAAAACCTAAAAAATTTCAAAAAACAATTATGAACTGGTTCAATCGATTGAATCATTAGTTTTTACCGGTTCATGACCGATTTTTCGATTTTAAGATCGATTTTTTGCTTGAACAAATTTTTATATTGATTGAACCAGTTACCAAATCGGTTTACCGATTTTATGGTCAAACTGGCTTATCCAATTTTATTTTTAAAACATTGGTTATTAATATAAAAATGAATAGTTAAGTGCACTAATGAATTTAAATTAAATAATATGTTATGTTTATACATAAAAGTTGTGTAAAACCTTGTGTCTATGAGTTAAAATAATTTATTATGGGGTTAAAAGAAAAGATAGCTTGTCTCAAAAGATATATATTATTTTGTTATTGAAAAATACCCTTTTTATAACCCAAAAAATAAAAGATATACTAAAATAAGTGTTATTATGGTTGGATCAAATGATCATTAATTGAATTATTTGAATCGATATATATTAAAAAAATTAAAAAATAGTGTACTTAATATAATTTCATAGTTCAAAATTCAAAATTAATAAAACATTATTATAAACATAAATGATCAATATTCAAAATAAAAATCAAACAAAAATTAAAAAAAAATAATTTAGTGACACAATTTGTTAAACAAGTTTATAAACCATCAACATTTGAATATTAAAATATGATTATTTTAAACTATCAATTTTATATTTAGATTTTGGTTAATTATTCGTCTTGTTATATCTAACTCTTTATCTAAGTGATAACCATAAAAAATAATATAATTTTCTTTAATAGACTAAAAGCAAAAGAAAAAACACTAAATCAATCTACTTCAAACAGTTCCGTTTTTTAATAAAACAAGTCAGTTTAATCCAATGTGATTGGATGACTTATATGCGAATCGAAGCGAAGGTGGTTTATTAGGTTCCATATGGACTGGTCCAACTTATAATTTGGATTTGATTTTCACGAAAGGATTAATCTTATTGATGTGAATATCTAAATAAAACGAAATAATATTTAATAGCAGCTTTAAAACAGCGTGTTTTCAAGTGGATGAAATGAATCACTCTTCTTTAAACACACGATGGCTTAATTGAGATGGCCGTTTTGACAGCTCACGATGAATTATACACAAGTGCACAACTATATATACTTATCCTACATTCATGTATGATGTATGACACATTCACCTACATTAATAAAATAAATTAAATACAGTACTACAAAGAAAGAGGAAGAAGTTATCAGTAATCAAACAGTAAATATATGGACGTCATGATTATGCTAATTTCTAAGATTGACAGCAGTGCAGCAAAAGCTGATGAATGTGAAAGAACAACCTCTGTAAACTAGAAACAGTATAGTGGTGTAACTGTATGACATATATGATGATAAGTATTTACAAATTGAAGAAATGAACAAAATAATAAGGTATGGATATTAAAAAATAGGAGATGAGCAACGAATATTGAAGGAAAGGGCGATGACGTATATGTGATGCATAGGGATATAGATGATGACTAGTTGTTGAGGTTGTTGGTTCCTTTGCTTGGTGCAGATGGCGGAACTGGTCCCTTAGGAAGCATATTCAGAATCAATGCCCCGTATTTCCCTCGGGCCACCCTCATCTCTCCACATCTTGACACGTGTCCCGGTTTCACTCCCTCCTCCGCCCTGTCGCTGGGAAGCGCCAGGTTGAAGGCGTCTTCGCTCGCTCCAAGCCTCAGATAATTATCATCATTCAAGGGCCTACCCATTGATGGTGTCATAAGCAAAAACGCTAGCAGCATCGCTGCAACTGCTAGGTTCTGGTGACGCTGCTTTTGGTTTTCCATTAATCACTGGTGTGGTGAGGAAATTCAGATGCAGGGTTTATGAACAGAAAAAGAGAAGTAAGGAAGGTTTTTTTCACGATGTTGAATAATGAAAAATGAATGGTGTGAGGTGTGAGGTGTGAGGTGTGAGATGGGTTTGGTATCATGGGTATATATATATACACATGAGACTGTAAGAGAGAAGGGAAGTATCGTAGGTATGGGAATACATTGGGTTGACAGGGTCATAAATCTGAACAGAACTAGTGATAGTTGGTGTTCTGTTTTTTCTTGCTCTCTCAGCAACTCTCTCTCATGCCCTGTTCTCTTAAATTTAATGTGACTAGTCACTAATATTAAAGTATTATCTTAAGACTTCTTCCTTACCTATTTAATTGAGGTCCTCCAAATGTCAACCACCCTTCAAAAATCAAAACATATATTAAATCTAAACAATCATAATTATTGAGATAGCAATTGCATTATTTACTTTTATTGGTCACTGTCTTTTTTTTTTTTTTTTGTTTAAATCAAGTGTTTCTTTAAAGAAAGAGATGAGACAAGAAGGGAATGTTTCTTTAAAGACATGGCTTTATTTTATTGCATTCCATAAATAAAACGAAGAAAGGATCTTCTTTTGGTTTAATTTAAACAAAGGGAGGAAAAAGTCTAATTAGTTAGGAAAGGGAGAAATTAATAAACAATGATACTTTTTGTCTTGTAATCTTTCAGGTAATATTGTATATATTTTAAAAAGTTATTAATTATATAAGTTACCATGATAAAAAGTAATGTTTAACAATACATTTTTTTATTAAAAGGTTAAAATGTAACTATATACACATTTAAGTATTGGTTTAATTTCTATGAAAAAAAAATATATTATCAAATAATAAAAAATGAGCTTAATTACACTTTTGGGTTCGTCAAATTTTAAATTATGATATTATATCTCTATTTTTAAAATTGTTTAATTTGTATTTTGTTGCTGTTAAATTGATGTTGATCATTAATACAAGTAATGGTAATTTGATAAAGTAGTTTAATGAAATAATTTGGATACTGAAAAATTAAAGTAGTAGTTTAATAAAGTAGTTTAAAAATAATTTTCATATTGAAAAAATGTTTGTAATTAATTAAATTACCCTTAATAAGGTTTAATAACAGCTAAACATGAATTTAACAATTTTAAAAAATAAAGATATAATATAAAAATTAAAAAATAGATCTAAAGAATATAATTTATAAAATAATTATTGTAAAAATTAAACACTAAAGACACGGCTTATTAACAAAAAGTCATATTTATGATTAACAAAAATTAAGATTGTAGCTTCTATAAAAAAAGGTTAAAATTATAACTGATATTTATTAAGATTTGATAAATAAAAAATAATATAATAGAGGAATAGCAGGTTGTTGTTTTATGGTGAGGGGACAGTGTGAAAGGTAAGAGTGAGAGTGGACTATGAAAGTTGAGGGTTGCGTTGGGTGATGTGATGAGTCATGCATGACATTGATGAACAGCCACGTTGGCACGTGGCACGTTGCTGCTACACTTCAATTTTCCCCTTCCTTCCAACTTCCAAGTCCCCACCGTCAATTCCAACTCAGATTCCACCACACCGCGTACTCCTGTATGGGAACGGTAACAAATCTTCCATCCATCATTTCCACTCTTCACTACACTCTACACATGCCACTTGTCCTTTTCCTAGAGCCATACATATTTATGCTTTTCTTTAAGTAAATGCATTTTTAACTTTAGTTTTTGTCGCCCAGTTTAGTTATGGAAAATTCAGATCACGAGAGCAAAATACACCTTCACCCAAATAGAGAATGGAAGGAGATATATTTTATACGTTTTATTAATTTATTCTTATTTTTTAATTTTTTATAATTATAATATTTTTATAAGTGTATATAAGTTTTTTCTTTTCTCCTCATCTTTTCAAGCATAAAAAGTTCAACTACATCATTGTGAAGAATCTGAGATAGATAACGTATAACAGGTGTCTTAATTTTTAAATCCAAACTTAGTTTTGACACATAAAAAAGTTAATTTTAATTTTTTATTTTAATTATAAAAATAATTATCGTTTTTAAAAAAACAAATTTTATTCAGTATAATCAATTCTTTCTTTTATCACATATGAATATTTTTATAAAAAATAAGAGACTATTATCATAAAATATTATAAGACCACCCCAAAGTTTAAAGAAAACCCAATAATGCCATAAAATTCAAATATTATTACCTAAATAAAGTAAAATAATAAACTGATTGAACATCATTGATAAAAGGAAGTTGTCGGAATTTTATAAAGTCCATTAACTCACAACTATGATCTTTGCCAAGAATCATTTCAGCCTTATTTAACATTGAAAGATACCCTTCTGAAATACCAAATAATTTCTACCTAACCAAATATCTCACAATGTGGCTAGCTAGATAATGCAGATGATATCCAGAGTTTCTTTCCTATTGAAATTCATAATACCAAAATTATGATGCTAGAAATGAGACTGACAGACTGAGGGCAGAACACATAAATAATATAGTTGTCTTTAACATTTCATCCATGCTTGGCAACTTGATTCACATGTGAAGAGTAAATGTGACACATTTCAAATGATTACTACATACCAGACAATAAGCATAAGCTAGAGGGAGGTTTGTCAATTCAACCTTAGTCGGAATCTTATTATGAACAACCTTCCAAGAGAATACTAAAACATTGGAAGGAACCATGGACTTCCATAACATGTTAAAGAAATGAGGATCAAAATATCAAGATTCCCCACAAACTAAACTATAGGCCTCTATGATAGAATAATGATTATTATAAAAATAACTGTCTATCAAGTTTTGAAACCAAACTTAATTTTAAGATAAAGAAGCTTAATCTTTTATTCTAATTACAAAATTAATTCGTTAAAAAATTGATAGTGTATTGCTAATATTTTTTATTTAATTATTATCAGCATTATCGTAACAACAACAACAATAATAATAATAATAATAATAATAATAATAATAATAATAATAATAATAATCAACTGTCACTAAATTTACTAGTATCATGCAGTAAAACCATTTTTTGTATAATTAATTTGTTATTGTAATTTCATCATGGTAATTATGATTGTTGTTAATTTTTTTAAGGTTTAATTAGTATACACGTGTAAATAATTTTTATACTGAAGTTCAATCCTATCTCTTCATTTATATGATTTTCAAAATATTAATTAGTAAAATCAATAAATTTATTATAAATTAAAGATTGTGATTGAATAATAATATAAAATTCCTTGCACTATACCAATTAAACTTTTTTTTTTATTTGATGAAAAAAAGTTGAATTTTGATATCACAAAATTTACAATAATTTATTAATACTATTAAACCAACTGGATCAGATTACATTTCTTAAATTGTTTGCTCACTCCCGCCTACCACAAGAATAATAAAGAATAATTTTAAGTGTTTATACCACAAGAATAATAAAGAATAGTCTAGTCAACGAGACTATGCATTATTTTAATAATATCAAAACGTTTACACTAATGAAGTTAAATAGAATAAAACCACTTTCTCTTTAAAAGGTTACTAAAATAATTATGCATTGGCTAAATGTTTATTATTATTTTTTATAATCAAATGGATTTTGTTGTATCAAGTTAAATAACAAATGGATTTTCTTGACCCATATAAAAAAAATATTATTGTCTTTAACTAAATCTTCTGAAAAGACTGTCAAATCAGTATTATAGTTAGTCTTGTCAAATTATCTTTTAACAAAATTGTAAATCATGACCAACAAATCATAATTTTTTATTTTTTTTATAAATTAAATTTTAAGTCTTAACAGATAATGTTAATTTTTATTGGTGAAAACATTTTAACCCACGATTTTTTTTCTCATCTCACCTTTTACGTTATGTTAATTTTGTTATTAAATTAATCTTATAAATATAACTTCTAATCATTTTAAATTTAAAAACTAAATTAAGACAATAAAATAACACTGAAATTTGAATTTCCAAAACTAAATTAATACTAAATCAATTTGCGGCGCCTACAAGCTCTAACCTATCTAAATATTTTGTGGTACCATTTCAATGAATAAGTTCTATTGTCCCATCTAAACCATCTCAATAGACTTGCAGGAGTTAGTAAAGTTTGTTAATCATGTCAAATTAAATTTTAACATAATTATAAATTGTGATATACAATGATAAGTGTTTATAAATTTTTAAAACTAAATTAATAAAAATTTTAAAAGATGAAATTAATATTTTATAATTTTTTTAAAGATTTAAATCATAGGGAGATATAAGGTGGTTTAGATGGTTCAAAAATTATAGAGATTGAAAAAGGTCGCACGTTTAATCCTCATCACTAACAAAAGCAAAATTAACATTTAACCTATAAAAAACATATGAATCATAGTTTCTATTAAGAGTGTTCACGGTGCCCTTTAGGGTATAAAATTAGTCTGAACCAAACTAAACAAATTCATGTCGTGTGGCTTAGTTCGTTTTCAATTTATTAAAACTCCGAACCAAACCAAATCAATCTTTAGCGGTTTGATTTGGTTGGTTTTGCATTTTAATTCTTTTACTATTAAATGTATAAAAAATTTATTTACTATAAACTATAGAAAATTTTAATATAAAATACATATATACTCACGATTAACCTGCACGTGTGCAAATCACCAGAATACGAAAAAAATACATTGACTAAAAAAACATATCCATGACAAACAAAAAAGTAAAAGTTAAATAATAGAGAAAAACAAATTGAATTTGTTTTATATACCTGGAAGTGGAAGAAATTGATGAGGAACGGTGAGAATTCCACCCCATCCATGAACTAAGTCTAGAAGTGACCAAAACAACGATGGAGAGAGCATGTAGCACAAAGAAGAGCTTGCACTTTGTAGCACCAAGGAACTGTTTGACGTGGTAGAGGAAAAGTGCAAGAGAGATTGGAAACTTTCTATTTTGGCTTAGATTTTAACAACGCACAACTTCACTACCCTCATATATCACGCTTCACATAGTTCACACATACACAACACAAGTGCATAATATTATTAAGTAATTACTATTTACTAATTAAGTTATTAACTTATGTGAAACATGGTTGCGGTTCGATTTGGTGTGGTTCGATTTACGCATGTAAAACTACAAGCCGAACTGCACCGTGCGGTTTTCTAAAATAAAAAAACCAAACCACCCCAAACCAAAATGTTTTTTTTTTTTGTGATTTTTCATTTTTCAGTTTTGTTTTCATCTTTTTTTTCTGGTTTGGTTTCGTTTTGAACATCCCTAGTTTCTATATAATATATATATATATATATATATATATATATATATATATATATATATATTAATATTAGTGTGTGTTGGGTAAAACTAGCTAAATGCTAGTTATAACTTGTATGTTTAATAAAACTAGTTTAAAGTTGTAAAATAAAAAATAAGGACATAATTAATTATTAAATCAGCAATGTGGTATTTAAAAGAATTATAATATATTTTAATAATATAAATTTATTAAACATTTAATTATAAATTACTATAATTACATATTTAAATTATAAATTATTATAATTACATATTTAAATTATAAATTACTATAATTACATATTTAAATTATAAATTACTGTAGTTACATATTTAAATATAAATACTTTTCAAAGAATCATTTTTGGCAATATGAGACTTTATCTCTTTGTAATATTATAAAGACAACAAAGTTATAAGGTTGATCTAGTGACAAAGTTCACATTTGATGAGAAGGGAGATGTCATGGGTTCAAATTCTTCCACTAACAAAAAATAACACATTAATAATTAACATTTGACCTATAAAAAATATTATAAAGACAACAACACTTAACTTAATAAGATGTATTATATTTTTGTACTATAAATCATATATAACTTAATTTTTACATAGTATATTACTATATTAGTAAAAAAAAATATAAAAAATGAATATTTTATTGAATCGAGTTCAACTCCGATTAAACATTTGAAACCTAATTAAACTCATTTCTTTATTGGTTCAATAACAAGTCTAGTTTTGAAAACCTTAGTAAAAATATTAATTATAAGGGACTTTTACACTTTACGCTAAGCCCACTTTATTGTTTTGTTGCCCGTAAGACTTTGTCTTCTCTTTTTTATATAGTGGATGAAGTGGGTAAGTGTACTGGTTGTCCCTCACTCACCTCAGCACACTGTCCCTTACTCACCTCAGTATATCTCATACTTGACCCCGAGATATTCACCTCGACATCCAATATACTTGGCAACCAAAGCATCCTCCTCAACACCTCAGCAACATAACCACCTCAGCGCATGCCCATACCTAAAAACCCATCCTTATAAAAAGGTAAAGACAAAATCTTTACAAACATAAGTATAAAAGGATAACTAAACATCACTTCCAGGTATCTAATTCGATTCACTCTCAATCATTCTCTCTAATTTCGACATTGGCTTGGGTGCCAAAAGTCTTTTTTGTAGGTACCCACCTGTTGCGACGAAGCCATATTACCCAAGACTTGAGAGATCACAGGTTCTACCAAATTCAATAAGAACATTGGTGTCGTTTATAGGGACCAAGCCACACTCTCACACCCCTTAACCACGATTAAGGGGTTTGTTCCAATACACATCTAAAGTCTCACATTGCTTAAGAATGGAGGCTAAACATCTTTAATAAACACCATCTTCCCTAAACCCATTGAGACACCTTTTCAGGACAAAATCGTGAAAGAGCCATCAAGCTCCAAAGCGGACAATACCTCAGATGTGGTAACCCTTACAATGTCTCGAGATTAACAATAGGAACAATAATCTTGAGGTATTTTACCCAAAATGGAATTTATGTCTTTTATTAACAAATGACCTACATTGAAATTAATTTTCTTTAAGATGAAAGTCAACTTTAGTTCTAATGACATCTCAATTGGACAAGTACAACTTAAGATATAAACATGATCTTTTCATAAATTTAACATAAAACAGATTACTAGACTTCACTTTTTTTCAAACATTATAATTATGAGAAACCTATGTAACACCAATATAAAATAGATTACTAGACTTCACTTTTCAAAATACCTATTCTATCCTTATACCTATCTGAAAATTGAAAAATAAACTGCTTTGTCAAATGGGGATTCGAACTTATAACCACTGCCTCTGAACATAAACTTTGTTACTAGACCAACCATACAACCTTAGGAAAAAAATTACTTTAAAATATTTATATCCAACATACTTAATTGCCCTACTATTTAAATTTATATGTATAACCAATCATCTATAATATTATATAGAGAATTTTCCCTTTTGATGTCCACTTTTTAAAATATCTATTTTACCCTTATAACTATTTGAAAATTAAAAAACAAACTATTTTGTCATAGGAGGGGTTCAAGCTCACACCCTCTCCATTGCCAAATGTAAACTTTGACACTAGATCAACCTTATAACCTTAAGAATAAAATTATTTTAAAACATTTACATCCAACATACTTAATTGCCCTACTATCTATATATAATCTATATGTATAATGAATAATCTATAATATTATATTTTATTGTTTTATATTATATAATGAGAATAAAGTCTTTTGATATCCACATTTTATGACTGCTTCACCATTCTAAATATTTTATGACTTCTTTCACTCTCACAAATATAAGTTTTGTGAATAGATGTTACCTTTGAGCATTAATATTTTTAATAAAGATGCAAATGGATAAGCAAAACAACATTTTGAATTTTATTCAAATTTTTTTTTCTCCCTATTTTCTCAAATTCATTGCAAATCTGTCATAATCGTGGATGATCTGTCATGTTATCATAAAAAAAGAAATATATAAATTAATAAAATATATTCTGTCATGTTATATGCAAAATAACAAAATAAATTATTTATATTCTATTATGTTATTATAAAACATATTAATTTAAAACTCTAAAATTGTTATAACATATAAAAATAGAAATATAAATACACAAGGGCGACAATACTTATGCTTTCACTAGTATAATATAATATAAAAATGTAAATTAATATAACATCATGTCCAACCCTAAAAGTTTGGTAAGTTAAAACACGTATTTAATATTAATAAATAAATAACTTAATATTATAAAACTAAACCAGCAAGAACTTAGATGGAGTCAAACATTGTTTAAGAAAGTCTAAATACATCAATTCTTTTTTTTTTTTTTCACAAAAATTATCACTTTGTCTTCATTCATTTATATTATAGTACTTTTTGGGTCTAAATATTAGAAGTATTCTTCATCAAAGAAAATTAATTACGAGACTGTCACAGGTGGTAAATATTTTTTTTGAGTATTTAATAAACTATATGTGTAATTTTGTCAAAAAAAAAAAAACAAACTATTTGTAACACTTTGAGAATTGAGATAATTAGTTAAATTAAAATAAGTATGTGAGTTAATATATGTGTTCAACTGTCACAACAGTAATACAAGAACCTTTCACTTTTTCATTCGTAAAATCATGACTAATCAAATTGAGGACTGAACATGCCATTTAAATTTTTGGGTTCACTTTATATATATTGAGAAAACAAGGATAGCAGTACGAAATTTTGGATGGAATATGAGAATAAAGCTAATACTAGGAAAAAGAATTGAGCATATGGGCTAGTCAAGCTTCAGTTGTGATAGTGATCCATACATGTACTTTATTAGGTTGACGGTAGAATGTAGAACATGAGCGGAGACCCCCAGAGGAGGCAGGGAGGAAACTTCTGCTTTGACTAAGGTGTAAATATCAAGTAAAGTATGCATAGACTTTTAATTAAGAGTTTAATTAGTATATACATATAATTATATTTATTCAATCATATTTCTTTTTTATTCATGATAAATTTGTTAATTTTATTTATTATTATTTTAAAAGTTATATAAATAAAAAATCATAATTAATAGTATACATCAATTAAACTCTTTACTTAATATGATTAAATGTTTTATTTATTGATTTTACCGTCGATTCAGAATTTTCAATTTTGAATGATCACATGGACTCGCTAGCTACCGATATTTATGTAGAAATGTAGGAGGTGTGCATCGGCCATATTAAATATGCAATTGCATTCATCAACAACCGCGTTGATGTCATTCATCTCTCATCACTATTCTTCTTCTCCAAGTTTAGACTTCAGTTTGGATTTAGATGGTCAATCTTTTATATTAAATTACATGGAAATGACATCCAAATCTATATTTAATAAAAATATTTTATTAGTTTTTTTAAGTATTAATGAAAATATGTTTCTGAATTTAAAAGAGTAAAAGAAAAAAGGAAATAGTGTAATTAAAAAATAAATTCAACGTATTTATGAAAATATGACCTTTATCCTTTATTATGAGAATAAAACACGAAAAAAACATGAACATATGACATGTATAAATAATAGACATTAAAAATGTTATTTTTGGATAATTTGTAATAAACATGAGAATACATATTATAATCTCTATATTTTTTAAAATTATGCGATACAAATGTTGTTAGTATAAAGTTTTTGTGAACATTTTCATAACATTTTACATTAAAAATTAATAATTATTAATATAAAATGTAAATAATATTTATATAAATAAAACTAATTGAATATATTGAATGTCAATTCAATAGCCCGCATAAAAATACAAAATTATTATCAAAATATAAGATGTATGTAAAAATCACCACACTATATAAATAATAAAAAATTTATGCAAATGAATGAGAAAATATAAGTAAATATTATGAAAACAAGGGAAAAATAATAAAAACAAATCACTCAAATGAGTCAGATCAAGTAAATAAAAGAGAAAATTCAACATGATTTGATTGAAATTAAAAATAACCAGGGTTGAATTTATATTTATGCATATGAAAAAAAAAATCAATCAAGAGAAGTGGACTTCTAAGTTTTAATTTGATTTTGACAGCACATTTCATTTAGCTTTTAATCTTGTTTATTATGTGAACAATTTGTTTGACAGCTTAGAAAGCAAATTCTTTAGGCATGTTTGGAATGTACGTGGGCGTCTTATTTTTGGGATTTGAAATTGTACTACCCCGTGATCACCCTACCGACAACCTCAACACATCACCCTAAATAGCTCCAAAATACTAACATCAGACCTCACGCTAAACCGTCCTAGCCCGACAACCTTACATACTTGAGCAAATTTCATAATAGAAGGCTACATCCAATAACTTATTATTACCACTGCAAATCAACAGTTACGATCTCATTAGAACCACCATTCATAAATAATAATTATTCAAATAAAACATTATTAAAGCCATAATTATGACAAGTATAAAAGAGAAAAGAAAGATACTTACAAACATCTAAAAATCCTTACTAACTATCTTAATTGACTTGAGTATTAGAGTGTTCTTTCCAAGTTCTTTGATGCTGTACTTTCAAAAATTAATTTGGTGCACTTGTCAGAAGATTCACATACTCTTTTCCAGTAATTACAGAAATAAATTTTGAAAACAGAAATATATTTTGTTAAACTAGTAGTGATTTAATTTTTTAATTTATTTTCAAAATAGTTTCTATGCAATTTAAAATAATAAAAAATTAGTTTTGAGATTTATAGTTGTATTTTTATTATTTACTTAACCTTATCACTTTTTTTCCACCTACCATCGTCACTCATTGCCATTGATGGTTGCCAATATCAAGTGTTGTTTATTGACTTCCATCATCAGACATAATCACCGGTCATTGTTACCAACTATTAGTTACTGATCACTATTGTCACTTGTCATTATAATCTACGTAGCACAAACACAAACACAACAAAAGACATGGTTAAAATAAAAAATAGGACACAAGGACAAACATATAATAATAATAATAATAATAATAATAATAATAATAATAATAATAATAATAACAACAACAACAACAACAACAACAAGTTTAGTAAAAAGTAGTAAGTGATATCATATTTCAGAATACAATAATAAAGAGAAATCATCATAATAACAAAATCTAAAAAAATAATAGAAATAGTAAATCTCTAACTAAGCCCTCCATTTTGTTCATCATCATTGAGAAATACAACTTCTAACTCTAGTTCATCAAGAGATAAGCTAGCAATCTTAACAATTTCATTGCTATCTAGTGAAAAGTCATGTCCTATAATATCTTACATTTTCGTTGTCTCTTCATTGTATTTTGAGGAATTTCTTGAAAGAAGATGAAGATTACTCCGAACAAATACTAAATCCTTTTAGGTGTCATCCTATTTCTTTTCACTGAATGTACAACAGAGTAGGTGTTCCAATTTCTTTTGCAACAAGAAAATGAACATGGTTATCCAAGTAGCTTAAGTGCAACATTTTGAAGTGTAGTACGTGAGCCCCATGAACAATTCACCATGATTTTGCATCCAATTGTCCTTTATCCCTTAAAGAGTCAATATCATCAAATTCCTCCCTTCCGTTAGAAAAATTTGCAAACTGTATATTTAATTATCTTCTAACATCCACATGATCAAAGAACCTTTTAAAGCATTTCCCCTTTCATTAGTAAGTTCCATAGCTTGATGTGGGGGTTGCCTATGTGAATTTTCACTCAACCATTCATGACTATAATATCTACAACATTAATAAAATATAATCATAAAATAATGTATCTTATAATATAATTATAAATTAATTTAAGAATATAATGTATTACCTTGGGTTTAAAGAGTGCGCTAGACAATAATGAAGAGATGTGGTACTCTTTGTCCAATGGTCAATTAAAATTGAGTTCACTATCTCATAGAACATTGAATGTTCAACTTTAGTCTTTCGTTCATATTACAATATGATCTTTCATCATTGAATCCCACATTTCATATACCAAGTGAAGAGAAAGTCATATCTTTATTTGTTTTTTTAAGAACATCATATATAGGAACAATGAAAGCAAGTATATAATCAACATTTGTCTGCCAAACACTAGTCAATAAAGTTTTTCTCGCAAATTTTGCATCATCAACATTATCCTCCTTGTAAGAAGACCAATCATTATTGATAACCTATTTTGCAGTCCTTAAATGATTTAAAGTTGTTGAATATGGATAACCTCATAAAATACCCTGTGATAAAGTTTTTGATAAAACTAATATCATTTGTAAGTTGTGTTATCCAACAACATTATTCATAAATATCACTATTTTTTTTCAGTGTTCTTGGCTGCACAAATATTTTCAAAGAAAGGTTTAATGTTGCACTCCACATGGAGTTTTGTAGATGGAAGGAAACTCTAGCAACATTATCAATTATAATTTGTATCACATTTGTTGGCCCAACCTCCATAATTACATCTCTCATATGTTTAACAATGAAATCCTTGTCTTTATCTCACTAGAGTCGTGTATTGCCTTTAGAAACATTGGTTTACACTCAATAACAACCATGAAGTTAATAAGCAGTCTTCTCTAGGGACTACTCCACCCATCACTAATAATGGTCTCACCTTTCTGATTCTGTGAATTTCTTATTGTTGCAATAAGTTATCCACATGGTTTTTTCCTTTGTAAGACCTCTAGTTCTCAACTTATTGAAACCCAGTAGTATATATCCATTGAGATTTTTATTATTGGCAACATGAGAAAATGCACTTCTATAATAAGGGTCCCTTGCTAAACATCGACAAATTTCATTATCAATTTCTTTAGCTTGGTTATTGAAAGAATCTACAAAAGGACCTTTGAGTTTAAAATTTGCATCATTGTTTGATTTGTTTCCTTCATTAGAGATAGAGGTAGAGGTACACTTTTTTTCTTTGAATTTTGTATTTTCAATGTTGCTTCATTATCCAACTTTTCGCTGCATGTAATTTTTCACAGATGTGGAAACATATTGCAATGCTCAAAACACACCATCAAGCAGCAGTGAGGAAAATGGAAATGAAGCATACCTATGCAATAGGAAAACGACTATGGTTGCATGTCAAAGACGTGATGCTATAGCTTGGACAATGTGTATGACTCAATAAGGTATGGCAAGGTAATATTTGAAGCAATAAAAAGGGTGTTTATGAGACAAAAAGGTAATGTTTTTAGACACATGCTAATTAAATTTATCCAAAAGTAGAGGGTTATTAGTATAATGGGTTGACTAGGTGAAAGATGTTAACTTGAAATTTGAATTTTGAAATGGGAGTCAAGGTGGTGCAAATCTTATTATAAAATTTGTATGTATGTATATGAGACTGAAGAAGCAAACTAGAAAAGCATATCAATCTCACTACAAGCTGCATATGTATTATGTGTATTAAAAAATGTCTGCTAACAAGGTTTATGAAATAAGTCCAGAAAAAGAGAGTTGGAAGATAATGTTGAAGGTTAACCTTGCTTAGGTTGTTCATGATTTGGCTACACAAAGAATTCCTCTATCTCTGGAGTTGGTGTTGTGTGATGCAAAGGTTTTGTTTTTTCAACTTTTACTTATTTATTTATTTATGTAGTTATTTATTTATTTTCTACCATGTAATGCTTTTATAATATATTACAATTATTAAAGTTACCTTTTAATACACGAGAGCTAATTCATGCTTATATCATGAGAACTCTAATATACAAGTTCCAACATCTCTTGAAAGAAGGTTGTATCTACTTCATTCATTATTTTGGAGTGATTGAGAAGTGAGGATAATGGTAAATATAGAACATCACATCATAAATACAACATTGTATTTGGTGTATCCACTAAGGTGGTTTTGATGAACAATCCAACTTTTCCTAAAAACTTGTGTGCTTTTGCCCCTATATATGAAATCACAAGTGGTGATTATGATGCTAACTATTTAGTTGATAATACCTCTACATAATTTTCTAAGTTGTTATTAGTAAGAGTAAATATAAATATAAATAATGATAGAATATTAGGGTTTTGACATAACTAATTGAAATATATTTGCATTTATTTTGTGTAGATGTCATAGGGTTGCTAATAGGTGTTGACACTAAAACTGAGTATGAAAAAAATGGTAAACAAGTTAAGATGAATGTCATCCAAATGGAAGCTAATGAGTAAGGTTGAGTAGTTAGTTTAATATGTTCATGAAACTAAAGTTTATTCTCATGAAAATTGTTTAAAATGTTGTAGAAATCACATAAAGTGTACACATTTTGGGTCTTATGTTGATGAACTGAACTTATTCTTTCATCTAGAAAAGTGCAAAATATAGTGGTAATTATTCACTTGGCTAAAGTAAAAAACTTTCAAGATTTGCATATGTGTAACCATTGGACTTATCTTAATCAACAACTAAATAATTTTTTACATGTTCATTTCATTTATTTATATAGGAAAGATTCACATACAAAACTATATTAATTGCACACAGGTTATTTTTAACACCAAAACTAAGGAATCTTTGAAACTTGCTAAGATGTAATTAAAAATAATTTATTTAGGGTTTATGATTTATATGTTTTTATTTTCAATTTGTTACTTCATTATACTATATTTCATAACTAACTTCGACAAAATAATGTTATTAGAACTATTGAATCCATGGAATCACCCGTATAAGAACTTAGCTAGCTATGCTCAGGTAGTAAAATATCAATGTCAGATGATTTTCTTGAGTTGACTCCAAGGAAAACTATTGAGGGTCTTAAAGAATGCAAAGAGGTAAGTAACATAAACTATTTTCCTTTGTCAAAACTACTTACTATATTTGATATTTGGCATATGGTTACAAAGCTCAACTTTAAAAATTTTTAGGATGATATATATGTTGCTGTTGGAACTATAACAAGTATTGTTGATGATGAGGATTGGTAGTACACAACTTGTGTGTGTCAGAAAGCTTTTTACCCTCGCGGTAAATTGTACTTGTAAATACCCTTATTTTTATAATCAGGTTATTATATGAAACATTTTGAAAATTTTGTCTATAATAGCGGTAGTTGTGCATATGAAAAGCTTAAATAAGTTAATTTAGTATATATAAGCATTTTTACTGAAATTTGAAAATTTTCTCTTTCTTTCAAAATTTGCTAAGCAAAAATAATTCGCTCAACAATGACCCAAGTTTCACTTAGCGAAATCCATTACTAGGTGATGTGAGACAAAATTACGAAAAATATCACTAAATGAACATTTATTGCTAAATGAATATTATTTTTGTACCGGAGGACCCTCCAAGACTGGACATCCCCCTAAATCATAATGAGCCGCTGAGGCCAGACAGGCCCTCAGGCAAGTACGACTTATGGAAAATAGGATCTGATCGCAAGTAGAAGTTAATGTGTGGGAAAAAAGAGATCTATTGCATGAAAAAGACCCCATTGCCCCTAATAGGTAAGGAAGAAACCCTAAAATGTCATACTGGCCCAAGCTTAGAGAATAATGCCCTATAAATAGTAAACCACTGGTATAGGTTTGACCATGAGATTATTATATTCCTTTCTAAGTGACACATAGTACTTTTTTAGTATGATTAGTCAACCCCCTTTAACTTGAGAGTCAGAGTGTATTTGCAGGTACCCACCTATAGCGGTTCAGAGGAGCAATCAGATTGGAGACTTAAGAGAGAACGAGACATGCCCGATACATGTGTGCAAAAACAGTTGGCACCCACTGTGGGGCCGAGTAAAACATACCATTCGGCCTCGAAGAGAATACTAAGCGGGCATAGTGATGATGACCATGAAGAGCAATACGGGAGATGTGCGAGACCCCTCACGTGAGAAGCCAACTCACCCAGACCGAGAGAATGAAGGAGACATGTCCATAATTTGAAATTAGGGGAAGAAGATGTAGCAACTTCTCAACACCGGGGGTCAACGTGATCCTCGCGTCCGACTAGGCGATCAACCCCTATAGGCCAACATTGTCAGTCCATACCGCCAAATCTTGGTCTTTTCCAACAAAGGTTACAATGGAGGCAAAGTTGCATGCTATTGGAACCCTTAGGGATACTAACATGTCTAATCCTTTTGTTCCAAGAATTATGGAAACCCACATGCCCATTAAGTGGAAGTAGCCCTCCCTCGAGGCCGTTAACGCTTTCGTTACATGAGTCAGACTTTACACTTCCTTAAACGCTATGTTGTGCAAAGTCTTTCCTACCTTCTTGGTCGACCCAACCTTGGATTGATTCATCCATCTCCCAGTCGGATCCGTCTCTTCCTTTGTAGAGCTATCGACGCAGTTTGTGAACAAGTTTTCCTTCTGGCGCCCTTAACAGTTAACCCCACTGGCTCTTATCAGTTATCGCCTAGGAAAACTCAAATTGTTGCATGACTTTATGGATAACTATGAGAAAACCATAACTCAAATCAAGGATCTTGCCCTGGATATGACCATCCTTATTTTCATCGCAACCCTCTAACTAAGTAAGCTCTCAGATAGTCTATGTTTGGACCATGTGTCAACTTTAGAAGGTTGAGGGCTCTAATAGCAGCATACATGGACTTTTTTACTAAATATTCTAGAAATAAATTTGTTGATTTGTATATGACACCATCTGTAAGTTCGATAATTGTTGTTTAGTTTGAATTGTCAACTATATTTATATTAAGCAATAGAAAAGCATTCGTGTAAGGTAGTGATTCACTAGTACAAAAATAAGATTCAACATCGGTTCTGGGGGCAAAACAACATTTATTATGAACCGATGTTGTATCTGTAGATGTAGAAATAAAATCACTTTGCATCGGTTTCTTAGAATCGAGGTATACCTACATCGGATGTGAAGAACCGATGTTGATAATGACATGAAAGTGATAATAAACCTACATTGTTTTTTAGAGTGAACCGATACAATGTTAATAAAAACCTACATTGGTTACTCTAATCCAGATAGACACAATGTAAACCAGTATAGAGAAAGAGCAAAGAGAAAATAAAGAAAAACCTAACAAAATTGTGGTTCATGAGACACCAATTTGTTAATATTATATTGCTATTGTTATTGTTGAATGTAGGAGGACATTTAAGATGGAAGTTGCTAATAGAGAAAATAAAAAATAGTTTAGATGGAATCTAAAGAATTTCTTACTCTGTAATTCTACTATGGCTCAATCATAACATGAATCAGAACTCACAAAGGTAGAGACAACAACAATGCAACACAAATCACAAAATCTGGAATTGCAAGATCTGAAAACTCTATCTGAAACTGTAAAGGGCAAGAGATGATTTGCAAAGGAAGAGATCATAAAAATCACAAAGGAAAAGCTACAAATCAAAACTGTCAAGTGAGATCGTAATGAGAAAACTGTGATTGTAAAGAGAAAATCGTGAATCAAAGTAGCAAAGACCAATCAGAACTCTAGGTAAAGGAAAATGAGATTTGAGATTGCAACTAAGAGTGCAATAATGCAATCACAGCAGAGATAAATCACAGCAGCATAAAAAAATGCTAGGATTTGAACCTTACTCATAATACCATAATAGAAAGATAAAATGTAGAATAAAAATAGAGAAATGTATTTCTGAGAAGTCCATTTGCAAAGACGAAAGCTCATGAAAAAATAAACCAGAAAAAAACATAGCTTTTAACACAGGGGTTTTACGAAGACGGAAGTTCACAAAATTCAGGGTTCATAAATACAAGCTAGGGTTCGTGAAACTAATTTATGAGAGAGTACGAGTGAGAGAGAGATGGTTCAATGGCGTGACTTTGTGAGAGTGAGAGTGAGATTGAGAGGGTTTTATCAAAACTTACAGTGAGGGAAAGCTTCTTCAATGGCAACGAAATAGACGTTTCTTCAATGGCAACAAAATAGAAGAGAAGAAATGAAACAGAGAACTTCTTCAAATGAGGGAAAGGGAAAGGGAAGAAGAAAGTGAGGTTTATGAAACAGGAGACGTTTAGAGCGCGAAGAACATATGTTTTGTTTTTATTTATTTTTAAAATAAGACTTTTTTCTTACTGCGGTTTACTCTAAAACCTCTGCAAGATAATATTTTTAATAATCTACCTACATCGGTTAAAAGAGACTCGATGTTGACAATTTTTTTAATTATTTACAAATTTGATTTTTCCTACCGCGGTTTACTCTTAAATCGATGCAGGTTTGATTTTTTTATTTAAACCTACCGCGTGTAAGCCTAAGTGTTGTAGGGTAATATTTTTAATATTCTACCTACATCGGTTAAAGGGGACCCGATGTTGACAATTTTTTAATTATTTACAAATTTGATTTTTTCCTATTGCGGTTCACTCTTAAATCGATGCAGGTTTGATTTTTTTGTTTCAACCTATCGCGTGTAAGCCTAAAACTGTTGCTGGGTAATATTTTTAATATTCTACCTACATCGGTTTAAGGGGACTTGATGTTGAGAATTTTTTAATTATTTACAAATTTGTCACCGAACATTTGTCTACATTGGTTATTAGGTTGAACCGATGTAGATACAACGATGTTGAATGTGATTTTTCTAGTAGTGATTATGTGACTTGGGCCAAAATCATAATTGTGATTGACAAATCTAATTGATTTTGAGTCACTTATAAAAAAAATACAGACATATATTGGTGAGTCACATATACCATCTTCCAAAAATTCATGAGGTGATCATACGACAACTTATAAGACTCATTGTTAAATTAATTATTAATTTGTAATTGCAGCTAACACCTGTTTTTTTATTTATTCTTTAGTTATTCAATTAGGATTCAAGTTTATGATTCTTCTGCTAATGCATGCTTCAAGTTGCTTGATAAAGATGTAGAGAAACTAATCAATTTTAAATATACAGAACTTATCTCCAATATTCAGGTATGGGGTAGAATCAAAACTCTTGCAAAATTGACAGTCTTATACAAAATACTATGATGGACTTTTGCATTGACATAAAAATCTTAATCTATATGATGTAAATAGAGAACAATTACCATCAATTTTTAAATCTTTAATTGGAATGGAATTGTTGTTCTTAATAGATAAAAGATCATATACAACAAATGACAATTTTGATGGCTTTTCTGTTAAAAAAATTTGTCACGACAATAAGATTGTAAGTATATTTCATTATGGACAATATACATCTTCTTATGATATGATTATATATGCTTTAAAACTCTTCTTTTTTGTTTAGTTGATAAGAAAATTATACTAATGTAATATTAAAAAATGAATAATTTATTTAACACTTTTTATCGTAACATATTTGTTTTTGCAAAAATGTGAAAAAAAAAAAACTGCTGAACAATAAAAAACAGAAGATGCTCTTTCATTTCTAAGATCACCATTATGTTCCTCTATCTTAATTGATTTAATAAAAACTAGCACAATGCTTTAGCCGGTGAAGTTTCTATATTGCTTGAGAAAGATTTCACTGAAATTATAGTCGTGATTATGAGAATCACCTATAAACATGATTTAATTTTAACATTTTCTCTATTAAACTCTTAAAAAACTATAAAAATCTTATTAGACTTTTAACTACAATTAATCAAATGTATTGTCGTTTGTATTTATTGTTATTAATCAAATTACCTATTAATACTATTGAAACAGTCCGTGTGTTGCACGGTCTAAATCTAGTCCATATTATACTAATATATACATCTATATATAATATAATATCAAATAAAATAAAGTCATACAGAATATAAGTTAAA
This sequence comes from Psophocarpus tetragonolobus, assembly GCA_037954015.1. Classification (NCBI taxonomy): domain Eukaryota; kingdom Viridiplantae; phylum Streptophyta; class Magnoliopsida; order Fabales; family Fabaceae; genus Psophocarpus; species Psophocarpus tetragonolobus. The sequence continues at coordinate 38,418,448 of CM075688.1, read as the reverse complement.
GTTAAAATAATTGAATGGAAAACTTCAATTATAATATAAATGTCAAATGGAATAGCGCAAAGAGCTTGTTTGGAAAAAGGAAGATGGGAAAAGAGTTATCGAATTCAAACATATTCCTTTGATTGGACATCTGTGAAACAAAAACAGCCGTTCTCCATGTAAAGCAATTTACACTTTCAAGGTTTTGGAAAAGCAATGTTTTCTTTTATTCAATGATGTGTCGGTGGATGGCGGAGGTATTCACAAAAGCATCCTATATTTTCTATTTTACATTTTTACTAACGACAAAAGATTATACTAAGTTAAGTAAAATTAACTTTAAATTATTAAATATAACTTAAGAATTTAATCATAATACAACGATAGGGTAAAATAAATTTATATTATTGTCTAACAATAAATCATTATTTTTTACAGATTTTAAAATATTATAAAAATTAACAAACTTATATATAACGATTGTGTTGATATAGGATTATTTTACATATTCAGAGTTTCAATTTTTTTCTCAAAATTTGTAATGTGTGGAATCAATAAAAAATTAAAAAATATATTATTGTAGTTATGTTATCTGAATCCACTAAAATGAGTAAATGAGGAATGATATCTTGCGCAAGTGATGCGAGGAAGATATTCACTATATCATTGTCATCATAATTGCGGTCCCAAATTAAGCACTGTTCGCAATAAATCGCAAGCAATGATGCTATTTTGTATGAACTTTCAAGCTTCATAAAAGATTCAGGAAAGGTCGAAATGAATGGACATGTAATTCTGACTCAGAGGCTTCCTCATGCCCTTAACTTTTTTATCTTTAAGGTTGATTAGCCCTTTAACCCTTGACTTGACCATCTTCACCTTTTGGTTTTATGTTATTAGAATTGGAATGCAATTGTGTTAATTAATGACCTTAGCATGACCGAAGAATTAAGCACAGGGTTAGTGGTTGTTTATGAGTTTTGATACTCATCAGTCACCACTTTTGTTGTGGCATTTGGCTGCCTGTAAAAAAGTCAAAAAGGGCAAATATTGACAAATATGAAATATCTATTATTTATATATTTTTTTTTTTCTTAATGTGGATAAGTGCATTTTTATGAATATACGTAATATTATTTAAATATATTTAATAAGACATGTACCTATAGTCGCACCTTAAGGAGGAAAAGTGAAATGTACCTTGAAACAATCCTTTCAGCTTTTAGGTGGAAATGAAACAGAAGCCCACAGCAAAACCCCAGAAAAGTGAAATGCAATTTTTAACGTATAATTCTTCTTTTAAATGGAAAAAAAACAAATCAGCAACAACCCCACAGTATGCTCTCCTTTTTAATGTCCCACCAATATTATCTCAACTTTGATTTCGTGGTCTCCTTTTAAATATTTCATGGTCTGCCAAAAGTGGTGTTTCTTTCTTTGATTTCATTAGAGGATTAACTTTGGTAAAATAATTTAAATTTTAAATTTTAAATATACTATTTAGATTTAACGATATTGATATAAATTAAATATTTATTTTTCTTTCAATACTAAGACGTAAGATTTATAAATAGATATTTTTAATGTAACATCATCTAACATAGAAAAGAGATAACCATTTTAAATGAGAGTGAGTGAGTCACATAAATGTATTCAATTTTTTCATATAGAAACTTGTAATAAAGTTATTGACGTACATATGTAGAAAGGTTGAATCATGTTAAATAAATTTGTGATGTCCATGTAGACATAAATAACTAAACCACATTAAATAATATTTAATTGAGGAAATTTCGTCAATAATTCTTGACATTTTGTCTAATTACACAAAATATACCTACTTTTTTTTACCTATATCACAAACATATATATTTTTTTAAAAATATTATATTGACATTCATTTTATATTATACGCACCCTTAAACTATAAAAAAATTCCATCATGTGCTCATATAAATAGATCAAAGTAATGGTAAAAAAAAGAGGTTATTATATGTATTTTGACAAAAACTTTAATTTTTTCTAAATAATTTTGTATAATTTTTTATTACTTATAGTGTTACCTTTTTGTTATATTGTATGTTCTCTTGTCATTATGTGTAATAAAAATGTGTTTTTTTCTCTCTCATTCACACACACACATATATATATATATATATATATATATATATATATATATATATATATATATATATATATATTATACCATTTAATCATTTATATTAGTTGTGTATGTGATATAATTTAGTGAGCCCATTAGATTATCAACATAAAATTGATATACGCTTAATGAGTTAAAACTAGTTTTGTTATTAAGAGATAATGACAATCCTAATAGGTTAAATGTTAGTACCTGATTATGGTCCTAATAGGGATAATGGCAATCCTAATAGGTTAAAACCTAAGCCCTAGTTAGTCATAATAGGAGAATTCATGATAGATTTTATTTCAATTTTTGGTTGAAAAGTTATTTGAACTAAATATAAAAATTGTATGGAGTTCGCTTCGGTTCGGTTTGAATATAATTTCTAATTCAAACTTAACAAACGAATTTTTAGTGATTTTCATGTTTTATTTTTTATTAATTTAGATTTGGATGGTTCCTATTTCTAATACACCAAATTAGAATTACGTTTCTCGTTCCTTTCATTTGAAGAGAAACATCAGGTCTTACGTGAGGAATTTAATGATTTGGTTGAGAAAGACTTTTTTACCAAAATAGTTCTTATATTGGTGTTATGATCCAACTACATTATCTTGATTTCCTAATAATATAACCGTTCTGGGGCATTTAAAAGTTTCATTGTACAATTATCTTTAAAATTAAGTCTTTGTAATTGTAAAAATTCTAACACTTTGTATGATTCTTATGTCGTAGTTGTTTTATTATTAATCTATATGGTAGCAGACTATAATATAGCTTGTTATGAGGCATCAAATCAAGCAATATGGTTGTGAAATTTTATTACTAGGGTGCAAATTTTGGATGGTATTAAAAGATCAATAATTTATTTTATGATAATAAATTTGCAATATTACTTTTTACCAATAATAGAAGTTCATCTAAATGTAAGCATATAGAGATTAAGTTCTTTGTTGTTAATGAAGGTGTTCAGAGTGGTTAATTGTCTAGAGAACATATTGGTAAAGACTCTATGATTGTAGATATGTTTAATAAGGATGTACTATCCAAGGTCTTTCATAAGCACACTGCTTATATGGGTGTTGTATCATCAAATGATGTATTTTTCTAGTGTGAGTTTGTATTTAGATGCTTTTTTATTAAAGATATACTTAATGAGTATTTTTAGCAACATAAAGTTTTCTTTTGAGTTAAAGTGTTCACTTTGAATTCATTTGTTATGATATCACTAAGGAATAAAGTTAGACCACTTGGAAATAAGCTTGTTTAGATCACATTGTATGTAATTTTTCATGTTACACATCCATATATACTTAGATCTACGTCGTTGGTTATGTTGATATATGTGACCATTGATAGATCTTGTTATAATGAATGTAATGAAGGTCATTTTGATCCTATGTTGATATGATTTATGGACCAAGTTGGTAGAGATGTTATTTGGTAAAGATAAGATAATAGTTTTGAGCTCACAAGGTTATTTTACAGTACATGATTGATGTAATGATATATGTGGTCCAAGTGGGAGATTGTTAGATATTTGTCTAATATGTGGACCTACATATATATCATTAATTGTGTGTTACAAGTTATCTAAAGAATAATCCTGTAGTTATTTTATAAGGATTAATTTTTGGGATTAATGATATCTCACTAAGTATAGACTTTGCAATGTATAAATATCAAAAGTTTTATTTCTATTTTTATGATGGACTGAAATAGGAATAAGAAAACTCTAAATGATACAACTCTTCATGAAAGAGTGTGTTTTTATTGTATAAGGTTATGATTCTCAAGTTATATTTACCATTTTCTTTTGTGACATCTCATCATTTGAGAAGAGGAACTCTTTATTCTGAAGAGGAATTGTACATATAAGATAAGACTTGAAATATCAAACCTACAATTTTATATATATCAAGTTTACTAATAGATATAGTATGCTTCTGCTATTTATTTATCTTATTTATTCTCTTACTGATTTTTGTGATTATAATAATTATTATCTTAAGTTCTTCTATTAAATTTCTAACATGTCAAAGACCAAGATGAATATTTTTCTCTTCTCCCCATATGATTTATTCTACACACAAGGCCAATATTAAAATCGTAGGCTCCATTCGGGGTGGTTTTTGGTTTCTAGTTTTAAAATTTTTAAAAACAAAAACTAGTTTTGGTTTTAAGTTTTCAAAATTTTAAAAACAACATTGTTTTTGTTTCTAAATTTAAAACATTGGTTTCAAATTTTAACCAAAACACTAGTTGAAAGTAGCGATCGAGATAGTCGTTGAAGGTGACAGTTGGTCATTGGCGATCGCTAGTCGAAGGTGTGGTTGGTGACTGTCGGTCGGAGGTGGCGGCCAGTGACCGTTGGTCGGAGCTGGCTGCCGATGATCATCGGTCGAAGGTGGCGGCTGGTAACCGCCAGTTGGAGGTAGCCATCGGTGACCGCCGGTTGGAAGTGGAGATCGATGACTGTCAATCGGAGATGACCACCGGCAACTGCTAGTCAGAGATGGGGGCTAGTGACCGCCGATCGGAGGTGACGACCAATGACTGTCGGAGTGGCGGTCGGTGACTTTTGGGCAGAGGTGATAGTCACGTTAAGTAATGAACTTAAATAAAAACAGAAACAGAAATCTAAAAACCAAATTTTATTGTTTTTAAAATTGAGTAAAAACTGTTTCGAAAATGAATAAAAAACTAAAACAGAATCATTTTTGCTGAACGGGTTTCAGTTTTCAAAATGCATTTCAAAATCAAAAACCAAAAACTCAGAACCACCCCGAACAAGGCCTTAGATAACTTGATTAAAAAACATAAGTCTCTATAGCTATCATCTGTGCTAACTAATATTTATTCAAAATGTAAATGTTTTGTAATAAGTAAATTAATAAATTTACATGTATCTAATTAATCTAAAAATTGCGTGCAATGATTTATTGGCCCGACCCAAATAAACAATTAGATTATTAGAACAAATATTTGCTTCGTATGTATAAAGTATTCGGTGTAGAAAGTAAAGGGATCAGGACGCATAATCACATAGCGTCATTATTATATTAAGCTAAATTTGAACATAGAGGAAGGTCCATGATTTAATTCGTTACAAAATTTCTATCAGCATGCAGTGCATGTCCTCGCTATACATGGTCAAAGAATGGACATTAATCATGTCTAGCTCAATACCAACTATATATTTCTTTAATATATGAATTAAGGATAAACATGAAGAGAAGAATTGGCTTTTGACATTGATTAATTAAAAACATTATTTATCTATTATGTAACGACAGTGAATAGAGATAAGCAATATGTTCTTGTGCTCTCTGTGGCCCGTAACAAGCTCTACTTTATGAGAAACTAATTATACTATGTACCCTACTTTTTGAAAAAGATTAAACATGCTATGATATCATAGTGGGTTATAAATTATTGAAATAGGCATTCCCTTGACAACTTTTGAAGTAATTCTCTGATCTTCTGCACTTTTCTTAGACCATAAAGAATGGCTACAGGGAGATCTAAGCCCAGGTTTGTGCTCATTGTTGTGCTACCTCTTCTTCTGTCTTTGATGTGCCTAGAGATTGTTGCAACCAGCAGATTAAGAAGCAAAGAGGATTGTACATTTACTGGCATTGCATGCCAGGTCAAGATCACTGGGTCGCATGATCCTCTAGAGATGGACGAATATGGTGTTTCTCCACCTCATGATGACTATGATTATGACTTCTATAGAAAACATGGCGATATTCCAAGCCCTGGTGCTGGTCATTAAGGTGTGTTTTTATCTATTCATACACCAATTTTTTTTTCTCTTAATTTTAATTTATTAAAATATATATTATACATAAAATAAAATTTAAATCAATTTGTTTTTCATTTTTTATTATTTTCCTATGTTCAATTGGCTATTTTGTGATGTTGTTTCTAAATTTGTTCTTCGTAGATGGGATTATGATTGTGCTTAATGGTTAGAGACCAACATGCCTATTGGTCAAATACTGAGCTGATGACGATGTCAGAGTTGTTTTTATAAGTCGTTGTTTACTGTTTATAGTGACATATACAAATTGAATTTATAAAGATTTGTTAATTTATAATATAGTGAGAGGATATGTGTGTATTTTATTTCCTGTCAAAATAAATAATAAAGTTTTTTTTTATCGTTTTTATTTAGCCATATGAACTTGTATCCAGTCCTTGATACGAAAATAAAGATGTGAAACTCTGTAAAAAAAAAAAAAAAAGAGAAAGAAATAAAGATGAGTTGAGAAACACTGTTTCTCTTTTTCTTTTTATGATGGATACACATTGTACGCGTCTGGTTCTTGTATCTTTTGTATGTTAAGGTCATAATATTTATGGTAAAGCTCTTTCTTTCAAATTGCCAATATAAGTACTGATGAAGTGTTTATTAAAAGGAAGAGTTGCCACACACCTTACACATAGCTAGAATATGCTTATAATTTTACAAAAAATCATGTTTGTAGAACCTAATATATTTAGTCTTGGTAACAAAGAAATGCTTGCTTTTGAACCCTAAAATATCTCTTTTTATCTTTCATTTATAAAAATATGTCAATGTAAATTTTATCTTCTATTTCTATTTTAGTTAACCATACTAGTAATAAAATCACTTTACATGTTTTCGTAATCAAGATATAGGAGACAAAATTTCTATATATTAAATAGGAAAGGAGCATTTTTCTATTTGTAAAAATCTTTAATCTTCTGTAATTGAATACCGGTATTTTCTTTTAACACCTTATAATTTACATTCTCACCCCATAGGTTAATATTTTGAAGATCCAAAATACTTCTATTACATTTTAACCTAAGATTCTATAACTTTTACACATATCTCAGTCACATCTCCTTAATTTTCTTCTTCTTTGTTCCCTTTCCTCTCCTTAATATGTTCATTCTCATCATACAACCCCCATAAATTCTTCTTTTGCGGTAGCACAATCTTTGAGTAACATTTCAACAATAATTTATAATCTCCTTTTTGTAGCATACAAAAGGTACATCTCAAATAGATACTTTTTCTTCACTTCATTTGTTATTCTAGATCAGTTGATATGAAATTAACTTTCAACTTTATGTTATGCAGATCACATGATCTAAAAATTATTTTTAACATATGTTTTGAATCAACTAATCCGAAATTGAATGTTGATTATTTTTTTGAATTAATTGATTCAGAACACATAAAAATGTAAATTATAATCAATTGATCCAAAAATATAATTAATACTTAGTTCCAGATTAATTGATCAAGAATTTATATTTTATGTGTTTCAGATCAACTAATCCGAAATATAAGAATATTTTGGGGGGTTTTTTGTTATAGGAACACATTATAATTGTAGGAGTGCTAAAAGAAATTTCCTTGAATATTTTAGAAAGTTTTAATGAACTTAAGGGAGGAGGAGTTGGGCTATCTAGAACATATTGGATATATATGAATTATTTAGGAATTAATCTCGGGAAATTTCTTTTAACATCCATTATTACTATTACTACCCTCCTAAACAACAAACACTGAAATTATGCTTAAAAATCGGATCAATGATCCAAAACATATATAAAAAGATAAATTTTAGATCACTTGACTCATATTTATTTTGTTTCTCATATAAGTTGTTCTAGAATTTATGTTTGTATGTTATGCAATTTATAGGTTAAAAGATAATGCAATTTGGATAAGATAAATATAAAAATGAAATCCATATCAACTACGCAGAAGTTCCACAGAAAATAAAATTGGTATAAATTGATAAAAAATAACAAAGTGAAAAGTGGATAAGAGAGCGAAGGAAACAGAGGAGATGCAGTTAAAGTATGGGTAAAATTTATAAAATCTTAGGTTAAAAGGAAATGAGGTGTTTTGGAAATTTTAAAAATATATTAACTTCATGGGTGCGAATAGAAAATGTGTATGTTAAAAAAATGCCTTAGTTATGCAAAGGCCTTAAAATTGTAGTCTTAAACTGCTGCAAAAAGCAACAGATGAATACAGCCCAAAAATAGGCCAATGCATCAATAGGACAAAGTTCCAATTCTAAGGACATGCTAGGGAGTTGAAACTGAACAGGAGAGCATTCAAAAGCACCAGCAAACGACGTGAGGCAAAAGGGTAATTTCTTCTTCTTTTTATCAATTAGAAAGATTAAACAAAAACAGAAGAACTCAAGTTTTTACCAAGTCCACTCCCGAAAACAAAGATGATTCAAAGAAGAAGGATATGCTTGAAAAACAAAAAAAGAAAAGGTCATTGTTAGCAAACTCGCTCCATTCTTGACAAGCAATCTGCACATTGGTTGTCTTCACACATAAGTGCCACCCTTGGTAAAGAGGCTGCCTGATCATGTTAATAACAGTCACATGCGGTGCAACGAAGGAACGCCTTCAGTTAAGAGTTTCAGAGTCATCAGCGATTCAGATTTGCAAATCATTTTTATATATCTTGACTCTCACACAGTGATGTAATGAATAATAGCTACAATAGCAATCTGCAGAACTGTCTAGTCAATATCACATGTGATCATGTATAACCCTCCAAACCTAAAGACAAAAAAGGTGTTTGAGAGACTTATTAGAACAAGTTTATATGTATTTCAAAATTTTACATTTTAATACAGGTTTATTTTTTTTAATTTAAATCTTATTAATATTCAAAATTCTACCTTATTTAGGAATGCAAATCATATTGTCATTTACAAACATTTTTATCTCTTAATTCATTAAGATGCATTTTTTTCATAAATAAAATGACATGCAATAATGGTCTGGTATTTTTTATAATACTATTAATTATTACTTCTATAAATTTCAAATTCAATTTAATCTACTATCTACGCTAAATTTAACCGAAGTCTTCATTCGTGAAAAGTAGAAATCTTTGTTTAAACTGTTTCTATTTACTATTGAGTTCTTTTATTTAAGTCTTTTAGGAAAAAAAAAATATTCATTCGAATAAAATTAGGACGGTGCAATTAATACTAGTAAAAAGAAAAAAAAAACACTAAAAGAGAGAATAAAAAGAAAAAAAAAGTAAAACAAGCATAGAAACACTATGTCACTATCTAATCCACATAAAACAACGATTTAACTGTTTTATTATACTACTGTTATGTAATTTTTCGTATGTTTATATATTTTTTTAACTTGTTTTTGCTTAAAATATTGTTTTTAAGATATTATATTTTTAACAGTTTTTTCAGTTTAAACAAATTGGTTCAATATTGCTTCAATTTTACTATTAGATATCGAGTTATAATCTAGATAAGGAAGAAAATAAAATGTTTATTAAATTTTAAAACTTCTCAATATTATTAATTTTTCTTAAATTAGAACCTTAATAATAATGTATTCATAAATTTTATTTAACAAATTTAAAATATTTCACATGAAAATATGAGTTATTATTATTACACAATATTAATTTAATCAAATAAAGCATTAAAACATGCAAAATACTAGCTCTTTTTTTGAACAGGCAAAATACTCGCTCTTAATTAACATATACAGTACATAAATTTATCACAATTTTTTTTTTCTTTTTTAGACTAAACATTCTATTAATGACGATGTAACAACTGCATGATAATTGGTTAGTTATCAGCACCCAATCAATCAATCATGTTAGGTTTCAAAACCACCAAATACTGTAGAAGACTAGAGCATGAAGTGCAGATCCAAACCGTGTTCCAATACAATATGCTCGTATCACAGTTGTTGCCCGTCAAATATTGAACAACTATTTTTATCTTGAGCGAGTCCATCTCTGTCTGCTTGCTCTGCTACAAAATGAAAGAATCATGGAGGCGGCATGCAAGCTAGTCAAAATTTTAGCTGCAGTCTCAACGGATCTATGTAAAATAAGAGAAGAAGACAATCACTTTCTTCACACATACAACTATATCCCAGATACACTATGACTATTGTTAGTATTTTAGGGGATAAAGAGATTTGTCGGTTAGTTGTTGAATGGTGATACGAGGAGGTTTACTAGGGAAATTGTTATATAAAGAATAAGGATGCAAAAGAGGCGTGTAACTCTTAGGAATTGGAAGAAACTATGTTTTTACAATAGTTCATAACTTACCTTTACATCAATCTAACATCTTATTTATAGATGTGATGCACAATCTCACAATGAAAGTGAGAAGTTTCTAGAATGTGCCTTTTACAAATATAAGCTTTTTCTAGTATTTTCATGTTAATTAGTTTTTAGATAAATCTATTAACTATAGCATTGTCAAAATGAACTTGTCTTGGTGGGCCAACCCGACCCACCATGTGTTCAGGTCAAGTCGGGCTAGAAAAATCGATGTTTCATGAAACGAGCTCGTTAATGGAATCTGGCTCACCTAACTCGTAGGTCAATGGGTTTGGGCTAGGATGGGTCAGGTTGGCCCACTTAAATCACTTGCACATTTACTTCAGTTGCACACATTGGTTCAACATAAATCAATTAAACAAAAAAGTTTCTCATCTCGAAGAGAGTCGCACTCTCTCACATTTGTCTCTCTCGTCTCACTCAGTCATTGCTCTCGTTCATCAATCTTTCTCGTCTCGCTACCATCGCTTACTTCCACAGCTCTGTCACCTATCTGCGAGTGTGTTGTCGCTCTTGTCTACACTCAATGTCTTTCGTCATTCTCTAATATCAAGCCTTAATGAACTTGTGCTGCAGCGTTGAGGCTCAATCGCCCGCCTTTGTGTGTGTACCCACCCCGTCGCTACCTGTGTTGCTACACCATCACTTGACCCACCACCTAAAGCCCCCAAGGCCCCAAAAGCCAAAGCCTTAAATCATTATTCATTGCAGGCGTGTGCAACCGTGTTCTTCTCTATTCCTTCCTTATTCTCCAAAATCATAGGGTTTTTTTCTGTCTCAAACTTAAAGTTCAATGGTAATGGCTGATTGGTTGAATTAGCTATGTTATTGTTTACATATTAAAATTCAATGGTTTGGGTATTCTAATTCTACTTGTTACTCCTGTTAATGTTTACAAATATTGGTTGGTCTGAATGTCTGAATCCATATTTCTATATTTCTATTTATATTATAAATTATTTTTTGACAAGTTTGGTGGGTCAACCTATCTAACCCACCAGCCTGTGGTAGGCTAGACTAGACTGAGAATTTGGGTATCTTTATTTTGGTGGGTCGGGCTATCCCAACTCTTCCTGTTTATCTTACAACCCATGATAGGTCTGCCTGACCCGTTTTGACACCTCTAATTAACTATATGCAATTCCTACAATACTTTTTTCTTATCTTGAATATTCCAGAATTTGCAGCATCTTCTAACACTCCCCATTAATGAAAAATTCGGAAACTATCCGAGCATACTTTATAGTCATTCAAACTTTGTTCTTTTATCTTGTGTTCTTTGAGTTGGACTTCTTTGTAGTAGACTTTGCTTGTTTCGAGTATTTTTGATAATATTTAGACTCAAGTATAGCCATGTTGCAAGTTTCATATTTTTTCTCCAATGATCTTAATTTGGTGAAAAACCTTGATGTTGTAGAGGTGTCATATGTAAAGTATGACTGTTTAAAGGCAAGCATACCCTACATAGTAGTAATAGTGGACCTAAGTCCGGATATCGTACCTAAAGGACTACATCTAGTTCTCAATTAATTCCATTCAAGAGATAAAAGAACAACTAAATATATCGATGATTTAGTAAGTGAGTCGCAATAATTTAGATTTGGAGTAATAAGTAAAATAGGAGAGAAAATTGGTTGTAAAGTGCAATGGATTAAGACTTAGGGTTGTGATTTTCTCTACAATGTTCTTACCCCTTATTACTAAGCAATCTCGTTTTTTATCATTCAATGATTACCGATAAATTGCTATGTTGTTGTAGTGTGTTTGGTCATTCACACCATACTATAACCCTAATTTGTAATCCAGTTTAGTCATGCAAGATTTCAAATTAAGACCGATTTCTTTTTACCGAATCGAAGGTTTGTCTGATAAATTTGGTCAATTCTACCGAAACAATAACCTACTTACTTGTCAAATTGATTGTTCAAACATAAATGGACATGACTATTTAAACAATTAAAATGTAACTAATAAAATAGAGAAGTAAATTAATCATTGAATGATATTAAATAATCATGCAAAGTGCAAGAGAGAATTGCAAATAGTTACATCACAACCCTAGAAAAAGGGGTTTAGCCAAACATATGTAATGCACAACCAAACATCTTAATAGAGTACATAAAATAATTAAATAGTTACTGTATGGAGCACTCTGAATTGCTTCAATCTCAAAGCTTCCTCGTTGTTTTTCGCCTCTTAGGTCACAAATATGTCTCCTCTTCTGAGCCAAAGTGATGAGAATGCACCTAAAAACAAAGACAACAAGGTGCTTGAAGGACTTGGAGCTCCTATGACAAGAGCAAGAGCTAGGAAAGTAAATTGGGCTGAGTATTATTTAATTTTGGGCAGTTACATTTCTAGTTTTAAGTGTAATAATTTGGTTTAATTAGGAGAATTTCTTTGTAACTTTCACTGGATTGGAAAAGCCTTTTTATAGGTTGTGCATAACTCTTGAGGAATAGAATCAAACTTTTATTTTGCAATTTGCCAAGTTCTGTGAGAGTTTTCTCTTCGGTTCTTAGTAATCCAAGAATTAGATATTTATCAAAGGTTAACCATCCTTTGTGTGTGTAATCTCTAGGCTTATCTTCCATCCTTGGAAGTGTGACACATTTCACCAAAATTCATCCCTTTCTTTCTCAATTCTCACACCTAAATTGAACTAATTTGGAAATTTCATTTTACTTTTTCTCATCCAATCTGCACGTATTTAGTTCAATTGTTCTTGCTGCGTTTTGTTTTATTATTGCTTCATTTTTTTTTATTTTGTTTCAATTCTGCATTTGTACGCTTAATTCCATAATCTTCTTATCTAATTTTGTTAAGAGTTAGAAAGCCAATTTCCTAGGGGTCTTAAATGATTCTGAGCAAGCTAAGGGGAATCATATCATTTGGTATCAGAGCTTTGGTTCTAGGAATTGCAAGGTTGCACTTTGTGATAATATTCTTCCTTAATTCTTATAACACATTGATATTACCTTATTTGTCTTCTTTGGCTGAACCATTGCAAAAGTTAGGCCTTTGTGAATTCTGAAAAAAAAAAGAAAAGAATTTCTAAAAGTTTGTAATATATATATAAAGTGAAAGAAAGCATGCAAAATGAATTAAAATTATATTGGCTTAATGGTTCATGCTATTAGAAATTTTTAATCTCATTCTTAAGGTAATATTGTTGTTGGTTGAAGGAAGAATTGCTGCAATTTTCAAACCCTGAAACTTCTTATTTTTTTTCGCTCTCTACACCTTGTTTGTTTGATTTCAAGTCAAAATCCTTTCCTTTGTTGCATCCAAATTTTGAGTTTGTTTGTAACTTTGTTGGATCAATTTTGTGCAAACACATAGTGTCTTTGTGGCTGAATATCGTGTTTAATTGTGCAACCAACTTTGGTATAATTTTGCTGCACCTATCAGTTTCGTTTTTGAGCCATTTCATTTCCTTGTTGTGTCAAAAAAAAAAATCTGCTTGCTGTCCTAGTATTTGATTCTTTCTTTTTGGCATCAATTGAGTCATTTTTGTTAGCTTTTTCTTGTGTTTAAATTGGCTGCACACAGATTGGTGAATTTCTTTGTGTTTTCTCTTCTTGGCTTGATAAGAACTCAAGGAGAAATATAGAGGGGAAAAAGGCAAGAGTGTTCATTAGAGTAAAAGCCCCTAATTGTCTGCAAACACTTGAGTGGGTAAGGTTTCTCAAACAGAAAATATATTGTTTTCTTATTACCTTTGATTTGTTTGTTGTTAATGGCAGAAAGAAACCCCAACAATGAAATTCAGTTGCAAATCACAACCCTTACTCAACAGTTGGAGAGGTTGATGAAGCAACAATAGGATGAATTCCATGAGAGGTTGGACCAATTGGAGAATAGAACCCAACAAGGAAGAGGAGGAAGGCCAAATAGAAATGAAGGAAGAACAGAAGGAGTGAAGTTGAATGTGCCTCTTTTCAAGGGTAGGAGTGATCCTGAGGCATACTTGGAGTGGAAGTTAAAAATTGAGCATGTGCTTTCTTGCAACAATTATAGTGAGGAAAAAAAGGTGAGACTTGCAACTGTTGAATTTTCTGATTATGCACTCCTTTGGTGGAATAAGTTGCAAAGGAAGAGGATTAGAGATGAGGAGCCTATGGTGGGCACTTGGTTTGAAATGAAGAGGATCATGAGGAGGCGGTATATACCTTCTAGCTTCCATAGGGATATAAAATTAAAATTTCAGAAATTGTCTCAAGGAAGCAAGGGAGTGGAGGAGTATTATAAGGAGATGAAGATGCTAATCATCCAAGCCTAAATTGAAGAAGATCCTGAGCTTACTATGGCTTGCTTCCTTAGTGGTTTAAATCATGAAATTAGAGATGTTGTTGAGTTGCAGGAGTTTGTGGAGATGGAGGACCTTTTACATAAGGCTATTCAAGATGAACAACAAATAAAACGAAATAGTACAACAAGAAGAAGTTCTACTGGGTATAATCCTTCAAATTGGAAGGATAGAGTTAAGAAAGAGGGTGCTGCCTCCTCAAGCAATGCAACACTTTCTAACCATGGAAAAACACCTCAAAAGTAACCTGAACATCCTTCTAAAAAGACTAGAGAAGTGAAGGGTTTCAAGTGCTTGGGCATGGGTCATTATGCCTATGAGTGTCCCACAAATAAGATTGTTTTTCTCAAAGATAACAGGGAATACATAAGCCAATTAGAAGCTAGTGGTGGAGAAGAAGAAGAGATTAATGGAGAATTGAAGGCTAATGAAGGCGAATTGTATTTGAACCTGGTGATTGGGTTTGGGTACACATGAAAAGAGAGATTCCCTGAACAAAGGAAGTCTAAACTACAACCAAGGGGGGATGGTCCTTTCCAAGTGTTGGAGAAGATCAATGACAACGCCTACAAAATTGATTTGCCTGGTGAGTATAACATAAGTGCAATTTTTAATGTATCTGATTTGTCTCCTTTTAGTACAGAAGAAGAAGAAGCATTAGATTTGAGGAAAAATCCTCTTCAAGAGGGAGGGAATGATGAGAATGAACCTAAAAACAAAGACAACAAGGTGCTTGAAGGACTTGGAGCTCCTATGACAAGAGCAAGAGCTAGGAAAGTAAAAGAGGCTTTACAAGGAGTGATAGCAAGTATTCTGGAGGCTGCACCTAAAGTGAAGAACATAAAGCTAAAATTAATTTAGTGTGTGGTCTTAATGGAAGGGTAGTTTCTCACAAATAAAAGTCAAGAATTTAGACGGTCAGACTTGGTGGATAGTGGCTGAATTATTATGCAAATAAAAGCCTTTTTTTTTATTGGCTGAGTTTAATTAACATTATTAGTGCAACCCCTTAATTACAATTATTGGGCTGAGTGTTATTTAATTTTAGGCAATTACATTTCTAGTTTTAAGTGTAATAATTTGGCTTAATTAGGAGAATTTCTTTGTAACTTTCACTGGATTGGAAAAGCCGTTTTATAGGTTGTGCATAACTTTCGAGGAATAGAATCAAACTTTTATTTTGCAATTTGCCAAGTTCTGTGAGAGCTTTCTCCTGGGTTCTTAGTAATCCAAGAATTAGAGATTTATCAAAGGTTAACAACCCTTTGTGTGTGCAATTTCTAGGCTTATCTTCCATCCTTGGAAGTGTGACGCCTTTCACCAAAATTCGTCCCTTTTTTTCTCAATTCTCACGCCTAAACTGAACTAATCTGGAAATTCCATTTTACTTTTTCTCATCCAATTTGCACGTATTTAGTTCAATTGTTCTTGCTGCGTTTTGTTTTATTATTGCTTAATTTTTTTTATTTTGTTTCAATTATGCATTTTGTGCACTTAATTTCATAATCTTCTTATCTAATTTTGTTAAGAGTCAGAAAACCTATTTCCTAGGGGTCCTAAA
This sequence comes from Psophocarpus tetragonolobus, assembly GCA_037954015.1. Classification (NCBI taxonomy): domain Eukaryota; kingdom Viridiplantae; phylum Streptophyta; class Magnoliopsida; order Fabales; family Fabaceae; genus Psophocarpus; species Psophocarpus tetragonolobus. The sequence goes on along the minus strand of CM075688.1, from coordinate 38,402,328 downwards.
TGATTCTGAACAAGCTAAGGGGAATCATATCATTTTGTCAAATTGATTGTTCAAACATAAATGGACATGACTATTTAAACAATTAAAATGTAACTAATAAAATAGAGAAGTAAATTAATCATTGAATGATATTAAATAATCATGCAAATTGCAAGAAGGAATTGCAAATAGTTACATCACAACCCTAGAAAAAGGGGCTTAGCCAAACATATGTAATGCACAACCAAACATCTTAATAGAGTACATAAAATACTTAAATAGTTAATGTATGGAGCATTCTGAATTGCCTCAATCTCAAAGCTTCCTCATCGTTTTTCGCCTTTTAGGTCACAAATATGTCTCCTCTTCTGGGCCAAAGTGAGTCCCCTCTTGTTTCTCCTTTATGGTATTTATAAGAAGGGTTTGGGTCTTTTTAATGTATTTTCTCGAGGCCTGGCTGAGTGCGGCTGTGCTTGAGGAATTGCAATCACAATATAGTCATGCTTCTTCTGGCTAACTTTTGGGTTGTGTTGACTTAGCACGATTGTGCTGAAATAGAGCACGACTGTGCTAACTAATTGTTATGAAAAAGTCCAATTTTGCCCTATTTTTCTTCCCGTTTCTTAGGTAACTGTCTAAAATGAGAATAAACACTAAAAAGTGAGTTTTGACAATAAATATGCAATTTTTTCCTTACAAGTACATATTAAACCTAGATCCTTTGATACTTCTTCAATTCCTTTTTGTCTTTGTAACACTAAATTAGGAATATTGTTTTTGTTGATTTTATCTTCTTTATGATTTCGATCAACACTCTTGTTAAATATAACATCTTGGTTGAATGTCGTCTTCTTTGTTTGCTTTCCAAGAAGACATGTTTTTTTCTTATGTGACAAATTTCTTGCTATATTCTTGTGACATAACAACTTTGAGGATTGAGTGTTGAAGTTATCAAATCTTCAATGTTGTAGCCATGAATCTTCAACTCTCACTCTCATGTCAATGTTAGTAGGATATTTGAAGTTTATCGAAAAACTTCTATTCCCTTTATCCATTTTAACTCAAGCAATCACTTGCCTTTTGTTATGATTATCATAGATAGTGCATGTGTCTCCTTCGAAGTGCGGATCATAACCTTTCTCTATCATTTGACCAATTCTTAAGAGATTTTCTTTAAGATTGCGAACTAATAAGACATCTTTAATGAGTATCATACCTTTCTTTGTCTCCACCATGAGAGTGTCATTGGCTTTTGACTCCATCATGGTGTCGTTTCCCAACCAAACTTTGATTCTAATAGTATAATCAATTTCCTTGAAAATACTTATATCTTTGGCCATGTGATTGCTACAACCGCTATCCAAGTACTAATTTTCTCTTGATTCAACACTAGAATCTTGAGTAACATAAAATCGATGTTACGCATAGTCATGTTCTTAAATGAATTTTGCTTAATGCTAATATTTATTGCAACAATTTTTGTCTGTGTCCAAATTTCTTACTGTAACTGCATTATGGCTTGTTGCAATGTTAATAGTCCTTCTGTAAGTGACTTGTGTTTTTGCAGATGTCACAAGAAGGGTATTTTTCTTAATTTGGCTTGAAAATATTTCTGGAATTCTCATGACTTCTAGAATTTTCTCTATTTTTCTTTTCATTATTATTCTTTTTATTTTGAGACCATAGTTTAAGCCTAGATTGAAGGACAATTTCAATAGAATCATCATCATGCCTTTTCAATCTTTGCTCATAATTTCATGAGAACCCATGAGTTTTGTCACCAATAAGGTAGATAGATCTTTGATTTGCTCTATTTCAATCACAATAACATCATACTTATGAGAATTAGTAATTAAAATTTTCTCAACAATTTTATTGTCAAAAATTTCTTCCTCATAAGCTCTCATTTTATTAACTATTTCTTTTATTCTAGAATAATAGTCTTTAATGGTCTCATTCTCCTTCATTTTTATCATTTTCAAATTTTTGTCTTAGAGTTTGAAGTTTGATAGCATGTATTTGAGAACTACCTTTGAACTCCTCATGTAGAGTATTCCACACTTATTTAGCACTAGTGACACCCATTATTCTTAGAAAGATTGTGTCTACAATTGCTTGGTGTAAAAAATATAGCGCCTTCGAACCTTTCTTCTTGTTTTTTTTCAACTCTTTCTTCTGAGTTGCACTAAGAGTTAAAATGTTTGCGGGAATAAAAAATCCTTCTTCTACTACATCCTATAAGTCTTGAGAACAAACAATTGTCTTCATTTTAACCCTCCAATAATCATAACTTTCTCCTGTAAAAATAGGAACAAGAATAGACAAAGATGAAGTAGTAGTAGTCATAATAAGTTTGAAAAATTTTAGAAAGTGGTACAAAGGATAGTAGAATATTTTTAGAAATAGTTGGTAATATATCTACGTCCAGTAGATGACCAAAACATAGCTTTGATGCCACTGTTACTATTTTAGGGGATAAAAAGATTGACTAGTTAGTTGTTGAATGATGATAGGAGAAAATTTAGTAGGTAAATTATTATAATGAGAATAAAAGTGCAAAGGAGGCCTTGTAGCTTCTAAGAATTGGAAGAAATTATGTTTTTTACAATAGCTCATCTAATAATTCATTTTCTTAAAATCTAATAGTGGTAATGAATAACTAATTTTAACCATCAGATTTAAAAAAACAAAATAAACTGTTAAAATAAAGAGTAAGTATCTTAAAATTCCTCTTGGAATAAGTGAATTCCTCCTTTATTTATATATATATATATACACTTATTGACTCTTGACATTGTATGTATAGTTAATAATTATATTCATTTACTTTTTATTTATAAAATAAAATTAATCATCTTTAGTGGACCTGGGTGTAAAATTTTCGAATGTAGGATACTTTGTAATTAGGCAGTATTTATGTCCAACATAGAGCTTTGAAGCACAAATAATGGTGCAACTCCAACTTCCAATCGGCGCCCAACTGCCCATTCTGCAAGTCTCGATTTCAGTATGACAATTCTACATTTTGGATTTGTTGTCCTGTGGTGTCATCTGTAGTATTTTTTATCTACTAAACAATGTCTAAATAAAGAAAGGTTTTGGTGAATTGATTTGGATTTCTTGTATTGGGAAGTCACAATTCTTTATTGGATAATCTTCAAAAATATATTCTCAAACATATTTTGTACTTCAAATTTTTGTTATATGTATGTGTTATAATTTATTATAATATACAGTTCTTTCTTTTCTTTTAACATTATAATTGGTAGTTAATAAAGAAAGGTTGAAATGAAAAATAAGAGAAATAAAACGAAAATACATGTTATTTGATTTAGAAAAATAAAGTAAAATGAAATAAAAATATTTTAATTAAAGTTATTCAGTAAACAAAAATTAATTTCTAAATAAAAACAATCTTTATGTTTAAATATATTTATTTTGTTATTATATATTATTGACAAAAGTAATTTTAATTAACCCAATACATGTATATAATCTATTATTTCTATATGAAAGAATATTATCCTTAGTTAAACTCAATCACTGCTTTATCTTTTTCCAATGGTTGAAAAGATAACACAATGATGACATACATGAGACTTAAATCTATGCTTTTGATTAAGATAACATATGCTTTGTTATTAAGTTAATTTATATTTTTTAGCATAGCAAAGACAAATATATATATATATATATATATAATTAATGAGTATTTGAATAAATATGTATTTTAATTTTAACAATGATGTTAAGAAATTAAAATAATTTAATTTATTAATTTTTAGATTAATTTTATAATTTTAATTATTTATTATAATTTTAAGTATAAAATTTATAAATGATAAATTATTTTATATTTTTTAATGTGAGTCGAGTCATGCAAGTCAACTCTTGATCTCTGACTTCATGACCCACTAACTTAGTTGAATTGATCACCTGATCAAGTCTAATAACATTGATTTTTATCTATTTCCCATGTTTAAATAAGGCTCACATACCTAAACACCAACAACCCTAGTTTTGAAATTTGAAATATCATTCCATTTGTTTTCTCTATTTTGCATATGTACTACAAATATTAATAGAACCACAAGAACTGAATTGAATATATATATACATATATATATATATAAAATAAAGAAATTTTATTTTTTATGTTTACTTTTTAAAATACCTATTCTACCATTATACCTATTTAAAAATAAAAAAAAAACTATTTTGTGAAAGGAGAAATTCAAACCCACAACTTCTTTCTTCCTAAATGTAAACTTTACCATTAGATCAACATTATAATCTTAAGAAAAAAATACTTTAAAACATTTATATCCAATGTAGATAATTATTCTACTATCTGTAATCTATATCTATAATATATTATATATATATATATATATATATATATATATTATCCATACAATTAATAAAGGAAATTCATCTTTTAATGTCCACTTTTGAAAATACATATTCTACCCTAATACTTATTTAAAAATAAAAAAATAAATACTTTATTGGAAATGAGGGTTTCGAACTCAGAACCTGTCTCTCCTCAAATATAAATTTTGTATCAACTTTATAACTTTAATAAAAAAAATTACTTTAAAACATTTATATTCAACATACATAATTTTGTGTATTATATATATAGTATTAATAAAGGGAATTCCCCTTTTGATGTCATCTTTTCAAACTACTTATTCTACTTTTATACCTATTTGAAAATTAAAAAATAAATTACTTTGTGAAAAGAGGGATTTGAACTCACAACTTCTTTGTCTCCAAATATAAACTTTGCCATTAGATCAACTTTATAACCTTAAGAAAAAAATTACTTTAAAACATTTATATCCAACATATATAATTGTTCTATTATCTATAGTTTATAATATATATTATCAACTTTATAACATATATTATATATACTATTAATAAAGAGAATTCTCCTTTTGATGTCATTTTTTCAAAATATCTATCCTACCCTTGTACATATTTGAAAATTAAAAAATAAACTACTTTGTGAAAAGAGGGATTCAAAGCACAACCTTTTCGTCTCCAAATATAAACTTTATCAATAGACCAACATTATAACATTAAAAAAAATTACTTTAAAACATTTGTATCTAATATACATAATTGTTTTATTATCTATAATATATATATATATATATATATATATATATATATATATATATATATATATATATATAAAGAGGAATATAACGTTTTTAATCCATATTTTATGACTATTTTACTATTTTATGACTTCTTTCACATTAATAATATACATCTTCACAAGTTCACCTTACCTAGAGCTGTCAAAATGGGTGACCGACCCAGCCCAATCCAATAGGCTCACAGAAAAAAATGGGTCAGGCTGGCCCGACCCATATTTTATTTGGACCAAAATGAGCCTTTTACAAAAATTTCATGCTGTGAATAATAATAAAATAAGTAGATAATTCGTGAAAACCATGAAACGTGTATGGTATACTCACCATATATAATGATAAAATAATATATAATGATAATGGGTTATATACTTAATATATGCCGTAAATGGATTAACAATAGTATAATGCACAGCGTGTAAGTCTAATACACATCGTTAATAGTATAATACGCTGTTATTAGTTTATTACTTATTATAATTTATAAGTTTATACTTTATAGCTTACTTTATAGTTTTATACTTATAAATTATGGCTTATTATATTTCATATAATATTATATTTAGCTTATTTATATGCTTTAGAAATTATTTAGATGAACAATCACGGTTTTGACTTCGAGTCTAACCAGGCAAGTTCAAATTTATTTTTAATTTTAATTTGAATTAACAATATATAATAATTATTATTATAATATTATTAATATATTTTTATTTTTAATATATATATATATATATATATATATATATATATATATATATATGTATTTTTATTCAGGCTAACCCGTGGTCTGTCAGGTCAGTCCGATCCAAACTCATTTATATAGTCGGGCCAAAAAAACTCGCTTCTATTTGAACTTCTTATTTTAGAGTCTAGTCTAACCTGTTTTGTAGGCCCATGGTCTGATCCATTTGGAAAACTCCAATCTTATCATAAATCAACATTTCTTAAACATTATTAATCTATGTATACCTTCGATCATAAATATTCTTAAAAGAAATGTGAATGGACATGTATGACAATATGTTGAATTCTTTAAAGTTCTCTTTTCTCTCCATTTTTTCAAATTAATTTCAAATCTGACATAATCGTTGATGATCTAACATGTTTCTATCATGTTAACATAAACAAAAAAATATATTAAAATAAAATTATTATACACAAAATGATATGGTGAATTATTTATATTCTATCATGTTATTAAAAAACATATTAAATTAAAACTTTAAAATTGTTATAATATATTAAAATAGAAATACAAAGCGTCTGTATTTTCGCTAGTATATACAAATTAAACATATATATTAGATGTTTTACTATAATTCATACACTTAACCAACTTAATTAGATCCCATCAAATATAACTATTCTTTTAATTTAAAGGATAATGTAAGGCTTCTGATTTCGGAGATTGTCTAGCTAGACAATAATTTTATAGCACCGTAAATTCTTGTCTAACATTTCCTTTCATATTATATTTTCTCTTAGTAATCGATAACTTTTTTATACTTTATTTATCTAATTCATCTTAAAATTGGTTTAATAACTTTAATGTGATTGATGCAAAAACAACGATTTGTGATTCTTGATTAAGTGGTTCAACATTCATTTAAGTTTTGATTATGAATGTGTTTGCTTTACTGTTTTAGTTAATTAAAAGTTGAAAAACTAATTGAAATGATATTTGAAATGATTTTAGTTCTGTTTTTATAACAAAAATATAGAAATTCTTTTAGGAGCTACTAATTTTTTAAAAAAAGTTACTTCGAGTAATTTTTCTAAAAAATCTCTCTCATCATGTATACAACTTCTCATCATGTTTTATAGCACCAACTAGTTTTACTTTTACATGTTTTTCTTAATTAATGCATTTCTCTCTCATCATGTTGTACAAGTTATCTGTCCTGCATTTCTCTCTCGTTTATTAATGTAAATATAATAATTTATAATATAAATAATATAATTAGAGAAAATTATAATTTAAATATATAATTTAAAATGTATATGTTTAATTATAAAATTATAATTTAAATATTAATTATAGTAATTTATTATTTAAATATGTAATTACATAAATTTATTTTAAATATGCTATTATAGAAATTTATAATTTAAATATATAATTAAAATAATTTATAATTCAAATATTTAATTAATTTATATTATTAAAATATGTTATAATTATTTTAAATACCTCATTGTTTTATCTAATGATGCCCTCATTTGTATTTTACAATGTTCAATTAGTTTATCAGCTAGTTTTACTAGACTCTTGTAATTAGGTTTTCAACTTTCATTTAACTTTTCAGCCTTTAGCTAGTTTTTCAGCTTTAGTTTTGTCAAACATACCCTATGTCATTTTGAAGAAAGAATAAACTATATTTTTAAAAAAGTACTCATGGGTGTTCAACTAAAAGAATAATCATAAAATTGGTTTTATAAGAAAAAGATAAACTAGTGATTGGATCCACTAATTTCATTCACCAATTAAATAAATTTGTAAATTTAAAAAATGTAATTAAGTTTATAGGTCGCTAAGATTTTGTGTCCACCTACTAGTATTAATTAATTTAATTTTTATTAAAGAAGTCTTTATTTTTAAAATTTTAAATGAATTAACCTATTGTAATGTTTATATTTATATAATTAAACATTTTATAATAATTTTTTACCAAACCATTTTGGAATAAAGTGGTATTTACACACATCTGTTGTAATCCCGTACTCAAACTAAATACATAACTCCTTACAATACACTAAATGTGTAACGTATTAAGATACTCATTCTAAATAACTTACTAACTTACTCCTTCGAAAAATATTGGAGAATAAAGGGATACATCTTCGAAAAAGAGAATAATAAGTATAAAGATATTTTAAAAGTATTTTAAAAAAAAAATTATTTAAAATAATAATAAAGAGAACCATATATATATATATATATATATATATAATTATTTTAACTTGATATTGTACGTATAGTTAATAATTATATTAATTTACTTTTCATTTATAAAATACAAGTAATCATCTTTAGTAGACCTGGTGTGTACTTTTGGAATGTAGGATAATTTGTTATTAAGTGGTGACACTAATTTTCATGTCCACCATAGAGCTTTGAAGCACAAATAATGGTGCAACTCCAACTTCCAATCGGTGCCAATTGCCCATTCAGTAAGTCCCGTTTTCAGCATGACAATTCTATACTTTGGATTTGTTGTTCTGTGGTGTCATCGTAGTATTTTTTATCTAATTAGTTAACACTCTTGCCATTCCGCCCGTCTAAATCTCTTGGAAGTGCCGTGCAAAATTAATTTTCCTTAGGCTTATCCGAGTTGGGGAGAATGCACAGAAGCATCAACCCAATTAATACGACCAAAATAATCAATATAACGGTCACGTTTTAATTGTGTTTAATGATGTAACGAGAAAATAAATTAATTGTGTTTAATCAGACTTAAGTTTATACTGTGAGACTTTCTTCTCTTACTATTTTTTTATTAAATTTTGTTTACTTATTTTAATATAATCCTTCTCAAATAACGTGAAACTTTTACTTTTTATAATATATGTTTTAACTTACAAACAACAAAGGCAAAAGGAAATAAAAATGGGGAGGATGAGAGCTAAAAGGATGAAACCTTATGAGTTCAAGTGATGTCATTTTCATGAGTTGTTACTTTCAAGCTGGATATATCTTTGCAAAACTAAAATTAAAGCATTTTCTAAGAATTGAATCTCGCTTGAAGTTGAATATGACCTATGAATGGCGTAATTTATTAAGATAGATGTCATGTCCTGTCTTTTATGGACTAGTGTCCCCGTTTTGCACTTTTTTTCTACAAAATCAAATTAGATATCATAGTTGTCACAAAAGAATAAATAATTCTTTTATACGTGTAAACACTTAAAAAAAAAATATATCTTGGGTAAAATTTTACTGGTGTATAGGATTAGCTATGAATTCTATTATTTTTAAGAATTCTTTTTTAGAGTCGATGGATATCTTGAGCTTTGTGTAGCTGATATCCTGAAAGTGATTGACTTATAAGTTTGGTTTCAAGAAGGGGTGTTTTTTTAGATTGGTGTAGCAACTCCCGTTTGTGTATCTTGAATATGTAGTTTTTCTTACAGCTTGTGGCTAGGGTGCTGTAATGTCTTTAGGTGCCCTTTAGTCCTAGTTTCCTTCAGTTGTGTTGTATCAGGGTATTAGAAACTCTTGGTTTCGCACGCCTTGTTTCTTTTATAAATTTCTTAGCCTTTCAAAAAAAAAAAGAAAAAAAGTGGAATCCAAGATACACAACTTTTTAGAATGGTTAGCCTGCTGGAGATTCAATGTGTATGTATGGTGAAGGGAAAAAGTATTTCTTTTGATTTTTTTTTTGTTACTCCATAGTTATTTTCCATTTATATTAGAAGAGTAATGGAAGCCACCTATTTGGATTGCTTTATGTATTGAACATTATATTAGGTGATTCCTATATATAGTGTCACAACATTAAACAATTCAAAAAAAAATTTACTTATGGTAAAAAATTCCAAAAATTTCACCTTTTATATTTTATTTTTACTCATTAATTGTGTTACGTAGTTGATATATTAATATATTTATTTTAATGGAAAATTATTTTCACTCATTAATTATATTAGGTGATCTCTATATTAAATATATATTTTAATATGAAGCAACATCCACATGTGGGAAAATGAGAAAGGGATAGGTCGAAGTTTCAAATTTCTTTATTAACAAAAATAACATATTAACAAATAACATTTGCTTATAAAAAAATTGTTTCATCAAGCAACCTAATTAAAGATCTGGCCAAGCCATGTTGACAGGAGATGCTCTAAGGAAACTCTTTAGCCATACTCTTCTCATGATTAATTATAGTTTTTATAGTTTATAGGAAATTACTAATTATGGTGGATTTCATTTGTCATTAAAATCTCTCTTAAAATTTGTGACTTCCTATAAATTGTATAACCAATAGGGAGAGTTTGAGAAAGAGAGTTTCTAAAAGAGTTTTATATTAATAATTTTTTTGTTACCTCATTCATGGATAAAAATAGATGTGATATATATACTTATCAAAATCAAAATATGCTTAACACATGGATCACTTGATTACTTTTTTATCGATACTAATTTTATAAAATTCGGTAGATTTGTGAGTGTGAGATGAAGTTTCAATCAATTGACGTATTTTGAAACAAAGTTATTCAATTGAAAAATACTCTTATATTTTTTTAAGTTGAATTATGTTAGCACCCTACATTAAAATGTTTGAATAAAACAACCAATCACCACTATTTTTCAACTAAAATTAATTTAAAAAATTACAGATGCACCCTTCCTTTTTTACATTACACATTATTCCCTTTATTTTTATGTATTTATTAAAGTTGTACTCTATATTTAAAAGAGTTTAATTAGTATACACTGACAATGTAAAAAATTTTTACATTAACATTTAATCAAGACTTTTCATTTGTGTGAATTTTGATTAAATACCAGTGTAAATATCTTTACACTGAGTCTACCAATTAAGCTATATTTAAAAACCTTACTCTAGCATCTCTCTGGAAACATACCCTAATGTTAAAAAAAGTAGGGATGCATGCATTTTAAAATATTGTTGTCAAATTTTCAAAGGTTGTGTGTGTTTAAAATATTGTTGTCAAATTTTCGAAGGTTGGAGGTGGGGGTCAATGACAATGATCGACAATTGAAGATGGTAACTAATAGTAACCTATCGTAAAAGGTGCTAGAAGGTAGCAACCAATGCTAAGTGAGGTGATTGCAAATGATAGTTGATTAGAGATTGCGATGCTTGACAGTTGGAAGTAACTGTTGGGACTGTTGAAAATAACGGTTGGGATCGACAACGATTAAAAGAAGAGGCTAATGAGTGATCGATGATCAACGATTTTACTTGATAACTATGATTGAAAATGATGACCAGTAATAATGGATTGAAAGTAATGACTAGTGATTGATCGTTAAAAGTAGTTGTTAGTGATATAATAAACTTAAATAAAAACAATTTAGAAAAGCAAAATCAATATTCAAACACGTTTTGCTTTCAAATATTCTATGGCGGATAAAAAAGTTTGTTGTTGAATAACTAGAATTTTTAACCAACTACTAGGAAAAAACAGAACATTTCACAAGTTGTAAAGAACATATGATTGTGCAAAGTTACAGCATGTGGTGCACCTTATCATCAAAGGGAATGTATATATATCCCTACTTTGATTCTACGCACGTTCCATACTGCCTAAATTCCTTAAAATAATAGTAAAATTTATTTTCCCAAATTTGTTTATTCAGCGACATTCGTCACTGTCGGTTGGTAGAGAAATTTAACAGCCTCCACCTCCACTCTTGTTCGTTTAATCTACAACATAGCACAGCCTTTACCACTGTCTCATCTCTAAGCCTTCCAAAATAAAAATAGATGAATCGTGTGTGCACTTGGGAATTGGATGAATCTGTCTGTTTGCATCAAACTCACACACAAGTAAGAGTGAGATGTAATTGAGTTAACGGATTGATTAGGATCCGCATCTTAAAATTCCCACATGGCACATGCAGCCCGCCATGATATAAATATGGGACAGATTGAGATTCATAAGCCATTTTCACAAAGACTTGACAGAACGTGTTGAGTGAAGTGATGAATTTCATTTCTCACGAGAACACAACTTTAGGACTTTGGGAAGATGCTGCGGGATCTCATCCAATTCCCATCTTGACGTGATTGAAACAAACCTTTCACAGTCAAAAAGTTGATTTGGGTGAATGCCAAAAGGGACAAAGTGAATCACAAAGAGAATAGGAAATAGCTATGCACAGGACGGAAAAGATTGGCATTAATGTCCCCATTAAGGAATTGTGGAAAGCTGGTACTTGGAGTGGAGGAAGTGAGAGGCACGTTCACTTGTTCATCTATCGTGGCCCTCCCAAAATCGCATTTATAGTCATGCACATGCTTTTGCCTTTTTTTATTAATCTTTCATTTCCTAAATATAAACTTTACTCGATTATTCATTTATCAACCTCAATTATTTCCTTTTAATCAGCTCATTTTTATACGCTGCTTCACTCCTTATTTAAGGGACATCACTCCATAATTGATTAATCACTTATTGGTTTCATTTATGGTTTAACCAATGCTTTAAATATTATTTTCTTCTTCTTTTTTTTTTTTGTAAATCCTCTATTACTTTCTAAGTATATATCATTTAAAGTTAAAAGATATTAAATTTTTTTATTATGATTAAAATCAGTATTATAATAGTTTTTAATGAAAAATTAATTATTTATCATTGGTTAATAAATAAATACAAATATATCCTTAAATGAAATTATCATTACCTTAAAATTTGAGAAATTACAGTTAAATGAAAAAATATTTCAAATTTTTTTTGACAATTACTTAATAAAAATATATATATATATATATATGAAAAGTTTCATTAATATATTTTTACGAATTGGGACCATGAATTATTTTTAATTCCTTAATCAATAACCTTTAGGATACTGGATAGTAAAATGTTTGGTTTGGTTTGTTTATGGTTAGCCTAATTACTCCAAACGCTTTGAATCATTGGTCCACTTACTGGCTACTGGCTACTGGCTACTGGCTACTGGCTACTGGCTTGAACTAGTAACGGACTATAGAGAATTTCAAAGGTTAGGTGGGTGGGGAACTATGAAAGATTGGTTGGTTATGAATATCAATGTTGCGCAGTGTGTACTAATAAATAAAATGACATAAAACCCCCGCATGATGAAAAGAAAACTTCGGTATATAAATTATGCGAGGGAGAAGGGAGGGGAAATAAAAAAGGATAACTGATCCTCCAAATTGGCTTCATTTGGGGTAGGCACTTGGGACTAGTGAATTTGTAACTGTCGCTAAATCACGTGATTATGCCTTGGGTCGACATCATGGGGACGGTTGGGTCATTGTATTCTTGTTTTTCTTTCTTCCTGCTATGTGACTTTATGTATCCATTCATGATAATAACTGTACCGTGAAATTAGCTTCTTTTTGTTCTGTCTTCGTTTCCATCATTGTCTCAACTCTGCTCCTAACCAGATTTAATTTCCTAAGGTGCTTCCTTTCCCCCTAAGGTTTAATCATTTGTGTTGGACTTATCTCTAAAAAGTAAAGTGTTTGGTTTTATTACCCTCTCTAATGCTCTAGACTCCAGACCAAATAAAAGTAAATGACTGGATGGTAAATTTGAAAAAAAGCAACAAAAAGCCGAATGGTAAAATAACGTGGCACATGTATTTGAATGATTTGGGATGGGATAAGCTGCACTTGCTTCTTTCTTTTGCCTGGCTGGTTCTAACACAACTTGTGCATTCTTTCTCAACTCCATTATTTTTATAATTCTTTTTTTTTTCACTTCAGGAATACTTCTTTTTTTATTTTCTTCTACTCCTTAATTTTTGAGGATATAAAGAATTGTATCCACTTTTCAAGAAGATTTGACAGAGATATGGATGTCATGTGAGTTTATCCAAAAGTGAGTGAATGTCTTCCTTCTTTCATCACCTCTGATTGTGAGCGCACAAGATGGGTGGTTGTAATTCTTGGTCTGGGATTTCTTTATTCTCGTGTTACACTGTGCGTGTTCCTTCGGTTTGTGTGACATAGCTGCTGCTGTTCATCAGTGCAGATCTGCAGCTACCAGTGTGCTTAAGCTCATACTCTCTGCGTTGAGAACACTCAGAAGTTACGCAAATGGATCTTGAATCCAGGAAGTGTTGGGACACCTCAAAGGTTAGTGCATTAATTTGGAAAAGCTATGCAAAAAGAAAACTTGAAAAAACTCATTTCATATATGGTGGGTACCTATATGTGGTTTCTTTATTGGTTCATAAGGGGTTAGTGGGACATAAAATTTTAGTTCAGAATGAAGGCTTAATGAGTAAGATGCTAAATTGCATTTCAGAAGGACTCTTGGAAGACTATTTTGCTCTTGGCCTACCAAAGCCTTGGTGTCGTATATGGGGACTTGAGCATCTCCCCATTGTATGTTTACACCAGCACTTTTGCAGAAGATATTGAACATTCAGAGACAAATGAAGAGATTTTTGGTGCCCTTTCTTTTGTCTTCTGGACTCTGACATTGGTGCCACTCTTCAAATACGTTTTTGTGGTTCTTCGGGCTGATGATAACGGAGAGGGTAAGCATTTGAACATATGAGGGAACCAGTATGCTCCTTCTGCTCTTGTTGATGATTTTCTTGTATGGTTCTGCAGGGGGTACATTTGCTCTATATTCCTTGATTTGTAGGCATGCTAAAGTTAGTCTCCTACCAAATCGACAACATGCTGATGAAGCACTTTCTACATATAAGATGGAGGAGGCTCCAGAGAAAGACACTTCTAAAGTGAAGATGGTGCTTGAGAAATATAAGGGCTTGCATACAGCCCTCCTAATTGTGGTTCTTCTTGGCACTTGTATGGTAATAGGGGATGGACTACTTACCCCAGCTATTTCTGGTAAGGTTCCACCTTATTAACCATGTTTTTTTACAAATTACTTCTTATCAATTCATTGACTAGCCTTCTGTTTGTGCAGTTTTCTCAGCTGTATCTGGCCTTGAGGTATCTATGTCCAAGAAACACCACCAGTGTAAGTTTCTTTTATGGCATTCTTTATATTTCATTCCCAATTAAAAGAAAATAAGTTTCTTTTTACAGTCACATGAAGATAACTGGGGAAAAGTTTATTAAATCAGTACCAGTTTAGAATACAATGATGAAAGAGTTCATTCATAGATTAGCATATTGGTTGAAATGGTCTGTTTGATGGATTTCTTCCTTGTTTCTGTATTTGAACCTATTGATATGCGTTTGCAGATGCTGTGATTCCGATCACTTGCTTCATACTGGTGTGTTTGTTTGCACTCCAACACTATGGTACGCATAGGGTGGGATTCCTTTTTGCACCAATTGTGTTGGCTTGGCTATTGTGCATCAGCACCCTTGGTTTGTATAATATATTCAAATGGAATCCGCATGTATATAAAGCTCTTTCACCATATTATATGTTCAAATTCTTGAAGAAGACAAGGATAAGTGGATGGATGTCTTTGGGTGGAATATTGCTGTGCATAACAGGTAAACATAGAAAAATCATGTGGTTAAGATTATGTTCGGTAAAGCTTTTATTTCCCATTTTATCTGTTTTGTATCTATTTAAGCTGTGTTAATATGAAAAAGTTTTGTTTGGGAATCTTAGCTGGAATTAGAATTTTTTTTTTTTGAAAAAAATTGTTTTTATGAATATGAAAATTTGTAATTTATGATAATTTTCCAACCGTTTTTTTTTCCTTTCAATCGTTTTTATACATTTTTATTATATAAAAACTTTTTTTACATATAATAAAATTAATTATCTTCGAATCACTTTTTATCAAACTTATCTAAAGAAAAACTAATTCTATCTTTAATCAATTGTAAGAATAATCAATTATGCATATTCGTTAAATCCCACCCTAAATCTAATCTCTTTTAGTGTACACCTACTTAACACATTCGTTAAATCCCAAACTGTGCCTATCTAAAAAAATACGTATAGTGTGTAGCTATTTTCTGCAACCTTCAAGTCATAACTTTGATTTAATTAAAATATAGATTAAGTTCTATGTGCACATTTACCTTTGGATCATTTTTTTTTTTTTTTTTATAAAAGACTTTTGAATCGATTCTGGGTGTTCCTCTATTATTATTCCCCTTAAAATATTCAACAGGTATTTATTAACATGAAACAAATTTAGTTTATTTTCACTATAACCAATCCAGAGATTTTGCCCCCAAATAGGTTTGAGTTTCATATGGAGCATTGTAAAATATATATGGTTGCTTCAACAGAATGTTGTTTACGATATGAAAAGACTTCTTGTGTAAACCTGTGTGCAGGGTCAGAAGCTATGTTTGCTGATCTTGGTCATTTCTCATATATGGCCATTCAGGTTGGTCAATTATATTTTCACATTTTCTATTCCATGCTTTTTTTCCTGGAATGTTGATGGACTATTACAAGCCTGAGTAAGGTCATTCAAACAGGAAGATATTCTAACAATTTAAGATGTGCAGACTGCATTCACCTTTCTGGTATATCCCGCGCTTATATTGGCATATATGGGTCAAGCTGCTTATTTGTCACATCATCATGATTCCGAACTCCAAATCAGCTTCTATGTCTCAGTTCCAGGTATTCACTATCCATAGTCCCGGCTCACTTGATAATTACTTACTAGTCTGTAAACATTAAAATTAAAAGGAAGCCTCATAAATAAATAGATTGTAAAAATTTCCTGGCAATATGGTACAGTTGTCGTATATGTGAACTTATTTATAAAGCCTTTTTTAGTTTCCTGAAAGTATATGAATTTTCTTTCCTGCTATAATAGCATATTATAGAAAACATTATGCCACTTTTTGGCCGCAGAAACTGTGAGATGGCCAGTGCTTATCTTAGCTATTCTGGCTTCTGTTGTGGGAAGCCAAGCAATCATCAGTGGAACATTCTCTATCATAAACCAGAGTCAATCTCTAGGTTGCTTTCCAAGAGTTAAGGTTGTCCACACATCAGACAAGATACACGGTCAGGTCTACATCCCTGAAATTAATTGGTTACTCATGATCCTCTGTATTGCTGTTACCATTGGATTTAGGGACACAAAACACATGGGAAATGCTTCAGGTAACTTTTATATTTATGCGTGCTTAACTGAAACATGTATTTTGCCTTATTGTTAAAGTTTGAAGTTTCGTTGTACTATCATAGTTTTTATGCTTAATCCTTTGGGTTTACCCTACTTATTGTTGAATGTTGACTCTTAACATTTACTTTCTTACCATGGAGTATCAGTAAGGTGAATTTAAGATACTTATATTCCGATAATATTAATTTCAGAAATATTAAGCATATTGGTTTTAATTAGAATGAATGATAAATCAATCTTTACTTGGTGCAGGGTTAGCAGTGATGACCGTGATGCTGGTGACAACATGCCTTACTTCCTTAGTAATCGTAGTTTGTTGGCATAAGCCCCCTATTGTAGCCCTTTGTTTCCTGTTGTTTTTTGGCTTTATTGAACTGCTGTATTTCTCAGCTTCACTGACAAAGTTCTGTGAGGGTGCCTGGTTACCTATCCTGCTTGCCCTCTTCCTCATGATTATAATGTTCCTTTGGCACTACGCAACCATCAGAAAATATGAATATGACCTTCACAACAAGGTGTCACTAGATTGGCTTCTAGCCTTAGGTCCAAGCTTGGGAATTGCTAGGGTCCCAGGGATGGGCCTTGTATTCACTGACCTCACCACTGGCATCCCAGCAAATTTCTCCCGCTTTGTCACCAACCTCCCTGCATATCACCGAATTATTGTTTTTGTGTGTGTGAAATCAGTGCCTGTCCCTCATGTCCCTGCTGCTGAGAGGTATCTGGTTGGCCGCGTCGGACCTCCTGCTCATCGGTCTTACAGGTGTATAGTCAGATATGGATATCGCGATGTTCATCAAGATGTTGATTCCTTTGAGTCTGAACTAGTAGCTAGGCTTGCTGATTTCATCCAATATGATTGGTACCGGTCTAGGAGGAGTAGCATGAGCATTGATGATGATGCTTCAAACTCTAATGAATCATCAAGTCACAGACTAACTGTGATTGGAACAACCGGTTTCTCCATCCAGCCAGGATATGAGAGTGGCGGGGAGAGTGTGCAGCAAGCAAGTGTTTCTGTTGGGTTCCCTACCGTTCAGAGTGTGACTGATGTTATTGAGATGGAACCAATGGGTGTGACTGAGAAGAGAGTGAGGTTTGCTATTGATGATGAACCTGAAAGTGATGCAAGGTCTGAGGTAGGAGTGCAAATGCAGGAAGAGCTGGAAGATCTTTATGCTGCTCAAGAAGCTGGGATTGCCTTCATTCTAGGACATTCTCATGTAAGAGCAAAGCAAGGTTCATCTGTTCTAAAGAAGTTGGCACTTAACTACGGCTACAATTTCTTGAGAAGGAATTGTAGAGGCCCAGATGTGGCACTTAAGGTTCCCCCAGTTTCTCTTTTGGAGGTTGGCATGGTTTATATTGTGTAGAATATCTAACCTGTAATTAGCTCTCTTTGTTGTTGCGTTTTACTTATAGAAACACATGCTTCGGTGCCAAGCAGTGTGCAGTTTCTAAAGGATTTTGTGAATGAGACTGTGGGGGTGACTCTTCCCTTAAAATTTAACGTAATTTCTATAGAATACTTGAATGCAAAATATATGTTGTATATTTGTAGGGGCGCTACCTATATATTAATATATATATTGGAGAGATCAACTTAGTTCAACATAGTAAGTTTTTACTTCAATAGTAAATATCAAGACCCAAATTCAAGGTTATAACTAACATGCATATTAACATTACAAGCTTAACAACTTGAAATTAACACCAGAACATTTCAAAATAAATATGCTTTCATGTTCTATAAAGATTTTGACAGAGTTTCTTTTATGTTTCAAATATTCCAAAATTTACAAAAATCTTGTTATCAATATAATTCATCAACCATAGTTTCCAACAATATCAATATTTAATATCTAAACATAAACTCCATATAGACTTTCCATAGCTGGAGAATGTACAAATAATTTTAAAATAATATCAAATGACTGCCAATACAAAGGAGACTTACAAAAGAGAAATAAATGATGAACAAATGAAGATGTGAGTAGTTTGCTTCTCAACTGCTTAGGAATTTAGATGAAAAACAATAGAAAGAAGGTAAATTATAAAAACTTAGTGAAGAGTTAACAACCATCATGAACTAGAAAGAAAACATATTCACACAAATTATTCGATAAAAACATTTTTTAATATAAAATTTACTAAATCAACGAGTTCAATAAATCTCACAACTACTAGTAACTTATACTCAATATCCAAAATATTATGTTTATCATATCTAAAGCAATAACAAATTTATCGTATATATTAAATAAGGAAATTTGAAATGAAATATATTAACGTAAAACATAAATCATATGAAATGTAAATACAATGGGAATTACTTATGATAAAACCAAGAGACAACTTCATCTCGTTAATAGTTATCTCCTCCAAGAGTGACCTTTCTCTTGGCGTAACTCTATCTAACGGATAATTCTCTCCTCTAGAATTATATAATGTCTCAATATCATATCGTATCATATCATATCATCCGGGACACCTCTATCTCATTGATAGCTCTCTCCACAAAGTGGAAAGTTCATATAATGGATAACCATCTCCACCTGAAATTATACAATTAGGTACACGTAGGTTGTTATCATCCGCTAACGACATACGAAGTTCTAATGTGGATCTCCATAATATAAATATCAAATTTATTCTATTTTCTCAAACTACTTTCCAAATTTATCTCCAATTTCATAAAAAATAATCAATTTAAACTTATAAAGCTCTCAACCTTTGAAATAGATTATATAGAGAATAAAATCAAATAAAAGAGTATGTTTCTCAAACTTATTAAGTAAACAACATTAAATATAATAAATAAATGAAAATAAATTAAAATAATAAATGATAAATATTAAAATAGGTCACAATGATAGTTAAACTACTCACAATGATAAATATCAAAAGATTTGAGCACTAACAAAGATTTCCAAGATTTAGAAATTTGTTTGAAACTCTACCTATTTATGGTAATCATAAAAATCTCTAAAACTAGGGTTCAACCCTCTAAACATAACCAGGAAGCTAGCACTTGACAATAACCTATTCTTTAGTTTATGAGTTATCAGTATGGTAACCATAAAAATCTCTAAAACTAGGATTCAACCCTTTAAACATAACTAGGAAGCTAACACTTGTCAATAGCCTATTCTTTAATTTACGAGTTATGAGTAGTTTACTTTAGAGAGCAAAAATGAGCAAACTTTGTTGTGTGGGTACTCTTCTTCTTCCTTAGAGCACTATCCCTAAAACGAGAAGTTATCGAACTTAGTTCCAAAAAAAAAAAGAGAATAAGTAGGAGTTTTGAGTTTCATTACTTTTCACTAGGTAAGAAATTTGAGAGTAAATGGAACACAAGAAAATTGGAAGAGATGGGAAGGAAAGAAAATAAAGTAGAAGGAGGAGAAAAGGAAAGTGAATGAAAGAAGAATGAGAAAGAAAAGGGCATGAGACTTCCCTTTTTTTTTATTTTTCAATTTTGTTTTTTTTTAAAATAGATGAAATGGTGTGTTTCATTAAATTTTAAAAACTTACTTTTCATATAATTTTTTTATTTTTTTAAAATTTAACAATTAAGATTAGTTACTTATTATAATATTTATATCTTAAAAAAATAGAAATAGTTAGGTTAAGATAGTGAACCAGTAAGCATAATGGAGAATAGATTGTTTATAAATATGTATTATCATTTCTTGTCCTTTTGATGCTACTCTAAAGAGGCTATGGAAATTGTAGGATTAGGAGTTAGTAACGGCAATGAAGATGGAATTTCTCTTTTCTTTTTAATCCGCTAACTAACTGCAGATTTATAAACCGAAGAACAAAGATATTTCCACGAAATGAATGTTCCATCTAACATCAGCATTTGCACCTAAAGAAATCAAAGGGAGTTTTGGATACTTATTAAATTTTCAATTCTTTATGGATGAATAAAATATTAATATATTAAAAATGATTTTACTTTTCAATAATCTATCGTTTAGAGTAAAAAAGTTTATAAATTAAAAAAGAGTTCAATTATGAGATTTAAAAAGAAAATTAGTACTTAATTAAAAATTAGTACTCAATTAAAAAAAACTCAATTAGTACTCAGTTAATAGAATATGTCTTTTATTATTTATTTAAAAAAAAGTTAAAAAGTACTCAATTATTGTAAATTGTTTCCATTTGATTTTGAAATTTAGTATTAAATACACAATTATTTAGTTTTAAATACATAATTATTTTAAATAAATACTATTATAACTCCTAAAAAATACGTGTTTAAAGAAAAAATTAATTAAATATATTTTTCATCTTTATAATTTATTAATATATAAATATATTGAATATTTTCTTGAAAAAAATAATATATAACTAAAAATTTGAAATTTGAAATAAATATTGTTTTAAATAAATAAAAAAATTGAAATAAATATTTTTTTTAATTTTTATAATTAAAGTTATTTAAATTTTTAACTTATAATTTGAAAAATAAATTGAGATATGTTCTAACATTTTTTTTAGAATGGAAGACGCAACTAAAAAAAGGAAAAGAAGTACCCAAATAAGTTAGTGTGGAATTATCTTAGTTTGATTATTAATTTTGAGATTGATTTCTAAATACATGATTGTTTCAAATAAATACTATTATAACTTTAAAAACTACAAGTTTAAAGAAAAACTTAATTAGTAGTTAATGAATTTTTTATCTTTATAATTTGTTAATATATAAATATATTTAATATTTCCTTCTTTATGTGTGAAATTTATTTTAAAATTTGAAACAAATATTGTTTTAATTATTATTTTAAATTTTATAGTTAAATTTATTTAAAATTTAATTATTTTAATTTATAATTTTCAAAATAAATTGATATATGTTTTATTTTTTTAAAATGGAAGTTGTAGCTAAAAAAGGAAAAAGAAGTACAAAAATAAGTTTTCATTTGTTTGTGTTTTTTTTTTCAGTTCAAATAAACGTGTTTCAAATATTTGTTTATGATATTTTTATTTTCTTTCTGTTTTATTTAATATTAACTTTATCTTGTCTTTGAATATTGTGTTTGAAATTTTTCAGTTTAAATATCATTATAGGTAATTAATTATTCAATAATCATATTGACTTTCTGTTTTAATTTATAATTTTGCAATGTTTTTTCTTTTTTGGCAATGGTTTGTCAGAGAGTAAAACAATTTGCAATTTTTTTTTACTCTTCAGCAAACGGTGGCCAGAGAGATAAAAAAATAATAACTATACTAAAAACATAATTCATTAAGTAATTAAATAATCATATTAAAAAAATAAAAAATTAAATTACTCTACTAAAAAATAAGAAATTAAATAAATATATTACACTACACTAACTAGACATTTAATTAAATAACTATACTAAATACGTAATTTATTAAGTAAATTAATATAATAAAAATGTAATTATTATAATAAATAAAATAAATATATTAAAAGTAATAAATTAAGTACATTAAAAGTTAATTAAATTACTACACTAAATATAAGAAATTAAATGACTATACTATATGTAATTAATTACACTAACCAAATATTTAATTAAATAATTATACTAAACACATAATTCATTAAGTAAATTAATATAATAAACATATATTTATTATAATGAAAAAGTAATAAATTAAACAACTATACTAAAAATAATAAACAAAGTACATTAAAAATTAATTGAATTACTATACTAAAAATAAGAAATTTAATTACTATACTAAAAAAATAAAAATTAAATAACTATACTATATGTAAGAGGTGAGGACTAAGAAAAGAGCTGTGAGGACAAATAGAAGTTGAGGAGAGAGGAAAAAGAGTAAGAGTTGAGAGAATGATGTAAGAGAGAAGAGAGAGACAATCAACGATAAAATAAAAATTTAAAAAAGGAAATATTACCAAATTTAAACAGGTATTAACTCAAATTTTCAACTCAAATTAGGCTCACCCAATATTAATTGGTCCAATCTGACCAAAAAAAAAATCTGAATGTGAAAACATGCATCATGTACTGAAAGTGTGAATCTTTTCCATTATTTTTGGGTGGCCCTAATATAAGAAAAACCTTAAATCATAACATAATACATAATATAATATTACATTCACTTATAAATTCGACGTTATGAAGGATAAATTATTAATTAGTTAAACTATCACAGTACTTATATTTCCATCCATTAATATGTAATATATAATTAATATAGTAATTAATTACATGTTGCATGTTTATTGGTTTAGACCATAAAATACTGCCAGGGTATGTAATATTTTTTTTGTTATGAAAATGTTAAAAAATTTATAAAATAATGCCAGAAAATATTAGTATTCCATTTTGTATCCTTGGTGCTCTTATATAAGATATTTTAGTTCAAGAATTACATGATTACATGGTGCAAAGAGGAAGAAAAGAGAGATCCTCTAATTAATTATGAGTTCCCTAGAGCGCCACATAGGCCTCTAATAACCACCAGATTTTGTGAGTGGCAACTGTGTTGGAGGCAATTACGTGTGGCTAGAATTACCTGGTTCCAAAAACTTAAAGAGAAGCACGCTTGAACTCAAATATATAATCATTACTAGGAACATAGTTGAGAAGCAGGGCGCTGAGTATCAAGAGAACATAAAATGGGACTTGTAACTCTGCCATTGAGCCCTTCTTATAGCAGTTTCTCTTCAACCTCAGCACTCGTACACGACGCCACCAATCACAGCAGGCTCAACAGAAACATAAAATTCAGAGTTTCAGCCAAACAAGAGAAGCAAGAGGCAAATAAGAAAAAGCAATCTTTATTTAGCAGTGTGACCGAAGCTCTTGATTTTTCTCAAGTGAGATCCGCAGAGGATGCTGAGCTTATAGAAGAGGCCAGAGAAGCCACAAGATCCGGAGAAAGGATGAGCAGGGAACAGGTATATTCTACTCTTCCAAGTTCTATCTCACGTTATATACTAATTATTCTTTATGACCTTCCTAACTATCTTTTTTAATGCAGTATGGAGCTCTTAGAAGGAAAATTGGAGGTACATACAAGGATTTTTTCAAATCTTACGTTGAAGGTACATTTTATAAACCATACTTCTATCTTTTAAACATATGAGACATTAGTCTGTTCCTTGATTAGCATCTGCTTACATTCCCAGCATTCTTCAATCCTCATTTTCATCTTTCGCTAATGAAATTCTATACAATTCTTTTTTCTGCTAATAATGGAAGGATTAGTTTGATGTCATTCTTGACCCAAGTAGTGTTAATTTGGTTCAAATGCATTGCTTACTCAATTCTATTACTGTATCTGAGATTTTATCCCGTCACGAAGTGGCAGTGATGGTGAGTATTAATAAATTTTGCTTTTTTTTAAAAAAAAATATTGCTTACTCAATTCTAGCACCAATTAGCATTTTCAATTTTTCATTTTCTGATTGATGCTCTTATATATCCAAAGACCCATTTGATTCAGTTGATCCTTGCTTTTGTTATAGGGTCTCTACTCTCTACTCCTCGTTTCATTTCTGTGCAGTTTTCTTTTTGGGCTTACACCCAAAAAAAAAGATCCATTTCCATACTGTTATTTGTCAGTGTCTTAATTAGCAATACAGCTGAAAAATTCTTTCACCATTGAGCAGTGGACGGGGCCTATGTTGAAGAGGGTTGGGTTGACAAAACATGCAAGGTGTGCAAAAAGGACACCAAGGGCGAGGCAAGACAAGTGGACAAATTTGGAAGATATGCTCACGTAGCATGTCTAGAGAAGGCCAATTCCGGGAACTTCTTTACTAAACTGTTCTCAAGATAAAGAACAGAATTAAAGTGTCATCATGACATGAAATAGTAGGGAAGAACTCATTTTCACATTGTCTTATACCCAAGGATTCTATTTAGCATATCCAATTATCACATTATATATTCATGTATTTAGTACAAGAATGAGAATTAATTTTAGTTACTGTCCTCATAGGTCAAATGAATTATAGCGATCTCGATCACACAATTCTTTTTTGTTTTTATCTCAGACTTTATCATCGAAGCAAAACAAAGATGATTATTATTGTCTCATGGAAAGTGTGTTGTTTGTGACCCATACAGCTCCAATATACTGCTGTTATTAGAAATAGGATCGTACAATATATTTAAACTAAAAATGCCATGCTTTCCACATAGAAAGCATCATTGCATCAATTTCATCGTAAAGCAATTATTAACCTAACTAATCTAGCCTTGTATCTTTCAAGTGTGCCATCGGCATTGTGCTTGACTTTGAACATTCATTTGCAGTCTATGGCTCTTTTGTTAGATGGGAGAGTAGCATATCTGTCCAAGTCCAACGTATGTGTTGTGAGAAGAATATAGCCAGTTATAGCAGTAGGATACATTGAGGAATTGACCAAGAAGTAGTGATAGGTTCATAAACAGGAAGGTGGTATTTTCATCCTTTGTGATCTTGTCAGCATTGGAAGAATCTTAGATGTTTCTGTTGTCAGGGAAGTTCCATTTCTAGTTAGTAGAAGTTCAGTTTTGGGTTCGGGTGTTTTGGGGAGTGAGTTAGGTCTAGAAAGGAAGTGTCGAAGAGTGTAGTAAGAACTAAGAAGTAGGGATGATAATGATAGCTACCTTTAGGTACCGTGTGTCTTCGGTCTTTGTTAGTCCACGTCCTATTCCTATCTTTGTTTCCGTCTAAGATAATCGGGGATAGGAATGAGTTTGTGTTTGTTAGTTCTCATCTCCACACCCATATGCGTTTATGTTTAATATATAATTATATGTTAAACAAAATATTATGTTTGTGAATGAATTCATACTCCTATGAATCATTAAAATTAAAATACAATTAATAACTTAACATATAATTTATTTAATTAATTAATAAATTATATATAATTAATAAATTAAAATATTATTTAATTAATAAATTATAAGTAAATTTAAATTATAAAAAATAATATAACAGAGACTTTTAGGTATACCCGATGGGGATGAGATTAAAATTTTATATCCACTTCCTTTATACCTGCTTTTGCCCTACACTTTCCGAAGACAAGGAGGGTCAAATCCATCCTTGCCCACCTTGTTGCCACCCTACTAAGAAGTGAGTAGGTTAAGCTTTGTGGATTATAGTGAGTTGTTGTGATACCATTGAAGAAATGATAGTTATGCTTATGCTAACAGGATTCACGTGTTCAAAACTGAAATAAAAACTTGAAAATCAAATAGAAAGCATTAAAAACCTCAAATAATGGATTTAACATGGGATGATTTAGTTTTTGTGTTTTTTATTCTGCATGATTCAGTTTGTTTTGTGATTCAACATGTTGAAAACAAACCAAATCGAGTTAACCAGTTCATTCTTAATTGTTTTAGTATATGCAATTACTCATTACTTTTTAAATTTTTTTGATTTGGACATAATATTTAATTATCTTTTTAACTAATATATATATATATATATATATATATTATATTGTTAGTAAATTAATATTTTAGTAAAACTATTTAATTTAATTTCATTAGATATAATTTAACAATAATTAATATGTAATGTTAAAATGAATTAATTATTTGTATTTTTGCTTTAATGATTATTATTTTTATATAATATTTTTAAAATGAGTAAACTTTTATATATATTTGGAAATAAAAATTTTAATATTTAATAAAAAATTTTAAACCACAAGACCAAGTTAAATCAAACTGCAAAAAGATTGGTTTTATTTGTTTCAATTTTTATAATTAATCCAAATCAAATAAAATGAAACTATACTTTTTTTAAAACTAAATTTTGACTTAGAATCACACACCAAACATTCCTAATAAAATATAGCCCTTGGTGCTATGTTTTTTAGCCCAAAGAAGACTCTAAAGTTTCTAACGGGACATTGGATGCATAGTTGGCATGGGCTCCTAAAGACCTAGAGATGTGATATATCCTATATAGGGATTTTGAAATGGCACCTACCATTATTTCAAATAACTTTTACTTACTACAAAAACATGTATATACCTCTTATTCAATAAAACTTTTTGCTCTTCGAAGAAGTTTCTCTAGAAAGGCAAAATAATTTGCATCTCTTCGGAAAGAGCTTTCCAGAGAAATGCAAATTTTTTACCCTTCTAAAAAACCTTATCCGGAGAGCAAAAAGATTGATGTGGGAGACATTGCATGATGGTCTGAAGTACATAATTGAAATACCGTGCCAGAATATATCGATCATTTGAGTTGTTATTAAAGATAAATCACTGGGAATTCTAGAAATTGGGGTATTTTTTGTTTAAAAGTATAAGACCAAAGATTGGTGTTAATTTTCATATAAGATTTAAATTTATAATATTTTTTTTTACTTCTTTTTTGAGGAAAAAAAAAAGTTATTTTTCTACAATTTTAAATGCATAATAAGTTAGTTAGTTACAAAGATTCTTTCTAAATAAGGTATTTTTTTATTGGTTATGGCTTAATTAAATTTTTTATTAGTTAATTAAATTTAATTAGACTGTTTATTATATAATTAAGTTTAATTAAATTTGAAAATTTATCTCCGGTATCTAAATAAGTAAGGAACTACTAGCTTGGAGACGTGAGAATAGAAAGGTGGGTGAAAGGGTTTTTATGGTGGAAGGCGTTAAGGAGAGAGAAAGAGAAAATGGGGTGTAGCTAAAGGAGAAAAAGAGAGGAAAGTCTTTAGGAAAATGAGTAGGTGTTATTTCAAATGTGGGTAGATGTTATTTTAAAATCCCTTATATATTGTGCATAATTTTGTTTGTATAACTATTTAGTGTGTGTTTAGATGAGAATTAATAAAATTAGTTTTGGTTAAAATTTATTTAAGTTAATATTATTTATTTTGAATAAATAAACGTTAGTTATTAGTATGTTTGATGGTTAGTTTTTTTTAGTGCATGGATTTGAACTTATCGTGTCTTCTTCCTTTTCTCCCAACTTATGTTAGCAAGTTAACTTTAAAATGTGTTTTTCATAAATATAATCACTAAATATTTATATTTAGTCCACACGAAAATGCATTTATAACTATTAATATAACTATTAATTTATAAATATTATTTATAAAATAAAAATAATTATATTTAATTAAAATTTTTATATTTTAAAATGGATTTAGTATATGTGTTATTGTAAATATAAATTAAGACAAAAATATTAGAATAATTTAAACATTGTTTTTATTTTGAATCAATTTGCTCCCATCTTGGTAAGGAGAAATAGTCCTTTAATCTAATTTAAATTTTTCGGTTACTATTTTTTAATAAATTAATTGATTAATGCTGCCGATCGTTTTGTGAAAAAATTGTTTATAGTAATATTTCATATTTTAATTTGGAAGTTATTTTAAATTAGAATTGGAATTATATACACAATTTGATAATTTTGTGACATTTACAAGCATTTAGTTAAATTTATCAAATCTTAATGAATATTTTTATAATAAATTTCTATATTAAATTTTAAGTTTAATTAGTATACATTATTAGTGTAAAAAGTTTTACATTGACATTTAATCATAACATTTTATTTATAGTAAGTTTGTTATATCTATCTATTAATACTTTAAAAGTCATATAAATAAAAACTTGTGGTTGAATATAAGTATAAAATTCTTTTCTACTGTCAGTGTATACAATTAAACTCTTAAATTTTATTAAATGTTTGCTGACAAATTTATTGACTTTGTTTGTTGATAAAAATTAATTTTTATGAGCAACACCTGATTTTGAATATTGAATATTGAATATAGTTAATTATTAATAAAGTTTAATTGGTATATATAAATAGTGTAAACAAGTTTTACACTATCCTTCAATGATTCCTTTTCGTTTATTTAACTTTTAAAATATTAATGGATAAAGTTAACAAACAAACTTACTATAAAACGAAAGGTTGCGATTCAATATTATAAATTTTTTTATAAGGATGGTGCATAATCATTTTTTTTCTTATTAATAAAAAAAAATTTCTTCTGCAGAGTAGATAAATCATTATTCTATTTACTCATTTTATTATTTTCTTTTTCATGCCAGATTACCTAGTAATTTAAAATTAATATTGTTATTTTAATTATAGATTTATTCCCTTATAAAATTTTATTAAAAGAACTAATTAATCAATACGGTATATTTTATACACCTTTTCTTAATTAACATTTTATTATTGAATGGATTTTATTGATGGTACATTATTACAAAAGAAATAATTTAATAGAATCAATCAAACTAACAAAAGTATGTCCGTAAAAATACCAATAAAAATATCATTACATATATCGTTAATGTTTTGTAATTCGAAGTTGAGGATCATATATTTTCAGCTTCCCTTTCATTCTTAATAGCAATTTGAATTGAAGATCATTTTCAGTTTCCCTCCAACAGTAAAAGGAAGATATTAAGATTTTTTTATTTTTTATAAAAATAAGAAAATGCATAAAAAATTCAAAAATTACTTTTGAAGAATTTCTCTATTTTTATAGATAAATATTAGTTGTTAATATTTTAGTGAAGGAATTCAAACTCAAGATCACGACCTCTTCTTCTCTTTCTCTCCACACATGTAATATACCAACTTTATAACTCTTTATAGAATATATCATCCATAGTTTTAATATTTAGAAAATATAATATAAAAAATATTAATATAAAAATTAAAGAAAAAGGTCACATAATTAAATTAATGTAAAATTATTAATATAAAAATAAATTATACCTTATTATCAATTAGACAAATTGTTGAGATGGAATAGTCATCCTTCCAATTATTTCATTGTTTTTCAAATTCATCATCCTACAAAAGCAAATTATATAAGTTGAATTAAAAACATTGTATGATGATGAATAATAATAATTCCATACATAGTAAATGAATGTACGGATGTGACATGAACATAAACCATGCGTAATTTATAAAGGAACTTTTTATAACCAAAGTGAAATTTTATTAATAAAAAATTTTAATAACATAAGATATGTTATTTAAAACATAATAAATAAGGTAAAAAAATAACTCAAGATTAAACACAACTCTCAAATACAAAAAGATGGATTTAGGACTAACTCTAGAAAAGTATGTGAGGTTAATTTAGCTATACGAGTCCATTCTCAAGAACTTAATTGACTTGCAAGGACGATATCATGAACATCGAGAGGTTTTAACTTAAACACTGTGTAACATCCTGAAAAAATTCTTATATAATTAATATCATTTTCAGACCTAATACATTCATTTACATATAAAACTATACTCAAAATACAAAAAGTTACGAATAATATAAAAAATCATATATTGAACAGCTCGCCTATCGAGAAAATAAGGTACTTCGCCCAGTAACATGTGTGGCTCAGCAGGAGGTTTCAACTATGGTTTTTTAGAGGAGTTTCACTTAACTAGGCGAAAAACCATAAAAAATTCCTAGCAAAGAAAACTTTGTGTTGAGCGAGACATGTCGTTGGGTGCAACACCATAGAATTATTTAACAGAAACAAGCCAAAAATACAACAGTTGCATAATTCAAACAGGTAAACCAAGCCAAAAATCTATATACATTACACCACTTGAGATATTTATATTTATCACTTACAAACCTAATTTACAATATGAAACCATACATTTACATATCAAAACGATAAAGTCTCTAACATGTTTTTCCTATATACATATCTAACAGACAATTATAGTATATTAATAAGAGTTCCCAAAATCATATAACTCTTAGGTCCAAGTCTAAATTTTTTCACTTTATATCACCAATTGTCTATAAGCGGCATCACTACTATCTCCTCTCGTGCAAAACATGATCATTATAATCATACAGAAAATACATACAAGCAAATGTAAGTTTATAGAATTAGAAAATACACATAATTATGAATAAAACTCATTTCACATCTATAATCAATGATAACAATAAGCAATCAATAATGATTTACTTATAGAATTTGACGTTTTCCAAAAAATCATTAATTTGGATACTTGGAGGCCTATTTGACTTCTCTCACATAATTAGTTGAAGTTTAGACATACTCGTCTGATACCCAACTATTGTTTGATGTCCTTTATCTGAGTACATCTTTAAGGCACACGCTCATCCTCATTGACCTTGGTAGTGATATTGTCTAATCTCATCAACCTTAATACCAAATCACAATGGCCACTGTTAATTCAATATACAACGATCAATAGTCTGTTACCTACTTATAACAGTCCATATCACATTCCATTAAACCCTAAATCAATCAATCATCAATCTCATAATACTCAATTTCAACATATCATTTATATTTTCGAAGTATTTCAAATCACAATCCAAACACAATTTTTTTCACAATCATATAAAACAAATCATTCACAAACTTCACACAACATATTCAAGCTCAAAACACTTATCAAAATTCCAATCATTCACATGCCCGTGCATTCACACCAATAAATCAAAGTTCTCCTAAAAATTAAAACAAGTATTGAACTTCTCTTACAGTTTTCCCTTAAAAGTTGAATCTATAGAATCAAGAGAGATCGATCATAAAGATCACCCAAAACCTATCAAAAATCCCAAAATGAAAAATGAATTTAAGAAATTGGGATTTTAAAGATGATTTCCCTTCAAGGAGAAAGATTAAAGCAAAAAAGAACGGAAAAAAGGTTCGAAGAATTAGGATTAGACATATCTATAATGATCAACACTTGAAATCAGAAGTCAATGAAGAGATTTCGTCAGGTTTTGCCGACGAATGGTCACACATTAAGAAGAGAGAATATGTGGGTGAGGAGAGAGGCAAGAAACATGTGAAGGAGAAAGAAAGTAAAATGGAGAAAGTGAATGAGAGAGAGAAAAGGGAAAAAGAAAAAGAAAATGAAAAGAAACCGGAATTATGTTTAGTTATTATAATTTTCTAACTATAACTTCCTCACAACTTAAATTTCAGAATATGTCTAATCAAAATAATTATATGTATATATAATGAATAAAAATTTGGATATTTTTTCTCTTTTTATATTTATTATCTATCATTTTTTTCTTTCTCTTCTCTTAATGACTGAGATTTTTCAAATATTCTTCCTCATCCTCTCTTAGTAGTTGAGATTTTCTCCTCTTACTCTCATATAGAGTTGATTTTCTCACGACAAATGTCCCCTATATATATACTTCCATAATTAATTCCACTAAACTTCCATAATGCAGTTAATTTTTCAAAATAATATCAACATAAATAATACCACAAGCCATTTCTTAATTAATTTATTAATCATAGTCAAAAAATTAAATTAAATTTCTCTTTTTATTTAATTCCTATGCTTTTTAACACATTATTAAAAACAAGACCTTACACACTGTGACATTTCGTGTCTTCCACATTTGTTAAATGCTTGCAAGCCACACAAAGAATAATTCATACAGTATTTTCTATTCTTATATAATTTATGAGTTTAATTGGTATACACTGTCAGTGTAAAAGATTTTTACGGTAGCATTCAATCATAACTTTTGATTTATGTGACTTTTAAAGTAGTAATGAATAAAGTTAATAAATCTACCATGAATGAAGGTATATAGAAATTAAACTCATAATTTATTTCCAGGTGATAGTTTAAAATTTTGAATTTCTTAATTATTACTTTGATAAAAAATTTAATATATTAACTAAGGTAATTATTAGTAATTCTTGGTTCATAATTATAATTATAGTTTGTAACCAAACCAAAATTTTACGAAGCATCATCAATTTATAGAGGAATTAAACATTATTTTCTATTCTGATATATAATTTATTTACATGTGAATGAATGACAGTTTAAAATTTTGATTTTTTTAATTATTACAGGAGATAAAAATTTAATGTATTAATTATGATAATTATTAGTAGTTATTAGAATAATAATTATAATTATAGTTTGTAACCGAACCAAAATTTTACAAAGCATGTGCACTACAATCCTTTAAAGTCTATATTGAAATGGTATGTTATGTGCATTCTGAACCTATTTTGAGAATTTTGAATATTGAATTTTATTAAAGTTCATACTAAAGAATATTATTGAATGAATTCTGATTTTCATAATTATTAATATTTTTTTACTTTGTTTAAAGAACAGAAATGTTATTAATATTTTTAATTGATATTTTATTTAATGTAGATAATTTTTTTAAAAAATAAAAATAAAATAACTTTACTATTTTTATACTATTTATTTTTTATTTTAGTACTGCTGAAAATTAAAAATAAAATAATTTTAACGCTTTTACTTATAAAAAATAGTAAAATAACATTAAAATTATTTTATTTTTAATTTTTAAAGTTATTTGGTGTGCATAAAATAATATATCAATTAAAAATGTTAATAAATTTTTTTTCCTTTAAATAAAGTAAAAACACATTGCGATTATTAATATTAGAATTTATTTAATAACATATTTAACTATGAATTTTTATAAAATTTAATGTTCATGAATTATTTTTAACCAATATCCTAATAGCACGGGTTAGCACTCACCTCAGGATTATTTTAACATATTTTTGCATTTTAATAAAGTTAACTAATTTAGTTAATAAAATTTTTAGTTTAAGAAAACTTTTAAGAGAACTCCAAGGTTATGGAAGTCCAAGATGCCTTCTAAGGTCTTAACATTTACTTGGAAAGTAGTTCATAACAACATCCTATCTAAGGTTGAATTAGTAAAGCGAAACATTATTCTGTCAGGTGATATACCTCGTGCTCTGAAGTATCAATCAATCTGGAATCTGTGACACATTTGGTTTTTACCCGTGAGTTTAGTTATCAAGTCTAAATGTACAACTATTGATTGTTGGGTTACCCATGTGTCCTGCTCTGGGACTGTCAATCCCATTTATGGCAACACCTGATTATTATGAATGCTAAAGGGAAGGAGGATATGTCAATATTCAACATAATTTGGTTGGTTACACTATGGGGTATTTGGTTGGCGGGGAACACTTTGGTGTTTCAGGATCCCTTTATTGTAGAATAGGTCTGTCAGCAAATATCTTGATTGTGGGTTCAAGGTCATTATGAAAATTTTTCTGCTTCTTTCTATGAATGGTCTGTCTAGTTAGTATATTGTTTTGGTTCTTGTCTTTATTTTCGTGTGGGGGGGTGGAGGGGGGACGTAAAATTTGTAGGTAATCATTTGTTGCTATTATAATATGCAAATATTTTCATGTCATTTCTTGTGATGTGGTCGTATTTTGATTTTATTGAATAAAATTTCCCTTTTTTTATAAAAAAAGAAAGAAAATTTTTAAGAACACTAGTTAACCTAAATACTTATTTCTTCTCTCCTAATTATTTACTAATATAATATTTTATTTAATTAGAGATTTTTAAGACTACAAATAATTAATGTAAAAAGTAATATTAATTGAGTCTTATAAAAGGGACCAAATATTTATACTTTTATTTTGAGTCTTATAAAAAGAACTAGGGTGTATAATTTATTTTAAAGTGACTAGTACTTTCTTGCACTATGTGTGTTTAGAGGGTTTTGATTGCTTTTGTGAGATGATAAGATAATTTTCTTTCACCAATTTAATTATGTCACCTCAATAAGATAGGTGTAAATCTTTTTTAAAGAAAATTTAATAAAGATAATATTTTATTTATAAGGATTATATTTGATTGGAAAATAAAACTCAAAAATACATTATTTTAGTTTTAAAATATGTTTTTTATAGGTTAAAATACATCTTTATTATTTTTTAGGAGATATAAATATTTTATCATAATTTACAACTAATATATATTTGATGTGAATTAATTCAAATAATTAAAATATAGCAGTTTTAATAATACGAACATGATTTTTTATTCATATAAGATTATGCTTATTTATTATTTAAAATTGTATGACAATCTTATAAATATAATAAATAGTAAATACTGTATTAATTATGTTATATAAATTATAAATTAAATAATTAAAATATATATAACCATCATATAGATAAATTACGATAAAAACAATGTATTAATCATGATAAAATGCATTAATTTATTTTTTTAAAACATTTAAAGAATATTTAAATCAAAGTAACTTACTTTTATCTTATTATTTATAGAATCTACATTTAATATTTAAATTAGTGTATAGGTTAATACACTATATAAAAATATTTAGTTTACTGAATTATCTTGATTAAATTTATTTTTATTAAATTTACTTAATTATATTTCTGCAAATAAATAAAAATTAAACAAGTTCATAATATTATGATGAGGAGGTAACATCGTTAAACATATGGAATAAAATTATTGGATCACTTCACAAAGGTATCAAAACCCTCTAAACATAAATAACACCAAAGTTTTTTTTTTTTTTTTTGAAGAGCAATATAACACCAAAGTATTAACCTTTAAATTAA
This sequence comes from Psophocarpus tetragonolobus, assembly GCA_037954015.1. Taxonomy (NCBI): domain Eukaryota; kingdom Viridiplantae; phylum Streptophyta; class Magnoliopsida; order Fabales; family Fabaceae; genus Psophocarpus; species Psophocarpus tetragonolobus. Next base: position 38,367,055 of record CM075688.1, on the reverse strand, counting down.
AGTAATTAAAGGTAATTAATAAAAAATAATTAATATAGAAGACCACTTTTATAAAATCAAATATTATTTCTTAAGGAAGAGTCTTACATACATTAAGTTACAATGGAAATATTATTTTTCGATTTTTTAATGTTAAGAACAATTATTCCTAAGTTAGAACGTCTCAAATTTTTGCCAGTCCACGTGATTTTAACCATATGCCTCAATATATTTCTTCTATTATTATTAATAAAATGATATTATTACTTTCTTTAAAAAAATGTTAAGAAACACTATTGCTTTTCAATGTATTCATTCTCTCAAATAATATTATGATGTACACTAAACATTAACTATTTTTTAAATAATTTGACTACTACACGGAGATCTCATAAAATCATTCAGTTTTTGTACTAAAACACTTGTTATAGTGGTTCATCAGCTGTAAAATTGTATACTCAGAAGCTAAATCACAAGAGGTGCGTAGGACCAACATTTGTTGGTTCAATTAATAGTCACTTTGAGTATAAACCATGTGAAGAAAAGATTATATTCACATTATATACTTTAAACTCAAGATCTCGCATAAAGTTTAGTTGCCATGACTTATCTGTACCAATTATACCATTGTAAAAAAATGTGTATAAGAGAAGATCGTGTTGGCTTTTGCGATAAAAGATGTGATTGCTAAAGAAAATATAAGGAAAGGAAACATAGCAACAGTTGTTTTATTACATAAAAGGCAAATTTGATGAAGGAAGACATATTGGCACACATAACTTTGATAGCATAGATATAAATAAAGGACAACAGCATAAGGAACCAAAAGAGAAGTTACAAAATAAAGGCACATAATGGTGACAGAATCAGACCTAGCTAGCAAGCTATACTGTCCATGCAACAAATTAGAGTTTCACTGGCTTCGACCCAAACGCAGCTCCAAATCAACTTGTTCGTGAGCAGTAGCATTGATGGAAGAGCTTGCACCACTTGTCTGAAAGATGGTGTTGTTGTTGCTGCTGCTGCCATTTCCACATGATGGGGGCAGAAGGAAAGGACATTTCTCTGATAAAAGCATGTGACTTTGTTGTGGCTCATTGGCAACCATAGGAATGGAGGATGAGGCAGATGCAGAAGCAGCCACAACAAGGTTGTTGTTTTTGTACATGAGACTAGCTGAAGAGTAGGCTGGCTTCCTTGATCTCCTAAAGCTATGTTGGTATGTGGATGGTAGGTGCCTCGAGAAGCCACCAGCATAGCTCTGAACTTCTTGTGGTGTCTTGTTCCGCAAAAAATGTCTTGAAATTTTGCTCCAACGCCCTCTTCCATACTTTGTTAGCCCCATCTCAAGTAGCCTATAATCCAAATGCAGCATATATATACAACATAAGAACAAAAATAATAGTAACACAAACACCACTTAATGTCATGTGAAATTTTAATTAATTTACTTCCCAAAGTTGAATTTAAGGTTTAAAAAACTTTTTGGAACCGATTTTTTGGAGCCGCAATTACAACTGCGTCTGTTTGCAGTTCTCCACACTTTAAAAGATCTCATAAGTTAGAAGAGTAATGGGAATTGAAATGCAATTCAATAGTATAAGAAAAATGAAAGAATGGTAAAAAAAAAGGGGAGGTTTTTGAAGGAGACAAACTCATGGTCTCTGTGAGTCCAGGGATCCTCGAGTGTTCCATTAGGAAACAGGAAAGAGTTTGATTGAGGAAGGGGTTCAAGTCCTGTAGCAACCATTTGCATGGTGTGTTGGGAAGTAGCAATCAGCTGAGATGAGTCATTGGTAAGTGGCTGCGGCTGGTACATTTTGGGAATTGTGGATGCCATTAAGGACATAGGAACTTCCTCAATTTGGTTGTTTGAAACAGAAACAAAATCAACATTGAGAATTGTAGGTGCATTATGAGATGACCTGGGTGATGATGGAGGCGAGTCTGAAAGATCAATGATTTCAGCCATTGTTGAGCAGAGGGAGAGAGAGAAAGTCAATAACTAGCGGTGGAGGGGTTACTACTACTACTTACTATACAACTAAGCTTCGACTATATTTTGAAAAATGAAACTACTTTTGTCTCCATTTATAGGATTCCATGGTACATTTACCATAATACTAGGGTAGTGATAACATACTCAACTCTATTTTATATATAAAGTTTTAAACAAAAAACAAAATCAATCTTTTTTTCGTTAGATTTAACAATTTAGACACATTTTTGTAATTTAACATGTTTCACTCCTCTTTACTAATTATCTCTATTAAATTTCTACATTTATTATCGGTATTATCAGTATTAAATTTTTACATTTATTATTGGTATTAAATTTTTTTACATTTTCTCTCTCCTCTCTATATTATCATCATTAAAATTTTTTGTCCCTGTCTCTCTTCTCAGTTTTTATCATGTTTCACACTTTCACAGTAACGGTCTTCAATTATTTTTTAAGTATTTAAAAGTTAAAAAACTAATATAAAGCAACATGAATAGTTTTTCTTTTTAGTTTTTTTTTAAAAATTAAAAATACACAGAGAATATGTTTTTTTTTTATTTTTCATTAATAATATTTTTGTAGATATGAATGGTTTTTTTTTATATCTTTAAAACAGTTTTCAAATAACACTTAATAAAAAAAGTTTTTTTCCCATTTTTTATAAATTAATTCTTAAAAATTATTTTTCAAAACTTTTTAAAATAATTGCTTGATTGGTTTGATTTTATTTTTAGCATTGGAAAAGAGTTTTAAAAAATATTTTCCAAGAATTATTTTCTACAAGAAGATAAAAAAAATTATTTTGTAAGTGCTATTTGAAAACTGTTTTAAAGATGTGAAAATAAAAAAATTTGTTCATATCTATGAAAATGTCATTAATGAAAAGTAAAAAACAATATATTATTTTTGTATTTTGAGTTTTTAAAATACAAATTTAAAACTAAAAAGCAAAACTACTTGCAGTTGTTTTTTTTTTTAGTTTTTAAAAATTAGATAACCAAAATTATTTTTAAAAACTATTTTAAGAAAATATTTTAGTTTTTAAATACTAAAATATTGAAAAAAAATTTATAAAACTCTTGCCAAACAAATACCAAAACTTTATTTTCTCTTTTCTTTTTCAAGATTAAGATATTAATCATTTTTACTATGAAATAGATAGAAAATAATAATATAGTTGTTAAATTAAAAAATAAGTTTATTGCAAATAAAAACAATTAATTTATTTTTAATAAAACAATTATATGTTATAATAAAAAATGTTAAATATACTACATATCACAAAATTATTTTATTTTTAATATATTTTTTATAAAATATTTAATGTAAATTATTAATAATAGTTTTATAAAAATTATGTACATTAATTAAACAAAGTTATTTATGTTAGAATATCTTCGATGGGATTTCTTTCTAATTTCTTCTAACAAAGCGATGCTTAGTTATCATTGGTTTCTACTTACGTAGCATAACCAATTGCTTGAAATTAGAGCTATCAAAACGGGTTAATCCGCCCCATTTAACCCGACTCACCTTAATCTATCTAATAAATGAGTTGACTCAATTTGGCTCACCAATCTTTTATGGTTGAAAAAGTGAGTTAGGCCCGGCTCGCCATGGGTTAGGCTGGCCCACCAACCCACCTAAAATAGAAAAAATATTTTTTAGGAAATTTGTTTAACTATTTTTAAAAATATTAAAATTTAAATACTTTATAATAACATTAATTTTAAATTTAATGAGTTTAAAAATAAAAAAAAATACTTAAATGATATTGTTTACTAAAAATCTATATTTACAACATGTTAAATATTAGTTTTAAAATATAAAATATTAATTAAATGATACAAATAAACTAAAAAATATATTTTAACGGAATACAGGTCAAATAAGTAACATAATAATTTAAAACTTAAAATAAAAAAAAATCATATTCATATAAAAATAAAATTTACATAGGTTGGTGGGTCAACCCGGCTCACCATGGGTTTAACCCGGGTGAGTCGGGTTGTTAGTGAGTCAACTCGTATATGCAATATAGTAAGCTGACCTTTTTTTTTTTTAACCCGGCCCAGACCCGTGGTGGGTCAGGCGAACCCACAGGTTCGGGCCCATTTTGACAACTCTACTTGAAATTGAGATTGGATTGCTTGTGGAACTCACAGTTGTTTCTCATTAAAATAATATATTTAATAGAGACCACCTAATACAACTAATGAGCAAAAATATAAAAAAACTTCTAAAGTTTCTCACCATTAGAGTGAATTTATGTTTGAGTTGCTTAATGCTTATATAATAGTATAGGGACCACCTAACACAATTTTCAATAAATCAATCAACCTAGATAAGTTGCTTCCATTAAAAATTTCTTTATTATTTAGTAAAATAACATATTTAATTTATTATTACTTTATGAAATTTAAATGATTCAATTAATCAGAAAAAACCAACTACTTCAATTTAATCAGAACAAAATTAAATGTATTCCTTTTTATTAAAGAAACAAAAATAATTATAACATTATTATTATTTAATGGTGAAATAAGAGAGAGAAAAATAAAACTTAAAAATTTAATAGTGATGATGAATGAGAAGAGAGAATAGTGGAGAGGAGAGAAACATATTAAATTACAAAAATATCCCTATTAGTTAGTTTTAACATAAGTGATGAGATTTTTATGAGATTTTTTTATCCAAAATTTTTATATGTAAGATGTTAACGTACTAAAAAAAAAGGGTGAAAGTATACGAAATAAACTTAACTAAATAAAACCTATGTTAAGTAAATTAATTAAACTAAAATCTTTAATTTAGAACATTAAGTGAATCTTATTTAAATAGAATGTGAGTTTGTTTAAGCGAAAAATTAAGTAATTTTAAGATAATTAATTTATTTATCAAAAATTTTTATTTGGGTACCATAGTGATTTTTTAAAATGTATTAATTTTTTGTTTTTTTTAAGCCAATTTTCTGTTTCTTATAAAACAATTCGCATTAGTTCATTTTGATAAACTACTTGAGTAATTTCTTAAAATTAATTGTTTTTAACTTTTTTTTTTTCTTAAAAAAATTTAAACAAACATCTGGAAAATTACAATAAATAGTTATTTGTTTAAATAAATTTTTTTTTTTCATGAAAATTACACAAAAGCTATTTTCTTTTTACTATGTTTGAGTATTTGTACATAGAATAATATTGAAAGAGATTAACTTAATGACTGGACTTAAAAGGGAAATTATCATAAGTTAGAAACTTGTTTGAATTTGCTTGGGATGCCTCCATCACTTCATTGATATTTTCTATGCATCAGTTACGAAAGATTGTGTATGATGTATTTCTATGATATTATCTGTCATCGTCGGTTATTCGAGTTTTTGCAAAAGTTGACTTGGATGTTATTATCTTTAATATCAGTTACTGAGTATTTGAAATATTTTACTTGGATCATATTGTTTCTTTCTTACCAGTTACCCCAGTTTCTGCCCTAATTTACTCCCATGACGTAATCTCTTTTATATCAATTATTCGAATTTTCTAAAATAATATTTTCGATAAATTCTCTTTTTCATATTAGTTATGTCTTTGAGATGTTTTTTAAACTCTTATGGCTTGTTTTGCTAGTTTTATACATATTAAATTTATACTCGATACATGCATATTAAATTTTTAAAATTATTGAATTTATACTCGATCATTATAAATTGATGTTGAATGTTAAATAATATTCACATAAAAAGAAGAGTTAAAATTCATAAAAATAGAAGAATTTTAAGTAGTAAACATTTTTTTTTTGGTTGAACAATAGTAAACGTTAAATGACATGTGCCGTTAAAAATAGTATTATTTATAATAAAAGTTTAATTAGCATGGACGGGTAATGTAAAAGAATTTACATTGACATTCAATCATAGTCATCATTCATCTGTGAAAAGTCATATAAATGAAGATGCGTGATTATTGAACTTAATTTTTACACTGTAAATGCATACTAATTAAACAATTGCATAATATTATTTTGAAAATTAATGTTTAAATTATATCATCATGACTAAAATTTGATTGGTAAGTGTTATTTGAAAACTATTTTTGAAAATGAAAAAGAAAATTGTCAATATTTACAAAAGAAGTTTCATGAATGAAAAAAAAAATTATTCTCCATCTATTAGTTTTCAAAATATTCACACACAAAAAATTTAAAATAAAAATACAAAACTGAAAAATATTCTAAATTGATTTCCCTTGTATTCTAAACTGAAAAAAGTTTTTAATTTTACTAGCTATGAATTAAATCATCTTAAATTTTCTCATAGATTTTCCCTTTGTGACTACTAAAATTTATATTCTAAATTGTGAATACATTTTACATTATGTGAGTTCCCTTTTTAAACAAATGAATATAAATAATAATTTTTTTGGTGAAGAATATAAATAATAAATAATTAAATACATTACCAACATTAAATTTTATCAACAATAAAATATATATATATATATATATATATATATATATATATATATATATATATATATATAACATTAACCATATTTACGTTCTATTATAAAGACATCTTTGATTACTTTTTTTCTTCAATCTTAAAAAAATACTATTTGTGATTTAAAAAAAATACTAAATCATAAACATAATAAAATAAAAGGTTAGTTTTAAACCCAGGTGGAATAAAATTACAAGAAATTTTTCAAAAATCGTTTTAGAAAACACATTTATAAGAATTTTTATAAAAATATTCTATAAGAAAGAATATTTTCTGATTAGCGGACCCAAGTTATATGTTTAACCCAAAAACTTGTTAAAAAACGCAAACACATATTAAAATAGAATGTCGTATGATATATAGACGTATGTCTAGATATATAAACGCACAAAGATAATTTTTATAGAAGAACTTGTTTGCTATTTAGATGTGGTTCAAAGACAACTTTTATAAATAAACCTTTTTTTCAAACTATTATAAGTAAAATCAGTTTTACTATAATCAAATGCTGTAATAGAATGTAAGTAAGATAATTGATTTATACTAGTTCACTCTTAACCAAGCTACATCAAATTTCTTCCAAGCACCTCTTGAAACATTTCACTATTTTAAACTGAAATACAACAAATATTTTTACTACCATTTCTAGCTCACAACAAGTATTCTAAATCACTCATGTTTTAGACTTAAATTTCCCCCAAGTTCAAGAACTGAGTTCACAAAATCATTTCTAACTATCTGGGTATACAAAGTCACTCTTAGTTATGCCGAGCATTCTTTAAATACTAAGTCACTACTAGTTTTTAACCCAAAGGTTCAGAGATTTGTGTTATACAAAAAACTCTCATAAAGAGGATGTTCAAATTTACTCAACAAATGATAACTTTATCGTGCAAAGGATATGCAATATAAGCTCACAATCGGATGATCTTAACACTTGACTATCTGATGCAAACAAAATGTCTGCTTCTCTATTGAAAGGGAAAAGACTTTGAACTTAGAATAATATGCACAATATTTTCTTTCATTATTCATCCTTCATTTTTTCATTGGTATTTTATAGGTGAAAATATCATATCGTTAGGGTAACCATTGAGTTTCAAAAAAAGTGTCACATCCAATCAGTGAGTTATCTTCTATGCAAATACTCTAGACATGTGAAGGAGAATTATTAAGCATGGTTTAGAAAGTATATTTTAATTTTTTTTATCAAATCAATAAAATTAAATGAAGTTAACTAACTTCATTAATATTTGGGAAGTAGGTATTTTTGTTTATATATGAGTCTAGAGAGAGCAGGCATGACAACAGGATAGGACTATTGAGATTGAAGGATTGAAAATCAAATGTGAAGCATATCAAGTCCTTGGAGTTTTGGTTTTGTAGTAATAAATTAATTCATTTTATGGTACCAAAGACATTTAATAGTTATAGTACTTATGTTTATTGTTTAAATAGACATGAGAATATGTTTGACTAGCAAAGGAATCCAAATTACTAAGTTAAGAGTTCATTTACCTCATAGGTAATCTATTACTTAAGTTGATAATAGATTACCTAAGCTGGAACAAGCTAAAAATCATCAAAGCTGAGTTTTCTCCAGAGGTAATTGATTACCCTAAAAAGTTAATTGATTACCACATTAAAAACTTGGATTTTCTATTTCATGTTCTCAGGAATAATCGATTACCTAAAAAATTTAATCGATTCAACAAAAGAACAAGCTATTTTAGGCCTATTTTGAGATAACTAACCAAGTAATTGAGTAGGTAATCAATTACCCTAGTCTGTGACTCATATAAAAGGATTTCAAAACAACTTTTTCATAACAGAATTCCAATAAAAAAGACCCAAAAGAAAGCTTGTGATTTTCTTAGAGAAAAACCTACATGAGACCAAAGAAAACCAGAGATTGATGATTTGAGAATCAAGAATTGATTGATTGAAGGAGAAAGAATTGTGATTTAGAGTTCTATTACTCTTGGGTATTCATCACAATCAGGTGATATTGTTCTATACCATTTTCTTTGTGTTTTTCCACATGCCTTTGATAATCTCTTGAGGTGTTCTTGAGATTATTGTGAAATCTTATAACGGTGTGTTGCGAGTGAGGCATTGTGAGTGACGGAGTGTCACAATTTAGCAAACTCTTGTGGGGTGTAAGTGGAAGCCTCTTTTCTTGTGTTGTTTTGAATCTTTCTAGGTAAAAATTTGTATGTGTGGTGTGCATGTACTTTGATTTTAGTGGAAAACAGATTAGCGAAAGGCTAAGTCTGTAAACTGGATGTAGGTCAAATTGACCGAACCAGTATAAAACAACTATGCAAATTCTCTCTTTCTCTAAACTCTTTGTGATCGATTGAATTGATTTTTTGATTGTTTTGTGATTGGGTTTTATTACTGCAAAATTTAATTGGATCTTTAATGCAGTAAAATTATTTCTTGGGTATTGTATAGTTGAAATTGTGATTGAGTTATTGAATCTTTAATTGTGTGATTGAATCTTGAAACTGTATTTAATTACACATTATCTTTGGTTGTAAAAGATTGGTTATTGAAATTCATATTGTGATTTAACTAAGTGTGGATTACCTTCTACACCTCTTGGCTTAGTTTTGCATCTCTCTTTTGCACTCACAAAGCATGGCCAACATGTAGACCTTTTATGTTCCCTTCTGTAACGCCTAGTATGAGAGAGAAAGAGACAAATCATGTGGTAATCCCCTTGTTTAGTGGACATTTAGATCTAAGTGAGTTTTAGCCTTGATTAGTTAGCTTAGTCAAGCTAATTAAGCAAGGTCCACTCTCCTTAGATCCACACTACCATTCTCACTCTTTCTCCTATAAATTAAAATAGAACTCCTATCTCATTATATATGAACACTTGAATGAATTGATGTTAGACTCCTTTTGAGAGCATTCTTCTTAGTAAAGTGTCTTGAATTTTCTCACAGAGAAGATTCTTATTTAAGGCTTTTATCAACAATCATTTCCTCTGTGACAAACTTCATAGTAATTTGACTTATCTTTCTTGAGAAGTGGGTCAACCACCTCCATCCTCTTTGCTTCCGTCAACCATTTTTTTAGTGGTTGGAACCTCATGGATAAGATCAAAGGGGAATGCATTCAAGGATTCATAATTTGGTATCAAAAGCCTACTCCATAAGAGGTTTTTATCTTTTTTATTTTTCTAATTCTATGTTGTTCTTCATATTCTTGATCTTCTTCTTGATTTTTTTTAGCAAATTTATGTTGTTTAATTTCCTTTAATGTCTTGTCAATATTGTCTTGTTGTTTCAATTCTTGTTCATTTAAATTCTTATGCATTTTATTTTCATGCCATTTTAATTTTGTGATTCAATCTTATTGTTCTTCCTTGAATCTCCTTGTTATTCCTTTGGGATTCTCTTTAATTTCTGCCTATACCTTTAAGTTTTTTATTCATGCTTTGAGTTTCCTAAGAGGTCCTTGATCATGACTCAACAATCTTGTGGATAAAGTCACACATGTGTGGTCTAGGTACCTTGAAATCACATTAGCTTCCATTCTTGTTTTTCTCTATTTTTTGTTCTATTTTTTGCGCATTTATTTTTTGTTTTTAATCTCTTGTTTTGTCAATTAGCTAGGCTTTTTTAGTCCTTTATATTTTCATTTATATTCCTAGTTGATGAAATGCAAATTTTCTACATTACTACTGGAAAGTGCATCAATCGTATATAGTATTCGAAAATATTGGGTTAATCCTACAAGACTTGGATAACATTATGGAAATTTAATACTTTTTACTTGTAAATAATAAAGGAAATATTTTTATACTATCAATTACTAAGATAAAAGCATGAACAGTAAATTAAAAAGTTAAATTGATAATAAGATTTGGTTGGGTATTTAGTTTACCATATCATTCCTCAAATCCATAAATGACCTCAAAATCATCATTTACTACTCACGTTCCCATAGAAGTATCCTTAACCCCAATTCCTTGCAAGAAAAGGATAAGTTATTTGAGTATTAGACTATTGATTCTTCATATAATCTCAAGTCAAATAACTTGCGTTAAGAAAAAGAACTAAAGATGGCCAATGGATTGTACTCTCTCCCGAGCAATAAAGCCCATTGGAAGCTCTTCTCATTTTACAAGTCAAAATTCTCTCCTGAGCTCATTCAACAAGTAAAATCCATAAATTATAAGGAAATAAAGTATAGGGTAAAGAAGAACACTAACAACAAGTAATAAACTTAGATTAAGAAAATAAAATATACAAATGAGTTAACATATAGTTACATAAAATCTCAACCAATGACATGCCTAGCCAACCATGAGGATGGAGGACATGATCAATGGATAGGAGGTACAAAAATGGAAGGAAAAATGGAAGAAAAGGCGAAAGAATCAAATTTGGAAGCCTCTAGTCGTTGGGGTTTGTGTCCTCTTTCAATCTTAAAAATGCCCTTTTATACCTATTAGGATGCAACATCAGTGACCAGCACTAACAAAAGGGTCGTTGGGCACCAAGACTACTTAAGTAGAAATTTTCTTGAGTGTTGGGTGCTCACATGGCATACGCTGAGCATTGATAGTGGGCTTTTACGCTGCTCTCGAGTTTCAGGTGTTGGGCACCCATCTGGTGATTGTTGGGCACTCAAACTCTATCTGAACACCCTTGATCCCAAATCTTCTAACATTTCTTCAGTCCTTTTCAAAATTTAACTCAAAACAAAGAAAAATAGGCAAATAATGGTAAAATATGAATAATTAAAAACCTAAGACTAATTTTCTAACTAAATCTAATTTTAAGTAAAATATGAAGAACAAGACCTTAAATAAGAAATAATTAGGATAATTGTTCTATTTTACCTATGTAAAAATATAATTTAGGTAGTTATCACTAGTTTAGCCTCTTTTTAGTTTCACTTAAAAAGTGTATTGATCTATTTTGGAATTGAACATCAAAGAAGAAGTGACCTCTGGATCCATATCCTAGAGTCTCACATGCTTTAGTTCATAGTATGCATCTGAAAAAAAATAAAAAAATATTGCTTAATTCCTTCTTATTACTTCTTTGTTCTAATTGTAGTAGTAACTCATTTTTTATGCTAGTTTTTGGGTGAATTTGTGCCTGGTCTAACTTGAGTGAGTTTGGGTGTGTGGTTTGGATTTTAAAAATTGTACAAACAAGCTAATTTTTACTCCTAACCAACACTCTTGTGCTATACCTTTAATTCACCTAAATTTCTAGTCCATTTGAGTTGTTCTTTGCTTTCTTGAATTGCACTTTTAAATAAAACTTTTGAGGCTTCCTTTGCTTTCTTGTTCAAGCGAATGACCATTGAATTGCTTATCAAATTCATTCCAAAATTAAGTAAATATGTGCATCAAAGTAGTATAAAAAAAGCAAAGAAAAGCAAACTAAAACAAAATTGTTTGTAAAAAGTACTAAAAGAAACAAAAAGAACAATAAAAGGTGGTGCACCTAAAGTATCAATAATTTTTAAAAGAGTGCTCAAATTGTTTAAAATTGCTTGAAATTTTATTGATTGTACCATAACCTTATTGTTTGATTTTGTAATTGTTGAAACTTTGTGTCATTTTTTTTCTTTAGTCCAATTCTAGTTTAGTGCCATTCTAGGATTCTTTAGTTGTGCCCACTTTTATTTCTAGCTCCATTTGTTGCATGTCTTTTTTGTCCTCTTTGAATTTTGTCTTGTCTACTATTTCCATTTGGAAGTGTGTTATTTCTTCTTGTTCCTTTTCTTGCTTTTTGCTTGTTGCTTCTTTGCTTTGGTCTTGGTTGGTGCGTCTTATTATTGTAGGTGGACAAGTGCTTGGAGCTTTCCACAATGATAGCATCTTAAGGAGAGTTGATACAAAAGGCAAGGAAAAGTTTACTTGAAGATGAGGAATAATGCACTTAGAGGGAAACACTTGAGAGGCAAACACTTTGGAGAGGAGACATCAAGACTTCTTGATGCATTCTTAAAGATGCTTCTCCCAAGATCACCTTCTAGTTTAGTTACTTTGAAGAAGTGAATGATAGAAGGGGAAGAAGAGGTGGTGGTGGTGTCACTCATGGTGAGATAAGCCATGGAAGAAGCTTGCCACAAGGGAAGGAGCCCTTGATAAAAGCCATAGAATCTCTCAATTTAGAAGAGAAAGAAGACACTCAAAATTGACTCACGAAGTGTGTTTATTCAAATCAAGTGTAAAATGTACAATGAAAGAGAGTTGTCTATTTATAAGCAAAAAATGGGCTTAGAAGGGGTAGGAGGTGGACGTCTACCATTAGGGGGGATTAAGAGGGATTAATCAAGTGTTAATTGAGCTAGAGCCAATTAGAACTTGATTACTTTCTAGGAAGATCCAAACATGCCCCTAATTTTAAGATCTTGATCCCTTCTCATTTTGAATTTGAATTTTGGAGGGAAGCCACATGGCAACTCAAAATTCAAATTAAAAAATGAGAGCAACATGAATGACATGTGGAAGCCACCTTGGAGGAAAGAGAAAGTGGTGTGAACAATGGAGGAGACCAAGGGGACCCACATGTATGTCATGCTTCATGTGTGAATTGGAGGAGTGTGGAACTAACTTAGGGGGTGTGGTTCACAAGAACCACACTCCTAAGCTTTTCCAAAAAAGGGCCAAACTACTCAACATACTTCATAAAAGAGACTAATTACACCTCCTAAATTAAAATATACATAAAGGCCAAAATACAAGGCCCAAAAAGAAATAAAAACACCTCCAAGTCCCTAATGAAAAAGCGTATACAATAAGGACTAAAAAGAAGACTATGGCCTAATCTCTAATATCTTAATCTCCCTGAGAGGGTGAGGTGTTCTTCCCTCTCTCTTGCCATGTCTTCCTCAATCCTCCTAGTCATGGCCCTTGTGATAGGACCCTTGCTAAGGAGGAATGCATCATCTTCTCCCCCTTGGGAAGGATTTGACCTCAAATCTGTGGGGTCTTCTTCATCATCAGTACCTACAAAAGAGGATAGATCACATATATTAAAATTTGTACTGACTCCATAATCCTGAGAGAGATCTAACTTATATGCATTATTGTTGACTCTCTCTAGGATTTGGAAGGGCCCATCTCCTCTAGGGCTAAGTTTAGACTTCCTTTGAGTAGGAAAAGGATCCTTCCTCAAATGAAGTCAAACTCAATCCCCTTCATTGAAGATTACTTCATTCCTTCCCCTATTAGCAGAAGAAGCATGCCCTTTTAAATGATGTTCTATGTTAGCCTTTACCCTCTCATGTAAATTTTTAACAAATTCAGCTCTTGTCTCTCCATCTTTGTGAAAAGAGTGAGATAGAGGGAGAAGTAAGAGGTCTAAAGGTGTGAAAGGGTTGAAACCATACACCACTTCAAAAGGGGAATGCTTGGTGGTTTTTTGGACCTCTCTATTGTATGCAAACTCAACATGGGAAAGATATTCATCCCAAGACTTATGGTTGCCTCTAAGGAGTGCCCTTAACATAGTTGATAAGGATTTGTTCACCACCTCAGTTTGTCCATCAGTCTGAGGGTGACAAGTGGTGGAGAACAGGAGTTTAGTTCCCAGCTTAGCCTATAAAGTTCTCCAGAAACGACTAAGGAACTTCACATCCCTATCAGACACTATAGTAGAGGGTATGTTGTGCAAGTGGACAACCTCTCTAAAGAAAAGTCTTGCGATGTTGCTTGCATCATCCACTTTGCGGAAGGGTATAAAGTGGGTCCTTTTAGAAAATATCTCCACTACCAAAGATGGAGTCTGCACCTCGTTGGGTACAAGGAAGGCCTAGGACAAAGTCCATACTAATGTCCAGCCAAGGTGCAGAAAGAGCAGGTAAAGGTGTATAGAGTCCATGGGGCCTTACCTTAAACTTAGCCAGAAGACAAGCTAAACAACTAGAATAATGCCTATTGACATCTCTTTTCATATGGGGCTAAAAGAATTTTTCTTTCAAAAGCATAAGGGTTTTATTCATTCCAAAATGCTCGATGAGCCCACCTTCGTGGCTCTCTTTTGTCAACAAATTTCTCATAAATCCTTAGGGTACACAAAGTCTATCATCTTTGAAAAGATATCTCTCACCAGTAAAGAACCCATCATGGGTTTTAGATGCAGATGCAGAGGTAGCATAAATGGAGCCAAAATCCTTATCAGACGGATACATGACCCTTATGTCATCAAATCCTAGAATTTTAGCACTCAAAGTGGTATAGATATTGTGCCTCCTAGACAGGGCATCAACTACCACATTATTTTTACCTTTCTTGTATTTGATGTGACATATGGAAAGGATTTAAGGAATTCAACCCATTTAGCATGCCTTTTGTTCAATTTACCTTGTCCCTTCAGATACTTAAGCGACTCATGGTCACTATGAATGACAAACTCCTTAAGAGCAAGATAATGCTCCTAAGTCTGAAGAGCCCTAATCAAAGCATAAAACTTTTTGTCATAGGTGGGGTAGTTGAGAGGGGCATCATTGAGTTTTTCACTTAAATAAGCAATTGGGTGCCCACTCTGCAACAACACAGCTCTCACACCTACACCAGAGGCATAACACTCAAGTTCAAAAGTTTTAGAAAAATCTGGTAATGCCAAGACTAATGCATGAGTAAGCTTATGCTTGATAAGAGAAAAGGCTTTTTCCTGTTTGTCACCCCAAAGGAAAGGAGTATTGATGCATTCTTGGAATGCTCTCCCTAGGATCTTGCTTCAAGAGGTTCAATGGTGCAAGAAGGTGTGGATGAATAGGAAGAAGATGAAGATGGAGGCTTCAGTCTTAGGTAGAGATAAACCTAGTTTGTAGAAGCTTGCCACAAGGGAAGGAACTCTTGATAAAAGCCATAGAAGCACTCTCAAGGTTAGAGAGAAGAAAACACTCACAAAAAGTCGCACAAGTCTAATTTATATAAAATGAACTAAGATCCTTACAAGAGTGGGTGAGTGGGGTTATTTATATGGAGAGGGGTGGTCTTGGACGTCCAAGACAAGGCCAAGGCACAAAAAGAGAAAGATCCAAACAAGTCCCTAGAATTTAGGATCTATGTTCCCTCTAGTTTGAATTTGAATTTTGGAGGGACGTGACATGGCACTTCTAAAATTCAAATTCAAATAAGAAGCAACAAGATCAACCATGTAGGAGAGAAAAGGTGATGTAGTGCCTCTTATAAGAGAACAAGGGGCCCCACATGTCTCCTACATGCTTCGTGTGTTGGTTAGAAGGGTTTTAGAAGCAATTAGGAGTGTGGAAATGAATAACCACATGTCCAACTCCTTCTAGGCCAAGCCCAACTAATTAACACACTCCTCTAAAGGGATTAAACACACCTCCTAGAGAAAATAAAACCTATAGGTCATAATACAAGGCCTAAAATTATGAAATTACACCTGCTCAACAAACTACTAAAAATACACAATTTATTTACATAGTTTTGAGACTATGACCCTAAAGTTTTGATGAAGCTCTTTCCTAGCCATGTCTTCTATCTTATCCTCCTAGCCAAGGTCCCTTGCTAGGGAGGAATGCACCAAGTATCCTTCTTCACCAACTCATTTATTGGTTAGAAAAATGTGGAGAAGTTAGGCACAAAGTGCCTATAAAAACTAGCTAGACCATGAAAGCTCTTGATCTCTGTCACATTTTTTGGGGTGGGCTATTCTTGGATGGCTTTAAGTTTTTTGGGATCCACATGAATCCATTGATAATTAACTACAAATCCTAAAAATACCACACTCTCAGCACAAAAAGTACATTTTTCAAGGTTCCCAAAGAGGTGGCTGGTCTTAAGTATGCAAAAAACTTGCCTAAGATGTCCTAAGTGATCTTCCAGGCTCCTATTAGACACTAATATGTCATCAAAGTAAACAACATAAAATTTTCCTAAACAACCCCTTAAGATATGATTCATTAGTCTCATGAAAGTGCTAAGGGCATTTGTCAGGCCAAAAGGCATGACTAAGCATTCATAAAGACCAAATTTGGTCTTAAAAGCGGTTTTCCATTCATCACCCTCTTTAATCCTTATTTGATGATAACCACTTCTAAGATCAATTTTGAAAAGATTGTTGCCCCATGCAATTCATCCAGCATGTCATCAAGCCTAGGGATTTGGTGTATGTATTTGATGGTGATCTTGTTGATTGCTCTACAATCCACACACATCCTCTATTGGCCATTATTCTTGGGCACCAACAAAACTGGTACAACATAAGGGTTGAGGCTCTTTTGAACCCAACTCTTCTCAAATAGATCTTGAACTTGAGACTCAATCTCTTTGATCTCCATAAGGTTGGTCCTATAGGCAGGCCTATTGGGTAGGCTAGCCTCAAGAACCAAATCAATCCGGTGTTCTATACCCCTAATAGGAGGAAGTCCTCTTGGAACTTCACTAGTGAATAATTCCTTTAAAAGCTCTTGAACCCTAACAAGAAGGTTCTCACTTTCAAGATCTATGGCAGTGCTAGAAACAGAAGTAGAAGGGGAAACAAAATGAGATGTCTCTTTATAAAGGAGAAGATAGAAAGGTTTATCATCAAGGGAGCCTCTTTTAAGTCCAATTTTGTTGCAAATAGGCTGACGTGATCTTTGATGATCACGTGCCCAAAGGATCCTTTCTAAGGTCACTTGGAAGAGAAATGGATTTATGGAGAGGAAATGAATGGGGTGAGGCGCCACAAATACTAGGTTTGATAAGCCAAAGGGGAGAGGCCACAAGGGAGGGGTCCCTTGATAACTCTTAGAAGCTCTCACAAAGGAGAAAAGGGGACACTCAAAGGTAAGAACCTCAACCAATATGGTCTCTAGGATTAAATTCAAGTGTAAAAAATACAAGTGAGGGAGGAACTCCTATTTATAGAGCTAGCTAACCTCTTGAACAAGATAACCTAAAAAAGAAGGGTTAGGATTAAAAGGAGAGATCTAAGGGAGGAGGATTGAGAAACAATTCCCTCATTAGATCATCAAACTTGGTGCCCAAGTTTCTCAAACCAAGGGCCAAGATTCCTTCTTATTAGCTTATGGGGTTTATGTAGGAAAAGAGGGTGTAGATATCAAGGCTACCCCTTATTTCCTTCATAAAGACCCAAAAAGCTAAATCCACCCTCTAAATTCCTAAGACACCTCCTAAAAATAAAAAATGGACTAAATACATGTCCCAAATTAAATTCTTAATGCTCCTCAAAATTAAAATAAAGGAAAATTAGATTTTATTAACTAAAGTCCCTAGCCTAATATCTTCACTCTCCATAGGAGGTGAAGTCTTCCTTTGTCTGCAAGGACTAGGTCTTCTTCAATCCTTCTAGCCATGGCCCTAGTGATAGGTCCTTGGCTAGGCATGGTCACATCATCTCTTCCCCCTTGAAGAGGATTTGACCTCAAATCCATGGGGTCTTCGTCATTTTCAGCACCTACAAATGGAGATAAATCAGAAACATTAAAACTGGTGCTTACCCCATAATCCTCAGGCAGATCTAAAACATAGGCATTATTACTGATCTGCTCAAGGATTTGGAAAGGTTCATCTCCTCTAGGGCTAAGTTTGGACTTCCTTTGAGAAGGAAATCTATCCTTTCTCAAGTGAAGCCATACCCAGTCGCCCTTTTCAAAGATGACCTCTTTCCTCCCCCTATTGGCGAAAGTAGCATCTCTCAAGGATTGGCGCTCTATGTTAGCTTTAACCCTCTCATGTAATTGTTTTACAAAAATGGCTTTTGCCTTTCCTTCTTTATGCACATCAACAGAAAGAGGAAGAGGTAAAAGATCTAGAGGAGTACGAGGATTAAAGCCATAGACCACCTCAAATGGAGAATGCTTGGTGGTTCTATGAACCACCCGGTTATAAGCAAATTCAATGTGGGGAAGGTACTCATCCCAAGACTTATGGTTGCCTTTAAGGAGAGCCCTTAGCATAGTGGATAAAGATCTATTCACCACTTCTATTTGCCCATCAGTTTGAGGGTGACAGGTAGTGGAAAAAAGAAGTTTAGTTCCCAGCTTAGCCCAAAGAGTTTTCCAAAAATGGCTAAGGAACTTCACATCCCTATCTAACACTATTGAAGAAGGTATACCATGCAATCGGACAACCTCTTTAAAGAAAAGTCTTGCGATGTTGCTCGCATCATCCACTTTGTGGCAGGGAATAAAATGGGCCATTTTTTAAAATCGGTCCACCACCACAAATATGGAGTCTGCACCTCGTTGGGTTCTTGGGAGCCCAATGATGAAATCCATGCTAATATCCTCCCAAGGTGCAGAAGGAGCAGGTAAAGGTGTGTATAGTCCATGAGGCATTGCTTTAGACTTTGCTTGCAAGCAAGCTATACATTTAGAGCAATGTCTATGGACATCTCTACGCATATGGGGCCAAAAGAATTTCTCTTATAAAAACATGAGGGTTTTTGAAATCCCAAAATGCCCCATGAGCCCACCTTCGTGGCTCTCTTTTGTAAGTAAGTTCCTAATTGATCCTTGGGGTATACAAAGCTTACTCCCTTTGTAAAGATACCCCTCACTGATGAAGTACCCATCATGGGCCTTTAATGCGAATGCAGATGCAGAGGTAGCAAATATGGGGCCAAAATCCTTGTCAGACGGATACATAGCCCGAATGTCATCAAATCCCAAGATTTTTGCACTCAAGGATGAATAAAGGGCATGACGCCTAGAAAGAGCATCAGCCACCACATTTTGTTTTCCTTTCTTGTACTTTATGACATAAGGGAAGGATTCAAGATATTCCACCCACGTTGTATGCCTTTTGTTCAATTTACCTTGACCCCTCAAATATTTTAGTGAATCATGGTCACTATTAATGACAAAATCCTTGGGAGCAAGGTAATGCTCCCAAGTTTGAAGGGCCCTAATTAGAGCATAAAACTCCTTATCATAGGTGGGGTAGTTGAGGGGGGCACCATTGAGTTTTTCACTGAAATAAGCAATGGGGTGCCCTCCTTGCAACAAGACAGCCCCCACACCTACACCAGAGGCATCACATTTAAGTTCAAATGTTTTAGAAAAGTCAGGTAATGCCAAGACTGGTGCATGGGTCAGTTTATGCTTAATTAGCTGGAAGGCTTTCTCTTGTTTCTCACCCCAAAGGAAAGGAACTTCCTTTTTCACCAAATCATTTATTGGTGCGAAGAGCATGGAGAAATTAGGCACAAAGCACCTATAAAATCCAGCAAGACCATGAAAGCTTTTGATCTCTGTCACACTCTTTGGGGTGGGTCATTCTTTAATAGCTTGTATCCTTTCGGGGTCAACATGGACCCCTTTTATGCTAACTACAAAACCTAGGAAAACTACACTATCTACACAAAAGGTGCATTTTTCTAAGTTACCAAAAAGATGATTACTCCTAAGAAGAGAAAAAACATGCCTTAGATGTCCTAAATGATCATCTAGGTTCCTAGAGTAAACTAAAATGTCATCAAAGTAAACTACACAAAATTTACCAAGGCAATCCCTCAGTACATGATTCATTAAGCGCATGACTGTGCTTGGGGCATTAGTTAGCCCAAAAGGCATAACCAATCACTCATAAAGACCAAATTTAGTCTTAAAAGCAGTTTTCCACTCATCACCCTCTTTGATCCTTATTTGGTGGTAACCACTTCTAAGATCTATTTTTGAAAATATTTTTGCCCCATGCAATTCATCCAACATGTCATCAAGACAGGGGATTGGGTGCCTATATTTGATGGTGATGTTATTGATTGCATAACAATCAACACACATCCTCTATTGGCCATTCTTCTTGGGCACCAACAAGACTGGCACAGCACAAGGGCTTAGGCTCTTTTGAACCCAACCCTTCTCCAACAGCTCATTCACTTGAGACTCAATCTCTTGGGTCTCCATGGGGTTGGTCCTATAGGCAGGTCTATTAGGTAGACTTGTGCCAGGCACCAAATCAATTTGATGTTCTATACCCCTAATGGGAGGAAGTCCTTTCGGAACCTCATTAGGGAATATGTCATCAAATTCTTTTAAAATATCTTGAACCCTTTGAGGAAGGTGCTCATGTGTATGGGCTGTGGCAGTGCTCTCAGCAGAAGAATGCAAAATGGGAGAAGGATTTGATGCTTCTTTGCAAAAGAGGAGATAAAAGGGCTTGTTAGTCAAAGGAGCTTCTTTTAAATCACGTTTAGTAGCAAATAGGCTCCTTTTACTAATATTCCCTTTCGAAGGGGCATCACCTTTCGACTCTCTCTCTTTACCCTTTTCAAGCTTTAAGGGTAAAACTTGTTGTGTTTTTTTTTGTTTTTGTTTTTCCTCAACTCTTTTCTTTTTCATCGCAAATGGATCCTCAGCCACTTGAGAAGGTGACAAAGGATACAATTTGAAGCGCTTTTCATTATGGGTGAGAATTATTTGGTTGGAGTGACCATGGTGAATAGCTTTTTTGTCAAATTGCCATGGTCTCCCCAACAGGATATGACCAGCCCCCATAGGAACTATGTCACAAAGAATCTCATCATTATAAGATCCTATGGAAATTGGAACCATAACTTGTTCATTGACTACCATCTCCCCTTGCTCATTGAGTCATTGCAATTTGTAAGGTTTGGGATGGGGCATGGTAGTCAAGGCTAGTTTTTCAACCAACCTAGAGCTACAACAGTTACAACAGAAGCCACTATCAACAAGGAGAGAACATACTCTGTCATTTACTTTACATCTTGTATGGAAGATGTTCTCTCTTTGTGACTGGCCAAGCTCTAGAGGTTGGCTTCCAAGAAGCCTTTGAACCATAAGGAGGTCCCCCTCATAAGGAAAAACTTCCTCACACTCTTGTTTAAAAGTATGTCCCCCTTCTTCCTCACTCTCACTAGAGGAGGAAGATGAGCTATTCTCACTACAAATGTCTTGTCCCCTCATGATCATGGTTTTCTAGTTATGGCATTGAGAGGCAATGTGGCCTCTCCCAAGATATTTGAAGCATTTGATACTACTTTGCCTTTCAGTAGGCTTAGTAGTAGGGGGTTTTCTCTCTACATGAGATGCTTTTGTATCTTGAAAATGCTTGGGTTCCTCTTTAGGAAAACCCTTTAAAGAGTTTCCCTTAAGTTGGTCTCTCTTTGAGTAAGAGGGAGAATCTTTTTTAAAACTTTTTCTCTTGAGTTGATTCTCAGCTCTTACACAAAGTTCTACCAACTCATCAAGGTTTGAGTATGAAAGAAGCTCTACCTTATCTCTAATGTCAAAGCTTAATCCACACAAAAACCTAGCAAGGGTGGCATTGAGTTCCTCAATGATATTGGCCCTTAGTATGAGAAGCTCCATCTTTTGTCTATACTCCTCAATACTTAGGTTATGTTGCCTAAGTCTTTGGAGCCTATCCAAAAGATCCATCTCATAATATGAAGGAATGTGCCTTCTTCACAAACAAGTTTTTAAATCATTCCAGTAGCGAATGTCAGACATTTGTTTACAGGCCCTATCCTTGACTAACCCATCCCACCAATGCAAAGCAGAACCTTGAAAACTAAAGGAGGCCAAAGGTACTTTCCTTTCTTCCCTAATTTCATAGCATCGAAAGAGTTGTTCCACTTTGACTTCCCAATCTAGGTAAGTCTCAACATCTTCCCTACCATGAAAATGGGGTAGGTCTACCTTTGGTTCCCTAGCATGATTTATGTTCTCTTGAGGAGAATGATGATTGTATGATGAATGAGAGTGATGCTTATGTTGATTTCTATAGTATTCTTCTTCACTAGAGCTAAAATGCCTAGATGGGGATCTTATGAGAATTCCTTTATTTTTTCTATCACTCTCCCTCCCATCTCTCCTCTTACTCTCTTCTCCTCTCCTTCTCTCTTCTTCCTCTTTTTCTCTTTTTCTTTCTAGTTCTTTCCTTCTTCTCCTTTCTTCATCCTCTCTTCTCTCTCTTTGCCTTCTCTCTTCTCACTCTTTTTTCTCTTTTCTCATTTCCAACATCTCTTTTTTTAACTCTTCTTTCTCTTTTTGTTTTTCCTTTTCTTTTATTCTTTTTTTCTCTCTTTTTCTTCTCTCCTTTCTTGTTCTTTAGCCATCCATTCCATAAATTCTAATTTAAGGTTTTCAAGAGTGTCTCCCTTAGAAGGTTTTCTTTGGTTGACACTCTTACTTGATGAACAACTATGTGCATTAGAATGTGTGTGGGAAGTCATGGTGCTTGGATGCTAAAAACTAAAGGGTAGGCCAAAAACTTTTTCTTTTCAAGCAACACTCCTCTCTTTTTTTTTTGTTTTCTCACCTAAGGTGGCTTGATGAGTCTTTGGAACTCTTAGCCTCTACACGTTTTTTCAAAATAACATAAAATAAAATAAAAGTGCAAGAATGTAAAAGAGAAAGGGCTCTAATCGTGCTCCTAAGGTGTTGAAGGAAGTGTACCACTTCTCCCTTCTTCACCTAATTAACGAGGAACTACGCTAAAATTAACCAAAATTATTACAAACCAAGGGAGGGCCTTAAGGGCACTCAAACTCCCAATCTAAAATTAAGTATACACAATACAAAGAATAAAAAAAATAAAACAAAGTCTTCACTCCAAGCTTTTTTGGTGTTTGTCTACTTTTGATCAAGCCCCTTTATGTTGTATCAACCCACCCCAAGAATGCTACCCTTGTTTCCTCTTGTTTGAACTTGCCAAAATTTTATATATGGAACCTTTCCCAACCTTTCCTTACCAAGGCCGAATACAACACAAGACAACAAACAAAGGTGAATAACAAAACAAGGTTCACAAATCCAAGTGGATATATTAAATAATGACAAACTCAAAGAAGTAAAGAAGACAAGCAAGAAAACATAAGGCTCACAAAGGAAGGTAGCACACAAATAACTTTCCTAGATTAGCTCTAAGAGTAGAGATGAAAAAAGACTCAAACAAAAAAAAATGAAACCAATAGTTGCACACTTAATAAAATTTAAGTGACCAAAAACTAAAAGCTTACTCAAGTAATTTTTTTTTTAATCACAATTGGTTCCTCATATCAAATGTTTCTACTATTAGGTACACAACTTCAAATTTGTCTTTCTTTTGAGTTCTTTATCTTCTTTTTTTTTTAACTTGAACTTTTTCTATTTTTTTTAACTTTTTCTAATCATTTTGCTGCACCCAATAGCTTGTTGAATTGAAATTTTAATGAGGATGCTTGAAATAATAACACTTGAGTGAATAAGCACAAAGTAAGGTCACACAATTTTCAAGCAATGCATGCAACTAAAGGCAAAACAACTTAGTAGTTCCCAATACCACTGAACTAATGGTGCTTAAGGAATGATTTAGGGCTGATTTTGAAGTAAATTGATTGCTCAAATTACTAACACAATTCACCCAAGCTAAAATTCCATAAAGAGGCACCAATAGTGAAGGTAAACCAAGTGGAAAGCTACTAATAATTCAACATAAAACAAGAAACATATAAAGATTGAATTGAGCAAATATTTAAGAAAAACAAAGAGATTAATATGCTTGAACTAAAAGCATAAAAGACTTAAGATACTCAACAAGAGGTTCACCTCTTAGGAGCTCAATTCAAAATATTTTTGAAGGCTTTTTTGTAAAAATTTTAAGAGGCTAAAACCTATGGAATTTAAATGAGACAAAATAGGAAACTAACATGACTAGTATTTGACAAAACACAAGATTAAGAAAAAATAACACACCTAAAAATAGAGCAAAAATTTCAGCAAGAGACTCAAAACAAAAGGCACAACAAAGTGGCCAAAGTTGATCACCACAATGGTGTGGAAAAATCCTCAACCATGTGGGTTTAATGGTCACAACTTCTTAGGCACACTTTAACATAAAAAAACCAAGGGAAAATTAAGTAACTTGTACACGAAAATAAGATGCAAAGAAAGGGGCAAATAAAATCGCATCAAATTAAATGGAACATAGACGCGTAGATAGAAAACAAAAGCGCATATAATAGCAAGAATAAAAAGCTATACTACTAGACAATAAAGGAAATAGAGATGACAAAAAATGAAGGACTTTAAAATAAAGAGATCAAAGAGATAAATAACAAAGCAAAAAAAAATTGAGAAAGAACGTGACCTTTAGAAAGTGGCTCTAATACCACTTGACGTGATCTTTGATGATCACGTGCCCAAAGGATACTTTCTAAGGTCACTTGGAAGACAAATGGATTTATGGAGAGGAAAGGAATGGGATGAGGCGCCACAAATACTAGGTTTGATAAGCCAAAGGGGAGAGGCCACAAGGGAGGGTTCCCTTGATAACTCTTAGAAGCTCTCACAAAGGAGAAAGGGGGACACTCAAAGGTAAGAACCTCGACCAATATGGTCTCTAGGATTAAATTCAAGTGTACAAAATACAAGTGAGGGAGGAGCTCCTATTTATAGAGCTAGCTAACCTCTTGAACAAGATAACCTAAAAAAGAAGGGCTAGGATTAAAAGGAGAGATCTAATGGAGGAGGATTGAGAAACAATTCCCTCCTTAGGTCATCAAACTTGGTGCCCAAGTTTCTCAAACCAAGGGCCAAGATTTCTTCTTATTAGCTTAGGGGGTTTATGTAGGAAAAGAGGGTGTAGATATCAAGGCTACCCCTTATTTCCTTCATAAAGACCCAAAAAGCTAAATCCACCCTCTAAATTACTAAGACACCTCTTAAAAATAAAAAATGGACTAAATACATGTCCCAAATTAAATTCTTAATGCTCCTCAAAATTAAAATAAAGGAAAATTAGATTTTATTAACTAAAGTCCCTAGCCTAATATCTTCACTCTCCATAGGAGGTGAAGTCTTCCTTTGTCTGCAAGGGCTAGGCATAGTCATATCATAGGCTTTCTTTACTCTAAACCTTCTTAGAAGGGGAATCACTTTCCAACTCTTTCTCCTTACCCCTTTCAAGCTTTATGGGTGAAGCTTTTTCTTTTAACTTTTTTTTTACATTCTTCCTCTCTCTTGTTCTTCATGAATAGTTGATACTCAACCACCTGAGCAAGTGAGAGAGGATACAACCTTATGCATTTATCCATACAAGTGAGGATGATGTGATTAGAATGACCATGATGGATGGCTTTTTTATCATACTGCCATGGTTTTCCTAGTAAGATGAGACCAGCTTCCATGGGGACTATGTCACATAAGATCTCATTGACGTAAGTCCCAATGGAAATTGGCACTATTACTTGTTCATTGACTACAATTTCCCCTTGTTCATTGATCCACTGAAGCTTATAAGGCTTTGGATGGGGAATTGGAGTCAAGGCTAGCTTTTCAACCAACCTAGAGTTGCAACAATTACAACAGGACCCATTATCTACAATGAGAGAACATACTATATCATTAACCTTGCACCTTGTGTGAAATACATTCTCTCTTTGAGCTTGGGTAAGTTCTAAAGGTTGGCTTCCAAGAAGCCTTCTAATCATCAGGAGGTCTCCCTCATATGCATAAGCATCTTCACAATCTAAATATGATGCATGATCCCCTTCTTCCTCACTCTCACTAGAGGAGGAAGGTGAGCTATTCTTACTACTATAAATGTCTTGCCCCCTCATGATCATGGTTTTCTTGTTAGGGCATTGAGAGTGAATGTGACCTCTCCCAAGACATTTAAAGCATTTTATACTACTTTGTTTCTCATGGAAGTTAGTAGTAGGAAGTTTTTTATCTATATGGGATGCTTTATGATCTTTGACATGCTTAGGTGGATCCTTCTTAGGGAAACTCTTGGAAGAATTTCCCTTGAATTGGTCTTTCCTTGTATAAGGTTGAGAATCTCTTTTAATTCCTTTTCTTTTGACTTGATTCTCATTCTAAAGGCAGGCATCATTGAGAACTTCCATATTTTGTCTATACTCCTCTATGCTTAGGTTTTATTGCCTAAGCCTTTGGAGTCTATCCAAAAGGTCTCTCTCATAGTAAGAGGGTATATGCCTTCTCCTTAAAGCACTTTTTAAGTCATTCCAATATTTTATGGAAGGCATATGAGTTCAGACTCTTTCATTTGTTAACCTAACCCACCAATGCATGGCATGCCCTTGGAAACTTAGGGTTGCCAATGAAACTTTCTTTTCTTCTTTTATTTCATGACAATGAAATAGTTGTTCTACCTTGATTGGAAAATCAAGGTAAGCTTCCACATATTCTCTTCCATGAAGTGGAGGAAGATCAATTCTTGGCTCCCTTGTTGTAGCCATATGTTCATTCTCATGAGAATGAGAGTAGCCTTTCCTTCTAGGTTTTTCCTCATAGTACTTTCTCTAACTCTCACTAAATCTACTAGAAGGAGAGCCATATTATATATTCTTTTATTTTCTCTCCCATTCTCTTTGTCTTCTCTCTTGCTCCTCTCTTCTTTTCTTTTATTCCTCTCTTCTTCTTTCTTCTTCCTCTCTTTTTTCTCTCCTATCTCTTTCTTCTTTTTCTCTTTTCTCTAATTCTTTTTCCCTCTTTTCCTCTTTTTTTTATTTTCTTCTCCTCTCTTATTTTTCCTTACACCTCATCCTCTCCTCAATCATCCACTCACGAAAATCCATAGTGAGGTGCTCAAGAGAGTTAAACTTAGAAAAATGTCTTTGGTTAACACTCTTGTTGCTAGAGATACTAGCATGTGACTGATTAGATATTATGCTTGGATTCTAAGTTCAAGAGGTAGGCCAACAAGATAAGAAAATACTCTTCTCTTTTTTGGTTTTCTCCCTAAGTAGGAAAAGTGAGTCTTTGGAACTCAAGCCTTGAACTACACAGTTTTTGCAAAGGAAATAAAAGCAAGAAAAGTAAAAGTGTAGGGTCTCTAAAACGTGCTCCTAAAAGGCAATGAAGGTGGTGAACCACTTCCTCCTTCACACCTTAATTACAAGAGACTAAATGAAATAATAAGCTATTACACACAAATGGAGTGACCACTAGGGTATCAACACTCCTAAGATGAATACAAAGAAATGAAAGCAAAATTAAAGGCAAAATTCTTCAAGTCTTCCTCCTAGATCCCACAAATGTCTACTCTCAAGGCCTTGCTTTCTCCCTTGCTCAAGTCTTCTAGGCTTTGTCAACACCTCTTAGAATGCTACCCTTGTAGTTTGCTCTTTTGAAAGCTTCTCTAAGCAAGAGTAACACCACACCAAAGCAAAAACAAGAATGCAAGAGTACAAGCAAAAGGCAATAAAAGTACAAAGAAGCAATAGGAGACTTTCCAAATAGAAGATGATATGAGACAAACTTGAAATATTATAGAATTTAAGACAAACTAAAATTAAGGATGAGAAAGAAGTAGGCATACAAATAGAAATCCTAGAATGGTTCTAAAGTAGAATAAGGACTAAAAGAGAAAATGACTCAAAATGTTTTAAAAAATTGAAAAAAATTTAGCACTTATGGCCGAATAGTGTAGGGATAATGGCAAGCACAATTAGACCATTTCTAGACTCCTTTTTGCAATTTTAATTGACTTACAATTAGGTACACCTATTTTCTTTTAACTTTTAGTATTTTTCTTTATAATTTTGCTTTTTTTCTATTTTGTTTAAATACTTTGTTTTATTTTTTTTCTCCTAGATGTACCTAAGTACTTGTTAGATTGCAAATTTTATGGAAAAGTTAAAGGTCTTAAATGCTTGGCCAAAATCCTAGGCTAAGGCACATAAAATTTGAACTTAAAAAAATGCAATTAGTGAAAACACAAGTAACTCTAGTGTACTAATTTTAGAAGTGAATTAGGTAGTGTTTAATGAGTCCTTGGTTAGTGTATTTTGACACTTGCTTTTTTACATGAGAAGAGCCAAATGCCACACCAATTTGCTCTTGCACTCCTCAACAATTTCACTTCACAATAAGGCCCGAACACAAGAGCTACTAAATTGAATTATCAAAACAAAACATTATTGAAATTGAGCAAAATTTTTTGAGATTTTATTTTATAAGAACATGATTAGGCTATAAGCATGGTAGACTTCTTTGGAAGACTTACACAAGATGTAAGAACCTCTTAGATCCTCAATTTCAAAGAAGGTTCACACACTTAAAAAAATTTAGAAACAAAAAATAAAAGAAGTGAAACCTAGAGAAATTGATATGACATATAATGACTAAACATAACTCTATTAAGACAAAACTTAAGAGCATAAAATTTTAAAATAAATTACTAACATAGAAAACAACAATAGCACACAAATTGAACCAAAGAAGTGTAGGATTTTGAAACCAAAGCATTCGCCATAGCCTTGTGGATTTTAGGTAAAATGCTTCTTAGGCAACTCAAAACCACACAAATGAACACAAACTCAAAGCTAAAGTTGAATGAATGAATCCTAAACAGAAAAAATCATTCAATGAATTGAACTAAATGATTGAATAAAAAATTTAAAAGTAA
This sequence comes from Psophocarpus tetragonolobus, assembly GCA_037954015.1. NCBI lineage: Eukaryota > Viridiplantae > Streptophyta > Magnoliopsida > Fabales > Fabaceae > Psophocarpus > Psophocarpus tetragonolobus. The sequence goes on along the minus strand of CM075688.1, from coordinate 38,338,246 downwards.
ACATCACAAGAAATGTGCTAGAATTAAAAAAAAATAACCACAAGATAAACATTCAAGACATGCTAGAATTAATAAACAACAAGGAAGTAGAAAAATGAAAATAGAGTAGAGATGAAGAGAAGGAACTCAAAAAAATAAAAAAGCAAAGGAATAAGGTGAACCTCTAGAAGGAGGCTTTAGATACCAATTGATGCATTATTGAAGATACTTATCCCAAGATCACATTCTAGCTTGGTTTCTTTGAAGAAGTAAATGATGGAAGGGGAAGAAGAGGTGGTGGTGGTTCCACTCATGGTGAGATAAGTCATGGAAGAAGCTTGCCACAAGGAAAGGAGCCCTTGATAAAAGCCATAGAAGCTCTCAAGTGTAAAATATATAATGAGGGGAAGGTGTTTATTTATAAGCAAAAAATGGGCTTAAGAGGGGTAGGAGATGAACGTCCACCATTAGGGGGGATTAAGAGGGATTAATCAAGTGTTAATTGAGCTAGAGCCAATTAGCACTTGATTAATTTCTAGGAAGATCCAAACATGCTCCTAATTTTAAACGAAGTATATTGGAATCTCCCTGGATGTTTCTCTTTAGAAAAAGAATAGTTTTGAAGTTGTACTTGATATGGATTCCATCTTAAATAAGTCTTCTAATTTCATCTCTTTGATTCATGGGATATTCATAAACTTGAGGATGTTTTCCTGGGTCACATTCCAAAGAATTAATATAAAATTCATCAAGTATAATTCTTTGAATCTTGGAAAAGGGTTCCTCCAATTGAATGATTTGATCATCAATAGCATGCCTCAAAATAGGTGGAGATGTTGAATTTGTGTTGTTTTCATCTCCATTCAGCCACTTCCTTTTATCATTTTTAAAAAATGAATCTATTCTTTTATGCTTCATCAATATGCCTATCAAAAAATTGAAATAAAGTTTAAGGCTAAAAAATGAATTAAAAAAAATTTAACTAAACTTTGAAATCAAATTAAATATTTTTTTTAATTATAGAATAATAAAAACAAATAAAAGATAGCACATTTTTCACACATGAAATCTTCAATTATGCAATTCTTCAAATATATCTAGGTGTCTAGTAAATAAAGCATAATGAACACAAATATTAAAAGTTTAAAAGAGGAGCATAGAGCCATTAAATCTAGGTGTCACAACTATTATAAACAAAACCATTAAATCTGCCACATGGAACTTAGACAAAGGTAAATCATAACATTGGCAAGTTTGATTATTTTTACAGGCTTCTTACAAGTATCACAACTATGAGCAATTGAGCATAGTCACTTTCAGCATAATTTTTTATTCAGCACATAGGGTCAAACTTTATTTAGCAATTAGCATCCTTTTTTATGGACTTGACCGTCAAAGTTCAAAAAGAGCATTTTGGGAAAAGGTTCAATAATCAACCGGAACTGAGAAATTAAAATAGAAAACACACTGCACAAGGCCTAACGCGGTAATGTTATTCAACTTCTCTCTCTCTTTTTCTTTTTAACACATTGAAATCATTGATAAAATTATGAACAGGGCACAAACTAACAAACACCTCACGAGTGACAAGACAAACAAACATACAAATAAGTATTTAAAAAAAAAAAAGAAGTTCAACAAAAGAATTAAAACTTAAAAGCATAAAGTGAAAAGTCCAAACCTTGAAAAGATAAACCGCACAACCGTGCAGAGTGCACTAAAAAGTTGTAATGTAGAATTGCAAATAAACACTAACTCCTTAATTTTATTTTTATTTTTTATTATATTTAATTTAAAGTTTTAATATTTATTCAACAAATAATTGGATTGTGGGTCTAATATTTAATTTGGGCCAACATGATGTAACCTCAAAAATGCTATAAGCAAACTTGAGATCACTATCCCTTCATCTTGCTCCAATGAGTCTACAAGGTGAAAATGGAGGTGGAAGACAAGAGAATGATGGTGGTAAGCGCCACTTCTAGGAGAAGATTAGCCATTAAAGAGGAAGCTTGTCACAAGGGAAGAAACCCTTGATAAAAGCCATAGAAGAACTCTTACAATTTTGGAGAGAATATGAACACTCAAGATAAAAGCTCTCAATTCAGAGAAAATATTTTTATTCATCAAAGTGTTAAAATGACACAAGTGGTGGTGCCCTCAATTTATAGAAGAGAAATCCTAATCTATGGGATTTCTAAGTTAACGTCCAACTCCTAGAGGAATAGGGGAAGATTAGCTAAATTAACTTAGTGTTAGTTTGGTAAGAGCTAATTAAAACTTGGTTAATTTAACTAGATCTAAATAAGGCCATAATATGTACGATCTATGTTCCCTCTATAATTCAAATTTGAATTTGAGAGTGTCATGTAGAATTCCTCCAATTCCAATTTGAATTCAAATATGTCATGTAGGAGAGAAAAAGGGAAATGGTGTCATTCAATGGGAACAAGGGGGGCCCATTTATCTTTCATGATCCATGTGTGCTAGAAAAGTGTGGGAAACATTCTAGGGGGTGTGGACAACAAAAAACCACACATCCAAACTCCCCCAAAAGGCCCACCCCTCATGCTCAAACTCTACATAAAATGTTAGTGACACCTCCTTCCTAAAATAAGGCAAATAGGCCAAAATACAAGGCCTAAAATAAAACTAACTACACCACCTAATTTACTAAGACATAAAGGCACAATTTTAAGCTAGTTTATCAAATTATTTACAAAATTATAAACTATGGCCTAGATTAGGCTTATTCATGCTCCATCCAAGCCATGTCTCTCCTTTATTCTTCCTAGCTTAATGCCTTGCTAGGCCGGATTGCATCATAACACAAATAACTTTTACAAATTTTACCTATATTTTTTACTTTCCACAATCTCACTAAAACTTAAAAGAACTATTAAATTTAATTACCCTAACATTATTGGGAGGATGGGAAAATTTATAGATATTAAAGTAAAGTAAAAAAAAAATTGGGGGGCTAGCTGGTCAGGGTTTTTCCCCTCTACTCTTACTATCCTCTACCACTACTCTCAACACTTTTGGGTGAGAAAACTAAAGATATTGAGGAATGAAAGGCTTAATTACCCTCCCCCTCCTTCAATTAAAAAATGAGTTCACATGCATCTAGCAATAGAAGTGTCAATCAAGAAAGGTCTCCTAAATTAGAGGCCATGAACCAACTGGTGAGTGAGTTTAGGGAATGAAGGGTTGAAGAGTGAAAATAAAAAAGCTAGAGAGAAAAGAAAGAGAAGCTAGAGAGGATAAAATAGAAAATGAAAAGAAAAAAGAGAAATATTAAGAGAAGAAAAAGAGAGAGAAAAAAGAAAAGAAAGCAAAAGAGAAGAGGCAAAAGAGAATGGAGAGAGAGATTAGAGATGGACGAGTGTGAAAGAGAAAGAAAAGAGAGGAGAAAAGAAAGAAAGAGACAGGGAGCGGAAAGAGAAAAGAGAAAGAGAGAAAAGACAAGAAAGAATAGAGAGAGAAGAAAGAGATGATAGAAAAAGAGAAGAAAAAGAAAGAAAAGAGATAGGAGAGGCTATAGGTCTAGTTCCTATAGGATGAGTGCTACGAGTGAAAATGAAACCTATGAGAAAAGGGAACATAAAAATCATAAAGAGAAAAAAATAGTCCTCCCACCTTTCCATAGAAAAGATGATATGAAAGCCTACCTTGGTTAGGAAATGAAGAACAACTCTTCACTTGCGTCAATGTGAGTGAAGAAAGAAAAGTCTCCTTGGCAACCCTTAGCTTCGAAGGGTATGCCATGTATTAGGGGACTTCCCTTATTAATGGGAGGCGTCGCCATCATAACCTTCCAATTTCTTGTTGGAATGATCTTAAGGGGGCTATGAGGCGAAGACACATCCCCTCCTATTATGAAAGAAAGCTCCTAGATAAAATTCAAATATTAAGGCAATACAACTCAATTATTAAGGAGTATAGGCAAAATATGATGTTTTCATTATTAGAGTGGGCATTAATGAAGAGCCAAGGGCCACCATTACTAGGTTCCTTAGTGTTTTGACCATGGAAATAAGAGATAAAGTTAAGCTCTTACTATATTAGGACCTAGATGACTTGGTCCAACTTTGTATCAAGGTTGAAAATCAATTGAAGAGAAAAAATACTTCCAAAATAGAATATCCATCTTATTCTTATGCAAAGAGGGATAAAGTCAAGGGAAGTTCTTTAAAGAGTTCCCTAAAGAGGAGCCACCCAAAAGCATGCATAAAGAGCATAAACCATTGCATCCTAGAAAAACCACCTACTAGTTCTACCTATAAGACTTGTAGCCTTAAATGCTTTAAGTGTCTTGGGAGAGGTCGCATTGTCTCTTTATGACCTAACAAGAAAACCATGATCATGAGGAGACAATATGCTTATAGTAGTGAGGACATCTCACCTTCCTCCTTTAGTGAGAGTGTGGAAGAAAGGGATCATGAGCATGAGCATTGCATGGAAGAGCTCTATCCTTGTGATGGTGACCTTTTAATGGTTCAGAGGCTTCTTGGAAGCCAACCTTTTGAGCTAGACCAATCCCAAAGGGAGAAGATCTTTCATATAATATGTAAAGTTTTTGACAAAACATGTTCTCTCATTTTGGATTATGGTTCTTGTTGTAATTGTTGTAGCTCAATGTTGGTTGAAAATCTTGCCTTGGCACCAATTCCCCATCCAAAACCTTACAAACTTCAATAGCTTAATGAAAAATGGGAAATGGTGGTGAACCAATAAATAAAAGTGTCTTTCTCATTTGGAAGTTATAAAGATGAAATAATTTGTTATATAGTTCCAATAGAGGTTGGCCATATCTTGTTAAGGAGACCGTAACAATTTGATAAGAAAGTCATTCATCATGGTCACTCTAATGAGATAATCTTTACCCACAAGGATAAGAATATTAAGTTGCATCCTCTTACACCCTCACTAGTGGTGAAGGATCAACTTATCATGAAGTATAGGAAGGATGAGGGAAAAAAAGTAAAAAAAAAAAATCTCACCGCTAAAGCTTGAAAGAGGTAAGGAGGAAAAGTTAGAAGGTAGTGCCCCTTCCAAGAAAGTTGTCAAAAAAGAAATCCACTTTGAAACAAAAGAAGATATAAAAAATGGTTTCTTACTTGACAAGCCTTTCTATCTCCATCTTTACAAAGAGACACCATCTTACACTGCAACAATCTTAAGGTTGAGTCTCTTCCCCAAGGGGTTCAAACTCTTTGGAAATAATTTGGTGATTTTTTTCCCAAAGAGATCTCTAAGGGGTTATCTCCTCTAAGAGGAATTAAACATCAAATAGATCTTGTTCCTAATGCTAGCCTACCCAATAGGCCTGCATATAGGATAAGCCCCACTGAGACTAAGGAAATTGAGTCTCAAGTTTGAGATTTTTTGGAGAAAGGTTGTTCTCAAAAGAGCCACAACCCTTGTGTTGTGCTAGTCTTGTTGGTGACTAAGAAGGATAGCAAAAGGAGGATGTGTATAGATTGCCATGTCATCAACACCACCATTAAGTATAGGCACCCAATCTTAGGCTTGATGTTATGCTAGATGAATTACATGGTGCAAAAATCTTTTAACAAATTGATCTTAGAAGTGGATACATCATATAAGAATTAAAAAGGGATGATGAATGGAAAACTGGTTTTAAGATCAAATTTGGGCTTTATGAATGGTTGGTGATGCCTTTTAGGCTCACAAATGCTCCTAGTACTTTCATGTGCCTTATGAATCATGTTCTTAGAGATTATTTTGGAAGGTTTGTTGTTGTTTACTTTTATGACATTTTAGTTTTTAGTTGGTGCCTAGATGATCATATAGGATATCTTGGGCAAGTCTTTTTATTTCTCAGGTCAAACAACCTTTTTGCAAACATAGAAAAATTCACCTTTTGTGTTCAAGTGTAATTTTCTTAGATTTTTTAGTTGGTGCGCAAGCGGTTCATATGGACCTTGAGAAAATCAAATTCATCCAAGAATGGCCCACCCCAACAAGTGTGACTGAGATCAATAACTTTCATGGTCTCGGGAGTTTTTATAGGTACTTTGTGCCTTATTTCTCCACACTTGCTTCACCACTCAATGAGTTGGTAAAGAAGGATTTTCCCTTTCTTTAGGATGAAAAGCAAGAAAAAACCTTTCAGCTTCTCAAGGATAAACCCACGCATGCACCTATTCTAGCTCTACCTGATTTTTCAAAAACTTTTGAGTTAGAATGTGATGCATCAGGGATAGGCGTGTGAGCTACTTTGTTGTAAGGAGGGCACCAGTTTCTTATTTCAGTGAAAAAATTCATGGTGTCCAACTCAATTACCTCACGTATGATAAAGAGTTTTATGTCTTGATTTGAGCCCTCAAAACTTGGGAGCATTACCTTATTGCCAAGGAGTTTGTCATTTATAGTGACCATCACTATTTGAAAGGGCAAGGAAATTTGAAAAAAAAGGCATGCAAAATGGGTTGAATTTCTTGAGATTTTCCCATATGTCATCAAATACAAGAATGGGAAAAAATATGGTGGTTGATGCTTTGTCTAGAAGACACACTCTTTTTGCCACTCTAAGTGCTCAAATTTTGGGATTTGATGACCTTAGGGAAATGTATCCCTCTAACGAAGATTTTGGAACCATTTTTGTTGCCTCATCTTTCAAAGCCAAAGATGGCTACTTTTTTAGTGAGGAGTATTTATTTAAAGATGGAAAACTTTGCATATCTTAAGGATCCATTAGAAAATTGCTGACAAAAGAGTGCCATAAAAGTGGGCTCATGGGGTATTTTGGATTTAGTAAAACCTTCTTGATTTTGAAAGAAAAATTCTTTTGGCCCCATGTGAAAAGAGATGTCCAAAGTCTAAACTGATACCTCATGGACTCTACACACCTTTGTCCTTAAGCTCCCAAGAACCCAATAAGGTGTAGACTCCATCTTTGTGGTAGTGGACCATTTTAGTAAAATGGAACATTTCATTCCTTGCCACAAGGTGGGTGATGCAAGCCACATCACAAGGCTTTTCTTTAGAGAGGTTGTCTACTTGTGTGGGATACCTTCAACTATTGTGAGACACTAAGTTCCTTGGCCATTTTTGGAAAACTTTATGGGCAAGGCTAGGAACTAAGCTACTCTTTTCTACCATATGTCATCCTTATACTGATGGGTAAACTGAGGTGGTGAATAGATCTCTACCCATTATGTTGAGAGCAATCTTGAAAGGCAACCATAAGTCTTGGGATGAGTACATTCCCCATATTGAGTTTGCATATAATAGGTGGTTCATAGTACCACTAAGCATTCCCCTTTTAAGGTTATTTATGGGTTTAATCCTCTTACTCCTTTGGGCTTATTGTGTCTCCCTACTTCCCTGTCCTTCCATAAAGATAGGGAATCAAGTGCGAGGTTTGTGAAAAAGTTACATGAGAAGGTTAAAACCAACATGGGGAACCAATCAAAAAGTTTTGCATCTTCATCAAATAAGGGAAGGAAGGAAATGATCTTCAATGAAAAGAATTGAGTTTGGATTCATCTTAGAAAGGATTGATTTCCTTCTAAGAGAAAGTCAAAACTTAGCCCTAGAGGAGATTGTCTCTTCCAAGTCCTAAAGAGGGTGAACAACAATGCATATAAATTAGACCTCCCAAAAGACTATGGAGTCAGCACCACATTTAATGTATGTGACTTATCCTTTTTTGCAAGTGTTGATGTGGAAGAGGATGAAGCTTTAGATTTGAGGTTAAATCCTTCCTAAGGGGGAGAAGATGGTACAATCTTTCCTATCAAGGGTCCTATCACTAAGGTCATGGCTAGGAGGATAGAGAAAGACATGTCTAGGATGGAGTATGCTAGACCTCAACTCCTACTTGAAGTGAAAACCATAGGCCATAGTCTTTGACTTATTCCTTATAAATATTTTTTAGTATTTTTGTATTTCTTCAGCCATGTATTTTTTTTTTTTTGGCCTCCTTCTTAGTTTAGGAGCATGATGGTGCCATTAGTTAGTTTATGGAGTGTGTTTAGGGGGGTTTTAAGCCTTGGCTTTGTGGATTACCTTCTACACCTCTTGGCTTAGTTTTGCATCCCTCCTTTGCACTCACAAAGCATGACCAACATGTGGACCTCTTATGTTCCCTCTAGTAGCGCTAGTAGGAGAGAGAAAGAGACAAATCATATGTTAATCCCCTTGTTTAGTGAATGTTTAGATCTAAGTGAGTTTTAGCCTTAATTAATTAGCTTAATCAAGCTAATTAAGAAAGACCCACTCTCCTTGGATCCACACGACCATTCTCACTTTTTCTCCTACAAATAGAACTCCTACCTCATTGTATTTGGACACTTGAATGAATTGATGTTAGACTCCTTTTGAGAGCATTCTTCTTAGTAAAGTGTCTTGAATTTTCTCCCTAGAGAAGATTCTTCCTTGAGGCTTTTTATCAACGGTACTGTCCCTTGTAGCAAGTTTCATAGTAATTTGACTTATCTTCCTTGAGAAGTGGTGTCAACTACCTCTATCCTCCTTGCTTCCATCAACCATCTTCTTAGTGCTTGGAACTTCATGAAGAATATAAAAGAGAGAGCTTTCAAGGATGCATCAATCCTTGTTCCATCCCCAACTTAACAAATCGGGCATTTCCCGTACCTTACTCGTGCCCAATCAAATTGGAAATTCCCCATCAACTTCAGGGTGGGTTAGGAGATTCCCCATCAACCCTGAGAAGTGGGTTCAAATACATTTTGAGAGAGAAAACCACAAGTACTACAATTTGTTAGTGTGTTTACAAATTTTGATTGCACAATTACTAAAAATAACAAATATTAATTTCTATCAACAACTAAATTAATGCATTTTGAGATATTAATTTCTATCAAATAAATTATTTCATTTCTAGATAGTCCCCCAGTACTTATATATAAGGAAAATACTTAAATTCACACATATTAAGAAAATTTAATATCATCATTTAATTTCACTAATCTCGAATACAAAATAAGAATATATTTAAAACATATTTCATTGGAACTTGCTATTATAAATAAAAAAGAATCATAATTACAATTAAATATTGAAAGGCATTTTAGGAATAATAACATTAAATAAGGCAAAACTAGATAGATTTGTTTATATTAAAGTCTAAAACAGAATTAAATCTTATGCTTTTATATATATATATATATATATATATATATATATAGACAAATAGATAGATATATATGATTTCAAAGAATATTAATTTTTGTCAACTAAAATACACATATTTTTATAATGTATGATTATGAAATTTGAAGACATTTGTGACACCCTTCTAGACCCAAACACTTTATTAGTTAATTTACAAAATAATATAGTTGATTTATATAACTAGATTTGACACTTAGGTAAAAGGATTCATATTGTGACACCAAGAATTAATTATTACTAAACAAGTCATGAAAGAGAAAATAATTTATCTCCATGTTGAGTTAAAACATGGTCAAGGGGATATAAACTACTAGTTCACATAGATCCATTAAATCAGGTTAACTTACAATTAAAGTTGTAAGTATTATATAAATAGAATATGAATTTTCGGAACACTATAAACCATGTGGCACTATTCCATCCCAAATAAATAAACATAAGATGATTAAATAAAATTCCTTTAACTAGGTAAAAAGCTTCACAAAAGTCCTTTCAACAAAACCTCATCTTTGATAAAATGATAAGTCTTTATAATTGAAAACTTAAAATAAGGAAAAGAACTTGAGACGTAATTGATATAATTCCAAAGATAAGGAAATAATTTAAACATCCTAATATAGTTGCAAAGCTCCAATGTCATATCTATTAGAGCATGAAATCCACATCAATCTCAGGCATTACTAACCTCTACCTCTTTAGCATCTTTTTGACCTATGAGCATTCAACCTAATCAACACACCCACAAATACGGAGTGAGACATTTACTCATACATAATTAAGTGGAATAAATAAGAAACATTACCACCCACAGTGCATCACATGAAATCACACAACTATATTAAATTTAAGTCATGTCAATGATGTTTATGCAATGCAACTCATGTATGCTCTCTCAGGTACACGCCCGAAGTGGTCCTCTTCTATGCAAGTAACATAGGTACAACTATCTCACATAGGTACACCTAAATTGAATCCTCTTCTACACCAATAACACGTAGGTACAATCATGCAATGCAACACAACCTAAGACACTTGTTACAGAGCGCCTCATAATGGGCGATCCTTACAAGCTTCTTAGACTACAATATTCATACATCATGTCATGTAACAACGTAACTCACAATATCAATAATTAATTATGTCATCACAATCTACCCCTAACCGCAGCTAGAATGACACCTTGCAGGCACACCCTGACCATCATCATCAACACAACATGCATCCAATTATAATCAACATCAATATCACACATTGAAACAAACCCCAAATTCACACACCTCAAATAGCTTTCAAACATTCAATCATCCACGACTCTCAGAATTATAAGATATGTCACACATCTAAACATATGGCTATGCAAAAAACACTCAAGCACTACTAAACAAAGTTCAGAATTCACAAATGATCAAGCAATTCAAAGTTCACACACTAATAGGCAACAACTTAGACTTAAATTTTAGCACAAATAAGTTCTTCAACACAAATTATCCAAAGCACATATTCTCATGCACAAAGTATCATTTATAATATTGAACCTATTAATTTTTTCACATGTACGCGTAGGATTATTACATTCATAGCTCACTACTACATTTTCTATGATTTGGAGATTTCCTTACTCATTTTCTAATAAGTCTTTATGACCTTTGTTGAGTATAAACACGATATCTAGAGGTCTATTAATCCTATGATATTGTATCTTATCTAGTTTAGAATCTATGCCATTATCTACAACTCTTATGTTTACCTAAAGGGCTAAAACAAACGTATTATTTTAAAAATTGGAGGAAACATGAATCTATCACTTAAGTCTGACTGTTCAACCTTTAGTCATTAATCTGATCATAACTTGAGCTCTAGGTATTATTTTGGGGTGAAACTAATGTTATTAGTTATATAATATCTAGGGATACAAATTTCGTGCAGAAAACTTTCTCAAATTACATCTTTTTCCTATAAGTTTTCTCATCCTAAAATTATGAACGCGGACTGTAATACGCCTAATTCTAGCAGTTCAACCTTTAGTTACTAATTTTATTATAACTTGAGTTATAGATATATTTTTGGGGTGAAAGCAACGGCATTAGTTAAATAACATCTATGGTTACAACTTTCATGAGTATCACTTTCTCAAACCATATTGTTTTCCTATCGGCTTTCTCAACCAAAAATCGTGAAAGTTGATTATAATAGCCTAATTTTAACAGATCGACCTTTAGTTACTAATTTTATAATGAGTTATGTACATCTTTTTTTTATCAATTACAACTATTTTGGAAGTCTAACATCGAGGGGTAAAACGTTTATGAAGAACATGAAGCCTAATAAGGTCATTTAGGTTAACTTGTAGGGCTCACAACATACAAATTCTGTTTCGCACATTGGATGAGAGACTCAACTTCCAACTCTTATACCTCAATCTATTCTTAATATATTTACATTATTCTTAAGTCTAAAATATAGCCCCAAATGTCTAGTTTATAACCTAATAAACTTAACTCAATTTGGTTAACCACATAGAAAGATATGACAAAAACTATAAGTTATGTTTATACGAAAATTTCAAGATAGCAAAAATTCAACTTATATAAGGTTCTCAACATATAATTATAACTTTAAACCCTCAAACATTTTACTTCTCTTTCTATGATGCTTGATTATCATCACACTCTACAATTACAGTGATAATTATCAATGGAAGAAACCCCTAACGCCTAATCCTTTTTATACATAACAATTCAGATAGCATAGAGGTTTTTCAATCATCACATTAATCAATCAATCATATAAATAGAGTATTCATCTATAATCATTCATAATGTTCATTCATAGAAACCAATGAATAAGTCAATTGCATAAAACTTAATCTCTGCGACGGTTTAGAGTTCGCCTCCATTACCCTATTTCTTCTTATATATGTTTGTGTATAAACTATTCTCACTCCTCCTTACCTCAAAGGATGATCATAAATGTGAAGGTGTAGCCTCAACTCCCAAAAGTTGCTCCTCAAACTCTCTTTGCAAGATTCTATCTACGGCTTCCTCTTTAACCCCCAAGAGTCAGAAATGTGAAAAAGTTGAGGTGTCACCCTCAAATCCCTAATTTTTACCCTAACTCAACCTTTTGTTGGGCTTTTAAATCAAACTCAAACTTAACCTCTCTTGCTATTTACACCCACATTTTTTTTTTTTTATAAAATCAATCCTCAATTTATTTTAATAAACATAAACAGTAAATTAATTTAAGCATATTAATATAAATTACATTCTTTATCAATGTATTATTTTTCTTAAAAAATGGGATGTTACAACATTAATAATTAAATTATTGGGTGTCATTTAATTTAGCTGCCTACAAGGCTCTCCATTATACGACTTTTTTTTCTTTTATATATAAAAAATAAAATAAAAATTACTCAAATGACCTACCCCCACATTATTTGCCTAAATAACCTATTTTTTATTATTCATTTTGAGAAATTGATTGTTGAGAAACCAATTTATTAATGTCATTTTTTTATGTAAACAACCTATAAGAAATTGCTTGTTGGGCAACTAATTTCTTACAGGACTTTTTTTTTTCAGATTTATTTTTTCAGTCAATTTTTTAAATTTTTTAAATTTATTTTTTATTTATATATATTAATTCAAATAATTAATTTTAAAATTAAAATTATTTTAGTTGTTTATATTTTATTTTATTTTATTATGTTTTTATTTTTATGTTGTGTATCTTTTTTCGTTGTTTTAATTGTTTTTAAATGCTTTGTAATGTATTTTTTAGTTTATATTTTTTAAGTCAAATTTTGTAACAATGTTTACCAAAATAATTTAAAATATTAGGTTTAAAAATCTTAATTTAAAAATTTTAAACTGAAAAATAAATTACAAATTATTTTTAAAAAAAATAAAATAACGGAAAAGATACATACATAAAAATAAAACATATAAAAAACAAATGAAATAAAAATTAACTTACAAAATTTTTAAAATTATAGTTTTTAAAGTTAGTTTGTATTTCATTTTGTATTTTATGTTTTATTTTTATGTTGTATATCTTTTCCGTTATTTTAAGTTATTAAAAGTGTAATTTTTTAAAATTAACATGCACACAAATTATACTTTCCAAATAAAATTATTCTAAAAATTTTTCAGTTAATTTATATTTTATTTTCTTTAGAAATCACCTTATCTGCTTTTATATGGATCCAAACGAGATTATCAGGAGTTTTGGATGTTAGATGTAGGCAAGAACATTTGCTCCCTCAAGAAACAAATTATCATATCCAAATATCTCTTAAAAGATATATATAATCTATTAAATATTTTTTATAAAAGATTTTATATTATTAAGTTATTTATAAAAGATTTATAAATATTAAAAGATATCAATTATCTATTAAATATTTTTTAAAAGATATAAACAATATAATACATATTTTTTAAAAATGTTTCAATAAGATCAATTTTTTTAACATTTTATACACACTATCATAAGTATTTTTTGTATTTTTAATCAACAGCGTTGTCTCTCCTCCATTATAGGAGCAATTAGTCTAATAGCTTTTATATGTACCCAAATGAGATTATCAATCATTAAGAGGTTTTAGATGTTGGATTTAAGTAGCAACATTTTCTCTCTCAATAAACAAATTATTATATGCAAATATTTATTAAAAGATATATACAATCTATCAAATCTTTTACCATTTTGTATGCACTATAATACGTCTTTTTAGTATTTTCAATCAACAAGGGTTCTCTGTTCTTCATTATAGGAGAAATCAACTTATCAACTTTTATATGGATACAAATGAGATTATCAATCATTAAGGATTTTCAATGTTGGATGTAGGCAACAACATTTGCTCTCTCAACAAAAAATTACTATATGCAAATATTTCTTAAAAGATATATATACAATATATTAAATATTTTTTATAAAATATTTGATATTATAATGTTATGTACAAAAGATTTATAAATACTAAAGTTATAAGCAATCTGTTAAATATTTCTTAAAAGATATAAACAATATATTAAATATTTTGTTTAAATTTTTCAATAATATCAAATCTTTTAATATTTTGTAGCACTATTATAAGTATTTTTAATCAATAGATTCTCTCTCCTCCCCGATAGGAGCAATCACTCTAATAGTTTTTATATGTATCCAAATGGAAGAGTTTTTGGATGTCGGATCTAGGAAGCAACATTTGCTCTCTCAAGAAATAAATTATTATATATATTTCTTAAAAGATTTGATATTACTATGATATTTATAAAAGATTTATAAATACTAAAATATATAAACTATCTATTAAATATTTTTTAAAAGATATAAACAATATAATAAATATTTTTTTAAATGTTTAAATAATATAAAATCTTTTAGCATTTTGTATGCACTATCATAAGTATTTTTAATCAACCAAGGTTTCCTCTCCTCCATTGTAAAAGATATCACTCTAATAGATTTTATATGTATTTAGATGAGATTATCAATCATTAAGAGCTTTTGGATGTTGAATCTAGGCAACAATATTTTTTTCTTTAAAGAAACAAATTATTATATGCAAATATTTTTTAAAAGATATATACAATTTATTAAATATTTTTTGTAAAAGATTTGATATTATAATTTTATTTATAAAATATTTATAAATATTAAAAGATATAAATAATTTATTAACTATTTCTTAAAAGATATAAACAATCTATTAAACATTATTTTTAAACATTTCAGTAATATCAACTCTTTTAGTATTTTATTCCCACTATCATAAGTATTTTTAATTATAGGGTTCCTTCTTATTAATTATAAGAGCAATGTCTCTAATACGAAATGAGATTATCAATCATTAAGAGTTTTTGGATGTTGAATATAAACAGCTATAACATCCCATTTTTTTAGAAAAATAAAATATTATAAAAAGGTGTAACTTATACTAATAGACTTAAATTAAGTTAATATTTGTATTTAAGAATTTATTTTATAAAATAAATAAATAAAATAAATGTGTGTTAATGATAGAATAGTATAAAAATTAAGTTTGAGTCTAGTGTTAAAAAGTTCAATTGTTCTCCATGTGATTGCACTTCAATTTCACACTTCTGACTTTGGAGGTCAGAGAGAATGTTTGAGAGGCACTACATTGGGGAACTTGACAACACATCTTTTGTATCCAAGATCACCATTTAAGGTAAGGGGAGTGGGCAATTATCACTCATGTAGCATGTGTAGGAAAAATGGGTAGTGAAGCAATCTCTAAGCCAATAGGTTTTATATATGTTATTGAAGGATTATGAACACCCACAACAAGTGCTGATAAAATAAGTGTGACTGTGTGGAACTCATCCAATTGAAGTACCAATCTCAGGGTTTAAAGTATAAGTATATTGTTTTATTTAACTGAGGCTTTGCATTTAAATGATGGGAAGAAATGACCACCTATAATTAATTGGTTTTTGTATGAATTTATTTTGTTGGATTGTTGGAAATTATGTGCACTGTCGGATTATTTATTGATTGTGTTGATTAACTTGGCATTAAGGTTCTCCATTTTGATACCCTAGAGATTTGTACCCTAGAACACAGTAATGAGTGTGTGTATTATTAATCCATTGGATTATTGATATATTGTTGGAGTATTAATTATGTTATATATTATTGTATTGTAAGAATAATGATATTAGCTTATACATAGGGTTCATAGTATTGTATCACATGATCTCAACAATTTATTTTCTGTTCATTTAATGTTCACAACTTTAATAGTAAGTTAACCCGATTTTATGGACCTATATAAATTAGTAATTTTTATCCCTTTGACATGTTTTAAATTAGTGTTGAGATAAATTATTTTACTTTTCATGACTTGTTTAATAACAATCAAATTGTGGTGTCACAAATGTTAAGTCTTCCTAGGGATTAAAGTTTCTAGTGTTTTACGAGATTAATAAGTTTGTTTGTTTTTATAAATACTATTGATTGTTAAACAGTGAAGAACTTTAATTATATGATTAATTAATGTGATGGTTGAAGAATTCCTCTGTTATTTAAAATGTTCTCCATAACTAAAAGATTAGGTGTTGGGTGTTGGGTGTTTTTTTCAGTAAGAGGATTGATGGAAAAATTGATTATAATCAATGCAATTATAGGTGTGATGATAATAAACAAAAGAGATAGAGAAGTAGAATGTTCGAGGGTTTGGAGTTAGAATTATATTTTAGGAACCTTATAAGTTGAAAACTTGTTATCTAAAAATTTTCGTATAAATATACCTCAATGTTTTTGTAATATTTTTCTATGTGGTTAACCAAATTGATTTTTGTTTGTTGTTATAAAAAATAGACATTTAGGGCTATAGTTTAGGCTCAATAATCATATAAAAATTATATGAATTAGCTGAGTTGTGTGAGTTATAGGTTGAGTGTCTAATCTAGTGAGTGGAACATATGTTTGCGTGTTGTAAGCTGTGATCTAAACGACCTTGTTAGGTTTTGCATTCTCAATGAATGTTTTAGCTATATATGTTATCTTTCTTTTGGAGTTGGGATATCTCAAAAAGGATGTATATAAATCAAGTTATGGATAAAATAGTGAGTAAACAATTTGATATTATTATGTTATTATATAATATTTATAAATAATAAAGGATATAAACAATCTATTAAATATTTGTTATAAACAATTTGATATTATTATGTTATTATAAAATATTTATAAATACTAAAGAATATAAACAATTTACTATGTTCAAGAAACAAATTATTACATGCACATATTTTGATATAAACAATCTATTAAATTTTTTTATAAACAATTTGATATTATTATGTTATTATAAAATATTTATAAATACCAAAGGATATAAACAATGTATTAAATAATTCTTTATAAATATTTTAGGAGAAATCTATTAGATATCTTTTAATATAGGTGTAAGCAACCCATTAAGAGATATAAGCATTCTATTAAATATTTCTCGAAAGATATACATAATCTATTAATTCTTTTTTTGTAAACTTTATAATAATATCAAATCGTTTCGAATTTTGTACGCACTACCATAATCATCAAAGCTCTCTCTCCTTCATTATAACTAAAATCACTCTATCAGTTTTTATATGGATCCAATGGAAACTATTAATCATTAAGGGCTTTTGGATGTTGGGCCTAGATAGCAACATTTACTCTGTTCAAGAAAAAAATTATTACATACAAATATTTCTTAAAAAATATAAAAAATCTATTAAATATTTTTTATAAACCATTTGATATTATTATGTTATTTATAAAATATTTATAATTGCTAAAATATATAAACAATGTATTAAATAATTGTTTATAAATATTATAGGAAGAAATCTATTAAATATTTTTTAATAGATGTAAACAATATATTAAGAGATATAAACCGTCTATTAAATATTTCTCAAAAGATATAGACAATCTATTAACTATTCCTTTTGTAAGGTTTATAATAATATCAAATCATTTAGCATTTTATACGCACTATCATAATGAACATGTTCTTTTTCCTCCATTATAATTGAAAGCACCTATCAAGTTTTAGATGATCAAAATGAGCCTATCAATCATTAAGGATTTTTGAGTGTTAGGTCTATGCAACAACATTTGCTCTCTTCAAGAAACAAATTATTACATGTAAATATTTGTTAAAATATATAAACAATCTATAAAATCTTTTCTTATAAATGATTTTATATTATTATCCTATTAATAAAAGATTTATAAATACTAAAGGAAAAAATATAAATGTTTTTTAATCCTATACAAAAAATCTATTAAATATTTTTTAATAAATGCAAACAATCAATTAAAAGATATAAATAATCTATTAAATATTTCTCAAAAGATATACATAATCTATTAAATATTTTTTATAAATTTTATAATAATATAAAATCTTGTAGCCTTTTCTATGCATTAGTATAATCAATAGGGTTCTCTCTTCTCCATTATTATAACTGAAATCATTCTATTAGCTTTTATATAGATTCAATCAAGACAATCAATCAATAAGAGCTTTTGTATGTTGGGTTTATACAGCAACATTTGCTCTCTTCAAGAATCAAATCATTACATGCAAATATTTTTTAAAAGATATAAAAAATTTATTAAATATTCTTTTATAAACAATTTTATATTATTAGGTTATTTATAAAAGATTAATAAATACTAAAGGATATAAATATGTATTAAATATTTTTTCATAAATACTATAGGAGAAATCTATTAAATATTTTTTAATACGTGTAAACAATCTATTAAAAGAAATAAATAGTCTATTAAATATTTCTTAAAAGATACACACAATGTATTAAATTATTTTTTTTAATTTTAAAATAATATCAAATCTTTTAACATTTTGTACGCATTATCATAATCAACCAATGTTTTCTCTCCTCCATTATAACAGAAATTATCCTACTAGCTTTTATATAGATCCAAACAAGACTATCAATTATTAAGGCCTTTTTAATGTTGGGTCTATCCAACAACATTTGCTCTCTTCACGAAACAAATTATTATATGCAAAAGTTTTTGTTAAAAGATATAAACAATCTATTAAATATATTTGTTTATAAACAATTTGATATTATTTTTCTATTAATAAAGGATTTATAAATAATAAATTATATAAACAATATATTAAATATTTTTTATAAATATTATAAAGAAATGTATTAATTATTTTTTAATAGATGTTAACAATCTATTAAATGATATAAACCGTTTGTTAAATATTTCTTAGAAGATATACACATTCTATTAAATATTTTTTTTTTGAATTTTAACATTTTGTACGCAATATCATAATCAACAAGATTTCTCTCTCCTCCATTATAATTGAAATCACACTATTAGCTTTTATATAATCCAAACGAGACTATCAATCGTAAAGACTATTGGATGGTGGGTCTATGCAACAATATTTGCTCTCTTCAAGAAACAAATTATTACAGGAAAATATTTCTTAAAATATATAATAATCTATTAAATATTTTTTATAAATGATTTGATATTATTATGCTATTTATAAAAGATTTATAAATACAACAAGGATATAAGCAGTATATTAAATACTTTTTTATAAATATTATAGGAGAAATATATTAAGTATTTTTAATAGATGTAAACAATCTATTAAGAGGTATAAACAGTCTATTAAATATTTCTTAAAAGATATACACAATCTATAAAATACTTTTTTTGGTAAATTTTATAGTAATATTAAATCTTTTAACATTTTGTACACACTATCATAAAAGGCTCTTAGATGTTGGGTCTTAGCAGCAACATTTGCTCTCTTCAAGAAACTAATTATTAAATGCAAATATTTGTTAAAAGATATAAACAATATTAAGTATTTTTTTATAAATGATTTGATATTATTATACTATTTATAAAATATTTATAAATACTAAAGGATATAAACATAAATATTTCTTTATAAATCTTATAGGAAAAATCTATTAAATATTTTTTAGAAGATGTAAGCAATCTATTAAATATTTCTTAAAAGATACACACAATCTATTAAATTTATTTTATAAATTTTATAATAATATAAAATGTTTAAGAATTTTGTATGCACTACCATAATAAATAGGGTTCTCTCTCTTCCATTATAACTGAAATTATCCTATCATTTTTTGTATGGATCGAATGAAGACGGTGGCTTTTGGATGTTGGGTCTAGACTTACTCTGTTCAAGAAAAAAATTATTATATTCAAATATTTCTTAAAAGATATAAACAATCTATTAAATATTTTTTACAAACGATATGATATTATTATGCTATTTATAAAAGATTTATAAATACTAAAGGATATAAACAATCTATTAAATAGTTTTTTATAAATATTATAAGAGAAATCTATTACATATTTTTTTAATAGATGTAAACAATCTATTAAAAGATATAAATCGTCTATTAAATATTTGTCAAAAGATATACACAATCTATTAAATATTGTTTTTGTAAAATTTTAGAATAATATAAAATCTTTTAGCATTTTTTACTCACTGTCATAATTAGCAGGGTACTCTCTTCTTCATTATAACTGAAATCATCCTATCATGTTTATATGGATTCAAATACTTTCAATCATTAATGACTTTTGGATGTTGGGTCTATGCAGTAACATTTGCTTTGTTTAAGAAATAAATTATTACATGCAAATATTTTTTAAAAGATATAAGCAATATATTAAATATTTTTTTATAAACGATTTGATATTATTATTCTATTTATAAAATATTTATAAATACTAAAGGATATAAACATAAGTATTTTTTTATAAATCTTGTAGGAGAAATATATAAAATATTTTTTAATAGATGTAAACAATCTATTGAGAGACAGAAACAATTTATTAAATATTTCTTAAAAGATATAGACAATCTATTAAATATTTTTTATTAATTTTGTAGTAATATAAAATCTTTTAGCATATTGTATGCACTATCATAATTGATAGGGTTCTCTCTCCTCCGTTATAACTAAAATCACCCTATAAGCTTTTATATGAATTTAAATGAGACTATCAATCATTAAGGGCTTTTGGAGGTTGTGTCTATACAATAACATTTGCTCTCTTCAAGAAATAAATTATTACATGCAAATATGTTTACGATTTCTTAAAAGATATAATTCAAGAAACAGTAGACATATTTGTACCAAACTTTAGGATGTATTTAACTAAAGATTATAATAAATTTAGGATGTATTTAACTTGTATCTGACTTCTTTTTTTTTTCTTTTCAACTACTATTGAAATGTTGTAACCATGTATTTTCTAATTTTAGTTTCCCTTATAATACTCTATCTACAATTATGGTTTTTTTTCTTCTATTTTCTATTTCTAATATTGATTTTAGATATTTATTGTTATTATTATACGTTAAGTGGTGGTTATTTATGCATTTGTTATTAATAAATGATGGAGCTGCAATTAACTAACAAATTAGTTTATTAATAAAAAAGTGACAATAATCTTGAAATTTTTTTCCTCTGGTATTGGATGAATATTTATTTGTGTTAATTATCAAATTCCAGGACACAACATACAAGCCCATATTTTTTTAAAATCATACTAATATAATCAATCATGTTTTACTATAGGTAATAAAATATCTAATCTCACTTTCATGTCTTCCATTATACATCTTGAAGTTTAGTTTTGCTAACTTAATTTTTATGTTAAATAAATTTCAATTATGGCGAACATAACAAACTGTTATTCATGTTATAATGATAAAATAAAATATATATAACTTCTATAACTATATATAAAGGTAATACCTTCTTTTAAATTATAAAAATTGTCCATTTTAAATAAAAACTCCACAAGTTTAGCATATTCTGTTTTAAATAAAAAATTTGCATGTTATTATAAATTCAATATTAGTTTTTATTTGAGGATACATAGATTTTAATAAAAATCTAAATACTGCTATTCTTTATTTAAAAAGTTATTAATTTGTTTATTATATCTAGACACTAGATTCAAATAATTACTGCCCAATTTTTATTAAAAAATTTATTAATTACTGCTCATTCTTTATTAAAAAAGTTATTAATGTGAAAAAATTTAGACAAACTAAATTCAAATAATTATTGCTCATTCTTTATTTAGAAACTTATTAATTTGTGGATACCATTATAATATTTTTTATTATAAATTCAAACTAAGGAAAAAATCAAGTTTTCGAACCTTGGTTTTAGATATAATGGGACAACAAGTGTTTCTTACGATCCAACAAAGTGTATATATCTCATCTTATTTCTTTCTTAACTCTTAACAAATTTTTCTAAATCTCTACTTTTCTAATCTTAATTTTTTAAATTTTCTTTCTTTCAAACGGTAACAGAAAAAATTACAAATTTTTTTGCTTTCTCAACTCTTAATAAATTTTTCAAAATATCTATTTTCTTCTCATCTCAATTTTCTAAACTTTCTTTCTTTAAAACCGCAAAAATTACAAAAAAAAATCTTTTCTTTTAGATTTTTTAAAACTATAGTTGTACATTTCTAAATAAAAATTTCCCATTTTTTATAATAAAAAAAAGTTATCTTTTTCCCATTTTAAAATAAAAAGTGCCCACTTTTTATTACATCTGGCCAATTTTTAAATAAAAAATTGCTCATTTTTTATAGTTTGCATTTTTATTTAAATTTTACTATCATTATTATTATTATTATTATTATTATTATTATTATTATTATTATTATTATTATTATTATTATATATATATATATATATATATACACATGTTTCTACTATTTATCACTAGGTAATATCTAAATATGAAAAATTTAGATTGTTAAAAGACAAACTTTTTTACTTTCTCAACTCTTAATAAATTTTGCTAAATATCTTTTTTCTTATAATCTCAATTTTCTAAATTTTTTCTCTTCAAAACCGCAAAAATTACAAAAAAAATTCTTTTCTTTTTAGATTTTTTAAAATTATAACTGTCCATTTTTAAATAAAAATTGCCCATTTTGTATAAAAAAATGTTATCTTTTTTCCCATTTTTAAATAAAAAGTTCTCACTTTTTATTATACCTAGTCAGTTTTTAAATAAAAACTTCCCATTTTTTTATTTAACGTTAACTTTTACTATTACTTTTTATTATTATATTATTATACATACTCTTCTACTATTTAGTTTTTACTTTTCTGCATTTTTGTGTGAAATTTTTATTTAAAGTATATCATATATATTTTCCTTTCCATCTTACTCCATTTATTATCAAGTGATATCTAAATATGAAAAATTTAGATAATCAAAGACAACAACAAAGACATAGACAAAGATAGCATGCAAGAAATAGAACAAACAAAATAACCATGAAACAACAACAAAATCACTTATATACAACACAAGCAATTTACAAACAAAGAAGAACAAACAATATTCGCATGTCAAGTAACTACAATGAGATTGTCATCTAGTACGATGATTAGCTAGGACAATAAATTATCATCAACCCATTTTAGGTGTACAATTTGTTATTACTAAACATATATACCATTTAGTTACAAATGTTAACAATAATTACTTACTATTTTTAAATTACTTAATCATCTAGGTTGTCATCTTGCATCTTCAAGATCTCAACAAACTAATTCCCATGAAGCGAGACCAAATAATGTGAATGTTTGTCACTTTGCATATGGTTAGTAGATAATTTTTTTATTATTTAACCTTATTAAAATTGGTTACACTTTAATGGTGTTAAGGGAATTTTTACTTTTAGTTCAATAATATAATTTGTATATAAAATATTATGACTATCAAAATGTTTTCAAATTCCAAAATCTAAACTTAGTTATCATATTTTACAATCATGTAAAATTTTACATGATAATTAATCAATTAGTGATTACTAATGCTTATTTTCAAACAATCAAACCTTAAATATGTAGCAGGTTTCCAATTTTGAACCAACAAGATTTTAGGGAGCCAATGACCATAAGGCAGGACCAAGTAATAGGCATACATCCAACCTTCCACGAGATTAGTATTTAACCTCATGCATTTGGACAATTTTTCATCTTACAAAAACTAAATTCTCAATATCAAATTTGAGAAAAACATGTC
Organism: Psophocarpus tetragonolobus; assembly: GCA_037954015.1. Lineage (NCBI taxonomy): Eukaryota > Viridiplantae > Streptophyta > Magnoliopsida > Fabales > Fabaceae > Psophocarpus > Psophocarpus tetragonolobus. The sequence continues at coordinate 38,314,460 of CM075688.1, read as the reverse complement.
TATAAATATTTTATGTTCAGGTTTAATTTCTCACTTCTTTTTTTGCTCTTCTTTTTTTGTGAATTTAAACGTCTAGGTTAGTACAATACTAAAAAAACAAAATTTGAATTTGATAATATATTCAATAGAATAAGGTTATCCTTATGTAGGGAATACCCCTTTTTTATGTGCACTTTCTTTATTCCACCTCTTCATATGGTATTACATGTTTACAATTATATTAGTAACTGATTTTCTTAATCAAATGTTAAATATGTAGCAGGTTGCAATTTTGAACCAACAATATTTTGGCTAGCCAATGACCATGAGGCGAGACCAAGTATTAGGCATGCATCCAACCTTCCACAAGATTAGTATGATACTTTCTACCGCTTTTACAATGACCTCATGCAAAGGGACAATTTTGTCATGTTACAAAAACTAATGCATAATGTAGATTATAAATATATATTATACTTAAAAAAATTTTAAAGTGAAAAAATTGCACATTATAAATAAAAAAATGTACATTCTTTATTAAAAAAGTTATTAATTAACGCAAAAAAAAATGTATTTGTTAATAATGCAGAGATCCAACGGAGATTCAAAAGAACACATAATTGTGCTCAGAATTTTCAAAATAGTATGATAATGGTCACATTTCAATTACCTACACCAACTACATGTACATGTTGTCACACACGTTTGTTTTACCATGAGTCACGTGACACATGCTATTTTGGTGGGGAATTGTCATTTTCAAATGTTAGTGCTCCTGTAGAGTTACTTGAAATATTCTCATATGCTTCATCTAGAGGAAGACATTTTAGACAGCATATTAGAAGTTATAACCATGTACTTTCATTCACTTCACTCGGAGTTTATATTGGTGAAAATATGATTGTAACTGGACGTGGTACATATAGTTTTCATGCTCAAGGTGCAATATATCATAATATAGGAGGATTCTACCTAAACAAGGTTTCTATGCCACGTTTCTTGTCGTTGTCACAGAACATGAGCTACAACATACGATGTTGGAAAATCCTCAGCTTCATCAAACATTGATTTATAAGTTGCAACAAATACTTCATTGATACAATCCGTTTGTGCATGTATTTAAACAACTTGCACTATGTCAAGATGCCCATGAATGTAGTTTACTTATTAGAGAATGTCCAACTAATCAACCACAATATAATCTCCCAACTGCACCACAAGTTGCAGCAATTATTGTCGGTAGAGATGTTGAATCAATGACATGTGGTTAAGATATCAATGTTGTACACCATGATGGAAATCTAATGAGAATTCAAGAAATTATAGGATATTATGATCCTCTATAATATATTTTATTGTTACCTTTTGGGACATACAATTGACACCTTAACACAAAAAACCATAATGGCAACAGTATCTCTTGCCAAGAATATTACAACTACATGCTTCAGGTACTTATCTCACATATCTACTATACATCTTAGTCATTTATTCATAAAATTAATTTCAATTCATAATAAATATTTGTTAATTGTAGATATGTTCTAGTCACCAATTTGTACTATTACAAGTAGAAAGACTCTTACAACAATATGCTGTAAACAACTATGTTAAGATTGAAGCAGGGAGGTTAAGGTGGATTCAAACTCACCAAAATAATATTCATGCTGATGTATATCAAGACTTGCAAGATGTTTTACACGTAAGAGAAACTACTATGGGTATTCATTATGACATACATTCTCACAACATAATGTTAAATGATCACTATCAATTCTAACACATTGTTTTCTATGAAGAAAATGTTTGGCAAAGAACAATACTACCTTCATTATTTATTGACAGTTGTCGAGACTTGACGCAATGTTATTGCTATTGTCCTTAATGATGGAAAACCAGATATTTTCCTTACAATGACGTGTAATCCTTCTTGGAATGAAATATCATATGAACTTGGCAATCTTCAGACGTCACAAGATCGTCTAGACTTGCTAACAAGAATTTTTAAAGCAAAATTTGAGTATTTCAAGGATGATGCCATTATTAAAGGTGTCCTTAAAAAGGTTAAAAGTTACAAGTATGTCATAGAATTTCAAAAACAAGGTCTACCACATGTTCATATGCAACTAATATTAGAAAGAAATGACAAATTACATGACCCAGAAAATTATGATAGCATTGTTAGGGTAGACATACCAAAGATTGAAGAAGAACCACAATTGTATCAAGTTGTACTAAACCATATGATCCATGGACCTTGCGGAGCTTTTAATCCTAGATCCCCATATATGAAGAATGGTAAGTGCAAGAAAAGATACCCAAAACAATTCTTAGATGACACATGACAAGGTAATGAATCATATCTAGAGTACAAAAGACATTTCAATTAACCAATATTTACTAATAGAAATGTCAATGTCGATAATAGATGGGTGGTTCCTTATAATCATTGGTTACTATTAAAATATGATTGTCATATAAATGTTGAAGTATGTAGTAGTATCAAGAGTATTAAATATTTGTATAAGTATGTTTATAAAGGTCCTGATTTAGTGGCAATGGAGGTTCATAGAGGATCAACTGTGGATGAGGTTCAACAATACATTGATGTTAGATGGATCTGTGCTCCTAAGGCTTTGTGGAAGATATTTAGATTTGCCCTTTATCGATTATATCCATGCATTGAAAAATTACAGATTCATTTACCAAACCGCCATCAAGTGTGATTCTATAATCATTAGTGCATAATTGATATATTAAATCATGATCACAATTCCAAAATAATCCTTACACAATTCTTTGCCTTGAATTATAGAGATCCACGAACTAGATGTTATTTGTATAGAAAGATTCCAGAACATTGTTGTTGGCATAAAGGAGATAAGGAATGGTACCCAAGAAGGTAAAAAACGAAAGTTATTGGTCATATTTACACAGTATCTCCTTCAGAATACGAGAAATTCTACCTTTATAGGCTATCACAAAGGTAAAAAGGTACTAGGGCACAAATGATTTTAGCATGTATTGTCAAGTCTCCTTTATAGGTACCCAAGAAGGTAAAAAATGAAAGTTATTGGTCATATTTACACAGTATCTCCTTCAGAATACGAGAAATTCTACCTTTATAGGCTATCACAAAGGTAAAAAGGTACTAGGACACAAATGATTTTAGCATGTATTGTCAAGTCTCCTTTATAGGCTATCACAAAGGTCCTACATTTACGACAAAACACGCGGTTATTACAAGACTCAAATTTTGCTGAATATCTCATGCGCATTGGAAATGGTACTAAGCCTAGCAAATATCATGACATGGTTAAAATTCCTCATCAACTTGCAATAACATAGGAAGAAGAAAGTTCAATACAAAAGCTTATACAAGAAACATTTCCTCAATTGGAATCACACACCTAGGATGCAACTTATATGGTACAAAGAACCATACTGACACCGAAAAATGATGATGTTCAACTACTTAATGACATGATTATTAATCAATTTCCAGGAGAAGAACATGAATTGTTATCATTTGATGAGGTTGAAGGGCATACACATAACTTACATCAATAAGAGTTCTTGCACACCATAGCCCAATGTGGTTTGTCTCCACATGTTTTAAAGGTTAAAAAAGGTACACAATTGAGGCTATTAAAAAACATAGATCCTAAATCAGGGTTATGTAAGGGAACAAGGTTATTGTGTCAATGATTTTTTAGGAATGTGTTGGATGTTGAAATCATAATAGGCCACCATAATGTGAAAAGAGCTTTCTTGTCTAGAATCAAGCATAAGACAACAGAAAATGAAGAACTTCCCTTTATGCTTAGTAGAAAATAATTTCTTATGAAACTAAGTTTTGCAATTACAATAAATAAATCACAAGGACAGACTATACCAAATGTTGGAATTTATCTTCCGCTGTATGTTTTCAATCATGGTCAATTATATGGTGTTTTATCAACAGGTATTTCTCAAGCTACAACAAAAATCCTTATTAAAAAAGGATAACCTGATGAAGAAGACGAAAACTTTAGAAAAAAATCTTGTGTTTAAAAAAATTTTGTTATCTCAAACTTATATACATATATATCTTTGTTGGGGTTGAATAGATTCACCAAATTATTTTTCAAAAATTTTTATTCAACAATATTAAAGTATTTTCAAAAATAGCCCCTTTTTGAAAATTTCAAAATCCACTTTCTTTTACAAAAATGAGTTTTTCAAGAATTCAACCTTTTAGGCAAAACACCAATAAATTTAATTCCTCCAATGATGATTTCAAATAAAATAGAAGAGAAACTTAATAAGAATTATATTTCAAGTGATTCAAAATCAAAAGGAAAGGATAGAAAGAATAAAAAATCAAACCCACAAATATATTGGGTCAAAACCCAAATTTAAAATCAAGTAAATGTATAACAAGAATATGATTTGTAGCAAGAAATTATAATAAATCAAACACAATTACAAAAATCCAGTTGTTAGTGCTCCAAGAATTCAATAAAGACCGAAATTAAAGAGTATAAGAAGAGAAAATTTGCACAGTGATTTATATTGGTTCGGTCCCACTGGCCTATGTCCAGTTTACACACTTAGCCTTCCACTAATATGTTTTCCACTAAAATTTCAGTACATGCACACCACACATATAGATTTTACTCCCGGAATGATTTAAATCACAAAATAAGAGGCTTCCTTTTGCATCCCAAAAGAGTTTACCACACTATGACACCCCGCCAATCACAACGTCTCACTTGCAATACCCTGCTGCAAGATTTTCCCACAATCTCAAGAACACTTCAAGAGATTGCTAACCTTGTGCAAAAACACAAACAAAGATACATAACAATATCACCTGATTTGAAGAATACTCAAATGGAAAGATTAAAACTCAATAGAGTTTCTTTCTTGAATCTTGAAATTGAAGCACTTTCAAACCATAAAAAATGGGTATGAATCTTGGACAGAATTCTTAAAAATGTATGAGAGAAGCAAACATTTGTTTGGACTGATCAAAAGTTGTAAAATTTGCTTTCAAAATGCTTTTATATTAGTTTTTATGCAGGGTAATCGATTACCCAATTGATTACCTGATATCCTCCACAAAACTAGTCCAAAGTGCTTGTTCTCAAGAGTAATCAATTACTGAAATCAGGTAACCGATTACCACAAAGAGCATTAATTCCTGCTCTCAAAAATTCTTGTAGAGTAATCGATTACTATTTTTAGATAATTGATTACCTTACCTAAAAATCCATTTTTGAAGCTTTTCCAACAACACATCCTATGTAATTTATCCAAAATCATCTCAAACACATTCTCAAGCTTATCTAAAACACACAATACAAGTACCACACTTATAAACGTGTTTAGTACCATAAAATTGATTTAAGAGCAAAAACAAAGAGAGAAAAGCAAAACCAAAACTTCACCAAACTTCAATGTAAACCCTTTCGTTCCAACAATTTTTACTTGTATTTTTTATTCATGCTTGAGATTATAATTATACAAATTAATTAACTAAAACATTATTAAATTTACAAATTCAGTTTAAATATATCATATTATAGATGATACTTGATGATTTATTTTGCAGTTCTTCAAAACCCAACAAAATATGGATGACATGTTTTACAAAAAACTAAGAAGAATTCTCGAAAGGTAACATCAACCAAACCTAAATTCTTTGTCATCATTTAGTATCTTTTTCTACTTTAGGTTAATAACTATGTATACTCAAATTCATAGGAAACCTTAAGACAGTCCTAATTTTCAGTGAATTATTTGGCCTACCAATTAAAGAAGATTTGATTAGTCTGGAGTTATGATAACATTACGTCATTAGTAGATAATTTTGTTTTTGAATATTTTATTGGATCAATTATAATTGAATCAAACAAATTAATTGGTCCAGTTATAATCAATTTTAATTACAATCAATTTTAATTATAAAAACACTGACACACCTTTTGGGTAAACAAATTTGATTCATTTAATTATATGGAATTTAGTATTTTTCAACTTATATTATATGTTTTTGTATATTTGGTGGAAGTCTTTTATATACTACTACAAGCCAAGTTAAAATAGTGTATGTACAAAATTATACAAATATGATATTTAATTTCAAATACATAATTAAATATGTCAAATTAAAATAAAAATATAAATACACAAGCACGATTGTGCCTATGTTTTCGCTAGCATTATATAACGGGAATAGGGCCTTTTGGTATTCATATTTTATGACTATTTTACCCTTCTAAAAATTTTATGACTACTTCCCCTTAAAATAAATTTGTTTATAGATGTATTACCTTTGAGCATTAATATTTTTAATAAAAATGCAAATACACAGGCAAAACAACATTTTGAATTTTATTCAAATTCTTTACTCTCCCAATTTTCTCAAATTCATTGCAATCATATTCGTTAATGATCTAACATGTTTCTATCATGTAATCATAAATAAAGAAATATACAAATTAACAAAATATATTTTATCATATTATATGCAAAATAACAATGAATTATTCATATTCTATCATGTTATTACAAAACATATTAAATTAAAATCTAAAATTTGTTATAATATATCAAAATATAAATGCAAATACGCAAGTGCAATTGCAAATAGGTATAAGGGTATTCGACATAGCGCATAATTAACGGATCACGGATTGGATACTGTAATCTGTGATCCGTTGATCCAATATTTATCAAACATATCCAAAAGTGTCAACCTATTTATAATCCATGATCAATAGATCACAAGTCACTTATCATAGATCATGAATTATGGATCACGCTTTACAGATTACAAATTACGGATCATAGATTACAGATTGCAGATTACGGATTATAGATCACGAATCCCAGATCCCAGACAACCATGGATTATAGGTTATGGATTACAGATTACAAATTACAGATTATGGATCACAGATTATTGATTATGAATTACAGATCATGGATCATGGATTATGGATCACAGATCATAATCATTGATTACAGATAACGGATTATAGATCATGGTCACGAATTACGAATCATGGATTACACATCACAAATTACGGATTGTAGATTATGGATCACGAAACAAGGGAAAAATTACGGATCACGGATCACAAATTACGAGTCACGAATCATGGATTACGGATCATAGATCATGGATCACAGATTACGAATCACAGATTATAGATTATGAATTGGATTACGAATCATGAATCACAGATTGCGAATTTCATATTATGGATTATGGATTATAGATATGAATTACATATTACGAATTATGGATCATGGGCAATGTATCGTGGATCACGGATCACGAATCAAGATTACAGATTAGGATTTACAAATTGCAGATTAAAAATTACAAATTATAGATTATGGATTACAGATAGATCATGGATTTTAGATTTCAGATTATGAATTACAGACTACGACTTACAGATTAGGGATTATAAATTACCGATTATGGATCACAGATTGTGAGTTACGGATTATAGAATAAAATTATGGTTCAAGAATTTTGGATTATAGATTACAGATTATGAATTATGGATTAAGAATTGCGAATTATGGATCATGGATAACAAATTACGAATCAAAGATAAAAAATTGCAAATTACAAATTATGGATTATGGATTATAGATCATGAATTACGAATCATGGATAACACATTATAGAACATGGATCATAGATTACAAATTGCGGATTATGAATTATAGATTACGGATCACGGATCACAAATTACGGGTCACAAATTACATATCACAAATTTCTTATTACCAATTACGGATCAGAGATCAATAGATAATGGATCACTGATAATGGATCATGGATGATGGATTATGGTTTTGTAGATTACAACTTATGGATCAAAACTCATATCACACATCACAGATTATAGGTCAAGGATTACAAATTATGAATTATGGATCATAGATCACAGACCACGAATTACAGATCATAGATTATAAATTGCAGATTATGGATAACGGATCACAAAATATGAACGGTTCACATATCATTGATTACACATTATGGGTTACAAATTGCATATTGCAAATTAGGAATTATGGATAACAGATCACAAATTGTTGATAAAGGGTTGTGGATCATGGATTGTGAATAACGGATCAGGGATCACAGATCATGGAATATAAATCATGGATCAGAGATTTCAAATTATAGATTGCAAATTATGGATCACGGATGAGGATCACAGATTATGGGTTATGGAGGATTATGAATTACAAATGATGAATCATAGATTATGGATGACTAATCACAAATTACAAATTATGGGTTAAGGATTATAGATCATGATCACATATTAGGGATTACAGAGCATAGATCACGAATTACGTATCACAAATTCTAGATTACGAATAAAGGATTATGGATAATAGATCACGGATTATGGACCGTAGATTATGGGTTACGGATTATAGATTACTTATCGTGGATCATAGATTACGGATCATGATCAGGGATAACGGATCACATATTACAGATTGCAAATTATGAATTACAAATTACAAATCACGCATCATACATTACAGATTGTAGATTACGTTTTACAAATTACGAATTACAAATTACAAACTAATAATCACGAATAATAGATCAAGATCATATAATATGGGTTATAGATTGTTAATTACAAATTATAGATCATAGATGATGGATTACAGATCACAAATCATATAGTACACATCTTGAATCACTAATCACTAATTACAGATTATGGGTCACGAATTGTGTATCATGGATCATGATCACGAATTATGCATCATGAATCATGGATTATAAATAGGTTGATAATTTTGGATATGTTTGATAAATATTGGATCAACGGATCATAGATTGGATCCCAGATCACTGATTATGGGTTACTAAATGGACAACGTTGATTGCGAATTATGAATGATGAATTACGGATTTTGAATTATGGATTACAAATTATGGATTTAGGGTTTAGGGTTTAAATTATGGATCAGGGATCAAGGATTACAGATAACAGATTAAGGATTATAGATTGTGAATTATGGATTATGAAATACGAATCATAAATCATGGATCACATATAACGAATTACTGATCACCGATAAAAAAATGCATATTATGGATTACGAATCACAGATCATGATTATGAATCACTAATAATTGATTACAAATAACTAATCACATATTATGTATTGCAGATTATGAATCATGGATCACAAATTACGGATCAAGGATCAAAGATTATGGATTACGGGTAACAAATTACTAATTACCAATTACGAATCATGGATCAACAGATCACCGATCATCGATAATGTATCACATATTACGGCTTACAAATTATGACTTATGGAATATGGAACTCAGATCATGCATCATGGATTATGAGTTAAGGATTGTGAATTATAAATTACAGATTACAAATCCCCAATTACGAATTGCAGATCTATAATTAAGATCATGGATTACAAATTACGGATCATGAATCATATATCACAAATTATAGATTATAAATTACAAATTATGGATCACAAACTATCAATTACGGATCACAAGCAGTTCACGAATCAATGATTACAAATTATGGGTTACCGATTGCATCTTACGAATTAAGGATTACGGATCATTGATCACGGATTATGGGTCACAAATTACAGATTGTGGATTATGAATTATAGACAAAAAAGGATCATTGATCACAAATTATGGTTTACTGATTGCGTATTACAAATTATGAATAAGGATTACAGATTAGGGATCACAAATTGTGGATTACCGATAATAGATCATGGATCATAGATTAAAATTTAGGGATTACAGATTATAGATCACGACTTATGGATGATAGATTACAAATCATAGATGACAAATTACGAATTGCAGATTACGAATCACAATTTGTGGATTATGTATCACGGACCATGGATCACAAATTATCAGTTACAGAATGCAAATTACAAATTACATATTATAGCTCATAGATTTCGAATCAAGGATCACAAATTATGCATTATGTGTCATGGATTATGGATGATGGATTATGATCATGGATTACGGAGCACAAATCACATATCACAATTCATAGATTAAGGATAATGGATTACAAATAATAGATTATTAATCATGAATCACATGTTACACATTGAGGATTAAGGTTTACGAAACATGGATTGCAGATCATGTATCACAAATAATAGATTACGGATTGCGGATCACAAATCACATATTATGGATTACAAATCATGGATCACAATCATGAATTATGATTTAGAGATTATGAATTACGTATTATATAATACGAATAAAAGATTTTGTATCACAGATTATGGATCATAGATTACAAATTATGGATTACAAGTCATGAATCATGGATTACGGATCACGAATTACTAATCATGAATCACAAATTACGAATTGTAGATTACAAATTGTAAATTACGGCTTACTGATTACGGATTACAGATTGTGTATTACAGAGTAATGATCATGGATCGTGGAACACAATCACATAATATGGATTACAAATTGTAGATTATGAATTATAGGTTATGGATATCAGAAGACAGATTTCAAATCACGGATCACAAAGTACGAATCAGGGATCGCGAATCACGGATTATGGGTCACAAATCATGGATCATGATCATGAATCATAGATCACAAATTATAAATAGGTTGATACTTTTGGATATGTTTGATAAACATTGGATCAACATATCACATATTGGATCCGAGATCATAGATTATAGGTTATGCATTGCAGATTACGGATTATAAATGGATCTAGGATTGTGGACTTCAGATTAAGGATTATGGATTATGAACTACAGCTTACAAATTAGGGATTGTAGATTATGAATTACAGATTATAGATAATGAAACATGGATCATGGATTATGAATTACAGATCACAGATAAAAAAATGCAGATTACGAATTATGGATTACAAATCATAGAACACGGATTATGAATCACAAATAATGGATTACAGATCACATATTACATATTGCATGTTATGATTTATAGATTACGGATCATAAACCATGGATTACGGATCAAGGATTATAGATTATGAATTACGGGTTATGGATCACAGATTACTTATTATCGATTATGGATCACTAATCAATGAATCACCGATCACCAATAATGGATCACGGATGATGGATTATGGTTTGTGGATTATTACTTATGGAATATCGAACTCGGATCACACATCATAAACTATGGGTTAAGGATTGCAGATTAAGAATTATGGATCACCAATTACAGATTACGGATCATAGATTAAAGATCACAGATTATGAATTACAAATTACGATCATAAATCACAAAACATAAATTACAAATCATAGATCACAAACCATGAATTATGGATTACAAATCACAGATCTTGGACAGTTCACAGATCACTAATCATGGATCATGGGTTACAAATTGCATATTACAAATTACGGATTATAGATAACGGATTATGAATCACAAATTACGAATTATGCATCACAGGCAAAACACATATCACTAATCACGGATTATGTGTTACGGATTGCGTACTAGAAATTATGGATTAAGATTACGGGTCATGGATAATAGATTGCGGATTACAGGTTGTAGATGACAAATCACGAATTAGGGTCAGGGATCACGAATTAGGTGTCGTGGCTTATGGATGACAAGTCACGAATCACAAATTATGGATTGCAGATTACGGATTACATATTGCGGATTATGTATAAAGAATCATAGATGATGGGTTACAAAATGAAGATTACGAATTATGAATTGCAGATCATGAATCATGGATACAAATTATAGATTACAGATCATGAATTAGGGATCACAAATTACGGATTATAGAGCATAGATCACGAATCATAGATTATGAATCACGAATTACAAATTGCAAATTATGGATCATGGATCACAAGTTACAAATTGCGGATTAAGGATTATGAATTACAGATTACAAATCAGGGATCACAAATGATGAATAATAGATTACAAATTGCGGATCACGAATCATAGATTACAGATCATAGATCACGAATTATAGGTTATAAATTACGAACTATAGATCATGGATTATGGATCACGAACTACAGCTTATAGATCAAATATCACTTATCACTACAAATCATACATTACGAATCACAAATCACAGATTACGAATTAAAGATTGTTGATTACAAATTATGGATTGTAGATTATAGATCAAGAATCATAATCATAGATTATGGGTTACATATTGTGATTATGAATTACGTATTATGAATTATGGATTACGGATCACACATCATAGAGTATGGATTAGGGATTACGGGTTATAGATTGTGGATTTTGGATTATGAAACACTAGTCATGGATCACAATCATGAAATATAGAGCATGAATCATAGATCATGAATCACTCATTACAAATTACAAATTACAGATTATGAATCACAAATTACGGATTATGGATTAAGAATTACAAATTACATATCACGAATCATAAATCACAGACCACAAATTATGAATCATATATTAAGGATTACAAATCACGGGTCATAGATAGTTCACTGATCATTGATCACAAATTATTGGTTACAAATTGCATATTAACCATTATGGATCATAAATTATAGATTGCAGATTATGGATTACGAACGAAACACGAATCATTGATCATAAATTAATTGTTATAGATTGTATATTACAAATTACAGATAATGAATCACGAATATGGATCACAGATCATAGATTATGGGTTAGGGATCACGGATCACAGATTATTGATCATGGATTACGGATTATGGATCACTACTTATGGATTATGAATCATGGATCACAGATTGAGGATTATGGATTGCAAATTATGGATAAAAAATTGCGGATTACGTATCACTGATCGTGGATCACAAATTATAGGTTACAAAATATGGATAATGAATTACAGATCACAAATTATAGATTATGGGTCACAAATTATGGATCACGGATCATGATCATAGATTATGAATTGCATAGCACGAACAACGAATCATAGATTACAGATCACGGATAATGGATTACGAATCACAGATAATGGATCACGAATTACAGATTATAGATTATGGATCACAAATCATAAGTTACGGATTATGGATTAATTATTACAGATCATGCATTATAGATCAGGGATCACAGATAACAGACTACGAATTATGGATTGCGGATCGTGAATCACAGATTATGAATTACTGATTACGGATCATGATCATGGATTATGGGTTACGAATTATGGATTATGAATCATAGATTACAATCTGCTGATCACATATTAGGGATCATGCATTGTGAATCATGGATCACTAATTACGAATTATAGATTACAGAATGTGGATTACGGATAGCGGATTATAGATCATAGATTAGGGATTACAAATTATGGATTACTGATCACAAATCATGAATCATAATCATGGATTATGGGTTATGGATTGCAAATTATGAATCACAGATTATGGATCACAAATTGCAGATCACAAATTACGGATCACCTATAATAGATGATGGATCAAGGATTACGAGTCATAGATCACGGATCATGGATTATGGATTACAAAACACGAATTGTGGATCACAGATCATGAATCAAAGATTATGATCATGGATCACGATTATAGATTAGGGTTTACGGATTACAAATTACAGATTATAAATAATGGATTATGAATTACGGATAACGGGTTACTAATTTTGGTTTTCGGATTTTGGATTATGAACTATGATTTATGGATTAGGGATTATAGATTACGAATTGTGGATCACAAATCATGGATTGTGGTTACTGATTGCGGAATATGAATAACAGATTATAGATTTCGGATTACGAATTAAGATCATAGATTAGGGATTACGAATTACGGATCATGAATCATGGATCACATATTACAAATTATGGATCATAGATTACGAATCATAGATAACAAATTACACATCACGGATCACGTATTACAAATTATGAATTACGAATTATAGATTACGAATCATGGATCACAGATTATGGATTATGGGTCATAGATCACAAAATTACTAATTATCGATTATAGATCAAAGATCAACAAATCACCAATAATTGATCACGAATCACAAATTACAGTTTGTGGATTATGCTTACTGATTATGACTTACGAAATATGAAACTCGGATCATGCATCACGAATTATGGGTTAAGAATTGTAGATTATGAATTATGGATTATTGTTTACCAATTACGAATTGAAGATTACGAATTATAAATTACAGATAACAGATCACAGATTATAGATCACGAATAATAGATCACAGATCACGAAGTACGAATCACATATTACAGATTGTAGATTACGTATCACAGATCATGAATAGTTCACAGATCACGAATCACAAATTACAGTTTGTGGATTATGCTTACTGATTATGACTTACGAAATATGAAACTCGGATCACGCATCACGAATTATGGGTTAAGAATTGTAGATTATGAATTATGGATTATTGTTTACCAATTACGAATTGAAGATTATGAATTATAAATTACAGATAACAGATCACAGATTATAGATCACGAATAATAGATCACAGATCACGAAGTACGAATCACATATTACAGATTGTAGATTACGTATCACAGATCATGAATAGTTCACAGATCACTGGTTGGGGAATACTCTAGTCAAGAAGGAAACATTTTAAACCAAATATATATTATGGATCATGGATTATGAATCATAGAGTATGGATTAGGGATTACAGGACATGGATTATGGATTACGGATTACAAAACTCAGATCACGTTCACTCAAATGTGATAAGAAAGTCATTCATTATGACCACTCTAATGAGATAATCCTTACCCACAAGGATAAGAAGATTAAGTTGCATTCTCTTATAACCTCACAAATGGTAGATGATCAACTTATCAAAAACCATAAGAGGGATGAGGGGAAAAAAGTTAAAAAAAAAAAAGAAATTCACCCTAAAGCTTGAAAGACATAAAGAAGAAAAGTTGGAAGGTAGTACCCCTTCCAAGAAAGTTGTCAGACAAGAAAACCACTTTGCAACAAAAGAAGATATAAAAAATGTCTTCTTACCTTGACAAACATTTATATCTCCTCCTCTGCAAAGAGACATAATCTTACACTGCAACAAATCTTGAGGTTGAATCTCTTCCCCGAAGGGTTCAAACTCCTTGGAAAAAATTGTGTCTTTTTCCCTAAGAGATCCCTAAGTGGTTATTTGGGTAGTTTTTTTCTTTTTGGTATATAAAAGAAAAAAATCCCCATTATACTCCCTCTAGACTCATATATAAGAAAAATACCTAATTTTCACAGAGATTAAGGAAGTTAGTTAATTTCATTTAATTTTATTGATTTGATAAAAAAACTAAAATACTACCCTTAATAATTCTCTCTCACATGTCTAGAGAATTTGCATAGGACACAACACATTTAATTAGTCTTGATGGTAAATATTAATATCACATGACTTCATCTCTTCTTATTCTGCATTTGCATTTGCTTCACATGACCTTATATCTTCCTAGTATGGACAAAGTAGAAGGTAAGAGAATAAAATAGATTCTTTGGAACCTTAGGAGGCTTTATTTTAGCAATTTTATGTTTTCATTTTTAGAGAAAATAATGGTGAAAATATATTTGGTTAGAATTTAGAAAATATTTTCGCTGAAAACGTTGTCAAAAAACAATTAAAACAGAAAATAGAAAAAAGTTGTATTTAGTGTTTTCAAGAGTTAGCACTGTGAAAACTTAATAATAACACTGTAATTATATACAAAAATATATAAATGTATTTTAAACTATATATATAAATAATTTGTAATATTTTTGTTAAAATTGATTAAATTTAAAAAATTACTTTTTGAAAATATAAAATAAGTGAAAACAAACCTATTTTCTGAATGTTGAAAACTTGAAAATGAAAACAATTTTCTGAAAATGAAAATAAAAAAAAAAATAAAAAATATTTTCTCAAATCAAACATCACCTTAGTTCTTGAAAAGTCATTTCTTTAGAACTCTGAAAGTTAGCATTTTTTAAAAACTTAATTATAAGTATTTTTGAAAAGTTAGCCTTAAATAGGATTTAGTTAGATAGAATTAGTTTATATTTAAGTTCAAAAGTTATATATCTTTTTTCTTATATATAAGTCTACAAGAAGTATTTTTCTAATGGACAGATGTTGAGAACATTCGTCGTATTTAAATATTTTACTCATAACTTTTTTCAGTGGTGCACTAAAAATAAGTTAGCTCAAAACAATATCATTTAGTAGTTATTTTGTTACAAAAATAATTATTTTTTTCAAACCTTCCCGAGAAATATGATATTATTACTTATGTATTAATTTCAAAATCTCTAAATTACACATAAAAGTTATTGTTCTATTTAATTTCATTAATTTATTGTTTTATTTTTTATTTAAAATTATTACCTAGTACTTCTTTTTAAAAAATTTTAAAAATAATTAAAATTTTTTAATTTTAATATTTTTATATAGTTTAAAATAAAAATATTATAATTATTTACAATTAATAAACATATTAGATTGTATCAAGTGAAAGTCGTGATCTGAAGAGAGACTATATATACAAATATATTAGAGTGTATAAAGGAAAAAAATTTCTTATAATAAATAAAAACTATAAATTTAGACCTTACAAATATATATTGATTGTTAAGATTAAAATTTAATTAATAACTGTATAACATTTTATTTAATTTTATTTATTCAAATATTTTTTTTCTAATGAGTTTTATATTTATAGTCAAATTTTATAAATCATGATCAATATCAAACTTTCTTAAACTCTTTTATTTCATAAAAAATATGAATCACGTGTTATGTAAAATAAATTTTTTTAAGTAATTTAAATCATATGATACTAATAATAAATATTTACATTAATTTAATAGTAAATTGATTAAACATTATTTCACTAGAATACGATAAATATATATTATAATTTTCAATAAATTATTTATTTATATGAATATTTATTTATATTGTTAGAAATTTTTAAAAAATTAAATTCTGAACACATACAATATCAAATTTTCGAAAAAGTACATTTAATTAAATTTCCAGGACATAAAAAATCATTTAAAATTTATATTTTAAAAAATTGTTTTGAGTTACCAAAATAACTAAAACATTTTAAGATGATGTGAAATTCTAGAATAAATCATGTTGAATCCTATACTTCCTTCAGTTCTTCTACTTCATTTTATAAGAAAATATTCCTCCCATGTTATGTAAATTAAAAACTTAAAGAAATTAGGTAAGTAACATTATAATAAGCAAGAAAAGGTATTTTATATAAGTTACAAAAAACTAACCAAAAAAAATTATTTAACTCTAATAAATTAAATGTTAATTTATTTTTGGTTAATTGTTCATTCCGAAGAATATTTATGTATGTTTTTAGAAACATTTTTTCAAAGGAATAAATTGTTAATACATACAACATAAAAAAACTTCAAAAAGGTAAATTTAAGTTAAAATATATATACAAACAAAGTGTTAAATGTTGTAATGTCATGAGGTGATACCAAATTAGTAGAGCTACAAAAGAATAATTGTAGGTAGTAATAATAGTATAGTCAATTTTTATTTTAAAAAAATAAAAATTGGATAAATATTTGAATAGAATTTATAAAAGGAAGAAAGGATATCGAAGCACGTAGGGTTAAAGGTTGAGTGCGGAAGATATTAAATAAGTATAGTCAATTAGGCGAAGGGAAGAAATTAATTCTTATCATAGAAAACATATAAAACTATATTTTGTCATGATTCCATGGAAAATTATAGAAGATTTATTAAATGCATTACACGGTAGAAAATATGCATCTCTTCTTCTTCTTCTTTGATGTTTTTCTATGGTCATTTTGTTTCTTTCACTTCTTGCATTTTCTCTTCACTTTGTTTTTATTTTTATTGTTGCTTTTGACTATTTAAATTTTTCACATCTTTCAATCACCTATTGATGGTGAAAATTTTATTCATATTAATTAAAGGTTAAAAAATAACTTTAAAGTAATACAAATAAGAAAATTAAATAAGTAGAATACAATTGACATTAATGAGTTATAAAACAATAATGTGAAAAAAGAAAGAGTAATAACATGCAAAGTAACAATAAACATAAATTAAATTTCAAATTAAGAACACCAAAAAGGAAGAGATTAAAAAACTTAGATAGATATAAACATTATGGAAACAAAGTAAATAAATAAAAAAAGAGAATACAGACAAAAATAGAAGACACGAAAATGAATAAATCTAATGTGAAAAGAAAGAGTAGTAATATGCAAAGTAAAAATAAACATAAATTAAATTTAGATCACCAAAAATGAAAAAATTAAAAAACTTAGATAGATATGACATTGTGGAAATAAAGTAAAGAAATAAAATAAGAGAGTACAGGCAAAAAGAAAGACATGAAAATGAATAAATCTAAAAATTAAAGAATGGTAAAATAGAAGAAAGTAATAATAAATTGAGAAAGGGAACAATGAAATGTTATTTTTAACAGGGAGAAACAATGTCATATTAATTAATGCTACTTGTCTCTTTTTTTTTTTTTACAACTATTTGCTTTGTAAAATCTAATTTATAAGATTTTTAATAGGGAGAAAAAATTACATCGTCCTGGTATAAAGAAGATGGCTTTTTCTATAGATTAACTTAGTAGTTCATGGTTAATTCAAATAGTATGATATTTGTTGTTATAGTTTTATAGATAAAGCAGAATAAATGCTCCCGGTGTGTTGACTCATTTTTGTTTAAACTCTAAATGGAAAAAAATTAATGGAAAAGAATACCAAATTGAAAAATACCCAAATTGCCATGGTGTGAGAAGTTATTATAGTGGAGGAAATTAAATTGTATGAATAAATGAAAGAAGAAAGAGAGATGAGAATCATACTTGACATGGATAATACATTGTTGTAATGTTGTACCTTGAATTTGAAGAAAGATCTATCTCATGCATGGAAAGAGGAAAAATAAATGTAGAAGAAGAATGTGGTATGTGGACTTTCAAACTCGTTTTTAAAATTGCTCATCTTAGTTTTTAAAGTTTCGCAAGTGCTCATTTTTTCACACTGTTAATTTTTAGAGATCTAACAATTTTTTAAAAAATTAAATCGCTTATTTTTAAATTTAAGAAATTAATCATTTGTTAAATTAATTATCCAATTTTTAAATTTCTTATTTTGGTATTTAAAACATACTAGTGTGCTAATTTAAAACTAATTTTTTTTAAATTAAAAACTGCCAATTAAAATAAAAACTGTTATTTATTAAGAAAGAATACAAAATAAAATAAATAAATTAAAAGAGGTGAACCAAATAAATAAATTAAAAATTAAAATAATAAATAAAATTAAAGAGATCAATACAATAATTTAATTATAAAAAATATTATTTTAAATTTGAAAAATAAAAATAAAGATAAAAATAAATAATTTTTCTTCTCCTAAAAAATAGGAGTACAATTCATGACAAACTTTTTTAACCACAGTTTATGTGAGACTTCTCATATCTCTTTCTAGAAGTCGCACCTACAAAAGTTAAAGTAATTTTATTCCTCCAAAATTCAATATAAAAACAAAATAAAATAAGCATAAAAAGAAAAAGAAATTGAATAAGAAGAAGAATAAAGAAAGGAGTACCATTGAAAATTAAAGAAAGGGGAAAAGGAAGAAAAGAGAAAAAGAATGCAAGTAAAATAAAATTGAAAAAAAAGGGTTGGTGAGTGATTACATTAAAAACATGAAAGGTATTTCCAAGGATGATGGTAATGAAAGTTCCAATGTGAAGTCTCTGAATAGAGAAGGGGACGCTACTTGGTAAGATAGAAAACAAATTTTTTTTTTATAATGTGATAAGAATGAATAGAGAAGGGGACGCTACTTGGTAAGATAGAAAACAATTTTTTTTTTTTATAATGTGATAAGAATGACAGTAAGAATGTGCAACCTCCACATAGAGAAACTATCTACATTAAGAAATTGTACACTTTATTGTAGGTTTCTTAGTGAGTGGTTACAAAAGAAAACACTAAAATGACAATTTCTAATGATTATAAAAAGGTAATATTGATATATGCATAAGTGGACAAATTTAAAAAATTAATCATTTATTAAATTAATTACCAGTTTTTAAATTTCTTATTTTAGTATTCAAGACATACTAATTTGTTACTTTGAAACTAATGTCTTTTAAATAAAAAATTGTCAATTAAAATAAAAACTATTATTTATTAAGAAATAACGCAAAATAAGAGTACAATTCATTATTTTAAAAGGGTAGTATTAACAAAAAAAAACATTATTTTAAATTTGAAAATCTAAAAAATAAAAATAAAGATAAAAAATAAACAATTTTTCTTCTCCTAAAAAATAGGAGTACAATTCATGGCGTACCTTTTTCAACCAATTTATGTGAGACTTCACATATATCTATCCAGAAGTTGCACCTCCAAAAATGAAAGCAAGTTTCATCCTTTTAAAATTTAATATAAAAACAAAACAAAATAACTAGAAAAATAAAAGAAATAGAATAAGAAGAAAAATAAAAAAAAGGAGTACAATTGAAAATTAAAGAAACGGAAAATGAAGAAAAGAGGAGAAATAATACAAGTAAAATAAAATTGAAAAAAAAAGAAATGGTTGGTTAGAGATTGGATTAAAAATCTGAAAAGTCTTTCCAACGGTAATGGTAACGAAAGTTTCAATGTGAAGTCTATAGACAGAGAAAAGAACGTTACTTAGTAAGATAGAAAACAATTTATTTATGATGTGAAAAGGATGGCAATGGGAATGTGCAACCTTTACATAAAGAAAATATCCACAGAAAGAAATTGTACACTTTATTGTAGGTTTCTTATAGCGAGTGGTTATAAAAGAAGACACAAAAATGAAAGTTTCTAGTGGTTATAAAAGGGTAATATTGGTATACACCTAATTGATTTTCGTAAAATGGTAAAAGAGTGGGGTAGAACAAAAAATTATCCCACCTAAATGTTGTCTCGTGAGAATAAAGGGTAGTTGCATAAAACAATGTAAAGTATGCATCTTTATTTTTTATTTTCTCTCTATTTTTTCAGATATTTTATTCATTCTGTGTGACATAAAAATATTTTGTCTGTTATTTAGATCTGCTAGTCAATATTGATTTTACATTTTTACATAAATTAACTCTTCATTATTTATCATCTCTTTCAAATAATTTATAATAATAAAATAATATAAATAATTTTTTAAATTGATATTTATTGACACATGTCCTAAAAATAATTAAATAACTACTCCTTTTTATATTTTCTGTCCAATTTTAAATTATAAAAACTAACCATTTTAAATTTCTTATCCATTATGCCTTGGGTAGTTATAACATCTTTGATTGGGTTTAACCTTAGATGCTGTGTTAAAAAAAAGGTCGTTTTATTTATGGACAACAAGATAAGTTTTTTTTTTATTATTAAAATGGGTAATTTTATAATTTAAGATGAGAAAAATAGGTATTAATAAAAATACACATGAAAAGAAACATAGGTATAGATAATATATATATATATATATATATATATATCTTATAGATAGAAAAACAATTATCTATGTTAGATATATGTTAGATATAAATGTTTTAAAGTATTTTTTTTAAGGTTATAAAGTTGATATTGTGGAAAGTTTACCTTTGGGGAGGGAGAGATTGTGGGTTTGAGTCCCTCCTATGATAAAGTAGTTTATTTTTTAATTTTCAAATAAGTATAAAGGTAGAATGTGTATTTTGAAAAGTGAACATCAAAAGGAGGTATTTCTTTATTAATAGTATAGATAATATATATATATATATATATATATATATATATAAAAGGTAAATTTAGTGGCAAAACTTACATTTGGGGAGGGAGAGATTGTGGGTTCAAGTCCCTCTTATAATAAAAAAATTTATTTTTTCATTTTTAAATAGGTATAAGGGTATAATAAATATTTTGAAAAGTGAACATCAAAATGAAGTATTCCTTTATTAATAGTATAAAAGTATAGATAATATATATATATATAGAGAAAAAAAAAAAACACTTACAATGTCAGTGTAAAAAGTTTTACACTAAAAATTAATCACATTTCTTATATATGGTAAGTTTATTGATTTTATCAATTAGTACTTTAAAAGTTATGTACATTGATGTTAAACTCATGTGTGTGTATATATATATATATAGATAGTAGAATAATTATCTATGTTGGAGATAAATATTTTTAAATAATTTAAACGGGAAGAAACAATTTATAAAAAAAAAATATATCACAAACCAATTTCAACAAAAAACCATGGACAAAAAAAACTTTAAAAATCTTTGGACACCAAAAAGATCATTAAGCCTACTAGTAATAAAAATTGACTGGTAGTCATCTATTATTTTGACTCCTGTCTTAGCAAAGCGTGTTCAATATCAAGAAATTCCAAATTTCAAGCACATTAATTCTTACATATATTCCAAGAATTGCAGCTCATCTCCAAAACATTGAACAAAATAAATTATCGACTCCCAAATGCTTGGTCACCATATAATTCTCAATATAATCAGTCGTCCAAATCTAAATGCAGTATGTTACAGACAACCATGAATTCCGCATCCTGGTGAGAAAACAAACTGCGCAATCCTCTCAAAATAGTTCCGATATCCTGGTAAGAAGTAAGAACTAAACTCTGGAGTCTCTAGAATGATTCCATATTTTATAATGTAATAGTTCTGATAATATTGGGACATTTAAGCTAACGTGTGTATCTTTGTGTCAAGTATTCACACTTGCTTACAGCATCATGTATAAAAATTTCACATCTCAATTTAAAAATACACAGGTGTAAAAAGACTAAACCTACTTCATCAAACATAAGTATTGAAATCCATCTAGCAAAAATTTCTCCAACAAAAATCTCCCATCCGTTTCGTTCCTTAATTTTTTCATGCAAGTCAAATCCAATATCAGAAACCTTCCTTGAAAATGCTGAGATGCAATGGCAATCTTATAGGAGTAATAGTTGAGTCATGTCTGCGCATACCTCTAGATGAGAGTAAGCTGAAGCTTTGGCCGGTTCGGCTGAGGCTCCACAACCTCCATACGAATTTGGACTGTCTGCAAAACGCTGTGTGAAAGGCTACAATCCATCTTTTTAATCTTCTGCTGCTGCTCATCCACATACCTTTCTCCACTTCCCTTTTCTGCTTTTGTCAAATATACAGGTCCTTTCTAGGCTATATCTGTGAAGGAAAAATAGGTCAAAAAAACAATATGACAAACTCACTGAAAGTACAGATATCAAATAGCTGCCTTGGTGCTTAACATTACTGAAATAACAGCAAAGATAAATATGCGTTACAATAGGCTGCAAAGTATGTATGGATAAAAATAACAGCAACAGGTGAGCATAAGCTATGTTGCATACCTCTTCCTGAAATAAATTAGCTCTGCAGATGCTCGGCCTGCATACTGGGCATTCCTGTGCCGATAGTTTAAATCTGAACCATACATGGGTAAAAAGCATTATTATAAGCAACATCAAAAGAATAAGACCCATGAAGAAAAAAATATTATTTGATTGCTAATGAATATAGTTAAGATAGAGAAAAAATGCATTGATACAACTGAAACAAAAAACATAAATGATCAAGTTCTACCAGATCATAAAGGAGATTATACTGTCTGCAACACTAGTGAGCTGAAGACCGTCTTCAAATACAAACGGTAACTTGGATATTCCTATAGAAGCAGCAAGTAGCCTGTGCACAATGACATCTGCAGTGTAAAATGTTTCATCTCACATTAGTGTTTACAATTAACTGAGTCAAAATATTTTTATAATTATGGCATACCTACCTGCGTATCTTCTTATAGGTGACGTGAAATGCGTGTAAAGGAGCTGCAAGCCCATAATGATGATATTCTGGAGGGCTAAGATCCCCAATGCAGAAATAAACTGCCTAAAAAAACTAAAATTTATTTTTTGTAAATTCTAAACCTGGGTTCTCATTCAAATTTAATTTACCTGAGTTATGCACCTAGTTGCCAGTATACGGATTAATTTATTGAAGTATGGATCATCACCGTCAAAAAGCTAATTCCGTGCAAAAGATAGAACCATGAGACAAAATAAGACCCTAAAAAAATAAATGCTTAAGCTAGCTATGTGTGAGCTATGATAAAGCAGTTAAAGATGTCGCTGCCAAAAATCAATGTATGATCAAAACAATTAAAAAACAAGAATCATGCAAAATATTCATTTACCACAGCATGGTCCAGAGAATCAGCCAATGCTTTTGATGACGTGACATCCAAGTGCAAGCTCACTGCAGCTGCAGTCGGTAGCAAGGGTTCAAGCATTTCTCTAGTTGGTGTTGGATGATGCCTACACAGGAACCAACAAACAATTAAGTCTTCGAAGGAGTATTTTGGTCATGGCTCTAGCCAATGTAGAGCATTTTAACACACCCAAGACGAACATCTAGCCAATCAATGTCATTTCTAAATATCTAGAGCGTCGAGTTTTCAAGACTAGACACTTGTAAGTGGCACAATATTGAGGCAAAAAACTCTTTTTATACCATATTAGAAATGCATCAAGACTAACTCAATTCCAAAAGTTAACTAGGAGGATTCATAGCTCTTAGAGGAGTAAGACATCTTTATACACTCACACCCAAGACGAACAATTAGCCAATCAATGTCATTTCTAACGTACTCTTAGCTCCGTGTGAATGTGATTACATAAGTTATGCTTAATAAGATTCTTTCTGCTTTCATCCATTATATCCACCAAAACTCTTTGAAAAGTTTTTTTTTTTTTTTTCACTAGCCCATGCAATCAACCATTTATACTGTTGAGGATCAGAATATAATCATATCTTATCTTGATTATTATAATTAAATATCTTATGTAGACATTATTTTAGACGTTAGAGCAAATCATATTTTCTATATTCATATATAATTTATAAAATAAATCTATACAAACACTTTTTTGTGGTATATTCAAACATATGTTTTTAGTCTATTATTCCTTTATCTCTGAATTGAACATAGTATCAAGAGAAAAATAGAGGTTCTTTCTTTGCCCGGTAAACCCACCGTCTTGGGCAAAAAAACATTTTTGCGAACCGTGTTAATTTTAGGTTCAGTTCAATCTGTCAACACCCTGTTCTCTGCTTAGGCAACCTTTTCAATGACCGCAACCACTACTACAGCAAAATGCCCTGCCCTGATAATTTAACACATGCACCTACCTCTGATTCTACATTGATAGATCAAACTGGCACTACACGGGCTACATATGAGGACTTTCTGTGGTTTATGTTCATTATTCCTCTATTTTTCTAAATTTAACATGTACTAAATGCATATTCTATTTCATGAGTAATCCTCAATTCAAAAATTGAATTCTAGTAACTGATATGGAAAAGCAAACAATCAAAAAGAGGGGGAAAAAAATGCAAAACAATGGGATAGAGGTAAGAGTAAAGTTTAGATATACTGTGTACCAATTAGTTGACATAAAAAGGAAGCTCATTCCAAGAAAAATACCATATTAAAAGTTTAAAACTAAATTTCAAAGTCAGATAAAAAAAACCTTAATAATGAGCACAATGAAAAGCTTTTTAAGAATTTGTTGTGCTACAGAAACGTTCGCAGAAAGCATAAACTCCTCCACCATTTAGTTGGCCTCCCGGATCTGGTACATTCCTGCAAATAAATTAAACAGTAGAAATAATTTTAAAAAACAAGGGAGAGAAAAAAACTAATTTGTTTCCCTTTCCTTCCATGAAGGAATAGGTAAAAGCAAAGCAAAAAAAAAAAACCACCAACTCAATCATTTTCCTACCAAATATCCTATTTAACAATAGGTATAACTAAACATACTTACAAGTTACAAAATATCAAATAAATTACTGTTGAAATTTTACAGATTAGGTTAAATAAGAAAAAATAAATATATTTCAATAATAAGATGAGACATTGAATTGATAATTGCTCATAGAATACAATGTTTGCATCAAACAGCAAACACGGTATACCATTCTAATACGCACCAAACAAGCCCTAAATATTTCTTACAAGCAGACCTTTTAAATCAATTAACCACAATTATCTCATCACTTGATGACTCACTTGTGCTTACATATTATAACAGAGTTTACTAAATTAATATTATCCAATCCACTAAATGTGTAGAAACTACAAAAATCAAATAAATCCAATTATGTTAGATTTCTAAACTTCCAGCATCCGAAAAAAGTAACCATTTTTGTTTTGGACCTCATTGTTAATATGCAAGAAGAAAAGTATATACTCGCTATGGACTGAAATATAAGAAACAAAAACTAATTCTCATCCAATGAGAAAATTTATTATTTTCTTAAAATACCCTTTACATTAATTGAATAGGACAAAAAAGGTAATGTTGCTGAAAATAGAATTGATAAAATTTAGGGTATTTTGGAGATACTATCATTAAATAGGAGAGAGTTGGTTAAAATTTGTTTATATGTTAGTCCAATACATTGGTTTTTTGTTAGTTATATTTCAGTCTGGAAGGAGTATTTTCAAGGCTTAAATGATTTCATTAGTTTGTATATAGTTCACAATTG
Organism: Psophocarpus tetragonolobus; assembly: GCA_037954015.1. Taxonomy (NCBI): domain Eukaryota; kingdom Viridiplantae; phylum Streptophyta; class Magnoliopsida; order Fabales; family Fabaceae; genus Psophocarpus; species Psophocarpus tetragonolobus. Next base: position 38,287,794 of record CM075688.1, on the reverse strand, counting down.
GCTTGCCAAAATGGTATGCACAGTGTAAGAATCACAAAGGACATATTTAGTCTCATATCAGGAAAGCGTGAGTGCCACAAGAACCAATAGATGATAGGTTCACTCATTCTTCCTGTGACACCAGAAGAACTTCATATTCAACAAGCATACACAATTGTCCACGTTCAACAATCTCAGAAAGAAATACTAAATGCTATTAAGAAGCAAAAAAATAGTACCAATGTCAAGGGGGTCATGAATCTCCGTGTCAATTTGAAATTTGACTTCAGCAGATGCAAGAGTCAAAGCTCCTCTCTCAATACGCCTTAATCTCATTTTCTGATAGATCATACATAAAGATATACTTTTCAGATGATTTCATGATATACCAAGCAAATACAACCATAGTTATAATTAGAGTAAAACAAAAAGCCTGCATCCACAAAATCCATACCTTAGCTAAACTATTCATATTCCTCAAATCTGCAGCAGTTGGATCCATCAATCGACTGGACACAGGAGACATAAAATAGAGTAAGTAGATTACTTCATGAAAAATATTGCATCACAGAGGAACAGACTAGAAGAAACAATTAGCAATCCACAAGAACATGGACATCTAAGCATATTATAAATTGAACAATAAAGTATCGATCAACAAACAAATGGTTTGAATAGCATGAACATGAGCCCTGTCATTCAGCATGGGCTTTTGTTTGTGTCACCCTCCTCTAAATTATCATTTTGTTTATTTTTCAAGACTCACTAGATTCAGTACAGCCATTTCATAAGCTATTTTAGCAGGCATAAGCTCTGGAATAAACGAATCCCAGAAAACAAACATTTTTTTCCAGTCTAGATTATAACTAAGAGTGCTAACTAAAGACACATCAATCCATATCTTCTTACAAAGGATCTAAGGAGAATAAAAGCATACCTATCATCCATCCTTGCTTGTGCTTCAACATAAGACAGTGCTGCAGAAGATTTTATGACACTCGTTGTGTATCGGGTGGAAATAATGTCTGCTTCAGGTGTCATTTCCTGAACACAAATAATTTAAGTTTAACTGATGAAGAAAATGGAGTCTACTTAATATAAATTGCTTCAGTTGACACCATAATCATAATCATATTTTGATCATACTATTAGTCATTAGAGACATAGTAGATAAAATGGACTAGGAGAATATCAAATAATTAAAATAAATGCATATGCACTTTCTGCATTAGGCTCACTGACCCCAAAACCCAAGGGATTTACCAGGAATAACTGACAATGGTTGCCAATGACAACAAAATACACTTACCAAAGTAATCTGTACTTTGTTGAATTTAGAGATGTTGTGTACATATTAAATTGGAATTCTTACTGGTTGTAAAGTATATAGTATGAACAGAGACTTCATAACCTTGTTGATTGTGAGCCCATTTGTTTTAAGCTTTTTCCATAAAAATCATGTATTTTAGGGGAAAATCATTTTTTGAAAATTTTCGAATAGCTTCTGAAATATGCTGCAATTATAACAACCCTTCATAATAAAAGTACTTTTTGTAATTGTAACCAAAACAAAAAATAGTTTCTACTTTTATAAAGTCTCTAAAAAACAAATAATTGCCTTATACATCCTTGAAATATTTTTTCGTAATAGTTTAACACACGAGCCTTGAATTTTGTACAAGTGTGTCATGCTTGCGTCACCTTTTCTTGAACAATATTGTCCCAACTCATTTAAAAATAAAATGCCTAACAAAAGAAAAGAAAATGGAGATTGTGAATTATGGCTGTGATAATGTGTATAACAAGCTAGTGATGGTAATAGTAATAACAGTGATAGTAGGTAATGAAAAATGGTGAAGACAGAAATAGGTCCAGCGGTGGTTGCAAATCTAAATTTTAGTGTTCATGTAGACAAGGAAGCAGAAAAATCAGTCATGTGATGGTTGCATGTTTGTAGAAAGACCTTAATTGTGAACATTCATTGAGAAGGGAAGTAATGTTGCAACAATGAGGGCAAAAAAATCACATTAGAAATAAAATGGCAAGTACCAAAACATCTAACAAAATAAAAGGCAATTGAAAATTTTCAGTGATGGTTGTGATTCTTTGGTATATATTTAAAAGAATCAACGTTCAACCAAATAATATCCCATACTAATGCACAAGCATCTACAAAAAGATAAAAATCCCAATAAATTTAACCATGGTAAAAATATGTGATTGCACATACCCATATGACAGAAAATGCAAGCCTTTGCACATCAGAACGAAGAGAACATATGTCTGCCAGATAAAGTTTTATCAGTTAAGGCAAAAGAAATTGCTATAACCACAGGAATATACTTTCTTTCAAACCAGTTAAAAGAAGGTCAACAATAATATTACCCTCCGTAAGAGGTTTTGGAAGCATGTCTTTCCGCCGCTCAACAAGGTAGATAGATGTACCCCTTTGTGCAGCCTCGTCATCAAGGGGAGTGCTATCTGATAGATATCAATTAAAGAAGAACCATATATTATAGAGGGAATATATAACATAGGCTAGGGAAATCAAGGAGACAGTAAAACAGTGGAAAAACTAATGAAGCCTGGCTATTAAATAGGACTAGAGGATCAAGTAGCACCAATAGAGGATGGACATTAATGATTTGTTCAGATATGCAAACTCTTGACTGCATCATCTGATAACTTCAGCTGCAAAAATAACATTCATATTGTCTAAAAATTGAGCCAAAAAAGAAGCATCATTATTATATTATAGGATCCGGCTCCTCTAAAGAGAGCATTTCACTTTAGATGGTAAAGTAACCAACCTCAATAGTTGCCGTTGGTGATAAAATAACAGTTGATGCACATGCGTCACAAATCATTAAATTTTTCTATGGATAATTGAGATTAGTTACTTTACCTTGAGGAGTCAAATTTTACGGGAATCTAAAAGGGGTTGAATACATTTCAAAAGATTTTTCATAAATTTCTTTTTCCAAAATATCAGCGTTTTCAAAAATCACTCATTTCGAATTTTCAAAATCTACCTTTTAAGAATTTTTCAAGACTAATTTCAAATAAGCTTGAAACAATGTTTAAGAGCCAACTCTTTCTAAGATTTAAAACACCAAGTTTGACCATTGACAATTCTTTCAACAATGATTTCCAAATCAACACTTTATTCAATTTTCAATATACAATTTCAAGATTCAATTTCACAACAAAAATTTAACTAATACGAGATTCAACTTTTCAAATCAAAGATTCAACTTTACTACAATGCAATAAAAACCAATACAATTCATTAAAGGTTAAAATTCAATCAAATCTAAATAGTTAAAGGATAGAGAGAATTTACACAAATCTAAAGAGTAAATCTAGAGAGAATTTACCTAAATGCAGTTCCCATATACAATCTTCCTTTGTTTTGTTTTTCACTAAAATTTGCATACATGCACACCACGCATATATATTTTTATAAAAAGATCCAAACCAACACACAAAAAAGAAGTTTTCTCGTGCATCCCACAAGAACTTGTTACACCATGACATTCTGTCATTTACAACGCCTCACAACACTCTATTGTAAGATTTCACAATAACATTAAGAAACACGTCAAAAGATTATCAAAACATGTGCAAAAACACAAAGAAATGGGTAAAAAACGATATCACCTGATTATGATGAATACCTTATACAATAAAGCGCAGTACTTCAATCCTTTCTCTTCCAATCAACAATTCTTGAATATCAACTCATAGATTTATCGATTTTTCTTTTATTTCAAAGAGTTTCTTTCTTGTAAACACTTTTCTCTCTTTGAAAACCTAAAATCCCCTTTTTTTCTTTATGAAAAAACTGATTAAAAAAGGTTTTAAATGAGTAACAGACCATGATAATCGATTACAATTGGCAACCACTTAATTACCTGGTAATTCTCTTTAAAACGACCTAAAAATGTTTGTTCTCTGTCGACATAATCAAGTAATCGATTATTCCCGAGAGCTTGCAATTGAGAAACTAAATTTTTCTTCAGGTAATTGAATATCTAAATAGGGAATCAATTAACATTCAAAAAATCCAGATTTTATGAGTTTCTTGCTTGATCCAGCTCAAATAATCTATTATCAACTTAAGTAATCTATTACCTATGAGGTAATTCAACTCTTAACTTGGTAATTTTGATTCTTTCGGTATCCAAACAATAAAACATAACAAACACAAAGAATAATCATGAAATTTATACGAAACAACACTCAAACTACTCATACACACACTCATACCTAACTAAACAATCAATACAAATATCACACTTATCAAATGTGTTTGATACCATAAAATGACTTAATAAAAACAAAACTAAATTTACAAAACCAAAATACTAAAGACTTGAGATGTTTCACCAAAGTTGTTTTCTAACCTTCAATCTCAACAAATCCCATAACCCATATTATACTTTAAACATTAGTATACACACACTAGAAGAAAGCATTACTATACTTGAAAGGATATTGCAAGCAAAACAGCAAGCAAACATGCTATTTAAAAATTATTAGTAAGGGCATTCATATGCCAAACTATAACTCCCAAGCATGCAAATATCCAATCGTAGTAACCCACAAATTCTAATTTGATTACTATTAGAAATTGTGAAATTGCACTTAACTCAACCTTACAAAACTGACTTGTAAGATGAGGTTTGCACTTCGCTTATATACTATTGTTTGGTCATATCACTAGTTAATGTGAGATCTCTAACAAATATATATAAGCCCCTACTGACACATTATACATGCACCATTAGTAAAACGAATGTACTCAAACAAAGGATACAAACTCCAACTTCAAAGTTTCCATTTGGAAGAGTGTGACAATGGAGTACATCATCAATATCCTTGCAACCTGTATGCAAGAAGTCGCAACAGAAATACAACAACAACCTTACATACCATTAGCATGTTCTCTTCTAAATCAAAGTAAAGCAGCTGCTTCAAATGGTTCTTTATCAAGTGAAACTACTAATGACAGAAATTGTTAGACATAAAAATAAGGTTCTTTCAAATTCAAATGTTACATGTCAAAAAAAGAGGAAAAGAAAAAATAGAAAAACAAAAGCAGTATTACACTATGTCCATTTTTAACATTAAGAGACATAAGAACTTTTGTTTTGATAATTAATGACTCATTCAAGAAGAAAAAAATACTCAACAGTAAAAAAAAGGCATCATTTACGAGATCATACAATTGTCTCTGTTGAATATTTTATATGTATTTTATTACTTTCAGTCTTTTTTTATAGGTCAAATCTTAGTATTGTTAATAATATTAATTTTTGTTAATAGTGGGGATCGAATCCACGACCTTCTTACTCCCTTAACCAACTGAGTCACTTTATATCTCCTTACTTTTAGCCTTTTTAGTCTTCTATTCTCTACTGTAGCCGTTAAGGTAAGCGCATAGGTCTGCACCTTTATCTATCCTTTGTACTCTCATTTAGAGAGAGAGAGAAAAAAAAGACCTATGCATTATTATTACAAAAAGTTTTACACTGACATTCAATTACAACTCTTCATTTATGGTAAGTTTGTTGATTTTATCAATTAATACTTTAAAAGTCATAAATGAAATATTATGATTAAACGTCAGTGTGCTAGTGTATAATTATTAAACTTATATATATAACATCATGAGTTGAATAAACACTCACTCAGGCAGTCAAACATTTGTTTATTCACAAAGCACTATTATATTCAAGTGTCTCATAAAAAAATTAAAGCAAAAGTGCAAAACCATTCCAACCTATTTCTTTCATCTATAATATAGCTTCCATGATTTCATCATAATCATTGTATTTCATTTAAATCTCCAAGACATCCTTCTATACAATTTGTATATAATATTTTTGTGTATCACTTCCACTTCAGAGTTAATATATCATAATCTTCTAAATATTCGTGTGTTTTCAGTAAGTAGAAGAAAGGTTGGGGTACAAGATCAGGTTGCCAGTGGCAGATCTTCATAGGAGCAAGGGAAACCATGTCCCTATCCCCAATTTTTTTCTCCCTTTTAGCAAATATAATATATATAAATATATATATACATATATATATATATAATAGGGAATAAATGCTATGTTGCATATATCTTTTGTACGCACTTAGCTTATTTCCTTTTATTTTGTAAGCCATATTAATGGTGATTTGTTGTACCTTTGATCAAGCTGTCCAGAAAAATATTATAGGCACAATCTTAGAGATATTGCAGATATATGTTTAGGAATCTTGATAACCAAATATGTCAGGGTATCATGTATATATGAAGGCTCATTACATGTTAATAACACAGAATTCTCCCATATTTCATTATGGTACAAACCCTAACGTGACAAAGGGATGGGTGTACGAGCAAATACTGCCCAAGTAGCTATTGGAAGAGCACCGGAGTCAACAAAGGAGATAGATAAGGGAGGCTTGACGGGGTTGAGCACAGAATAATGGCAAACATTGGTGGAGATCATAAATAATCAAAAGGGAAATACCAATGAGCGAATGACAGGTAAAGAAACTTGGATCATTGATACAGGAGCTTCCAACCACATGACAGGAAGCTTGAAATCACTTCAAGAATTGAAGAATGTGGTCCTGTGGGACTGCCAGATGGACAAAAAATTGTTGCAACCAAGGAGAGAACGACAATGCTTGAAGGAGGGCCAAAAATAAACAATGTGTTATATGTGCCTAAATTAAGTTGTAGTCTAATATTTGTGACCCATTGATAGATGAGACAAACTGCATAGTGCAATTCACTAATTCTTTCTGTGTGATACAGGACCCCACTTCGAGAATGCTGATTGGATTGGGTGAACAAATAAATGTACTTTACTATTTTAGAGGAATTCGTCATGAGAAAGCTTTCAAGGTTGATGGTGTGATGTCACTTGATCTTTGGCATAGGAGAATGGGGCATCCCTCTTTGAATATTACTGAGTTAGTTTCAAATACTAGTAGCAAGAATAATGGCAAACATTGGTGGAGATCATAAATAATCAAAAGGGAAATACCAATGAGCGAATGACAGGTAAAGAAACTTGGATCATTGATACAGGAGCTTCCAACCACATGACAGGAAGCTTGAAATCACTTCAAGAATTGAAGAATGTGGTCCTGTGGGACTGCCAGATGGACAAAAAATTGTTGCAACCAAGGAGAGAACGACAATGCTTGAAGGAGGGCCAAAAATAAACAATGTGTTATATGTGCCTAAATTAAGTTGTAGTCTAATATTTGTGACCCAATTGATAGATGAGACAAACTGCATAGTGCAATTCACTAATTCTTTCTGTGTGATACAGGACCCCACTTCGAGAATGCTGATTGGATTGGGTGAACAAATAAATGTACTTTACTATTTTAGAGGAATTCGTCATGAGAAAGCTTTCAAGGTTGATGGTGTGATGTCACTTGATCTTTGGCATAGGAGAATGGGCATCCCTCTTTGAATATTACTGAGTTAGTTTCAAATACTAGTAGCAAGAATAATGACCATGGAAATAAGGCATGCAACGTGTGCCAAAGGGCTAAGCAAACTAGAGATAGTTTTTCTTTAAGCAATCATAAAGTTGCTAATGTGTTTGAATTGGTTCATTGTGAATTATGGGGGCCCTATAAAACTCCTTCTTCTTATGGTGCTTACTATTTTTTAACTATAGTTGGATGATCATTCTTGAGCAGTTTGGATATATTTGTTGTTAGATAAAAAGGAAGCTTCTCGTTCCTTAATGAACTTTATTGCATTAATAGGAAGACAATATGAAAAACAGGTTAAGATGATTCGAATTGATAATGGAACGAAATTTACATATTTAAGAACATAATTTCTTGAACGTGGAGTTGTGTTTCAAATATCATGCACGGGAACACCTCAACAAAATGGACGAATTGAAAGGAAACATAGGCATATACTCAATGTGGCTCGAGCATTGAGATTTTAAGGTAATCTTTGTATGTTCTTCTAGGGTGAATGCATTTTGATTGCAAGATATTTGATAAATAGGACATCAATACCATTGCTGAATGGAAAAATTCCTTATGAGGTGCTGAATGGGAAACCACCATCTTATGATCATCTTAGAGTCTTTGGGTTTCTCTGTTATGCTCATAATCACGGGAGGAAGGGAGATAAATTTGCCACTAGAAGCAAGAAGTGTGTTTTTGTGGGCTACCTATATGGAAAGAAATGATGGAAGTTATTTGACCTGGATACCAACACTTATTTTGTATAAAGAGATGTTGATTTTTTTATGGTGAATTCCCTTTTCGAGAAAACACTGTCAAGACCAGTAATCAGACAACCATCAACATGTTAGATGCAAAGATCAATTCTGAAACTGAAAATGTTGATAATGAGCAGGTCGTGCCCATTGAAGTGACAGACAATAAAACACATGTTGATGTAAGGGGAGATGCCAGCCTAGAGGATGCACAACATGCTATAATTGATGTTGGAATTGATGCACAACAAGAAAATGAGGAGCAGTTTGGACGAGGCAAGCACATTAAAGTTCCCTCTATAAAGCTTTGAGATTACATAACCAATACAATGCACACATCAAGGAGCCTATTTCTTCGTTCACCCACTCCACAACGACAATCAAAGGTGTTGTATCTTATTTCTAATTAGGCTAACTATGACAAATTTTCATGGAAGCATCGCAGGTTTCTTGCGTGTGTGACAACTGAGAAAGATCTTGTGACATTTGCAGAAGCAGTAAAAGATAATAGATGACGGTCAGCAATGCAACATGAAATACAAGCACTTGAAGATAATAATACATGGACGGTATGCCCTCTACCAGTAAATAAAAGGGCATCGGGATGCAAGTGGGTCTATAAAATTAAGTATAAATCTGATGGTACCATAGAACAATTTAAAGCTAGATTGGTTATTCTTGGAAACCTCAAATTAAAGGCATTGATTACAATGAAACTTTTGCTCCAGTGGCAAAAATGGTCACTATGCAAAATTTTCTAGCAGTGGCTGTTGCAAAAAGCTGGGAACTTCACCAGATGGATGTTCACAATGCCTTCTTACATGGTGATTTACAAGAAGAAGTCTACATGAAATTCCCACTTGGATTTTGCTCATTTGATTCAGGTATGGTTTGTAAACTTCGCAAGTCACTGTATGGGTTAAAGCAAGCCCCTCGTTGCTGGTTTGCCAAACTGTCATGGGCCCTCAAGGAATATGGGTTTCAATAGTCTTACTCTGATTATTCTTTGTTCACCATTCATGATAAAGGCATACAATTGATGGTTCTAGTGTATGTTGATGATTTGATTATATGTGGAAATGATCACGATTTCATACAACGTTTTAAGGATTACTTGAGCAGATGTTTTCATATGAAAGATTTGGGCAAGTTGAAATATTTTTTAGGAGTGGAAGTTGTCAAATCTCCTGTAGGTATTTTTCTCTATCAAAGAAAATATGCTTTAGATATTATTGGCGATGCTAGGTTACTTGGTGTGAAACCGACAAGTACTCCAATTGAACAGAATCATCATCTTGCTCTTGCCAATAACGAGCTTCTTGCTAATCCCGATTGCTATCGTAGGTTGGTGGGGTGCCTCATTTACCTATGTTGCACCAGACCTGAACTATCATATTGCGTCCATAAACTTTCCCACTTCATGCAACAACCACAAATAGAGCATTGGAAAACTGCCTTGCGAGTGGTTAGATATCTCAAAGGCAATCTTGGACAAGGAATCCTCTTGGATAGTCATTACGATCTTCAACTTTATGGTTGGTGTGACTCTGACTGGGCCGCATGCCCACTTACTCGTAGGTCTCTCTTTGGATGGGTTGTCTTTCTAGGGCATTCTCTCATTTCTTGGAAAACTAAAAAACAACAAATAGTGGCCCAGTCATCTCTTGAAACTGAGTATCGTTCAATGGCTAGTACTACATGGGAACTGAAATGGATCAAAGGTGTTCTTTCTAGTCTTGGGGTCACTCATTCCATGCCTATACATCTTTACTGTGACAATCAAGCTGCATTACACATTGCAAAGAATCATGTCTTTTATGAGCGTACCAAACATATTGAAATAGATTGTCACTTCATCCGTGATGAGATTGTACGTCAAAATTTATAACCATCTTATGTTCCCACTCAAACACAACTTGCATATACGTTTACAAAAGCTTTGGGACACACACAATTTCATGATTTACTTGGCAAGTTGGGCATCTGGACTCCACATGCACCACCTTGAAAGGGGATAATAGGGAATAAATGTTTTGTTGCATATATCTTTTGTGCGCACTTACCTTATTTCCTTTTATTCTGTAAAAGCCATATTAATGGTGATTTGTTGTACCTTTGATCAAGTTGTCCAGAGAGATATTATAGGCACAATCTTAGGGATATTGCAGAAATATGTTTAGGAATCCTGATAACCAAATATGTTAGGGTATCGTGTATATATGGAGGCTCATTACATGTTAATAACACACAAAATTCTCCCATATTTCATTAATATATATATATATATATATATTATTTTTTTTAAGTATATCTATTTTATCCCTAAACATTCTTATCTAATATCTGTCATTGAGGTTGCCCCAAGGTATGTCATAACTTTCAATAGTATTAAGGATTGCACCATCTCTTACATGTTGCAATTGCAAATGAATTTTTTTATTCATAAAAACTATTATAATATCATATCATTTAATGATTGGAAGTTAGGATAAACTTTATGAATAACACTAACCCATGATTCCATGAACAATTTTGTTACTTAGTAAAGATCTTTTATAGAGAACACCAATTAATAAATTGATAATGTGCAATCTTAAATACAAAAATCATACATAATACTGTAATACAATTGATTTCCTATAGACAAGTTTCTTAAGAAGAGTATTCTCTGCCCACAAAACAACAAATAACAACACTTGCTTAATTACACACCCTACTATTATATACTACTACCTCTGTTCCTAAATGTAAGATAATTTTAAAATTGCTTTGTCCCTTTTTGTAAGGTTCTTTTCAATGTCTTCGACATTAATGATCTTTTTTGCTAAAATACCCTTAATTACGTCACAATAGATGTCTTCTCTCTTATGTTGGAAGATATGATTAAAGTACATTAATTAATTAGGTAGAAAACAATTAAGTGGAAAGAGAAAGTTGATGTATCATGTAAATGTGTTAATATGTGTCTTAAATGACCACACAATACCTTTATTTATAATGAGCAAATATATCATATTGATTAAATATGTTTTCTCTAATAATGATTAAGATTAATATAATAATATGTAATAAAGGTAATAAGGAGTAAATTTAATAGATATACTAAGAATAAAAATGAAGGGTCGTTCCAGTCATGTGGTTGTGTTGGATAAACATGATTCAACAACAACCATTGAAGGTTCACAGTAGTGATGAGTATTGTCAACCTGTAAATAAAGCACGCCTTAAGACGCAAGGAGAAGCACTCTTTGAGGCACAAAATAAAATAAAAGTCTCCAATGGTTTTCGGGAATAGTCTCTAGGAAAAATCTCCCAAAATGTGTCACACCAAATAAATATACACAATTGTAATAAAATAATATATAATTTGTTTGTTTTGCAGTTAGTTTTCTAGAGTCCCAATATATGAGGTAGTTTAAGTGGATGAGAAAATTTCTTGCTTTCATGAAATTGGGTTTGCAAGGTTCCTCAAAGTGAAAACAATACTATTGACATCTTATCAGTTTCTATGACTAACTGATCAAGAGTTAAACATTTGGCAGTCCTATCTTTTTATAAATAAGTTACATTTTTTAACACAAGGAAGGTGGGTCTGTGCACTTACATTTCAACATCCTATCATGTCCCATATGTTATGTATGGCAGTGGTGGATTGGTGATGACGATGGTGATGGTAGGGGCTCTAACACCACTATCATTAGCGGTCATTGTCGATGATCGCCACCATTGATGGTCACCATCGCTGCGATCACCACCACTACTACCATCATCGCTGACAGTCATACCATCGACGACAACGGTGGTGGTGGTGATGATGACAATGGCAGTGGAGGTTGTGATGGTAGGGGGTAATGTTGAGGGTGGAAGTGGGGTGAGTTACGGTGAAGGAGGTAAATGATATTTTTAAGTGTATTATTTTAATCTGAGCCATTATTTTTAATCTTACACTTATTATATATTTTCTCATTTCTCATAATAAACCTTTTTTTTTCACTTTGAAGGGTAAGTACTTGTTTAGTAATGGTTTTATAAGAGTGTTTTTAGTATTTTAAAACTAAAAAACTCATTTGAGAATTTTAAAAAATAGAACTTCATTTTTTGTTCTTTATAAGAGTGAAATAACCTATATAAAGAATTTTATTATTGGTTCTTTATAAGAGTAAATTAACTTGTCTTCTTTCAAGGTAAAAAGATATATACTTATTAAGTTTCTTGTTAATATGTTAAGTTATGAAACGATTAAACACACTTGTTAATAAATGCTAAGTTTCTTTCCAAGAGTCCATCACTTAGAAATTGGGTTCACTCCCAAATCCTCCTTGATCATATGTAAAATTATGAAAACAGTGATAAGGTGTATAATTCAACAAGCAAAATAATAAAGAAGACAAGTAAGATAAACATTAATTTAAATAAAAAAATCTACTCACATGTAATTATGAACAAAGAAAGTAAAAACATCATATCCCTAAACAATAAATAGCCTAAACAATAAAGAGCGAGAAAACTTTAACCGTGCTTTATATCATATGAGAATGGTAAAAATTCAAAAGCAATAGAAAATTTTTATTTAAACTAATGGACTTTATAAGGTTTTAGTAAAAAAAATAAAATAAAAACTAAAATAAAGAGTACATATTCTTTTATGATGGTGCAATTTTTTAACTTTTAAAAATTAATTTTACTTTTCTTATAAATTGTCTCTAAAACACCAAACATTCACTCCAATGTTCCAAATTACTACAAGTGTGTCTCAAATGTGGCTAAATCCAGTCATAAAAAAAAAATAATACTAAAAACATAACAAGTTTTAAAATAAAATAAAGAGACATCTAAATGTTATAAAAAATAAATTTAATTAAAATGAGACCTAAAAAAATTAAAAATACAAAAAAACAATTAAATGTAAATTATACTTTAGAAAATAAATTATTCATTTGGACTATTAACATTAAATTATATTAGCTAATTTTTTAGTGGATATGGGTTGTTTTTACTATATTTTTGTCATGTATAATAAATTTTTTATTTTATCACAATTATTTTAAGAGCCTTCTGAGTTTTTTATATTTTTAATTATTTTTGTAAACTCAATATAAAAAAAATATTATGGAAGAATTTATATGTTAATAAAATAAGAAAATAAAAAAGATGATAGAGCAAAATGGCGGGAAGGAACCGTCCCACAAGATTTGGCGGGAAACAACGGTATAAAAGGGTGTCTAGGGCGAAGAAAAACTGTCCCTCATTCCGATTTGCCAACACTCACTCCATCGTCGCAGAGAGAGTGAGCGAGCGAGAACACGACGAGTCACGACTCAGCGATGGTGGGCCCACAGTACGATTTTCTGGCAAACCCTTTGGGTGCCGTCAGATCCACCTTCGACACCGCCGTAGCCTCCGTTTCCGATCCCTCTTCCTTCGACGGCCGCGACTGGGGCGCTCTTCCCCTCTTCCGCCACTTCCTCTTTGACGAGTCCAGAATCTCTCAGGTCCCCTTCCAATACAAGAATCACAAAAACCTTTTTTTTTTTTATTATAGTAATAAATCCTAAATTTTGATTAATTAATGGAACAGGTTCCTCTTCTCACCCCTGCCACCATCAGATGGGTGAAGCCCAACACCCTTGTTCGGTTTCGCGGGATGATACAAGATATGCTCGGGAATGAATTTTACGTTGGGGCTTACAAGGTTTTCTTTTCTTTCTTTTTTAGCACGTGTTTTAACTTGTGGTTTGGTTGCAACTTGCAATCTTAAGATTTTCTTTAATTTTGGCGGTAAATGTAAAAGTTTGTTTTGTTTTCATGATTATTGAAGGATGGTTCGGTGTGGAGGACAAACAAGTATATGGATGTTTCTCAATCTCTCATGGCTTCTTCCATGGATATGCGAATCTGGGAACGCCGATTGCTTTACTGTGTTCCGGTAAGGTGTTTCGGGTTGCTATTTTCAATGTCTCTTTCCTCACAAGAGTTTAATTTCCCATATTCACTTTTTGGTTACATAACTTGCTGATGATTTGCTTAAGCAGTGATTTTTTAAGGATTAGCTTTGTTTGTTTATACGTAGGTTCCAGGGAAGAGTCCATGGACTGAAGTTTCAGCTGAAGAAGTTGGCAATCTATCTATGGATTGGACGTCGGACAATAGAGAAAAGCGGAGGAGAGAAGATAACGAGTCTTCTGACATGCTTGTAATTTCTGTCCTTGTGTTACTGCCTTTACTGATTTATTATTGCTTCCTTCAAATCATGATGGGTGTATGGACCCTCAAACTTTTAGGCCTTACATTCTTGATAAATTTAATACTACGGAATCTATATGCTTACATTATAAATTTTCGGAGTGAAAAACAAGTTTGTCAATTTTCTAACCGCTTTGTTTTTTATTCACAGGGCTCGGATGATGAGGCTCAGGATTCTCTAAATACGAAAAGAATGGTATACTGAGCTTTCATCTGATACCTGACTTTTTGAGCTAATGAATTTTACTAATAAAAAATAATCATCCAAGGATTAACTTCATTAGTATTCTGTTTCAGATGGTTCTTTAATAAGTGTTAGTATATGATACTCTATCATGGTTTGCTTACAAGTGTATTTCTCAATTTCAATTAAATTGTAACCTAGATATTTGTGATCCAAACTTTAATAAAGCCATACTAACCCTCAGCTAAGTAGTCAGTGTTTGTTGATAAATTGTGAGGTCTTGAGCTTCGTATAAGTTATGCAGAAAGATAGTTCTCCTTGTATTGTTTCTGTTGTTCAAGTCATCTGTATCCTATTTAGATACAGATTGTGAAGTTTTGAGCTGTTGCAAGTTCTACAGAATTACAGATAGATAGGTCCAGTTGTAAATTTTCAATTTTTGTCTTACAATATGAATGTGTTTACTAGATGTGCCAATTTTTATTTCCCCTTGCAAACTTCTTTTATGGTTCTTACAAGAATTGATCTTACTGGTTCTTTTTCAGAGAGAAAGTGAACACCCTTCCGTTGCTTCCCATTCTCAGGGAGGTGCACCTGAGATTGCCAGCTCTGTTACACATTTGGTGTCTGGTCTTGATAACAGCAACCCACCTTCTTGTCTTGTGAAGGTAAGAATTAGTACCTATGGGATATATTTTATTGATATTTTAAGACAAATTTATTATTGTTTTAGTTTCATGGAATTTCTTTCCTCATTTTCCTCCGCCTTATGCCAGATCTATGATTCTCCAGAGTCTGAATTGAAACTGAATGACATTTTTGAGTTTGTGGGTATCCTTACATCTGATCCAGAGCTTCAGGAGGATGATGAAGATAGTTATTTATCAAATGGATTTTCTGAGGATCCTTTGCACCATTTCCCATCTAACAAGGTATGCATTTTGATGTGCTTTTGTGCAGTTTTTGTTGTACATTATAGAAGCTTTGTATTGTCCCTTAAGGGCCACTTGATCAACGGGCAATAATAAAAGGCTATATTGTTCTTTTAGGTACAACCAAAGTGGCATAAATATGCATTTGTATAAAAATACCTGTGTCAACCCTGCATATCTGATTTTTAAATTTGCTATTTTTCTCCATCTGCCACAGGTGCCACGTCTTCATTGTTTTATTCACAGGAAATTAGCGACTCAGGATTTCCTTCAGAATAACCCTATTATAGAGGTAGCTTTCTTATGCAACTGAATTCACTTTAGTAATCTGATCCGTAATTATTATGTTTAGCATCTTTTGAGTTGGTTCGTTCTCTCAACTTGAGAACACCTTGCTGAAAAGAGTATGTGTTTGATCTCACAGCCGAAGCCTGACTTGGTCAGAGGAATTAGGGAAGCATTGCTAAGACATCTCACTGCTGTTCTCGGCAACGATGATTTGGCTACTCATTTCATGTTGCTGCATCTTCTGTCCAAAGTAGGTGGTTCTTAAAAGATAATTTTTTTCAGTCATTTCATGCCCTGTAAATGTTCTGTTATTCTTCTTCATTTTGCTTCTTTCCCATTTCTACTCATACTTTTCATTGTATGCTTCTAATTCCCCCACCCTCCATATTGAGAGTATTTGTATGATGAATTGGTACTGAACAGGTGCATGCTAGAGTAGACGATCTTGCAGTGGGAAAGTTTTCATGTAATCTTACTGGTTTTAACAAAGAAACTGTGTCAGTATTTGGAGAACAACTAAACCTTGCTCTGAAGAACCTCCTGCCATTCACATTTTGCATACCCCTTACAGTCCAATACTTGAACACTGTTTCACTTGCACCAAAAAAAAATTACGATACTAACAGGTAATCATTTTATAATCTTTCTGAGCATGAACTTGTGCCCACTATTCAAATATATTTACATCTTTTAGTGTTAATACTCCAGACTGGAAACTGGAGTCTTGCAACTAGCTGAAGGTTCACACTTGATTGTTGATGAGACCAAACTAGAAGCTGGAACTCTCAACTCTGTAGGGGTAGAGAATACAAGGCTTCTGAAAAATTTAATGGAGTTGCAAAAGGTAACTTTTTGCTTCTCTAGTGCTCTTCTTGCATCATGTATTCTAATATGCTATGGAATATGGATCTGCATGAGGGAAAAATTTGTCTCCGCTTTGTGCAACTGTTGGAAACCTCTATGAACCATTGTATAGATGAAATTGCTAATCCATAGAAACGCTTTCTATATTTTCAGTTGATTGTTTGCAATTATTTATTTTGAGTTACAATTAAAGATGACATGCATTTGTTGTGTTTCAGGTAGAATATGATTTCAAATACTATAAAATGGATATGGCAACTGATGTCCAATTGCTGGTTTTGTCGGACGGGAAATCAAATATCTTGCCAGCTGATGTAATTGTACCTTTCCGGCCTTCTGCAACCAGTTGCTCTGAAGCTGTGACTGCAGAAGCTTTGGAAGCTTGGAGGTGGTATTTGGCTACTGTTAGACAGCTATCACACACTATTGAACCAGAAATGCAGGAGGTAAGATGACGTTGGCACTAGCTCTTGAACTCTTCGGGGGCAAACTAGTTGTGAATAATTTTTTTAGCCGTTAACCTAAACATAGCATACAAACTCAGCAACTAAGAAATAATAAGCTCGGCAGAAGTGGCATTTTAGGTTGATTCTTTCATCTTCCACTTCAATTCCTAAATATCTCAGCTGAAGACACATTCAAATTATCTATCGATATTTATATGAATATCGTTGTTGATTTCTCGAGTTCCTTCATTGTTATTTGGAACCGCCTATCTGCTTAACACGTAAATAATTAAAAGTTATGACAAGAAAGTAATAGAGTCCTTGTGCATTTGTGTTTTTTCAGGTGGTAGAAAGTGATTTAGTCGCAGCAAGACAAGCTGACAGGAGCTTGAGTTCCCAAGATTTAAGCAGGTTAATGACTATTCCACATGCATTGGTAGCATTTTTCTTGTTCTAAAGCATAACTTAATCGAATTATTGTTCCCTAACCTTTTACACCTTTCTACCATCTCCTACAGATTGTTAACGATGGGCCGCCTTATTTCATTGAGCTACGGTGAGACCAGCCTGTCACTAGAACATTGGCAAATGGTCAAGGAACTAGAGAGGCTGCGAAGAGACAGGTTACAATGAGACAGGGAGATGAATGCAGTTAGATAGGTTCGAAGGTTCTGGCTGTTAGGTTTTGATTACCAGAATTGTCTTGTGATTGCTTACTGTTATTACACAGCTCATTTAAAAATAGTCGATTCTGTAAGTTGTGCATTCATTAAAATTCAATACAAGGCCATTTCACTAATTCTTTACAAATTTCTTCAATCTCTTGCCTTCAAAGCCAAGTGGCAGCCTTACTCTTTGTCAGCATTCAGGTTGATATTCTGTTATTTGTGCACATGAATAATTCTAAATACACAAGTATGTGCATAGAAGTGTGTGCACCAATATGTTTTGCTGCCACAAATTGTTAAATGACTGTAAAGAACCAAAGAAAAGTTGAAAAAATTTCTTGGATTTTACTAGAGATCCGTAGAACAAGGTTTTTTTTATGATTCACGGCATAACCCCAAAAGGCCTTAGAGGCTGCGCAGCCGGGGGAGGCGCCCAGTGGGCTGGGGAACTGTGCAAAACTTTTTCCTCCAGAACCAATTATAATTTAAAATTGGACTTAATTGTGCAGGGTGAATATAATAACAATTAAGTCTTAATAATTTTATTTGTTAAATAAATGTATTTTAAATTTATATTTCTTTTAAGGCCACCATTTTTATTAATATTTGTTTATCTCTTTAACTATTTCTCATCTCAACTCGTTTCTAATTAGAGATATTAAAATCTAAAAATAATTAATATAAAAACATTATAAATTAAATCTTATAAAAATATAAAACATCATTTTAAATTTGATATTGCAAATAAGATTGAAAGGGATAATGAATTTGTTAATTTGAGTTATTTAAAAGTTTTGAAATATTTTTTATTTTAAAACTGATCCTTTATTGGTTCTTTAACCCATTAATGTACATTAATTATTATCAATCTCTTTTAACTTTTCATTCTTATAACCTATGTTATAAAAATCACACCGGTGATTTGACCAGAAAACCGGTAGAATAAAAAACCAGTATCAAAATCGAAAACTGATTAGGACCTAATAAAATCAGTGGTTCAAACGGTTTGTATTTTTGTTTGAATTTTTTTTATTTTGCTAAATACACTCTTTATTTTTCTAAATTAACCAATTATTAATTAAAATTTAACAAAAATAGGTTTAACTTAATATAAATGTCTATTTAGTAAAATTACTTTTATTATTTTATAATTACAACCTTAATACATTTTTTTATAATCTTAATTGTTATAGTACATTAATAATAATAAAATATTATTTTATTAATACCGGTTCAACCGTTGATTCAATAACGATTAAATCAATGAACCGTGAATCAGTGCTTTCACCGATTCGGTTTTTAAATCATAACTTATAACAAATGATCCAAACTTATAAAAGTCAATTGAAGTTGATTATAACTACTTTGATTTAGTGTGTTGTTCTTAAGTAAAAGAACAAATTCTTCTAAAAATACCAAAAATTGATGAGAATTCTCTATCATTATTATCACATTTGCAATTTATTATCTGATAGTAATGTATTGTTAGACACAGATATTTAAGTATTGTGCAATTTATTATTATTTTTATTTATTATATTGTTGAAATGTTTAATCCTATGTTATTATAGATATTTTTTATTATTTTTATATAAAATAAATTTACGAGTTTATAAGTAAGTTTACAAGTTGAGTTTATCAAGAGAAGTATATATAGACTGTTGGGTTTTATAATCTTGAGTGGTTGTTAAGGTCATAGATTACACAAGTTGACAACCAAAACTTTTAATTAAACATAAAAAAGTAATGCATGAAAAATTGAATATCATGGTCTTTTAAAAAAATCATGTTATTAGCGGACTAACAAACCAAATAAGAGAGACCTCGTGGAGTCAAAATAAGTGCTAAGGAAGCAATTTTATGCTTTATCTTATTAGCCAAATTATAATCAAATTCAATCATTGATTCTAGTTATAAATGATTGAGAATTCTTTCTTTGGCTTAAAATAGATTTAAAAGTATGGTTTCATTACAAAGCATCACTAAACTTTACAATGGTATCAAAATTTGACCTCGAAGCGTGTCTGTATATATATGACATGTTTTATAATTTATCAACATTAAAAATCACAAGTATTTAGACATGACGAACATCCCCACAATGATGAGTAACAATAATAGTTTAAATTTCAATCAAGCATTTAAATTTCATACATTGTTAATATGTTTTGGATGAGTTCTAGTTTTATTATTCAACCTTAAGGTTATGGAAATAGTTAATTATATATACACAAATATGATTAATTTTGATTTATTATTGATTAATAATGTCATAAGGTTATTAATTATCACATATGATTGGCAGTTTTATAAACATGATTAACTTTGTTTCCTAAGTTGCTAACATGAAATTAGCGACTATCACACTGTTTAATATAGTATCAATTGTTAATATGTGGTTAATTGTGTAATTGATATGTGTAATAATGATTAATTTTATATTCTAAATGGTTAACTGAAATGTTTTTTAAATAAATGTAGGTAATCTTTAACCTCTAAAATTCATTTCTAAATTCACTTGATAAACTATTCATAATTTTTAATGATGTTTTATATTCATATAGTAATATCTAGAGGTATGAAGATGCATGTTATCCTCTTCCAACAAAATTTGTTTTTCTGTATGTAGGGTTAGAGATCAAATCCCAAATGACTTAGCTATTAACCTAGCTACATGTTTAATAAATAAAATTATCTACTTACCATCTTACATCATCTTAAGTTGTTTTATATTTATTCTACTAAAATGTATACATAACTCATAATTATCCATAAATTTTAATTTTAATACACTAACTTGTTTTATATCGAGAATGAATAAAAATAATTTTAAATATGATTTTTGAAGTAATTCTTATAAATTTTAATAATTATTATATACTACAACTTCTAATTAATACTGTATAGTATCAAATATCAATATATTTTACCTAAATTATGTTTAATATTAATTTAACATAGTATTAAAAAGTAGGTTGAAGTAGGAGGTTTTAAACCTGGTCCAAATAGCTCCACATGTTAATGGAGTAAAAAGCTAGTCAAAGCAACTAAAATCAGGTAAAAATAGGTGTTAGAGAATCATTTCAAATATATATTTTAAAAATAATTTGAAGTTTTTGCTTTTAGAAAGTATTTATTCTAAAATATTTTATTAAAGAAAGTCTAAACTTTTGAAAACACTTATAATGTTCTTTTTGTAAGAAGGCCTAATCATTCTTGCAGCCAATGATGATTTTCCACACCATCTTTTTTTTTTTTTTATAAGCTTCCATGCCGTCTTGTTAGTTATAACAAAACTTAAAACATTATGAAGAAAGATTTAAACGCAATTTTTATCTCTTATTTTATTAAATCTACAAATTTTACTCTTTATTTTAAAATCAACACATTTTTCTTTTTCTATTTTTCATATATTAAATTGAAAACGTTAATCCTTAAAAAATTATTAACATTGACTTGCATGAGTTATGCCCATGTGACATGGAAGGATGAAATTAATTTTTCATGGTTAACGTTCTAATTAAAAGAATAAGCATAAATCACTAATTTTTAAAGTGTAAGCAAAACGTATTATTTTGAGATAGGATTAAAATGAGAAAAAAAGTAATTAAACCTAATAGAAAAATATAAAAAAAGTGTATTGGCAGAATTGTCTTTGATAACAGCTTGAGCTTGACTCTTAAAAATAAGCTTTTAAGGACGCAATTTTATTGCCGAAAAAGTTAGCTAGTCAGTCTTTTACGTTTATATGGAAAAAAAAACGTTGATGGTCCAAGTCAGCCCAGCGCCCTTAAAGGAACTGGAAAAGTTGAAAAAAGAAGAAATGGATAAAAAAATTAAAAGAAGAAGAAAATAGTTCTACTTCTGGAAATTGTTGACTTTAAGAAAACATTGCCTTTGTATACTTAGAGGCAAAAAACCCAATTCAATATTGAAAATTGCAACAAGAAACTGGTTTGTTTTTTCACATGCGCAGGACAATGAGTACTGAAATAGTCGGTGCAATTTTCTGCGTTCCAATTACTAATTAGTCATATTTAATTTATTCAGTGAAGATGCAAAAATTGGAAAAGACTTGGTATCATAAAATTGATATTAAATTGCCCCCAAATTGGTTTTGTACCATAGTGGGGATCAAATATACAGGGCAATTGATATCATCAACACCTTTTACTTGACAATGAAAAGGTGTTGATCAATGGCATATCTCAGAAAATAAAAAGACTATTATATATTATATTAGGCCTAGCGGGTGCCATATAGCCACCACAGCATTAGGGGCCATGTTGGCCTGAAACTCCTCCTAATCTACCTTTTTCTCTTTCCCCACCCTTCCCAACTATAATAAAACAAGTGAACAATGGCATCATATATTACACACAAAATGTGACCTTAGTTATTAGGTTCCTAGAATTGTTCCCCTTCAAATGTTTGTCCAAATTGCCAGTTAGCAGGCACAATGTTGTTGCTAGTGATAGTCCTGCCATCACTTAAAGTGACCTGAAAAGAGAGGCTCTGGCCATTCAGGTAGGAATTGCTTTGCCAGTTCTGTCCCCAGTTTCTAGACATGGTTTGCCAGCCAGTCCTTGACCCTTTGATGGACACAGAATGAACATCACCAGCTCCACCAACATTTGTCACCAGAACCAAGTTGAAGTAAGAGTGACCATTGATGGTGAACCTGATCCCTCCTTTCTTCACACAGGGGACTCTGTTTTAGCCCAAAAATGAAAGCATGTTAATGCATGTCAACTCGGATTTCACTCTTTTAAAGTGAATAATTAGTAAAGTGCGTAATCTCAGTCGTTAATTAAAAATCAACGGTTAATATTTCACGCACATGTATAATAAAGCATCCATGTGTTGTTATATCAACTGTTGATTCTTATCAATGACTCAGATTCCTTAGTTTTTAGTCCCTTAAAGTCAACACTGAGCTTTAAGCGAAAAAAGAAGAATAGGGAGTTTCTAATGTTCCATTTACCTTCGGAAGGAAACAGGAACAATTCCAGCTTTGTATTGAGCAATTTGTAAGAAAGCAGGCTCAGCCAGATCGAAGTGTTGCAAGGGAGGGTTGCACCAACCACCATTGTTATTAGCCAATGCAAAGTTAGGGGGGCAGAAGTTTGTGGCAGTGACGATTATGCTACCGGGGAGGCACCATCTGGGGTCATTGTCACATTTCATCTCATAGCAAGACCCGCAACTCAAGCCATTGTTGAATAGAGCAGTGCTGAGTGCAGCAGTGTTAGTACCATAACCCTGGCTGTACAAATTACCATAACCACAAGCCCCTCCTGTAACAATAAAAATTTCATGAATAACCACACATATCCCAAGTGACAACATCTTTGACTTATAATAAGTGGAGAGAGAGTGAATGAAAATGTAATGTACATCTAAGGTGCCCGTGGCATAAAGTTATGGGCACTAGGATACAACAATGTTTATGTTTTTTCCCTTTTAACCCCCCCATATGTTTATGTGCCCAAATGAAAAAGGCAAGACGTTTGTTTGAATTTGAACCTTGTGTTGTGTAGTTGTCATGTTCATATAAACAACACTTGAATGAAAGCAAACTTGAAGAATGTGTTCTGACGAAGCAAACACTTGGAACTTACCCATTGTGCCAGAAGCATCACCCCCACCATAAAATGTGGCATGACCACCTTGCCATCCACCTCCATAGTCAGCATAAGTGCCTCTGAGGCACAAGTTAAGAAGAAAGAAGAGAAAAGAGATGGTAGATGTTGCTACAATGGCCATTGTGTAGGGTATAGAAAGGATTTAAGAATGGAGAGGTTTACTTGTTGGTGCTTA
Source organism: Psophocarpus tetragonolobus (assembly GCA_037954015.1). Classification (NCBI taxonomy): domain Eukaryota; kingdom Viridiplantae; phylum Streptophyta; class Magnoliopsida; order Fabales; family Fabaceae; genus Psophocarpus; species Psophocarpus tetragonolobus. The sequence continues at coordinate 38,264,115 of CM075688.1, read as the reverse complement.
ATGTTTAGCTAAGGTTGGTTTGGCTTATATAGGAAAAGTTAAGCAAAGGTAGGAGGCAGTAAAGACTAAAAAGTGAGAAGTGGGGTCCCCATGGGCGAATGAGACAACATAGCGTTTCTCAGGTCTAAAGAGAGAGCCAAAGCCACAAAAACTGATTCACATTTTTGAGAAGGTCGAGCAAGAATCAAGGCGCACATGCAAATGTTTCGGTTACACTACCAACTACTTAATCTACGGTCCCACTTGGCACATGCATTTCTCAACTGTTCTCTTGTAATTTTATATGTTAATCTCATGTGGTCGTTAAGTATGGAAACGTAGTATTCTCTTCTTAAATTTCCCTTTAATCACGGCCTATATCACAGAATGGCCACCAATTTTGGGTCATCTAACCTTGAGATACGTCCAATATGGTGTGCTGTTGCCTGTTGATGGCTGCACCAAACAGTGTACAATTAATGACTTTTGTGTTAAGGTATCCTAGACTTCTACTGCTGCTGCTATTACTACAACCCCTTTTCACTTCTCATCTTGTGCGTACTTTGCATTCAATAGACCATTCCAATTTCCAGTTAGTAGCTTTATCTACCTATGGGGTTGGTCTAATATATAAGAGGTCAGTTCTGTAACTAATTAAACTGTTAAAAAGAGGTCTTCACTTTTAGTAATTCACACAACTTTTATATATATATATATATATATATTAATCATCATAATTGAGTTCTTTACATATGTTTGGTTTTAGGAGAAGGAAATGAGAGATTAAAAAAATGTTTGGTTAAATGTTTAAGAGACAAGGGAAGCAAAACCACTTCTGATCCAATTTTAGCTTCTTCCTATCTTTGGGATATATAGAGACTATGTAAAGTTAATAAATTTTACATCATTTTACTAAATTTTCGTTAATTTCTTTTAATTTTTTATAATTATAACTTTTTTAATCATTTTATAGTTATACGTAAGTTCTTTTTCTCATAATTTTTTTTTTATAAATTTTTATTCAGTTGTTTCTTTTCTTTCAAGTATATCAAGTTTGAACACAATGTTATGGACATACCACACATAAGTAAAACAGGCTTTTAAATAATAATAAAATAAAAAATAATTAATTTTAAAATTCTTCCCTTATTGTCAAAAAAGTGTAGAAATATTTTTTCTTCTCGCTAAGCTCTCCAATCCCCTCCATTAAAATCTCTTTCCTCCCGTGTTAAAAAAACCGGGCCTTAAAACTTAATCACAGTTAAAACTTCAACTCTTTCACAGAAATTAATGTTTGACAAAATATAATCGCAATAAAATGAAGATACATAATTACATGCAAAGAAAAAAAAAAGTGTTTGACAGAATATAATATCATTACAAAGTAAAAAAAGAACACTATAATTTTGTGAATACCCTGAAAAATATAAGAATATACTTTATTTTGTGAATGCTGCTCCAGTTATAATCTCTCTCCTTGATTCCTCTCAAGAGAGATAGATTGCCCTTTCTAAGTGCTGCTTGGTTCTGTCTTATTACCTATGAACAGGACAAAAAATCGACATGAAACTGTAGCACTCCACCAAAACTCAAGAGCTCAAGTCTTGTGATTACACGTGTGGCATGCTCGAGTTAAGAAGATTTAAAAAATCGATGCCGCTTGAATTTTACAATGATAACCAAAACTAGAAAAAAAGAAGAGAACTAGGAATTCTCCCTGTCTTTTCTTTCGGTTGCTTAACGTTTTAATTATAATATTGTTGGCATATATTAGTCACTTTAGATGACTAATACTCGAAATAATTTACTTGTCGATAACAATGACAAACCACACTTTAATTAATTAAAACTATATGATTTAACCAGAAGGCACTGATGTGACTATCTACTGTCAAAATAAATTACCCTATGCCTACTTTAACGGTGAATCAAAATTAGGTTACCCACTCTTTTTATATCACAGCACACAAATCAATTTAAACTAAAGCATTCATATCAATTTAACTCTGTTTTAACTTCTCTAAAATAAAGAAACATGTATAGTTTACTTTAGTAGACTTAGATTTATATTTATAGTTTTAGTTTTTTTTAACAATGTATAAAATATGAAAAATTTACGTCCAAATAGTAAGCATAACAGTATACTTTGATGTGGTCCTACGGACCATTTTTCTCCAAATAATTCAACCATATAAAAGATTACATATTTAATTTTACTCATAAAGGGGTATAATTAATAGCTTTTGCTATTATGAAGTTTTGAATTTCCTTGAATCACAAGGATGACAACATTCCATGTTAGGAGGGGAATCCCAAGTGCCATTTTCACACACTTAATTACACCTAGCTTATTAAGCAACGGAATATGCCTCTAATCAAGTTAAGTTAATTATTTAGCCTCGCGAACCCAAAGATGAAAAAGCAAGTTTGGTTAAGAGATTCAATCTTAATTAACTCTTATGCCTAGAAGCCTAAATGAACAACAACTTTGTGTGGCGTGTTAATTACAGTGAAATTGTTTAACGGGACAACTAGGTAGCCTAGTAGCTAGTAGTATTTGGAATATGCCAAATGGACACGTGGTTGCGTTTAATGAAAGGACTTGAAGTTTAACCATAGAGAATGAGTGAGGGTGGTTAATTTCTTGTTTAATGAAATGAAACTAAGCTTTCGATGCTTCGAACCATCATTTTACGGTGCTGTACGTTCTCCTTTTGACGGTGTTTTAGCTGGAAGATCTCGTATTGGCCCTACCACGTTACCACCACATGCCCGTCCCGTTCTTTACGGCCCATTTCATTCAACTGTCTTTTTCATTTGGCTCGTTTTGTTTCTGTGGATATTGACGAAAGAAAACTGGAATGCAATTACAACAATTTTGGATTATGACTTTTTTTTTAAATAAATTAATCATCCAGTGGCTTGTTATATCACTCATCCATGTATATATATGCATTATTATTATGATGTGAGACGTGGATTATTTTATTATTTAATTTGCTTACAACTGGAAGCTACTTTGATTATTACATGGTGCAGAAATGTTAATTTTATGAAAAAAATGCTCACTAATAACGAGTTTATTTAATTTATACTTATTGAAGTTTAAAATGACATAGTAACTGTACATTCTCGGCTAGTGGTTAATGATAATATTCAATAAGGTTAGTGCAGTCAGACTGAGATATGGTCTTTAGGTAATGAATTTGCTTCACTATAGATTAATTGGTTTGAAATTCTGGTTGTGGCTTTTCTGATGTATATTATTGTTGCATTGCATATGCTTTGTAAGAATATAATAAGTAAAGACGAAAACTCCCCTTGGGTATTACTTGATAAAGTAAAGTTAATTAGATAGTAAGAACAAAAGGACAATGTATATCAGCAACTGTATAGTATCAAATCATTTGGTTTTATATTGTGACAATCTTTTATTAATTAGGAGACGCTTAAACGTCCCTTTTAAATCACTTTAATTTAAAAACATCCTTTCATGAAGGCAGCTGATTTGTCTTGCTAGGGAGTGAAATAGTATCACAGGATGTTTTTTCATGAAGTATATAATTAATCATCCCCGTGATCTTATATGAAGCAGCTAGCTAGCATTTTTTGGCAATATTCGTGAAAGATTTTTTACCCTTTTGCCTTTCTCATCAATGTCACTTCCGGGTAGTAGATACATAAAAGCAAAAGATCGATACAAGAGCCAATGTCATTTGAGTGCACCGTTTTTCGGTGCTATATTAATGCCGTTACCACAGACCAAAAAAGTAGAAGGCAACATCAAGAGGACATGCCAAAACTAGTGTCCCATTTTGATAGAGGATTAGAAAAACTTGTGTCCAAAAAAAAAAGACCAAAAGGGAAAACAATAAAGTTCCTTGGTTACGTATTTAGGGCCATGCAACATTCCACCACTTCTTAAAATCGAGTATATCCATAAATAAATAAGAATGATAACGATGACATCAATATGAAATTGAAAACGATGAGAGTTATTTTTTGTTAATGCTTGAAAAATTGAAAGAATCTCCTGTAGGGGAGTGGCTGAAGGATATAAGAAATGAGATCCACAGAAGGGCATATGGATAAAATCCATACATTGTCTAGGGACCATATGAAAGTGCCCTCCACAAGGCCTGTCCCTTAGTTCCACTTGGACAACATGCAAAACCAAGAATATGGACTGAAGTTGAACCATTAACAAAGGTTTTGAAGGGTCACTTTCCAATGGTAGTTAACTGCAATGGTCATATGTGGAAGATATGCAGAGTCTTTCAAAGAGTTAGTTACTTAGTTTCGTGCTTTGTTCAAACTTCAATTCAAATTTCGAACATGTTCCAAATATTACCATGTGCATTTAAATTGGATGCTGGGAGTTGTAGCCTAAAATAGGCCATCCATAACCATAAGAAGAGAGACTATTTGGTTACAAATTAGGTGCCCGAGATCCGTTGAAATGATATGTCACATATATAAGGCTTATTAGATGATGGAATCTGATGTAGGGTTAACTGCTTTGGATCATATTAGTTGCTCATGAGCTCGGTTAGGTATAGACTATATAGAGGTTGTTATGAAGTTGAAGTTAGGTAAAAAGAAAAAAGAATAGGAGCATTAATATTAATTTTCCTGATTCGAAGGGATGCTAGTGGACTTAAATAAAATTCTTATTGTGAACAATCAATGGATAGTCATTAACTGAGTGAAAAGACACAAAAAGTTATACTATACAAACTTTGTTCTGTTAAGTTAGTAAGTCTGAGAGTAACCACTAACCAGCGCACATTACTATTGAGTAGGACAACACAGAGCCTAAATATTGGATACTAGCAACGACAGAATTAGTGTGTTTGAGACTGATTTTAGTCTTGCTTAAGCTTAAACTCAAGCTCATTCATAGTACCATGTGCTATGGATTGGTATGGAATTATTTTAAATTAACTAGCGGTCTATGTTTAAGTATACAATTGTATTCAATCCACGTTAGAGTAAATGATTGGTAAAGATTATTTTCTAACAATGCCCTTTTTTTTTTTTAAAAAAAAAAAAGCTATTTGTAAAATAAATGGTATGTCTACGACAATAGCTTAAATTTGCAAAAAAGGTTTCTTTTTTGAAAAATAAATATTTGTTATTACATTTAAACAAATTATTTTTTTAAATTACTTTTAATTAAATATATTCATACAAAATTTAATTTTTACTATAATCTATTATTGAAGTAATATTAGTTTTTTCAACTGTCTCATAGACACCTTGTAGTAATGATTACTTAGAGAGTGAATAGTTAGACTCTAATTAGAGAGAATTGCCACAAATTAACTAGCAAATCAAAATCAAACACTAAAATTCTACTAAATTTTTATGGTTATACTTGTATACATATTATAAATTTGTTTATATCTTAAATTGTCATTTTCAGTCCCTACCAATTAATAAATGTTAGGAGTATTCATTGGATTGGATGATTCGAAACTCAATTCTACTTAATCCAACCCAAATAGATTAGGTTGAGTTATTCTTATGATTGGGTGAAATGTGATCCGACCTAATCAAACCTAATCCACTATGGGTTGGGTGACAGTTTTATAAGTTGAACCTAAGATTCAACTCGACTGTCATATTAAATTATTATATATTATTATTATTTGAAATGATGTGTTTTGTAATATGTGTTATTTATGACATTATGTTTTTGTTAATTTGGACAAATTATGTATTTGTATCTATTTGTATAATTTGGTTAGCTTAGAGAAGTTGTGATTACTTTTATTTTGAACAAATGTTTTAGTTATTCTTATTTGAAAATTTAGTTGTATGTTAATTTTAATTTGTTTTAGTTTTGATATATAAGTTGTAACTATAATTTATCGTTTATTTTATGTTATAACAATGATATATTCTATTTTTTAAAAAAATATTCTAAAAAATCTAACAAAACAATATTCCAAAGTTTATTTTTTTAAAACAATTTAAAAATATTTTTTAAAACAGTCACCCAATTAACTCAACTTAACTCATTCAAGGACGGGCTGAGTTTAACAGAAAAAAAAAGAGTTAAAACTCAACCCAATATTTTATAATTGGGTTGAGTCTTAGATTTGCTTAAATCTGATCCAACCCAACTAGTGTTTACTCTTAATAAACATATGTCATTTAATGAATTTTTTTTATATCTTATATAACTTATTAAATAATATGACGTTATTAATTGATAACGAAATTGAGAAAATTGAAAAAAAAATTCCATTATATATATAATCACACATTTTTATTTCGTAAAATAACACATTGAAGTATCATGTGCATGTGATAACACTAATGAATTTAATGAAATGCTTCATGTAAACTATGTCAATCCAGGTTAGAATGACCAAAAGGTAATCATCGCACAAACTTAATGAGTAAACTAATAGTCTAAAAGAAAGTGACAAAACTCCAAAGTAACAATTTTAGCAACCATGGAGGTTAATTGTCACCTACAGTTCTTTCTCGAACCTCCCCTCTAATCATTTGTGACTTGAGATTCCATTATGCTTTATGACTTAAGAACATAAAATTAAACAACTCAATTCGAAAGACTTATTTCATAGATGAAAGAGTCTTATAATTTAAGTAACATGTAGAACATGAATTATACCTCTTTAACACGAATTTAAGGGGAGAGAATATAGGAGAATGTGAGAAAAAATTTAGTTTGCATACGACTAGAATTCTGGTAATGTACTTCTAAAGACTTTGATGTTAGACTCAATGTTTGCATAAAAAAAAATAAAAAGTATATATAAGGTCTCTATGACTTATTTATGCAATTATTTTTTTTGGCTATGATAGTAATTCTTAAGTAATGGGTGTGAAAGGCTTCTTTGAATCAAGTCATCTGTTTGGTAAATTGACAATAAATCACAAATTGAATGATATTATGTGGTTGTATTAATATTGGTTTAGAGTTGAAAGATTTTTAACTCTTAGAAAAATTTTGTAATTAGTTTTTTTTTTAAAGACAGAGAATTTATAGAAAACAAAGGGACGGGAACTAAGAGTTTCTAACACCCTTATACAACGAGATCTTAAAAGAACATAACTGCATGGGCACTTAAAGACAACACGGTGTTCCGATCTCATCCTCTAAGAAAACTACATATTCAATAAACACAAACGGGAGTTGCTACACTAATAAAAAACGACACACCCCCTCTTAAACCCAAACCTATACGTCATCCATTTCCAAGAGGTGATATGAATGAAGCCAAAGATATTCATCGACTTCATTCAAGAACTATTAAAAATAATAAAATTCCTAGCTAACCAAATACACCAACAAACAGCAAAGCTAAATAAGAACCTACATTGGCATCTTCTTTTACCCACCACCCAAGAGTTAACTGAGAGAAATAAGAGAGGAAGGTCATCTAGTAAAGGAGTTTGAATACCTTATACCACAAAGTCTGAGCTACCGTGCAAGATAGAAAAAAGTGCTTGCTCTCTTCAACTCGATGCTCATTGCACAACTGACAATGTTGCTCCTCAAGAGGGATAAGGATTCTTCTCTTCAGCAAATTATCAACAGTAGGCAACCTATTCAGTAGCAGCTTCTACGAAAAAACTACTACTTTAGAAGGTACCTTATCTTTCCATAACCTCCTAAACAAAACTGAAACCAAGGGAGACCTAATACTACTTACAACCCTTCTTGCAGGATCCTATATGCATCTGCTACTGAGAAGCCCCCTAAGTAATCAGGCAGCCAAGACCATCTATCTTACTGGCGAAGGTCAAATACAAAGGACTGTAACATACCTTTCAAGGACAACACCAGATCCTCCCCCCAAACGAATAATCTCCTCCTCCACTCCCAATTCCACCTAAGGGGGCCAGCTCACCACCCTTCATAGCTTTGATCGAGGCAGACTTATTCAGGGCCAAAGAAAACAACCTTGGGTAAAGCTCACTCGGTGAGCCTTCCCCCACCCAATTATGAAACCAAAACAAGGAATCATCTCAATCCCCTGTTTGTTTGCTTGTATTTAACTCAAACCAACCCGGAGATTGACCCGAAGGACCATCTATAGACCAAATATCCTTCCACCAAATTGAGCACTTTGACCTTGAACCAACTTGGTAAGGAAGATTTTGAAAATCACCATATCTACTCCAGAGTAAAGGAGCCCACAAGGCATTCTTCTCATTAAGGAACCTCCATCGCCATTTTGCAAGCAAGCTTAAGTTAAAAGTAGAAAGAAATTTAACCCCAAGTCACCTTCTGTTTTTGACATACACATTTTCTCCCATCTCACCCATGAAATTTTATTTCCCTTAGCATTCCCACTCCAAAGAAATCTCTGCTGTAAACCCTTAAGAATCTTAACAACCTTAACAGGAGCCTTGTAGAAGGAGAAAAAATAAAGCAGAAGGCTAGATAAGACTGAATTCAACATTCCCAGAATTCCACCAAAGGACAAGTTTTTCCCTTTCTAGACTCCTAACCTCTTCTTGAACAATTCTACTAAAGAATTCCACGTTGCCTCCTTCCTAGGGTTTGCCCCTACCGAAATACCTAAAAACTTAAACGGAGGAGATCTAACCGAGCAATTAAGAATACATTTCACAACATGCGTAAACCTCAGATTCACATTAAGGCCATAGAAATGACTTTTAAAGAAATTTAACTTCAAACCTGAAACTATCTTAAAGCCTCTAAGGATGACCTTCAGTGTCCACACTGACTGAAAATCTGCCTTTCTCATCAGAAAGGCATCATCCGCATATTGGAGTAAAGAGAATTTAGCCTTTTCATTCACACTAATCTCTCTGTAGACTCCTTTTTGGACACCCATTTGTACAACCCTGTCAAACCTTCTGTCACCATAAGGATCTGGAAAGGGAATAAGGGGTCACCTTATTTAATTCCCCTACTGGGTTGACTAATATGCATAAGGTTATAGATTTAAATCTCAATGTGACTATTGTATAGAAAAAAACTAATTGCAAAAATCTCAACGTGACTATTTTATAGAAGAAAACTAATTCCAAAGTAAATATAAAGTTATAATTTTACCAAGTTTAAAGTAAATATAATATCATAATTTTATAACACTTAAGATTATAGTCAAACTTTATTTTTATAATCAATGTGACATAAAAATAAGAAATTTTTATAATATAAAGTTATAAGAAATTAAAATATAAAAATTATAAATTAATACGAGTAAATTATATATTTTTATAAAAGAGTTGATAAAATAATATATAATTTTTGTAATCCTTATAAATATGTATTTATATTTATTTTTAAATTTTACAATAAAATAAAAAATATTCTTTTAATAAGAGAGTGATTCAAACGTTTTCATAATCGATTGATGACGGGTTGATAAGTTCTAAAATCTTTTAGTCTTCTATATTAACCAAATTGGTAATCACATAAATTCCCATCCAACTAAATGGTGTTTTGTATATTAATTGAATTGGTCATCACATAAATTCCCAATTCAAACGTTTTCAATTGACATTTTATTTAATTTTTTTTATCAAAATTATAATTAATATTAAAAAACTAGTTTTAGTTATATTAAATCACACAACTTATTTGATTTATACAAAAAAATATTTTTATTAGATCAATAAAAGCTAAAAATCTAATTGAAATAAAGTTAAAATTTGTAACTATTATGATGGAGTGTGACTATGCTTCAAAAAACGTGGAAAACATGTTAGAAGATAAAGTGTATAAGGAGTTCAACCAGAACACCCTGACATATATCACAAAGGATGAAATATGCATAGATGTACATAGGTGTACTTTCTCTTTTAGCGCACATCTCATACTTCTATGATAAAGGTCACAAGTAAGTAGACACATCCTTAATAATTTTAGAGTTTAATTGGTATACACTGTCAGTGTAAAGATTTTGTCAATTTTTACACTGACAGTCAATCACAACCCTTCATTCATGGTAGATTTGTTGACTTTACTCATTACTACTTTAAAAGTCACATAAATGAAAAGTCATGATTGAATGTCAGTGTAAATTACACTGATAGTGTATACCAATTAAACTCATAATTTTATTGATTTTCTCTTTCAATACATCTCTCACGCCTATGTAAAAATAGCTACACCGTTGTGATAAGTGATAGAAAATAGAAAATTTAACTATTTTATAAGTAAAATGCATGAAAAAAACAAACAAAAAATATAAATGATACATATGGTTATTAAATAAAGTAAGAATAACTTAAATTTCATAACATACAATATCTGCTTGACTTCCTATTAGAAATAGAGTAACTTAGTTACATATTTAATTTTCTTTTATGTTTTGTACAACAATTAATGAGTTTTTAGTATTTTCAATTGTAATTTTTGTAATCATCACCAAACTTTAACATAATATAACCTTTTATTTTCAAAATTTTTATATCTCTAAAAATGTAATTAAAATTTGGAATGTTTTATTGATGACTCTACCTCACAGTTTGGATTTTTTAATTTTTAAAATTTCAAATAAATATTCAATCTATAATTGAATTGAATGTAAAATGCAAAAAAATTTGAATGTGAAATTAATCAATTAAAATGTATCAGATTTTACATATCTGAATTTTTTGCACACTCCTATTTGATGTAAGGTAGTTTAGTAAAACAAAGCCTTAGTGGTAATTTATTACTTAATATGTTATGCAACTTTTAAGATATTTATATTCAATTATCAATAATTCAACTAAGAACAAATTATTGAACTAAATCAACATTTTCACTTATTCAATGACCAATCTAGTAATTTTAATGCTAATAACTTTATTACTATACAACTCTTTCCGCAATCTTAGCAGCAAACATGCCACATAAAATGGCTGAGAAGGGGAAAACAAAATGAAAAACGATAGCAAAAGACAACAGAGAAGATAGAAGGGGCCACGATAACAAGAAACGCTTGCCATTTATTTCTCGCCTAACACGATACCAAACTTGGTAAAGTATGTGGACATTTAAGGCGCTCATTCATATGGTTTCTTTAAAATTGACAGGAGAGTAAACCAACAAAACATGTCTAACTTCTGTTTCCACAAAAATATAAAAATGATGGTCCATCCATGGCATACCATGTCCATATGTACGAATAGTTGCAATTAAAGTTGATAACAAATGGTTCTTTGTAACATGGTAGAAAACGAAAACATTCACAAACACCTGCTAGTCTGTCGCAAGTGCAAAAATGTGTACACAGACTGAGAAGTAAAAAGGTAGTGTGCATGGAAGGAGCAACTAAGTACAAATTCTTCCAGTAAAACAAATAATGTAAAAAAAGGACCAGAATGGAATTTATAATTTGAAAAAACCTCTAGATCTTCATAAATTAATTTAAGCCAAACCGAAGCGAGGGTGGGGGATTGTCCGTCCAGAACAAGCAAGCACAATATATGAACTTCATCGTTTCTACTTATTTTAGAGGAAATAATTATTTTTTCTTCAAAAAACAGCAAAAAATTGATTTTTTTTCAAAATGAACTAATCCAAACTGCACTTAGTTAAATAAAGAATTGGATATAAAAACAAAAAATCGATACCTTTAGGTCTCACTCATGTCAGTCTATGAACACTCCAATAAAAAGCCTGGTGGCATGTTGGTCAGTCAAATTTAAATCAAAAGGAATTGTTGACTTTATTAACAGAAACGGAGGGACAATCTGGCATCAGGGAATGAGGAACCCCGTGGCCTATGTCCAGCCCCTGAAATTGGCCGATGGATTCACTTGACAACATTTCTGACAAATCATAGGGAATGTCTAGATCAAACAGAGGTTCATGGGAAGTAGAGACGTTAGATGAGACAGAATTCAACTGTGGCATTTGCATGGCATGAAATTCACTCTGCCCATGTTGTGAATGATGGGAGAAGAACGGAGCTTGAGAATATGTAAGTTGATGCATTCCCAAACCATAGGTATCGGCATGCATTAATATCTCTCCAGTTGCAATCCTGAGCCTATCAACTTCTTTCTTCAGTGCTTCATTTAGAGCTGTGCATTTTATAATTTTGAGACCGTAGGGTCAAAGTCAAGGAAAAAGTTATAAATAACAATCTAGTAGTTGAAAGTTGAACATAACAGAAAGAAACACTGATAGGTTTGATCACGAGAAGGCCCAATTTGTTTATAGGAAAGAACCAGTCTAACAATTCTAAAATGACATTTACAAAAACATCAAAAGTTGAAAACAACGTCCAATAACTTCTCTGAATAGGTAAATTATTCCATTCCTGCTGATGCAAAAAATCAGCAAAATTTCTTGTATATGTAATGTAATTGATATTAAAGATAAACAAGATATGTAACTGATGTCAAAGATAAACATGTACAGTGACTACCAAGTAGCAAGTGGAAACATACCATCACATAACTTAGCTTGTTGTTCCATGGCTTGTAATCTAAGCTTCAACTCCGTATTTTCAGTAGTCAGACCACTTGTATCTCTCTGAAAAAGATGTTTCAGAAAGAAAAAGTCTCAGGTAGCATAATATGAAAAATCAAATTTAATGAATTGGAAGCAAAGTACAACACAGGAAACAAAATCATCTTCAATTAAAGAAGAACAAGTCACCACAAGAATCAAAAGAAATCAACAAGCAAAGAAAAATATACCAAAATAATGGGGTAAACTACTATTCCTGACATTCACAAAACAAAGTAATCAATTCAAACTCTAAAGCAAGCACATATAGCTCTGCCTACAGGAATTGGATCCTGTCATAATACATGAACACATGTCACAGAGACAATGATGCATAACAGACGTCTAAAAGCCTTGTGTTTCAATTTGAAAAAAAAATGAAAAAAAGGGTATCTTAAAACAAATATTAGCAATGCACTCTTTACCCATGAGAGATTTCACTCAACAATAGTGTAAAAAAGAGAGTATAAAAGAGTGTGTTCTGGCGTTCTTCAAACACACACACACAGAACAATGCTTGGTGAATGCTACAACTGAACACATCACCTTGCATATGTGTAAAGGGATCAAGATCATCTAAAATTTTTAAAAACTAGACACCAACCAATGGTCCAAATTGTTTCTTTTTCATCTATAAATAATCTAAAGTATATTTAATTAAATCTAAACTGTCTAAACGCAAACTGCACTGCATGCAGTTTGTATTTGGAGTACAAAGTACAGACAATTGAATTCTTGCATTTCGTGAGGTGATATAGGTGTGGCCAGCTTGCAACTGTGTAGATGTGAATGTGACATGTATGTAACTAAATGTGGGATATTGGAATAATAAATAACAAGAGAATGCAAAATACACACTCTTCTCAACATTTAATAGGTCCTGCATGAATTTCACTGAAAAGTGTGCAGAAGAAAGCATCACTGGCATTTCTCAAGACACATTAAATTGATTCTTCCTCCCTGACAGGAAAGGGAGTCAGACTTTTCAATCATTACAAATCGACTATACATGATAGAAGAGCTCCTGTGTGTAAAATACACTTCGCAAGAAAATATGTAAGCCTTTCTATGCATAACAACATTCATATCATAAAACTACACTAAACTCCAGCAACAAAACACAAGGGAGAACCGAGAAAAGTGCATGTATGACTAGAACAACTAAGCGGATTTTTTGAAGAACTTATGGGAAGCTTATTTGAGCTTATGAGGAAACTAGTTTATGACTCTCGACTTCTATTTAGCTTATTTCAGCGAGCTTCTTGGTTTAGATTATCAGAATAACAATCTATCAGTGGTCAAATATATAACAAAAGCTCTCATGAGATAAATGCATATTGAATAGTATCTTTTAATTTATATTCATCCCGTTAGGGTAATTTTTCCCATTTCACATAAGCATAAGAATTTATCCTATTTTCACATCATAGATGATGTGGCCATATATATTGAAATTGAATCCCTATTGGATGTCAGCGCAAGAATTTTTACACTTACACAGTGCATATAAACCTAAAGTGTATCGAAGAAGCGTTTAATTAAGTTATGTCCCCGAAAACACGCACTAAATTTCAGTAATGAGGCTAATAAGATTTGTCGAACGAGTGACCTATGAAGCAAGCAATGCAGATGTAAAAGTTGAGTAAGAACCTGGAAAAGATTTAATTGAGCAGAAAGAGCGGTTGCTTCCGTTTGAAGAGATTGAAATTTTCTTTCAAGCTCGGAGACATAACAAGCTTTCCTCTCTTTAGAGCGCGCCGCAGATTGACGATTAGCGAGAATCCTGAATCAGAAGCGGAATCTTATTCCGTCAAAACAAAAGGAAAAGTTAATGGATGGAAAGCGGTGGAAGGAAGGAAGGAAACCTTTTGGCGCGTTTAGGGTCAACGGTCCACAATTGAGCGAGCTTATCGGGGGACAAGGCCTTCTTGGCCTCAATGCCTTCCAACAAGGAAGAAGAAGAGGCATCGGCGGAATTGCTTCGGCGGTGAGAGCTGATATCGGGTTGGGGAGATGGGGGTTTGGAGCCGGATTCGTCGGGCGGAGTGGGATCTTGGAAATGCGGCGTAGAGAGATCGACTTCGAGGTCGAAGTCGTCGGTGATCCGGAAATGCATCTCCGATTGGGTTCGACGATGGTAAGGGAACGACATGGAGTGATCGGCTTGGTTTGTTTGTTTGTTCCGGCAAGATGGGTTTGAACCGGTCACTGCTCCGTTTTCCTTCCCTTCCCTCGCCGCTTAAGCACTCGCGCGGTCTCTGCCTATCAAGGGGGACCACGATCACCTACGTCGTCGTTTAGCCTTGTTCATCTGATCACTCACTTACAAATTCAATCAATCAATCAATCAATCACAAAACACCTCCATTTCTTTATTAAACCTATCTTTTCTTGCCCCGCTGTTAACGGACTTTCTTTTACTCCCTCCATTTCAAAATCTAATCCACCTTTTTTCAAAATATAATTCACCTTTTCCTATTTTCAAAAATCTGATCCTTTTAGTTTTTCATCAAATATAATTTTTATATTTTGTTTTAACTTTTAAATAAATAATTAACGTAATAATTGACTCTAAAGCTTTATAATTTTGAAAATTCTAATTTAAATTTTTACTTCAAGAATGTGATCTTAACTTTTAAATTTTTTCAATTGATATCAGTATTGTATGAACGAAATCCGTTAACTCCACAATCTATTATCTAAAAAAATAATCAATAATTATACACTTTTAGATGTTTTCTTATACAAATAATTGAATATTTAAATAATTTATTATCTCGTGTCTTGGAAATGTTTTTTTGATAAATAATTAATTATTGCAGAGTTAACATTAACATTATCTCTATGATAATTAATCTTTTTGTTATAATAAAGCATTTTATCTTTTAAAAAAAATATCTTCTATCTAGTTTTAGTATCAATTAAGAAATTTTAAAAATTCATTCATGATCACAATGTCTTAACTAAAATTAAGCTCATTGAAATCTTACAAATATGGAAGGCTACAAATATAAAAATGAACTAAAATAGAAAATTAAAAAATAAATACAGAATTAGAAGAACTAAAAAGGATTTAAAATATGCATAATAAAATGCTTTATCAGTCTACATTGTACTGTCTATGGATTTTGGCCTCAAATAGAAAATCTGGTTCCCAGACCCATAGGCCTAGGGTGCAATGCATGGTCCTTCTGACCCAAAGACTACAACACGAAAATTTGTCACAGTGAATTGATAGGGGACTATGTTTGAAACCTTGCATGGTAATTATGAAGAACATTTTGTAGAAGGTGATAAAGTGGGTTTCGTGTCTCATACTTTTGTGATTTAAGCAGTTCGCTGCAACCAGATTCAAGTGGATTGCATGAAGTTGGTTAGTCTAAATCGCAGAGGTATTGTTCACGTCTAAAGCGCCATGATAAGGCATGTGCCCTGCACTAAGAAGAAGCATACATCTTGCACCAAGATGAGGCATGCATCTTGCACCAAGATGAGGCACGTCTCCTGCATAGTGCTAACCAACGCATCTCGCACAAGCTCATCTCAGGCAATCTACTGCAGAACAGGGCACACACTTCATCTTTTCTCTGCCCTACGTAAACCTCACCTGACAAAGAATAGAATGTAGAATCATAATATGTAGAATTGCAGACATAGCAGCCACGCGACATAACTAAGAGACACTAAGAATACTCCCAACAAACTTCATCAAAGATGCATAAGGCAGCTAGGACAGGCGTGCACCAGGATTCCGTGAGTCTGCAACCTCACTTGGATCATGCTTTTGATGTCTCTTTAAAAGGCATGGATAAAAAATAGCAGATGAGTGAAGAGTCCCAACAAATGGGGATCTAAGAAGAGTTGGAACTCGTTCGCTAATATAAAAAACTTGGCAAGCAATTTATCATCGGAGCCCGGGTGAACGCGATGCCAAGTAAGAAAATTAGGAGCTATAAAGGTATAAAGATGGAGTCTGTTGGAA
This sequence comes from Psophocarpus tetragonolobus, assembly GCA_037954015.1. NCBI lineage: Eukaryota > Viridiplantae > Streptophyta > Magnoliopsida > Fabales > Fabaceae > Psophocarpus > Psophocarpus tetragonolobus. Next base: position 38,247,697 of record CM075688.1, on the reverse strand, counting down.
ATCAACCTCTCGTCAATTTTGCCAGAGGAGAGTCTACCATCCTTCTGGTTTCCAAAGCAGTGACTTATTTTGTGAGCAAGGAAAGTGCATGCTATGTTGACTCCTTAATGGAGAAGGAGGGAGACATGGACAAGAGGAAAGGCCACATCATCCAAGTGGCATCCTTATGGGCCATATAAAGGCTCAAACTAACCCTAAGTGCTAAATGATTGTATTTTATGAAATTTCTGTGGTGCTAGGGTTGTGGATTTCTCCAAGTTAATCAAGGATATCTCCAAGGAGTATGATGTTACTCTCATATTTCTATTAGAAACTCAAGTAAATAGTAATAGAGCTCAAAAAATTTTGGCTTAATTGTGTTTTGATGATTGGCATATTGGGCAGTTAGTGGGAATGACTGGAGGCATTTGGTGTGTATGAAAATCAGAATACTAGCATGTTGAAGACTTTTAATTTGTTCACCTGAGGGTTTGTTGGAAGAGACAAACTAGTTGGCTACTTACAGTGGTGTATGAGAGTGCTCACATCCAAGGTAGAATATCACTATGGGAGAAGTTGAGTGAGTTGGCCCATCATATTCATGAACTTTGGGCCCCAATGAGGGACTTTAATTCCATCATGCAGATGTACGAACGAGAGGGTGATTCTACCTCACCCTCCTGGAAAGGAATGCAAGAGTTCATGGAGTTCGTACAATCTAACCATCTTTTGGAAATAGGTTTTCAGGAACTCACGTTTATTTCGAAACGTGGACATCTGAAGGAGAGGTTAGATAAGATGCTCATTAATCTACAATGGAAAATCTGATTCCAACAAGTGTTTGTATTCCATCTACGGTTTTTCAAATTTGATCAATTCCCTATCTTATCAAGGTTAATTAATAAAAAAATGTGAATAGGAGGCGCTGACCATTCCACTTTGTTGCAGTCTAGTTAACTCACTCGGAGTTTCACCGGTTCTTCCAAGATTTTTGGAGAGAAAATTATGCATGGCATGGTAGGGTGCCTAAGTTACATGAAGCCTTGATAAAATGGAATGTTGATGTTTTTGGGGATATATTCAAACGCAAACGGCAGCTGATAAAAAAATTAAACAGAATTAACAATCAAATGAGAGTGGCTAATTCCCCACATCTATGGGAGGTGATGCAAGAAGCTAGATGGCAATAGTATCAACAAGTTCTTAGAGAATAAGAGTTGTTATGGTTTCAACGATCTTGCGCTAAATGACTCTCGAATGGTGATAAAAATACGAAATTCTTTCATGTAGTCGCAACTATCCGCAGGAGAAAAAACCAGATTGAAGCCCTCTAAGATTTTGAGGGGAATTGGGGTGGGTGACCTGAAGAGTTGGAAAAGCTTATCACCACTTTTTAAAAGACCATTACTATGTGCCTCTGGGAGTGCAGGGCGCTTTCCCTGAACTCTCACCCGATGATCTAGCTATTTTTCATAAGTCAGTTTCCATATAAGAAATAAGGAAAACCCTTTTTTCAATTGGAATTTTTAAAGCCCCGAGGGAGGACGAATTGCATGCAGTCTTCTACAAGAGTATGTGGGATATTGTGGGCAAGTCCTTTAGTAGACTGATTGAAGAGACTTTCATAGACCCTATGAGGATGAGAATGATCATCTCCATGCTCATTATAGTCATTCCCAAAGTGGAGGTAGTTACCTCTATGAATCACTGTGACTATTAATTTATACAATGTTCCACATAAGACGCTCACATAGATTTTGTCCATGAGGTTGCAAACAGTGATGAAGAAGTTGATCCACCCCTATCAGAGCAGTTTCATTCCTCAATGGAGTAGCTATGATAATATCATCATTGCGCATAAAGTGATCCATTCTATGAGACAAAAAAGAGAAACAACGGATGAATGGTTATTAAGATTGACCTAGAAAAAACTAATGATATACTCAACTAGAATTTCGCAAAAGAAATGCGAAAAGACATTGGTTTTTTAGAGGGTTTTACCAATGTGGTCTAGTGATGCATTTCATCCCCTATCATTCGCATGCTGTGGAATAGCAAGGCCCTGAATGCTTTCAATCCAACATGAGTGGTCCAATAGGGTGATCTCATATCCTCGTATCTCTGTGTTTTGCCTCAAGCAACTCTTCCACATGATTCAACTAGTGGTTAGGTATAACTTATGGAAACTCGTCCAATTGTCTAAGGATGGCCCAAAGCTATCCTGCTTGGCTTTTGTTGATGACCTTCTGATTTTTTTGGAAGTCTTCCTTGATTAAGTGGTCATGATCAACCATATTTTTCATCTCTTTGCAGTAGCTCGAGCTAGAAAATTAGCCAAGATAAAACACGGGTCTTCTTTTCAGCCAATGTAGCCAGACAGTGTGAAGAGCAAATCTCCAACAAGTTGGGTTTTGAGAAGATGTGTAACCTTGAAAAATATTTGGGGATTCCATTACAACATGAATGCGCTTCTAAATAGTCTTATCAATTTGTTATCGATAATGTTCAACAATGTTGGAGCAATTGGAAGCAAAATATTTTGTCCTTTGCCGGTTGACTCATGCTAGCCAAATTAGTCTTGGAAGCAGTTCCTACTTACATTATGCAAACTAACATTTTGCTAGTATCTGTTTGTAATTCAATGATAAGAAATGCAGGAAATTTGTTTGTGGTGATTCAGATATAGTTAAGAAAACGTATTGCATTAGCTAGGATAAATTGTGCAAGCCAAAATAGGTAAAAGGCCTAAGGCTACGTTAAACGAGGCATGCAAATCTAGTCATCATATCAAAGTGTGAATGGCACCTGACTAGTAGGAATAATGTCCTGTGGGTCCAACTTGTTCGGACCAAGTATAAGTATGATGGGAAAACCAAGCCTAACATTAATATGCGAAGGAAAGGTACAAACTTTTGGAAAGGCTTCAAAGAGACCTGACCGAATGTGAGGAAGAATGACACAATCCTACTTACCAAGGGTCCTATCACTAGGGTCATGGCTAAGAAGATAGAGGAGGACATTACCTAGAAAGAGCTCATTAGACCTCAACTCTTGCTTGAAGTGAAGATCATAAGCCATCACCCTTAGTTTAATTCTTTGTAAATAATAATTTGCTTGTAATTTTCTTTGGAGCATATATTTTGGCCATTTTCATCTAGTTTGGAATGCAGAGGTGCCCTTAGTTAGTTTGAGGAGTAAGCTTAGTGCATGGGCTCTTTAGTTTAGGCGTGAATGGGCTTTTCCCTTCACTCTTAGGATTGATTTTTACACCCCCTTGGGTTAAGTCTAGGATCTAGTTTAAGGCCTTAAGACTAGGCTTAATTAGCCTTAATACTAATTAATCCTAAGCCCCACATTGCCTTGGATCATGTGCCTAAGCCTCCCTAGTTGGTTATATATACTTCGTTCACTCTCTTGTAAAGGCACACTTGAATGAGTGATAAGAGTCTCCTTTTAAGCCATCACTCTTAGTAAAGTGTCTTGAGCATTCTCTCTAGAGAAAGCTCTTCCTAGTTGCTTTTATCAATGGTCCTCTCCCTTGTGGCAAACATTAAATTTTTGAATCATCTTCCTCCTTCAAAAGGAAGTGGCGTCACCACCTTCCCTTCTCTAACCTATTCATCCTTCATTTTCTAAGTGGAAGAACCTTGGTTGGAGCTAGTCCATGGAAAGTGCATTAGGACCTCTGGCAAATTGGTTTATTAAAAAAATTGTTATTATAGGAGCTAACCATGCCTGCTTCTATGTGGCTATTGATGCCTCTTGGGACAAGCACAAGCTGACTAGGATCTTACCCGCAGAGGTTGTAGCAAATATAGGCAAAATTAAGCCCCTAGAAGAGACATGGGTGATGCAAACCGTTGTTGAGGTAATAATAGGGATGGTTAGTTCTCTACACATCTACTTATCAAAAGTCTCTTAAATCAAGACAATTCCCTGACAAATCCATTATTCAACCTAGCGTGAAAGTGGAAGGGTCCTGAGAGGATTCAACTTATTCTCTTAAAGGTTGCAATTGTTATTTTACCTACTAATGGTTTGTGGTACAATAGGCATATGACTGATAATCTTGCGTGTCCCTTATGCGATAATGATAGGGAAATCATGATACATGTCTTACGAGATTGCATCTACACACGCAGTATTTGAAATCAAATGAGTGTTGTCAATATGTCTAACTTCTTTTCTCACCAGAATATTGAGGATTGGTTGCATGATAATTGAATTGTGCCAAGAGCAATGGCACAGACGGGTGGACTCAAACCTTTGACATTGTTCTAGACTACTTGCGGTGGAGGCGAAATGAGGTAATCTTTAATAGTAAGCAATGTTGGTGATCAAGTCATCAAAGTTGTGAGGTCCCTCCAACTTGAACTCAAACAGACCCATCACATGTCACTTTCGTGAAAAATTCTAGGGTACATTACCTTGAGTCAAGATGCATTTATGCTTGGAAACCTCCTCACCTTAGTTCCTTCAAGCTAAATTGTGGTGCCGCTGTGCTCCAGTCCCACAAGAAGGCAACTATTGGAGGTGTGTTTTATTATTGTAAGGGTAAGTTTGCCTTTGCCTTCTCTTATACAATTTTTTTAGCTATTTTGCAAGCATTAATAATCGCATACGAGCATGAATTTCAAAATTTGATCATTGAATGAGACTCTATCAGTGCAATTTAGCTACTGGAGGATGGTTTCCATGTTGACCATGGACACTTTTACCTAGTTAAGCAAATTTACAAAAGAAGTGGGAAGACTCAGGCTTGTACGTTATGTGAATTAAATATGTTAGCTGATGGTTTTGTAAGATTAGGATTGCATACTCATCAAGAGAAGTCACTATTTTCTACTATTTCATATCATTGTCTATTGTGTACTTAAGAGACTTGCATTGTATAATTTCTAATACTAGAGTATAATATTCCTGTTTGGACTATTGCCCATTTAGTTCACATAAAAAAGTCTCAATCCTGAAAGTAATATTTGTAATCTCTATCTAATTTATGATATTATTAACTAATTATATTTAAATTATTTTTGATATAATATTTTAATAAAATAAATTATAAATTAACATTGAAATTAATAGTCTTGAAAATAATTTTTCCCCTGTAAATAGTACTTATAGTTTCTATAATAATTAAACTATTTTAATTTATTATATTATTAATTAATTAGATTAACTTTTTAGTATAAATATTTAAACAAAAAAATTATAAAATAATATAAAATTAATGATCTTTCTTGAACATACATTTATTTTTCGTAAATAATAATTATAGTCTGCTCATTAAAAATATTTTAATTTATGACATTATTAACTAATTATATATTTTTTTGAAACAGGGAAAATTTTATTCAACAAACACAAGACACTTTATAATCACAAACAACAAATGACTAGAGAATATATGCAAATTACATAACCAATACAAGATAAACAGTAAATCTAGATTTTTCCATCTAGATTTTCCCACCCTTGAAAAACAAAATCAAATACAAGGTATGAATACTTTCAAACATTATCCCTTTTGAAACCTAACAGAACTATATTCTAGTTATACAATTCCCTCATAAAAGGAAATAGAGAGATTTTTACAGTACCCTTCAGCTCATAACCAAGATCTTTACAAAGACTTTTTATACACAGAAAGACGTCCATTTAAACATCAGTACATTTCTAGCCAACCAAATACCCACAACGTGGCAACATTATGCTTAGGATATCTTTAGAATCTTTTCCTTTTGCTTTAGTAATTCCAAGGTGTTGCCATAAGTTAAAATGATACTTTGGGGACAGAACATTTAGGTAATCTAATCATCGATAACAACTCATCCAAACTAGGTAGACTGGTTTACAAGAAAATAGCAACTGTGATATAGTTAAAATGATATTGATTCTGGGTCATTGTGGAAAACATGACATATATTACCATCTAAAAAAGTAAAATTCCATTTTGCAAGTTCAACCTTGGCAGTGATCTAGTTATGAACTTACTTCCAAGTAAAGGCTTATACTTTGGATGACACCTTTGATTTCCATTTTCTTTGAAAAAAATGAGAATCATATCCTTAACATTCCCCATAAATTAATAATCTATAGGCCTCTTATATAGAGTAATCTACGTTGTTCCTTGAGCTACCTCCGCACTTCCAACCATCTTTCGTATCATGCCTCTACTGTACTCCTTCTAGAGCCCTTTCCAACTATCATTCGTATCACTCATTTTTCCAAATCAAATGAATCTCTCCTCCATTGAAATCGTCATTCCCATTTGTTATCACACTAACCCCCAACCTTAGATAGAAGAACCTCTTTTTGATTGGAAAGCACATATAGTTTACAGGAATAGTGATTTGAACCTCCTAACTCCCTCTACCCCTATCCCAAAATTTGAACAGAGACTCATCACCTACTAATGCCTTGTGCTTCATATGTCTTCTCCGTATCTAGCCTATAGAATTTTGACCTAGAGAACATCTTCTTCCTAAAGTATTCTCTATCGCCACTTGCTAAGAAGTGTTTTGTTAAATAACTAATGAGTCTTTGATTCCTAGTCTACCTTGGTCTTTCTCTTTACACATCATTTGATTTATGCTAATTTTTGGCATTCTTCTGATGTATACATAAAGAGACTTTCACATACTCCAATAGTAAGTATAAAAAGACTTACTTTTTATCATGATCATTAATTTTTTTTAATCTAATGGCTAAGTTAATTATTCACTATAACCATTTTAAGAAATTTAATAAGGAGATGAAGAGTAAGAGTGTTAGGTTTATTGTGAGAAATAAGAGGAATTGATATTAACTTTAAATTAAATTTAATGGTTTTAATTGTTAATTATTAAAACTAATAAAATGTTTAATCCTTATTACTTTAATAAACAATGCAATCAACACCATTAAATTTAATTCTATATTAAATCTAGTTACTTGTAAAAAGAGTTTTTCTAGCATTTGTATTATTGAAATTAATTGTCCTAAACATGATTTTGTTTTCCAAAAATATGTAAAATTATGGAGAAAATTAAGATAAATATAAATATTATTTGACGGTAAATTTTTTTCAAGTATGAAGTTAGATGTATACATTAAATAAACCAAAATTCCACAAAAAAACATAAATAAACCAAAAAAAAATTTATAAAAAAACCAAAAGAAATTTTAATTTATAATATTATTAATGCGATGCAAATATATTTTATCAATTAATTTTAATATATCGTATTATATATTTATACATTATAATTTTTTTATAGACAAATCTTAATTATTAATATGTTAATTTTGTTAATGAAAAAATTTCCCTTTCGTCCATTTTTTTTCCACGTATAAATGCGAGATCAACTTTATAACTCCAAATATACATTAAAATTAAAATTAATCAATAAAATTATGAATATGAATTTATGAAACAAAAAATCAAATATTATTTTATATTAAATAATTAAATTTAAATTAATTTTAATATAAATATTTTATATTCTCGTAAATAAAAATTATTTATCAAATTATTGATATTTACTTGTAGTCACCTTTTTGAAAAAAATAAAAAATCCAGGCCTCGTAAAACTTACCGAGCCAAGTGGAACGACAAGCGAAATGACATTTCATAATTGTACAGGATGACAAAACCTAATTTTATTCTACTTAATTTACCACCTAGATACTTCTGTATATTTGGATTGTAAAAGATGCATTTTAGGGTGTACAGTTCTAAATTAAAAAAAAAAAGGAGTATTTTTGTACTATGAATTTTGTGATTTAGAATGCAATTTTTTTATATTCCTGCCAGATTACTCAATCCAGAGTGTAAAATAATTTGATTTCGGGTTAGACAATCTAAAATAAAATATTGATTTTTGTATTCTAGATTTTTGTTGGTAATGCAATGTTTTTGTATTTTAGATTAGTCATCTGAAATATACTTTTAATTTGTATGATTTACAAAAGAAAAAACATGAAAGTTCAATATACTAGAGGTGTAAATTGAAAAGTGTGAGTGTTAAAAGAGATTTTCAAAGATGAATATGTTTTTCCGAATAAACAAATAACATAAATATAAGTAAGTTAAAGATATAATTAAGACAATATAAATAATTTTTTTTATTTGCTGATCTCTTGATAGAGTTGAAGATGGTGTAAAAGGGTTAACAACAATTTATACACCCTACTCAACCAATTGAGCTAAATTCTGTTTAAAGACAACTTAAACAATTATTATATATAAAGTAGACTATCATGAATATATATTAAGTTGAAATATTTCACTATTCAAGTTGCACTTAGAAAATTATGTAATATATTTATAAAAGAGAAAAATATAAAAAATATTTTATTAACGTTATGTTATTTGTAATTTTTTTTCCTAAAAAAGAGACAGCCAGTCTGAAAAAAACTACAAGCAAATTATAGCAAAAGATGAAACCCAATAACTTGACCATGTGCTACAAAAGCTAGATAATGAGTAACAACATTTACTTCCCTAAAATAGTATTTTGGCATCCCTATTGCTTAACCCAACTTGATCATGTGCTACAATATCAGCCATATCTCTATACGAATTTGTAAAAATTGGCGTTTTTATTGACTACCAAATATATGTATCAACTTTGTTACAAATAGACATAATTTACGAATATTCAAGAGACTTACTAAAAATATCCGCTAATTGGTCATTAGAATCGGTATACTTGCAGCAATACAATCAAAATAATTTTTTTCTCTAATAAAATGACACCCAATTTGAATATTTTTTGCCCGCATAAAAAAAATTAGGGTCTAAATAATGTAAAGTGCTTAGTGTTATTAATAATATTTGTCTTTATAAAAAAATGTGAAGTGCAGCCTTATTGTCATGAAATAATTTCATTTGAGACGCATTTGTACATGAATAAACTGTTTAATCCGAACAAGTTCACATGTGTACAAGACCACAACACACTAGATTTAGCTACAATACTGTAGAAGTAATATATCATTGCAAAATTGTTACATATCGTATTATATACATTTAAAATCAATTTTCATATGAAATTATATAAATTTGCAAAATTAACGATTTAAAAAGGGAAGACTCTTCATAGTTGTTGCAAGATAGTAAGAATGGTGCCTTTAGAAAATCAACAATATATGTTTTATTATTGAATGATAATTTGTAAATTTGCAACCACACATGTGACAATGATTGAATATTCGTATATTAATACATACAAATTGTAATTATTTATATTTTTTATGCATATAAATTTTAAAATATATTTTTTGCTAATTTAATTATGACTTGGGCTAAGATTTTAGTACAAATTTATTTTATTACAAAATAGTGTTTGTTTTAAGAAATATCATGTTGAATGGTGATGAGAAGAGAAAGAAAGGTGTAAAAGATGTAAAAGAACTCACCTAAGCATCAACACACCTCGAAGGAAAAGGCCTACAGAGGAAAAAATATCTTGCATCTCGCTAAAGTGGACATGAAGCTCACTTGAGCAACCCTAGCACAAAAACTTAGTGTGTTTGCTTATGTGAGTTATGCACAAAGAACCAATAAACTATCTATCTTTACTTAAGCAGATCTTCACACTGCTTGAGTGAGCCTTGAACAAGCCATAGACTTCCTGTGCTAGCTTAAGTAACTTTCTGCTTAAACAAATTATATTCAACCTTGTAAGTGCTCATGTTATTGTATTAAAATATTATTATGCTTAAAGAGGTCCAAAACAAGAAAAATTAAGTGACTGGTCTTAAAATATTATATTTATTTATTCTTATTTTTCTTTTAATTCCTTAAAATACTAGATGATGACACTTGTAGAGTCATTATTTAGTTGTTGGTATATATTTTTTAGGTTATATAAGTGTATCCTTCTTTACCTATAATCATGAATGAATATATCACGTTGTCATTTTTATCTTGTCTATAGTTTTCTTTAATGATAGACTTTAAGAGTAATGTAGAATAAACCTCCTTGCTTTTTATCAAATAGTACTTTCATAATCTGACTTTTCTTTTAAGCCAGAAAAGGTAACACTTGAACGAGTCCCACGACATTCCTCGTAGAAATAAAAAATGTAGAATAAACCTCTTTGCTTCTCAACAAATAGTATTTTCATCATCTTAGTTTCCTTTCAAGCTAGAAAATATAATGCTTGAATGAGTCCCACGATATTCCATGTACAAATAGAAATTTATTTTAGGGAGTATGTATTCCACTTTTGCCTTTACATTAATACAATTCTGAAGTAGGCATTCCTACTTCACTGAGAAACTAACCCTAACCCTCTTGGTGGGGTTTGATTTAGCCACAACCATTCAATGTAATGAGAATTATTCTTCCTTTAATTTCAATAATTTTATTATTCTTTTTTGTTTCAATTATTTATCTATTTTATGATTAACAATACTATAGCATAAGTATGTTAACTTTATTGTGGATCACAAGACATTTTAAAAGTAAGAACCCTTAGGAGATAAATTGTATGCCTAAGAATAAGATATTTTTATTAGTCACTTCTTTTTGAGTCTGTATTTTGTATTTTGTAATCAATATGATTTTTTTCAATTTTATGAATTGAAGAGTTGAAAGTAATAAAATTGGAAGGATTGGTAGAAATTATTGGTAGAAATAAACATATGGATACCAATTATTCTTTGATTCATGACATTGAGAATTAGTAAGTCAAACCTGATAATGTTCTCAATTATTTGTCAATTTACAGTGTGCACCTCTAGTGTTCGATACGTATTTTAAGTTATTTTTTAGTTTCTTGCAACTTTTACACTAAATTTATAATCTAAAAAATTTTAGAGGTGTTTATCCGTTCGAATCAACCTGACAAACGCGGTAAACTAAATAAAATCAATTTGTTTGATTTTGTTTTTTCACTTGTCGTTTTTGGACCTGACCTTAGGGGTGTTCACGGTCAGGGTTTATTTGGTTTTGGGGGGGAAATAAAAATCAAACAAACTAATTTTAATTAGGTTAGGTTGATTTAGTTTTTTGAAATTTTTTTCCTTGACCTGAACCAATGATAATCGGGTTGGTTCGGTTTTGTTTAAGGGAAAACCAATAAAAAATTATTTTTTTTATTAAATCGTAAGAAAATAATTTTATACTTGAAACTAGCTAAATTCATTAGCCTACTAAATCCGTAATTTTATAACAAAATCAAGTGCTTCATATATATTAAATTAGTCAAATTAAACTATTAAAACAATACAATACAAACAACAAATAGTATAAATTTAAAGAATAAAATAAATATAAAATAAATTTACTAACTTAAAAATATAAAATAGGATTAGGTCAGGGTTTTGAAATACAAAACCTTAAAAAAAAGTTACTAAAACCATAAAAATATAAAATAAATATATAATAATATACTTATGGGTTGGTTCACATTGAGTTAAAATTTTGAAATGTGAAAACCATTAACCGAACTGTAGATGGTTGGTTTGAGTCAGGTTCAAACCTGATCAAGTGAAAAAACTGAACCAAACTAATTGGTTCAGTTCAGTTTACCGGGTTTATCGGGTTGACCCGAACCAATGAACACCTTACCTAACTAGAACCGACCATGTCCAGTTCGGCTCATGATTTTCGCATTTCAAAACCCTGACTCAACCCAAAACAATCCAAAAGTGTGTATATATATATATATTATATTTATTTTATATTTTTAAGTTATTCAATTTAGTAAACCTGTTTCAGTGTTTTGTTTAGGATTTTGACGTCTAAAGCATTTTATCTTTACTCTTTTGCATTATGTTATATTTTTAAGTTATTTTATGCATTTATTATTACGTTTGTACTGTATTGTATTGTTTTAATAGTTTAATTTAACTAATTTAACATATATGAAACACTTGATAATTTGTTATAAAATTATGAATTTAGTAAACTAATAAATTTGGCTAATTTCAGGTATAAAATTATTTTTTTACAATTTAATAAAAAAATTGATTTTTTAATATCTTGATCATTTTCCTTAAAACCAAACTAAACCAACTTGATTATCATTAGTTTGGTTCGATTCGGATTTGAGAAAAAAATTATAAAAAACCGAACCTAATTAAAATTAATTGTTTTCAATTTTTATTTTTCTTCAAAATTAAAACAACCTCAACCGTGAACACTGTTAATGAATCCATCTTAGGCATAATTTCCTATCAAAATTACATTCCTCATTATGGCACACAACATAACAAATGAGCTAATCTAGAATAATATTCAAATGCCCTTTACATATCTATAGGATCGCAAGCAAGGTGATCAACAAAGACAGGTATCTGATGTGCAGTTTCATAAATCAGTGCAGTATCCTACTATATGGCATAAACCACATCCTCGACATTTTAAATGCTATATACAAACAGTTTGCGAGCGTGCATCAGAGACCCAGAAGGCCATTTCGTAGCAGCAACGCCAATGATAGCCTGGTTTTGTAGAGATCCATCACCTCATGAAGTTGAAGCTATTTGTCTCCTCCAAGCTTTAAGATGGCAGTTGATTCATTGCATAAAGCCATAAAGGAAAGTCTATAAATGAACTCAAACTTTGGAGGTATTCTTTTAAAATGCAAGGACCTGCTCACTACATTAAACAACTATATATTCATTTACGGCACGTTTCTCCTTCATTTTTTATTTTTAGAAAAAAAAATAATTTATTTTCAAATTTTTTAATTTAAAAAATATATTTATTTTTATTTAATATTTATTTTTTTAAAAATAAAATTGTTAAATTTAATTATTTTTAATAAAAATATATAAAATATTCATATATAATTTAAATTATATTCATATATAGTATTATTATAATTAAAATATTGTTATTAATTTTTTATATAATTTTATTTTTCAAAATACTAAAAATAAATTTTTTGTTTTCTGATTTTAGTTGGTTTTTAAAAATGTCTTTAATTTTTTTTTTATAAATTATAACTAAACGTATTTTTACAATTATTTTTTATTTTTTGTAAAAATAGAAAAAATACTCAAAACAAACTGCAGCTTAGAATGACTTGGAATATTGATTATTTTTGCTAGTCATCAAGTTTTTTTATTTTATTTTAAAACAAATTATATTCATCAATTTTTTATTACATCCAAATGTATTTAGTTTTTTTACATAATGAAACGATAGAAGCATTTTCCACTCAAACAAGTTCATATTAATTGTGCAATCCCAATAAATATATGTTTTAAAAATAGATTTAAAGGTAATTAATATGGACTGATATTATATTAAATTATATGATTTTTAAGATATTTATAATTAAAATCAATAAACTTATCTTAGATAATTTTGTTTGTTAAATATATGATAAGAATTTTTTTATATATAAAAAAAAATCCATTAGAGAGGTCAACTTATTACCAGAATATCTATATGTTAAGCTTTAGCTTTTGAATTAGAAATATATTTAAAAAATTATTTGTATTAATAAAATATATGAATTAATTGATGTGAAGTTATTTAGTTTAACTAAAAAATTTAAATTTGAGATTTGAATATTCGATTTAAATATTTAAAAGAAAAATGTTATTTTTAATGGTCTCAAATAAGATATCTCCGGTGGAGTATATGCGTTGTCTAAAAAAAAAATGAAGAAATATATTTTTATTTAAGACTTTATAATGCAACGTTTTTAATTTTTAAGTGCTATTTAAATTATTTTTTCATTAGATAAATGAACCGGAAGATTAAAATATTTTGTTTTAAAATTAAAGGATAAAAATATATATATTTTTAAAATAAAAATAAAAAATTTTATATTTTAAAAGAATTAAAAAATTGTTCTAGTAATAAAATAAAAATGTAAAAAAAAATTATCGTGATTTAAATATTCGTATAACAAAAATTAACACTTGATTTATAAAAAAGAAATATTTTGGAAGAGAAAAAAGATAATTCTGGAAGAAAAAAGAAGAGTAACTTTAAGATGGGCAGATCCTAAATTGAGATTGTCACTACTGGCCACAATGATGGGCTTGAATCATCATTCCTTCTACTTGACATGACATACAGTGATGCTATCGATACGGTCTAGAAAAGCAACCCAACTTCAACGGTAAAGATTAATCACATAATTATGCAAGCCGCAGATGAAAATTTGCAGTGGTGGCAGTGATGGAAGCTGTGTATGGAGCAAAGTGAAAAGTGAATCGAAGGGACATGTGGCAGTCTCTGAGAAAAATCAGGAATCCGACGAGGGAACACTTGTTAAGGTAGACTACACTTGTGTCTTGTGGCCCATGATGTCGAAATCTTAACCACATCACCTCTCCCATGTGCCCCACTTTTTTTCTTTCCTTCCCATACCAAACTACTTTGCTTCATCGTGGATTTGCCTTAGACACCCTCGCTTCTTCCCATCATAAATATATATATTATTTATTTAATCCCTTCCACCTATATCTTGGCCTCTTTCACTATCATCTAATCCGTACCACTCACCTGTAAGCTTTCCTTACCACATCAAACTTGCCTTTGAGATTAACACTTCCATTATGCCAAAGAAAAGTAAACCCAAACAATTATCAAACACTTCCATTAATTCATTAATTCCCTACTCTGCTGTCATTGCTACTTACACACAAACTTAATTTCACACAATTCTATTTGTTCATTATATCTTTCTCGTTAAATTCTCAAATCCAACAATGAGTAAGATTAAAATTTTTTCGTATTAAATAACATCCATTAAGAATACGTTCCATCAATTTAAAAAGCTTTATATATCATTATTTAATTTATGAATCTAAGATAAGAATAAAAATTTTAATCTAATTAAATTTTATCCAATGCAGATAACTAGCCAAACTGATTAGCTTTTAAGATGTTTGGGTTGATAGGCTAATGAAAGGCAGGTTTAACAAACCATATAACTTTCTTATTCCTAAAGAAAAACACATAACATTATTTTTTATAAATTTTAGATATTTTTGGGAAGTGTTTGGTGAATGCTAAACTCTATTTAGCGCTTACATAGAAAAATAGAGAGAAGTGTATATATGCATGCATAAAAGGTGTTAGGATTAAAAGAGATAAAGATAATAAATAGTAATGATATATTATATGTATGATATATATAGAAGTGTCTATATAATGTTTCATTTATAATTATATATAAAATAAATTGTTTCAGAATTTTGTTATGCAAATTTTTATTTTTTATGTGGTTTTTTAATTACTAACTTTATCATTTGATCATAGTCAATATATTGTTTACTTGTATTGTTAATGATTTTTAAATCCTCAAAATCATTATATATATACTTTCTACTTGGATGCTTAATTAATTTCATCTCTTTCTTTTTGGAAGAGAATTTCATCACTTTCTACTTTTACACAATATTACTCATTACAACTATTATTTATTTTCTTCTCCTATCCTTAATTTTCTTCTTTCTCAAAATATATATAAACTTAAAAAAATATACTTATTTTTCTGAAATTTATTCAAGACTACAATTATCTTCCAGATTAGTCATTTACAATTACATTTATTTATTTGTATAGTAGTACATATAAGTTAAGAATTTATAAAGATGTTTACCTTACATTAAAATAAATATTGACCATATAAATTATTATTATTATTTTAATATTTTCATACATACAAATTAGATACATTTATTTTTAATCCATTTAGCTATAGTAAAAAAGAAAAAAACTTACTTTGGACGATGAAAAATAAAACATATGTTTCTTTATGAATATTTATAAAAAAAATAGTATGAAAATTATTAAATAATTGATAGAAATTTTATACAATATAATATTTATAATTTCTACCACCTTTAATCTCATTTTTACAAATTTTAAATATTTAAATGATGCCAAATTATTTTATAGGGTGAAAATAGTTTTTAATAAAATATATTTTTAAGTAAACCCAATAAAAAATATTAAAATTTAATTAATATATATTAAATTATATTTAATTAAATACCAATATTTATAATGAAATGCTCCTAAAATATTACATAAAATAATAAACAAAATTAGACTGATATTGTTTAAATTGAAAACCATGTTTGAATATTAAAATATAAAAAAATTATTTGAGCATATAAGAAAAATATTTTTAACTATATATAATTTTAACCATTTTAAAAATATTTGGTTGATATTTGTATTACATCTAATTATTCTAACTTAATCTACACCTTTTTATTCTGTGTATTTTGTACATACGTTAATTTGAGTTAAATAAACAGTTTTAAATACTTAAAATAAATTTTAAATATTTTTGTTTTAAATATAATAAAAAAAAATTTAAATGAAAAACATGTTTATTTTGTTGACATATACTCTTGAATATGTAAGATAAAAAGCTATTAATAAAATTTGTTTGTGGTAGAAGTGAATATTACTACAATTTTATTTTATTTTTCTTTAGATTTTTCCCCCCAATATCTACACTATTAATTAAATATAAAATAAATAATTTAACATAGGAGTACATGGTTGATACTTGATACACTAGTAGTCATAATTAAAGGTGCCATAATTAGCAGTGCTTATAAATCTGAACCTAACAATAAGCGTTGGATGAGAAAACGAAATAAACGAAGGGAACAGATTGCTTCAACTTTAAAATAATGGTTGAGTGGGGGAAGGATTTGGTGCTGAGAATAAGTGCTTTTCTAAATAAGCTAAATTTGATTAGGATGGATCAGGTACCTTAATCAAAATTTCCAACCGTCTTTGATTCTAAGATTAAAATCAACGATCTGCATGGCATATGTCTTAGCAATAATAATAAATGCAAGGGGACAACAAATAAGCTGTCTTGCTTTCACTTCCTAACATAATATCTGTGTCCCAGTTGCTTCTGCAACTCCTAAACACTAACTACAAACCACCTCAAGACAAAACAACACTCCATAATATCCACACAACATAAACAGCCACACCTTCTTTGGTGTCACAAAATTTGGGTCTCATATTTTGCTGCTCTCAATAGTGTCAAGAGAAACTCCAACCACTCCTCCTTGAAAACATCACAATTCACATGCCCGGTAAGATACTAAGACCAATTAAAATCTTCCGCAGGCTTCATAGTCATGGTTTGCATGATGATAATTCCCTTGGTATAAGTGAATTTCAATGGACGGGCCATTAGTGATTTGAGAGTCAGAGATTGAGTTTCTGTGCTTCTCCAATAGTAGTAGTATCTATAGCAGCCTGCCTCTGTTGGCTTTCAATTTTCGTCTCACAAAGTCTCAGATGTACTGTTCAGTAGTCAGTGTTCAGTGTTCACCAATCACCACCCCATCTCTGCTTCCCTTTTCCTTGTAACCAAATAAATGTTTCTTTGAGACCCTTTATCTAGTGGGATTCCTGACAGATATTGCCATAACACAAAAAGGTTTTGGTCCTTCTCTATTTCTTGTTGATAAGAAGAAAAGAAAAAAAAAAAAAAACTTAAATCAAAACCTTTCTTGCTTGCTTCAGTTACAGTACAATTCTCTGACAAGCATAAAAATTCTCCTGTGCTCAACAACTCTCAAGTAATCATCCAGTGCAAGAAGTGTCACATCATAGAAGGTTTTGATAAACCCGAGATGTTTCAAACCTCCATGTGCGTCTATTTGCTTCTAAATTTCCAAGCTTTTCAAGCAGAAGAGAGATAGATACTTCAACTGATATCAAAAGGGTACTTGATATCAAAAGGGTACTAGAATTCTAAGTTCACCTGTTGGTGTTTTTTAATAGAGTTAATGGCTGTTCATCACCGCTTGTTGCTTGACACAAACTCAACCGCGGCTGCACCAAGTAGCATGAATAGGACAAGAGACACTTTCGTAGATGATGCAAATTTTGACACCAACATGGTGATTATTTTGGCTGCGTTGCTTTGTGCACTTATATGTGCTTTGGGGCTTAACTCAATTGTGCGATGTGCTCTAAGATGTAGCCGCAGATTTGCTTTTGAGACCCCAGAGGAGACCGCAGCACGTTTGGTCGCAAAAGGCCTAAAGAAGAGTGCATTGCATCAGATCCCTATAGTTGTTTATGGTTCAGGTAGTGCTAGTATTGCAGCCACAGACTGTCCAATTTGCCTTGGGGAGTTTGTGGATGGAGAGAAAGTTAGAGTTTTGCCAAAATGTAACCATGGATTCCATGTAAGGTGCATAGATACCTGGCTCCTCTCACACTCATCTTGTCCTAATTGCAGACAATCTTTGCTTGAGCAGCCAACTGTTTCCGGAGCTGTAGATGTAGGAACCAGTCACCATGCAGGGAATGCCATGGGAGGACATGAACATGAGTCTATAGCTGTGGCTGTGGAAGAGGTTGGCTAATTGAAAACTTAACCCTCCACCCTCAGAATTACGGAACGGACGAATACATGGAGACTAGTTGGTTTTAGCCTTGAATTTGGAACTTTTTTTCTTGTTTACCCTGCATTTGTGTAATTGTATGAAGAATTGAAATATTGGGGTAGTTTTTAGTGTGGGAATAGTGCATGTTTGGATTACGGTTTCAGAGACCCTTCTGTGTTTGTGCATGTTTTCCTGACATAACAAATAGTGCTAAATCTTGAATGCTTGTTGCCTGTAAATAGATTGAAAAGCAAGTGATACACAATTTGTTGGATACTTGGATCAACGGCATCGTCTCCAGAAAATATAAGAGGAAAAAAGTCTTGTTAATGAATGACTAGTTCAAACTTTGATGACATCGTCTCCGGAAAATATAAGAGATAAAATATCTTGTTAATGAATAACTAGTTCAAACTTAGTTTTCTTATTGCCTTTTCTTATCATCTGAGTTAAGCTCAAGTGGGTTTTAAAAGAAAACGAAGCAGTTAATTCACATTCAAGTACAGGTTACATATATTTAGCTCATGATGACATGATCAGCATTTGGATTTCAGAACTAAATAAATTTGTTACTAAATCTGAATGGCATATGACTTGGCAATCAATGTCAGAAGACCATCAATCAGACATCCTATAAAAGATCATTTATTTGCTCAGCATGTCAAAGCAAACACCGATGCTCTTTTCCTAATCCATGTGAGTAGCATATTCTTTGATAAAGGGACATTCACATGGTCCAAAATATTTCAACCCAAAATTACCTTACTTAGTACAGAGATTAACCAAGTCCTGAATAAGCACCTCAAAAAGACAGATGGAAATCTGATTCCAAATCTAAATCGGAAACTTGTCAATGAGCAATAGGCATAAAAGAAGCGAGAACTTCTTTTAAATTACTATCTTTCAACAGTAAATTATTATTAAGTGTTTGCATAGATAGATAATTGTTACTTGTTACACCTTTCCAACTTACTTTACATTTGATATTTAATACAAGTTCAAAATTTATCTTCTGTCCATTTATTGTAGATCACAAGGCATAAAGAGCAACATCTCTACTCGTTTCACTTCACTTATCTGGTCAAATTTCCATACAACAACATTCTTTGAAGTACAACGTCCATTTAGTGAATCAAGATTCAAGAGCATGACAACCAAAATGTGTCATGGTGATGCCATCAATACAATTGAAAATTTGAAACCTGTCTTTATTCTTTTATAGTACTCTTGTCAATCAAGCAAACCTTTATTTAAATTCTCTCTCATTTTAATCCACAACTTATTGGCTGAAAGACTCGGGCATTTATCCCAATTCCCATGTGTAAACCTTCTTTAGTATCCGCTGGAGATTGATGACAAGTATCATATCATTGGACGAGTAGGGGGCATATTAAGGTCAAGTTCTCTGGTCTTAATTTGTTGGACATCAAGGCTAATAATTTGCAAATAAATAGAGAAGAGTCACCTTGAGCATGGTAGGAGCAGAGGCTCTTATAATAACCCTTAGCCTTTGTACTTATATACTATGAACTGGCTTAGAGAACGAAATAAAAGGTTCACAATAAGTAGATTGTTCTTCTCCAAAAAAAAAAAGAAAAAGTAGATTGTTTAAACTTTAAAACAGATATTTTTGGTCAGCCTAAAAACACAGATTTAGATGTATGCATTTTGTGTTTCTGGCTTCTGATACTGTTTCATTGATTATTCAATTGCTGAAGCAATTAAAACATGTTAATTTATTCCCGGGGTAGAAGTGAAGTATAACTGTGATGATTACGGTTTACTACAAACTCAATTTCATAAGAAATTGAACCCATAAACTGAGCTGTAAGTAACTCAAGAATTGGTTTGACTTAGAACAAACCCAACCTATGTAAGAGATTATAAATTTATGTATGTTCAATTAATAGCTGAAGTTTTGAGCAGGGTTGGATCATTGCATGGTATTAGACGATCTATAATCAAGTGGTCTAGAGTTTAATTCTTGCAATTCCCACCATTCACATGCTATAAGTTTTAAGCCATTTACTTTATAAAAATCTGTTGTTTAATTATCAAATAAACTAACCATCTGCTTAAAAAATACCTGGAAATTGAGTTTCTGTGGATCAAATGAATGAGGTAAGAACTAGTGAACTAGAAAACCTTTTATTGAACTAGGAATTTATAGGCTATCATGATGCCTACATGGATTTAATATTTTGATTAATCTATGGTCTACTCCAACATTACAATCCTTATTGGTTTTATGATAGAACATGAGGCGTGCATATTGTTTACCTACAGAAATCTAATGAGTGCCTGAGTGGAAAGCAAATGAGAAGAAAATCGAACCATTGGTTAAGTTAGTCATTAGATAAGGGAGACTAATTTTGTCAATTGGTCTTTTTCCTTTCCCTGTTTGATTTGAAGGGCAATTTGAGTAAAAGAGCGTATAAAATACCAGCTAATCATGATTGTTCTTCTGTTCACAGAATGGAATCCCAATCTTTCTTTCTTCATCTCCTCTAATATCTTTTGTGGGCTTCTTAGGCCCACATTTTGAAAATAAAAATTCATTCAGCACTACCCGTGGATTGCAACCAATCAATGGGAAATGAGGATACTCTATAGCTTGAAATTGACATTTATTTAAAGCATTATTCAAAGATGGACCACTCACCATCATCTCTCGTACCTGTCTGATAATGAGTGCATTTTTTTACTATATTCTTTTTCCTTCAATTTGAAGATTAAGGGATACAGGGGCAAAGGGTTTTATTCATTTTTTGCTTGCGTTCCTTTCCTTCTTAGGCTTAAGTAGCGAAAGAGTGTCCTATATTTATTTAAGCACACAATCTTAACAGCTACAAAATACATTAAGCTTGTCAACTATTTACATCACCAAGATAGTTGCACCCGAAGGTAACATATGTTTTCATATGTGAAGTTGAGTGCATGATTGAGACTGAAATACTTTCTCTTGATCGCTACAAATGCAATACAATCTGTTAGTGGGCCTAGACGTAACGAAAATGTCCATAATGGCTGAAAGATTATGTTTAGCCCAAACCACTGTTTTACTCTTTGCAACCCTTTTATTTTTCTTGAAGAGTTTGTTGTGGCCCATTAGGGTTTTATGTTTTCTCTTTATATTGTTTTCGTCTCTGGTTGATAGGGGATAATGAAAAAACCCATTATCTTTGATTAGTTTTTCCTAATCTCTTAGCTTAGCATTTATTCTTTCATTATCCTACTCATCTAGATGTGGTCCAACATTGGTGCTTTCATTATCGATCACTATGTCTCCTCAGATTGAAATCAAGGACGTTAGTGACGCTCTTACCACCATCACTGACAAATTGGCTACGTTATAATCGCAATTGGATGACCAATAAAAACAACAGACTCTTCAGAACCAGCAATCCAAAAAGCCATATTGAGTCACCATAGGATACCCTGCAATCGTCCATTTCCTTGCTCTAGGAAAAATTTTTCGAGTTGGTAATCTCCCATCCACCTTTGTCTATTTCTTTTTACCCCATTTCCTCTGCCCCTACCTTTGATCCCCGCATCTCTAATTCCCTACATTTGGATCCTGGCCCTACAATTGTTCCACTTCCAGCTACAACACCCATATACTACCTTCCCTCCCCGCCCCTACCACCTAAACACCTGCCCCTGCCCTAAAAACCCCCCAATTTAGATCTCAATGGTTTTGATGGTTCCATGACTTTGAATGACTATTTCAAGTAGAACATTTCTTTTCCTATTACTAAGTTCCCTTGGAAGATCGTATCCGCATGGCAAGTTTTTACATGTGAGGTGATGCCCTGAGTTGGTATCAGTGGATGTCACAAACTCGACAATTGTTGATTGAGGCTCTTTTACAAGGGCTCTAGAGCTGCGTTTTGGACCCAACACATTTGCCAATCATGAAGCAAAACTGTTCAAACTACGACAAACGGGATCTATGGCTAAATACCAAACCAAGTTCAAAAAATTGTGCAATCGAGTTGTGGGCCTCAACAATGAATCCATCCTTAATTGTTTCCTCTCTGGCTTGCACTCTGACATCAAACGCGCGATCACTATTTTGCATCCTTACTCCATTTTCCAAGCTATCGGACTGGCCAAACTTATTGAGGATAAATTCCTTGACTATAAGCCAATCATTCCGCTCTACTATCCTAGCAAACCCCTCATATATTTGCCCCTCCGAGACACCATCTCCAAGTTCCCATGCCCTACCCCCTCCCTACCTATTAAAAGATCACATCAACCCATATGTAAAGGCATTGAGCTCAGGGCCATTGTTATTACTGCGATTAAAAATTCGTTGTTGGTCACAAGTGTTCAAAATGACGTTTTCTCCTCCTCATTGACGATGACCCTGACCCCCCAATCCCTTTCCACATATTGAAATTCCCTAAGACCTCATCCACTTCCAATTATCCACCTAAGCCTTACTGGGCCAACCCTCCCCAAAAGCCCTCAAATTTACTGGCCATATTGCTGGGTTACAGGTCATGGTTCTTCTTGATACTGGAAGTTTTCACAATAGTTTGCAGCCAAGAATTGCCTCCCATTTAGGTCTTACAATTAACCCTAAACCTAATCTTAAGGTTATGGTAGGCAATGGAGAACACCTATCCTGCGTTGGCTTTTGCTCTCACGTGTTTCTATCTCTACAAGGCAACCATTTTACTATTTCGTCCTACCTATTTCCAATAGAAGGGGTTGACATTGTTTTGGGTTTGGAATGACTATCTACCTTGAGACCTATTTCTACTGACTTCTCTGTTCCCTATTTTTCTTTCCTTCATAATAATACTTCCATTACTCTTACTGGCTCCCTTCTTGAGGGCCTCACCTCTTCCTCTTGCCCCTAACTATGCCATTCTTTTCATACCAACTCCATAGTTTCTTTTTATATCCTCACCCTTCAAGACTCCTACCCCTACATACTGAACCCTTACAAGTTTTGCCACCCTCCCCAATCTATTCTTTACCCTCCCAAATTTTAAAACTTCCTCAGCCACTACAACCAATTATTCTAGAAACCCCATGGCCTCCCTTCCGCCTGTTTCGACAACCATCACATCCCTTTGACCCCAAATTCCACCCCAGGAAATATAGAACCTTACCACTACCATTACTCCCAAAAATAAGCAATGACCTCAATTATCAAAGAAATGTTAGAGGATGGAATTATTGTGCCAGTAACAACCTTTTCTCCAGTCCAGTTTTGCTTGTAAAAAAAAAAATGGCACCTGGCATTTTTGCGTAGACTATCACGCCTTAAATGCGCTCACCATTAAAGATTGTTTCCCTATCCCCACTATGGAAGAGTTCCTAGATAAATTAGGGTCTGCTAGGACATTTACTAAGTTAGATCTAAGATCAGGATACCACCAAATCAGATTACATCCACCCAATGCTCACAAAAAAACCTTCAGAACGTATGACAACCATTGTGAATTCTTGGTTATGCCCTTTGGGTTGACCAACGCTCCCTCTACACTTCAAGCGGCCATGAATGATTTGCTCGGGACTTATTTACGGTGCTTTGTTTTAGTCTTTTTTTATGACATATTAATTTAAAACACTAACACTTATTAACATTTAGCTCACTTACGCATTATACTAGATTTCTTACAATCTAATTTTTTTATGCTAAGATGACTAAATGTGTTTTTGCTGTTACTTCTATTAATTATCTATGTCATGTTATTTCTGAGGGTTATGTTAATTCAAATTCAAAAAAGATAAATACTGTCCTAAGTTTGTCGGAGTCATGTTCTCTCACGATTTTACATGATTTTTTAGGACTCATAGGTTTCTATTGCCAATTCATAAAAAATTATGTCGCTCTTGCCACTCCATTCACCAAAATATTGAAAGCAAATAACTTTACATGGAATACAATGGCCTTAGAGATTTACAACATTAAAACAAAAGGTCACCACTGCTTCTTTGTCAGTGCTTCCAATCTTCTCTCAGCCTTTTGCCATTGAGACAGATGCCTCTGCTACCTCCATTGGTGCAGTCCTCACACAGAATGGATGCCCTTTGCTTATTTTAACAAAAAAATAATCCCACGCATGTAGTCCACTTTCGCTTATGTATGGGAAACGTTCATTGTCACGAAATCCATAAAAAAATGGCGTCAATTTTTAATTGACAAGAAGTTTCAGATATTCACAAATCATAAAAGCTTGAGGAACTTAATTAATCAAAATATCTAGGCTTCGAAACAAAAAAAATGGACATGGAAATTGCAAGGGTATGAATTTGATATTATTTACAAACCTAGAAAAACGAATATAGTGGCTGATGCCCTTTCCTGCAAAGACCAAGTTGATCTACTTGTGCAGCAAGACACCACCGCAAACGTGTTCTTCTCCATTACTTCGAGTCCCATTCCAACCCTCCTTATACAAATCAGAAATTATTTTAAAACTCAAGAAGGTGTGTAGATTATTAAAGTATTCATAGAAACCTTACCAATGACATAAGACATATGTAGGATGGTCTCCTTCTTGTGAGGGGTCGTATCTTTGTGCCTGACGAAAAGGGCCTCTGTGTTGCTATTATTATTGAGTTTCATGACACTCCGCTTGCGGGTCACTCGGCTTTGAAGCCAACTTTTTCCAGAATTTTCGCATCCTTCGTTTGGCCCCAAATCTCTAAAGATGTTTAATTCCACCTCAAAAAATTTTTGGTGTGTCAGCAGAATAAGTACATGCCAACCAAAAGAAAAGGGTTACTCCAACCTTTCAGTATTCCAAAAAAGGTGTGAGAAGAATTAACTATGGACTTTATAACGCAAAATTCGTTCGGCCACACGATGATTTGGGTTGTGTGTGACCATCTCACCAAGTCAATTCATCTTATTGCTCTGCCTACTCAATATAAAGCCTCAGATCTAGCAGCTTGTTTCTCCACTAAGATATGTTGTTTGCACGGAGCCCCTAAGTTTATTACCTTGGACAGGGATCCGCTCTTCCTTAGCATTTTTTGGCGTGAATTGTTCAAGAGACAAGGAACCTGATTACAATACAGTAATGCTACCACTCACAAACAGATGGCCAAACGAAATTTGTGAATAGAAGCATTAAGGCTTACCTTCATTGCTTTTGTAGTGAGCAGCCAAAGTAGTGGTTCAAATACCTCCACCTCGCTGAATATTGGTTCAATACTTCATATCACTCCACCATCGATATGGTCCCATTCTGCGCACTGTATGACCGACCACCTCCCACGTTGGTGGACCATGTTCAAGCTCCGCCACCAAATGTCGTTGTTACCTCATCATTCCATAGCAACAATAAGATCTTACGGTACCTCAAACTTAATATTAAACAAACAAGGCAAAGTATGACCCACCAAGCCAATAAACACCACAAAGATCCTACCTTTGTTGTGGGTGACCTTGTATAGCTGGTCTGATGTTGTGTCGGTAGTAGTCCCTCGAATGATGACCTTTTTCCCAAGCTTGCTAAGTATTATTTTGTCCCCTTCGAAGCCATCGAACGAGTCAGCTCCATCACGTATAAGCTTCTCCTTCCGTCAGGGTCTCGAATCCATCCGGTGGTGCATGTTTCTTTGCTCTGACCTTACCATGGTCCTCGACCACCGATCCATTCCATTCCCCTTGCATTTTCAAGTGAATTTGGTCCAAGAGTGGGAGGGACACAAATCGTCTCGGACGA
This sequence comes from Psophocarpus tetragonolobus, assembly GCA_037954015.1. NCBI lineage: Eukaryota > Viridiplantae > Streptophyta > Magnoliopsida > Fabales > Fabaceae > Psophocarpus > Psophocarpus tetragonolobus. The sequence continues at coordinate 38,221,687 of CM075688.1, read as the reverse complement.
AACATCTAGAACCACTTTTGATGTTTCAAATGGGAAAAGTGAGAAGAACCTACACGAGTTGCTTAGGGAAAACTTTCTTAGCATGCTCCCTCGTGACTCACAATAGCCACGTGTTGCACTGCCATTGGACCGCCCAGGGGTTTTCTCACCTACCCCATTAATGCAGTCGTGTAGAAGCATGCTTCATGGTTCCCAAGCGCCTATTCCACTATAGCCTTGGATTCCTTTGCAAATTTAGCTGAAAAGGAACATTTTCAAACCATTACATCACCACCATCTGATCCAATCAATCTCACATCTCAGCCATCCATAGGAAGCACAATTCGTTGCTTTCCCCTTCGCAAATCACAGGCCACCATGTGTACTCCAACCGTGAGGGCAAGTTACTCTTGATGATAGGGGTGTTGTTAATAGGTCCAGATGTAATAGGAAATGCCCATCATGGCTAAAAGATTATATTTAGCCCAAGCTATTGTTTTACTCTTTATAACCCTTTTATTTTCCTTGAAGGGTCTGTTGTGGCCCATTAGGGTTTTATGCTTTCTCTTTATATTGTTTTCACCTCTAGTTGATAGGGATAATGAAAAAAACCTTATTGTCTTCAATTAGTTTTTCCTGATTTCTTAGCTGAGCATTTATTCTCTCATTACCCTACTCATCTAGATCTAGTCTAACACTATCCCTCAATAGACGAGCGTTAGCAAGTAGAAAATGAACTCCACGATCTTTTCCATCTTTTGGAAACTTTACATCATTGATGAATATATACATACACACTATTGATTAGATTAGATAAAAGAATAATTGAAAATATGAAAAAGAAAATAACCTAAAACTTAAAAAAGTTGAAAAAAATATAGAAATATAAAATTATAAAAAGTAATAAATAAAAAATAAAATAATAAAAAATAATAAATTAACATAAAAATGAAAATAAAAAAATCTAAATATAAAATAATAATTGAAAATATAAAAAATAAAATAACATAAAAATAATAAATAAATAATTAACATATAAAATGAAAAAAATAACATAAAAATAAAAAGAAAGGAAATTGAAAAGACAAAAAAAAAATAGATAAATGTAAAAAAAAGTATAAATTATAATTTCAATCATTTTTATTTATTTATTCATGTTTATTCTATTTTCATTTTAAAGTTAATTTTTTACTTTTTTATTTAAAATTTTCTTATATATAATATATTATATTATATTAGATCTAATAAGATATAATATGGAATTTAGAAAAGAGTTTCAACTGTTTTTTTTTTATAATTTCTTTTTGTTGAGGGAACAGAGTTTTGGAGGATAGAAAAGAAAGTGGAGAGCTTAGTGCAGTAAATTAATAAATTTAGTTACTCTTCTTTAACCTCCAAATTCTATGCATAAGCTGTCAACAATGAATTGCTAATTCTAAATATAAAATATTTTTCGTTTTGTCCGATTGAAGCATCTTTACCAATGAAACTCATTAAGCTGTAAAAAACACAGTGTAACTCATCAAAATTGCCACAAACAATATTCTTTAATATTTTATATTTTAGTATATTTAATAAATTAAAAAATTCAATCCAAAAATTCTAAAATATTTAAAAAGATTTCACAATCAAATTCAGAAAGGTATTAATATGACATTCATACACCAGTGGCAAAAGAATGAAAACAACAGCTACTTCATTGACTAATCTATTATTTATTTTTTCAATTGCCCTCTAATAAACTAATCTGACATAACAAAAGAGCAAACTCCCATTAAAGTTTCCTTTTAAGCCAAATATTAATACTATTTTTTATAGAGTAGCTCTTAAATTTAAGAGAATTTTTCCTGTAATTCCATTACTTTTTTTCTGCATCTCTATAATTTATTATAATGGCAAAATGTGTTTAGTAAAAAAAAGAAAGTAAAAAATTAATTATCATTTACATATTTCTTTTTCTCTTTCGTCAACACCACCTCTCCTTTTCGAGCGTCTCTCTCATTTACGTTGTTTTTTCTCCATTGAATCATTGTGTGCTTTTCTTCTTCATTTGTGAACCATTATGTGTTTCTATTCTTTGTTCTGTCATTTAATCTTTCACTTAGTACACTATCTTATCCCTTTTGTATTTACGCTGAATTAGGTTTTTTTTCTGCAAATTTTTTTACAAGTTTGAACAGACTCATCTAGTTTAAATTTTTTACAAGTCCGGATGGACCTGTTTGAACTTGTAAAAGATTTTACAATTACAAGTCCAAATAGGCCTATTCATACTTTGTAATTGCAATTTTTTTTACAAGTTCAAACTTGTAAAAAAAATTGATGGGCCTGTCTGGACTTTGTAATTGCAAATTTTTTACAAGTTCGAACAAGACTGTCCGGACTTATAAAAAACATTGCAAATTACAAGTTGGCTAATATGTACGAGTAAAAAAAATGAATGAGAGAGTGAATGAGGAGAAGGAGAACAAATAAGGAGCTGGGGTTGTGCAATAATGGAGGAGAAGGCACGAATAGAGGAGAATGAACGAGAGAAGAAAGGTGCACCAAGAATGAACACAAATGTAGGAGGTGGATAGAGAGAATGGGTAGCTCAGAGTCATGGTGTTTAGACATGTGACAGAAAGAAGAAGGAGAAAAAGATTTAATTTATTTTTTTACCTAGGATTATTTTAGAATTTTCCTATTATTATGGAGGTGCAGAGAAAAGTTATAGAGGTGCAAGAAAAAATTCTCTAAATCCAAGTGCTGATTGGGCTCAGTAAAATTGCTTGATCCAACAAAAGTTGGGCTCATGTTGGGCTTTTGATCTCTATCGGTAGAGTTTTGCTTTTTGCACCTCATGTATTACCAAGTACATTTTTCTTTTCTTTTTTATATTTTTATTAATAAAAAATTCTATAAAAATAATAAAAATATATTATTTATATATTTTCATTATTCTTTAAATTTTATTTTTTTTCACAATTCGTCCATTAAGTTTGCACCTATAGCTCCAGTATTTTTTGAAGCCTAGTTTTGCATGTCATCTTCATTATTTATTTAATACCTTACATGTATTTTATCCCCTCTATTTTCTTCTCTATAAAAAATAATAGATTTATCACAATTTCATTTCCTAAATTGAATATAATCTTTCTATCAAACTCAATATTAATATCATTCAATGTGAGGTTGTACACATTCCATCAATCCTAAACTAATATCATGCACCGGTAGATACTATATGTTTGTGTTTGTGTTTTTGTCAATAATTACTTGTAGTTACTTTATTTGAATATATGTGACTATGTTGCATTCAAATACCATGTGAGACTTCTTTTATTGACACTTAAAATTACTTTTTTAAAAAATATTTCTATTTTAAATGATAATTTCTGGAAGTATGTGTTAAAACACAGTTTTAGAAAAAAGGAATAATACAAAATGTGTTCAGCTTCCAAAGTAAAAGCAAGTATCAAACTTGTAGTGTAGGCTTTGATTTATTATGTGTGAGTTCTAAGAACACGTAGAATAATCATACATAGAGCACTTAAGAATTTGGTAAGTCACGAGATTAACATTATTTCGAAAAGTTCAAAAGCAGAAATCCGCAAACAGTGTGTGGAGAAAATACCAATTACTACAACTTTGCAACACAAAGCACTGAAGCCGAAGATTACACAATCAATAGTTAAGTTGACTTGGACAACTCTACTGAGAAAGTGGTGGCCAGAGATTGAATGGTTGAGGAAGAAACTGCCCTTGAGCCACCAAGGTACCATTTCTTGATGGCCTCTACCACATTGGCATTCTCTAACACAAACTTGGAGTCTTCTTTCCCCTCCAAAGATACAACAATCTGTACAACAGACACAATAAACAATCAAGCTATTTGCAAGGTTAACTGAAATGTATTCAGCAATAAATAAACTGATGCTTCTATTATACCTCAGCAGTGGCAGAATTTGCTGGAAAGTGGTATGTGATAACTGAATGTTTCTTAAAGTACTTAGACTGGAAAAATTCAATAACTTTTTCCAAAGCTTCTTCTTCCTCCTCCTCATATTTGTCTTCGGCTGCCAACCTATCCCTCACGGAACTCTCAATCTGAACCCCATACTGGGCACCCTTGATCTCTTTTATCACCACAAGTCTAATAAACTTCTCCACTGGAACTGTACATACATAAATAGATACATTGGTCATTCACCATTGTTATTTGGTATTTAGCAGTCAAGTATATCATTATGAATAATGTATGCACCCAGTGTAAAATTTTTACTCTGTGATTGAATAATAAAAAAGTCACTAATGGTAAATTTGTTGGCATTTATAATAATTAGTTAAAAGATACAGTGAGAATAATTTTTTATTAGTTATGTAACATGTCTGTAAAACTATATCATTATTATTCCACTGTTTTCAATTAAAGAATAGATGGACTCTTATTAAAGAGATATTTGAGAGACTTTAGGACTGCTATGGATCACAATTGACAACTTACCAGAAATCAGAGCATCAAAGAACTCATCATTCTCTTCCAGCTCCTTTGCAGATTTTCCTTTGAACTGCTGCAAGTGGCCTACTACTTCAGGCTCAAAATAAACCCCGATTGAATAGAATTTCACATGGATAAAGTGGATCTCCATGTCGGTGATTCCTGATCAAATAAGGAAATCAAGTTGTGTCTACTTTCTAAGTTGTAACCATAAATGAATCAAATTATAACAAATACTCCAGCAGTTATATTGGTGTGAATTGTGAAATGAAAGTTTGAACTTTGAAATCCCTTGCTGCCTTAAGTTTATTAGTTCAATTTTTAACTAGGATGAAAACATGAAAAATTCTAGAAATCATCCCATCCTAAAAATCAAATTAACAAAAAGAATTTAGAAGAGCAGGGAAGGAACCTAGCTGCAAGTAGAGGATATGAGCAACTTACCATGGCCAAGCAAAGATAGGGGCTTGGTAGTTGTGATCTTGGAAGGATAAGAGATTTCATCAACCAACACCTCTTCAGTAGTCACTGAAATTAAATTCACAAACAAACAATACTTGTTAGATATAAGCACCTAAAAGGCTAAAATCAATAAAGAAGAGTCAGCAACTCATTGGATTGATGGAAAGAGGGATCTTACTAGTTATATTTGAGGGAGATGGAGATACAGATAGGAAGAAGAGTGATGAGGATGAGCAAATGTTATGAGAGATCTTGACAAAAAGGGTGAGTTAATTAGGGTCGTTGTATATGGCTATTTATTTAGACCCTTTGTTCCTGACAAGTCCGAAATAAGGTGGTAGGTAGAGCAAGTTGATGCACTGTGAGTTTATCAATTACTAACTTTCTTTATTTGTTGTTTAGTGACCCTTTTTACTGATTAAAAAAAATGTTTAGCAAGACCAATAAGGGGAATCGCTTTAGTTTTTTATCTTAGTTTTTCCTGAAGTATATATTCTATTTGCTTTCAAATGAAACAACATTAAATTTTGAACATAACATATTTTAATAGTGTAAAAATAGTTTTGTCCATTAAATTAAATGAAATGAACTAAATAGAGATGGGTTGAGTTTAAAATATTGGCAGCCAAATTGGATGCCTTTGACTAGTTGGAGGTTCCTAGGCCATCCATGCGGTTGGTGGCACGAGCGCCACCGTTCATTCTAACAACCCATCATCTTCTATAAACAAGAGTATTTTGTCCAGCTCAATTTTGTATTCTTCTGGACCTTAAATGCAATTATTCAAGTCAAAGAACAAACACTAGGAGAACAAATTGGATTGGTGTTTGGTGAGTGCAAAAGTAAGAAACTACAAACTCCTAACTATGTCTATGTTGCCTTCTACCCATGTCTCATTTACCCCTGATTTCTGAAAACCCTCTTGCTATGTGCTCCTGTTTAACATTTTCAAAAGAACAAAGGTTCTAAATATATTAACATCGTGCTAGCTTCTTCAATCCACCCATCTGCCCTGTCTTAATTCTTACCTAATTAACTTTAAAAATGAATTGTTGGTGGGACTTGGAAAGATCGATGCTACTTTCAGTATCACATGAACATCCTATGATCTTTTGTTTCTTTAAATAATAAATTATTAAAACAGTAAAACTTTATGTGTTGTTTTTATAAATAAAATAATTTTATTAATATGAATGATACAATTAACACAAGGGGTGCACAAGTGTTGTCAAAACAATACAAAACAGAGACGGTCAGCCACATGAGCAGGTTACATCTGAAAAGTTGTTTTCATAAATCATAATCCACACATGTCAATCTCCCAACACAACATCCTCAACGTATAAAATATACACCCTAGGACTTAAAAAGAAATGCTCATATGAATTGTGCTAAACAAAAATTGAATTAAATTATTTTTAAATTAGTTTTTAAAAACTAAATTGTTTTTTCACTCAACTGTTTGAACTGAATATAATTTATGAGAATAAAAAAATGTTTGTTGTGAACTATTCAAACAGTTTAGAATAATTTTAACAATTCAGTTTAAACTATTATAAAATTTAGCTCACTGCTTTCAATTTTTACATAATTCAGTTTGTTTCAATTGTTTTTACCGTTTAGTTTTATAGCTAGCAACCCTCTTCAACAACTTTGTCTTCCTTTACAGTCAATCTCGTAGGATTGTGAACATCTAATTAACAACGATCATCTAACTACGTCTTTTTAATTTATATATTTTATTAATACTTTTTTTTTTTTTATTTTATCACGTCATAAACTTATTATATTTATATATGTTTTCTCTCTCACCAAAGATGTAATAATATATGGGATGTATATGTATAATTTTTCTTCAATTAATAGCTTTTACATTTTGTTTTCTATATATCAAGATTAAAGTTCATTTTGAGTTTGTTTAAAGGAAAGAAATAACACAGTACGAGTCATTTTATTTATTTTTCATCAAAAGTATATTTGTTATAATTTTTATTTTAAGTATAAATCAATCGATTTCTAACTGACTAATACTAATTAATATTCTTATGCCATTTAGAATTTTATATGGAACGTAATCTTTATATCATTAAATCAATATTATTATTATCAACTAATTACTTTTATTGTTTATATAAAGTTTTTCAAAAATAAATAATAATAAGAATATAAATTTCTAAAAAATATATAACATTATTCTTGATGCATATAATAATGCAAATTACTTTTCAATTAAAACATTATTATATGAAGATATTAACCTTTTATTTTTAACGAGACAAATTTTGTCCTGAGGAATAAGACACCTTTATGTTACAATAAATGACTTGAAAGGACTTATAATTATAGAACAGTATAGAAATAATAACAAATGTGAGTATCCTTACTTTTGAAATTAAAGGCAAAATATAGTCATGAACAAGATCAAATATTATTGCTTATGAAATCTAGAATAATAGTATTCCGGTTTAGTAGACCACTCATGGAAAGATACAAAGAAATTTTTGTAATACTCTTTAAACACCAACTCGTTTCTAGCCAACCAAATACCCCACATCGTAACCAACCAGATTATACTGAGGATATCTTTAGATTCCTTTCCTTTGACTTTAGAAATTTCAAGGTATTACCATAAGTTGGATTGGCATTCCAGAGATCTTAACTTACTTTTTGTAGAACTCACTTGCCATATTAGCTTTTAAGATCTTAACACACCTTTTAGTCCAACATCAATCATATTAAGAATTCCATTTGGGTCTCACACATTTTCTATTTTTTTTTTCATTAATGAAACACAATTTATATCAGTTGATATATTTTTAAATTAAAGAAAAATAAATCATTACATTAATTTTGTATTACAATAAATTAAAAATTAGGAAAAGTACATAACAATAAATTATAAATAAAAAAGTATAATAATAACTATCTAAAATAAATTTTCAATTTCAATTTTCATTTTCTTCTTGCTCGAAATGTGTTCAAATGTGTTCTACCAAATTTGTTTGAATTTGTTGAATTTTCCTTTAATTCATGTGTGCTCTTCTTTCTAGATATCTCTAAAATTTGGAATGATGACCATTAATTACTAGAATGCTTCATATGTTGTTCTCCAAACAACCATACAGGCGCTCATCATGACCCTTTTATGTGTCGTTTGTCCTCAACAATCATATTATGTAATATGATGCATGTATACATTATATCTTTCATTGAATTTCCTTGTCAATTATATGTCCATTATAATTACGAATTAAGATTGGAGCATTTCAAAAGCTCACTCAACATCCTTTTTTTGTAGCTGATTTTTGTCGTTGGGCAAATAACTGTCTTTTTTCTCCTAATGACACTAGGATCGCTTTATAAATGTAGCTAACTCAAGATATATCCCATCTACTAGATAGTATCTCATATTATAATAGGTTCCATTTACTGCAAATTGCACCGTCAAAGCTTGTTCTTGCAAAATGTCATTAAAGAAATAAGATTGATTTATGACGTTAATGTCATTATTTACACCTACAACACCAAAAAGTGTATGTCAAATCGATAAATCGTGGGATGCAATTATTTCAAGTATAATTATAGGTTTACTATGATCACCTCGAGTATATATTAACCTTTCCAACTCACTAGAAAATGTTTCCATTCCCAATGTATATAATAAATTATACTTGAAAAGCCATGTGTCTCTCTTAAATGCAACAAATATTGAACGTCATTGTTGTTAGGTCTTCTTAAATACTTTACTCCAAAAGTTTTGTTTCACCAATTCAAAAATAGTCACCAACATTGTTAGTAGGTGATTCATATACAAGTATATGAATTATAGTAGCACATTTTTTAATAGTGAAAGACCTATCCTACCCGCAACATTGAAACTTGTTTGCAAGTAGTCATCATGACATAATGATTAATAAATTATAACAACTAGTTGGAATAATCACTGATTTTATTAACAACTAGTTTGAATAATGACTACTTTGAACAAAATTTAATATTAAGAAAATTAAAAGTAGTACAACTTCAAAATACTACAACATAACATTTCTTGAATTTGAATAAAGTTATACAATATAAAATTATTACAAGACAACAACTTAAAAAACCAATTCATGTTATATTTTTCCTTGATCATGTTGTATAACATTTCCTGATCATTAATTTGTGATGTTGTCATCCCCAATCTAACCATCAATAACACCTTCATGTCCTCTATCTTGATTTATTAATTTCTAGCCTTGAGAATTTGTTCCTTGTGTTGCTCTTGTATTACAATGAATTCAATATCCTCAAAAGAAGTTTGAGCAACTTTTCTTTTGCTTTTCCTTTTTGCTTCTATTTCTCTTATTGGGTGGACTAATAATGTTGTTTGACTCGTGTTCATGTTGGTGTCTCTAGATTGGAAGACAATGAGTATGTCCTCATATAAGAAATTTGTGATCTTTTTTACTTTCCTTCATTAAGGTGCTATTTATATTAATGTTCATTATTAGAATATGCCATGCATGATCATATTTAAATACATCCATATTACATGTGCTTCAGACATGACATCATCACCATCTAAGTATCCATTTTTTGTCCTTTTCATAACTTATGTGTGATCTCCAACAAACTTGCCAACAACAGTATGAATTTTAGTCCATCAACCTTTTAGTTGCATGAGCCAAACTTGCCAACAACAGTATGAATTTTAGTCCATCGACCTTTTAGTTGCATGAGCTCTCTTAATAGTAGTTGTTGTCCTTCACGATTGTTGTTGTAATAGTTGTTCACTCATAACCAAAAACCTTTTCTTGTTTGATCGTACCCCCAATTGAATTATTTGACGCATTTAACTATACTACAATTAAAGAAATATCCTCTTTCAAAGACCACATAACAACATTGAGCCTTCTAGCCATTACCTCCCCCTTCATTGGGTATGATATTGTCTAATTCAATTTGAGTTGAAAATTATGAAAAATAAAAATATGGACTCAAATAGTGATCCAATCCTATGATCAGTGGGTTGAATACTACTAGTATCCATTGTAGGCTTATAACATGGTTGTGGAAGCATAAAAACAAATTAAGGAATTTATAGTCAAAATTTTCAAAACCCTTAAAATCTCCCTTAATAAGTGGTGTAAAGTTTCACTACCTAAATTATAAAACACACAATTGGTTCCTTCTCTAATAATTATTCCTCTCTTCTATAATTATCCCAAGTATCATTCTTCCCTTCACTTAACTCAACAGAACCCAACCTAAGGTTTAACTTTGCCAACATCACTTCCTCCCATGCAAACATTTGTCTCCTCCATTGCCACCTCTATCTAGTGCCCCCCACCTTCATCGTTTTACTGTTACATTAGCGTCTGTCACTACATCAAACAGTTGACTAAACTCAACACACAAAGGTTGATCTCCCATCCATTTTTCAAACCAAAACTTCTATTAACTACCATCCCCCATACTTCTTCTTACATTTCTAGACTAGCACCCCACTGCTCCTGATTCTAGTTCTCAATGGAGTTTAAATCTTTCCACCATTGAGAATATTGATGCCCTTAATCCTCCCAGATCCCATCTAAATTTTCATATTTAGAACGTAGAACAGTAGCCCATAAGTTGTTAGCCTCCATCTTAATTTGCGACTTCTACTTTCCTAGTAGGGCCATGTTGAACTTACAAACATCTGTCACCCTCAATCCTCCTTCCTCCTTTCCCTACACACTCTTTCATAAGCAACCAAATTAATTGAATTATGTCCATCTTTCCCACCTTATAGGAAATTTCTCAAAATGGTATCAAGTTGAGAGACAATACCTTTTGAAGCTTTGAAGAAAGACAAGAAATAGGTTGGCAGCATAGACAAACTCACTTGATGAGGACTACCTTTCTAAATAAGTGATAAATCCTAAACCCTAAACCCTAAACCATCGAAATATATTTATACTCCCAAGAAGACAAACGTTTCTTGACAACATCTACTATTGGTTTCCACATGGCAAGCTTGGATAGGTCACCACCAATGGGTAGTCCCAAGTACTTGGAAGGAATAGTGTCGACCTTGCAATTTAACACAACGATGGCTTAACTCAACCATTACTCATCCACATTTACACCATATATATGACTCTTGTGAAAGTTCACCTTTAGCCCCGAAATTAGCTCAAAATTATGTCACATTTCCTTAATTGCCCCAATAAACTCCTCATCCCTTTTAAATAAAAGCAAAGTGTCATCCATAAATTGCAAATGAGATACACATACATTGAGTTTTTCTATACCATAGCCCTTCCAAATACCCAACCCCATTATTGCCTTTATCATTTGGGTTAAGTCCTATGCTATTATGAGGAATAGAAAAGGTGATAAAGGATCGTCTTACCTAAGTATTCTTTCCATACCAAATTTGTATGTAAGGCTGCCATTGAATAACACAGACAATCTTGCCGAACTTTCACATTCCTTCATCCACCTTATCCATCTCACACCAAACTCCATCCTCTTCATCATATCCCATAAGAATAACCAATTCACAAAGTCGTACTCTTTCTAGAAGTCAACCTTGAAGCAAATTAACTCTTTGCCCACACATTTAGCATCCTCTACTACCTCATTGACTAAATTAATATCATCGGGTCCCTACCTCTTGTTATTGTCATACTCCCATATTGCCTCCTTGATCTCCATTTTTGAAAAAGGTCTTTCTAGGACTTCTCTTGCCACATTCCTTAACTTAAAGGAAAAGTTCTCCATTTTGGGTTTTGACCCTGTTGGTTCCAAAGGGATTTGGAAGGGGGGTCAAATAGATTCACCAAAATAATTTCAAACCTTTTCTATTAAAAAATAATATCAAAGTTTTAAAAAATACCCCCTTAAATAAAATTTTAAAATTTACCTTATAGTTTTCAAAAATGGGTTTTCAAGAAAGAGGTTGAGACAAAGTCAAGATTCAACTTTTTCAATGTTTTTGGCAATAAGCTTGATGTATAACAATTCCTCCAATGATGCACTTACTGAAAATACAATATGAATTGCAATAATAGACTTATTAACCACCAAAGAATGTGTAAAGAAAGAATATAATCAAGCTTGAATCACACAATTCTTATTTCACCAACCCAATTTCAATGACAAAACAATGATATTAAAAATCACAAATCTAGCTACAATAAAATTACTATTAAAGGTACAACTGCAAAATACCACTTAAAGAATCATCAAGAATTTGATCTAAAATAGAATTAAAGAGTGTCAGGAAAGAGAGATTTTGCATGTGATTTATATTGGTTCGGTCAACCTGACCTACATCTAGTTTACATACTTAGCCTTTCGCTAATCTGCTTTCTACTAAAACCTCATACATACACATCACACATACAGATTTTAATCCCAGAAAGATTTAAACAACACACAAAAAGAGGCTTCCTCTTGCACCCTACAAGAGTTTGCTAAACTGTGACATCCCGCGCCTCACTCACAACACCCTATGCAAGATTTCACAATAATTTCAAGAACGTCTCAAGAAATTGTCCAAGACTTGTGTAAAAACACAAAGTTAAGGGTATAGAACAATATCACTTGATTTTGTGATGAATATCTAGCAAAAAAGATCAAATCTCACAATAATCTCTTTTTTAGATCATGTAATTCTTGAATCTTCAAATCATAAAAAATGGGTTTCGTTCTTGGAGAACAATGGGTAAGTCAGTTAGAAATGGGCAAGCATTCAATGGAACTTTTGTTTGTATTCCAAAAATTGTTGAAAATCTGTTTTAAAAATTCTTTTGTATGAGTTTTGTAGCAGGATAATTGATTACCTATTTGGTTACTTGATATCCTGCTTCAAAATTGGTCTAAAATGCATGGTCTCTAGAATAATCGATTACTATTTTCAAGTAATTGATTACTCCCAAGAGCAATAATCTAAGTACCCAAAAATCTCGAAGGATAATCGATTATCATAATATGGTAATTGATTACCTTACCACAAAATTTACATTTGATGATTTTTTAGCACTCCCCAACCTATACAATCTATCCTTAAACTATTCAAACACATTCTCATGCCTATCTAAACACACAATACAAGTACCACACCCATCAAACGTGTTTGGTACCATAAAATTGATTAGAGAAAAACTAGAATAAAACTCAAAACTAAAACACCAAAAGGGATTGTTGGCTTCTTCAAGCTTTCCAAACCTTCAATTCCAACAGACCCTGCCTCTCCCTATAATGACTTTGAAAGTCCTCTTTTATTTTCTATTTTAACATGTCCACCCTCACCACCTCCTCCCCCTTAAACACTAGACTTTGGATTTCATTATGTTCCCTCCTTCTCAACATAGCTCAATGGAAGTACTTAGAATTTACATCCCCTTCTCTCACCACTGAGCTCAAGATTTTTGACTCAAGAGAGAGCACTTCTGACCCACCTATTTTTGCAAATTCCCCATATGAGAGTTATTCCTATTCTTCTCCGTCTCCTTTAAACCTTGATCCCCTTCCTTTATATCTAACTCATCTAGTGTCTACCGAAAGTCACCAAACACTTCCTTGTTCCACTCTTTTAGCTTAGATTTGATCTACTTTAATTTCTCCTTCAACATATACCCACTTCCACCCTAAACCTGAAACTTATCCTACTCATATTCCATAAAAGGGCAGAATCTCTTGTCATCGAACCAAAAATTCAGAACCTTAAAAGGTTTAGGTTCCTAGTTTACCTCTCCCTTCGATAGCAAGAAGGGAGAGTGATCTGGCACACCCTTTAAAAGGGCACGTTGATCCATGTTAGGCTAATCCAATAGAAACTCCTTAGACACCAAGAAACGATCTAGATGACTCATTATCTTGCCATCACTTCTATACCAAGTAAATTTCCTGTCACCTAAAGGTAAATAAATTAACTATTCTTTTCAATAAACTCATTAAACATACTTATTTCCACCTCTCTATTGTTATGAACCACCCCATTTCACTCATCAACACCTCGAATAGAATTAAAGTCTCCCATTAAGCACCATCTGCCACCTTCCATTACCTCCCAACATCGCTTATATCCTTCCAACAATCCTATTTCCCTCTAGCACGCATGGTGAGTAGACATTCACAATTATGGATTGAGTATATTGGCCATCCCACATCCCTACAAGCCCTACCATGTGATTTCTCACAAAATACTTTGACTCTTGAACTTAGTCATATGCCACAAAACCAACAAACCCGTCGAGCTCCTTATAGATGGCTTGAAACACCATCCAACATCAATGCTTCCCCACAAGTATTGCACAAAGCTTCTTTAATAACCTTCATCTTTGTCTCTTGTAAACATACCATCCTAGGTTTCACACTTGAATCATCTTTTTCACCTTCCACTTCTTTATCCTCCCTTTCAGCCCTCTGATATTAAATTATATGATATTCATTAAAGCTTTGTTGTGACTCCACCCTTGGCCTCCACACCCTATCTCTTTCTTCCATGGCTACCAAATTGAGAACCACACATGTTCCCCATTCTCATGAGACACTCATAAAGCACATCCAACCCTCTACACCTCTTTAGGAATCTTTGACACATTCTTTATCACTAAGAACCCTTGAGAAGGATTATTAGTATAGACCACACTCTCCATCTTTTGATCACTTTTTTCCTATCACAACCCACCCGTTTTTGCCTTCCCTTTCCTCGTTGCTCCACCTTTCTCCCTCTTCCTTCCATTGTCGGTATTCTCCCCCCCCCTTGTAAAATTATCTAAGGTTCGAATTCTACTTCAACATTGACTAACCTTTAACCGAAAAAACCTTCCCTACTACTTTCTCTAGGCACCCCTTCAACTTTGGTGTTAACCAACTTATCCTTACTTCCTCTCTGCCCGAAAACAAGTGCCCTGTCTACTCCATATTTAAGAACATTTGGCATGCACTTAATATGATCGCCTTGCCTTGCATGAAATGCGTATCTGCATTAAGACCATCCACTTCCATATTGCATGATGCACCCTTAATGCATGAAGAAACATGCAACACATCCTACACTTGCATTGTGTCCAAACTAGCCATCGCTGCCCCTAAATTAACGCACAACACTTCATTAATTACATGCTCTGCATTATCACAAAATGCTACATCCAAATTTGCATCACAATGAAAACATGCTTCATCCAACTTAGCCTCACGCTCAAGTTGTCGAGACCACCTTCTAGACCAAAAGTACTTATTAAAACTCTTACTATGTCTAATCTCCATTGCCACTGAGTTATCTCGTCAACGGATTAAAATATACCCACAGATTCCACCATATATCGAAAAAACATAACAAACCAAGCATGAACTTAACAAACCAGTAATTTGTAGTTTGACTCAAGCATATCTTTCCCGCTTAACATCTGTTGGCTTCCACTGAGAAAAATTATGAAAATAATTTGACAATACCACCTCGACATCCTTCAATAATTCTGCCAAGACTTCACGTTGGACTGGTTTAAGCAGTATCCTATCTTGTCCTATTGGGATAACCATTATAGATGTTAACCTTTCCCGAATTAACCGCTCTTGAAGCGTAAAAGTAATTTAAGGAGATTTAACATGATAAATAGAACAAGTCATAAGATTCACCAAACCTTTCTTCTCCACTGAAAAAACTTAGTCCAATTAACTCATCAACGACAATACCTCTCTTTCCATGGGCTTGATTAACCTGTCAAACCTTTTTCATCATTGGATGCCCTCTGACTATCACACATTATCTTGCCATCATTTGACCACTTACATTGGAATTGATTAACACTCCTTCTTTCACGACTTTGTTAACCAACCTGAACCCTGTCCCTTTGAAAACTTCTTAAATTCACCCTCATCTTATACATTCCTATCCATATTGAGTCTATTTTTTTCTCTAGAAATCCCACATTCCTTACCCTTTCGAAAGTAACAAAACCAAATTTGTCTCCGAAACGATTTGTCTTTTTTGGAATAAAAACATCTGACACCAACCTCAATGTGAACAAATATTCCA
This sequence comes from Psophocarpus tetragonolobus, assembly GCA_037954015.1. Classification (NCBI taxonomy): domain Eukaryota; kingdom Viridiplantae; phylum Streptophyta; class Magnoliopsida; order Fabales; family Fabaceae; genus Psophocarpus; species Psophocarpus tetragonolobus. The sequence goes on along the minus strand of CM075688.1, from coordinate 38,205,755 downwards.
TAGATCCCTCTCCCCATAACTATCTAGAAAATTGGAAAAAAAGAAAATCAATTTATCATTCCTTCATTGTTGAATAACCCAAGTTTCCCTGCAATTTTCCTCATCTCTCCTTTCTCGATCGAACCATCGACCACCCTCCATACTATTCCACATCCTCTATCTGACAAGTCTTGTCATATTTTTAGGATTAAGCAACTATTTATATAACAAAACCTTTAAATTACCTAATATGTATAAAATAATTTATATTCTAGATGTCGATATTCATTAGCAGCACATTTTGAAATTAATCTTTTGTAACATATTTAAAGATAAGAGTTTAATTGGTATACACTTTAAGTGTAAAGATTTTTACACTGGCATTGAATCACAATCCTTCATTAATTATTTAGTTGTTGAACTTATTAGTATTTTAAAAGTCACATAAATATAAGAATCTTTTACACTGAGCGTGTACTAATTAAACTCTTAAAATAATACTTTGGAAAACTTCATTTTGTTTCGCCTTTGAAGCATTTCATTAATTTCGAAACACATTCAAAGCATCTTATTAAAAATTAATTCCAAAATGTAACCAGTACTCTTTAAAACATTCAATTTCGGAATATATTAAAACATTTTGAAAAATTAACCAGTACCGTTTTTAGCATTTTCACTACCTTTATTTTTTTAGTATAGTAGCCTTCTTTTTCTTAAAGGACAAATTATTATTTAAATAAGCATTTTAATTTAAACTTTGTTTTACTCGTATATTTCTCTTAATTGCACTCGCACACTTCTCATCACCTTTGTACCTAAACCTACACACTCCTTTTCCCCCAATGTTTCATTGCATTCTCTTTTTATTTTTTTACATTATCCATCTCCTTTTAATTGTCTCTATTTGTTCCTCACTTAATTATTTGTTCTAATACTAAGAGTTTCTCTTCCTCTAGTATTTGTAGTCTGAGTTCCAATTTGTTTCATTGGACCGCCTATTATAGTCATACAAGTTAAAGAATGAGTGTCAATTTTATGGTTTTTTCACCACTACTCATTCATTTTTTTCATTCTCATATTTAAGTAATTCTTGTATTTTTAGTTACAAGAAAAGAGACAATGAAAAATACATTCCAAAATTACTTTTTTGAAATAATAATTTGTACTCTGGAAAATGCTTTTCGTAATACAAATTCTTACTATAAAAAGTAATTTCCAAAATATTATCAATTGAAACATATGTTTTGGGAAGTAGTTTCCAGAACATTAAAATTGAAAAAAGTGTGCTCCCATTTATGCAATCTTGTGTTATGCAATACCATGAACGTTTTTTAATTAAAAAGAAAGACCCCACATACCTAGTTGTTTAAAGTCTCAAATATGGTGTTCTTTTTGTTATGGTGAAATTCAATAATAAAATGTGTTAAGGTAAAATTCAAATACCTTGCTAATATGGAATAAAGAAGAAATAGAGAAGATTTTAGAGAAAAGTGGAGACAAATTATACAAAATAAAGTTTGTCTGTTTATTTATATATATATATATATATATATATATATATATATATATAAAAGGGGGTTTTTATGTAAAAAATATCTATAGTAATAAACATAAAAGAGAGTGGAGCAGTAAAATAGAAGGGTGAAAATAGCAAATGTCTTCCCTTTTAACGCTAGGAGGACAAAAATTTCCTCCGAAGTTCACGGCCTCGTTTCATTAATAGCCTTTTGTAGGCAATCTATTTTGGAACATCCATATTATTATAGAAACCTCCAATCAAGTGCAGACAACAGTTTTATAAAACTGTTTTCAATATTTTAATATTTAAAAACTAAAAAATTTGTTTAGATAATGTTTTCTGAAAATAAATTTCGAAAACAGTTCTAGTTTTTTAGTTTTTAAAAACTAAAAAACAGGAACAATTAAAAGTAATTTTGTTTTTTAGTTTTCTATTTTTGTTTTAAAAACTCAAAATACAATCAAAATATATTATTTTTTGCTTTTCATTAATGAAATTTTAATAAATATGAACAAGTTTTTTCATTTTTATATCTTCAAAACAATTTTTAAATAACACTAGGCAAACAAGTTGTTTTTTCTTTTATTCCCAAAAACAGTTTTTGAAAACTATTTTTAAAAACTCTTTTCAAAAACTAAAAAATAAAACAAAATCAATCAAGCCCTAAAATATCTACATCGTCCTCTTTTCCTTTTTCCATCTACAACCCCCGTTAGCCACCTTCACCTGCCTTTGCCACCCTAGCTAGTAACTACATCATTCGCTACTCGCCACCATGAAAGTTCCCTCAAGAAAAACCATCTTTGCAACCACTTAAACTAAATATGACACAATTTTTTATATACATTATAGATCAACTGAAAAGGCATGCATGCCTAGTATACCTCATATTAACCAATTCAAAATAGTAATAATAGTTCTAAATCAATTGATATGAAAATAGATTTTTTTTTTCATTTTGGATCAACTATCCAAAATATATAGTCACTATATTTCGCATCAAACTATCGAAACAATAAGTATGAGTTCTAAATGAAGTGATTAAAAACCACAAAATTTTTTATTATTTTATTTCATTTGTGTCTTTAGGGGATGCTACATTCTGCAGAGGCAGCTAGTGGTTGGCTGAGGCGGGGATGAAAGGAGGGAGAATATGAAAAGATTGATATTTTACATATTGGGGGTGCCAATGGCAATTTTCGTGGTGCGAAAAGAAATTACATCTTATGTGTTGTTTATATTTGGGCCTTGAGATCGGGTCTTCCAATTAACTGTTCTATTAGTTTATTTAGGTTATTACATTATGAAACTTCGGATTTTGTTATTTCCACTCGCCTAGATTTCATGTATACTCGTATAACCTTTTTAAAGGATAAAATACTTAAATAATTTTATTAATTTGAGTTTTTTTTTCTTGTGCACATCTATTAGATCAACTCTACTTACACTTCGCGTCTTTTTCATCACATTTGTTTCTACAATTACACACTTCTCTTCTATTTTTCCATTGTGTTTTTACTCTCTTTCACATTATTCATCTCCTCTTAATCACCTCTATTGGTTATGTGTTCAAATTTTCTTTTATTATAGACTTTATCTTCCTTTATAATGTTTGTGATTCAATCATCCAATTTATCTCAATGTAGTGTGTTTATCTTAATTGAAGAACATTTTAGACTTCCTTTATTGTTACGAATTTTTATTGTAACTTTTATTTTTCTCATTGTCACCAATTTATTGTTATGAAAAATACTCTTTTAAAGTATTAAAAATGAAATATATGTTTAAAAAAATAGTTTATAAAACATTAAAATTGAAAAAGTTGTGCTCTAGCTTATGCAATCCCCAAGATATTATAAACAAATGGTTGGAAAAAAAAGGAAATAAATACTCCAAATGGTTGTTCAAGTGTTAATTATAGTGTTTTGTTGTGCATAAAAGTTTAATAAGATGGTGTTAAGACAAAGTTTCAATATTTTTGGAGGATAAAAGATGAAATAAAAAATAGAAAATCATTTAAAAAATAACAGAGACACTGTATAAAATAGAATTTATGTCTAGTTTTATATGTAAGTGTGATTTTGGTATTAAAAATATTTATAATAATAAAAACTTAAAAATAAAAAAAGAAGCGAATAAAAAAATGGAAATACCATACGCCTAAAACTTATTTATACATACATCCAATAACTTACTAAACACTTGTGTGATTGTTTCATTTTAATTAGTAGTGTTAATTTTATAATTGTGATATATAGTTTTGTTAAATTAAAAAAAAAATATTATATGGTCTTTTCAATTCGAGTATGACCATGATTAACTCTTAAAAAGCATATTCTCGGTCTATAACAATAATAATTTATGTTGTTACCGTATTATTCTATTTATTAACATAATATGATTAGAAGGTAAAATTTCGATAGAACATAAAATTAAATTTTTATGCTACTGACCAAAATTAAAAAGTTATAGACAATGCATCTATTCGTATGTTATATATTACAATTTAGAATAGGGAAATTTTTATTGACTCTGTAATAAATTAAATTTTTTTAGAATCGCTTTTTATGTTTATTTTTTATAGTTCATAATGTAAATATTAACCGGTCAAATTCATCGCACGTTTTTCCATTACCTCTTTTATTTTTTGTTATTAAGTGATATTCTAAGAGTTTAATATTTATGGATTTTGATATAAAAAATTTTACATTGAAGTTTAATTATAATTTTTTAATAAGTTTGTTAATTTTTTAAAATTAATAAAATCATATAAATAATGAGTTATGATTGAAAGATATGGTAAAACTATTTTATATATTGTCAATGTATCAACCTTTTACTCATAGATTAAAGAGAAGAATGATTAAGATCTAACAACAATAGTAATATACTAGTGACTAATGGGATGATTTCATATAACTTTTTTCATAAGCAAATGTTAGTTAACTTTTTTCATAAGCAAATGTTAGTTGTTAGTATTAGTTTTGTTAGTAGAAGGATTTGAACTCACAATCTCTCTCCTCATTTCTTCACTTTTTAATAAATTATATTTTTAACCTTTTATTAACCATAATGGTGTTAAATATTGTTGTGAAGAGAAAATTAAAAAAAAATGTGGATGTGTCACTTAACTTCTTAATGACATGTGTCACTAAATATTAATATCGTTTTTATAATTAATATTGTTATTTAACATAAATAGTTTAGGAACAAATAAATAGTAAAGCCTAAAAACTTTACCTAAATAAAGAAAAAATAGTTTAGGGACATACTAAAAATTTCACACGTATGAAATAATTTAACTTAAAATTTTTAACGTGTTTGGCATGGTTTTTGATTAAAGTTTTTAAATTTATAAAAATAAAATTACTTTTGGGTTTATATTTTTAAATTTATAAAAACAACATATGACGATAAATGACCTACAAACGAATGTAGCGAATAGTCATCAGACGTCTCAGAAGTGGTAGCCATGGACTTATAGTGAGTGGCATCAATCAATTAGGTTAGAGGTAATAGTCAGAGACTGATAATGAGTCTAATTAGTATCACTGACAGTTTAAAAAAATTTTACACTAATGTTCAATCACAACTTTTCATTTACATGACTTTTAAAGTATTAATTGGTAAAATTTTAAGAACATGTTTTAATTAATAGGTTATAAATTGTAGAATAAATTATACCAGAAATTAAATTTAAGTTTTATTTAAATTATGAAGTGGAATTAAGGTGTTGTGAGTTTATCGGCTATGTAAGTGTTATACACTTGTATTTTGATAATAACTAGAGAGGTAGAGAGGTGAAAGAGATTATTATGTTTTTGTTTCGGAAGATTTGGAATGAATTTCAAAAGTTTATTTAGGAAGAGGATGTAAATAGCAAGTTGAACCTACTAAATACGTCCCAATACCCTAAGATTTTCTTCTTCTTCCTTCAATTCTCTTTTCTTCATCATTCTTCCATTTCTTCTCTTATCCGCCACTTTTCTCTCTCCCTCAAGCCATTCTTGTTGTATGGTCAGTTGAAAGCTGATGAAATTCGACACAGTCTTTTTCATTGCTCCTGATTTTGAAAGGTGATTAGTATAAGTAAGTCTGATATTTTTCTTCAAACCTTTTTCACTCGTTTTTTATGCATAAAATATAAATGCTTAAGGGCAAGCGTAATCTACGCAGTAGTAATAGTGGACCTAAGTTCATATTTCATACCCAAAGGACCAGATCTAATTCTCAATTAATTCAATTTAAAGATAAAAGAACAATTAAATGAGTCAATGTTTTAGTGAATGAGTTACAACAATTTAGATATAGAGTAATAAGTGAGATAAAAGACAAGTTTGGTTTTAGAATGCAATGGGTTTAGACCTAGGATTATGATTTTCACTACAATATTCTTACCCCTTATTACTAAACAATCTCATTCTTTGTCATTCAATGGTTACCGATAAATTACTATATTATTTTAATGCATTTGACCATTCACACCACACTATAATCCTAATTTATTATTCAATTTGACCATGCAAGATTTAAAATTAACACCGTTTCTTTTTACCCAATCAGAGGTTTGCCCGATGAATTTGGTCGATTCTATTGAAGTAATGACCTAGTTACTTCCCAAATCGATTGTTCAAATATCAATGATCATGACTATTTAAACAATTAAGATATAACTGATAAAATAGATAAGTAAATTAATCATTTAACAACATCAAATAATCATGAAAAGTGCAAAGGGGAATTACAAAGAGTTACATCACAACCCTAGAAAAATGGGTTTTATCCAGACATGGGTAATGCACAACTAAACATCTTAATAATAATAGAGCATATAAAATAATTGAGCATTTACTGTATGGAGCACTCTGAATTGCCTCAATCCCGAAGCTTCATCGTAATTCTTCGCCTCTTAGGTCACAGATCTATCTCCTCTTCTGAGGCAAAGCGAGTCCCTTTTTGTTTCCCCTTTTCTCTTACTTATAAGAAGAGTTTAGGATTTTTTTTAATTTCTTTGGCCTGAGTAGCATGAGTGTGCTGGAATTAAGCATGATTGAGCTTATTTTAATGTCTTTTCACAAATCAAGTAGCACGACCGTGCTCATAGGATTGCAATTGCAGTATGGTCGTGCTTGTAGTCGAGAAATCTCAGCATGGTCATGCTGAATTGAGCATGATTGTGTTTCTTTTGGCTGACTTTTGGGATGTGTTGACTTAGCACAACCATGTTGACCTAAATCTTTAATAATTGTTCTAAAAAGGCTCAATTTTTCCCATTTTTCTCTTTGTTTCTTAAGTACTTGTCTAAAGTAAGAATGAACATTAAAAAAGTGAGCTTTTTAATAAATATGCATTCTTTCCTTACAAAAAGATATTAAACATGATTAAAATACGGATAAAAATCTAGTTTTTTAGTTTTCAATCCTATTGTTCTCTTTAAAAAGGTAATTTCTCTAGAATTCTAATTTCTGTGGTTTCTATTTGATTTGGAGTTGTTGGTAGGTTCGAAGTGATTCCTTCAATGGGATTTCTTTCTCTCCATTAAAATTAGCTTTCAAAGGGAGAAATAGGTAAAGAAAGCAACAATCTTGACTTTAATTTAAGGAATTATGTTTTGATAGATGTGAAATTAGTCGAAGGTAATTGATTGAGATATTGACCTGAATTTGATCATGAAAAGTTTGTGATTTTGGTGATATTTGACAATTATTGATGATTTTTTGTGATATTGGATGTTTATTGATGATTTTGGGTGACGTTGGATGTGTGTTGTATCTTTTAGTGATAATTAATGTTTATGATCAATTCTTGTGATAACTAAAATCATGATGAAGTGTATATTACGATGATGTATACTAATTATAGTGTTGCAATTATAATTGAAAAGGATTCTGTGTGTTTTGTTTATTAACTTTGATTATGATTATAATTGCACTAAAATGCATGTTGATGTTATGCATGATGATGAGGTGTTACATTAAATACATGGTGATGGGATGTTGTATTAAATGCATGATAATGAGGTGTTGCATTAAATACCTGATGATGAGATGTTGTATTAAATCATGATTATGGGCAATTACAAAATGTAACTTAGCCTTGGATGATGTATATATATGTGTGTGTGTGTGTGACATGTATTAAGTTAGGTATACAACTAAGGTTAATGTAATACTAGTATCAGATATGCAAGTGGGGGTACATACATGATTTACATTGTGATCCTAGTACGAGATATGCAAATGGAGGTACCTATGGGATATACTCAAACACAATTGAATTGTCATATAGGTCAGGTTGATGTCAAACATCAGCACATTAGTTGTCAGCTGAGTATGCCTAGAGTCAATTGGTTGTTTGAGTGGGTAAGGTGGATGTTTGACACCAATTGGATGAAGTCATCAGGCCGCCTTGGTGTTCAAACTCAAAAAAGTCTTTTCGAAAAGCATTTGTTAGAGGTTTATTTGTACATATAGTTGAGGGAACATAAGTGTGATTGTTTCATATCAATCGATTTGACTTGATTGTGGTGTTTGTTAGTTTGCATAATTTTGTATGCTTAAATATATTTAATGATGTTATATGCTTACCCTTGCTTATGTATGTATCCTATATGATTATGATGATTGTGCTTAGCACAGGAACATATATCAGTGGAGAAGGTAGAGGTTAGGATTAACAGGAGTAAAGCTGTCATAAGTAAAGATGCAAGGATGTTGCAAATGAATAATATATCTTATGACTTTTTGAGAAATGTATGTATGACTGCACTTTTTGGGGTGATTGTAAACATGTGTGCAAATGAAACATGATGTTGTATATTTAATCTTGTATGTATTGAACTTGATAAATATGTGGCAATATGAATGTTGTTGTAATGTAAGGTTAACATGATAGCAGATTTGATGTTAAACGGTTAAGGTTCTGCAATCTGCAGAGTCTCATTGGGCGGTGTATCTCGCCTAGCGAGAGTTAGCCTATGTTAGGTATATTTTCAGCTTTGCACCCAATGAGAAATTTCATCCAGTGCAAATTTGTCTTGGGTTGGAATTTAATGGGATTTGCGCCTAGTGAGGAGTCTCGCTGAGTGGAAAATCTTCTCTAGTTAAAGTTAATTTGGGTTCTTTTTTCTGGTAACGTAACTCATCAAGCAAAGTCCCTTCAATGGGACATTTTAATTCAAGGGCCTCGTTGGGTGATGATAGTCGGTGGATGACCTTCCTTGTCACTCACTGGGCGATCTATTTCACTTCGCGAGCTTGTACAGTGTCAGTCATGAGTTATATATTTGAAAATTTTATATGCTCGAATTTACATTGGATGAAATGGTTGTGTTATGATTATTGACACATTTTCAATATTTGGATGTTTAAATTATAAGCAAAAAGGAGTTATACTTATTGAGTATTATTATAAAAAGGGGTTAGAGATTTGGGGTGTTACAAAAATAAAAAATTTACCATAAATAAAGGTTATGATTGAATATTAGTGTAAAACCTTTTATATTGATAGTCAAATTCTTCTCCTCATTTTTTATTATTTTAAAAATTGAGTAAAAATTATTTTGAAAATAATTTAAAAATCAATTTAGAACCATTTTAGCCGAACATGATCTATTTTGAAAAATGAAAATAATTTCAAAACTAAATATTAGAAACTTGAAAACCACTTTAAATTGAGAAGTTCCAAGTTATTGTGTTTTAAATAAAAAAATTATCCCACATGCAAGACATTATATAATCACAAGATATGATCAAGAAATATCTACATGATTACAAATCTAATACAAAGTAGAAAGCACAATTAAAACTCCCCTACCTTGAAAACAAGATGAAATACAAAATAAGAAATAGCTCTAGACATTACCCTTTTTTTCTGAGATTGTAATACAATATTTTGGTTGCATTAATCATTTATAAAAGAAATAGAAATTTTTACAATATTCCCTATCCTTGACCAAGATCTTTGAAAGGTCTCTTACAAACTATTTTCCCACAAAATGACTCACATTTAAACACTAAAACATTTCTTGCCGACCAAATGTCAACCAAAACATGTTCCATGTTATATGAGATATAACACTTAAATGTGAATCAAATGTCAAACAAAATATATTTCACACACGAAAATTGGCAAGTTTTATTCAATATTAAAGTCAAATCTATTAAAAAGTAATAAATATAAAATATAAAATAATATAATATAATAAAAATTTTAACACTTTTAATAAAGCTTAAACTTCATTAAGTGGTAAGTCTTAAGCTTGTCATGCTTTAAGTAGATTATATAGAATTACTAAGTATTTATTAGTATCAATTTATCTAATATGGTATTCAACCCATTATTTTATACTCACACATCATTGACACAAAATTAATTAGGAAAGTTTATCGACCACAACCTCTTTTTTCCCTTCTCTCTATATGTAAACTTATTACTTGAAAAATCTTATAATCTCTAACTAATCAAATTTGACTTAAATTAAACCAATCAAATTCAATTGTAATTAGTTCCGATAATAGATTTGTGATTTAGTGGGTATCAATTGTTAGTGTGAGATTAGAGGGCGTGAGAGGGAGAGAGGTTGATGCAATCCAGCCTAGCACAAAACTTAGCTAGAAAGAATAAAAAGAAGACATGGTAAGGATGGAACATAGTGAATATATTTTAGGTCATACTCTTAGAAATTAATTTTAAATATTGTGTATTTTGTTTAGTAAATTTGGTGGATGCATTTAGTATTTTGTGGGTCTTGTATTTTCGGTCATTTTCCTTTAATTTAGTAGGTAGGGTGCCATTAGTTATTTATGTAGAGTGTATGTTATAAGGTGGACTTTTTTAGAACAAGAGAAGGTGTGGTTTATTTTCCACACCTTGTTGTTTGATTTTCACACTTCTCTAGCATCCAAATGTGTATGAGTATCGTGTGGGACCCTTATGTCACCTTCATATGGTGCCAACTTGTCTATCTCTCCTAGGTGCCATTGATTTGTCTCTTAACTCAAATAAATTTTAATTAAGGGAACAAGATCCACATTATTAGGATCTTAATACACATGAGGGAACATAGATACACTTTCTTAAGGCCTTGTTTGGCTTAGTTAGTTTTATTAGTCCTTAGCTGATGCAATCTTGGATTGCCTTTCCCATGATCACTTCAAGAACTTCTTCAAAGGTACAAGATAGAGGTGATGAGGTAGATAATGGAAGGATGATGGTGCCATCTCTAGGAAGATAACCCAAGGTTAGGAAGTTTTCCACAAGGAAAGGAACCCTTGATAAAAGTCATGGAAGGTTTCTCACTCAAGGAGAAGAAGACACTTAAGACAAGTTCTAACAAAAGGAAGTTTCTATTATCAATCAAGTGTTAAAATCTACAAATAAGAGGATGAGGCAATTTATAAGAAACGAATGGGCCTAGGAGGTTAGGAGGTGGACGTCCACCATTAGTAGGGATTAGGAGAGATTAATCAAGTGTTAATTGAGTTAGAGCCAATTAGCACTTGATTAATTCTAGGAAGATCCAAACTGGTCCTACTAAAATGGATCATGCTCCCCTAAAATTCAAATTTGAATTTGAGAGTGCCATGTAGGCTCCTTTCAGATTCAACTTTGAATTTGAATGTGTCAACTAGGAGAGAGAAGCAAGAGTGGCGCCATTTGGGAGGAACAAGGGGAGTTCACATGTCTTGCATGCTTCATGTGTGTCTTAGAAGGGTGTGGAACCAACTTAGGGGGTGTGGTTGACAAAGACCACATGTCCAAGTCATTCCAAAAAGGCTTAAACTACTACACACACTCCACACAAAGACTAGCTACACCTCTTAATTTAAAATAGAAATAAAGGCTAAAATACTAGGCAAAAGTTAAGCTACGCACACCTCCAAGTTTCAAATTAAAGACACAACATACAAGAAAAGAAAATGAAGACTATGACCTAAATTCTAATGATTTTGACTTTCATGAGGATTTGAGGTCTTTTACCCTCCTTTCTAGCCATGTCTTCCTCAATCCTTCTAGTCATGACCCTTGTGATGGGACCCTTGATAGGGGGGATTGCACCATTATCTTAGTGTGTACCTCTATATGGATGTCCAAGGCCTCCTAGGAAGTCTATAAATAGAATTCACCTTCTCTGTATCATTTTAACACTTCTATGAATGAAAAATAGACTCATATTTGAGAGTTTCTTCTTAGAGTGTTCATGCTCTCTCTTCTTGTAAGAGTTCTCTATGGCTTTTATCAAGGGTTTCTTCCCTTATGGCAAACTTCTATAAACCATGGCTTACCTCTCTAAGAGTGGTGCTTAATCACACTCCATTTCTAGTCTCTCCACCTTCATCTATTACCTTGGAACCTCTTTGGAGCAAGATCATGGGAGAAGCACTCTAGGATTGCATTATGCGGTATTAGAGCCTACTCTTTAGGTTCTTTTTTCTCATCCTTTACTTTTAATATGCATCATGTGTTCTTCTTATTCTGAAATTTTTTCAGCTTGAATCCATGTTGTCATATGTTTTCCTTCATTGTCTTGTTGTTATATCTTGTGGTTTGGAGTTTTAAATTTCTATACGCTATGTTTGTCTCATTTTATTTTCTGATTCAAATTTTATTATTCTTTCAATGAATCATGTTGTATTTCTCTATTTTATGACTCTTAATTCTGTCTTTATACCTTTTATTGGTGTATTTCTTTTTTGCGAACCAAAAAAGTGACGCCACACCTCTGTGGAAAAAACCACCACATTGTGGTCTATGTGTTTTTGCTTCACAATTGTGTGTTTATTTTGTTGCAAATTGTTCTCTCTGTTTTGTACATTTTGCTCTCTGTTTTCATGTCCGAATTGCACTTTTTAATTTTGACTTTTACTCTTCATGTCATGTTTTTGGTAGTCATGTTTAGTCCTTAATTTTGTCACTTAATTTCTTAGTTTCAACCTCTTCTAATTTTACTAAAAAGTGTGTTGAAACTTTCTTGTGAAATTAAGCATTTAAGAGGTTCATCCTCTTGAGTAAGTCTTTGGTCAAGAAGTCTCACATGCTCTTAGTTAGCATGTTTTATTAAAAATTTAAAAAAACAAAATTAGTGCTCAATTTCTTCTTATATTGCTTAACTTTTAGTAGCTCTTCTTGTACTAATTCTGAAGTGATTTTTGTTTTGTTGTTTGAGCTGTTTGGAAGTGTATTTTTCCAGCAAGGATCTTGTTCAAAACAAGCTAGCTTATACACAAAACCAGCACACTCTTATTCATACCATAAGTCACTTTCAATTTTAGTACATTTTGAGTTGCTTTTGCATTTTCTAAAGTTGCACTTTGATTCAAAAGTTTTGTTCCTTTTCCTAAGTAATTTAGCTCGAGCGTTTATGATCATCAAATTACTCACCAAAATGAAATTAAATCAAGTGATTAGGTGCAACCAAAAAATTTGAAAAAAAAAAGTAGAAAGAAAATAGAAGAAAAACAAAGTGCAAAAGTAGTAAAAAAATAGAAAAAGTCAAATAGCAAAAATTTTGTGCACTTAATAGCAAATTGAAAGAGAATGCTTAAAATTGATGGAAAATTGCTTGAACTTGGACTTGACCATAAGCTTGAACTTGTGTTATTTTTTAAAATTTTAAGTCATTTTGCATTTTTTTAGTCCCTATTCTACTCTAGTGCTTTCTAGAATCTTCCTCAGTTGTGCCTAATTATTTCTTAGCCTTAATTTTAGCTTGTCTTTATCTTGATCTTTGAGTTATGTCTCAATCTTTCCATTTGGATAGTGTACTCTTTTTGTTTTGGTGCTTTTCTTGCTTTAGTTTTGTTTCTGCTCTTGCATCCTTGGTTGCTTGTATTGGGTGCCACTTTGTGTAAGGAATTGATTGAATTGGGAGTCTTCCACTAGGGTAGCATATTAAGGAAGAGTTGAAAAGCCAAGAAGGACTTGAACAAAATGAGGAGCAAGACATATAGGGAAGGATACACTTGGTGAGGAAAGCTTGGAGAGAAGACTTGAAGAATTTTTTTTTTATTTTTTGCTAATTCCTTGTATAAAATGCCTTTTTCTAAGAGGTGTTGGATGTCACTAAAGGTCACCTCTTTTTATGTATAATAGCTCTTAGATTTCTCGTTTTAGGTATAAAGGAGGAATTGGTAAACCTCTTCATACCTTAGGAGCATGTTTAGGACATTTCTCTTGTTTTTATTCTTTCATTTACTTGCTTTGACATGTAGTTTGTGCATTAAGTTCTAAAGGCTCTTGCACTATTAGGTGCGAAACCAAGAAAACAAAAAAGTGAGATGAGTGAGCTTTACTCTTGGTATGAGTATCTCCTTAGTTTTTTCTACAATCTCAACTCAACTTTGTTTTCATATCCTATGATAAGGAGAGAGTATCAAAATAAAGAGAGTAATTGAGGGAAAGAGAAAGAAAAACAAAAGAGAAATATAGAAGAGAAAGGAAAGAAATAGAAAGAGATAAACAAGAAAAAGAAGAGAAAAGAGAAAAAGAAAGAAGAGAAAGAAAAGAAAGGGAAAAAGAGAGGAGGAGAAGTGAAGAAAAAGAAAGAGAGGAGAGAAGAGAAAGAAAGAAAAGAAGGGGAGGAGAGATGAGAGGGAGAAGAAAAAGAAAGAAAAGAATATTGGAAAAAAAGAAAGGAGTATTGGGAAGAAGAAAAGAAAAAAAAGAAAGAAATATCGGAAGAAAAGAGAGGAAGAATGAAAGCTAAGGAAGAGAGATCGCACACTTACCCTTCAAAAATAAAAAAAATAAGAAAAAGAAATAAAGAAAGAAAAAGAGATTGGTAGGCAGAAAGATCTTAGAAAAGATTCAACTTTGACTCAAAGAAGAATCTTAGCATAGAAAAATCTTCCAACCAATCCTTAAAAGCACAAGTTGGAATATAGATGATGCTAAAAACTTTTGAGCACATTGAAACACAATCTCAAGTTCAACTTGAGTATGATTCTCCATCAAGTACTTTAACAAGTGTTGGACTTAGGTCATTACCTATTGAGACATAAAAAGAATCTTAAGTCCAATACTTGGAAAAATTTGAAAGGGAAATAAATCTTCAAGAAGATTACTCCTTGAATTTCAAGGAGGATCTTATTAAAGAAACTTCTCTCTTGGAGAAAGTTAAAGGTGAAGTCCCATTAAACACTTACCAATTTTTGAACTTAAGTCAACATCCATAAAGTTCAAACAAAAGTCTAAAATTCAAAACTTAGAAGAAAGTAAGAGAAGTGAACCTTCAAGAAGATCACTCCTTGAATCCCAAAGAGGATTTTATTAAAGAAACTTCTCTCTTGGGACAAGTACAAATTGAGATTGTGTCAAAAAATCTTTGAACATATTAATCTACAACCTCTAATTTTACTTAAAAATGAGGTTTCACTAAGTATTGAACTTGAGTCATCATCCATAAAGCTCAAGCAAGAATCTTAAGTTCAACACTTGGATGAAATTGAGAAGGAAGATGCTCTTCAAGAAGATTACCGCTTGTCACCCAAGAAGAATCTTATTGAAACAACTTCCCCATTGACCAAGTGGAAGTTGAGGTTGTTCCTACAAACATTTGAGCACAATGAACCACAACCTTTAGTTCTACTTGAAGTTCCATTAAACATTTCTCCAAGTTTTGAGCTTGAACCATTTACCTTTGAGATCAAACAAGAGTCTCAAACTCAAAGCTTGGATGAAGTTAAGGAGGAAGATAATCTTCAAAAGGATTACACCTTCGACTCCAAGGAGGTCCTTGATAAAGAGAGGTCTTCCCTTAAACAAGTAGAAATTGAGGTTGTGCCCATATTCTTTTAACACAAAGCAACACAAACTCAAGTTCTATTTATTGATGAGGCCAACAAAGTGAGCATGAGATTGAGCCCCAAACTTTTGAGACTCATAGCAATCTCAAGCTTAACTCTAAGAGCCATGTAAGAATGGTCCATCCCTAGACCCATTACTATTTATTAGGGTGAACAACATGACAAGGCTTACTTAGCCTTCTTGGATGTGTGCTCCAATGCACCAAGACTAGTCTCACCACCTACTTTTATCTGTATGAGACTAGCATTTGGTGCATTAGGAATAGATTAGGGAACTACTGTATAGAGGCACATGCATAACAAACATTTTTCAAATCTTAGTGCAAACCTCTACCACCCCAATCCTAAGGGGTCACACAATAGATCTCTTACCTTCCCCATACTTATAGATATACACCTGCTTATCCCATTTCTTATCTTTTTGCAAGATTAGAAAAAGAGGAAGAAAGGTCTCAGGATTTAAGGTCAAATCCTCTCCAAGGGAGAGGAGTTAATGCAATCCTGCCTAGCATGGAACTTAGCTAGGAAGAATAAAGAGAAGACATGTCAAGAATGGAGCATAGTGAAGATATTTTAAATCATAGTCTTAGAAATTACTTATAAATATTGTGTATTTTGTTTAGTAATTTTGGTGGGTGCATTTAGTATTTTGTGGGCTTTGTATTTTAGGTCATTTTCCTTTATTTTAGTAAGTGAGGATGCCATTAGTTATCTATGTAGAGTATATGTTAAAAGATGGGCCTTTTTAGAACAAAAAGAGGTGTGGTTTATTTTCCACACCCCCTTGTTTGATTTCCACACCTCTCTAGTATCCACATGTGCATGAGTATCATGTAGGGCCCTTATGTTCCCTCCATGTGGTGCCAACTTGCCTCTCTGTCTTAGGTGACATCTATTTCTCTCTTAATTCAAATAAGGGAACTAGATCCACATTATTAGGGTCTTAATACACATGAAGAAACATAGATCCACTTTCTTAGACCTTGTTTAGCTTAGCTAGTTTTATTAGTCCTTAGCTTACTGTATGTCTCCTCTATGTGGACGTCCAAGGCCTCCTAGGAGGTCTATAAATAACACTCACCCTTTTTTGTATCATTTTAACACTTTTATTAATGAAAACTAGATTCATATTTGATAGTTTCTTCTTAGAGTATTCATATTTTCTCTTCTTGTGAGAGTTCTTCTATGCCTTTTATCAAGAGTTCTTCCCTTATAGAAAACTTCTATAAATCATGGCTTATCTCTAAAAGTGACGTTTAATCACATTGGAGCAAGATCATAGAAAAACAATCTAGCATCAGAGGTCATGAGATAGGCATTGAGTGGCATGTGATGGAGAAGTAGGAGGGGTTGTTTTGGATCCAAAGGAAAAACGGTGTTGCAGTCGATGAAAAGGCATTGTGAAGTATCTTTAAAAGGTAGGGTGAGGTAGAAGACATCTTTATTTGGTAAGCATAGAAGAAAGGATGGTTAACATTTTAGTTTTGTGAGGTTTTTTATGTTAAAAACCCTTGACGTCTAGAAAAGGAGCTTGTCAAATTAACATTGGTAGTAAGAAGCTACGTGTAAACCTTTCTAAGTTTTAGGATGGGGTCGCGCGAAAAGGCAATTTAGTCAAGCTGAAGGAATACATGGTAGCTCCCTCCCAAGAGAAGTTAGTTGCTTCAGCAAGGAGAAATATTGATGTGAACAATGTGGTTCCGAAACGAGAAAGAAGTTTCAATGGAAGGAGGCCATGTATAGAAGTTGGAATCTTCTAATGTCAATTGGGTTTCTAAATGTGCAGTTGGCCAAGTAGCTAATCCTAAATTTCTTAAAAATTTACAGAAAGTTTCTACATGTAAGGTCTAACATCTATTAAGGTGAGATATGTTGGGGGTGATTTGGTTGTGCTTTCTGGTTTGGAGGAAGTTGATTTAGAAGACGATAATGGCTCTGACAATTATCTATGGAATGAAGTGTTCGTATCAATTAGGTGATGGTCTCCAAGTATAGGGCAAACCAAATTATCTTGTGTGTCTAAGGTGTCGAGGCATATCCCTCCAGTTTTGGAATTCTAGTGGTTTTTCAAAGATTGCTAAGAGTTTGGTTCCTTGATTGATGTTGAGGAATCTCTTTCTTTATAGTATCTAGAATTTGCGAGAATCTTAGTGAAAACTTATGTTTTGGATCCAATCAACTGGGTTAAAAGAGTTAAAATTAATGGAAATTTTGTGATTATCTCGACAAATGAAGAGGTTTCAGCCCCTGATTCTTCCCTTGTGTTCAAAAGGTCAGCAATATTTGGAGGACTTTGAATCAATTCTAGCAAGCAATGATCAAGAGGGTATTAGTTCTTTCATGTCTGATTAGAAAGTTGATTCGGATGAATGGCTAGACAGTGAAGTAGAAGAAACTATAGTCCAATTGGCTAAATCCAACCGTCTCAGGAAAAGCCCATCCAAATGTGTTGTTTCAAAAGGTATGGATACAGAATTGGAACCATCTGTGTCAATTGAAAGCATTATTCAAGATGGATTCCCATGCAGCGAGAATATTGGGAACGCACATTTGTGGCAAGCGGTTGTGGCAAAGTGGACAATAAATTAGAGGAATGTGTTGAAAATGCAAATGTAATTAATGAATAAAAAATTAATGAGGGATGATCTTTGAATACCGTTTGAAATAAGTCTCTTTGCAGCATGTAGGGGAAGTGGACACGTGCCATGACCAAGACCTCCAATCTGTACATGTGGAGGTTGAGAAGCATGAAGACCTTGGGGCTGCTTTTAATATGACCGAGACTGCTAATTTGGTGTTGGATGGTAAGCAATTAAATTGGGATATTTTCTTTTAACATCCCCATTTTTGCTATTTTTACCCCAACAAAGTTTATATTTTTTTGTAAATTCCTAATATATCCTTATCATTTGATTTTAAATTTTTGAATTTATTTTTTTATTATCTTGTCTTGTTGTGCTTTATCTTAATACTCTTGTGTGTCAAACACCAATTGTTACATTCTGCCCTGTTGTAAATTCCTAATCATTTTTATAAATTTTTAGGGTATTATTCGCTGATTTAAGCGCTATTTGAAAAGGAAAACACAATTTTATTCCATTTTGATTTTCTTGATTTGAAGTTCACGCTTTAGGATTTATGATTTAGGGTTTGTTTGCGTTTTTTATTCATACTAACATTGATTCACGAGTGTTATAGTGTTTTGGATCAATTGATCCGGAACTCACAATAATAATATGCATTTGATCCACTTCCAGATTAGTTGATCCAGAATGTACATAATGCATTCCGGATCAACTGATCCAGAATCCATTATATACATTCTGGATCATGTTGTCCGGAATATACTTGCTGAATCTCATTTGCCTTCCGGATCATGTGATCTGGAACATACTAGCTGAATCTCATTTGCCTTCCAGATCATGTTGTCTGGAACATATTTGTTGAATCTCATTTGTCTTTCGGATCATGTTGTCTGGAACATACTTGCTAAATCTCATTTTCCTTCCGGATCATGTTGTTGGAAACATACTTGTTGAGAGGTGCTCGAAGTGGTGACCGGAGAGTTACTCAAAGCAGTGACTGAAAAAAGTGCTCGAAGTGGTGACTGAAAACTGCTCGAAGTGGTGACCAAAGATGTGGTCGAAGTGACGATTGAAGAGGTGTGGTGGTGGCGCACGCAACTGCTATGATGTGCTTCATCAGTCAAGTAGGGTAAGAAAAGAGGAGGGTATTTTTGGGTTTGAAAAAAATTGTAAAGCCTAAGGGGTGCAAATAGAAGATAGAGGGGTATTAAAAACAAATGCCTTAAATTGGCCTATATTTGGTCCACTGGGGCAATTTAAATTGATAATTACTCAATTTTCAATTCTCATTGATGGTAAAATATTAATATATCTTTAATAATTTTGTATATCGTTTGAGACTTAACAAAATTTTAAATTTTTTTTACTCTCCAGCGAGGTCCCACCAGAGACTAAATTTTTTTATGTCTTTTATCCTTTATTTAAAAGAAAAATTAAGAAGTCCTCAATTAGAGTAAAATTCTCTTTGTTTGATTATTAATTTTGAGATTTAGTTTTAAACACACAATTATTTAATTTTAAATATACAATTGTTTCAAACAAATACTATTATAACTCTTAAAAATTATAAGTTTAAACAAAAACTTAATTAGTAGTTAATAGATTTTTCATCTTTATAATTATTAATATATAAATATATTGAATATTTTCTTGAAAAAATTAATATATAAATATATTTAGTATTTCTTTGTTTAAGTGTGAAATTTATTTTAAAATTTTGAAATTTGAAATAAATATTGTTTGAAATAACTAAAAATATTGAAATAAATATTTTTTTAATTCTATAATTAAAGTTATTTAAAATTTTAATTTATAATTTTAAAATAAATTGAGATATGTTCTAACATTTTTTTAAATGGACGGTGCAACTGAAAGAAGAAGTACAAAAGTAAGTTAGTGTGAATCTGTTAGTGTAAAGTTGTCTTAGTTTTATTATTAATTTTGAGATTGAGTTCTAAATCCATTATTATTTCAAATAAATACTATTATAACTCCTAAAAATTACAAGTTTAAAGAGAAACTTAATTAGTAGTTAATGGAGTTTTTATCTTTATAATTATTAACATATAAATATATTTAATATTTCCTTGAAAAAATTAATATATAAATATATTTAATATTTCCTTGAAAAAATTAATATATAAATATATTTAATATTTCCTTGTTTAAAAAAAACTTAATTAGTAGTTAATGGATTTTTTTATCTTTATAATTTATTAATATATCAATATATTTAATATTTCCTTGAAAAAATTTAATATATAAATATATTTAATATTTCCTTATTTATGTATAATTTATTTTAAAATTTGAAATTTGAAATAAATATTGTTTTAATTATTGTTTTAAATTTGCAAATTGAAATTTGAAATAAATATTGTTTTAAATTTGAAAAAAATATTTTTTTAAATTTTATAGTTAAAGTTATTTATAATTTTAATTATTTTCATTTATAATTTTCTAAATAAATTGAGATATGTTCTAATATATTTTTTTTTAAAAAAAATGAAAGTTGCGGCTAAAAAAGGAAAAATAAATACAAAAATAAGTTGTCATTTGTTTATACTTTTTGTTTGTTTCTCAATTCAAATAAATGTATTTGAAATATTTGTTGACGGTATTTTAATCTTATTTTTATTTTCTTTAATATTGACTTGATTTTGTCTTTGAATACTGTATCTGAAAATTTTCAGTTTAAATATAATTCTAAGTAATTAATTATTCAATAATCATATTAAATTTTTGTATTAATTTATAATTTTGCAATTTTTTTTATTTTTGAATAATGGTTTGCTAAAGGTTAAAAAAATTTGTAATATTTTTTACTCTCCGGCAACCACTTGCCGTAGAGTTAAAAAATTTGCAAATTTTTTTTTATTCTCTGGCAAACAGTGGCCAAAGAGATAAAAAAATAATAATTATACTAAAAACATAATTCATTAAGAAATTAAATAATTATACTACAGTACTAACCAAATATTTAATTAAATAAATATACTAAATATATAATTCATAAAGTAAATTAATATATAAACATGCAATTATTATAATAAAAAAATAATAAATTAAAAAAATATATTAAAAATAATAAATTAAGTACACTAAAAATTAATTAAATTAGTATACTAAAAAATAAGAAATTAAATAATTATGCTACATGTAATGAACTATACTAACCAACTATTTAATTAAATAATTATACTAAACACGTAATTCATTAAGTAAATTTGTATAATAAATATATATTTATTATAATGAAAGAATAATAAATTAAAAAACTATACTAAAAATAATAAATTAAGAGCATTAAAAAATAATTAAGTTACTATACTAAAAACAAAAAATTAAATTATTATACTAAAAAAATAAAAAATAAAATAACTATACTATATGTATATACTAATGAAGAGATGAAATGAGAGAAAAGAGAGAACAGAACAAAAAATACGGAAAGAAAAGAGTAAGAATAGAGAAAATTATATAGGAAAAAAAAAAGAAAGAAAGGAAATCACAAATAAAATATTATTTTAAATTAAAGTAGGTGTTAATCTGCATAATTCTCGGATGGTGGATTGCATTTCGATGGACCATGCGCAGGTGAAATTTACATGCTATGGTGGGCCACTGTGTAACTATCATGCCTTATCTAAATCATTACCCATCACGCCTCATCTAAATCATTCAATTATGAACCCATTTGTTTTACCAGTGGCCTGGTCAATTCTAATGGTAGGAACACGAATGAAGTAAGTGCATATGGGTTGCATTTAACTGTTATCGACAGGCGCAATTGTGGGGCGCATATTCATGATTCGTGCATGATAGCAGAAAAACTCTCTGGGCTGCAAAATGATGATGGTGCGCATAGCAAAACAACTCTGATGACACGGGTAGCAAAATGGATCATTAGTGCAGGAAATCAGAAAAAATGCATGAACTGCAATAGGTTCATGCTATGTGTAGTGTTGAGAATCGAGTTATTGCACCATGTGAAGGACATAACATAGGACTGATGGATTCAAGTTCAAAACAGTTAGTGATGACAACATGACGAGTGCGGGGAAGGAATTTTAATTCTTATCCCAGTTTTTGTCGAATATTTTTGGGTTCGGATTTGTGGGTAGCCGTTATATTATTTTTTACAATTTAAATTTACTTATTTATTATTAAATAAATTATATATAGTAAGTTATTAATTATATTTCAATTTTGAAAGTATATAAAAAATAATTAATAACAAGAAATTATAAATTAAAGTTTGAGAACTAAAATTTTTAATTAAATATATAAATTTAAATTTATTATATAATTATTAAAATTTATAATAGGGTGGGTACAGGTATAGGGCAAGTAGTCACATGCCCATACGGCCATACCTGTACACAATTCAACACATCGAACAATACCCGTAACCGTACTCATACTCGGTCAAAGTGGGTAATACCTGTTAAAATCGGGATAGTTCGAGCGGGTACCCACAGGTATCGAGTATGAGTATTTTTGTCATCTCTAAAAAGAGTACCTTGGACAATTGGTTCAAGTTCTAGTTAAATGTGGCTTTGTAAAATATAGGAATGATGTGAATATGAATGGTAGTCACGAGGAAGAAGTGAAGGTTCTATACAACTTTGATGAGATGGATGAATTGCATAAGGTTCCAATTCGGGAAGATGAAGTCTTTAAAGCATTAAAAGTGATGACCTTAGATCATAATTTTGGTATTGAAAAAAGATAATCTCAAAAGCATTCATGAGCAAAAGTGATGAAAATTGAGTATTTAAAAGAATAGGAGATAACTCACCAACTTAAGGTGAGCAAGACTCTTCTTTTATGGCAAATAGGAAAGAATGTGGGTGCCTTATATTCTAAAAATGAGGAAGGGGTATTACGAAAGTTAATGGAGATGGAGGACCAAGATAAAGGAAGGATGGCTCCTACTAGTTCATCCATCCTTAGGTGGACTTAGCTCATATCTTATGAATATTTTATCTTACAATATCAGGGGTTTAAGGGGGAGGGAGAATTGAAGGTCGGTATGGGAAATTCTACTAAATATGAATATGATGTTCATTTTATTTGTATGCAAGAAACAAATTAGAAAGGATAGATAGAAACCTATGTAGGGCTTTATAAGGTGATTCAAATATAGAGTGGGGAGTAGTTTCTTCTAGAAACTTGGTAAAGGTTATTAAATATATGGGATAATGAGAAATTTGTTACCTCAGAATTCTTTCAAGGAGAAGGGTTTCTTGGAGTAAAGGTAAATTTGAAAGTGAGCAAGTGCATAGAATAATTGTTAATATCTATGCACCTTGCTTGATGTCTGGAAAAAGAGCTCTTTAGCATGCCATGATACAGGGAACGTTTTCAAAATTGTTGTTGGGGCTTAGCTGGTTATTTCAATGTTGTTAGGGGGTCAAAAGAAAGAATTGGAGGAAATGGTGAATTTTCATCTTCTCCTTAAAAAATGTTAGAATTCTCAAATTTCATTTTTAATATGGAATTGCTACAAGCTCCTGCCTGAGGTTGTGGAATATGTGGTTCAACAATAAAAGTCAGACATGTAGTCTACTGGATAGATTCTTAATCTATATGGAATGGTTGGAAATGGTGCTTGATTCATATTAGCTGAACCTAGATACGGATTATTCAGATCATTGTCTTATTGTCCTTAAACAATCAGCAACAAGTTGGGGAGCAAAGTCATTCAAATTCATAAATGGATGGCTTAAGTGTGATGGATTCAAAGCTTTCATCAAAGAAAAGTATTGCATTTTTTATTTTCAAGGATGAGGAGCTTTTGTTCTAAAAAAAATATTAAAAGCCCTTAAAGGAGAAATAAAAAAAATGGAGCATAAAGAATGTGGGCAAGGTAGAAGCCAAAATTGCATAACTAAAATCAAGTATTTCTCTATGCGATAGCAAGGCAGATGAGAGCAATTTAGATGAAATAAAGGTTAGGTGGAGGGTCGAAGAAATAGGAGAACTAAGAAAATGGAGTAACTTCTAGGAATCTCTTTTTGGCTAAAAAAGCAAAATTCAGGTGGTTACATGTAGATGATTCAAATGCCTTTTTTTTCATGCTATAGTTAATTGGTGGGGGAAATGAAATAATTTAAAGAGTTTAATGAATGGTGGTGAATGGATAGAAGATCCAGTGTGAGTCAAACAAGTAAGTTAAGCAATTCTTTCTTTATCGATATCTCTCCCAAGCTTATTTGGGAGTAAGGCTAGAAGGGGTAACCTTTAAATGTATCTCTCAAGAACAATGCTCCAATTTCCTAAAGGAATTCTCTAAGGAAGAAGTCATGCTTGCAATTTAGGAGTGTGAAGGTTCGAAAGCTCATGGGTCATATAGGTATAATATGAAGTTTGTGCAACATTTCTGGGATCTTCTAAAGGGTGATATTATGAAAGTTATGGGAGAATTTCACAACAATGGATATCTACGGAGAGGCTCCAATGTATATTTTCTGACCTTGATTTCTAAGAAAGAAACACCTATTAGCCTTGGTGACTTTAGGCATATCTCATTAATAGGTGTGATTTATAAAATTATTGCAAAAGTATTAACAATGAGGCTTCAAAAGGTGATGTATTCCATTATAGAAGAGACACAAACCACCTTTATAAAATAAATGCAACTTCTAGACAGTGTTGTGATTGTCAATGAAATAATTCATGAGACAAAACGAACCAAACAACCCCTTTTGCTGTTTAAGGCAGATTTTGAAAAAGCATATAATTTATTGAATTGGTCTTTATTATTTTATATGCTTCTACAGTTTGGTTTCTACGAGAAATGGTAAGGTGGATTCATGGGTGCCTCCAGTCTTCATCAGTCTCAGCCCTACTAAATGGAAGTGTCACTTAAGAATTTGGTATGCAACAGGGTGATCCAATGGCTCTATTTCTCTTTCTAATTGTGGCAAAAGGGCTTTGGGGATTAGTTAAGGAGGTTGTTAATCATAGTCTAATGTCAAGTTTGAAAGTTGGTAGTCAGGAGCTTCAAATTGTCATCCAACAATATGTTTATGACACCTTACTTATGGTCAAACCAGGATTCGTGATGTACTTGTTCTCAAAAGAAGTGTGGAAGGTGTTATGATGACTGATCATGCATTGCAATCTTATGTAGCTATCCTAAATTGTAAGGGTCAATGCAAGGAAAGTGAGCGTTTGAATAGCAGTGCTGGAAAAATAAGGGTGAAACTGCCATCTTGGAAGGAAAAAAAACTTATCTTTGAGAGGGAGGATTTGTCTAATCAAATCTACCTTCTCTTCCATAGCACTTTTCTTTCTTTCTTTTTACAAGATTCCAAAAAAGGGTGCACCAATTAATGCAAAGCATGCAATAGAGGTTTCTATGGGATGGGTCCAAAGACAAGAAAAAGCTTACATAGATCAAATGGGAGACAGTGTGTATAGAGAAAAATCAAGGGGTTTGGGAGTCAAAGACATGGAGGATTTCAATAAAGCATTACTAGGCAAATGGAAATAGAGAATTATTAGTAGAGAAGATGCTTCATGGAAAAAATTCTTGCAAGCCAAATATGGAGAAATCAATAATAAATTATCCTTTGAACATTGGAAGAAAGGCTTTCAGTGGTGGTTAGATCTCATGAAAGTTACATCTTTTGAAGGGACAGGGGATTGGTTTCAAAGAAGTGTGAAAGTGTAGTAGGAGATGACTCTCTTTTTAAATTTTGGGAAGGAGGATAGGGCATTTTAATAATTTCAAATCAACCTTCCCTAGGCTATTTTCTCTGTCAGATCAAAAAGAGACATTGATTTCAAAGGTTGGGGGTGGTGTAATGAACGATGGGAATGAAAATTAAAATAGAGAATGTCTCTTTTAGATTGGGAACTCCCATGGGTATGTGTTTTGGAAGGATGTTAGAAGGAATTCATTTACGTCTACATAATGATGCATATAATCTAGTTCTTAGTAGCACTCTGGTTACCGAGTCCCTTCCTTTTAAAATAATTTGGAAGGTAACGGTACCCTCGAAGATGACTTCTTTTATTTGGAAAATTGTTCATAACCATATCCCAACTAAGGTAGAGCTGATAAAAAGGAATGTAACATCTCTTGTGGATGATGTCTGCCTTATTTGTCATTCTGCATCTGAATTTATAGTTAATCTATTTTTCACTTGTGAGGATACTTATCACATATGGATGTCCTGTTATTGGTAGCTTGGTCTTTAGCAGGTACTACCTCTTGATTGTTCTGCTCATATTTGGCAGCATGTCAACTTTTACTTAGGTAAGATAAAAAAAAAATATTCTGCTTATTATCTGGATGACTTCCATTTAGTAAATTTGGATTGCAAGAAATGAGATGGTTTTTAAGAGTACTCAATTTTGTGTTTCAAAAGTGTGGCAAGAATCTCTCCAAAAGTCTTGGTTATGGATTAGATACCGTTGCAAAAAAAAAAAAAGAACTTGCACTTATTATGAATGGTCAATACAGAAAAAACACTTTATTAATAGATTATATAATGGGTAAAAACTGCATGAATGTTATATATGTGTTTTAAGGGGAACTGTGATGCTTTTGCTTGGAAAGTTTTATGGGAGAGTAATTCTTGTGAGTTTAATATTATGTATCCTTCAAACTTTTCTCAATTCATGTCTTATGATTATAATTTATTTTGCATTTACTAAATGAATAATTTGTTTTTCTCAAAAAAAAATAGAATTTAAAAATTTGATGAAACCTGACACATGAACAAATGAATTATGTGAATTTTATATTATTAATTATTATGCAAGGAGTTTAATGCTATAATCATGCATATTTTTTGTAACTTTAATATGATTTAGTTTATGTAAGTCAATTGAAATAAGATATATTATTTTTCTATTTTTAATGATAATATTATATTTTAATTTCTAGACAAAATTATAGTTTTTTAAAAATAAATTTTGCACATTTACATACATAAGATTCAATTCATCCCAACCAAGTCAAAATATATATTGTTGATTGGATTGGATTGAAAGTTTTAATTTTAAGAAATTAAAATTATTTAAAATTGTTTGATTAAAATTTTATTTTTCTCCAATACAATCTAAATCTCCTATTAAAGACCTTTTAAAAAATAAGATCTGTATAAGGAACTGAACACCGACTCACTGATTCACTCCTAAAACATTCTTTCCTTTTCTCTTCCAATACACACACAATCTCACTGATTTTCTTTCTTTCTTTTCTGTATCTTGTGTTGAACTTTGAAACAATAGAAGTAAGAAGATAAAATGAGTTTATAATATGACTTGATAAAATTTAGTGATCAGGATTTGATTCGGCTGCATGCATATGTAAAAATATTTATTGGCATGTGCCGTCTCTTTAAATGGATGTTAACATCCCCTAGAATTAGTCAACGACTCCCAGCTGAGATATTAAAAAAATACTTCGTAAAAGTGAGTTAATTAGCCAAGAAATTATGCAAAACTACTTCTTATTTGTTTATCAGTACAACCCTCATTCCTTTAAAATGTGTATAATGGGATAAATGAAACAATAATAAACCAGGAATGTTCAAACACACGTTTTAAAGGTGTATATAAAAGGTCTTAGAATAGATTTTTGAAATTTTGGATATCATGTTGGTCCCCTCGTAAACGTTATTCTTTCCTATAATTTTTTAATTGGTTAAATTCCATATAGACAACCATGAAGCACAACTCATATTTTCCTTGAATTAAACACATTTTTGTCCTGGAAAATTGAGAAAGTTATAAATAGCTTTGAAATTTTTTTTAAAGACATCTATTTTACTCTTTGAATTTTACTGTCGTTATCTCGTTACGTAGTATCATTACAAATAAACAATAACTTAATTAACGGCTTATGTGACACTCTCTTTTTTTTATTTGATTTTTTAAATTAAAAAATATTTGTGATAGAGAGTCACTTAAAAATAATAAAATTTATAATTAAAAATAATTAATTTAATTATTTTTCTTCTCCATCTTTAGCTACTCTTCTCCCACATAGTAATGCCTTCTCCAATAATGCAATTTGTTGGTAGTAAAATTTGAAATTATATTTTTTTATTTCCTTAATCAATTAATCTAATATTTCTTAGTGTATTACTATTTACTACAATATTTTTTTAAAATTATAATTTTTTCTCTCATTAATATACTGTTGTTAAATATTCATATGACTAATGTGTATTACCAATCAGTGTATGCACAATATACAATACACTATTACAAAAATAACTTTTAAGAATAATTAAAATGTCTTTTAAGAATAGTTGTACAAGCATTCTATCTTTCTCCAGGAGATTAAAAATTGTCACTTTTTATTACGATTATAATCATTTTTAAAAGTTAAACTATTTAGAATGATTATCGTTCTAAAAAATTATTTTCTTTTAGAATAATTCCTTAACAATTGTTCTCACAAGTTATATATTCATAGAATGAGTGTTAAAATAATCATTCTAAAACGTTGGTTGTATCTATAAATCTTTTATAAGAATTATTAGGAGTGTTAACGATTCGAGTTGGTTCAATTTTTGAAAATTTTCCCCCTAATCCAAACCAAATTGAATCAATGATAATCCGATTAGTTTGGTTTAGTTTCAAGAAAACGATAATAAATATAAAAAATCAATTTTTTCATTAAACCGTAAAAAAATAATTTTATACCTAAAACTATTCAAATCCATTAGTCTAAAAAATTTATAATTTTATAGCAAAATATCAAGTGTTATATATATATATATATATATATATATATTAAATTAGTCAAATTAGACTATTAAAGAACAAATACAATACAAACAACAAATTGTATAAATTTAAAGTATAAATAAATATAAAATAAATTTACTAACTTAAAAATATAATATATATATATATATATATATATATATATATATATTTGGGTTGGTTCGGGTTGAGTGACGGTTTTAAAATGCAAAAGTCGCAAACCGAACCAGACATGATTGGTTCTTGTCGGGTCTAAACCTGATCAAGTGAAAATATCAAACCAAACTAACTCGTTCAGTTTGGTTCAGTTCACCAGGTTCATCGAGGTAACTCGAACAAATGAACATCCCTAATGATTATGACCATTTAGAATGGTTATGTTAACAACCGTTCTCAAAAGTTATTTTCTTTTAGAATAATTCCTTAACAATCATTCTCACAAGTTATATATTTATAGAATGATTGTTAAAATAGTCATTCTAAAAAGTTGATTGTATCTATAGATCTTTTAAAATTATTATGACCATAATTTTCTCTCAAAAGTTTAACCTTTTAGAACTGTTATAGATATAGATGTTCTAAAAAATTTTATTTCTTTTAATTTTCGTTTTTATATATTTTCCTCCTTATAATAATCGATGAGGTAACAGAATTGACAAGGAAAGTCAATAACCCAAAGAGAAAAAAGAAGAAGAGAATGAGAGCAAAAGGTCTCTATATTTGGTAATGGAAACTAAAGACATTACATATAGTGCTCTAGTTGTACACATCCAATCTCTAGAACGACTATAAACATTTTCACATGCTCTTAAGTAAACCACATGTGTGTGAGACTTTCCTCATTTGCTAGCCTCTATATAAGCCTAATTCAGAAGTTTTAATATATACTTTTCTCAAATAGCTAAACTAGGCAATGTGGAACGCTGCCTATTGTGATACATAAGGTTTTCACAACAATCCCCCACTTATATTACAAAAGGAAAAGAAAATAATTTCAAAGAAGAAATTTTGTGTTCTCACATAAGATTTAATGCATTGGATCTGATGTAGCAAACTATATGAATTAGACCTAAAATGCTAGGACTTAACGCATAATGTAGTTGGTGTAGCAAGTTATATGAACTGAACATACTTAACTTATCATAGTGGTCTACCAATCATATTACACCTTCACATACGTTGTCATTTTTTCTGTGTTGTGCTTTTTGGCCATGTGTGTGCCCATATTCATGAATACTCTAAATATTTTCTAAAATTTCATACAAACAGTTTCACTTGACACTCATATTCACATTGTATACTACAAATCATATACCATCCATAAAAGCTATGAAATTACTTTAAAACTTTATAAAATGTTAAACTTTCTCATAAAGCTAGGCTATAAAGTTTAAAATCTCATTGTTGCAGTATCTAGAACTTTCTCATATTATAGGAAGAGACTAAAATAAGAAATTGATTTATATCAATTTTAGTACTAACAAAATTGATAAATGACTTATTTTTATCCATACGATCCTTCTTCATGGGATCTACAATCACAAAGATAGGGTTATCATCATTGTCTATTTTTAAGGGACTTAAGTTTCATTTCCTCAATGTTTCTAATGTGATTTTTATCCCTAATATTTTGTCAAAATCTACTAAGTTTCCTTGTGACTTCAAAAAATCTACTATGTTGAATGTAAACGTTTGAATAATTAAATTGTTTTTTCTTGATACGAAAGTGTAACTTTAACAATATACTATCATTAAAACAAAATTTCTCACATTTACCTCTTAGCCTAGAGACTCAAGACACTAAATTAATAAAAGAATAAAGACTTAAAAATGAGTGTTTGGCTCCTAACATTTAACCAAAAACCACTCATACTTGTGAAACACTCTTCTCCTCAACCCTAACCCCTTTAATCTTCAATTTCATATTTGGCATGGTCAAATACACCGAAACTTATAAATGGATAATGTTAATAAAAAAATTAATTTTAGAAACTAAAAATATTTTTAAATTTCAAGGAACAAAAGTGATTTTTGGTAAAACTTTAAACACAAAACACTTATTAAGTCAATAATAAAATCATGCATTTAGACATTAACCATAAACCATAAAAATAGTGAAGACATTAAAATTTATAAAACCATCATACTCTATTGACACCTTATAAATTTGTAGAACCATATAAAATTTATGTTTTAAGTAAATAACTCTAATGACACCTTTGAAATTTGTAGAAACAACTAAACTAAATTTTATGTTATACTATTATATTAATATGAAAATATTTATTATTTTTAAAAAAATTTGTTTATTATGCTTTTTATTTGTATTGCACGCAATGCATTTTTAGCTTATTTTAAAGTAATATTTAACATGTTATAAATGTAGATTTTGTAGTAAAAATATAATTTAACTAATATTTTTAATAATAAACTTTTGAACTTTAAAAATAAGAATATTATAAATTATTCAAATTTTTAAGTTTTTCTAAATAGTCTTCTTTTTTACATTTTTAAAATTATTAGTTTATTTTTTGTGGGTCGGTGGATCGATCTATTTCACCCACCAGCATATGTGATGGGTGAGAAGGCCAAAAACCTTGACTGTAAAACTAAAATGGGTCGAACTAGTTAACCTGTTTATAAAGTGGGTCAAGGTTGACTGAACCCAAATATGCAAAAAAAAAAAAAAAAAAAAAAAAACTTTCACAACTCACTTGCCACTACTATAATCTTTTAGAAACCAAAACGATTTTCTAATCAATGCTAATAACATACTTTTGTGATTAGTTGAAATTTATTAAAAATATATATTTAATTATTTATCTCATACTTGTCATTAAATGAATTTCCTAAATCCATCAAAACACATTTTGACATCTCTACTCAATTCATTTGGCAATCCAATCAATGTTGGTTTTATTCCTTAGATAGATCCAATCTATATTCATCCCAAAGAAGAAATAACATTATGAAGATTCTACCATTAATACAATCTAAAAGTAATTAATATAAATATATTAACGGTTTTTTTAATATGTGTCTTAGGGTACATCCTAATAATTATTAAAATCTAATTTCAAATGTAACTTATATTGTATTTGCTAGGTAAGAGAGTCAAGATAATTAAAGAGCACTAAATTTGTTTTTTAATACTAATTTACTTCCAATTTTTTAATTTTTTCACTTCAATCGTCCATTAATTTTTATTTCTACATTTTTTATACTATTATTTCTGCATTTTTTTTCATATTATTTTAGTAGTAAAAAAAATAAACTCAGTGCAACACATATCTATTATATTAATAGCATTGTCTTCCTCATGTTATTTTTTATATGATTATTTTTTTTCTTTATAATATTTTGATTAACTTCAAAGAAAAATAAAATGTGAAATATAATAGTGCAAAAGAGATAAAATAGTGCTAAAAGGATAAAATAGTTTCAATTTAAGTCTTCAACATTGTTGTTTAAACTCAACACAATACCTAATTAAAAATATAATAGTGTTGAGCACTATTATACTTAATGGATATGTGTTGCACTATGTTTATTCTTTTTTTAAAAAAATAATATAAAAATGTAGGAGTAACAATATAAAAAAATGTAGAAGTGAAAATAAAACAAAATTGAAATGAAAAGACAAGATTGAAATTAGAAGTAGATTATTATTGGAAAACAAAATTAATGTTATTTAATAAGTTAGATTGGAAATTTGATTCTAATAATTGTTAACATGTGTCCAATTATGAAAATTTAAATTTAATTACTCTAATAATTGTCCACATTAGAAAAATTGATACATTAAAATATATTTATTTATTATTCCAATTATTGATATTAATCACATTTAATTTTCAACTCCTATTACTATGATAAAAAAAACACTTTTGGAATTTAATTGGTTAGATTTATTGATTTAATTTAAAAGTTATTAGCATGACTTTTTGGTGTATTTTTTTTTTTTCAATTTTACTCTCAATTATGTTTTGAATAAAAAATATGCATAACCAACACATAAAAGTATTTAGCATAGTTATCAATCTCTTGAGTTAACTCTTTAATGCTTAAGAGTTTACGAGTTTACTTACCATATGCGAGTTAACTTATATGAAAACTCTCTTTTTAGTAAACTTTAGGTAAACTCTATAAACTTCCGAGTTTATTACCAAGCCATTGAGTCAACAAATTGGATTATTTTGTAAACATTTAAAGTTCAACATACTTTCATTTAGTGTGTTATATTCTTAAACTAAAGAACACTCCTCTCCAAGAACATACCAAACATTTGTTTTCCAACAATACCAAATATCAATGGGAATGTATTGTATTTAATTTATTATATTTTTTAAATGTTTATTATATGTTATTTATAGATTTTTTTTTGTTTTAAATAAAGTA
Source organism: Psophocarpus tetragonolobus (assembly GCA_037954015.1). Classification (NCBI taxonomy): domain Eukaryota; kingdom Viridiplantae; phylum Streptophyta; class Magnoliopsida; order Fabales; family Fabaceae; genus Psophocarpus; species Psophocarpus tetragonolobus. The sequence continues at coordinate 38,172,735 of CM075688.1, read as the reverse complement.
AACTCTTACGAGTTTATGATTCAAGTTTACAAGTCGAGTTTATTGAATTCTCACGAGTATACATAAACTCTCGAGTGTGATAACCTTGTTGTTTAGGGGTAAAAAATAAAATTAAAAAAATTAGCTCTAAATATTATAATCAATACAAGCTGTCAAAACAGGTAAGACCCAGGGGCCAGTTTGACCTACCACTAGTCTGGGTTGGTAGAAAATTTTGGAAAAAAAAACGAGTTAACCTACTTATGACCTAGTCGATTCGAGTTGAACCTATGGTGGACTAGATAAACTACCAACTCACTTAGATTTGTTTTTTCATTATTATGTGAATATAATTCTTTTTAAAATTTTAAATTATTTTGTTATTGTTTAACTTATATTCTATGAAAATGTATTTTCTAGTTTGTTAGAATCATTAACTAATATTTTATATTTTTAAATTAATATTTGACATGTTGTAAATCTATTTTTTTAATAAAAAATATCATTTAAATAATTTTTTATTTTTAAACTCATTAAATTTAGAGATAATTCTATCATAGATTATTCAATTTTGAAGCTTTTCTAAATAGTTAAGTTTATTTTTTTAAAATATTTTTTGTTGATTTAAAAATATTTTTTAATTTTTTGTGGATTGACCTATATAACCCACAACCATTAATGGACCAAATCAAATTACAAATTTTACAATAAAAATAAAGTTGATTGAATTGAATTTATTCGTATTTTAAGTGGACTATATGGACTGACCTATCCGATTATTAGTTATACATATAACTTGTACATTAATAGTTGTTAGACCATTTATATTTATTGCGTTTCAAAATATAGTAAGCAAGTGTAAAAACTTTTGTTTGAGGAAAAGCAGCTTGAAAATCCTAATAAATAATTGGTTGGATTCATTTATTTAATTTAATAGTTATTAACATAAACTGAATTTTTATTTTAAAATTTGACCCATTATCACCAATATATTTTTTTTTTAATATATTTACATGAACAATATATGATTAAACACAAATAAAATACATGAATAAATTTATAAGTTTTTATTAGCTGAAAATGATAAACTTTTTCTTAAAAGATTATAGACAAACCTCTACTTTATTTTTTAGTTTAATGTTTAGAGTTTAATTGGTATACACTTTCAGTATACAGGATTTCTACCATGAATGTAGGGTTGTGATTGAATGTCAGTGTAAAAATTTTTATAATGACCGTGTATACCAATTAAGCTCTAATGTTTATCCACTAAAATATGACTTTTAAAGTATAGATAGATAAAATTTTTATAAATTAATTATATATAAAATATTGTGATTTAACGAGAGTGTATCAACATTTGTTTTATTTATTTTTCAAATATGAATTTTTAATAAAAAATGACACTAAATCTAAAAATAAGTAAAGAAATCTTTACTATTAATAAAGGAAATCCTCATTTTTTTATATTCACTTCTCAAAATACTTATTCTACTCTTATACTTATTTGAAAATTAAAACATAAGGTACCTTGTCATAGGAAAGATTCAAATCTGCAACCTCTCCCTCACCAAATGTAAATTTTGTCACTAAATCAACCTTATAATCTTAAGAAAAAAAATTACTTTAAAACATTTATATCCAAAATAATTAATTTTCCTACTATTTATAATCTAGATATATATAATCAATAATCTATAATATTATATATATATATATATTATTAACAAAGAGAATTCCCCCTTTTGATGTTCACTTTTCAAAATATCTATTCTACCATTACCTATTTAAAAATTAAAAAATAAACTACTTTGTCATAAGAAGGATTCAAACTCATAACCTATCATCTCCAAAAGTAAACTTTGTCACTAGATCACCCTTAAAAAAATACTATAAAACATTTATATCTAATATACTTAATTACCTACTATCTATAATCTATATGTGTGATCAATAATTTACAATATTATATTTTATATTATATATTATTATGTCTATACTATTAATAAAGGGGATTCTCCCTTTTGATGTTACGAGAAATTCAAACCTACAACCACTTACTTGCAAAACATAAATTTTGCCACTAGATCAACCTTATAACCTTAAGAAAAAATTACTTTAAAATACTTATATCCAACATACTTAATTGTCCTACTGTTTATAATCTATATGTATAATCAATAATAATTAAAATATTTAACATTATATATATTAATTAAAGAAATTCCCCTTTTGATGTTCACTTTTCAAGATACATATTCTACCCTTATAGTTATTTGAAAATTAAAAATAATCTACTTTTTTAAAAGAGAGATTTGAACTCACCTCCCCAAATGTACACTTTACTATTAGATTAAGTTTATAACCTTATGAAAAAATACTTTAAAGCATTTATATTCATCATCCATAATTATTCTACTATAAATAGTCTATAATTTATAAATATTATAATGGGAATACCCCATTTTGGTGTCTACATTTATTTGATTTTTTTTTCTTAAGTAATCATTAACAAATTAACTACCAATTACATATTTTATGTAACTTCTCTTTTTTTTCTCTTTTCAGTTCATGTTTTATTTTTTCTTTTATTTTTTTATTTAATAATATAAATACAGGCATGAACTATCTCTCTCCCACTAGTAATATATAATGAGAATAAGACGTTTTGGTGTCCATATTTTATGATTATTTTACCATTCTAACCATTTTATGACTTCTTTCACATTAGTAAATATATATCTTCACAAATTTTACCTTAGTACAAATCAACATTCCTTAGACATCATTAATATATGTATACATTCAATCATAAATATTTTTAATATAAATGTAAATACACATGCAGGACAATATATTTAATTCTATTCAAAATCCTTTTTTTATTTTCTCAAATTCATTACAAATCTTATATATTCGTTGATGATCTGACATATTTCCAAAATGTTAACATAAACAAAAAAATATTAAACTAATATTATTGTACACAAAACGACACAGTAAATTATTTATACTTTATCATGTTATTAAAAAACATATTAAATTAAAACTCTAAAATACATATAAAAATAAAAATGTAAATATGCATGCGTGACAATCTCTATGTTTTTCCTATTATATATTATAATAGGAATAAGACCTTTTAGTATCTACATTTTATTATTATTTAACCATTATAAACATTTTATGATTTCTCTCATTCTCAAAAATATAAGTTTTGTTAATATATGTATATCTTTGATCATTAATATTTTTAATAAAAATATAAATACATAGGCAAAACAACATTTTAAATTTTATTCAAATTATTTTCTCTCTCATTTTCTTAAATTCATTGCAAATTTGTGTCATATTCATTGATGATATGATATGTTGTTATCATGTTATCATACACAAAGAAATATACAAATTAATAAAAATATATTTTATCATATTATACGTAAATAACACAATAAATTATTTATATTTTATTATATTATTGTAAAATATATTAAAAAAAATTTAAATTTATTATGACATATCAAAATAAATAAAAGATTAAAGAGATTTCCGTGTAGGATTCATGTGAGATCAATTATTGATCTAATGAGCTGTGCTACTTTATCTTTCTAAGAAACGATTGCATTAACCGCAACATGAATCACAAAAGATAAAGGTCAAGTAACGAAAAAAATCTCGGCAACAGAGTCAGTTAGATCCTGTTTCATAATGATTGTTTAATATTTAGTCACAAGGAAGTAAAAAAAAAAACACGCACCAATAATGGCGCACATGTTGTCGTCCACGAAAAGCGCAAAACGCTGACGTGGAGATCATGGCTCTGACATGTCGTCCACGTTGCACACTATTAGCCAAGCTTATTGCAAGGCGAGTGCTCCCTGTGCGGCGGCCTTCGCAATCCATGCACTTTTCGCGTGCAAACTTGTGCGATTCCCGTCTTCGTTTCTTTACGTCACACACCGAACCCGCCCCCAATCACCTACACTCACTACTTGTTAGGCTGTTGCCCGAATTGGATCTACACCGTTCATTTGAATCCTATTCACTCAAAAGATGTGGCCATCAACACCCAAAACAGAAATTCCCACTTAAAAACTGAACATTTGACGCGGGTCGCGTGTAAGCCTCGTGGAGGAAGCCATGACGACACGTTCCCATGCAATGCGGGCTCGTGCCACTCCAAAACGAATTCCACTACTACACAGATGACGAAATTCCGTGCACCCACGCATTATGGAGCGTTCATCTGATCCGATAAATGAAGGGCATAGTAGAAAGGAGTTAATGTGTGGCTGAAATGGTGGGTGATATAATAGGGTGGTGCAGAGAGGAAGAAAGTGTTTGTTCGGTAAAGCAAAGGAAAAAGTGAGTTGGTGAATTTGTTACTTGTTATAAAAGAGAGAAGGGGAGTCCGAGTCACCTTGGAAGTTGGAAGTTTGAAGTTTGAAGAATGAAACTATTTATGCGCCTTTAGTTTTGAACGCGTCGCGTCACTCAACAGCATCCATCCTCTCTATATGTGCTTTGGCTTCTAATTTCAATCTTGTCTTCCATCATTCAAATTCAATCCTCCAAATAAGAAAAACCCTTTGCCTCGGTCTTCTGTTTCTTTGGTTTCCAGCGCACGCTTGCTTCTCCTTCCGGCCATCGCGTAAGATGGCGTCGTCTCTGGGCATTGGAAGCGGTGGCGTTGCCACCAAATTGGGAATCCAGAAGCGGAGCGGTCTCGGCCTCCACCCACCCTGCTCCGTCCAGATGGGGGCGAAGGCGGGAGGGATATCGGCGGCGATGGTGACGGAGCGGGAGCAGCAGAGTCCGGTGCTGTACGGGAAGCGCAGCGGCGGAGGAGGGGACAACGCTCTTGAGGGACAAGAGAGATTGGACAGGTGGATGAGAGAGTCGGTGGAGGAGATTGTGAAGAATTTGAGAGAGGCACCTCTTCTGGTGCAGGTGTTCCCCAAAAGCGGGGCCTCCACGGTGACCACGGAGAAGAGCGTCGTGGTGGAGGACTGGCCGGCGGTGAAGGACCGCTGGGAGAGCGGGGAGACGCCCTTGCCGGAGGGGATCATATTCGTGGAGGAGTTGGACGCCGACGAAGCCCAGAACGGGGGCGCCGAGAGGACCTCCAGGGCGTGGGGGGTTGTGGTTCAGGGAAAGGGTGTCGGGTGCGGCCCCGTTTGCTATCTCTTGAAAACATGCCGGGTCGGGTCGGGACCCGGAACTGGTATGGGTATCTTTTCCACCCATTTTTGTTTGGTCAAAGTCAATGACTTGAGGGAATCCGCGCAGTCGCAGTTCAAGAATTGCTGGCTTTTGCAGAGCCAGTTCCATTGGAACTGAATCAAACTGTACATTACTTTTAATCGTTTTTTGGTGCCTGTGGATATGTACAGATTGAATACATTCTTAGGAAAGTCCATCTTCTAATTCTTAAATACTACACTAGTTCTTATTATTTTTCATCATAATCAATGCCCTTTTTCGGGGACAAATTTCTTCTTATTCCATCACTTAATACTTTCTAAATGGATCTTACTTTATTCAATCATCCGTTTAATTCAAGATTCAATAGGTTCTTCCCTCCTAGTCTCTTGCTACGTGACTCTCTACAAACCACAGAGGGAATACATGATCATATGATTTCGGAGTCACTTTTTCCAGCAAGCTAAAACAACATTTTAATATTTTTTTTATGTCTAAGTTTCATTGGAATATTTTAAAATTTAAAAAACTTGATAAAAGAAAATAAATAAAAATAAAGATAAGATTATCTGTAATTTGATAAAAGTTAAAATATGTTGTTATAATTATTATCTATAAATGTTGATTATTTAGAAAAACTTATTGTTTTTCTCCTAATGTCTCCTAATGTAAAAAAGGATTAGAGATATTTTTAAGGTCCTGTGGGTACATTGCATTATTGAATGTGAGATGGAATCCATGAAGATACATACGTTCAAAGCACCATGAGTTGTAGAATTTATCAATATTTGAAGTAAATTAATAAATTAATTATATATATCTGTTTCTTATAAGGTCGTCCCTTGTATATTGTTATTCGTTGGCAACAAGGTCTCATTTTAATTATTTACAATTAGCTCTATATTTACAATGGCAAACGAGATAAAGATGATGTTGATATATAATTAGGGTGTCAACTTCCTAAAGTTAATCTTTTGGATGATCATGCCTCCTGACAATGCAAAGACATGTATAACCGTGAATAACTAAGGGTGTTAACTTTTCTATTTCACCAAAAGATGATGATCATAATTAGGGTGTTAACTTTTCTATTTTCACCAAAATAAAAAAAAATATTTACTTTAGTTTTATTTTTTAACATTAATTCGTAGTATTTATTATATTCTTCTTTTTTTTTTTTTCAATTTCTCTCTTATTCTACTAATGATACACATCCTTCCTAAACATAAAATGATCGCTTTTGAGGAGTAAGTGTTGGCATGATCTGTTTGCCTTCCCAAAACTGTTAATTGGAGGGGCAACGACGCAAGGCTTTGATTATAGGCATGATAATAAGTTTGCGTGAGTTATTTTTATGATTTTAATTTACTTTATATCATTAAATAAATTATATATTATATATTATGTTGTTAATTATATTTTAATTTCAAAAATTACAAAATAATAAATAAAAAAACTATTACTAAAAGTTTAATGATTAAAATTTTAATTAATTATATAATTTTAAATTTATTACATAATTATTAAAAACACATACTAAACTAAAATTATTTTATACAAATTAACACAATTAATTATTTATATTTTATTATATTATTAAAAAATATATTAAATTAAAACTCTAAAATTGTTATACATACTAAAATAAAAATGTAAATACACATACTCAATCGCTTGTATTTTTATTAATCATTATAACGTGGTACGGTACACATAATATTATTTTCTCGGATTATAATATTTCCTTCTAGTTGTAAATTGGAGTAAATGGGTTTTAAAATGGATTGTAAAAAATCCAAAATCAATTTAACCTAATATTACATTTTAAATAAATTCAATTTTAAATTCTATTTTCCATGTTCACTAAGTAATATTTAAAATTTTAAATTTCAATATTTAAAAAATAACTATTTTATCCTAATCTACACATATTTGATTGTTTAATCATTTATCTCTTGTAAGTTTTAATTTATTATTTAATCTTTATTTTAAATTAAATTATAATTTTAAAAATTAATTGTTAAAAATAATTTTACATCAAAATATAAATATTATAATTTATTTATCATAAATCTAAAATATAATTTAGAGAGAAATTATATGTAATACCATATTAAAATTTTTTACACAAATATTCAATCATAATTCAGAAGCCTTTATGTATGGTAAATTCGTGAACTTTATCAATTTTTGTATAGATCAAATATTAATAATGATAGTTTTTTTAGCCGTCAGAATTTAACCCGCAACATTTCCCCACTTCCCTTACCCGTTAATCAACTTAGCCACCTTATATTTTCGTGTTAGTTTTATCAATTAATATTTTAAAAGTTATATAAATGCTAGGTTGTAATTGATTGAATGAAAGTGTAAAATTGATTTAATTTTAAAATCTATGATTACATGTTCAAAATGTTATATCTATGATTACATGTTCAAAATGTTATAGAGTTTAATTGATATACATTGTTTGTGTAAAGATTTTTACACTGACATTTAATCACAACCCTTGGTAAGTTTGTTGACTTTAGTAATTAATACTTTAAAAGTCATATAAATAAAAAGTTATGATTGAACGTCAATGTAAAAGTAATTTACATTGATAATATATAGTAATTAAACTCAATATTATATATTATTAATTTAATTATAATAAATATTTTTCATGTTTATTGTACAAACTAAAGTAATTCTTTATAAAATTTGCTTGTGGTGAAATTCGTTTTAATAAAATAAGTACTATAAAACTAACCAATTATCACCATAATTCTATAATCAAACAAATTTATATTTATTTGATGAACTTTATGATTTAAAAAATGAGTGAGTTTTTTTTTTATTTAAACTCACGGTAATAATACTTCCAATTGAAAAATGAATGATGAATAAACATTTGAATTTTAGTATAAGAAATTATTATCTTTTAGGGTTAATTTCTGACTAAAATAAAAAGGAATTTTAAGTGGGATGCACTTTAATTTATTCATAAAAAGTTGAAGAAACAAGTAACTTTCGTAGAAAAGAGTAAATGCAAAAGAATTTAGTAAAGAGATTGCACAAAAGATAAATTGCATTAAATTATGGAAAGAACATACATCTTAATATTTTTGTCATTATCCTAGTTGCTTGAGTTCAAACAAGATTATTGGTAGGTTTTATCACCCCCGACAATAGTGAAAAGTATTAATAGATATTTTTTCAATACATGACTATTTTATAGATACTTGCCCATGTGTTTTGCAAGACATGACTATTTTATCTCTGATAGAAATAAACTTCCTACAACTAGCACAACTAGTAGTAACTTCTCCTTCTTGATCTTTGATCTTTATTTCTTGAAGTACCTAATCCTCAATATCTTTGAGCGAATGTTACAGCTTGAAAATCTCTTTAAGTATTAACTCAATCTTTGATCTTTATTCTGTCTCGACCACTTCACAAAATCCTTCAACCTCGACTTCCTTCCCTTGAGATCTGGAACCTTCAAGAACCCGTTTAGACAGAATTTTCCAAATATATACATCATAGTTTTTACTTCACTTATAGCAACTTTTATAAATCAAATGTTAAATATTTTTATATTAACACATTGAAGATACATACTGGATCTTACGTAATTAATCGTCTTGGTTGCTTACATTTTTCATTTTTCTAATAATTTTCTTGTTTAGGTTATTTGATTTGGCACCTACCAAATTGCTATTCCCATACATCTACATATATAACATCCTAAGCATAGTTATTTGATTTTAAAAGAAACATGAATGGATTTCTAGAAGTTTCTTTGTTGAGAAATCTAAGAGCTTCCAACTCCTTTGGCGAATACTTTTTTTAATTATCACTCTTCCTAGTGAACTTCTTGCTTCCTCATTTTCTATTGGATACTCCGGTGCAAAGGTGTAGAATTGTCTTCTCGAGGCGTGTTAAGCACTGTCCTAAACGACTTATTCGAATAATTCCTCTAGTTTCCCAATATAGCTCTCAAACGAAATGAGAACCTAGAGAGAAATAGAGAAAGAAACAGAGCAAAAAGAACTTTGAGGTGTGTCAAATAGTGGAAACTAAAGGCACTATATAGTGCTCAGGTTAAATGCAATTAATACAACGACTACATTAAATACAATTAATGTAACGATGGTGTTTTGATTAGATTTAATGACACAACGTAAAATTAGTCAGATGACCCTAACGATTTCTAACTATCTAAAAACCACATTTACAAATAGCATATTGAGAAATACATTTTTAAATAAATTTACAAAGAATTTTTGTAAAAGGTTTATAAGGCCCATTAATTATGTGCATGGCGAGGGGATGAGGGGAATTGACAAATTTGCACTACAACTAGACCATGACACTCAAGCTTATACGTGCGAGACTTCTCCCTTTTGCTAGTCTTTTTATCAAACCTTGTTCACTTATTTTAATATATTCTCACATAAGATGTATTGCATCGGACCTAGTGTAGCAAGCTATATGAACCATACCTAGAGTAGTTGTACTTAACATACAATACAAATTGGTGTAGCAAGCTATATGAACCAAAATCATGTGGCATATGATAGTTGTCTACTAATTATAATACACCTCCACAATATTTTGTTGTGTTGCGCTTTGAGGTCATACGTCTGCCCAATATTCATGAGTGTTTTAAAGATTTTCCAAGATCTCATGCAAGCGACTCCACTTGACACTCATATAAGCAATTTCATTAAGTGTATCCCGTAAATCACACACCACCCATAAGGGATATGAAATTCATTAAAATCTTTATAAAATTCTAAGTTTTCTTATAAAACTTAACTATCTCACATCATAGAAAGAGACTAAAAAAGAAAAATTGATTGAAATCAATTTTAGTGCTAGCAGAACTGACAAATGACTTGTTCTTACCCATATGAACCTTCTTCATAGGATCTCCAAACACAAAGGTTATACCATTATTGTCTATTTTCAAGTAGCTTAAGTCTCATTTCTGTCAATGTTTCTAGTATCATTTTTCTTCCCAAAGGTTTTGTCAGAAGATTTGCTAAGTTTGCTTTTCTAACTTCACAAAATCTATGAAAATTATTTCATTTAATAGCTACTTTATCACATTATGTCTCACTTGTATATGTTTATTCTTACATTTCTAGTATAGAGGGAATCTACTGTATTCAATACCATAGTCCATGGTACCTCTTAAATACCTCATAAGTCTAGTAAGTACTTCTCAATAATTATTATTAGGATTATGAGTGTATCTACTCAATTTACTACTGCATAGGCTATATCAAGTCTTGAGAAATTCATCAAGTCCAGTAAATCCCAATGATATGGGAATTTTGAATTTGAGAAACCAATTCTCCTCTATTTTTCTTTAGTTGAGAGTTAGCGTCATAATGGGTACTCATTGATTTATAATCATAATAGTCAAATCTCCTAAGAAGTTTCTCCACATAATGTTTTGGGATAACCATATACCATCTTCCTCCCTTATGACTTTAACTCCTAAAATTACACCTACCTCACCCATGTCTTTCATATCAAACTTGGATGTTAAGAAGGATTTAGTTTCAAAAACTATATCATTGCATTTACCAAAGATTAACATGTCATCCACATAAAAAAATGTAATAACATATTCATCATTCACAAGCTTTGCGTACAAACATTTATTAACATCACTAGAACAAAAACCATCAACAAGTAAAGTCTCATTAAATTTTGCATGTCATTGTTTTGGTGCCTATTTAAACCATATATAAGAATTTTAAGAGTTTACACACTTTTTTTCTTGACCAGGAATCACGCATCTCTAAAGTTAGATCATGTAAATCTCTTCCTCTAGATCACCATTCAAGAAAGTTGCCTTAATATTTATCTGATGAATCACCAATTTGTGAATAATGTTAATGCTATCATCACTCTAATAGATTAGGGTTATACCCTTTAGCTACTAATCTAGTCTTATATTTATTTATAAATTGATTAGGGTTACAATTCCTCCTAAAGATCCACTTACAACCAATTGGTTTTGCACCCTTAGGCAAGTTTACTAAACTCCAAGTATTATTCTTTTTTATAGAATCAATTTCAATCTTAATAGTTTGTTCACAAAGGTTTGCATTTGATGAACTAATAGTTTAAAAAAACTCAAAGGAGCATCCTCAACTAGATATGTGTAAACATCATTACAAAAGATTTTTCAATCTTTTATCTCTTATTACACCTTAAGTCCTCAATTATAGGTTCACTATGAGTTTCAATTTATTGCTCAACACTAGTACTATCACTAAACCTGGTAAATATTGGCTTTAAAGGGAATATGTCCTAAAAAGATTCAACATTCTTAGTCTCTACGATGGTATTGTAATCAAGTATATCACTCTTAATGACAATGAACCTATAGGTTGCATTATGCTTAACATAACCAATAAACATGTAATTAGAGGTCTTAGGTCTTATTTTCTTTCTCTTAGGATCATGTAACTTAACCTTAGCTAGGCATCCCTACGCTCTAAGATATTTTGGATTAAATGTATATCTTTTCCATAACTCATAGGGTGTTTTTCCTAATTTCTTTGAGCGATCCTATTCTGTAAAAAGCTGGCAGTTAAAAGACTTTCTCTCCAATGGTTGTCAGGTGCAAATAAACTAACTAGCGAAGCATTCATCATTTCCTTAGGAGTTTTATTTTTCCTCTTAGCTACTCCATTAGACTCAAGGGAATATTGTGGGGTTACCTCATGGATAATACCAACCATCTTTCTCATAAAAGTCATTAAACAAAGTGTATTCATCACCCCTATTTGATCTTATCCTTTTTACTGTTCTATGTAATTGATTTTCAACTTCAACTTTATAAGATAAAAACATGTTAAACACTTCATCTTTATGTCTAATCAAATAATTGTTTTTTATATTTAGTGAAATCATCAACAAAGGTTACAAAATAACTTTTATCTCCCCTAGACATGCATTGTTTTAAATCAGCAAGATAAGAATGAATAAGACTAAGAGATTTAGTTTGATGTTGTACAGAAAAACATGATGTTTTAGTTAACTTAGATTCTACACATACTTCACATTTTCTACTTTGTTTATCATGCATGTTGATTAGGCCTAGTCGTTGTAGTATAATAACATATGAGGAATTAACATGTTCTAATCTAGCATACAACAAATTATATGAAACAATCATATAAGTAGAAGAAGTAAATGTTTTATTCTCATTAATCCCTTTAGAGATATTAAGTACAAAGAGACCCTAATCACAATAACCCTTTCTCACAAACACATTGCTTTAGGTCATGATAATCTTGTCAAACTCAAAAAGTCACTTTTACACTAACTTTTCACAATAGTGTTATAGAGACCAAGTTTTTATTTTTGGCACATGTAGTACATTACTTAAATTCAATGTCTTTCCATATGTGAACATCAAAAGAACCTTTCCTTTTTCTAGAACTGGAGTAATACTAGAACACCAAGGAACTGGAGTAGTAATATAAGAGGTAAACACATTTCTATCAGCATGTATGTGAATGATAGTCCCGGAGTCTACCACTCATTTACTCACATTGGTTACAATGTTTGCTTCAAAAATGACAGCAACAATTATGTCATCTCCTTCAGCCAAGTTAGTCTTAGGCTTAGGAAGATCATCATTTTTGGTAATTCGGTATCTGCATTGGGATGCAAAATGTCTTGGCTTCCCATAGACAAAGCAGTTTCCTTTTTTCATAAAGGAGGGGTTTGAATTAGCATTACAAGGACGTTATTGGTTTTACTAAGTGTAGCGAGATCAAACGTTTTACTTCAACCTCACGGTGGATGCCAAAGTGTACCTATCTAAAGTGATGGGGACGTCCTCAAGTGTTATGTGCGAGTAGCTCAATAATTCAATCGTTCTCTTAAGGGTGGGGTACTTACAAAAAACACTTTGATGCTTAAGTCAAAGAGAATTCGGCCAAGAGTGAAATAGTAATAAATCTGCAATCAATGATCTTGGTTACATCATACCTGTTACCCATTTATAGTATTGTGTTGGGCCTTGAGTTGTTGGGCTTTATCCAATTGATTAAAAATTAGGTAATACGGTCGTAACATCGATTTTTCCTAGATAACCTTACTTATGATTAATTAATTGTTGATACTGTTAAAAACCTAACAATTTTTATAAAAAAATAAAATCATGCATTTCAAAATTTTAAAAACTAATGAATTGGTTAATTAAAAACTCTTAATTGAAAAAAAAAGAATTAGTTATACACATTATATCTATATCTATATATCTATCTATGTATCTATATAGAGCGTATCAAGTGAGAAAAAAGTTTATTATGAGAAATGAGAGGAATTAAGAATAACCGTAAACACACACACACACACACATTTATAATGCAATACTGATAAATTATTCTCTTAATCACTTATTTCTTTCAATTTCTATAGTCATATTTATTTCTAAATTAAGTTTTTTATTTAAAATATTAATAATTAAAAATAAATTCACATCAAAATATAAATTATTATCATTAATTTAAAATATAATTTATTTTGTAAATTTTAATTTTATAAAATATATACTCATCATATACATTATGCAATCTACAATGCTAAAAACATACTCTAACACAGTTTTAGGGATGGCAATGGGACAAAGTAGGGGCGAGTTTGCCTTCCCTATCCTCGTTCCCGGAAAGTGCGGGGCAGTATAAAGAATGTGGGTATGGAATTTTAATCCACGTTAGATATTTTCAAGTTCAGTTATACCTGCGGGTACCCCGTTATATTATTTTTTATAATTTATATTTAAATTTGCTTTATAATTTATTAAATAAATTATATGTTAATTTATTGATTATATTTAATTTATTAATTATTAAATAAATTATATACTAAGTTATTAATTATATTTTAGTTATTAATTATTAAAATTTTGTTTAACATATAACTATATGTAAAACATAGAAGTAGGACAGAGCGGAGACTAACAAACTCACGCTCGTCCCTATCCCGATTATCTTTTATGGGGCCGAGTTAGGAACCTACAATACAATGTAGGTTTTTTCTATCAAAATTGGGACGGAGGCAGAACTGTACTAAAAAAGGTGGACATAAATGTCATCCTACACACTTTCAACTATATTATTAATTGAAATTTATAAATTGAGTAAATTTCATACTTTGTTTAATGTGTTATGTTTAATCACTTATATTTTAATTTCTATTAAATTTTAACTATAACTAAAATGATAAAATATCTCTAATGGTAGTTTTTAGATAGTACTTACTCATAAAAATTAAACTGTACCAATTGATTCAACTGGAAATAATCTCCCATACAATCTACAATAACCTAAAACGTCCATTAATTGATCAAGCCAAAAATTGATTAAAGTAGACAAAAATCAGCAAAATCAAATAGAACCGATATAATCTATTCACATTTTTTTGGGCAGAACTGTACTAAAAAAGGTGGACATAAATGTCATCCTACACACTTTCAACTATATTATTAATTGAAATTTATAAATTGAGTAAATTTCATACTTTGTTTAATGTGTTATTTTTAATCACCTATATTTTAATTTCTATTAAAATTTAACTATAACTAAAATGATAAAATATCTCTAATGGTAGTTTTTAGATAGTACTTACTCATAAAAATTAAACTGTACCAATTGATTCAACTGGAAATAATCTCCCATACAATCTACAATAACCTAAAACGTCCATTAATTGATCAAGCCAAAAATTGATTAAAGTAGACAAAAATCAGCAAAATCAAATAGAACCGATATAATCTATTCACATTTTCTTGGGCAGAACTGTACTAAAAAAGGTGGACATAAATGTCATCCTACACACTTTCAACTATATTATTAATTGAAATTTATAAATTGAGTAAATTTCATACTTTGTTTAATGTGTTATTTTTAATCACTTATATTTTAATTTCTATTAAAATTTAACTATAACTAAAATGATAAAATATCTCTAATGGTAGTTTTTAGATAGTACTTACTCATAAAAATTAAACTGTACCAATTGATTCAACTAGAAATAATCTCCCATACAATCTACAATAACCTAAAACGTCCATTAATTGATCAAGCCAAAAATTGGTTATAGTAGACAAAAATCAGCAAAATCAAATAGAACCGATATAATCTATTCACATTTTTTTTAAAAAAAAAGAAGACTATTTCTAATAATTTTCTTATCTTGCTAAATACACTTTCTACTTTTACTAAATTTACTATCTTTAATACCAATTTTAATGGAAAAAGGTGAAGTTTTACTTAGTATAATAGAAATGTATTTAATAAGATACCTTTTTTCATTTGGCGTTTGCCTTCACACAATCAGTGCAATTTTATTGTTATATATTATGACCTATAATTTATGAAATATGTATAATTTATAATATTTTTAGGTTTTAATATTATGAATATAATTTTTTTATTTAATATAATTTACTGTAGTATATTAAAAATAAAAAATATTATTTTTTTAAAACCAATTTAACAACATTTAAATCAATAAACCATGAATCAGGATCTTTAACAATTGACTACAGGAGGACACCGATTTTTCAGAATAAAAGAACCTCTTTTTTTGAAAAATCGATTTTTCATTTGAAATATGAATTTATTATGAAAAAACTAAAAATTCAAATAAATTTTACCCCTGGAATAAAAATTTATAAAAAATCTAATCAATTTTATTTGACACCAGAGGATAAAAAAAAAACTCAATCTATTTATAATGATCGTTGATTATTGTGGAAGCTCGGAAATGAGGCCCCATCAGCGTCACTCATCAAGGTCTAAAGCCGAATATGGTGTAATAACATTATATGTCGCAAACTCACAAAATGATAACAAAATGAGAATATATATTTTGTGACTGTATGTATAACAAAATGATAACGCAGACACTAAACTCTCGATGGGCACAAAAGCATGGTAAGTTTTCTATATTTACAAACTCAACTAGTAGAGTTTTCTCGCAAGGAATACAACAATAGAATTACAAAGAAGAATTTTTTGTTGGTATGTTGCTAAAAACCTAGTGCCATCAGCTTGGTGTAGAAGTATTTCTATTTCAGACAGAGGACTAAAGATCTAAAGCCAATTAGGTGGCACCTTGCTGGAAGCGGGTTTTGAAGGATCATCCAAAACCTTGGCAAGGGATCGATACTGCAACTTTACACTCTCTGCATTGTCCAATGTCTTCACCACATACCTGTACACAAGTCTGTCGTTAACACCAGAAGTTCAACGTATTTCCTTACAAGTTACATAACATTTTCAGACACATGAACACGTATGAGAGTAAATATATGGTTTTCCTCCCTCTGCATGTCTGTCTGCCCTAGCACTTCCTTCGCAGATATCAACTAATTAATTTTTTACGGCGTCACATTTTAGTCATAACGCATATAATTATTTCTTAGTCTCAACGCAGGAATGTTATTAATTTCAAAAACCGAATGTCGCAAATGAAATTCAGCTTCTGCAAGCCAGCTTCCAAAAAGCAACATGCTGGTGCCTGGTACCAAGTTTGCTATATATTTTCTATTGGGTACATCTCTAAAAAATTGAAAATTGGAATCATGAAAAATAGTATTGTTAAATCTAGCATTTTTTTTTATGCATAATGACACTCAATATTTCATTTAGAAATTATTTATAATATCAATAACAACAGAACTCACTTCCACTAGATTCTATATTTCTTCAGTTTTATGAAATAATGAATAGATTAGCATGTTAAATATTAATACTAAATTACCTAGCAAACAAAACTTTGATATTAACAGCTCGAGGAAAATATATATCAAGTCACTAACCATCCATTAAGGCATTGCGTTGTTACAATAGCTTCACGCCCAACAAAGCGTTGTGGTGTCCTTTTGTTTCCCTGGTCCATTTTTTCTCTAATTATCTCCTTTTACAGAAAAAGGTAAAACACTGGGAAGTAAAATCAAGCCAGCTCACACACTACCTTTATAATAACCCGGTCCATCACAGCAAATGGAAACTGAACACCTCGACTCCTTGATGGTTCCACACCAGATGAATCTCCAAAACCACCCTGTCCTATGTAAAATATATTTCATATTAAAAAAAGGGGAAAATTTCAAGGCAAAACTTATGGAACTTAAAGACAGTCAACCAATAAGATTTCTGATTTTCTTTACATCTCGATTGCTCACTATATTCTATAAAGGTACACATATGATACGGGAAAGGAGATAAACACCTGATCAAATCTCTCTCTTCTTCTTTTAGGTGACCTGTAAAATTGTGACTCTTCTTCACGACGATATGCCTGCACAGCAGCCTGAAGTGCTGATCAAGACAGCCAGCGCCCCCAGAAAAAAAGCAAGTAAGAAAATCAGAATTGTGCAACATAGTATTACTAATTAATGTACTTCAAAAAATATATTTTATGCAGTGATATTGCATTATAATTTTCAAAACCAGTCAGTATTCAAGGGATTGGTGGCTTCGCTTTTACTTAATCTCTTAAGAGCAAAAATCTAGGAGACATACTTTGTCAATATTATACATTATAATTTGGGGTTTAATGGATATATATAGTGGTGCAGTAAAGAAGAAAAAGAAAAAAAATGGGGCATAATCTGAGTACAAAAAATTGAATTTTTGCTTACATAGGTTGGGAGATATTGATTCCTCAGTTGTGGGTTGAGAACAAGTGCAGCAGGCTTTCTGAAAATGCATCACGCAACAATTATATTAGCTAGATGACAACATGGTAAATCCTGAACAATAAAAAAAATTACTTGTATGAAAAATGAAACTTTTTGATTAAGAAACCTAAGTTGAAACTAGCTAACTAATAGTCTAGGAGTCACTAAACAAAACAGGTCAAAGGTAAATTTTAACAGGAGGGAGCCATTTGTACTTCACAACTTTTATTACGACCACCATAGCAGATCAGCAACCCAAAGATATAGACACATAAAATCACCATATTAATTTGCATTTCCTTTTATAAAATCAATTTAGTCTTTCAGTTGAATTTTATATCAACTTCATAAATAGTTTAATACCAATCTTCTAAACATATTCAATAATTTCCATATTTTAAAAAAAAAATCACATATCAGAATTTGTGGACTGCTCATCTAATTTACTCGAAGCATCAGCACATTCTTATCTCCTAAAGGCCAGACTCAGGTGAGAATTAACTTTGTTCACAAAAATCACTTCCAAACCATACAAGGTTGAGAAGTGCCACATATACTTTCTCCATAATAAAGAAGTAAAGACTAAAGAACACATGGAATCTTCCCTATTCCCACTGCCAAGTCAAAAACTCAAAATACACCTTCAATCTTTTTTTCTTAATTTAAAGTTGTATAAAAATTTAAACCTATAAGTTCTAAATCAAATTGCTGATCAAAACTGATCCTTAAACATGTTCACCTAACCACAAAAGGGAGCAGCAGACACAAAAGAAAGTGGTATTTCATCCGGATCCCCAACAGTACCTTATTGTGAGCAAATCAGTCATTTGAACTTCAATACTTTGACACTCAGACATCATAGGAGCAGAAGATTCTACTCCATCTCAATTCAACATGGTAAATGACAGAAACATTATCCATTTCTTTCCTAAGTGTAAAATATGGACAAATTCTATACTGTTGTGAGTACAGAGAAACTTAAATACACATGTACTCCAGGAACAGTAAAACGTGATCAAGATTATATCAAAAGCACAAAAGAGTAAAAGACCAATAGATGATAAGTGTAAGATGCACAGGCAAATAATGTAGACTAGATCAAACTAGAATGCACAAAAGCAAGTAAATAGGCTTATTTACGTGGATCAGCTGAATTATTTTGCAAAGTACTTGTTTACAATATAGTCACTAGAAGCTTTGAGACTCCTGCCACTCTACTGGGTGGAGGCGTATATATGAGAAAAAGAAGTTGAAAATTACCAGATCCATAGTTAAAACATTTTTCAGATGACTTAGTCACAGAAAAGGTCAGCTGAAAATTATGGCATTTGATGGCTTAGAACCCACCATTCTAATAACATTCTGTATTCCACCTCCACCGAATGAATGTCCACATGGTAATATCATAGCGTCATCCATAAGAGCACCCCTTTATTTTTAGAGGATTCATCAAACAAATATAAGAAGTCAGTAATAAGCAAGAACAAGTCCATACAAACAAGATATCAGCAGGTCAAACTTGTTATTCTGCGTCATTGAATTTTAAACCTTAATAAAGGGAATGCAAGTAAATATATGGTTTGTAGGAACAAGCTGGTTAACCAGGAAATATAAGTGCACACTACTTTCAAATTCTAAACATCAACTTTACATGCCATTTCAAGGTCAATAAGGGTCTGATCTTGATAAATTTCTCCATAAGAACTTGTAAGAGACAAAAATAAGAAAAAAATGAAAACAGTTTCTCCATAAGATACAATTAGTTTATGTATAAGCCAATTTATAGAAGTTATCACTTAATGGCTTCTTCAATTTTTAACTTCTACCTAAGCTAATTTAAGTAATTTTAGTTTATGGGTTTTTTTTTCTTATTTTCTCCTCCTATAAGTACTTAAGGAAAAAATTATCAAAAGAAACCTTTGAACTAAATGCAAGGGTTAGTTGGAGAACACAAGCAATAAAAATGAAAGGCAAAATAGGAAAGCTAATCTTATCTGGCATAACTCCAGGGTTACTCACTAAAACTTTTTTTTTTTTTTCCAATCCTCAGACTATAAAATGAGTCTAAGACTTACGTCACAGGATCTGAAAGAATAGCCCTGAGTGACTCGCTGGAATACATAGCATCCTTTCTTCCACTAAACCCACAACCACCATCATCCATCATCACTTTCTGGCCAGAAGCCCCTTCGCCGCCTTGAAGATAGTGAGAATAGTACTCCTCACAGTCAGTTTCAGCTACGGTAACAGAATTCTGAGACTTACCTAACCCCTCTTGCCCCCGATCTTCAATTTCATCACCGCCACTCACATTGCTATGCACCAACTGCCCAATGTCTCCACCATCCTTGACAATTAGCTCTCTTCCAGAAACTAACATAAGAAAAAAGTCACATTGTGAAGCTAATGAATTAAGATGCAAAAATTTTCATCATTAAATTTCATACCATAAGAGTGGGGTTTCCCGTTGGCAACAGAAGGCAAATTAGCGCCACCAGCGCTGCGGTTGTTATTATTATTGTTAATTTCACTTTTGCATCCATCAGCGACGAGTCCTTCTACTTCGGTGTCGCCTTCGTCGTCGTCGTCGTCGTCGTCGTCGTCATCTTCGTCATCGTCGTCGGAATCGTCGTCCTCGCTTGGAGTGGCGCCGGTGTCGTTGGCGGTCCAATTGCGGGAGTGTGGGGGGTCGCGGCGGGAGGAGCAGTCGGCGTAGCGGCGGAACTCGGGATTCTGGGGGGCGAAGAAGCGGTCGCGGTCGATGAACATCTTGTCGTCGATGAAGGGACCGAGCTCGCGGGTTTTAGGAGGGGGGTCAGCGAGGCGGCGCTGCGGAGTGGAGCAGTTGAAGCGGAGAGGGTCGTTTGGGAAGACGAGAGAGGAATTGAGACCGTTCTCGATCCTCTGGTCGGGGACGAGAGTGAGGTCTTCGGAGGACATGGAGGGTTAGGGTTTGGATGCGAACGGCGTCGCTGCGATTTTGGTGTGGGGATTCGAGTGACCACTCGCCGCGACCGAGACTGCTTTCTTTCCTCCAGATGCCGCTGGGGGATGACTTGTACGACGAGTCGTTTTTGCTTATTCAAGACTTCGCCTTGGAACGACGTCGTTAGCTTCTTTTGGATTGGGATTTGGGACATTAGTCGTCCGCATGTTCCATGCTATCATACGCTAGCTAGCCATATCTTCATGATTTCCACTTTCTTAATTCTACACATATTCAAGTAAAAATCGAATAGTTAATTTTAATTAGGTTAAGTTTATTTAGTTTTTTAAAATCTTTTTTCTGACTCGATCGGTTTCGGTTTGGTTTTTAGGAAAAATCGATAAAAAAAATTAAAATTATTTTTTTATTAAATCATAAAAAAATAATTTTATATTAAAATTAATCTAATCTATTAAATTCATAATTATATAAAAAATATAAAATGTTTCATATATATTAAATTAGTTAAATTAAACTATTAAAAAAACACAATATAATACAAACAACAAATTGTATAAATTTAAAGTATAAAATAAATTTACTAACTTAAAAATAAGTAGTGTTTAGTTTGAGAGACTGTTTTTTATTTTCATTTTCCAAAAACTATTTTAATTTGCAAGTTTTTAACATTCAAAAAATATGTTTTTTTCTATTAATATTTTCTATTTTCAAAAAATAATATTATCAAAATTTAATTATATATAAAGTTTAAAATAAATTTATATTTGTTCTATAATTACAATATTGTTACTAAGTTTTCATATAGTATTAACTTTTAAAAACACTGAAAACAACTTTTTCTATTTTTATGTTTTCAGTTGTTTTTTTAAAAATGTTTTCAACAAACATGTTTTCTAAATTATAAACAAACATATTTTCTCTTCTATTTTCTCTAAAAATAAAAATAAAAAATGGTCAAAACAAACGCCACCTAAAATATAAAATAGGATGGGTCAGGGTTTTAAAATGTGAAACCCTAAATAGAACTTATTACTAAATTTACTAACTTAAAAATATAAAATAAATATTATATATATATATATATATACTTTTAGGTTGGTTTGGGTTAGGTCAAAATTTTGAATTACGAGAATCGCGAACCAAACTAAACATGATCTGGTCGTTTGGGTTTAGTTTAGGCTTGATCAAGTGAAAAAATCAAATCAAACTAATTGACTCGGTTCGGTTTGTTATGTTCGTCGGGCTGGACGGATGAACACCTGTATTATTAGGCCTATTCAAAATCATTTTTAATGTTTGCTTTTTTGGTTTTAAAATATATTTTCAAAATATAAATGTGTATGTTTTTATTTGATTTTTTAAGTTATTTTTAAAATAGTTTTAATTTAATTTTAAACAAATAATATTTAAGCTCTGCTTAGAGTGATTTTTCATTTCTAGTTTTGAAATTTATAAAAATAATCATTAGTTTTAGTTTTAAGTTTTCAAATTTTAAAAATAACATTGTTTTAGTTTTTAAATTTAAAATATTATTTTCAAATTTTAACCACAGATAAATCTTTTCTCGAAGATTGGAGATGGTGTCCAATGACTGGTGGGTAGAAGTAGTGGTCGGGGACCAGCCATTGAAGGTGGTCCTCAATGATCAACGGTAAGAGGTGGTGGTTGATGATCATTGATTGAAAGTAGCAGTGATCACTTGTCAAAAGTGGTGACGAGTGACCACTCAGAGATAATGGTCAATGGTGACAAGTGACGTCAAGTTATGAAATTAAATAAAAACAGAAATTTGAAACCAAATTTTATTATTTTTGAAATAGGTGAAAACTATTTCTAGAATAACTAAAAAATCAAATTAGAATCATTTTTATAAAACATGTTTTTGTATTCAAAATACATTCCAAAACAAAAAACTAGTAAACCGCCCCAAACATGACCTAAACGTTTTGAGATTTTTTATTTTTGTTTTCATTCAAATTCATCGTTTGATGTCACTTGTCACGGTCATCAGTCACCGATTCTCGGTTCTTATGAGAGGAACGATTCTAATGGGATTAAGATTTCATGACAATATTTTTAATTTGAAAACCAAAACAATGTTGTTTTTATAAATTTGAAAACTGAAAAACCAAAATTAGTTTTTATTTTATAGATTTGAAAATTGATCATTAGTCACTAGTCATGACCCTCTACCACCAATTATTGACCGCCACCTTTGACTATCAGTCACCAATCATTAGCATCCACCTCCAACCAACAATCACCGGTCACTGCCTCCACCAGTTGGTCATCAATAACCGATCTTCAATCCGCAAGAAACAAAGGTTTTAGTGGGGTCAAGATTTGACAACAATAATGTTTTAGAAATTTGAAAACATGAAGTCAAAACTAGTTTTGTTTGTATAAATTTGACAACAAGGCCTTAGGATTGAGATGTGTTAGTATTATGGTTTCCTAGTCTAGTTTTATTTTTAAAGAAAAAGTCATTTAAATTATAAAAAAAACTTCATTTTAGTTTTTTTTTCTCCTATTTTGTCTGAAAATTTTTCTTTTGTTTTAAAATTAATATATTTTAGTTGAAAAGAGTTTTCAAAAATAATTTTTAAAAACTAATTTCTAGAAGAAGAGAAAAAAAAAACTTGTTTGACAAATGTTATTTGAAAACTGTTTTGAAGATGTGAAAATGAAAAAACTTGTTTATGTTTATTGGACTTCCATTAATGAAAAACAAAAAATAACATATTCTTATTGTATTTTGAGTTTTCAAAACAAAAATAGAAAACTATTTTCAGAAACTGTTTTAAGAAAATATCAAACGAGTTTTTTAGTTTTTAAATACTAAAATACTGAAAACAGTTTTATAAAACTGTTGTCAAACAAACACTTTAGGTTTGATTTTGTTTTTTATTTTTTGAAAAAGAATTTTCAAGAATAGTTTTCGAAAACTATTTTCGAAAGAAAAGAAAAAAAAAACTTGTTTGACAAGTGTTATTTGAAATCTGTTTTGAAGATGTAAGAATGAAAGAATTTGTTCATATTTATTAAAATTTCATTAATGAAAAGAAAAAATAACATATTCTGATTGTATTTCGAGTTTTCAAAGCAAAAGTAGAAAACTGAAAAACAAAACGACTTTCAGTTGTTCCTATTTTTTAGTTTTTAAAAATAAAAAAACCAGAACTGTTCTTGAAAACTGTTTTCAGAAAATACTACCCAAATGAGTTTTTTAGTTTTTAATACTAAAATACTGAAAACAGTTTTATAAAACTATTACCAAACAGGTACTAAAATACTGAAAATAATTTTATAAAATTATTACCAAATAAACACTTTGTCTTCTTATTTTTTAAAATAAGCAATTTATGTTTCTTCCGTTAAATTAGTTGTGTTAATAGTCAACATTACTAATCATATGAAATGTGGTGATCAACATTAATTTTTAACTATCAATACTTTCAACTCAACATTTGGAGCATAAATTGTTGATTTTAAAAAATAGAGACAAAAATAATTATTATAAAAAATAATAAATTTACTATTTTTCATACATAATAATTATTATGATTAAATATGAGTATAAAATAATAAATTACCTTTTTCTATTAATATAACTAACTATGAGCTCTTAATTATTTTTTAATTTCTAATTCTTTGATTTAATGAATCTTATTGATACCAAAGATCACTTAACAAATGGATTGTCAAAATAAATAATTATGAAATTTATATTATAAAAGAAAACAAAGAAATCTAATCCAATCCAACTTTAAGTTAAGTATGGATTTACTAAAAACATAAAAAGAAAATAAATTTCGAAGATAAAAGACACAAATATGAATACAAAGAATTCATATCGAAATACAATACTCTCCATTATTATTTTTTATCCTTTTACATAAAGAATTTCATTAAATTTATATGATATTTAATCAATGGTTACAGCTACAATTATAAACGTGTAAAAAGGTGAATTGTAAACAATATTTGTAAAATATTTAACATGAAATCTACAATTTCAAACATGCAAGTAAGTGAATTGTAAACAATATTTATAGAATATTTAACATGAAATCTACAATTTCAAACGTGCAAGAAATTGAATTCTAAACAATATTTGTAGAATATTTAACATAAAACTTGCCTATTTTCTAAACTAATCAAAAGAAGAAGAAAATTCACAATCTTTCAATAAAATTAACATATTCAAATGATAAATAAATACAACTCATCAACTTTTAGAGAAAGAAAAGTAAATCATATGTTTATTGAACTATTTAAAAATTTCTTAAAAACTTGAAATGGTCATATACAAAATGAAGTAAAACCAATCATGCATGAAAAAAATATTCATTAAAAATATGTAATAAGCGGAAGGATTGTGGGTCTGTAATTAATCATTTGCTAAAATTGTAACAAGGATTGAGTGTATTCTTCATGCTCTTTATATTATAGATATTAAATTATTCTATTATATCTATTTAAAAATTAAATAATTTTTCTACCATTATACTTATTTGAAAATTAAATAATAATATACTTTGTAAAACGAGGGATTTGAACCTACAAATTGTCTCCTCAAACGAAAATTTTACTATTAAATCAACCTTATAACTTTAAGAAAAAAATTACTTTAAAACATTTATATCCAACATCTATAATTGTTAATCATCAATAATCTATAATATATATATATATATATTATTTATACTATTAATAAAGAGAATTTTGTGAATCCCTTATACTCTCAAATGCTTTATTATTTAATTTACAAAATAAAATAAAAATTTATTCATTTAAAAATAACTAGATTTGACACTTGAGTAAAATGACTCACATTGTGACACCACAAGTTGGCTATTACTAAACAAGTCAAGAAAACGGAAAATAATTTATCTCCATATTGAGTTAAAAACATAGTCAAATGGATAAAAAAAACTAGTTCATGTAGATCCATTAAATCGGATTAACTTGCAATTAAAGTTGTCAGCTTTATATAAATAGAAAATAAATTGTCAGGGTTATATAATACAACATTATGAACCCTATGACTCTCTTCTATCCCAAATAAATAAATATAACATGATTAAATAAAAAACTTTTAACTAGGTAAAAAAGTTCACAAAAGTCCTTCCAGCAAAACTCCATCTCTAATCAAATGATAATAAGTCTTTGCAAATGAAAACTTAAAAGAAAGAAAAGAACTTGATATGTAATTAACTAAATTTCTAAACAAGGAAATAATTTGAACATCGTAATATAGTCGTAAAGCCTTGATGCCATGTATATCATAGCAAAAAATCCAATATCAATCTCAGACATTACTCACCTCTACCTCTTCAGCTTCATCCTGGTTTATGGGCATTCAACCCCAAGTAACACACACAAATAAGGAGTGGGACATTTACTTCTACATAACTAACCAACATAAATAAGAAATATTACTACCCGCAATATGTCACATGAAACCATACAACCATATTAAATGCAAGTCATGCTAATGATGCTCATGCAATGCAACTCATGTATGCTCTCTCAGGATTACGCCTGAAACAATCATCTTCTACACCAGTAACACGTAGGTACAACCATCTCACCATAGTTTCATACGAAGTGAACCCTTTTCTACGCCAATAATAAGTAGGTACAATCGTGTAATGTAACATAACCTAAGAAGATCTGCTATAGAGCACCACACAATAGATGATCCTTACAGGTTTCTTAGACTGTCATATTCATGCATCATGTCATGCAATAACATAACTCATAATATCAATATTTAATTATGCCACCACACTCCACACCTAATCGCAGTTAGGATGGTTCCTTATTAAGCACACCCTAACCATCATCATTAACACATCATGCATCCAATTATAATTCACATCACTTTCATACAGTGGGACAAATCCCCAATTCATACACCTCAATAACTTATTAACATTTATTCATTCACCGCCAAGACAATTCATAAGGTACATCACAAAATATCACCACCACAATCCAAATCATCACAATTCACAAACTATTTATTCTTATCTTACCCTTTTATTACATTGTGTAGCGTACATACCATATCTGTGGTTCTGCTAATGATTTAGGTGTGATATAAATTTTAGTATAAAGATAGTATAATTATCTAAAATTTTCATTTTGAAGTTCAAACTTGATTTTATCATCCACTATTTTTTAAAATTACAAACTCACAACCACTAAACCCAAATCTAACAACTTGACCTTTACTTCATATTTCATTCATAACTTGAGTTATATGTATCTTTTTAAAGTGATTCCAACTCTATTTGAAAGCTAACATCGGGGGCTACAACTTTAAAGCTAACATAGAGCAGTTCAAATAACATAGGAGTCTCTCAATCATTACATCAACTGATCATATCATTAAAGTTATCATCTTTAATCATTCATAATGTTCATTCATAGAAAAAAATAAATAAGTCAATTGTATAAAACTTAATCCCTACAGAGGCTTAGGGTTCGCCTCTACTACTTTATTTCTTATATTTGTCTATGTATAAGTTAATCTCACTCTCTCTTACAATCCAACAAAATAAATTAATAGAAACATCCCTTAACTATTCAGGGACACCAAATACATTGATTTCAGGTTGTCATTACATCTCACTACTGTGTTTCTACTAATTAATCTCTAGGTATCAAAATAGAAAACCCCAATGCCAACTTAATTAATTCATCCAAATAAATAATCTAATAGTGCACATAATCCCTAACAATACAAATTAATACGACATCTATTACTTATTTATTCGTGAGTATAAACCACACCCAAATCCCAATTTCTCTTATGTCTCATTGAAATACATATCTCCAATTAACAAAATAATATATCCACACAGTCATGTTTTATTTTATCAGCACTCATTATGGGGTGTTCATAACCCTTTAATAGGATATATGCAACATTGAAACCTATCTTAGAGATCGTTTCACTACCCATTTTTTTCTACACATGCCACATGAGAGATAATTTTTCATTCCCCCTTATCTTGAAGAGGTGAAAAACCTAGAAGGTAAGAATGATTCTTTAAGGTCCTTACCGGAGATTTGAGATTTCCTCTCTTTGAGTTCTCCTGTGTAGCCGCTTCCTCTGATTTCATGTTTAGGGTTAAGATTTATGTACTAAATGATTAGAATGCTCATACATACCCCTCTCTTTAGTCTTCTAATTATTAACTCTATAATCATAATAATAATAATTCACTCCCAATACATTTTAGTTAATAAAAGTATTAAATTTTATTAAGACAATAGATAAAACTAAAATATTTGAATTCTTATTTTATGAGGACATTACAAATTCTCCCTCTGATGTTCACTTTTCAAAATACATATTCTATCCTTATATCTATTTGAAAATTAAAAAATAAACTACTATGTCAAATAAGGGATTCAAACTCGAACCCATTGTTCCCTAAACAAAAACTTTGTCACTAAATCAACCTTATAATCTTAGGAAAAAAATTACTTAAAAAGTATCCCACATTCATAATTGTTCTATTGTCAATAATTATTATTTATACTATTAATAAAGAAAATTTCCCTTTTGATATTCACTTTTGAAAATATTTATTCTACTTTTGTACCTATTTGAAAATTAAAAAATAATCTATCTATTCTACCTTCTTATTCTACTCTTAAATTAATAACATATATTATGACTATTTTACTTTTCTAAACATTTAATGATTTCTCTCACATTAATAAATGTATATCTTCACAATTTTTATCTTAACACAAATCAACATTCCTTACATATAATTAATATATGTATAACTTCAATCATAAATATTTTTAATAGAAATCTGAATACACATGCGCGACAATATGTGTAATTCTATCAAGCTATCTCCTCTCTCAATTTCCTCAAATTCATTGCAAATCTTACATATTCGTTAATCATCTAACATGTTTCTATTATGTTAACATAAACAAAAAAACATACTAAACTGAAATTATTGTACACAAAATGACACAGTGAATTATTTATATTCTATTATGTTAATTATTTAAAAGTCAAATACAAACTGAAAATGTTCTTGATTGGTGCACTTTGATACCATCAACTTAATAAAACTCTAAAATTATTATAACATATCAAAATAAAAATGCAAATACACAGGCACGACAACTCTTGTGTTTTTGCTAACAACAACAACAATAACAACAACAACAACAATAATAATAATAATTCTCAAAACATGATTCTACCAGTCAGTTCAACCAATCAAATTGAGAATTGGTTTCTTATCCGATTCAGTTGTGGTAGAAAATAGGTTTAAAATCAATAAAATCGATCATTAATTAGTAAAAATCAAATATCAACCAATTCGACTAGTTCACATTTTTTTTTAAATTTTTTGGTTTTTTCTAAATGCATTGACTTTTTTTAAGTCAACACCTTTAATTAAAAAATTAATGAAAAAAAGGACTAACTTAATAATACGTAGATACATTTATTAAAAATAATTTATTCTTTTATAATTAAATTCTTAATCTTTTTCTCATATTTTACGACTTATGAAGATATATGATTTATAATAATTTTATAATATTGTGAATTTTGTGATTTTTTTGTTAAACATTGTTTGGCATAGTTACTATAGTATATTAAAAATAAAAAAAAAATATTATTTTATTATATTGATTCAAAAATAAAAAATATATATTATTTTATTATAATTGATTCAACTACCGTTTTAACATCGATTGAATTAGTAACTTAATTTACAAAACATTGATAATAATATAATTATATTAGAATACTTAATATTGAAAATATATTTTACTAAATTTTATATTATTTTACATGTGTTGTTGACTGTAATGTACATGATAAAAAAGTTGTTTAGTAAATTCCACATTTATTATGTACTATAATGTCCACTGCATCATTTCAACAAATCAAAGAAACTTTAAAGTCTACAATTGATATACAATTGCATATTGAGCAGTCTTCTTTTTTTTTTTTTTACATTGAATTTTTAAATATTTGTATTCATATTTATATGTTGTTCTCATAGTTCAAGTAATATTAAAGATATATTTATTACATACTGAATAATGATAAACAATTTTATCTATGTCTATTTAATCAGTTTTTCCAAGATAATAAATTTTAATAACTTTCTTAGTTACCTCAATTAGAAATGTTGGGATGTACTAGAAGTTAAAACTATTATTATGTACGTAAGAGTAACATAAACAATATCTTTATTCTAGTTGTAAGATGGATTATATATCTTATATTTGTAGAAAATTAAAGATTTGAAATACATAACTAATTAGGAAGGTTCATGCATTATATTATTGTTATTAAATTTAATTTTTATAAATAAAATTAATTAAAGAGAATAATAAATATTTTAATTATTAATAATTAAAATTATAGTATTTATTAGTTATAATCTTTTCTCAAACACCTGGAAATCGTCTAGCTATTGATGTAAAAAAAAAATTATAAAGGAAATTTAATAAAATTACGATGTTTTGATGTAAATATTTTCTTGAATAATATATATTCGAATGTCATCTTTTTTTTTTTTTTTTGAAAAGCTAAACATATATTCAATAATAGAAACCAAAGGTTTCTTAGAATACAATCCGGTACTTGTCATCCGTATCCTATCGGAAACAGGTAAGGTCTATTCAGTTATCGCAAATTTAATAAGCATAACCTAGGGTTAGCATACCAATCCGAGAACCCACACCCCCTATTAAAACCAAAAGAGTATGATAGTTAATTCCAGGATATTACCTTTATAGACATACTATTGAATCTACCGATATGTTCTCGACCACAATCCGGTTTCTCGTAATCCAGATTATCCAAATCACCGCGAGCCAGAATACAAACCTACATTGCTTCTTTCGCTTTCCTACCACCCAGGCTGACGATGAACTAAAGAGTTGAGATAGTTCACCCGGAATCGGTCCTTGAATTCCCAACCAGGTAATAATGCTGTTCCACACCAATTGGGTCTTAGCACACCGTAAAAACAGATGATCTCTATCCTCAGGGGCAATCTTACAAAATACGCATAGGGGCTCCGTACCTGGTATCTGAATGCCTCTCTTTAGTAGATTATCTGTGGTCGGTAACCTGTCCCACAGTAATCTCCATGAAAAGGCTATTACCTTGGAGGGTAGTCTATCTCTCCACATCCGACGCAAATCTCGGGGCTCCACCGCTACTAGTGTTGGACCTGACTGTTGTGAGCACAACACCGAATAAGCGTCCGCAACTGAGAAAAATCCATCCGAACTAGGTCTCCAGATCCATCTGTCCTATCTAAGGTCGACCATCACCACTTGCTGCAACATACTCTGCAGAAGCCATAACTGCCCTTCTTCCCATACAAATAACCCCCTTCTCCATACCCACTTCTACCCCCCTGATGCCTCCTTTTTGTCATTTACAAAGATGCCCTTATCTACCGCTAACCCAAACAACCTAGGAAACTTTAAACTAAAGGACCCATCGCCTAACCAATTCTGCTCCCAGAAAAGAGTCTCCTTTCCATCCCCTACCTTTTTCATGACATTATTCTCAAACCAGTATGGTATGGCCGCCTCCGGGCCATCAATAGACCATAGATCCCTCCACCACTGAGAGGCTGTAGATACATTCTGCTGTCTTTGATTGGAATTATACGTATGCCCATATCTGCATTTCAGTAGGCTTGCCCATATTGCATTTTGGTCTGTTAATATTCTCCACCTCCACTTTCCAAGCAAGCTCAAATTGAAGTTCCATAGGCACTTTACCCTCAGACCCCCTTCTTCCTTAGGTCTACATACGTTTTCCCAACTAACCCAGGCAATCTTGTGCTTCTGATCCTTCCCTCCCCACAAGAAAGAACGTTGTAGGCCGGTAATCTCATTTAGGACTTTCTTGGGCACCTTGTAGAAGGAGAAGAAATACAATGGAAGACTAGACAAAACTGAATTTATCATCACTAACCTGCCTGCAAACGACATATGTCTCGCCCTCCACACTGTCAACTTCCTCTGACATTGTTCGATAACTGGTGTCCACATATCTGCCCTCCTCGGATTCACTCCCACCGGGATCCCCAAAAATTTAAAAGGCGGGGATGAAACAACACAATTCAAAAGATTGTTTACAGCGTATGTAAATGTATCTGCTACGTTTAAACCAAAGAATTGGCTTTTGCTGTAATTCACTTTTAATCCCGATGTTAGCTCAAATCCACGGAGAATAACCTTCAGGTACCAAACTGATTTCAGATCTGCTTCCCCCATCATAATAACATCATCTGCATATTGCATCACTGAAAACTCTGCCCCAGCTCCAATCTTGAGCGCTTTAAACACCCCTATCCCTACCGCTGACCTAAACAAACCAGCTAAGGCTTCAACTACCACTAGGAACAGAAAGGGAGATAGTGGGTCTCCCTGTTTCAAGCCTCTCCCCGCCCTAAATTCCTCCGTTGGGCTCCCATTGACCAAAATTGACACATGGTTGTTCCTGACAATACTATTTATCCACTTTCTCCATAAGCTCCCAAAGCCCATCCTAGCTAACCTGTAATCCAAAAAATCCCAATTTACCGAGTCATATGCCTTCTGGAAATCCACCTTAAACAAGAAACATGGCCTCTTTTTCCTTTTCGCCCAATCTACTAATTCGTTTGCAACCAGAACCCCGTCCAGTATCGATCTACCTGGCAAAAAGGCTGTCTGGCACTTCGATATTAAGTTCCCCAATACTTTCTTCATTCTCAATGACAGCAGTTTGGAAACAATCTTTTGAATGCTAGAAATTAAGGAAATTGGACGAAACTGAGCTAACCTGTCTGGTGTTGCCACCTTGGGGATGAGGGTTAGGAATGATGATGTGACTCCTCTTGGTAAGGCCCCTGATTGATGGAATTCTTGAACTGCACTTACCACATCGCCCCCAATTATCTCCCAACATGATTTGTAGAATTGAAACCCAAAACCATCAGGACCCGGACTTTTCCCTTCCTCACAAGCCCAAACCGCCTCTTTTATTTCCTCCGCTGAGAAGGGCTCCTCTAGGCTTTGACTCTGCTGATCAGACAACTGGTTGAAATACACCCCATCCATCTTTGGTCTCGTCTGTTCTTCTTCGTTAAAAAACATTGAGAAGTTATTAAAGACATGCTCCCGAATATTCTGGACTCCCTCTAACCACCCAGCATCTGATTTAACCGCCAGTAGTGATTTTTTATAACATCTCTCCTTAAACCATTTGTGGAAGTATTGCATATTGCGATCACCATTTAGAGCCCATTTACTCCGAGATTTCTGTAACATAGACCGTTCCATTCGCCTTGCCTTCCCCTAGTATTCTGCCAAAATTTCTTGTCTATGATGTCCACTCCCATTAACCCATTGGCCTAACTGATGATCCACCATCTCCAACCCTGCCACCTTTCCTGCCAAAAAACTCTCATCTCGACTCCAAGTTTCGTCTTTCCACTTTTTTATTGTCAACTTCAAGCCTTTCAGTTTACACGCCAACTTATGCATTCTCCATCCTTGACCGTGGTCAGATGACTAGAACTCTTTCACTAACTCCATGAAGCCTGGCTCCAATAACCAATGATAAAAAAACTTGAATGGTTTAGGACCCCAATTC
The DNA here is from genome assembly GCA_037954015.1 of Psophocarpus tetragonolobus. Classification (NCBI taxonomy): domain Eukaryota; kingdom Viridiplantae; phylum Streptophyta; class Magnoliopsida; order Fabales; family Fabaceae; genus Psophocarpus; species Psophocarpus tetragonolobus. The sequence goes on along the minus strand of CM075688.1, from coordinate 38,139,240 downwards.
TGTTCATCTACCACTGTTAGTATCCAGCTATGATCTGAGAATTCTCTAGTACCGACTCTTTGCGCTTTAACCCCCCATTCCTCTATCAATTCTAGGGAAAATACAAACCGATCCAACCTACTAGCAGACTCACCATTGGGAGCTATCCACGTTGCTCCTTTCCTGATAACTGGAATATCCAACAAACCCATTGATTGGATAAAGAATTGAAAGTCGGACATCTCAATTTTGGAATGGTAGCTTGATCTCCCTTTACACTCACTCCTCTCCAACACTGCATTAAAATCCCCACCAAGTACCCACTTAACCTCCGGAAATCCTCATTTCGTCATCATCAAGTCATCCCAGAGCTTCCTCTTGCCTTGTGGCGAACATGGAGCGTATACATTTACCACACAGTTAACTTCGGTTGGATCTTTTCCTCGGAAAGCAATTCCGAGGAAGCCCTGCCCTTGAATGACCCAGACCACCTCCATAAGATGTTTTTTCCAGATAGTCAGGCATCCACCACTAAGCCCTATTGACGGTAGTATTCTCCATTCGCATCCTACGGATCCCCACACCTCCTGCACTTCCCAGTCATTTACCGATCTACACTTTGTCTCCTGTAATAAACAGATATCAATGTCATTATTCCGCAGCATTCTCCTGATCCTTCTTCGTTTGACCCGATCCCGGAATCCCTTCATATTTAAAGAGAAAATCTTCATTTAAATATTCTGGTCTCTCGTCGTTCCCCTTCTTTCCTTGGCACCGTTATCCCTCTCCTCCATTTTCCATAATTCCAGTATGTATTTGTTATCTGGTTGATTACCAGATATTCTGATTTCCTGCAATGCCGTCCAGATTTTATCGGTCTCATCCTCCTCTTGCCCTTTTCCGTTGCTCATCCTCATTTGTGTCATCTAATTGCCCCATTAAAATTGTTTCTCCGTAATTGCTTCCATATATCTACGTGTCTCCTTTGCCCTCCTTGTCCTCCGGACACCTCTTCTCCCCCTACTAATACCCATTTCTTATAGTAATATGGTATCGTAGAAATGGATTCATTCTTTCCGAAATCACTGTATTCCGAAATGACACTGTTCCGTCCAGACACTGTAGCAGTTTCGGAAACCTTGCTCCCGTTAAGAAAAGAAATTGTTGCAGTTGGGCCAACTAGTTCCCCGCTCCGATTTTTCTCGCAAGCCCGTTCGCTTTTTGCACCTTCATCTGTTTTTTCCCCTTCAGCGCACTGTAGACGCGTTTGGCCCTCTGAAACCTGGCCCAACTGCGCTGGCATTCCGCGTGCCGCGTCAGCCTCGTCGAAGACGCGTCCCGTCTCGTGCTGCACGTGACAGCCGAGAGCCGTTCCTCGATCCGCGTGCCTGACCAACAAGACCGCGCGTGACTGACCTGACCGATTTGACTTGTTGTCATGCCTCGTGCTTGGCACCTCACTACCCGGCCCATGATACTTCCGCATGTCTTCTTCTTCCTCTTCCAGCCTCCCTTTCCCGAGCCTTTCTTCCACATTGTCTGACACTCCCCTCTTCTTCACCATTTTTGCTCTGTCTCTGCCCCTGACATACCCACCTAAGCTCTGATTTTTCCCCCATTCGGACTCTGACCCTGTACACACTAGTGGGACCACTAACTCCTTTCCTCTTCCGTCTCGTGGTTGTCGTCCCTGTCTGTGCTGGTCAGAGGCATTGGTGGTATATCCTTCCTCCATCACTGGTCTCCCCCGCCCCTTCGCCTCGTTTCTACTCCCAGATCTGGACCTGATTGGGTCGCGAACCACCGTGTGACCTTCTAAATGAAGATCCGGTCCACCGCGTTCGGCGTCACCATCGCCATCTTTAAACCCCTCCTCATCCCACAGCTTCCAGTTTCCGGTGTGGAACTTCTCCCGTTTCAGTTCGGCTAAACGCCTTTCCGCTTCTGCCGATTCATCAAAATCTTCGTCTCCCTGGCATGAACTGTTTTCCGACCCAAGGCTTGTTGTCACTTGGCTGTTCTTGAGCCGATCTGCCTCTTGCACCTCCGATACCCTGATGTCAAACTCCCCGCCATCGATCTTCGTCCTTACCACCGCGTCGAGCTTACTCACATCCTTCCTAGACATCACTAACTGTGCAACGTCGTATCTTTCATGTCTTAGAGTACTTCCTTCCTCATACAAAAGCTCACCAAATGGTGCCAGTAGAGTAGCGAAAAACTGTTCTCCCCAGACATGTAGCGGGACCCCATAACAGTTCACTTTGACTCTCCTATCAGTGTCAACCGAACCCGGTTCCCACTGCTGTATCCCAATGAACCATTGGTCGAACCAAAACTGATTCGCTTTTACAATCTCTTCCAACGTCTCCCACCTTCCGTCTGCAACAAAACCTTATTTGCCCCCATCGGTATCGCGCTTACATTGTAAATACCATGGTCCATCAGGAAAACTTGCGTCCGAAAAGCCGCCCCTCTGTTTCGAACTTCTCCCACACAAGCCTTCTGAAGCCGCGCTACAGTTTTCGCTGGTGCTGTGTACACCAGATTCATTTTCGCATTTGCCCTCTTCCCTACGTCTACGTATCTGTTGTTCTGGTTAGGTTCCTTCTGCCCACCTAACACCGATGCAAAGGATTTCCCCATTTCCCTGGTTGATCGGCACTGTTGTTCCGTCTGCCGAGCATCTGTAGTTTTAGTGTTTTGGTCTTGTTTCGTCCTTGGTATGTTCATGTTCCTCCGCTTTTGATCAGTTCGCTGATTATACTGTGGTAAATTGACCCACAGTTTCTCCGCCCCAATAAATATATTATCCAGTTTAATCACCAGCATTTTCACGTCCTCAACATCCCTGAATCTGGCAAAACCAAATCTTTGTCCCCTCCTATTCCTCTTGATGGAAATTACGACATCCTGAACCTTTGCAAATTTCTCAAAGATGTCCCACATATCTTTTGCCCTATATTCTTCCGGGAAATGAGTAAAGAAGACAGAGGTTAGAATCCCCTCCCCTTTCATTGCATCCTTTACTGAAAATCGCCCTCGGTTGACCACCTTTCTGTTCCTCACTTTCGTCCACCCTCCCTCCTCACCACCGTCCATCCCTCACCACCGTCCGTATTTATTCGAATGTCATCTATTAGTGTCATTAAAATTTTTCCAACCATTAACTTGGTCGAAGCAGCGAATTGATGAGTCAGTGACTAAAATGTGGATCATTATCTGAAACCGTTGATTTGGTATATATAAAAATAATATTATAATTTAATTATAAATTATTATATATAGTAAGTTTATTATTTTTATAATAATTATCTTATAATTTTTATCAATCATAATTTATGATTTGTTGAACATATAAAAATTTTACAATTTATAATATCTAAATAAGTGGACGGAATTAAACACTTAAACTTTAGTATTGAAATCAATATATACAAAAATTAAAATAAGAGTATTCACAAGCACTAACATTTAACGAGCTTAAAATTTGATTTTATTACCAGGATACAATTTTTAAAATAAGAGTATTCATAACTAAAATCATTTGTAAACTTGGACGTGGAAGTCACTTCATAAATTCCTTTTTCATGTTGCATCCATTACTTGGGTTGGGAAGGAAATAAATTAATTTAAAATTAAATGATAATATACATTTGGTTCCAAGTTCCAAGTTGTGTGCAATATTATGAGCCTTCTAATTGTAACGAGAAGAAAAGAGGGGTCAAGTTTTGAAAAAACAAAGGCCATTAAGCCAAGATTATTTTGCACATATTTCCTTGGTTAATTATTTGTATCATCGTATGTCCAAGTAACTTGAATAACATAATAAATATCAAATATACCGATTTGCTTAACGCGTGGAATTGATTTACTAAATAAATAAAAGCTGTGATTTACTGACATCACCTGTGTCCATTAGTGTGGATTATATGTGGAAGTTTTGGTGATTGAAGTACTTTGTAATATTACTTGATCTTTAGTTGATCTTTTAATATTTTAACACTAGAGTAATTAGAAATAATAACGGCAACACGAGATTCTGTTCTTATTTATTAATCTAGATATGATGGCATTCGTCCTAAATAAATAACCTTGTCCATGCCAATTGCAATCAGAATTGATATTTAACATGATTGCAATGAAAAAGGGTCTCAAGACTGAAGAAGAGAAGGCTAAGGCTAAGGCTTCAAGTTCTGAGAAGGGAGTGTTGGATTTGATGAAGCTTTCAAAGGCACAAGAAACATCAGGTAGAAAAGTGGTTGATTCATCTGCTTCTGACTCTAAAGGTGCAGATGATGAGAATACAAAGGCAGAAGCAAAGACTTTCTCGTGTAACTATTGCAAGAGAGAGTTCTCTACCTCACAGGCTTTGGGAGGACACCAAAACGCACATAAACAAGAGCGTGCTCTCGCCAAACGGCGCCAAGGCTTTGATGTTGGAGGTTTTCCCCACTTTCCTTATTACCCTTATCCAACTTTTTATAACTCTCATTCTCTTTATGGAGGAAGGGCCCTCGGTGTCAAACCAGACTCCCTTGTTCACAAACATCCTTGGACTCCAAGGTATGATCATTCCTGGTTAAAACAGGGTCATGGGATACCCAACTCTTCGATATATGATGATGGTTTTGACATTATGAGAAGAGGTTCTACAATTGTCACCACCGACGCAACTCTCAGTTTAAGGCATGATAATAATAATACTAATGCCAATGCCAATGTTGGAACACTTTCTCTTTTTGCAACTGATGCTACCAATTCATCAAGCCAACTCGCCAACACATCTACTCTTGCAACCACAAAAATCGATCATCATTCCATGCCACAAGAAACTTCCAAAGGAGCATCTTTCAATCTTGATTTGTCACTCAAGCTTTAAATGTAGAGTCTTTTATTGTTTTTTTTCATACTTGTAGAGCTTTTATTGCTCACACTTTTCTTTAATTTTAATTGACATGATATATGGAATTATTAATATATACCATCATTTTTTATTTTCCTATTATTTGAGATTTCAAAAGATGATATTAAAAAGTCAAGTGTGACTGCTTTTTAACTGAAAATTGATAGATATATGTTACTAATTATAAGTTCTAAGGAAAGATATATATTTGAAAAATTTTCCAGCCAAACAAAAATTGCTTATTTTTACCTCTTACTGATTAATAATTAATTTTTATTGAGAGTGAGTATCATTAAAATAAGTTTTATCTTCTTTGATAAAGATTTTATATATATATAATACAATTCAATTAAAGTTACTCGTTAATTTATTGGAAATATTTTTTATAATTTTGAATATTATTAGAGATTTTGTCATAAACACACATATATTATGTGACAACATTAATTTTTTCTATTTACTTTCTATTATTTTTAATGTATAAAAATATATCATTTTATTAATTAAAGTAATTATGACTAATATAAATTTTAATTTGAATGAGAACTTCGAAAAAATTATAACTAGCGTAATTGAAATGATGAAAAATGTTAACAACTCATTTTTTTTATAGATGATAATGATTAATGTGTTAATTTTTGTTAGTAACAAAAATTTAAACTTACAACCTCTTATTTTTTCTTCTCTTTACATGTAGACGTTGAACCTTATAGTTCCAATAACACATTAACAACACATTTTTTAATATACTCTTTTGAATATTTACATTATTTTGTTGAAAAACGTAAATTTATATATGTCACTTCTCATTATTTTTCATAATTTTATAGTTTTCATTAAATTTCAAACAATGATGGAGAGTGTGTTAGAAGATGTTAATACTTATCTTGAGGTGATTTTCTATGATTTTAAATAATTATAAAACATATATTTCTTTCAAAATAGCTATGATTTTAATTATGTCAATCTTTAATTTTTTTTAAAAAACATGATTATAAACAATTTACTTAATTAATTTCTTACACCATTAAGGCATTTGCAAATGGTTGATTGAATATAGATGTGATGAATTTTTTACACAGCTTGAATTGAGATTTCTTAAATTAAGTTCTTACATTATATTTTGTGATCCTATAATATTATATCACTTTTTACAAACTTATTTATAAATTTACTTAAATAATAATAAATATGATTTCAATTTCTACGTTTGATGCTGTCATGAAAAATTTAATGTTTGTTTGACAACAGTTTTATAAAAATGTTTTCAGTATTTTAGTATTTAAAAACTAAAAAACTCGTTTGAGTAATATTTTCTGAAAATAGTTTTCGAATACAGTTATAGTTTTTTAGTTTTTAAAAATTAAAAAATAGGAACAACTTAAACTAGTTTTTATTTTCTGTTTTTTATTTTTATTTTGAAAACTCAAAATACAATTAGAATATGTTGTTTTTCGCTTTTCATTAATGAAATTTTAATAAATATGAACAAGTTTTTTATTTTTACATCTTCAAAACAGTTTTCAAATAATACTTACCAAACAAGTTTTTAAACTACTTAAAAGTTTTCCTTTTACCTTGATGTCAACACATGAGTCTTGACGGGATAACAAATGATTTGGAAAACATGGAGTCGTTTCCAATACTTATTAAGGAAAACAACAGAAAAAATTTATTTGAAAAGAGTGGTTTATGAAGCTAGATCTTTGGTTTGAGAGTTTATTACAGGTAGAGAATGTATTAGTACTTCATGACATCTGTCATAAAGACCGTTCCTTTAATCAAACCTGCAAAATTAAATAACTTTTAAAATATTTATTTCATTCCTTAAGACACAAAACTATTTTTTATTTTATTAATTGAGTTTAATATTTTAACATAAAGAATTTTATTATTGCAAAATTTATTATTTATAAAATATTATTATACTTTATCTTTTTAATTAATTCATTTTGTATGTTTTTGAGATCGACAAAAGTGAATTCATGCTCCTATGTATCTTCAATACAATGATAAATCAGAATTTATGTAGTTTTTTTGGTGATTTAAATATTAGATGCTTTTTTTATTTTAATATTCTTATATTTATTTTGAAATATTCTTAGCATAACCAAATTAGAAGTGCATCCAACGTGATCACGATAATTTTTCATGATTTAATGTAATTGTTAAATTAGAAGTATATCAAAGGTGACATTTAAAAAATCATGATAGCTTTTTTATAATTACTAAATCAAAAGTGTATTTAAAGTAGTCATGATTAAAGCTTTGTGTTTTGTAATTTTATATTTTAAAATTTTAATTTTGAAAAGTGTCACGATAATCAAATCGAAAGTATATATCCAAAGTGATTGTCATAAACTTTTTTATAATTTTTACAATAGTCAAACTAGAAGTGCATTCAAAGTGATCATTAGAAAGAAATATCATAATAATTTATGATTAAAAATAACTAAACTAGAAATTTTAGTATATAAAATTATCACAATTTGTACATTTAAATTTCAGAAAAGAGGTCAGACAAATGTCACATATAATTAATCTCTTTTTTTCTTAATTATTTTTACAACCAAATTTTAATCATATTATTTTTAAAATCAAATTTTGAATAATTATTAATTTCATTATAAATGACATACGTGTAGGCAAGTATATAAAAATATTATTTTCAGCGCTAATATTTAATTTACTTTTTTTCAAGATTTGGATAAATTAATAAAAGGAAGGAAAAAAGAATATTTAGAGACCAAATGAAAGAATGAACTTAATTATGCAAATGGAAAACTAATAAGTTTTTATTTTAAGGATTTATGTAGTACCTTATGGACGGATGTACTTTCCTAAATGTAAACAAAAAAATGATGTGTTAAACACATCAAAAGAGAAACTATCACTTAGTTATAATAAATAATTATAAACAATAAAATAAATCTTGAAGCTCTACCAATCACTCCCCTCTCCCATTACCATTTTCTTATATGACCTTCTCTATGCCCTCGCCATTTTTCTCCTTCTCATCTTGTACGAGCCACCCCTTCTAGCAGAGCTTCTTTCTTTCCTACTTCTCTCAACGTAGTTCGCCAATGCTTTATACTACAACCATTTGCATCTTGTTCCGCACAACAACTATTAGATTGTCTTCCTCTTCTTCTATTTTTCTCCCCTCCCAACCGCACCCTCTTCCGTCCTTTTCTTTACACTTCATTCAAACTGCTAACTCTTTCACTCCAACAACCCTTTCTCTTTCAAAACTATGACCTCTTCAAGCACCAATTATTCCATGATTTCACCATTAAAGTATGTTGCTTCTTTTTTCCATTTTACATTTTACATTAACCTTTTTTTTCCAAGATGCCAACGGCAACTTCGTGGTGGAGGACAATATCGTTCGCAGATCTTTGTCCAGGAAGTTGTTCTTGAAAGGGTGGTTCATACAAGAGGAGAAGGAGAAGGAAAAAAATAGTGAGGGCATAGAGGAGGCCAACTAGAAATATGGTAATGGGAGAGAGGAGTGCGGCTAAAGGTTGAAGATTTATTTTATTATTTATAATTATTAATTATATTTTTTTAATAAAATAATAATTTCTCAAAATGTGTCTAACACATATTTTTTGGTTTGTGCCTAAACGAAGTCTTTCTAGTCACTTAATTCCCCATCATTTCTTTACCTATGCATTATTGCCATGAAATAGTTTTCAAAGTAAAATGATTAGGCTCATTTTCTTTGTCACAAAAAGACATTGATATTAGTCCAAATGCCAAACCCATCCAAACTGCTTCAATAAGACCCTTTGAATGTTTCAAAACATGAACCAGTGAGAGAGAAAAAAAGAAAATGAATTTATGATTCATGCGGTGCTGTTAGGGCATTGTTGGTCCCATAATTGCACTCAAATGGGGATACTCGAGTCATGCCTGTGGTAAGAGAATATCATACTAAAATCTGTTTCTGAGAGGTGATTTCCAATGGAGCAACGATTTTCATAGAGGCAACAAAATGTGAGTTAAAGGATTGGATTTTGTTGTCTCATGAATACTGGAAATTTTTATTTTTATTGTTTTATTCATCTCTGGTTGATCTTTACTCTTAATTAGCTTATGTTAGTTTGTGTATTATTCACAAATTTGCATCTCAACATCTCAATTTGACAAACCCATTCAAATTGTATCAAACAACAGAGCAGAGAAGGATTTGTACTAGATTACATAACTGAATTGCTATTTGGATTGTCCTATTTGAATTTCCTTTGATCGTTATTTGAATAGCTTTCTAAATCCCCGAGTTCTATTTGATTTTCCCTTTGGATTGTTTTTTTTCTCTACTATTTAGACTTTGTCTTCCTTCATGGTGGAGAAGGGTTGATGGAAGCTTTGAGCACTGCAGATGATTGAAACATAAAAGGGCGGTGGATCTATTGTTCGAAGATTCAAGTTAGAGGTTCAAATCGGCGCAATTTGTGGGCAATAGGCAGACGATCAAAGCAGAGCAACTTGCTTTTTTTTACTTTTATTTTTTAATTTTATTTCAGTGTATTGGTCTAGCAACAACACCTTTTATTCAAACGGGCCAAGTTGATCCATTTTCGTGAATTTTAATTTTTGCACCTTCCTACTTACTAAATACACCTTTCAAATAAATTAGGATGTGTTATTTCATTATTTCCACCTTCCGTATTCACTAACTGTATCCCTTAAACTCCCAACAGAATTATTTTCAACATTTTTTTAAGTAAACTCCTAGGCTTGCTAAATGTACCTCCTTGCAATAAATGGATTCATTTAAAGGCTTTCTTTTCTTCTTTTTTTCTCCTTTAACTCTCTAAATAAATCCCTGATGATTGTTTTTGGCCATTATATTTCACATGAATTCTTACTATTTTCGTTGTTTTTATTTTTCTTTTTTATATTAAGAATTGTGCTAAAAAGATCTTATTTTAAACACAAAATGAATAACAAAAATCCAGATAAAATTGGGATAATTCATCAAGTTTTATAAACACTCATCATAGATATACTTTTGAAGTAGTTTATCAAAATATTGTTGCTAAACAATTAATTTTTACGTAATAAAATATATTTTATATAAAATTTAAACTATATTTTGATAATATAGTTTTAGGATAAATTTATATAAATATTATATAAATTTATATATTAATTATAGATGACTTTTTTGGTAAAAATAAATATGATATAAATTTATATATTAATTATTTTATATATAATATAATTTTAGGATATTAATATAATACAGATATTTGAAAGAATCAACATATTTTTTTAATTTAGAAAAAAAAATAATTAAAAGACTAAAAGGTGTTTTAATCTTATCAAAATAATCAAAAGACTAAAAGGTGACAATTGTGAATAAGCATGAGAATAAAGGAAGGCCTCATGAGTATCTTGATACCCATCATACTTAATAAAATTAAAATAAAAAATATAATATTAAAAAAAAGGTATTTTGATCTTATCTAATTTGTAATTATTTAATACAAAAATGCATAAGTTTTTTTTTTTATAATACAAAAATGCATAAGTGATGAATGCGAATAGGAATGACAAAGGGCAAGAGTGTATATAGGTATCTTCTTCCTCGTTCCTGTCCAAATTTGGGAGTGAGTATATCTACCTCATCTAGGAATGACAAATAAAATCGTACTCGTGGCTAATTCCTGAACACGCCCCAAAGTTGATGCGGGATCTCCAATTTAATAGGGAATGGATATGTATATAAGGAATACCTAATTTGTTAAGTTGTGGATGAGGATGAGGATATACATACTCATCTGATCCTAGTCCTTGTCTTGCCTTTATTTTAATGACTAAAATATACCAAAATCTTGTCCTTGATTTATGAGACCTAATTTTTAATGCAAATGACCCTTAGATACTTGTTTTCTTTACAAATTACAATTTTGGGATGTTAATAAAGGTTTAATGATATAAGGTGGCTCGATTAGTTAAGGGAAGAGAGGTAAGGAAAGGTCGTGTATTTTATCCTCACCGCTAACAAAAACTAATATTACTAGCAACATTAACATTTGTCCTATAAAAAAGGTTTGACATTTATCTTCCAAAAATAAAAAGAAAGAATGACATTTAATTCACAAATTACAAACAATTTAAATTATTATAATTATATTCAAACAATTTATTCAAAAGCACAGGGATGAGACATAGATCACATACACGTGGGGATGGGGACATGAATAAGGATGAGTTTCAAGAATGAGAATGGAAATGGCACACATGTCCCTTCCTGATCCGTTGTTATGATCTGTCTCCATCATTTTTCACTAAAAAAGACTATTACTTAAAAACAATATATTTATAGATATTTTATTTAAATTTAATTTTTAATTTTAGATGCCATTAAATAGAAATGGACATAAAAATGCATTAATTTATAACATAGAATAACTCATTAAATAAAAATTCTTAAGTCTAACAAAAATTGAATTTAAAAATTTTAAATTTGTGCTTGCATGTGCGTCTGTACAACTAAAATATTTCATAATGAATCACAAGAATTTGTTTGCTAACTTAAATATATTTTTATTAAATTTATTTTTTTTTATTTTAGTGTATTAGTTGAAAACTTTTACAATTTTCATTTGTAAATTTATTAATTTATTTAGGTAAGATTTTATCAGCACGAAGTTTGAATTTAAAAATGTTAAGTTTGCATCTAGATCTGTACAACTTAAAATAGATGCATGTGAAAATAGACATGTTAGGAATACAAAAAAAAGAGTTGGATGTAACATGTGTTATCCTATAGATTAGCATAAATAATTCAAATAGTTCATTATCTAACTAATATGAATAGTCACGGTTTTCAAATAGTTTTTATTCAAAATATGTGTGACTCATGAATTATAATTTGAATTTGATTTCAAAACAAGTAAATTTAGCTTCAATCAAGGAGGAAACAATGCTAGAAGTATACCTATTTTTTGTCAAAAAGTATTTAGCATTGATGTACCTTTTGTAAAATATTTTGATTTTGATAAAAAAAAGTTATAAATTTAGTTAAATCTCAAAAGTTTGCATTCAATAAATGCATATTTAACTCTGACATTTTGTTGAATGTCAAAAATTTGCATTCCATAGATGCGTATTCAATTTTGGTTTGATAACTTGGTGTAATTGTTATCTTTCCTAAAACATTTCCAATTTTAAGTCATACACAAGGCACATTCCACATAGATGTGAAGCAGAAGTTAAAAGAGAAGTGCATCTAAGGTTGACCCATACACATGTCATAGAGTTATGAGGGTGCGATAAAAGAAAAAGTACATCAAAGATTGATCACAAAAGTGTGGAAAATTTTACTTAGGTGTGGAAGGTGTCTCAGAAGAGAATGTGCATTAAGGATTCATGCACAACAATGTGGTACATTTGCACATTTCACAATGGTGTGAGAGGTGCTAGAAATGAAAGTGCAAAAGGGATTCTCCCACAACGGTGTGACACATCTTAGATAGATGTGAAATATATGTTAGAAAAGAAAGTGGATCAGGGGTCCACCCACATGATGCATCACATGTCACCGAGGTGTTGGAGGCAGGATAGAAGAAAATTTTTAATCAAAGATTCTTCCACAGTGATGCAACACATCCCACATAAAGTGTGGACAACGCTAGAAGAGAAAGTGCATCAGAACTTCATCTACAATGGTGTTGTACATATCACATAAGTGTGGTAGAAAAAAAAAAGTACATAAAAGTTATACTCTATGGAATGTGTCAAATCCCATGGGGTGTGGGAGGCGCTAGAAGAGAAGGTGAATTAGGGGTTATCCCACAATGGTGTGACACATCCCATTGAGGTGTGAGAAGTACGGTAGATAAGAAAAGGCACATCAAGAATTTGCCCACAAAAGTGTCGCACATCCCATAGTGTGACAAATGTGCTAAAAAAAATTATGTGAAAAATATTAAATTAATTTTTTTATTTGCAGATATGTAAGAGAAAATCAAATAGAAAATTACATGAATTATCTTGAAAATATCATCACATGAGTTTAAGGTGTGTGTTTGCTATATTCCATAAAGATGATCATCACACCACTATGAAACATTTTTTTTTATATGCAAATGTTAGTTATTAGTGTTTTAGTTTTCTTAGTGGAGGAATTTGAACCCATAACCTCTCCATCTCCTTATATGTAAACTTTGTCACCAAACTAATCTTATAACTTCTTATTGTAAAACATTCTTAACATGGTGTAGTTTCTTAAAGGTGTTTTATGATCTATCATGATCGATAAAATTTTTAAAATGAAAAAATATTTTAATAAGATTTATTTAAGTTTTTTGTTCCTAAAATTAAAAAAAAAATACTTTTGGCGAAATTCAAAAATATTCTTTTTAGTAACTAAAATTAATTTGTTCTTGTATTAAAGTTGTCCATTTATAAATTCTGGTGTATTTCATTGTACCGGATGTGAAATTAAAGATCGAGGGTGTTATAATTGAGAAGAAGAGTGATTCATGAGTACAAACACGTGCTCTCTGTCAGCAATTTTTTAAGGGCGTTAACGAGAGAAGGACTAAAAACAAATCCGGAACTAAATTTTTTTTAAAATTTTAAAGACTAAAAGTGATTTTTTGTGAAACTTTAGGGGAAAAACTTAATTAATCCTTTTAATAATTTGAGCTTATTAAAAATATTATTTATAAATTATTATGTAATTTAAAGTTATTTTATAATTTGAGTTTATTTTTTGCATATTTATGTAAAGGAAATTAACATTATTTATATAGATATAATAAAAAATTGTATATGAATTTATTAAACACAAAGTAAAAACATTATTGAAAATAAATATATTAACTTTTTTGTTGAACAATAAATATATTAATTATTATATTTAAACAAATTTATAGTATGAAAATTTGACTACCTCCCTCAAATATTAGTAAAGTGTAATAATTTAGAAATTCAATTTGAGGTTGAAACGCATAAAATGAAGACAAAGTAAATGAAAAATATAAAGACACGTACGTTACAAGGAAATAAATTTTCTTAACATAACAGCATCAAATTCTTTTGAGTAGCGAGGTTTTTACGAATAATTAAAAAGATCCATTTAAGCTCATATAATTATAACTTACAGAGAGTTTAGTCCAAAAAAAATACATGCCTTAATCCTTAGCCCTAAAAACATCATATCTACAATATGTTAATAATAAAAAAACATCTCAAATTTTGAGGAATAATGTTTAAAAAGATAGTTCAACAAAAGGTAAATTTCTTTTCAGGCACTTGGTATTCTTTGATATTTTTTAAGAAGAGTTGAACAAAAGGTAAATCTTCAAGGTTGACATCATCAAATTGAGATTGAGATGATAATCTTTTAGCCGGTGTTATCGTAGTTAGCAGTTACAGTGATGGATTGCATTGCTATGTGAAGAAAACACATAATATTAGTTGAGTGGTTGATATACAGAAAGGGTTTGAGATGAGAATTTGACATCATGTACTTACTACACTAAGCTCAATGTCATCATCCTTTTGTATAGAGGAAATTTACAGTGTTTGGCAAATCCTATGAACACTAGAATAATCATTAGATGTATTAAATTTCAAGAACATGATATTTTTATTTTGGCATAAATTAAAGGAAGGTGAATAGAATGCTTATGGTATATCACAAAGCCAAATTTTAGATTTACAATAGTGCCCACACTTCTATCACTTTGAGAAAGGGAACAAAGGTTTCAATTTATAGATATGACAATAAAATATTTGTCAAGTGGAAAAACTGTATTTTAGCAACAAAAATCACCAACCAAAACTAAATTTTATGAGTGACAAATTTGGTCAACATTAATTTTTTATATGCAACCAAGTGGCAAAAAAAAAACCATTAATTTATATTTGTAGATAGAATTGAGAAATAATAATTGACAAAATTTATTTGAAATAATTGTAATGAATACTATCACCTTATCAGTCCCAATTTTCTGCACTATTGATTTAATTATCCCTAGATCTTTAGATAGTTCAGCAACAGAAAAACAATTGTTATTTTGAAACCACTTTAACCTTGAAAGCTAATTGTTTGCCCAACATATTATCCATGATTTTAGCCATAATCAAAAACTCATCTTCCTGCATATTGTTGGATAGAAATTAGTAAAGATATAGTTACGATTTAAATTAGTGTATAGTGCTGATTTGACCTCTTCAATCAACTGTTGATATCATCGCATATGATCGAGATATATAGAAACCCAAAACAAAAGCTCACTAACTTGTGACCTACTAACTTTTGAACACAAAACAACAAAGAAAAGAACACCCAAGCACTTTTTTACGTGTCTTCAAAGGAAACAAAGTCTAGAAATAGTCGGTGCAAAATATTAGTCAAAATGCATTTCATATTCCAAAAACCCTTTCAAATGAGCTATGTATGACATGAAAAGAAGAAGAAAACTTTCCTCATTCTAACCAAGAATGAGAAATCACTCGTCCTCAACTATAGTCAAGATTTTCACTGGTGGTAGGAGAGACTAAGAAGAAGAACAAATGGGGAAAGCTTATAAAAGTACCAGTTTGTCTTCTCCAATTAAAAATGCAGAGTAGGAATTAAAAGGTGTATCACGATAGAAAATGAGTACTGTATGGTACAACTGAGCAAAGTAAAGATCAGAAAGGGAGGTTTGGTAGTAATAGATATAATATAGTAAAGAAGACTTTAACATGGATAATATGTAAAACAGAAAAAGTGGTAAACAATTAAGATACAAAATTTAAATGTTTTTTATTCTAACATATTATGATAGAAAGACAAGCAAATATATGCACAAGATCACTTGATAATTTTACCTTCTTCTATTAAGACATTCATATTGAAACAAAATAAAAAAAAAATGCTGTTTTAGGATGAGGAATAAAGCATACAAATACAATAAAGTTAGCAATGGTCATTTTCCAGGCAACATATTTTAACAAATCAAAGACATGACCTACAAAAAAAAAATCAAATACATTTTTCTGCAGTTTCAATCCTCATTCCAAATCAACCTCAAACGCACAAAATATAAGACAATATAGGCATTTCTTAAATATAAAATATCTAAAGACAGAAATACCAAAATCTAATATATAAATACAATGAGTAGATAATAAAAGAATATTTATTCACACTTAACACTTCAGTTGACACACATGCATTGAACCCACAAAAATATCATGACTTATGAACAAAACAAAACAAAATGGAAGATGACAAACTTAGTCACATCATCGGTTAGAAAAGCATTTCTTGAGAAGAATTTGAATTTTTACACTCTAAAATAGGAATTTTTACACTCTAAAATAGGAAAGATAAGATTTTTGCATAGGAGAAACCAAAAAAAGAATTCAAGAAGGAGGAGAACCAGATAGTTACCTCATGATGGATCTTCTTTTCTTGTTTCTTTTAGAACTATGAAATCGGAAAACAGTAAGTATGCTTTGGAAAAGGGAAAAAACTGAGAAGGATAAATAAAAAACAAACTCCAAGGGTAACCAAAATCTATGCGGAACCAAAAGCTACATAAAAATGGTGAAATAAAACCAAACAAAAGGAAACAACAAACAATCAAAATAAAATATACTCATTATGTTGATTAACCAAAACCAACTCAAGAAGAAGCTTTCGAACTTACCGTACTTGGTATAAAAAGGAAATATCCCTTCGGAATCCTATCTTTACTTTTTCACAGATCAAACACAAGTAGATAAGGTCAATCAAAAGAATGAAAAATGCAAGTGTAATATTAACTTTTTGGCAAAGGAATGAAAGTGCAGAACATTCAACAAAGGTGGGGACGGAGAGGCATATAAAGGAAAATGATATAATAACCCAATAGTCATTACTTATTTCAAATCAAACGCAGTAAATAAGGTCAATGAGACGAATGAAAAATGCAAGTAAATAAAATTAATCAAAAGAACGAAAAACGCAAGTATAGTATAAACCTTTTTTCAAAAGAAAGAAAGTGCAGAACATTCAACAAAAGGGGAAACAAAGATGCATAAAAAGGAGAAGGATATAATAACCCAAAAGTTGTAAGAAGCAACAATAACGTATACTTTATAAGGCTCAGCGTCAGTGAGTTTTATAAGTTATTGACAGGAAGAAGAGTAAGAATTAGATAGTTTAATCAGGTGTTTAAGAACTGAATAGTTTCATGATTTAAAAGAATAACTTTGAAAGTTACCAAAACTACAATCAAATAGAGATCAAGAGTACTATCTAAAGAGTTTAATCGGCACAAACGAAAGTCTGGATCGCAAAAAAACAAATAATATTCAGAATCCCATAAACAAAATTCAAACTTTAAATGTGGTACCAACCACCTAAACCTTCAACTCGTTCAATAGAGATTGACAAACGAACACAGATAAGAGTGGTACCACATAACCATTTGCAATACATATCAAGATACGAGAACAGTAACGGAACAAAGGGATCGATGGGTAAGGGTTTATACAAATTAAGATTGAATTAGGATTGAGGGTAAGCGATTAAGAGTTTGGAGAAGGTGAAGGGATGTGATCAAGTTCGAGTTTACGTTTTGTGAGGTTTGTGCAACAAAGTATGTACAGAGCATGAGAAATTGAGACCATTCAAGAGTATGAAGAAGAGTAGTACTCGTGTATACACGCCTTCGTAAAACTATAAAATAGAATAACATTAAATAACTAAAATTAATAAACATTTAAATAATATTTAAAATAAATAGTAAAAGTTCATTCCTTTAACATGAAATATGACTTTTTTTCAATTTATTATATATTAACAAAGCTAAATAATAAAAAATAGTAACAAAATATTTCAACAAAAGATTAGAAGTAATTAATAAGTTATTATGTAACTGAGACTAAAAATATAGTAAGGTATAAATTTGAAAAAGTAAAAATATCATGTTTAGTAGATTTTAAAGATTGTTTGAAGTTGAAGTTTAAACCATTTTTAACATTCGATTATTTAAGTCATGAGAAATTTTAAAAAGTTATAATATATTAAAGAAATTAATTTTATTTTATACCTACTTAATATAGATTTTGGAATAGTTATTTGAAAACTACATTTTGTAGTTATTTTTAGTTTTTTTTTTTCCTTATCATGGATCAAAATCTTTAAACCATGATTGTTTTGTACTCTTAAAATTGCTCCATATAACTAATCATAGTTAAAACCTAATTTAGGCTTAATAGAAACCAACACTGCTAGGCATGGCAACAGGGCGGGGTGGGAACGGGTATGACATTCTTATCCTCATCCCTGCTTCTGAAACTCATTCTCATCCTCATCCCATACCCGGCGGGTATGAGATTTATGTCTCCGTCCCCGTCGGGTATCGAGTATACCTGTACCCGTTCAATACCCGCAAAAAAAATTATAATAATATTTTAATAGAAGATAATTTATTTAAATAAAATGATATTAATTCAAAAGTTATATAATAAATGAAAAGTTTGTAATTTATTAATTAAATATCAAACTTTTCTTCTTTTTTTAAGATAAATGAATATTTTAGTTATTAAAATAAGAGCGGGATGAAGCGGGTACAGGGACGTGTACGAGTACGGGTTGGGTATGTATATCCTCATCCCCGTCCCCGTCCTCGACTTAATAAATTGGGTATTCCCCATACCCATACCTGTATCCGGTCAAATCGGGGATTCCCCATCAATTTCGGGACGAGTTCGAGGATTACCCACGGGTACGGTTTATTTGTCATCCCTAAACACTCCTAATGATTAACCCTATGATTTATTAATTGTCATAACATATGAGATAATAATTGAAAATTGCTTTCTAATGAGTTTGAAAGACCATAGAGATTGTGATAGAGACATTAGCTTTCTTGAAATGTAAGTGGATTTCTATTTTTGTTTGGAGATATCATTCTAACTTCAATCACATGATCAACTAGTCTTGTAACAATTAATCTAGTAGTATGGCATAAACTTTCATACTAGTATAAATTTCTAAGGTTTTAAAAATTATTTTATGATTGTAATATATTTATTAAATGTTTTAAAGATATTTTATTAGATACTTATATATAAAATATAAAATGAAAAAATAATTAGATTATTTTATAATATTATAATTTACAATTTTTTAATACTTTAAAATGTAACATTGTTATTTTATTTTAATATAAAAAATAAAAATATTTTAATTTTTGAATTTTATTTTTAGTTCTTAATAACTTTTTTTTTTGTATTTAGTTTGTAACAAAATTCTTAAAAAAATTATTAGGGATAAAAATCATAGAAATTTTATTAGAAACTAAAAACAAAATTCATTAATCTATACCAAATTGTCTATAACCAAAAAGAAATTACATTTTATTTTCTCTATTTTTCTTTTTCTTCATCTATTTTTAAAAAATCTTAAAATATAATTATAATTTTTTATGTTTTATTTATAACTTCCTATATTTTAAACTAAAAACTATTTAGTTTCTATAATTTTAAAAATTTCTTGGTTCTTAATAATTTTCTCTTTGAAAATACAATTATAGTTTTTTTATGTTTTATTTGTAATTTTCTATATTTTAAAATAAAACTATTTTGGTTCTTTTAATTTTGAAAATTAGTGAATTTTTAATTGCGCGTCACTGCAATGTGATTATAACTACAAAGATGTAAGAGATGGTCTAGAAGAGAAAATGAGTTCGCGCATTATCGAATTTTTATTTTGGTTTTTAATAATTTTTTCTTTGTATTTAGTTTCTAACGAAATTCTTCGAAAAGCATTATTTAGAGATAGAAAGCAAATAAAAATTTATTATAAAATAAAAAAAATTCATTAATATATACCAAAATCATATATAACCAAAAATAAAATTTAGCTTTTATTTTCTCTACTTTTTTTTTATCTCTTTTTTAAAAATTTTAAAATACAACAATAGTTTCATGTTTTATTTATAAATTTCTATATTTTAAAATAAAAACTATTTAGTTTTTTTAATTTTAAAAATTGGTTAATTTTTCAAATAAAAATAATATGACACATGTCACAATAGGGTGCTTTGACTACAAAGATGTGAGATCTGGTTTGGAAAAGAAAATGAGTCAACGTATTATCGAATTTTGTTTTTAGTTCTTAATAATTTTTTATTTGTATTTAGTTTCTAACAAATTTCTTCTAAAAAATTATTAGGGATGAGAAGTAAAGAAAAAATTATTATAAACTGAAAAATATCATTAACCTATACAAAAATCATCTATAACAAAAAATAAAACTTAGATTTTATTTTCTCTATTTTTTATTTCTTTAAATACAATTATAGTTTTTATGTTTTATTTATAACTTTCTATATTTTAAAATAAAAAAAAATAGTTTCTTCATTTTTTAACATATTTTTGTTCTTAATAATTTTTTCTTTATATTTAGTTTCTAACAAAATTCTTCTAAAAAATTTATGAGGGATAAAAAGTAATGAAAAATTTAGTAGGAACTTAAAACAAAATTCCATAATCTATACCAAAATCATCTATAACCAAAAATCAAATTTAGATTTTATTTTCTTTAGCTAATTTTTATTTTTTCATCTCATTTTAAAAAATCTTAAAATACAATAATAGTTTTTTATGTTTTATTTATAATTTTCTATATTTTAAAATAAAAACTATTTAGTTTTCTTCAATTATGAAAATTAGTGAATTTTTTAAATAAAAAAAATAATGTGATACATTACAACAATGTGACTATGACCATGAAGGTATAAGAGATGGTTTAGAAAAGAAAGTGAGTCCTCACATCTCTCCACTTCCATGGTATGTGTCAAACCAGTATGAGTCTGCTCGTGATGATTTTCATTTCCAGTGCATATCTCACATTTATGTTTCATTTCCAGTTCTGGTTAACCATGTGATGTCCTTTCTTTTAAATAAAATATTTGTACACATGCCACATTAATGTGGCTCTGAAAGAAAAAAGTGCATTAGCATGTTTCCCACAATACTGTGGGATGTGTCGCACATTCATGGTTGAACCCTTTAAACATTTTCTCTTCTAATATCCCTTTCACACATATGCACAAAATAATTTTATATGTGATTAAAGATGTTACATCATTCTTAAATGATCAAGTATTCAACCATTACTTTATAAGATTTAAAATTAAAGATAAATATTATTGAGTCTTTGATATGAAATTTTATTAAACATAATATAATATATATATATATATATATATATATATATATATATATTCATAATAGTTTGTTTAGAATAGTGTAAAGTAGAATTGTCTCAAATAATGAGTAAATAGTTTGGTAAAAATAATATTAACTAATTAAATTTAAAATTTAAAATTATTTAATATATATATATATATATATTCGAATAATAAACTTAAATACGTGTCTTTACTAAGTTTAATATTCTTTTGTTAATGATACTATGCTTCTTAAAAATAAAAGAAAAAAAATAAATTAAGAATGAAAAATGTAGTAGAAAAAAAGAAGAAACATGGTCAAAAATAGAGAAAGAACAAATAAGTAATTTTATATGCCTAGATAAATAAAAGAATAAAACATAATAAATAAAATAAAACAAAAATGGAAATTTGAAAATAAAACAACATATAAAGAAAAGAAAAAATAAAGAAATTAAGAAAGAGAAAAATATTTGAAAACACAAAAAAGATAACAAAAAGAAAAAAAATATAGAATTATCAAATATAAATATAAAAATAGTAAAATATAATATTTCAAATAACATAAAAATAAAAATGAAAAATAGCATATAAAAAAAGAAATTGAGAAAGATAAAAAAAAATTAAAAGACAAAAAGATCTAACAAATGTGTTTTTCTAAGAAAGAATAAATTTACACAAATAACATATAAAAAAAGAAACTAAGAATGATAAAAAAAAATTCAAAAGACAAAAAGATATAACAAGAAGACATGTGTAAATTTTTAAGAAAGAGTAAATTTGTATTTTAACCAACCTATTTTTTTTTTTTTTTGAGAAAAAATATTCATCAAGTAATTTCTGTCTCTTACTCTCATACCGTCACCAGCCAAGACCCAAAAAGACACAATAAACACAATTTTTTATAGGTAAATATTAATGATTAATGTGTTAATTTTATTAGAGAAGAGAATAATAAAAAATGAATAAAATAAGAAAATAAAAATAATATGAAAATAAAAATTACGATATATAAAATATAAAAAGAATATAATAATTAAAAATAAATAATATAAAATAAAAATTATAAAAATATTAAAACAGATATTTAAAATAAATAAATAAACTAAAAATTAAGCCATAAAAATTTAAAATAATAATAAAAAAAAGGTAATCAATAAAAATAAAACAATATAAAAATAAAAAAAAATTAAGGCATAAAAATTTTAAAAACTAAGACAATAGAGATAGAAAATTTATTTTAAAAAATAAGATAAAAATAAATTAAAAAGAAAATAAAAACTAAAAAAATAACAAAGGATAAAAATAAACACCTGTGAAAAAATTAAAATGGACAACGGAGTAGTTTTCATAGCATACCTAAAAAGACAACAAAAGGATAAAAAGAAACATTTGTCAAAAAATTAAAATAGTATTTTAGGGATAAAAATAAAATAATATTTATTAAGGACAAAAAGTAATGAAAAATTTATTAGAAACTAAAAACAAAATTCATTCAGCTATACCAAAATCATACATACGTAAATATAAAATGAGTTTAATTGGTATACACCGTCAGTGTAAAAGATTTTTACACTAACATTCAATTATGACTTTTTATTTATGTGACTTTTAAAATAGTGATAAGTAAATTCAACAAATTTACCATGAATGAAAGGTTGTGATTGAATGTTAGTGTTACACTGACCGTGTATACCATTTAAACTCATATAAAATTAGATTTTATTAATTGGCATGAATATTAGAGTAGTTGGTATTTGTATTTAAGGTAAAATTATTTGTTGCACAGGTAATGGGATTTGAAGATTATTTTAACTAATATGTAATTTTTTACCTGTTGCTGCTTATTTTTTCTGTAAGAATTCTACATATAGATGATTTGAATTTTTATTTTCTTAAGCACCTTCATAATATATTTTTAGTCAAGTTCTGAAATATACATTTTACAATAAAGAATAACTTTAGCTAGTAGAATAAATTATAAATGTGAAGCAAACTTTTATTGACAAAATTATAATGACATGTTGTTTAACAGATGTTATAGATGAACATGTGTTTGCACATACTAATTTTAGCGATAGTAAACATATATTTATTTGAATAATAAACTTCAATTAAAATGAAAATAGAAAAATAAAATAACATATAAATAAAAATAATTTATAAAAAAATTACAATAAAAAATAATGAAGAAAATAAGAAAAATAAAGCTTAAAAAGAAAAAAAAATGAAATTTCTAAGAAATTAATTCAATATTTTTTAAATTAAGTTTTTTTATATGATAAATATATTAAAGATAAAAAAATAATGAATGAATTAAGAAATTAGAAATAAAATTGAAAAGGGAAAATCGTAAAATAAAATTTAAATTATGTTGTAAAATATTAAAATATATTAAATAAGCTTATTTAAATAATTTTAAAATTAAAATAAATAACATGTTAAATATAAAATTATAAGAATAATAAAGTAACATGAAAATAAAAATAATTGAAGAAAATAAGAAATTTGAAAACTAAAATAAATTAAAAGATAAAAAGAAAAAACAAAGAAGAAATAAAAATTGAAAAAAGGAATTAAAGATAGAAAAAGGAAAAGATAAAATAAAATTTAACATTATGTTGTAAAATATTAAAATATATTTAATAAAGTTATTTTTCACTTATCTAATATATATAAAATTTTAAAATTATTTTATAAATATTAAACTTTTAAATAAAAATACAAAATAAAATAAGAGAAATTAAATGAAAAATAAATAACATATTAAATATGAGAATATTAAAATAATAAAAAAAGGACACATCTCAAAGTAGAAAAAAGAGCTAAAATACTTAAGATTAATTACAAGAAAAATATAAAAAGACTAAAACAGTAAAAAAAAGACATGTTAAAATAGAAAAAAAAAGGCTAAAATAGTAATTTTTCTATAATCTTTTCTTTTATATAATAGACAGATCCAAGAAGGCAAGATTTCAAGTCCCAAACATGTCATGTTAAAATTTCTATATTCAATTAGAGCCAAAACAACAACAACAACAATAATGTGTTTAATCGGTTTGGAAAGATATTGCTAATTTTGACCATATTAACAGAACACCAAATTTGTTCTGTTTTGGAAATTACTAAAATTTGTAAATTGTTAAATTGGTTTATTTTGAAAAATGTAAAATTAGTAAAATTCATAAATTATTAATCAGTAAATCTGCTATTTTATATGACCTCTTTTATTATGTTACTATATTAGGAAAAATGTCAAAAATAGTATTTTATTAATTCAATTAAATCTCAATTGAAAACATTTGAACCCTAAACTCATGTTTTTCTTTTTAAGGCAAAATTCATTAAGAGTATATCTAACATATGTTACAAGAGATGACACTAGAGCTTTTTTAGTTACAAATATATCTTAGAAAAATAAGAACAATATGGAAGGACTTCCCACAAATAACAATTATCTAAAACTGTTAAGAAAGACAACATATAAGAATACATTATTCTGCAAAGAAACTCCAACAATATCTTTAACTATCATGAGGACTCACTCACTAAGAACTGAGTGACTTAATATGTTTAGGACGCGTTTGCTAAGCATTGAGTGACTTAATGTGCTTCTTACACAACGTAGACTTATGGTTTAATAATATGTCATGATTTAAAAACCTTGACATTAAAACATTTTTTTATAAAATCACTGCATAGTTTGTTATAAAATTTGTACACCTTTTTTAACATCTGAAATTAATATATCAATTTTTATTACAAATAAACATATCATAAATGATTTAATATTTATTAATAGTTACTGCAAAATGGTTGGTGTTATTTATACACATATAATTGTTAATATACTTTTCTAATTAATTTATATATTTGTTAAATACCTTTATAATTATATATAGTTTTCATTATAATTATTTTAAAATTAATCAATTTACCTTTATTTTTCTTTCTCTTTCGTATAACATGTAATTATTAAAAATTATTTTTATAAACTAATATATATTTTAATTCTGTTTTTTTTTTAAATCTAATTTTATATTACTATTTGATTTTTTAAGGTATATTTTTACGACCTTTCTATATTATTCATTAAACATTATTTTTTATTTTACACCTCTGTTAATTCTTTACTTTCACATTGATATAAGTAATTATTATCTTTGAGTTTCTCTAAAACAATTTCATTCACAAGTTCAGAGAACTCATGAGTACATGTTATTATTTTCTAGGATAATGAGATGCATTTTATACTTTCATATTTATTTTCTTTTTTGGTCAAGAACGAAAAGTATTTTTTAAAAGTATATATATATAGAAAACATTCCAAAAGTATAAATGCATATTATAAAAATACTTTTTGGAATATTTTTTTTTTTTACATAATCAAGAAAAAAAGAGGTGTAAGAGATAAGCACCGGAGCTTGAGAGTGTACTTTAATTTCTGTATTGTATGTTATACCAAATAAGTGATATATTTTTTTAAAAAAATGAGAATGAAAATAACATGAGCCGTGTAAAATTTGGTATTGTTGTTTTGGGTGTGTTTATTATACTTCTATTGGGCCATTGGGCCTGATCTTTTATAAGTTTTGGAGGATGGACCAAAAGGAAAACAATGGCAGTGGCACATTATGACCATGCTATATCCTGCTACTATCACGTGATTCAGATACTAATTTTATTTTTGGTTTTTTTAAAAGCAAAATCTGTATATTCAATCACTGAAGCAAACCACTTGATAACATGTACAATCTGACAAAAAGCATACCAATAGACCCAAGGCATTTACCAAACACATCACCCAGAACATCCTACCTCAGATACTAAATTTAATAATACAAGTCTTTCTGATGGAACAAAAAAATTCCTCTTCCAAGAAAATGTAAGAAAAATTTTTCTATACATCAAGGGTATATAATCAAAGTGAGACCTTAAATACATATTAAGCTATCCTATCAATTACTTTTTTGGGGCAACTCTTTTCTCAATTATTCTCCAGTAATATGGAAATCACTAATTTAAAATAAAGTGAAATTGCATCATTTGGATTTACTCTTATTATCGGTTTTTTTTTTCTTTTGTATACCAAAAAAAATATTTAACCAAATTTTCGAAATTGTTTATTTAAATAATTTTTTTTACTACTCAGGTTGAGAAATTGGTTGTTGAGGAACCAGTTTCTCCATGTGATTTTTTTAACGTAAAAAGTTTATAAAAATTTGTTGTTGGCCATTATAAGCGTTTATTTTTCAAATTTATTTTTTAGTCAATTTTTTAAAATTGACTAAAAAATAAATTTTAAAATTAAAATTTTTTAGTTAATTTATATTTTATTTTATTTTATTATTATTCTATATTAACATTGTATATATTTTTTGGTTGTTTTAATTTTTTTAAAATGTTTTGTAATTTATTTTACAGTTTATATTTTTTAATTTAAATTTTTTAAATGTTTTTTACCAAACTAATTTAAAATATTAGGTTTAAAAATATTAATTCAAAAATTTTAAATTGAAAAATAAATTATAAATCATTTTAAAAAATTTAAAATAACGAAAAAGATACACAACATAAAAATAAAAAATATGAAAAAACAAAAGGAAATACAAATTAACTTAAAAAAATTTTAAAGTTATACTTTTGTAAATTTAATTTGTATTTTATTTTTTTATGTGTTTTATTTTTATGCTGTATATCTTTTTCGTTATTTTAAATTTTTAAAATTATACTTTTTAAAGTTAAAATGCATACAAATTATACTTTCAAAATAAAATGATTTTAATTTTTTTAATTTAATTTTTATTTTATTATTTCATGTGTTTTATTTTTATATTGTGTATCATTTTTGTTATTTTAATTTTTTTTAAAATTTTTGTAATTTATTTTTTCAGTTTAAAGTTTTTAAATTAAGATTTTTAAACCTAATATTTCAAATTATTTTGGTAAAAAGTGTTTAAAAAATTAAAATAATGAAAAAAGATACACAACATAAAAATAAAAACACACAATTAAATAATTTTTTAATTTTTTTAAATTCATGATTTAAAACAATATACATAAATAAAAGATAAATTTTTAAAAAATTTAAAAAATTGACTAATAAAATAAATCTAAGAAAAAAAGTCCTATAAAAAATACCTAACATGAATAATAAAAAAAATTATTTAGGTAAATAAGTTATCCGACAATCAATTTCTCAACATAAATGATAAAAGAAATAGTTTAGATAAATAATATAGGGTGAATCATTTCCATAAATTGGCTTTTGTAAAAGAAAAAAAGCCCTTATAATCATCTTTCTACATAATACAATTTTTTATACAAATAAAAAAAAATATCATGAACAACAAAAATTTCGTTTTAACTGTTTAACATGCATAATTCTACTTAAGTTGAACATGGCTGATACAGACAAAAAAAATCTTTTAAATATTTGACACAACTATATATACAAAATTCAAATTCAAGAACACTAATTAATTTCAAAAAATCTGAATGGTAGGTGATTAGGTGTAAGTACAATAATTTAAGCATTTTTATATTTTTTTATTAAAAAATATAATAATTGTTTCGTAGACATTAAAGTTCCGCTTTAATAACACAAAATAACTAGCATGTTAAAGATCTGCCTATATTATTATTAAAATATAACCTTCTCTCTTATATGTCAGCTTATATGTGTTTAAGATTGAAATCAAATTCTGGATTAATTTCATCAAAATATTTTTATTCATATATAGATTGATACAGTGGGGAACTTCATGGGAGCGGAAAACTATGGCTACCCTAACTTTTTTTTTTTTTTTGCTTTTGAAAATTGGAAGTATAAAGATTTTTTTGAATGAAACTGTAAAAAAAAGACTTATATATATATATTCTATTTTTTTTTACTCCCAGATTGGATTAATATCTAAGGTGTCTTGACAATAGTATATCTCTTCAACATGACACAAACTCTTTGGATAAGGGGTAAATATAGGAAAACAATTTAACTGACAGAATTTCTTGGGAGCATACGTCTTAAAATAAAAACCTTGACTTTGACACCCGTAACAATTTTACTAGAGTGATGAATATCTAATTAATACACTAATATTGGTTGCATTTAGAAGGTTTAAAATGGGCTAGATTTGTTGAGACTCAGTTTTGGAGAGATAATATTATCCTAATGACTTGAATTAAAGTAACCTTAGATAGGGAGAACGAAATCCTTTTGTTTTATTTTTTGTCTCAATTAATTAATAAATATGTCATGTTATTTAATTTTTTTTTATATTTTATATAACTTATTAAATAACATGATATTTATAAATTGATTAAGAATAGACTGAAACACTAATTTAGTAAATAGGATTCTGATCCATTCTCAGTCTAAAGCACCAACTTTAGAGTTATTGTTAGACATATGTATTGTCAAATTAAAAATAACATGCTTCCATTTGAAAAAAACATTTTTTTATAAGCTTAAATTTTTTTTTTAATATAATAGAGAGCAATGAAGTTCAGGCATATACCTCAAATAAAGTACACAACTTTTTCAATTAAAGCTAACTCGAGTGATATTCCAAAAATAAAACTTGTATGCAAGTTCAACCTCATTTTACATTGAGTTGAATAACCGATCCAATGAACTAAGGGGATTTTGCCCTTTGTCCAACGATCCTTTATATGGGTACGAAAAAAATATTTTTAAAAATGAAATTGATATAGAAAAATAATATCATGTTTGTTTAATTTTTTAGTGAAATATTTTATATATAATTTTATACATATAATTAATAATAAATATTTTTATAAAGCATATTATTATTTCTTAAAATTAAATATTTAAATCATTATTAAAAAAATCTTCCTTTCATATAGTTTCATATGTTATTAGGATGCAAACAAAATCTGACATAATTCAAATAAGAAAACATACGTGAGTTTATATACACGAAAAAATCATCATTATTGATAAGAGGTTTTTTGAAAGATATCCAAAAGTAAAACCGTGAGGACTTGAACTTAAAACGAACAATATCTTATAAATGCGGAAGTGATGTATAGTAAAATCTTCTGTGTATTGTAACCGTTATAATTGAGTGTAGTATATAGATGTTTTTCTTTACTTTTATTTCTAATTGTGTTTGAAGAAAAAATTTAATTTAAAATTAGACAAAACAGAAAAATTAAATTTTATTTTTAAACATTACTTAGGAACTCCCAATTAAAAACCAAGCATGCCTATATATAAGTCGCGGTACTTGACTTTGTCTTCTTGTTATATTTTTATTATTATTAAACAAAATTTACTGTTGATTGGTTAATAAAGAAAACATATAAGTTTCCTCTAAAAGAGTTATTTAGTGAAGTCAATAAAATAAGTTTAGCAACTAAACGAAAATTATAAAATAGATAAAAGTCTTTACAAGTTTGCTTCTTATTACCATTCAAAATGTCTCTTATTTAATGATGGTGAGTATATTCTTTATCGTGAGTTTTGCTTTTTATCTTGCAATTTAACATATATTACAAAACTTCCACATTGCCTATATGAATTACACGAGAATGATATATATTAAAATAAGTAAACAAAACTTGATAAAGATACTAGTAAGAAGGGAAGTCTTACGATATGAGCTTAGACCAGTTGTAGTGCAAATTTTGTTTATTTGCCCCTCCCTTTATGCACACGATTAATGGACCTATGAACTTTTCTCAAATAGGGACAAAAACACATAATAATTCGTAAGTATAACTAAAATGTCCCCCTATTTAGGGGATAACTAACTTTGTACCCCCCAAATTTTTTTGGGCACTTTTTGCCTTCTAACTCTTTAAAATTTTACTTTTTGTCCTTCTGGGCAAGGATCGAACCTATATCTTGAAGGTGAGAATGATAAAGCCAATCCACTAGACCAAAGGCCAAAGTTTATTTTATTTTTGGAATTCCAATTTATTTAAACTAATCATATGGTAACGTTAATTTTAAAAATATAGAAAAATTGGACAAGATAGGGTTTGAACCTAAGACCTAGAAATGAAAGTGTTAAGGTCATACCTCTAGATCAAAACTCAATGTTGGTATTTTTGTGATATTCAAATTGATTTAAATTAATCATAAAGCAACGTTAATTTTAAACATATAAAGAAGTTGGTCAAGATAAAATTCATACACAGACGGGAGAGTGGAAGTGGTAGGGTCATACCACTAGACCACCCACATTAATTTTATCATCTCTTTCCCTTTTCTTTTGTTTTACTATTCTAGGTCATTTATTTTGTAAATTTTTTTAAATGGAGAAATTTTAATTTTAAATTTTAATTCTTAATTTTAATTTATTTCTTTATTTTAATTAGATTTTAAATTTTATATTGTTATTAATATAGCTAAATTTTAGTTTTAGTTGCTAACCCTTAAATTTTAATTTCAACTTTTAATTCTTAATTTTAGTTTCAAAAACACAAATAAAATCTACAACATAAAATGACCTATAATAGATTTAAAACTAAAATATACAAATAAAATATAAAATCTAATTAAAAATAAAGATAGAAATTAAAATTAAGAATTAAAATTTAAATTAAAAGTTGAAAATCATAAATTAAAGTAACAACTAAAACTTAAATATAAAATTAAAAATTGGAAAAAGAAACTTATTCCAAATACATTTAACATAAAATGAAGTTAAGTAGTTTTTAGAATTTAAAGAAAATCTCTATTTAAAAAAATTACAAAATAAATGAACTAGAATAGTAAAACAAAATAAAGGAAAATACACAATAAAACCAATGTGGGTCTATTGTCCAATGGTATTGTCTTAGCACTCCCATAAATTCTAAATTCAAATCTTACTTTGTCCGATTTTTTTATATTTTTAAAATTAACGTTGTTACATAATTAGTTTAATTAAATTTAAATTTCACAAAATGAATTACCTTTTAAATAAGGAGCACCGATGATAATATAACCTAAAATTTATTATAATATATTTTTATTTAACTTAAAAGTTCAAATCAATGAGACAATACATAATATACATGTAGATTTAAATTCATCTATTAACAAAAATTAACGCATTAAGAACTAATTTTTATTTATAAAAATTAAGAAAAAAGTGGTTTTTTACATTATGGTATAACTTTACTGGTTCGTGTGTTTTGGAATCTCAATATACGTAGAGATGGGTTCTCTATAAGTTGGAGCTTGTTTTGGCTGGGACATTGAAAGTCTTGGATGATAAAATATTACATATAGAAATAGAAGTTGGGAAAATAAAACCTCAAGTTTTGGAATCCATGCATGCTCTGACCCTCTTTTCATATTAAAAAACCTACGCAAGTCATTGCAGTCAAACCCTAAATTACCTTGTCCCAAGAAAAGAAAGCAAAAGTTTTCACCACCACTACAAGTTGTCTACTGCCGTTTTGTTTATACCGCCTAAATTTTGAGTGCAAAGAAACATGTGATCACCAAAATTTAAAAACTATGTGAAATTTGCTAATTTGTGCAAATAAAAAAGCTCATATGTATTGCGAACATAAAAAAAAAAATTGAGATGTTGTTTTAGTAATTCACTGTATAGTTTGAGATGCATTTTCTCTTTCGTGACATAATCCACAAAATACGGTTTTTTACATTTTGTAAAAGGAAACTCCTGTGCTCAAACATTATATAAGGATTGTTATAAAAAAATAAATAAAATTATGTATAGAGTGCCCTCGACCCTTTTGGTTCCATCTAGGGGTTTTTTTACCCAAATAATATAATATTTATTATAATTTATAAAAGAGTTTAATTGGTATACACTGTCAGTATAAAATATTCTTACACTGACATTCAATCATCAATTTTCATTTATGTGACTTTTAAAATAGTAATAAGTTGTTGGAGTGTAAGTGTGAGTTGAAGTCCCACATTGATCAGAAATTGGGAAGTTAAGTAATATATAACTGAGAAAGACCCACAACCTAATGCTTTAAGGTTTTGGGTTGAAGGTGGTGTCATATTTTCTTATATATGGGATCATGACCCATTATTATATATCTCCCCAGTGTTTAACTCCCTCAGCTTGTTCCCAACAAGTGGTATCAGAGCTCATTTCTTAATATGCTCTGTGGCTGCAGCAGTGTCTGATCTTCCACATCAGAAAAGATTTTTTTTTTTCTTGTTCTTGGGGATCCCAGCCTTGATAGACAAGCCTCAAACATTGCAAAAGAAAGGACGACATCAGGTCTCATGAAGGCTCTTTCCAACATGTACGAGAAACTATCAGCCTCAAACAAAAGTTTACTTGATAAGGCGATTGTTCAATCTGCGGATTGAGTTCAGTTGAGATTGAGTTCAATGAGGAAGTACGGGCTTTAATACTTTTGTCTTCCCTGCCAGAAAGTTGGAATGCTACGGTCACGGCCGTGAGTAGCTCATCGGGAAGCAATAAGTTAAGATTTGATGATGTTCAAAATTTGGTTCTCAGTGAAGAGATCCGGCAAAGAGAGTCGGGTGAACCATCAACCTCTTCAGTATTGCATACAGAGTCAAGAGGAAGAAGTTCAACCAAACAAAGCGGACGCAGCAAATCAAAGGAGAGACGATCCAAGTCCAGAAATCATCGTAGTTCCCAAAACTTGAAAACGATTGAGTGTTGGAATTGTGGGAAAACTAGGCACTACAAAAACCAGTGCAGGAGTGCACAGAAGAGTTAAGAAGCAAAGGGCGAAGTAAACGTTGTCTCCATCTCAGGAAAAGATGAGGTGTTGATATGCTCTCTTGAAGATAAAGAGGAGTCTTGGGTATTAGACTCTGGAGCATCTTTTCATGCTACCTCAAAAATGGAACTATTCGAGAATTATGTTCCTAGAAACCTTGGTAAGGTTTATCTTGGTAATGAGCAATCATGTGAGATTGTAGGTAAAGGTGCAATAAAGATTAAGTTAAACGGGTATGTATGGAAATTGAAAAATGTCAGACATATTCCCGACCTGACTAAGAACTTAATCTCAGTGGGCCAGTTAGCCAGTGAAGGCTACACGACAATCTTCCACGGTGATGATTGGAAGATTTCAAAGGGTGCGATGACAATTGCTCGAGGCAAAAAGAGTGGTACTCTTTACAAGACAGTAAGAGCATGTCATTTGATTGCAATTGCAACAAATAAAAGTCCCAATCTATGGCACTAAAGACTTGGGCATATGAGTGAGAAAGGGATGAGGTCATGCACTCAAAAGGAAAATTATCAGGTCTTCATTCAATAGAAATTGACATGTGTGAAGATTGTATACTTGGAAAGCAGAAGAGAGTCAGCTTTCAGACAAGTAGAAAAACCTCAAAGAAAGAGAGGCTTGAGCTCATCCACTCTGATGTTTGGGGACCAATGACTGTCCCTTCCATTGGTAGGAAGCAATACTTCGTAACTTTTATTGATGATCACTCCACAAAGGTAGGAGTTTACTTTCTGAAACACAAGTCTGAAGTATTTGAAGCTTTCAAAATTTGGAAAGCTATGGTAGAAAATGAGACAGGATTGAAGATTAAAAAGCTCAGATCCGACAATTGTGGTGAATATGTAGACACCAGATTCAAGAAGTTGTGCTATGAGCACGGAATCAGAATGGAAAGAACCGTGCCAGGTACGCCTCAACACAATGGTATAGCAGAGCGTATGAATCGAATATTGACTGAAAGAGCCAGAAACATACGTGTACAGTTAGGCTTACCAAAACAGTTTTGGGCAGAAACAGTCAACACAACAACTTACTTGATCAACTGAAGTCTATCGGTACCATTGGAGCACAAGATACCAGAAGAGCTATAGAGCGGAAAAGAGGTAAAACCCTCACATCTTAGAGTTTTCGACTATGTAGCATATGTGAACATCAATGATCAAGGCAGAAACAAACTTGTCCCAAAATCAAAGAAGTGTACTTTCCTTGGTTATGGTGAAGATGAGTTTGGCTACTGCATATGGGATGATGAAAACAAAAATATAATCCGCAGCAGAGATGTAATCTTCAATGAAAAAGTGATGTACAAGGACATGCATAATACTAGCACCAGTAACCCAGAAACAAGTGGACCAGTTTATGCAGAGGTGGAAGATATCCCAGAAAGTCCTAAATCGAGGAGTCCTCAGCCAGAGAAATCAAATGAAGAGAACAATAAGCAATCAGAACCTCCTACTCCAACTCCTGTATTGAGAAGATCCTCTCGGCCCATGTGCCTAACAGGAGATATATAGACTACATGTTGTTAACTGATGGAGGGGAGCCTGAAGATTATATGGAAGCTTGTCAAACCATGGACGCCGACAGGTGAGAGCTTGCTATGAAAGACGAGATGAAGGCTTTGATCTCCAATCAGACATGGGAACTAGTTGAGTTACCTATGGGAAAGAAAGCACTTCACAATAAATTGGTGTATCGGGTGAAGGAAGACCATGATGGTTCCAAGCGATACAAGGCCCGACTGGTTGTCAAAGGATTTCAGCAGAAAGAAGGAGTTGACTATATTGAAATCTTTGCCCAGTTGTCAAGCTCGATACTATCAGGACTGTGTTAAGTATTGTGGCTAGTGAGGAGCTCTACCTAGAGCAATTAGATGTGAAGACTGCATTTCTTCATAGAGATCTAGATGAGGAGATCTGCATGCACCAGCCTGAAGGTTTTTCAGAAGGAAAGAAGAAAAACATGGTATGCAAATTGAAGAAGAGCCTGTATGGCCTGAAACAAGCGTCAAGACAGTGATATAGAAAGTTTGAAAGCTTCATGCACAAGGAAGGTTTCCAGAAGTGCAATGCTGATCATTGTTGTTTCTTTAAGAGGTACAAGTCCAGCTATGTCATTTTGCTACTTTATGTTGATGACATGTTAGTAGCAGGATCATATATAACAAACATCACAAAACTGAAGATTCAGCTATCAAAAGAATTTGACATGAAGGACTTAGACCCAACAAAGAAGATTATTGGAATGCAAATCACGAGAGATAAGCAAAAATGAGTTTTGCAGTTATCTCAGGCAGAGTACATCAACCGTGTTTTGCAGAAATTTAACATGGACAAGGCCAAACCAGTTAGTACACCTTTGGCCAGTCATTTTCGCCTATCCAAGAATCAGTCTCCTCAGACAAAGGAAGAAAAAGAAATTATGGCTAAGATTCTGTATGCCTCAGCCATTGGAAGTTTGATGTATGCAATGGTCTGTACGAGGCCAGATATTGGCCATGCAGTGGGAATTGTAAGCAGATTTATGGAAAATCCAGGAAAAGCTCATTGGGAAGCAATTAAATGGATTTTGAGGTATCTACGAGGCACAACAGAAAAATGTTTGAATTTTAGAAAAAGGAGATATAAAATTACAGGGCTACGTAGATGCAGACTTTGGAGGTGAAGTTGATCACTGAAGAAGTACCATCGGTTATGTTTTCACTGTGGGAACTACAGCTGTTAGTTGGATGTCGCAGATACAAAAATTGTTGCTTTATCCACTACAGAGGCTGAGTATGTAGCAGTGACAGAAGCTAGTAAAGAATTGATATGGCTTTAGGGATTGTTGGCAGAACTGGGACTCATTCAAGAAATGAGTGTTTTGCACAGTGATAGTCAGAGTGCAATACATCTGGCAAAGAATTCTACATTTCACTCCAGAACGAAGCACATTGATCTCCGTTATCACTTCATCAGATCTCTAATTGAGAATGAAGTACTAACGTTGAAGAAGATACTAGGAAGTAAGAACCCAACAGATATGTTGACAAAGATTGTCACAACAGAGAAGTTGAGGCTTTGTAGTGTCTCAACTGACCTTCAAGAATGATTGATGATGAAGGCAACTACAATAAGTGATAATCAAACTCCAAGTGGGAGAATTGTTAGTTTTGTAGTTTGATTAAGTTTTGTAGTTTGATTTTTAGTCCCACATTGCTTAGTATTGTGAGATGGTGTTCTTCACTTTGCTATATAAGCAAGCTTATGTAAGGTTTACAAATGCACCAAAACAAATACTTCATAGTGTTGTTTATTTCTCTCTTCTTTCCTTTAGTGCCTTGTTCCCAACAATTGGTATCAGAGCCGACGGTTGTGATCGGCTAAGGTTGACGGTGAATTCCCTTCATCGAAGGTCCTCCTGACAAGGATTCAGGAGGCATATTCCCTTGTGTTTAAGGGCGGTGTGAATAAGGGGTCGTCCTTAAATGTATGCCTTCCGCTCGAGGGGGAGTTTACAATGTGGAAGGGACTCACACTTGAGGGGGAGATTGTTGTGCAAGTGTGAGTTGAAGTCCCACATTGGTTAGAAATTGGGAAGTTGAGTAATATATAAGTGAGAAAGATCCATAACCTAATGTTTTAAGGTTTTGGGTTGAAAGTGGTGACCCATTATTATACATCTTCCCAGTGTTTAACCCCCTCGGTTTGGACCCAACATAAGTAAAGTCAACAAATGAAAGGTTGTGATTGAATGTCAGTGTAAAAATCTTTACACTTACCGTGTATACCAATTAAACTTTTTATAAAATAGGTTAATTAAAGAAGTTATGTCTTAGATCGACTTCTTTTTTAAGTAAGTTGTGTTTAAAAACATGGCGTGTTACTTTTTTTATTTTTTTAAAATTAATATGAAGTCGTTACAAGAATCATGACTTTACATTTTTTTTAATAGTTTAATGGTCTATATCGTTAGCGTAAGATACTTTTATACTATCTTTTAATCATGATTTTTTATTTATCTGACTTTTAAAGTAGTAATGAGTAAAGTCAACAAATTTATCAACAAAAAGTTATGATTGAATTACAATGTAAAAATCTTGACCTTGACTATCTTTACTAATTGAACTCTTTTTTTAATTTGTAGAAGTTGAAATTTCTCATAACTTCATTAGTATTTTTAATTTTTAAATATAGTTGGTGAAACATCATATTATTCGACTTTTAAAAAAAAATCCAATTATTCACACAACAGCTGTAGGGAAGGTTAATAAAACTTTTTTAGAAACTATTTTTTGAAATTTTCTCTATAATTTGTTAGAATTTTTTAAAGAATTTTCTTATCGCTCCTGCTCGTATTAAATTAAATTAATACTCGTTTATCAATATAAGACAGCAGGTTGGAAATAAAAGGCAGGGGCTAATGTGCATGCAAACCAAGTGGGGCAAAAAATATGGTTGTAATATAGGTATAGATTTAATTGAAATATAGGTTTTCGGATTAGAGTTATACCGGTTAGATATGAAGTAGGTGACCGTTCATAATATTTTTAATTGAATGAGAATCTAGGTTAAGGTAAAAAGGGAACTTTGTTGGCTCCTGTAACCAGACTCCTCATCCTTTTTTGCTAGTATATAGAGTTTGAAATGTTTTGTTTTAAAAAATTCTGTTTTGCTTAAAAAAAAAACAAAAATATGGTGGGAAAGAATCAGTGTTGCTTAAAACTTGGCGTGTTAAAAGTGAGTTAGATACTACAAATTTTGGGTTGAAAAGTGTTAGTCGACTGATATATCTGATAAGTGGCAAGTGGTTAATGCGTGAACTCCAACCTGTTTGGGAAACCCAACATCTTTTTAATACTTGCTCTAATTAATGTGTTTACTAAACTACTTTTCAAGTTTCAATGGTGTGGAAGATTCACAATATACTACTTTTCTGCTTTTCTTGTTTACACTTCTCTTCTGTTTAAATACTTGTAAAACTTATATATTTTAAAGCATTAAGGTGAAAAACCCGATCTAGTAATAGTAAATGAATGGTCCATGTTTTGAATGTTAACGATGAGAAAGGGGAAGGTTCCCTTGGCCCAACACCATTTGAGTTAATTTATATTTTATAGCTAACTGTATTAGTAAAAAGTAAAATAGGGACAAATCACTGCTTCCGATGTATGCCCATGGACATGGTTATCCTACCCGTAAAGCCTTCTTTCTCTTCTTCACTTCAATGCTTTCCTCTCCCACTTTTCCTTTTCTGTTTTGAGGGTACGAAAGGACTAGAATATGCCCCAGAAGTCTAGAGAACTGTGTAAATGTTTTTTTACCCCAACCAACGGACATTATTCTATAATTGAATCTTCTCTCCATGCTTTGGAATAGGCCTAGCTAGTTGGTCTAAACAGAGGAAAACAAACAAACTTCATCAAATCACTTATTGAATTCATCTTGGTAAAATTCTTGACAATAATCCTGTGGAAACAAATATGAAGTAAGGGAAATAGCATAGGAAAAGAAGACTAGAGAATTCAAGATATTAGTTCCAAGTCAAAAATAAAATGATTGGCATGTAAAAACAAAGCCACCCAGGGTAACTTTAAAACTCTAGCTCCTAATCCTATCATATTTTCATTCTTTTATCCCAATAATAATATAATTTAACGTGTGCATATATTTAATTATGTAATAAAACTGTGTGACTAAATAAAGTAAATTGCACATTGAAATATGAAAAGCTGAGTAGGAGAGATAGGAATAGAAAGGAAGGAATTGAAAAAGAGAAAAGGCACCGAACATGGGAAGCAATATAACTCCGAAAAAGAGAGCTTCTATTCCGACAGCATCATATAGGGTAATATTCTATAATCCAATAACACAGATTTACTATTATCGTCCTCATCTTTAGGCGTGCTCTCTGCATACACCCCACTTTTTTTCTTTCCACTCCACAATTATATGATTATATTTTAAATATATTTTTTCTTTAAATTAAATCACTTTTGACTTCTAAATTGACACTTAATTTTATTCCGTGGATTTTGATATGATAAAAACATCCAGTCAGTTCTATCTGTCAAATTAACAACCACATCATTCCAGCACGACGAAATCAGTGCAAGATCAATGTCTAACTATAGAGACAAT
Organism: Psophocarpus tetragonolobus; assembly: GCA_037954015.1. NCBI lineage: Eukaryota > Viridiplantae > Streptophyta > Magnoliopsida > Fabales > Fabaceae > Psophocarpus > Psophocarpus tetragonolobus. The sequence goes on along the minus strand of CM075688.1, from coordinate 38,100,349 downwards.
GCTATGTTCATTCTATTTTTCCGACCATTATTACATTACGTATGATCTATCTCTGGCTAGTTAACTCATATAATTCAATTATACGCAGCCTGAACCTAAAAACACTATCATAAGTCAAATTATTAGATGCCATTAACTTTTTCCAACATTTTCCTCCTCAAAAGGAATAAAAAAGATATCACAAAATGGTACCCATATGTGTGCTAGAGCTTGCGCTCTTTGCGTAAGCCTCATACCAAAAGCGTACCAACAAACATAGATGGTCATTCCTAGACATAGAAAAACAAAAAAGCTGACCAAAACAATAAGTGCGACACCAAAACAAACAAGATAGAATATGAAAGATCAGTAATTGAGCAACAATTTTCAAAAGGGGGGTGGGGGGTCCAAAATGGAACCCGGTGAAAAGGAATCCGGCATCCTAGGTGTAGTGTAGCATAACATAAGAGAAAGAGAAATCTTAAGGCATACAACTAGCGACTAACAAGGAAAAAAATTACAATGAAAAGTAAATATTTTGCAACAAATAATTTCTCTTTAATAAATAAAACCGGATTCTTCTTCCCCGGAAAACCCATTGTCTATCATTTCCTAATAAAGAAAATCGCAAGTTAATTCATCCCAATTCTTCTTGACCTTCAGAGGGACATCTTATCAGCTCCAATATGTTAACTACCTCTCCCATGTCAGGTCTGTTAGATGGCACTTGAGAAGTACATATTAAGCCTAGCTTCATCACAGGAATAGCTTCTTCTGCCGGGAACTTCCCTTGGAGCCTCTCATCAATACATTCCTCCACCTTTCCCTCTTCCAAAGCCCCTCTCACCATGTCACAAAGTACCACCACATCATCCTCCATGTATTCAACTGGCCTCTTCCCTGTAACGATTTCCAAAACCAAAACACCAAACCCATATACATCACATTTCTCGGTGATTTTAACTGTTTTGCAGGCAAACTCTGGTGCCATGTAGCCCAGTGCACTCTGAATTTTGCTGCTCAAAACATATCGATCAAGCATTGGTAACAGTCTTGCTAGGCCAAAATCCCCTACTTTTGGTTCACCATAACTATCAAGAAGGACATTGGTTGACTTAATGTTATAGTGAATAATGTTGGAATGGTGCAAATGTGCCAAGGCCTTTGCTGTTCCGAGAATTACATTAAACCTCTCATTCCATGAGAGGAAGTTTCCACCAGATCCTTCATGGAGATGCTTATACAGACTACCACCAGAGACATACTCATATATGAGGAGCTGTAGTGATGGAGTCCAATAATAACCCTCAAGTTCCACAAGGTTTTGGTGCCTGATTTTCCCTAGCTTCTTCACTTCTCGCTCAAAATCTTCTTGAGACTTGACAAGGCTTGATACAGTGAGCTTCTTTATAGCAACTGAATGCCCATCTCTAAGAACCGTTTGGTACACTGCTCCAAATCCTCCACGCCCAAGCTCACAATCCTTATTAAGCAAAGCATGCGCTCCAGAACTGAAATCAGGCTCACCTGAAAACATGACAAGTTTGCCAGAGTTGGCATCTGTAGTGGGGGAACGGCTGAATTCATCCCCTGCAGAAAATGTGATGGCAGCTGCATCTCGAGATGCAGAGGAGCGAACACGGAGATTGAGAACAGTGATGCTAATAACACCAATTACAATGACAGCAGCAGCACCAATGGCAATGAGTGCCGAAATGCTGAGGATGATTCTTTTGTGACCCAAATTTGGAGGCAATGAACCTGGGCCAGTGTCAGTAGAAGTGTTTGGATTTAGAACAATAGGCTTTGGTAGGACAGCAGGGCATGATTTATTTACTGCAGCACCACAGAGAAATGGATTGCCAAAAACAGAGTAAGGCGAAATGGTGTTGAAAAAACCACCAGCCGGCAGTTCACCCTGAAGGTTGTTGTGAGATAAATTGAAGGTAAGAAGATTGGCAAGGTTGGCCAATTGCTTAGGAAGGTTTCCTCTAAGATCGTTAAATGATAAGTCCACCGTTTGCAAGTTGGTAAGTTTTGCAATTGCCGCAGGTATTGTGCCACTCAGCTTGTTCTTGGACAGAATCCTAAAGAATGAACCAAAAAGAGAAAGAGGTTAAGAAAACAAAGCATAATCAGGGAAGTCAGCAATAATAAAAAAAGGAGCAGTTGGATCTCATCTTACTGTATCAATTTTAAAAATTTACCTCAGGACTACAAAATCTACATAATAGGACCCACTAAAACAATGCATGAAACTGCAACGCCAAGCCCCATAATAATAACAGATATTTATGTACCAAGGATAAAAATATAATAAAAATCATTCATGTCACTATCACCATCCATTCTCCAAGAAAAATTATTGAAATCTTTTCCTCAACCTCTTTGCTGTTTTAATTTTGCTGGGGATATAAAATGTAATAAGCATACCAAGTTGTTGCTGCTAAATAGGTAAGTATTGCATTGAGCATGTTTATACCAAAATACCAAGACTACATCCCAAACTAAATCAAAGCCAAAACTTATCCAACATGTCTAATATATCATGTGCTTGCGTGATATATTAAATTGAAAGAACTTATAAACTTAATCAAAGCCAAGACTTTCAGTTGTCTAGAATGTAATGTAATATGATAAGCAAGACCTATGAATAGAATGTGGAATAAATAAATAAATAAATGATAATACAAAGAAAAGATTCCATCAATCAAGGGCATATGAACAATGAACAGACTGGCTTTAGTTTAAATGCAATCAAACAAAGAGTATATTAAAGTGAGTTAACCAACTTTTGGTCAAATATAACACGCAGATTAGCTAAATCTATCTGATGAAACTTACTATCATTGTGAGGGCATTTATATACCAGCTGTAAATACAAGCACACGTATAAAATGTATAAAATGCCAAAATGAAAGATGGGACGGGGAAAAGGAACTTACAAAGTTGTCAGCAAAGAGCAGTTCTCAATTGACGTTGGAATTTTCCCAATCAGGAAATTCTTTTCCAATACCAGTTCTTTCAATGACACAGCTCCTCCTATTTCCCAAGGTATGCTTCCATTCAGTTTATTGTAGCTCAAATCAAGACTAGAACATGTTTTCAATTCACCAACAGCAGCTGGTATAGGACCTCTTAGAGAGTTATTTGCTAAATTCAAAACCTGCAAGCTGCTTAAACCTCCGATAGCAGTGGTGATTTCACCAGAAAATGCATTGTGTGACAAATCCAAAACTTGGAAACTTTGACCCGCAACTTCAGTCAAGGCAAACAAAGGGCTTTTCTTGCTACCACTCTGTCCATTCTCTGACACCATAACCTTGTTCAAATCTGACTTGAATATCCATGAGGGCAGCCCTCCCGACATTGAATTCCGGCTGGCATCTAACACCAAAAGTTTCGTGCAATTCACCATAGACTCTGGAAGACTACCGGTGAAACCATTCCCAGAAAAATTCAACATCTTCAATGACTGAAGATTTCCAATAGAGTAGGGCACCTGACCAGTAAACCCATTGTTTGAAAGGTCCAACGTCTCAAGCCCTTTCATTTCTCCAATCCACTCAGGAACATCTCCGGAGAAAGCATTCCCTCTCAAACTAAGGTAACCACACAATGCCAGTTCCTTAAAATCCCCAGGAATACTCCCAGAGAAAGAATTCTCCCCTAAATCAATGGACCTCAAAAGCAAACAACTCCCAAACCCATAAGGAACATTCCCAGTCAACCTGTTCCTCACAACACTAACACTCCTTAAATTCTTCATGGCGTCAACCCCCTTAGGAATCTCTCCCTCCAACAAGTTATCAGACAAATCCAGAGACCTGAGAGCACTTAAAGACCAAATCCCAGAGGGAACAGAACCAGAAAACTGGTTATTAGAAAGGTCAATAGCAGCAAGAGCAGAACACGCCCCCAAAGAAGAGGGAATGGTCCCAGAAAACCTGTTCCTGGCCAAGGAAACAGTCCTGAGAGACCCACATTGTCGGAAAACATCATCAGACACCTCCCCTGAGAGACTGTTGCCACTCAAGTCAATGACCCTAAGGCTATCTATTCGAGCAATGTTGGGGTTTATTCCCCCAGTGAGGTTATTATTCGCCAGAGAAAGCTTCCTGAGAAACTGCAACCTCTGCAACCCTCGACCTATTCTCCCAGAGAGGGAAAACCCTTCAAGGTTAACCTCCACTACTCTGTTGGATCTAGGGTTGCACTTAACCCCAACCCAACTACCCCCGCACGCACTTTCATCGTCCTCATTCCAAGACGCAAGCTTCCCCTTCGGATCTCGTATATCGGCTTTGAACACGATCAGCCCCAAAACGTCGTCGTTCAGAGAAGGGTTCACCGCCACACAAACCACCTTCAACAACCACACAAGAACAACAAAAACTCTCATGCTTGAAAACAACACTCGCAGCATTCTTTAATCCTATACACCCATGTGAAATTGAGTTGGGAAAAACAAGTAACGGAGATCAAAACCTCCGAAGTTGGACAAGGGAAGCAAAACCCAGCACCCAACTTCAAGACTAAGCTCTAGCCAAAACCAAAACAACAAAAAAGAAGCTATTTACTTAGTAACGGCTAGATTAAGAGTGAGGGAGAAAAAGGGGTTAAAGTTGAAAGTGAGGAACGCGACGTAACGATTGCATTTGCGGTTGAATGAAACGTAACGAAGAGCCAATAAAAGTAGCTAAAATAAGAAAGGGTCACAGAAGATAAAGAGTAAAGAGTACACAGAACCCCAAATCCCACTTCGCAAGCAAGGTACGGTTTTTCTGAGGGGCTCCAAAGCGAAACAAAGCAGAAAAGATGAAAAACCAGCACCCAGAGTGTTGAACAACACTCGATCCAGAAACAGAGAAATGCAGGAACGGAGTATATGGAGTTTGCCGGAAGAGTAACAAAGAGGAAAAGGAAAACAGATTTTCCGGCGAGTGCGGAGGGAAAGTTCTCGCCGGCGTTAAAAGCAACGTCTCTCTGTCTCTCTCTGTGAGTGTTTCTCTCTCTCTCTGGTGTGGTGTGTGAGTTTCACTTCCACACACGGAAGGAGTAATGTGCAGTTTTTATTAACGGCAAAAGTGGCCCCAGTTGGTAGATAGCAAAATAAATTAGGACAAATGCCACGTGGCCTATCCATGCGGAGGTTCCGCTCTAACGTGTCTGACACATCATCATGGTCAGTTTTGCTTTTGACGTGGAGGATCACCTGGCTTTTCATTTTCCGATACTGCCCCTTCCATTCCAGCTTTACCTTGTATTTTTCTTAATTAAAAATTGTTAAGATGTCACTTGGCTATGATTTCCAATTAGAATTAGAAATTGTTGGTGGAGAACAGAGATATTACGTTGTTTTTTCCTTTATACCTTTCTGCGCAGAAAGGAATATGGTTAATTGTATTGCCAACAACAATCTTTCTTTCAGTGTTAGAAAAAAACGCTACACGTGATTGCACCAATACAGCTCTCTTTTCTATTAACCATTTTACATATAACCAATGGTTAGTTCTTTTTTTTATATGGGTAATCGTTGCTTTGTTTTTTTAAGGTTGGAAAAATAAAACTAACAAATTATCCTTAAAATAATTGCATGTCTCAAATGTGTAATTATTTTAACCAACTTTTAATTTTATAACAATAATATTTGTTCATAAAAGACATTTGTGTATGCTTTCTCCTAAGTTTTCAAGCTTTTTTCCATATTTTCTTAACTCAGATTGTCACTTTAACGAAAAAATAAAAAATATTTTATCGAGTGGGTAAAAAAATAAATAAAACACATAGATATTTTTATCAACTGATATTAAATATGTTTATACATGATCTTCTCACTTTAACTATTATCTGCACTAAAGCTTAGTGGCTATTTATGATTTATCATGCCTAATTAATGAAAGGAACGTTAAGTTGTATGTATTAAATTTGTTTGTTTTTTGGGGCTGAGAGTATTCAATTGTATCTCTTTAATCTGAAACGTAACTTTAGTAATTAAAACGCACAATTTAATGGCACGGTACAAGGTTATTTGATGTAATGAAGATGAGCAGGGAAAAGCCTATGTATATTTTTAGAGTGGCTATCTATGTGCTAGCTAGATGACAAAATTCAACGTTATTAGGGTCTTGAACTACCACGACAATGGATGTAGTTTTGTTAAAAATTGAAAAAATAGCATAAATGAAAGTAGAATTGAAAATGTAAAGAAGCTGGGTTGACTAGTAGATGAAGTGGAGGGCATTCCTTTGGTTGAAGTTTACCGCTGATTTAAGGAATGTGGTCTTAACGGAAAACGAGATTTTGAGTTCATGAGAAAGCTCCTCTTTAACTAATTGGAGTTGGAGCAAATGTAGAAGAACACAACATAGGGCATAGTGATGAATATATATATATATATATATATATATATATATATATATATATATGTGTGTGATAGTTTAATTTGAAAAAGGAAAAGGGAGTGGTAATAAGAGAAAAGGGGAAGGGCATTAATAAGAGTGAAAGTTAGTTGGGTTGAAGAAAAAGAAAGGCAATAAAGGGAAGTAGGTGGCTTGGACAATGGTGGGTGATGCAATTAAAGAAAAGGGAGAAAGATGTGCAGAAGATGGTGGGGGATGAATAATGGAGAATGGAGAATGGAGAATGGAGAATGGTGTTGCAAGCAAGAGTGCGCAGAAATGTAAGGGGGACACATCTTTTCATGTTTTCAGGGTCCCCGGCAACAACAGTAGCAACTGTTCTCATTTATCACAATTGTTCCTAAATTCACACCAACATTGCTAAAGCTGTGTTTAATTTCACCATTCCATTGTTCACGACTATGGGGATTCCGGATCATATCAATATCATATGATTTTCTAAAACTATCAAATCTACTCTCTCTTTTTCTTATCATTCAATGCCAACAACATTTCAACTTAACATTTTTTTCATCGCTAGATTCACCACTGATACTTCATATTAAATTATAAAATCTAATAATAATTGTTGGGTTTATATATAATATCTATTTTCTTAAATTTAAAATGTTTTTTTTTTCATTAAATTTAAAATTAATATTTTGTTTTTATATTTCAAAAAATATTTTTTATGCTTCTATTCAAACACCATTAAAATGAATACATCGAAAAAAACACACATATAGTAGAACGTTTCGTGATAAGAATGAATACATTGAGAAAAACATACACATAGTAGAATTGAATAATAAAAATAAAAAATCACAATAGATTGACAAATATTAACAAGTGTTGTTAGGATATCGATTAAAAAGCTAAAAATAGAAAGAGTTTTATAAGGAAACATAAAAATAAGTTTTCTTATGTTTTTTTATAGGCATTCATATATAATGTCTAATAAAAAATTGTAAAATTGATTCAGAAATTAAAAAAAGAAAGTTTTGTAATAAGATATATATAATTATGTTTTCTAAACATGCCAAGATTTTTATTGAAATATGGAGATTTTGAAAAGTGAGGTGATTATGAAAAATGTTTATCACATACTAATTATTACACAAAAAAATCTTAGTCTATCATGTATTTTCATCCTTATCTTCATCTCCTTCACCTCTTCCAACCTCATTTTGTCACCTACATGTTAGATCTGGTCCCTAACACCCTTCTTATTAATCCCCATGTAGTACATTATAAAGTGTAATATCTCAAGTTGCATTAATAAGTTTTTGTGTGATATCAACATATTAACATCAACAACAAAGTTTTGGTTTATCGTTGTGTCTTGCTACATGTTGAGGCTTGAAGGCGATTTGTAATAGCGATATAAATGGTGACAAAATATCAAAGTCCTTTGTTGAGACAATGGCTTTAAAAAAGGTGGTTCTCTTTTTAGATGATGAATTGTGAGTGCAACTTGTATTGTCAATTTCATTGTAGGTAACGGTGAAAGCGAACAAGATGATGGTTATTATACATCATGTTTATGATAGTAAGAGGGCAATTTTTTTTTTCAAATGTTAATGTTGGATTTTATTTGGAAAACCTTTTATTATATTTATACTAAATTTTTTATTTAGTCCTTTGTATTTTAAAATTTTTATTATGGTCTAAGTTTTAAAAAAGGCTCAAAGCAGTCTTTCCATAATTTTAAATGTTAACCAAGACATTTGGTCAGAGAATTTACAAATATATTGAATTTGAAATGTTTTTAATTCAAATGACTTTATTTTTCAAAAGTTTTGTTTGGATAAAATAATTCAAATTTATTAAATTTTAATTTTCTTATTTGGATATAATAATTCAATTCGCACCAAATGTAAAAAATTATAAATTAGAGCTTTACATTCACACTAAGTTTTAAGGCATCTCTTACAAAAGTTTGAAATAGGTTGCAGTGATACGATTGATGCATTGAAGTTTTGTATGCTTCATATGTTACTCCAACAATATGATGGGCTCGATCACAAGAGTGTGGATCCAAATCTTAGCATCAATGTATTTCCCATAGTACCTTGAAATAGTGACAATGTTGTAGAAAAAACTTTAGAGCTATGAATGTCACACTAAGGTTTCAGCGCATCTCCCACTATAGTTTGGAATATGCTACAATATTGTGGTTGAAGCATTGGGTCTTCATATACTCACTTGTAACTCCCATAGCATAGTGGACTTGACAACAAGAGTATGAACTCAAATCTAGTCATTAGTGCACCTATCACAATATCTTGAAATAGACCACATAGTATTGGCTAATGGTCTGGAGCTCTGCATGCCACATTGGAGTTTCAATACATCTCAACCAACAAAGAGAAATAGGTCATAATGTTGTGACTTGTGCACTAAAACTTTGTATACCTTACATATATGTGTAGTTTGTACCCAAAATTGTGGATCTAATTGGGACAATTTTTTGTAAATGAAAATGATATTTATATACTTTATCATTATTATTACTCCTTATTTATGTCGGTTGAAAATTAATTATACTAACATTGATAAAAAAAACTCTAGGTAATTAACGTCAACAAAAAAAAATCTAGTTCTCCTAAATTTGAGTGAGAACAACCTAATTAATGTACGCTGAGAAATAACTTCAATCAATGTAAAAAAAAAAAACTAGTCAACCTTGGTAAAAAAACCCAATTGAAAAATATCCCTTACTAACTTTAGTGAGAAACATAGTAAAAAAACACTTGACTCACATATGCTAAAAAAAATTGAAGAACATTGGCTGAAAATGAACTTAGTTAACTTCAGTATAAAAATAATCTCAGCCAATGTTAATTGAAAGTTAGGGTTATAGTGTAGTGTGAACGACCAAACACACCACACCAAATTGTTACTTTATTAGTGATTAATGAATAACAAAGAACAAGATTGTTTAGTAAATAGGGAGTAAGAACATTGTAGTGGAAATCATAACCTCAGGTCTTAGTCCATTGAATTTTAAACCTATTACTTTCTTTCGATCTAAAATCTACTATTACAAGTGTGAGCCATCAAACACATACATATTAAATCATCATTTCTTTTTTAGATTGCTCTCTTATCTTCTTAATTGATTTTTTAAGAACTAGATTTGGTCCTTTTGATACGATATTCGAACCTGGGTCCATTATTACTATTGCGTAGGATACACTTTCCTATAAGTGGTCATATTTTACCATGAAGTTTCTGGCGCCATTGTCGGGATCTAGATTATGTCCAGTTCTCAATTAAATTAATTTAGAATAATTGAACAATTTTTTTATACTTTGATAATATTTTATTTTTATTTTTCTATTTTTTGTCTCTATCTTATTGATTTGTTGGTTTTCATCTTGTTTGTTTTTTGGTCTATCTTTATCTTATTTTATGTCCTTATTTTTTGTCGTTGTTTATATTTGTGTCTATTTTGTGATCTTATCTCTACCTTATTGTTGATTCTTTTCTAGTTCCCTTTTTTATACGTATACTTTGCTAATATTTTTTTCCTAATTCTTATTCTTGTTCAACCTTTACCTTATTGGGTTCTTGGTTTTAAGTGTTTTTATTTTATTATTATTATTGAGTCGCTGCGATTTAACTCTTCTTTTTGTATGAATAGTGTATGCAAACTCCATCTTAAAGGCTTTCTCTAGAGCATAATCCTGAGATTGAAAGAAATACTCGCAAGAATAGAATTGGACAAAGAAGAATGGCAGAACGTGATGAGCATGATCATGAGATGGGAAAAGATATTGTATTTGAGCAAACTTTACAATATTACTTCGCCCCTATGGTGGGGGTAGCCAGTAGCATCCTACTCCCTGACTTAGGGCAGAACACTTTTGAACTTAATTCAGCACTGTTACAAATGATTGAGAATAAACAGTTTAATGGTCTGTCTTTAGAAGATTTTGTTATCCACCTGAAACACTTCCTAAGGATAACTGACATTGTCTGCTATCCAAGGGTGACCCAAAACACTCTAAGACTTGTTGCTTTCTCATTCTTACTATTTATGGGAGAACATTGAATTGGTTGGAGTCATTACCAAAGCATAACATTAAGCATGACGGAGAAAACCCAAGTTGACCAGGTTCGGGTTTGGGGTCGGGTTTTCCCCAATTTCAAAAGTCAGGGCGGAGGCAGGGGTGGGTTGTGTGATACTCGTCCCTCCTCTGTCCCTTTTTCTAAAATTAAATATATACTAATACAGCAATCCTAAAGTCCTAAACATAGTAACCTTATAGTTTTACTTTTTCCATGAACCCTAGCATAGATCCCTAGTTCCCCTTCCCCACGAAGAGTAGAAGTTCCCGGTCTCCTACAATTCTGTCTCACACTAAGAAACCCCACGATTGTTGCTCCCTTTGTGCACGTCTCTACCGCCATCGTGCATGTTTCAAACATCCATTGTGCCAAGGTACTGATTTCTTAAGATTTCGATTCGTCTTTCTCTCTAATAGCAACCACTTCGTTTCTTCCACTATCTATGTTCTTTTCAACATTTTTATGTCACTATTTATTGAAATTATTAGTTAATGACGCTATATTGTTATTGGAAAAGCGAATAATATTTTAAAATTTTCAATTCTTATTGACTTGCAATGCTCGAAGATGCATTTGGCCTGTTTAGGTTAGCTCATCTCGCAATTATAATCATAATCATACATAACCACTCCAAGCTCCTGCTCCATTTTTCTCATTGTTGAACCCTGATTTAAGATTTTCGCAGCTTCTGTGGTACTGGTATGCTATAATGATATGTATACAATTTAATTCTTAGTTTTCATTTGTTGGAGGATACATTGTGTATTCTTCTCCTTGTTGTTTAAGTGTGTTGTGTGGTATATTATATAGACAATATATGGTGTTTAAGGTGATAATTTAAACTAGAAATAGATGAAACTTAACCATAAATCATATTCTTTTGAAATAAAATTATTAGTTATATTATATCTGAGTTGACTTTGTAAAACCTCTATTTTATAATAATGGAAATTAAGCAATGAAATGGCTAAATAGAGTGTATTTATTGAATGTGTGAGTGACAAATAGTAGAGGAATATAAATAGGATAAGTTCAACATTGCTCCTTCATTCTTTTTAATTTAAAAACCTATCAGAACAATGAAGGCTTTGTATTTCTTTGAAACTATTCGTTAGCTTCAAATCTATAATATCAAGATGGGGAAAATGATCTCTTTTGAATAGTGAAGGCTTTGAGAGCGAACCTGATATCATTTAAAATCCTAAGTTAGCAGCTAAAGTAGCGCCAATCAGAATCATTGAGAATGAGAAATAACCAAGATTATCACAAACCATAATACCTACTAAAATAAATTGTTTTCCAACCAAATATTAACCATTGTATATTTCTACACAACTTAAGTATACAGGCAGCTTTCTCGTAGCATAAGTTAGCTAATATTCATATCATGTATTACTCGTGTGTTATGTATTCAGCAACTAATAGCAAAAGATTTAAGAACAAAAATCTATGGTTATAGTCTATGCTATACTGCGTAATGAATTCTGTGAAGTTCATCTATACTAGTGTGGATCTTTTAATTTCATTTTACTATAGTAAATTTTAATTCTATCATGTTTGCAAATTTTTTATGTCGCACAGCTCACTAATATAATAGGAATTGTCATTTATCATATTTACAAATATGCTCTGTTTGACCGTGTTTGTAATTCTGCCATAATATATACCGTGTTTGTAATTCTGCCATAATATATACCTTTCATGTTATATCCCTTTGTATCTGGAGAATATTAATCTATAACTAGTTTCATTTTGGGTGATCAATGATACAAGTTCGTCATAATAAAGCAAAAAAAAAATTTAGTTACTTGTCATTCTATTATGTTTATCCACTTATGATAAGTGGTGAAAATTTACTAACAATGGCAGATATTTTTCTATAGAAAAGCAATGGTAGATATGGGCATTTCACAAGAAAGCATACAATAACAAAATTCATATGCAACTTCGAGTCTTGACATTCCAACTCCAAATAGCGATGAACCTACTCCAACTGATTTACCACAATCACTACAGGATGAGACTGTTGATGACTTGAACTTGGAAATAGAGAATACAAATGAAACAAAATGAAGTAGATTGAAAAGTGAGATTTGGAAGCATTTTGATAAAATCAAATTCAATGGAGAAGATAAGGCAAAATGTAAGTATTGTAAGAAATTGTTTTGAGGTATTTTAATTTTCTTAAAACAATTGTATATTAATTTTCATTTTTATAGCATGTGTATGATAAATAATCTTAATCAAATGTATATACATATATTCATTTATATTAAGTTCATGTATGTCTATGCTCCTCACATAAGTGATAGATTATGTAATGCATTAGTTGACTGTTTGGTGGATTGGAATATTGACACAAAGTTATTTACTATCACCCTTGATAATTGTAGCACAAATGATGCAATAATTGATAAAATTAAAGATAAATTACATTTAGGAAGCTTATTGAGGGATGGTTGTTTATTGCATTTGCGTTGTTGTCCACACATCTTGAACTTGATAATAAAAGATGGGTTAGAAATGGTCAAAGAAGGGGTAGAAAGGATTTGAGGTATTGTGGCTTACTGGAGTGCAACACCAAAAAGAAAGGAAAAATTTGAGGAATCGACTAAACAATTAAGAATATCTTACACTAGGAATTTGATCCTTGACTGTCCCACTAGGTGGAATTCTACTTTCAAGATGCTTGAAGTTTCCATAGCATATGAGGGTGTGTTTAGTAGGTTAAAGCAGAGACAAAGTCAATATACTTGTTTGCCAACTAGTGAACAATGGAAATTTGCAAAGGATGTGTGTGGTAGATTGAAGTTGTTTAATGCTGCCACTAAGCACCCAACTACAAATATGTATTTTCCAAAAATATGTGAGATCAAGTTGGCACTACACCAATGGGTTTCATCTTTAAATGCATTGATTAAAAGAATGGATCAAAAAATGTTGTTGAAGTTTGATAAATACGAGGGCATAATTCATGAAATTATGGGTGTAGCTACTATTTTGGATCCCAAATATAAAATGGAATTGTTAGAATTCTATTATGAGAAGATGTATGTTACTGATAGTTCACATTAAGTTAGGAAGATTCGGGAATTATGCTATAATTTGGTTTCTGATTATCAACAAAATATCCATAAGGATTTTTCTCGTTCTTCTATAATTTTAGATGGTCATGAAGCTGGTAGTGATTCCTTATCTAATTATGACAGGTATAATCATATAATTTTTTTCTTTGACATGTCATTTTTAAATTCGTAATTAACTTGATAATTATTTGTCTCTCGATATGATAGGTATATTATGATGAGAAAAAAGCAAAAAATATTGTTGTCAAATCAGAATTGGATCACTATTTAGAAGAGGATGTTTTGCCAAGAACTTCTGACTTTAACATTTTAATGTGGTGGAAGATTAATGGTGTTAAGTACCCAACATTCCAAATGATTGCAAAGGATACATTAGTTATCTTTGTCTTTATTGTAGCCTCTGAATCCTTTTTTAGCACCAGTGGTCATATATTGAGCCCTCATCATAGTCGACTACATTGGACTACCTTGGAAGCTTTGATGTGTACTAGGCGTTGGCTATGGAATGCTGAAAAACCTAGTAATATTTTAATTTTATTATTTAATTTAATGCAAGTTTTTAATGTTAACAAAGTTTTGTTATGTTTCCTTGAAAATTTATAGATTGTATGGAATCTAAAGTAGTCACTGAATCTAAATTTGCTAGTTTGTTGAGTGAAATGGATTCAGATGATGAATGTATATGTTCTTAATTTATAATATTTTATAAATTCTAAATTTTGTAATTAAATTTTATTAATTAATTTTTGGTAAATTACAAAATTTATACTATAGGTGATTTGTTGAGTGACATTACATAACAACTCACTTTGAAGGATGATAAGTAGACGATCTCATCTCACTTGTTGGGAAGCATTTGGAACTTTAAAATTACAAAGTTCATTGAGTGACAATTGGAACTTTAAAATTTATAATTGAAACTTCTTAGGCACTATTTGTTATAAACATGTATTGACTTTGTTTCTTTTACAGAACATTTTCTATATTTTGATATTACATTTTGGTTTTTATTTATAATTTTTTGGAATTAAAGTTTTTTTATATATGAAATTATTGCATGTTATGATGGCTAAATTATGATAATTAGCATATATCAATTTTGGTTTGACAATTAAATTAAGAATTCCAAATTATGTCAGTTAATGTTTTTTTTTTAAAGAGTACACATTTTATAGCTAAAAAAATTAAAGATGGGACGGGTGTGGGGGCGTGAAACCTGAATCCCAAGTAGATGAGGGATGATATTTATTTTCTTAATAAAAATATTGGGGGCAGGGCAGGGAAACCCAAACCTAAAACAAGGGTGGGGATGGGGTTTATTTTCTCACCCTTGGTGGGAATCGGGGGTGGGGAGACACTTGGGGGGCAAGGAGTGGGGAGAGTAAACTTGTCCCCGCTCCGTTTCCATACCAACATAGCATTCACACTTGGGAGGAGTACACAGACAAATTCTTGAGAAAATATTTCTCTACCACCAAATATGATCAACTGTAGAGGAATATTGCAAATTTTGCCCAGTATGAACAAGAATCTCTTGTTGAAGCACGAGATAGATTTCAAGAGATGTTAAGTGGTTTCCTTCACCATGGGTTGCCATTAGGAAGAGTAATTCAGATCTTCTACAGTAGGCTATCAGATTTTAATAGAGTATGTGTTGATGCTGTCAACGAAAGGACTATAAAGAAGAAATCACCAGCTGCAACTTGGGAAGTGATCACAGACCTAACCTCATTAGCCTACCACAAAATAGTTGATAGAAGAATTTTGAAGAGGCCAATTGGAGTTCATCAAATGTAGATTGAAGCAATTAGTTTGGGGATAGACAGGAAACTTGACACCCTAACAAAGAAAATGAAGACTCTAATGAAGACACACATGTAACTACTACAATCCACACCCCCTCCCACTTGTAATGATTGTGGAGAAAAATATCACAGAGCAAAAAAATTTCAAATGTACAATATAATTGCCAAAGAATATATGAATTATGTCAGGGGAAAAGCCTGTAATATGATCCTTATTCAAAAACATGCAATCCAGGGTGGAAAGATCATCCCAATCTAGCATAAAAAGACCAAAGAGAATTGCCCAGATAAAACAAATACAAGTCCCCTCATATTCAGGATCAAAAGCCAAGGTAAAAGGAGAAGACACCAATATTACAAGATACTATGATGTAATACATGACCCAAAATTATGAGAGAATTAAGGCATTAGAGACACAGATGTCAACCTTAGTGAATCTCATGTCTCAAAGGTCACAGGGTGATGATCTACCCTCTCAAACAAAACCAAATCCCAAGGAAAAGGTAAAGGCAATCACCATAAGGAGTGGAACAAAACTAAAAGACTAAAAGCAAAAAAAGACAACCATTTTATAACTGGAAGAAAATATCCCTATTGAAGGAATTCAAAATGTGAAAAAAGATGAGAGTAAGGAGGTACAAACACCTCCTCAAGTAAGAGTTTTATTCCCTCAAATGTTAGAAAGTTCACAGTAGGAAAAACAATTTCTTAAATTCTTAGAAATGTTTAAGAAATTGCATATCAACATTCCTTTTGTAGAGGTCACAACTCAAATGCTAAAATATGAAAAATTCTTAAAAGAGATTTTCTCTAATAAGAAGAAATTAGATTATTTTCAAACAATAGACCTTGTTAAGGAATGTTCTGGTGTAGTTTCCAAAAAATTGTCCCCTAAACTAAAGGATCATGAGAGTTTTATGCTTACTTGCACTATAGGAACCTTATTTTTTGAAAAATGGTTATGTGATTTGGGAGCAAGCATAAATTTGATGTCATACTATATGTTTAAAAAATTAGGCATAAGGGAACCACAACCCGCAAACATCACCCTACAACTTGCTAATAGATCTCTAGCCCATCCTAAGGGCATAGTAGGGGATGTTTTAATTAAAATGTGTAATTTTATTTTCCTAGTTGATTTTGTGGTAATGTATATGGAAGAGGATAAAGATGTCCCGATCATACTGGGACGTCCTTTTCTCAACACTTGTGATGTTGTTATTAAAGTAAGGCGGAGATGACTTACCCTGGGTTTCGGGGAAGAAAAAACCACTTTTGTAATATTCAATTCAAAGAAAAAGTTTGTCTTCTTTGCTGCCTGCAATTTTATACAGGCTAAAAATGACAATATTGGTAGCTTAATTAAATTTGAAGAGTTGGATATGAGTTGTGAATCAAAACCAAAACCCTCAATGGAGGAACCTCCCATTATGGAGATGAAACATTTTTTATCCAACTTGAATTCTGTTAATTTTAACCTCATTTGTTAATTTTCAGTTCGACAGATCCAACAAGGAATAGGAAAAACAAGGCATCAATCATGGCAATGATAGATAAAGAAGTCAGTTCTTGAGTTAACCATCAATGGCACGAACAGTATTGGCCCCATAATGAGTACCCATGGAAATTATAAAAAAGGATAAATTTGGCACACCTGCAAATGAGGCATTTTGCAAACAGTTTTGTCCTTAGAAATAGGCCACCTTAATAAACCGCATTTTAACTGTCAAGCTCGGGACGTTAAACAAGCGTTTGTTAGGAGACAACTTGTCATTCTATCCCTTTTACAATTTTTCCTTTCTTTCAGTTCTTTTTAATTTATTGTTTTTCTTTTAATTTGCATTGCAATCCTTTATTTTATTTTTAGTACACTACACATTTCTTTCGTTACATCCTTTCTCAATTCTGATATTTTTCATGAACTAGGGACATTGTTATTTTTAATTTATTGAATATGCATGAATTGTCCTTCCATTTCCTTTAGCTGATAATGAATATTCTCATGGTTTTAGAATCACTATTAAAAAAATGATAAGTAAATTAAGAGCTTTTCTTATAAAGAAGTTGAGTAATTAGCAAAGCTCAAAGTGTAGTTATTTGTCATACTAACCACAAAAATAGTGAGGGTTAAGCCAATGAGATTACATTACATACAACTTCTTGTTCTTTTTCTAAGAGTAAATGTCTCTAAGCTCGGTAGTCTCTAACTATTGTGTTGAAGTTATGTCTTATGAATTCACTTCTTTGCTTACTAATTTTTGGGGTACTTTCTATGCCTTCTTCCAAACCACTACCTAATTGAACATAATTGTCCTTGGTTGCCTAAGTTTAGTCTATGACAGTATTTATTTGTCACATAATTTTCTCTTACATATATTTAATGAGTGACTCATTGTCATCACCATGGAGCAACCTCTGAAAGGGGAAAATTAATGGAAAAAGTGAAATGAAATTTAAAGATGGTCTCACAAAAGAAAAAAAAAACCAACTTTTTCTCTTTCAATATATATATATATATATATATATATATATATATATATATATATATATATATATATATATATATATATATATATATACACACACACACACATAAAAAAAGAAAAGAAGAGAAAGAGAAAAATAGAGAGAGAGTAAAAATTTTATATGTTCAAATCAAGGGTTGTTGAAAAGTTTAAAAAAAAGGTTAGATTTGATAGATTTAGATTTGAAAAGAAAAGGAAGAAGATAAAAAAGGAGGATGAAGGGGATTCATAGATTTAGATTTGATAAAATTGACTTTAACTAAACCACAAATCTACATCCAATTACAGACTTGTGTTAGAATCAAGTTAGTCGACTCTAACTATACAATACTCTTCCTTCTTTTTCCATCTCCTTTTTCCCACCTACACCCCACACTCTTTCATCCTCTCCCCTACACCTACTAATGTCATGCTTCCTCACCTCTTTCCTACCCCCTTTCACCTTTATTTTTCTTCTCCATCTTGAAGTCACTTTTTTTGTTTGTTAGTGTAAATCCAAATCTGTGATTTAGAGTTAAATTAGATTTTAAAGAAATTATATAATGTGAGTTAGCACATTAAAAACTAAAAATTATGTGTCATATGTTAATGTGATACCTTCGTTAACCACATTATCAATAAATAGGGATTTAACATCATGTATTAATTTTAGTTATACTATTTTTTTTTTTACATTGTACTTTGATGTGTATCAAACACGCCCTAAACATTTATCTCTAATGACATTAATGTGATACCTTCATTAACCACATCATCAATAAGTAAGGATTTAACATCATGTATTAATTTTAGTTATACTATTTTTTTTTTGCATTGTACTTTAATGTGTATTAAACACGTCTTAAACATTTATCTCTAATGACGTTAATGTTATAAATTGGTTATGAGGATTTAAAGAAATAATATTTACAAGAACTCCATCAATGTCCAAACACCATTTCACTGTAGAGAAAGAAAAGAAAGTGAGAGATGAGGGTTTAATTATAAATAAAGCTAATAAAATGGGTTGACCAGGACAAATTGAACAAGCTTGAGTTTAAGAAAATATAAGCTCGTGTAGAATATAGTTTAAATGGATTGGCCTAATACTTTTAAAGGACCAAACTAGAGTGAAGAAACTTAAGTTCATATAGAATTGGAATGAGTTTGACTTTATTCAAAATTTACATTTTTTTTCTTTTTATCTTTCAATTTAGATAAGATAAAAACATTTTAATTTGATCTTGTTTGACATGTCGTGAAGCCTAATTGAAATGAGTTTGACTTTATTCAAAATTTACATTTTTTCTTTTTATCTTTTAAATTTAGATAAGATAAAGGCATTTTAATTTGATCTTGTTTGACATGTCGTGAAGCCTAATTGAAGTACTGAATTAGAAAAAAGTTAGTCCATATACAATTCAAATCAAACCAACTACTTATGCTCATATAGAATTGGAATGAGTTAACTTTATTCAAAATTTACATTTTTTCTTTTTATCTTTTAAATTTAGATAAGACAAAAACATTTTTAATTTGATCTTGTTTGACATGTCGTGAAGCCTAATTGAAGTATTGAATTAGAAAAAAGTTAGTCCATAGACAATTCAAATCAAACCAACCCATTTATTATGTTTGCTTCATAAGTGGACATGACAACCCATTTTAATAGCTATAGTTGTCCTACTCTTATCTTCACAAATAACAATTAATAAGTAGATATCATGTATCTTGTGTGCTACATCACCTTTGTTAATAATTGGGTATCCATTGGATGAGTGAGGTTTATGTCTCTTACTGTAGTGAATAAGGGTTTGATTTATAAATTGAAGTATTATATAAATATCAACAATTCTTATTGTATGGATATAAGAAAATCAGGGTAGTGAAATGACCTAAATGCCCCTCAGAAGGAAAGAGAAAAAAGAACTTTAGATTTCGGCCATACTAAAATCTAAATTTAGGAATAACCTAGAAACACAAAAAAAATAAGGGTTACAAAGACTTTGAATTTCGGTCTTGGGCCGACATCCGAACAGTTGCAAAGATCATAACCCAAGAGATAAAAACACTAAAGGACATGGATATTCAGCCTTGCTGAAAACTATAAAATCATAATAACAAGATTAGTTAACCTTAATCACATATTAACATTTAATCACTATGTCCAATAAAGTTGAAACAAACAACATATTCATTAGACAAAGACAATATACAAGAAATAAAACTAATATCCAGCTTAACACAGGTAATACCCAACAAGTAAAAATCCATATATTTGCTATAAGTAGCTGATGATTGGTATGTGTTACACACCTATTGTTAAAAACATTACTTTGTACTTTGTAATAAATCGAACATTGTCTTACTAGATCATTGGAGTCCTTTTTTGCACCTCTCCCCTATTCTGGATAAAGAAAAGTTAAGAGTATCTTCATCAGGTTTACCTATGAATAATGTTTGAGCTTATTCTGGTAAGAACATCTTGGTAGCCACAATGGGGTATGAAGTAAAACTAGTCCCCACAATTGAAGATTGAGAAGACATGGATATCACTAAGAGTCACGAAGCTGCACCTCAAAATAAGCCCTAGAATGAAGAAGATACACCGTGGTAGCTAGTGGTCGTAGACTCAAATAGTGTTATTGAGATTCTCAGGTTACTGAGAGAAGAGATTGCATAACTCAGGCATGAAAATACTGAGTTTCGTAATCGTAATTTTTCGAGAATATGATATCAGTAAAAACAAGAAAAGTTGCACAAGAGTGAGTCGGCTGCCCCATCTTGTAGTGGACCGTCCATGGGACACTCGACAAGACCATCCAACAACAACCCATGTGTAGCCATTTAGCCTATCCAACCCTTCAAGAGTGCCCAAAGGAAACACCCACCCCAGTCTAAACCATACCTCCTTTCACATCTCCTTTTATACAAGTTGTTCCCCTACCCGTACAAACCACACCAACCTTTGCCCCATGGATCAGGGGAACCTCTACAGAAGTTCAGCCACACCATTCTTTCACATTCGAAATCATGGATGTCCCCTTACCCAAAAGTTAGAAACATGTAACTTTAGAGAAATATGGTGGAACTAGAGATCCTAACGCTCATTTCCAATGTCACTTAAGCATGTATACCCCAAAGATTAAGCAACCTTATGCAAAATATTTCCAATGTCACTTAGAAGGCAAACGACTTCCCCCAAGTTCGATTGACAATTTCTAAATGTTATTGTGAGATTTGGAACCCATTTTGCCACATCCTGGTCATATAGATTCATGGTAGTGGCTTTGGCCATTGCGAGCCTATATAGACTGTTTTGGATAAGTTGCTTTGACCATAAAAAACCTTCCACCAGAATTCGTCCTTCACACCTTTATGATTATCTTCAACTAGGAGAATTCACTACTAGTTTAATTCATTTCCCACCACTAGATATGTATGAACTCAGAAGGAGGGTAATACCCTTTATTAAAGTAGAAGAATTAACTGCTTTCCAAAAAAAAAAGCTCAGCCTGAAATGCCAAGAAGTTCCCAAAAAGACAGGGATAAAAACCACTACGGCAAAAAGAAAAAACAGTATATGGACAAGCCCCAAAGGGAACCCAGGTGCACTCAGTACATTTCTCTTAACACGAATAGAACTCGAGTCTTAGAACAGGCCTTATCAGTAGAATTAGTGGTCATGCCGAAGAAAGCACAGGCCTTATCACAAAAATAAGGGGCATTCAACTGAGGAGTGCATGACCTTACGCGATAAAATTGAAGAGTTAATCAAGTAAGGGCACTTAAAAGATTTCGTTCACAAGGCAAACAATAACTCCCAACCAACAAAGCCAGACTATTACTGAAGAGATTATTCTCGTTCTAAATACCAAAATGACAATTGTTTAAGAAAAGATAGACATAGAAGTTGAAGTAGTAGTAGATCCAGGGAGAGAAGAGTTGAGAATCACAACGACAATAAAAAAGCCATCAACACAATAGCATAAGGTTTTGCAGGAAGCGGATCTACCTCTTCAGCTAGAAAAAGAAACGCGCGGATAGTTTGGTCTGTAAATTCGGTTGCTTCATATGTTCAACCAAAAATGCCAAACATCACATTGACAGATGATGATTTTCAAGTTGTAGATCCTGAACAAGACGATCCTATGGTAATTAATGTGGAAATTGTTAACTATATTGTTCGAAAAACATTAGGAGACCAAGGAAGTTCGACTGATGTTTTGTATTGGAAAACTTTTAAAGAGTTTGGATTGTCTAAAGACCAATTGATCCCTTACAATGAACCATTGATAGGATTCTTAGGAGAGAAAGTGTCAACAAAAGGTTGTATTGATTTATATACTAAATTCAGATCCATAAGGGAATCCATCAATATCCAAATTAGATATATAGTTATACATGTTACTACTTCGTACAACATCCTCCTCTGACACCCTTCGCTAAACAAACTCGGAGTCATAATGCCAACACCACATCTAGCCATGAAGTTTCCCTCCGATGAAGGGAAGATTCTCACTATCCATGCAGACCAAAGGGCTACTAAAGAGTGATACCTAACTAGTCTAAAATTACAAACATATGAAAGACAATTAGATTCAAACAAAGTTAATACAACAACATTTAAAGGAGAACTAAATTTAGACTTGGATTCACAGAGTGAGGAGATGGACAGAGCGGAACCCACAGAAAAGATAGAAGTTTTCTAACTAGGCAGAAAACTCGGGGCAAGTCACCTGCATAAGTTCTTAAGTTCAAGAGAGCATGAAGCAGAAAATAACGGTAGTCATAATGCATAATGTTGATGTATTTGCACGAACTACAGCAGACATGCCCGAAGTTGACTTGAATTTTTTGCGCCACCGCCTTGGAATGTGTAAGGAGGCAAAACCTATAGCACGAAAAATGAGGAAAATGGAAGACGAAAAAGCAAAAGCTGCCCAAGAAGAGGTAGCTAAGCTTGTCAATGCTAATTTTATCTAAGAAACATGATATACCACATGGTTAGCCAATTTGGTCATGGTTCAAAAGCAAAATGGTAAATGACGGATATGCATTGATTACACGGATCTAAGCAAGGCTTGTCCGAAAGATGCTTACCCCCTCCCAAGCATGACAAGCTAGTAGATGGAGCAGTCACACACTGTTTATTGAGTTTTCTGGATGTGTACTCGAGTTATAACCAAATCCAAATGCATTTAGAAGACGAAGCCAAAATAGCGTTCGTTACAGTGTCTACTAATTATTGTTACAAAGTGATACCTTTCTAACTTAAGAATGTAGGAGCGACTTATCAAAGGTTGATAGATAGAGTTTTTTGCAAGCAAATTGGCAGGAACTTAAAGGTCTATGTAGATGACATGTGTTCAAGTCAGAAGACTCAAAAGAACATGCAAATGACCTCTAAGATATGTTTTCCACACTTTGAAAATATTCAATGA
The DNA here is from genome assembly GCA_037954015.1 of Psophocarpus tetragonolobus. Classification (NCBI taxonomy): domain Eukaryota; kingdom Viridiplantae; phylum Streptophyta; class Magnoliopsida; order Fabales; family Fabaceae; genus Psophocarpus; species Psophocarpus tetragonolobus. The sequence goes on along the minus strand of CM075688.1, from coordinate 38,077,055 downwards.
GGCTTAATGCAGAGAAATGTGTTTTTGGAGTACGAGGCGAGTAGTTTCTCAACTTTATGCTTAGCAACAGAGGCATAAAAGCCAACCCAGACAAGTGACAAGCCTCAATTGCCCGATTTCTTCCTAAAACTACCGAAAAGGCAAACCCGATAATCACATTCTTAAGAAAAAATAGAAATTTTGTATTAACTGATGAATGTGAAGAAGTCTTCACGACCCTGAAGAAATTTATTGCATTTCCTCCCATCTTAATGAAACCTGATCCTGGTAAACTATTAATTCTTTATCTTTCGGTTTTTGAGGAAGCCATTAGCATAATTGTGGTTCAAGACACAATAGAAGGACAATAGTCAGTGTACTATATCAGTCGAATGTTTCAAGATGCTTAGACGAGATATCAATTGGTGGAAAAAGCAGCATTGGCTTTAGTTAACTCAACTCGAAGACTTCGGCCTTACTTCTAGAGTCACACAATGGTAGTAAAAACAGATTATCCAATTTCCAAAATATTGAGAAAGCTAGAGCTGGCAGACAAAATGGTAGCATGGTCTGTAGAATTTTCTGGTTTTGATATTAAATATGAACCAAGAGGATCAATCAAGGCCCAATGCCTAGTTGATTTCTTGAATGAATTCCATCGAGTGCCAAACATTCAATCTTTTCATTAGACTTTACATGGATCGCCCAATAATGGAGGAAGTGGTGCATGTATTATATTGGAAGGATGCAATGACATTGTCGTTGACAAATCCCTAAGGTTTGGCTTTAAGCCCTCCGATAACTAGGCTGAATACGAGGCTTTACTAGCAGGGATCAAGCTGGCCAAAGACATGGAGACAACTTGGGTCAAATGCCTTACAAATTCAAAAATTGTGGCCAAGCAAGTAAATGGTTCTTTTCAGGTGAATGTCCCAAGCTACAACAATACTACCATGCATTTTTCAATGAAAAATCAAAATTTGAAGAAGTGGAAGTGACTCATATACCAAGAGCGTAGAATGTAAGGGCAAATCAGTTGGCCAAGCTTGCTAGTTCCCAAAAACCAAGACAATCACGCACATTTCTGCAGCAAGAGTTACCTATTCCCAGTATCTCGGTATGCTCAGTCTCATCTCCTAGCAGAGATTGACGTCCAGAAATCCTTGATTACATACAAATGGAACAACTTCTATGGATCAAATAGAAGCTAAGAAGTTGAGAAAAAAGCATCATGATTTACCATAGTCACCAAAGATCTTTATAAAAGCTATTCTTGAAATGCTTAAATTACGAAGAGATAAAGTATGTTCTTAGAGAAATTCATCAAGGTGTTTGTGGCTTTCATTTAGGAACCATATCAATGGTAATCCGTGTCTTACAAGCGGGATACTATTAGCCTACATTGAAAGGAGACTGTTCTAAATTTGTCAACAAATGTATACAGTGTCACAAACACATAACTTTAATTCACCTACCAACTGATGAATTGAAGGTAGTAGTGGCTTCATGGACCTTTTAGACATGGGAAATAAACATCCTCAACCCCTTCCCTCTTAGCTCGAGGACAGTGCAAATTCCTCTTGGTAGCTCTAGATTACTTCACCAAATGGATAGAAGCTGACACCTTGGCCATTATTTTGGCCCAAAACATACAAAGGTTTACATGGAAAAACATAGTGACACAATTCGACATTCCTCATTCAATCATCACGAACAATTGCCTTCAGTTCATGGTCAAAAAATTCAATGCTTCCTTGGAAGAATTCAAAATTAAACATAAAGTGACTTCGATCGACCATCCTCAAACAAACGGCAGGCTGAAGCAACTAATAAGGTAATTCTGAAAAAATATTGGCCCATCACAAAAGAGCCATATTTTCATTGAAACATTAACCAATTACAAAATACTTTTGTACATAAGGAGAAATCATATTTCGGCCCATCACAAAACAGGATTCATACATAAACAAAAAACAAAGAAGTTTCCTAAAAGTCTTCACGCTCTATTCTAACTCTTTTAGCTTGTTTGAGGCTGCTAAGAAGGCATCTTTGGCTTTCCTGTAGCGTTGTTTAGCCACCACCAACTCGTTTGCAAACATATGCTTCCCTAGCGCCTGCGCATGAGCATGAAGCTTGCAGTAGTTTTTCCATTTGAAGGAAAGCTTCATCCCCTCCAACACCTTTCGACCCTCTTTAGAGAAAAAATCACCGAACTTGCTTGTAAACATTATGGTGTCGAGCCCCTTATAGAAAAAATTGTGTGGCAATAGGGCAACGCTGATGGTTGAGGTTCAAGGAGGGTTACTTTATACTTTTATTTTTTGGACTTACTAGAGGATGACTTCTTCTCTCTTTTTCTTTTCTTTCTCTCTCTCTTTCTCCTTCCCCTTCTTCTTCCTTCCCTCTTTCTCTTGTTCCTTCAATTTTTTCTTCTCATATTTTGAGATGGAGGAGGATAAGACATCCCAATAAAAGGCATATAAATGACCTCCATTTTGGTCGTAAAAGTGATTTCGACCGGACTCAGGATTTATCATCTCCTTGAAGTACCCAGACTTGAACCTTTGAATGAAGTAGTAATATGTGATAAAATGAGGGTTATCGGATCTTCGGAAAAGATACATCCACTTGTATTTCTTGTGGGGCCGAGTTGAAAAATAACGGAGAAAGAGGCTGGGTGTAGCTTTGGTGTGGGTGAAAAGACACAAAGCTTGAAATGCTTGGATGTGACCCCAAGCATTCGAATGAAGCTTAGTGAGGGCACAATTTAGCACTTGTAAAACCCCCATAATAAAATTATCAAATGGAAGCCTAACATGAAAGACCAAAAATTTATAATCATAAACATAGAAAAAATCATCCCTATCTTCTGCAGATCAACCTAAGAACACAAATTTGGGTTCTACTCAGAAAAATCCTTACATCACCGAATAAGAAAATGGAACTCTTCAGCATCTTCAAAATAACATATTTCGAATTTGTTAACAAAATCACGTAACATCAACCTATTATTATAAAAGGATGAGTACGCCCCTACTTCCCCATCTACCATTGATAGAAGGCATCAGAATAAGAGGGTAATCCTTCTTCGGATTACCTTTGAATTTTCGTTTAACGGTCACTTTTGCTAAAATAGAAGTCTTCTAATAAGGCAGAGATTTTGGCTCTAAAGGCCTTTCATGGTCCGCCTACAACTCTTGACGAGCCACAGACTTGGCAATATTTCCTGAATCGGAGGGTGGGACATTGGTAGATTAGGAGGATCTGCCTTTCACAGAAGGGATTTCAAAAGAAGAAGTAAAAAAAGACATTTGGCCAAAAAGAAAAAAATAAGATGTAAGGTATACCTAACTCTGAAGAAGAAAGGCTGAAAGAGAATTCAGCAGAAGAAGAGCGAGAAAAATGGCAAAGTGTAACTGAAATTGTTATGATTCCCTCCTTATATAGAAGAATTTGCCCGAAAACTCCCATTTCATCATAACCATTCAGATCTTTCTACTCAACGACTCATATCACACGACTATTCATTTTCTCATTTTCGCTATAGTAATTAGGTTTTCCATTTCACGCCCTCAATGACTTTTGGCCGGAAAAGCCCTTTCATCTTCACTTCTAAAACCTGATTATTTTATCATTTTTTTCCTCATATTTGTCCCCCCACCAAGGCATTCAAATTGTCGAAAACTTTTGTTACCTCTTTTAAGCCTTCACCCTTGTGCTCTTCACTTTGGGTCAAATATAGGGGCAAGTGTATGGATATAAGGAAATTAGGATAGTGAAATAACTTAAATTCCCCTCAAAAGGAAAGAGCAAAAAGGACTTTGGATTTTGGCCATACCAAAATTTGAACTTGGAAGTAATCTAAAAGCACAAAAAAGATAAGGGTTACAAAAACTTCGGATTTCAGTCTTGCCGGCATCTGAATAGTTGCAAAGATCATGACCCAAGAGACAAAAACATTAAAGGACATAGATACTCGCCTTGCCAAAAACTGTAAAACCATAATAACAAGATTAATAAACTCTAATCACATATTAACATTTAATCACTACACTTAATAAAGTTAAAACAAACAAACAACATATCCACTGGACAAAGATGGTATACAAGAGATAAAGCTAATATCCGGCTTAACACATGTAATATCCACAGGTAAGAACTTATATATTTGTTATAAATAGATGTTGTTGAGGTACGTGTCCAACACCTATTGTTGAAAACATTACTATCTACTTTGTAATACACCGAACATTGTCTTGTTTTATTGTTGGAGTATTTTTTTATAGGCTCTCCCCCATTCTGAATAAAGAAAAGCTAAGAACATCTTGATGGAAATAAAAAGAACCATTGAATCAATATATACAAGATTATAGTATGTATAGAGAATAAATATAAAATATAGAGAAAAAAGAATTTGTGTACCTCATATATATTGAATTGAAGTTCTTGATTTTCATGAAGTTCTTGATCTTCATGAACAAAAACTCTATAAATGATTATTGTAGATATTTGAGTTCAATAAGAACTCTTGAGGGTTTTACTACCTACTTTCTAAGGGATTGTTTTAGTGGATGTGTGTTGTAATTTGCTTAATGGGATGGAAAATTTATAATCCCCCAAGGTAGGCAAAGACCCCTTAAATGGGCTTTTTATGATTGACTCAATCCATCACAAAGTCAATATTACTATATTCCCATTTAAATAATAATAAAGATATTATAAGATATAATTATCATCATATCTTAAATTGCCAGATAATGATAAAAGATAATTGATTAATACCAATCCACTATTATTTCCAACATTCTCCCACTTGGATGGTATTAATCAACAATACAAAGACAAATCATTAAGGTAGAATGACAATTATAGACAAATCTTATATTAGACAATGATAAATTTGAGCTACAAAATAATATCTAATAGGGATATATATCATGTATGTTAACAAATATTTCTCATAAAGTATATAGAATAATGTAGTTCAATAAATGATACTACATGGTCCCAAGCATCCAAAAATGCTAAGAGATATGTTACTAAAATGATATTACTTCACACATATCTCATAAGAGAGTTTTCAAACTCTCACTGATCTAAGACATTAAAACTTAACCAAATCATATGAGTTATAAAACTCCAATAGTTAAGTATTTGATCAGTGAATAAAAAAACATTCTATTAATATCATTTTTACTTGAGTATGAAAAATTATAGAGGTGAGAAAGGATAATTCACATACATCTAAGTACTCATCATGGTCCAACAAAAAATGTAATTACATATAGGCTACATAAATACTCTATAATATTTGACATTTAACTAATCCGAGTTTCAAAAAATGAGTGACTATGTAAGAATCTGAAGACAAGTAAGAAATCCATAAATTCCCTACTAGGACCATATAGACACCTAGTTTATATAAAATGACACTCAGATTATTGTGGCCACAAAATGTCAATTGAGCAAACACTTAGATAATTGGTCCAAACAAAAAAATTCATAAGTACTTCAATAGTGCAAAATTGTACTCAATAGGAGTACTATCATAATAAGCACTTTTACAAAGTAGAAAATCATATTCGATAGAAGTATTGTATCTACAATATACTTATAGAATTTTGACCAAACAAAATGTGAAATTTTTGGTAAAAGAAATGCACAATACTTAACTGCATACCAAAAGGATTAATGTGCAATGCCCAAAAAAATGCTCTTAATATCCATTAAAGATGTCTATTAAGATACAATGAATTTTATGTATCTCAATTAAAATAGGACAAAAATAAATAGTCAAGTCATATAGAGTGTGTCATATCATAATTAATGTGCACAAGAATATATGATAATACAGATAGATAAATCTCAAGACATAATACAAAATTATATACTTGTAAAATTTTAATCAATTAAAATATGAAATTTGGGTAAAAGAGATACACAACGCATAATTTTATGCCAAAAAGATTAATGTACAGTACCCAACAGAATGACATTAACATCTATTAAAGATGTCTACAAAGATACAATGGATTTTATGTATCTCAATAAAAAATAGGACAAAAATAAATAGAGAAGTCATATAGAATATGTCATATCATAATTAAATATGCACACGAATATATGACAATAAAAATATATAAGTCTCGAGAGATAATACAAGATTATATATACTCCCACTAATCCTTAATATACTAAAAAAATATTAGGATTATTATCAGGGTACACTAGTATTAAAAGTTCTAGTGATAGTGGGATGATGAATTTATAAGATAATAATAAAAGTGAATCAAAATTCACTATTTTTTTCTACTTAAGGAATTAGAAAGTAGTAGAATAACAAATGATTAATGAGAAAAGTAGTTAAAAAAACAAGAATATGAAACCTACAAATCCATCCATAAGAATAAATAATTCTCACAAATGGTTTCATAATTAACCGCATATTAATCAATCCTTTAAAAAATATTGACCCCTATGAGGATCTTGAAAAAATAATTACAAGAGCGAGAAAAAGGATCTCTTGATAATTTTACGTAGAATGTGAGATCATAAGCAAGTTCTCAAGTAATCATAAACAAAAATAAGTGCTACAATAAACAATATCTACACACACTTGAGAATAAAATATAATTACACGCAACAGAAAAATATGAGACTTATTCTTACAAATATTAAGAATATAATAATAAATAGTTTCTAACTCTCGTCACAATTTATAATGGACATAGGTTTATTTATATATCCAAAATAAAGCATATAACATTTACAAGAATAGCATCAACAATATTATAAAATATGGTATGAAGAAATTGATTTCTTCAAATTTGGAATCCCTATATTGTTCTTACAAAAATTGCATACTAATATTGCATATCAATAGAGAGCTTGTTATACAAGAAGTATTTTACAAGACACCAATACAAAATTCTTAATATAGATCCCAACAACGTGATGACAAATAATATGATAAGAAAAAATAATTTTATAAAGAATTTTTTTTTTTGCACATGTATGATTAATTGGACATTTAAAGTAAAAATCTTATATCAAGACAATTTATTTTATAAGATATTAATTAAAATTCATATATACAAAATTATTTTACTTGATAAAGAAAAAAAAATTGACATAACAAAAAAATACTCAGAGGGCTAAATAAAATTCAACTATTTCTTTATCACACTAGAATTATGTCAAGTAATATCATACCGATAGGGTAAGTCCACTACTTATATATATAGAAAATTTTCACCATAAAAAAAATGCAACATTTTTTTTGTTTGAAGGAAAAATGTCCAATTAAAGGTTATAAGTCATTATGAAACAAAAGGAAAATGACAATACAAATTTTGTTTCCATATAAATATAACTAAACATGATAAAATTAGGGAAATAAATTGAACATCACAACAATACGAAAACATTATGTAATTCTAAAAGTACAGTTAAAAGAGAATCCCTAAGCAAATTACAATGCACTATAACTTATATCAATAAAATCCTAATACCGATAGGATATAAAAAAAATCATTAACATAAGTAAAAAAAAGTACATTGTATAACACCAAATTACATTAATAACAATACACTGATAGAGTACAATTATCATCAATCAATAAAAAAAATAATTATATCACAAAATTTTCACACAAATACATCCACAATAGGTGAAATTACAATTATGTAAATGAAAAAAGAAATTATTCATATTGTTTAATAAATTTGCATAATTTTAATTATATATATTATATGACCAAAATACAAAATTCACATTATTATACCCATAATAGACGAGAAATAATAATGCAAATTAATAAAGAAAATTATGCACATAAGAGAAGGATAATTAAGATTATGCATAATTAATAAAATGACCTAAAAAAGAGTTGTCGAATGAGACTATGGTTATCAAAATCGTGAGTTAACTCGTAAAATTGTACGAATTTACGAGTTTACAAGTCCTAGACGAGTTAAATCGCAGTAAAATTGGAAAAGTAGTAAACCCAGAGTAAACTCGGTAAAATCAGAGTAAATTCGTTAAAATTGGAGTAAACTCGTGAACAAACTTCTTAGGTGATATTTTTCTATGTTGACTCTAATTTTAAGTATTTTGAATATAATTTATTCTTATGTCTAAAAATGTTTTGAAATTTTAAGTGTTCCTACTTTAATTTCTACTTATTTAGAGTAATTTAAATTTATTATGTGGATTTGAACTTATTATGTATTGAAAACTTTCAATTATTATGAGATTTATAGTCATATTTGTAATGAAGTAAATTCTTATGATTTTACGAGTCGAGTTTACTGCACTCTCAGAAGTTTACGTAAACTCTCAATTTTAATAACCTTGAATGAAACTTTAATATGTTATTGTTAATAATAACAAGTAGCGTAAACCCTCAATTTTTGTTTTTTGTGCAAAAGATAGACTATATTATAAAATTTTACTAATAACACAAAAAATTTTCAATTTAAATTTAATTCTCTAATAAAAAAAAACCATGATATATATCTAATTTGGCTCTCATACTAATTGATGAAAGTAAAAAGAACCCTTGAATAAATAGATACAAGATTATAGTATGTATAAAGAATAAATATAAAAGATAAAGAAAAGAAAATTTGTGTACCACATATATATTGAATCGGAGTTCTTGATTTTCATGAACAAAAACTCTATGAATGATTATTGTAGATATATGAGTTCAATAAGAATTCTTGAGGTTTTTATTACCTACTTTCTAAGGAATTGTTTTAGAGAATGTGTGTTATAATTTGTTTAATGGGATGACAAATTTATAATCCCACACAATAAGGAGAGACCCCTCAAATAAGTTTATTCAACCTATCATATAGTCAATCTTACTATATTCTCGTTTAAATAATCATAAAGATATTATAAGATATGATTATCATCATATCTTAAATTGTTAGATAATGATAAAAGATAATTGATTAATATCAATCCATTTTGATTCTTAACACATCTTTGTGAGGTTATCTGTAAATAATAATGTTCAAACTTATTATTATGGGAAGAACACTCACTAAGGGTAAGTATGATAGGTCTAACTACCGGCATTCCCGAGAAAATATGGATCACATATGACATGTATGATGTGTGTAATTGCAGTAGAAAATGGTGGGATCCTTAAACAAATGAATGAATAAAAAATAGGTTATGAAAGGGAGGTGAAATTAGCTTACTAATTGTGAAAGGAAAAGGCAAAAATGATGAATTAAGATGGAGGCAGGGAGGAAACATTGTGGGACGTGTCCGACCTAATTGTGTGGAACCTGGTTGACCATGTTAATGAACAATAGAAGATAAGAAGAAGCCCGTGAGTTCCATTTAGGTCGAGGCACCAAGTACCAAGACACTCTCTTTGCGTTATTCATGCCACATAATATTAATATTAATACGTACTCAATTCTATATTTTCAGTATTCTGTGGTTGACTCCAATCTCCTCCCGCCCCTTATTCTGCAGACAACACAATACGACACCCAACTCAATTCTATATTTGCAGTAGTAACATAATGTCATCCGTATGCGTATGTGACATGCATGCTGTTATTATACCCCACAATCACAATTCAAACATCATCCATCATCCACGAATAAAGTAAGTAATTAATTAATTAAAAATTACAATTAGAAGTGGGCATGTGTAGATCACATGATTGATTTGGTTGACAATGACAAGTGATAAACTGGAAGCAACATGTAATGAAATGGGAATGAAGAAGAAGAGTTTGAAGGAACGTGGAAAGGGAGACAAAATCCGAAGAATGTCAATGGAAGAGAGACGAAGCAGTAAACGACGAAAGAGTGGTGGCTTTTAAATAAAAAACATTTGCGAGTTTCAAAATGAAAGTGGAAGAGAATCTTACAGCTTTAAGTGATTGTGAGTATTGGTCAATCCTTACAGTAGCAGGCTTTACAGCAATGCAGCAATTTCTCGTCAAGCCTCAAGCTTATCTATCTTTGCTTGTCCAAACTAAGGTCCCTTTTACTTTTCACTGTTTGGAGATGCCTCTTTCTTCCCAAGCTTTTGCTTTTAAAAGTGAAACATTAATCAATTATCAATGTCTTAGGATGAGTCCGCTGTCACCATCTCAACCGTGCAAATCTTTTCCAATTCCACTTTATATTTATAATTTATAATTTTCACATTTTTAAAAATGACATAATGATTGCAATAATTTTAAAATTCCACTTATCTATCTATTCTGTAAAAAAAAAAAATTACTTTTTTTAAAGGAAAAATAAAAAAAGTTATATAGTGATGTTCAAAAATGCATGTTTAAAACTGATTACTGGTGACACTAATAATTGAAACGAAATTTTAAAAAATGCTAATAAGTATTCATTTTTCAATCCTCTAATAAGCGAGTGTTAATAAAACATTGGTTAATGAATCAAATGTGAAATTTTCGCATATCTTGAGATTGGGTATTTATAAGGTAAGACTTTAAGCAGCATTGTTAGTATTTTCTAGTTAATAATTTTGTGGGATCTAATTCTATAGAAATGCGGTTGTCTTTAAGAATGACATTTTCTTAGTAAAGAAGTTTGACAATTGTTCGTGTAAAGGTCTTAGATGTGAGTCAAAGAGCTCTACAAAATCCCGACTGTATCTTATGTTTAATGGTCCTCTCAATCGTTATTTTGTTAAAACTGTTTGGGTCAAAGATCTTTTAGAGTATTCACGTCCTAGACTCAGGTTTTTTTGTAGAGGACTCTTATTTATTAGTTGTTGTTTTCTTCGCTTGTTTGTGTTGTGTTTCTGTACAGGGGTTCTCATTAGCTCTGTTTTGTCGAGGATTTATCCTTCTGGTCTTGTTTTTTTATGTTGTATGTATTCTACATCTTTTCACTGTTATTTTTTGTGAGTAGTGAGAGATTTGCTTGCTTAATGAATTTTGCCATTTAAAAAAAAAGTGAATTTTTATAAAATAATTTACTAATTAATTTGCCATTGTAATTTTTTTAGAAAAAAATTATATTTTAAAAAAAAGGCACTAATGTCCATGAAATTAGTAAGTGTAACAAAATTTCAATTTTTCTTTTTTATTTTAGTATTTAATGCTTGTTAGTCTTTCAATTCCAGCCGTTAAATATTTCTTTTTTTGAAATGGCCAAACGCACCTGATTTTTAACGGCTAAAAATTGTCAAAAGTTACAAAAATAAATATTTATTAAGTATGAAATAATCTATGACAGTTGAAATAGCTAAAACTTTACTAAATTTACTCTGAAATTGAAAAAATAATAGTTAAATTAAACAATTTCTAACAGTTTTTAACAACCATAAATTATTTAATATAAGTATAAATATTTACCCATATAATTTATAAGTTGTTAGAAATCATACACAGTTGGTCACGTCAGTTTTTTTAATAGTATACCATAGAGATTAAAATAAGAAATTAACAAACATTACAAAAATAAAAAGTACAAAAATAAAAATAAAAAACGCCATCTTATAAAAACTAATTTCATATTTAAACCTTAAAAATATGAAAAACATCATTGGCATGTTAATTTACACCATCCTTTTGTCTTTATTCTTTAAATTGATGTAAAATAATATCTGTTCTTGGTCAATACTTCGATTTGATAGTTCTGATGCTAATTGATTACGAATTTAGAATTAATGTTATATTAAATTGAAGTACATATTTAATTTTATGGGAAGAAAATTGAAGATGAATTCTAGATTTAGATTCAATTATAACTACATATTTAACTATGTGTATGTTTGGCATGACAGTGGCAACATTAATTTTTGAATAGAATTAATTTTTCATTGAATTGATCATGATTTAATAATTAATTATCAAGTAAGATAAGTTTTGTTTGGACAACATATATAAGAAAAAAAGTTTTTTAAAAGACTGTTGTTTTGATATTTTAAATAATAATTGATGTAATTAGTTTAAATGCATATACGTAAAATTTAAAATTAAGCAATTATAATTTTTTTTTATAAGTCAATGTTAATTGTTACTGTATTAATGTTTGTTAGTGAGGAGATTAAATTCATAATCTTTATTTTTCCTTCTCTACGTATATAGACTTTGTCATTAAATAAATCTTATATCAACAATCATAATTAAAATAATATTTTGAAAAATGAATTTTCTAAAAAAAAATTGAATGTCATGAATAAATAATGTTTTATTCAAAGCGCAAAACGAGTACGTAGGTAAATTACAAAAGGATTTAAAATTAACTTTGTATAGAAAAATTTTTAATTATGGTTTTAAATTAATAAATAACAAATATATGTAATGAGGATATTGATGTGAGAGTAAATTGGACAAAATTCAACTAAAATTGATTTTGATGGAGATAGAAGCTACTCCTATTTGTTTTAATTCCATAATATTTTTTAAAGTTTTTTTTATAAAGCAAAAATGATATTATTAATGATTAAAAGAAAGTGCAAAACATGCCTCCACCAAAGTACAGAAAGACATAAGTAAGGTAACCTTGGCAAAAGCCAAGAACAAGCCAATATAAGAACTCTTGTAAACTTTGTCAATGCTATTGTGAAAATTCAACATATATTAGAAAGAGTCAAAGTCATACACTAATGAGTTACATGAGAAAAATATACATATATTAAAATAAGTGAACAAAGCTTGTCACAGGTTAGCAAAAGAGGAAAGTCTTGTGCGCATGAAATTCAATCTCATAGGTCAATTGTAGTGCAAATTCATCAATTCCCTCGCAAAGGTATGAACACGAACTCAGATTATAGCAAGTACAATGACTTGAACATCAAGTCTTTGGTCCTTGAATACAAAAATGTTTCTTGCCTTCACAATATGCTAATGCCAACCAACCATACAATGATCCATGCAGTCTAAATGACCTTGTCACCTCCACTGGCCAACCCTATGATTTGGGTCTCATAGGCTGTAACTATGTTGAGGAATGCAGTAGATATCCCCACCAACAACAAACCTTATTCCATATCTCCATATCACAACTATTACTTCACAATTGACTAATAAATTTTATGTGAATTCAATATCTTGCCACACAATCACACTTTTCTTGGGAAACATTGAATAATTCATCTTTTTATTAAATTGACCTTTTAGCAAAAATAATTTTTTTCTCTTAAGTTGATTCTACTTTAATTTTAAAACCATAAATTTGGTCAAAATTAAAGTCTATCCAAAATATAAATATATTTTTTCTCTTGATTTGTTTTTACAGTTAAAACATTAAATATAAACAACATCACTTAAAATTTAATTTTATAAAATTAAATCAATTTAAAATTTACTTAAACAACACTCATTGAAACATGCAATCTATGGTGAAACCTAACAATTTCAGTTGGATTTTGATTCGGAATCATTCTTGAAATCACTTAACACTAAAACATTACAACTACATTTATAATAGCGTTTTTTTTAAAATAATATATTATCTAATTTATATAACTCTTGCATATAAAAAAAATCTATGTGACTCTTGAATTTAACCTATGTTCGGACGGGGAAAAAAATAAAGAAAATGTGATGGAAGAAATAAAAGGAAAGAGAGATAAAAATTAGAATTAAATAATTATAATTACAAAATTATGCATACATGTTTGTCGAAGCAAAATAAGGGTAATTTTTTAAATAAAAATTTTGTTTGTATTTTTTTCATATTTATTTTGGATAAAAAATAAAATAGGTGAGAATGACATATTTTCTTCTATTTAATTTGATATTAAAGTAGAAAAATATTTTTTTCTTCTTATTTTTCTTTATTAATAACCTTCCACTCTTCATTTTTTTCAACCGAACATAGTGTTAAAATATGTTTTCATTTTTATTCTTACTCTTTACTTTTTTTTATATAGGTAGCTCTTAGTGCATTTTATTGTTTAATAAAATGTTTATACATTGAGGTTTCTTCCTTTCATTATATTGTGTGCAAAATATCTATAAATTTTAATCTTTAATAAACAATTTGACTAATTATTTTTAATAATACCTCCTATTTCAACTGTATTTTATTATTTATAGGATTTAACTCAAAATTTTATTTCTAGAATTTGAATTGAGTTTATCTTAGATTAAGATGACAAAATCAAACATGCACTAATAAGTGTTCTCTATCACTAAAAAAGATATGATATGCAAACTACTGACGAGAGGAGTATAAAGATAAAGTATTTTATCATAAAAGTATTCATTGGATACTTGGAGATTTAATTTGACCTAATCCAATATAAATAGATTGAGTTGAATTATTTTTTTATGATGGGTAAAATCCGACATAACCCAATCAAACTTAAGGCAATTTCTTTTAAAACCCTCATGTTTGTTATTCTTACCTCCACAACATTTAAAATAATTTGAAAACCCCTGACGTACTCTCACCCTATTTTTAACCTACTAGATCAACTGATATGGATTATACATTTTAAGGTGTTTCAGATCCAGAATGGTTTAAAATATATATTTTGGACTAGTTGATCCAAAATACACTATGTTAATTTCGGATCAGGTGATCCAGAATGCAATGACAGGATATGACCAATTGTATTCTGGATCAACCAATGAAAAAAAAATAGTTAATGTTCCAAATCAGTTGATTCAGAACATAAATATGATGTTACACTTTCACACGAGTCAATTCAGAATAGAAGTGGCCATGTTCAAATGTCCTACTACTGCATTACAAATCTGATTCGAATTAACATAATGTATTCTAGATCAACTGCTATAGAATATAAATTTTAGACATTTCAAATCAACTGGTCCGAAATACCTCAACTGATATAGAATGCATACGTTGGTATGTTTGGGGTTTTTTTGGGTTATTTTAAACATTTTGGGTGTGTCTATAGCAAATGAGGGAGTGCTAAAAGAAATTGTCCAAACTCAGTCTATTATGAATTGGGTGACATGCTCAATAAGTTAAAAACAAGACCCAATCAAATTCAATCTGATTATAATATTAAATTATTATTATTTAAAATTGCATGTTTTATTATTATGTGTTTCTTTTGATATTATGTATTTTGTTAATATGAACAAATTGTGTAGTTTATATTTATTTTTATGACTTGGTTAGCTTGGACAAATTGGATTTATTTTTATTTTGGACAAATGCTTATTTAGTTATTACTGTTTAAAAATTTAAGTATATGTTACTTTTAATTTGTTTTAGTTTTGATATGTAATTTATGACTATAATTTATTTTTACTTTTATGGTATAACAATGATATAGTCTATTTTTTAAAATATCCTAAAAAAGCTAACAAAAAATTCTAAAAATTAAAAACTAAAATAGTTTTCGAAAACTAAACTCGTTTGAGTAGTGTTTTCCTAAAATAGTTTTCAAAAACAATTTTGGTTTTTTAGTTTTTAAAAACCAAAAACCAGGAAAAATTGTAAATAGTTTTGTTTTTCAGTTTTTATTTTTGTTTTGAAAACTCAAAATACAATGAAAATATGTTTTTTTTTGCTTTTCAATAATGATATTTCTTTGAATATGAACAAACTTTCAATTTCACATGTTCAAAACAATTTTCAAATAACATTTATTAAACAAGATTTTTTTTCTCTTCTTTAAAAAAAGAAAACAATTCTTGAAAATTATTTTTTTGACCCAATGAACTCAATTCGTTTAAGGATGGAGTTGGATTAGAGTGAGTTTAATGAAAAAGCAAAAACTCAACCCAATGCAACAATATTTGTGTTATGATTGAACTTTTCATTTAATTTAACTCAATATGTATTTACCTCTATAATTTATAATTTTGAATTGTGGTTATGTTGTTAATTATTGAAATTTTTTCTTAGAAGACAAAAAAATAAAAAATAATGATAAGAGTCTTTACTTAAAGTTAATAAAAGTTCTAGTTCCAACAAGATTTTATTATCCGTTGTCCCACCTCACATTTCACATATAGGTTATTGACCATGATCGACGCGAAACAATGTGAATATGAAATGTTTGAGTGTGTGTTTGTTATTTTGTTTCTCTCATGCGTCTTGACTTACCACTTGATATGAAAAGAAAATGTTGTAAAAGTGGTAATAATAATATAAGCTAAGAAGAAATGGAGGTACGTATGTAATTAATGTTAATAAGGCACTGAGGTTGATAGTTCTGTACAGTACTTGCTGAGTTCCAAATCCATAGAAGTGGCGACAAATGCACGTGTTTATGTATGGTACGTTTCATATTATTGGAGGACCGCTTCAATACTATATATGGGCTACGTATTACTGTTAATTTCTTCTTCACTACCAAAATCCATCCATACAAATACACATAAAAATGTTCATGCTGTAACATCCTTTCACATGTCAGTTTTGTGAGATTAAATTATACTATTTCTAATGTGATATCAGAGTGTATTTTAGTGATATTGTTGTTGGGTTTATCGTGTTACATGCTATCAGGTCATTATTGAACCACCAATAAATATAAACTCCACGCTAGAGATTCACTCATAAATATCGTGAAGGGTTTATTTTCAGAGTTTAATTAGTTAGTTGTTCAATCACAAATCTCATAATTTTTTAAGTATTAACGGGTAAAATTAATAATCTTAGCATAAATAAAATGTTGTGATTGAATGTCGATATAAAACATTGAATTTAATTAGTATACATTGTCAGTGTAAAGATTTTTACACTGAATTTAATCACAATCCTTCATTCATGGTAAATTTGTTGACTTTTATTTTACATTATTATTACATACTAATTAAACTTTTATTTTAAAATTTAAAAAACAATGTAATACATGTACAAAACTTGTAACCAAAAATAAAATCATAAGGCAATTATAATTTAACTCTTGGTTTAAAACAAAATAATTGCAAATGTTTAGAATATTTTTTTTTTTAGAAAAAAAAACGAAGCCAATAAAGTGTAGATTAACTTTAGTTATATATAAAAAAAATGAGGTTTATGACTTGAAAAGAATTTATTCGAAACATTTGTACATGCATTTGGGCTGATTGGTCATGATTTTTTTAAAGTTTTTTCCCCTTTTCCATGCTTTATACATTATTCATAGAAAAAAAAATATAAAGAGTTTTATATTGATATTCGATCACAACTTTTATTTATCATAAATTTGTTGATTTTATTAATTAATATTTAAAAGTAATATAAATGAAGAGTTATGATTAAATATCAGTATGAAATTCTTTTACCTTGCACTACATACCAACTAAATTCTTATTTGTTTGATATTATTTTGTGAAGAGCAAAGTAAAGATAGAAAAGGGGAATTTTTATTATTTGAAAAAGAAAAAAAAATTAAAGAAGAGGATTATTAGTGGATCCATATTAAAAAAACTAGCAACACACTTATTCCTCCTAACACACTCTATCATGAAAAAAAACACTCTCTTGAAGAGGAGTCAAACTATCATTTATTGAAATTTACTAAAAACTACCAAATTAAAAAAAAAAAGTTATTTAATAATAAGTGAGACCCACATAAATTTGAGTTTTTTGATAAATTTTAGTAAAAAAAATGTTACATTTCTCTTGAAAAAAAAATTCTCATTCATTTGTGTCAACAAGCAAGATTTATGAGAGAAAATTTTGAAGATGTCTATTCTTTTTATTTTGTAGTGTAAACTTTTAAAGGAAAGTATATCTTTAAAACACTTTCCCCCCTTAAATTCAAACCATTTAAAGCCTATTTATTTTCTCTTCTCTCTTATTTCTTTCTCACCAAAATCTTTCCTAACCCAAATGAAGAATTAAGGCTGTATCTGGTAGGGGGCAAAAAATTAAAGGGAAAGGAAATTTTTGAAATTTGAGTTCAATGGAAGAGGGGGAAATTAACTATCTGTACAAATGAGATTTTTTTTTTCTTTGTACTTTATTTTTAATCAAATAAAAGAAAAATATTATTATCTTTTTTTTTTATTAAAACATATAAAAAATTTGGATTGACAAAATTTTAGAAGTAGTTGAGATAACTTAACATGAATTAGCTATAACTTGATATTACGTAGTTTTTTTAGTCACAAATATTTTATTAAAAAAAATACTTAAGAGATAATTTACAACAGGTTATACATAAGAACAAATGAAAGAGATTACAACCTATAATTATAAGTTAGGATTTAGGATTTATTAAGCAAAAGAATGATACAAAATTTTCGTCACATTACACCATTCTCATGAATTTAAGTGAACTGCATGAGTAATGTCATCAATCTCCAACCTTTTACCTCTGAAAAGAGTCACATTCCTCGCCTTCCAAATGTGTCATAACATAGCCTCGGGAACTGAAGATTGAAAGTGCATAGGTCATTTTGAAATGTTATTTATGTCCCCCACCAGTCGCATAGCTTTATCCACACCCGATCAACCAAATTACATTCCTTAAATAAATGTTGAGCGGTTTCCTTTATTCCCTGACATAGAACACACCCGATTTCATCCTCGGATAAGACTCCTCTCTTGCAAATTATCCCAAGTTGTCAACCTATTAATATCTAATTGTCATACGAAATACTAAACCTTTGGTGATACACCTTTGACTCAGAACATACAAAACCTTCCTTTTCCTGACTCTAATTCTATACTGGAGCCAATATTTTGTAGGTCTAAGCTATTGGGAACACCCCCGAACTGTCCGTAAGCCATACGCATCCATCTTCCTTCTCCTTAGTTAAATAAACCCCTCTGAAGATATTTAATCATTCTTTCACCTATCCTCCTCCCCACAAACAAAGATTGTCTTTATTTTCACTTCCAACTGCGTCCATCGTACATCTCCATAACAAAAGTGTTTTTCTCTAAACTCTCAGGTCATATAATTTGCTAAATTTTTTCTTTAATTGTATATCTCCTACCCACTTGTCTTGCAAGAATAAAGTATATTTTTCGTTCTCAGATTTCGTTTAATTTTATCCAGCCCTTGATGACATTTCTCAATTTCAATTGACAATTTTTTATTTTATTAAATTTCTCTCGTTTATCCATTTAAATTACTAATTTTGATTAATCAAGTTGAGCTAATAATTTTTCAGCTCACTTGGAATTCTATATGATAAATATGGTTGGTAATCTAAATTGTATTTTTTACAAAATTTAATGGTATATACATCTCGATTGGGAAAATTAGAGATTAATCTCATGAAGTACTCACATCCATTCAAAGAAATTAAAGAAGTGATATCTCCAACTTTTTGCGTTAATTTCTATTTTCTTTGTTGTTGCTTAGCGTCAAATGTTGAGTTTTTTTGTTTAAATAGTGTGTGGGCCTTGTAATCAGTTATTGGGCCTACATACCATACCGGACAGGCCCGCTGTTGAAATCCAAAAGAGATGAACACGACGCCGTTTTTTCCAGCGAACAAAATCCTAGAACAAGAAGGATGTGAGAGACCTAAACCCTGCTTAGTGTAGTGAGTGAGTACTGAGTAGAGAAATTGAAGTTGAAAGGATATTTGTAACATAACAGCAACATTCATCACTCATCAGACATGGCTACCGTTGACAGTAGAAATAAATCAGTGGTTTTGGCTCTCTGCAATCACCTTTCATTGGATCCTGTAAGTGCATTCTATGCTCCATTCTTTCATTATACTTATATTTTCATTTATCACTTCAAACCCTTGCATTTACATGTTATTCTGCCAGGCCAGGTTTAGCTGCTTTAGGATAGTCTTGAGTTATTCATTTTTTTGGCAGATTACTATAATGATGTTTTCTGTTTTCTAAATATCCAACTAGAAATGGATACCAGGCCATGTTTGGATCCACTTTTCTATAGACACTTGTAAGAAATGAAAATAAGAAGGCTAATGAATTGGGCTTCTCAACTTATGTATTTCATATTTGGAAAAGTTAGATTAGAGAGTTTCATGTAAGTTAACTTTAGATTATGGAGAACGTCAATTCATTTTTACATTTTTGTTTTTGTTTCTTATAACTGTTTATGGAGAAGTTTATGTAAACATGATCCTAGATACTAGATAGATGCTGAAAATATTACATGGGTATGAGTTCTCCCCTTCAGCATGATAAATATGATAATGCAAATTCTGCTGCTTTATCATTGCTTGCAGAGTATTGTTCCAGCTGATAGTTTAGACAGTGATATTAAGAGTCTTTACTTAAACATCACAGCAGCATCTGGACATGGGGTTAATCACTCGGATGAGGTAACCTGTCTTTAACTCACTTTGATTTGCACATTAATGTCATTAGCATCTCATGCTTTTATTTCCTTGCTTATTTCCTTCTCCTTTCTTTGGATTTGTATTGCAAGTACGATTTTGTATTTAAAATAATCTGTTGTTGGAGATAAAATGGAAAAATAAAGGTTAGGTAGAATATAAACTATTAGTTTTTAATCCTAAGCTCCAGAATTTTTTGTATGGTCAATAAGCTACTTCCTTTGTTGAAATTATAATCTTTGCTCATAACCTAAATTGCGAAACACATTTGAACAATAACACCAACACTTTTTTCCTTCATCTACCAATCGGATCATGCATCCATTTTGCAAACCTCCATAATCAATTCCTCCCATTGTGGCACATTTTAATGTAAAATCTGTGTCTGAGATTAATTTTGATGCACATCCTAAATTCCTAATTAGATTCAATGCTCGAAATTAATTCAACGAATATCAATTTTACTTAATTTTAAACAAATGGGTCCTATAGTCTATAAAAGCAATCTAATCCAAACATACTATAATTGAATATTCTGTAACAAAATTGATATGCTCCCCAGAACTTGTATGTTTTGTGGTTTTCCTGTTAATTATCCTGAGTTGTAATTCTTTAAATTTAGGTGTTGAAGTGGGTAGCATTTGCTGAAGCCTTCCCAGTGACCCTTGATGCATGCTTTGAGAATCTCAAGAGATTAAATGATGAACTGTCTGGAAAGTCTGTGCTTTTGGGCAATGGATTGAAACCCTCTGAAGCTGATGCTATAGTGTATTCAGCGATTCATTCTTCCCTGGTATGCATTCTCACATTAATCATACTTCACTAGGCTTTCAGAATAAAGGATTGCTTTGCTACCCCTTGAGAACTAAAATGGTAAAACAGGATTTTTGTCTTTAATGCTCTTGCTTTCTTCTTTTTTTAGGATTTGTGCATCTAATATATCAATTTGAGTAAGATTGTTGATTTATGTTTAAAATATAACTAGTCATTTTGTTGGACTAATAATCTTCATTTGCACTAAAGAGTTGATGGTATAATTTAAACATTTAGTTTTAATTAGATATCTCTGGTTGCTTATTGCCAGATCAACCTTTCAGATGCAATCAAGGAAAAACTACCACATGTGTTGAGATGGATGGATTACATCCAGGTAATGCTACACCTTAAGTGTGCTTATTTCATGGCTATTTACGTGTAAAAAATTATACTAGGTTGCTGCTCATACACAATTTTCTGCTTTTTGGTGTGACTTTGACTGTAAATCTAGGAATCTACGACTGTAGTTGGTTTAGATTGAAGGCTATTTTTATATTTTCATCTCTACAATGATTGGCCAAGACCATAAGTTAATTATCTCTTGAAATAGAATATAAATTGAGCATATTTCTTAATCATTATATAGGCTCAGGGCTTTAATATTGTCTGAGTTGCAGTGTGTTGCAGTATGTTGCTTAGCTATGTTGGTTTTACCAAAAAAGGCATTTATTTAAATTTCACTCTCAAGTTTGTAACAAGACCATGTATTAATTGTTCTGACTGTATGTTATTCTTTCACCAGAACAAGCAAGAATTTGCAGGTTTATTTGAGAAAATATTGTTGCAGAAGCCTGGATTTGACCCTCCGGTGAGACATCATTCTCTTATATTGATTTTTGTTTTCTTCATATAGATTAAACAAAGTAAGCTACAATGTATTCAGCTGTGGTCATTTTAGGCATTCATTTAATAACATTTTTGGAAAATAAAGAAAAGATCTAAACTAGTTAAATTTCTGTGTTCTTTTGTTGTTTTAGGTTCCAAGTTCCAACAATTCATTAAAGAATTTGATATCAAATGTCAACAAAATATAAATATTCCTTAATTTGTTTATAACTAATTGGGTCCAATTCACTAAGAATTTTAATGGTGTTGACATGGTTCTCAACATTGCCCAACAATTTGCTGATGTGGCAGTTGATCTCTAGAAAATTTAGGGTGATTTTGGTTCTGATTCCAATTGAAATTATTAGAAATGGTGAAATTGGGTCTACCTCAACTCCACAAAATCGGCTTATAAAAAGAGATTTGCACCTCCCTTATATATACTATTGTTTGACCATATGACTAGCCGATGTGAAATCTCCAATACACCTCCTCACGCTGAGAACTGAACATCTCAAGAGTGGAGTTTATCATTTGTAGGTGGTCTGATAACGGTTCGGTAGAGGGTGACACAATAAGCTCAACAACAACAAATAGTTAGGATAAACTCATACCATGTAAATGTGTGTGTCAATGAGTAAAGAGAACATCTCATGTCCTACAAAGGTCCTGTCCTATATCTAGCATATCAAGTTAGCATGGGAATGGCATGCATGAACGTTACTCTTAGGCACTCAAGCTCCTAGGATCTAGTTTAGGCTTTGATATCATATTAGAAATGGAGAAATTGAATCTAACTCAATCACACAAAATTGGCTTGTAAAGTGAAATTTGCATCTCACTTGTATACTATTGTTTAACCATATCACTAGTCGATATGAGATTTCCAATAGGAATGAAACATTTTGATAGACCAGTAGAATCTTTTTCTTTCATGGACTTAAATTAAAAGTCGCATACTTTTAGAGGACTTGGATTAAATCTTCTAGATATTGATTGTAATACAGACACCAATCACTGCTACACTGCTTGTATCACATTCTAGATTTGTACTTATTATTTTGATTTAATCAGAGATGGTGCTAAGTTCCTTATATATATATCCTTTGTCTTTTGGCAATTGGTATGCGGAAGCTACTGTGAACTGTCTACTGCTAAGTACAAACTAAAGCTAAAGCTGTGTAAATAAAAAACCTCGCATGTCCACTTTAATTGAATGGTCTTTTATTTTTAAGACAATGCAGTATCCTTAAAGAATTTTGAAAGCTGTTTGAAATTTGAAATGAACGTTGGGTATATGCTCACCAATTTGCCTTAAGAAGTTCAATGATGTTCCCTAAGTCTAAGCCAGGCATATGGAGATTTGTGATGCCTAATAGCTGCTTAGTTTTTCATTTCCTTGATATTTTTTTGAAGGCAACAAAACCTGTTGGATATGTGGAAGCTGATTTAAAATCAAACAAGACCGAGCAAAGCGTAAAGAATGTCAACAAATCAGAAGCAGACTCAAGCAAGGATAAAAACAAAGCTGAGGTAAGTTTATCTTTCTTTTTTCACAACAGACAGTACAAATTCAATATGTATTTTTGCTTTTTTTTTTCCCTATAGGAAGACAACCTAGATATTGAGATATAACAAGATAGGGTTATAATTTATATTATAAAAAGCCTTTTTCTGGAGAAAAATTGTAGGTTAACCAGTAACATGTTGCATAAAACATCTATCTTGATCCATATGTAATAATGTATAACAATTTCTTATTTCTTAAATTTGAAATTTGATCTTACTCAAAATTGACAACAGTAATTTCACACCAAAAAGAAAGAATTACAGAAACTAAGAATGCTTATTGATTTTAAATACTAATGTAGGCTAACAATTCTTGATGTACAAGATTGTAAATGGGGATAATTGGTAACTTAATCACTCATGGTTTGAATTTCCCTCAAGGTTGATTTTATTGGGATAGAACCATGTATATGCTACCTGAGAAGATGGACTGCTATAAATGCTTCTTTGTATTACAAACTCCTTGTACTTTACTACTTTTGTAGTTGACACTTGACAGTTGTATCATATGTGGCTTTACATTCATTTCATTTTTTTGGCCAATAAGGGAAAGGCAACAGGAGGAAAGTCAGCAGGAGATAAAGAACCTAGCAAAACCAAGGCAAAACCTGCTGAAAAAGAAGTGACTGAGAAAGAGAATGAAGTTAGTGTCAGTCTGCTTAATATTCAAGTTGGGTTAATTCGAAAAGCATGGAAGCATCCATCTGCAGATAGGTGCTTTGACAAACTAACTGAAAAAGCTTTTATAAATAATCAAAATGTTAAATTGAGAGTAATAGAGTTTCATGCTTCTGTAGATTGATATGTTTGAGGTAAGTACTAAAATCAACCAACTTAAATTATGCAGTTTGCTAGTTGAGGAGATAGATGTTGGGGATGCCAAATTGCGGCAGGTTGTCAGTGGTTTGGCAAAGTACTGTAGTCCTGAAGAGTTGACGGTAATGTAGTTACCTAACTGACTGCAATGATTAGTTGTATTCATTTTGTAATTAAATCTTCCTTTTGTTCCTGCTGTTGATTTTGCTACACAGAATCGTCTGGTTGTACTTATAACAAATGTCAAACCTGGAAAACTACGGGATGTGATGTCTGAAGGACTGGTATGGATACATACATTTTGCACATGTTAAGTACTTAAGTTGTTTTGCAGTATGTCTCTTTTGATGGTCAAGTAATCTTAACACATGTATGTATTTGGCTCCCCTTTGTAGGTCCTATGTGCTTCGAATGAAGGTCCAACCATTGTGGAGCCTTTGCTCCCTCCAGAAGGAGCAAAAATTGGGGAGCGTATTTCTTTTTCAGGGTAAGATTTTCAAAATCTTAGACAAGGCAGTCGTTCATGTTTTTCATGCTTGAGTGACTTGTTTTATCAATATATACAATATTTAAAGTCAATATCACTATTTTATCCAAGTATATGTCTTTGACTCTTAGGTAGTAGCTCAAAAGTTCATAGTTTGGCATGGTCTAGTCTCTTCTAAATTTGGCTAGTTTCACGTAGACATATATAGGTAATGAATGGATAAGGGTGGAAATGGACTGAGTTAAGTTAAGGATTTACTAGGCTTGAGCCTGTCCTACTTTTCATATCAAATGTCTGAGCCTTGGCTGACTTTTCAAAAGTTCAGCTGAGCTTGGAATTTTATTTAATTGGCTACTTTGCAATAAAATTCTATTAAATAAGGTCATACTTCTAATAGATCATGCGTCTACACTTATCCTTAAGTTAGTGAATTTATCCTTAAACAGGGTAACAGGTTTATAATTTAAAAATAATATAGTAATAATTCAATACGACAATATTATTATCCTGGTATTATTTGTATTTATTTCAATAGATAGGTTGGTCTGGTTAGCTAAAAAGATTTTGAACGGCAAGAAAACTGACTTTTATTAACTAAATAATAATTTAGAAAAGCCTTGATCCGACCTATAATATAGCAAATACGCCTTAGCCTGATTTGGGCCTAATATGGACTAGACAACTGAAGTATCAGCCATAGAATTGAATGTAGCTTAAATTAGTCATGATAAGATCGAATTCAATGTAAGGAACCCGTGCCAGCCATCAGGCAAACTGAAGTATCAACCATAGATATATAGATGCCACTCATTTTAAGGTATATCATACCATTGGTGATACTTTTTCGTTCCAACTGTATAGCACTAAACTAAAAACTTGCATGTGGTTCAAATTTCAGTTTCTAGCACCTGTTGTCTTATTGTGCTTTTATATAATTTGCTTGAGATCATTAATTATACCTATGCTTTGTCGTTCTAATTTAGGATTGATGGAAAGCCAGAAGATGTACTAAACCCAAAAAAGAAACAGCTGGAGAAGATTACACCGGTATTTTTTTTTGCATTGAGTTAGCTTGGCATTTTAAAACTTAATGTTTATACTTGAAATGTGGATTCTCACAAGCTCATGGTACTTGTCCATGCAGCATCTTTTCACTGATGACAAGGGGGTGGCCACATTCAAGGGAATACCTTTTATGACGTCTGGTGGACCGTGCACATCATCCATTGCCAGAGCAACTATTAAATAATGGATATGGTCCATTCATTGTTCTTCACCCCTCACAGATTTTTGGTACCACAAAATTCAAGTTTTGAATACGTGAATAAGACGCTACTATCTTGTTGGCAAGCTTATGTTACAGTTGCACTTACATGGACTTAAATGCTACGATATAATCTTGAAACCATAGATTCTTGAGCTATTTATATAGTAACTATTGTAAAAAGGGCGCAAGACTATTTATTATTATACAACCTACCAACCAAGGGTTATTATGTAGGTCTTAAATGCTACAATTATAACATCGAATCCAACGAGTAGTGTTACCATAACTATATACATTGGTAAAGGAACACAAGACTGAAAATATACAACTGGCCAGCCAACGATTATTGCAATTCGTCAGAAGTAAACACATGATTTGAGAATGTAAGTAATTCTCTTGGATAAAAATAAATGCATGAATGATGATAGCTACTGCACTCTGGTTAAATATTTTCTAAAATTTAATTACCAAAAACAAATAAAAAAATAGTTAACTGCAAGATTGAGGTAATTTTTCTTAAGTTGTTGAGTTCATATGGACAAAGGCATGTTTTACATAACTCTTGTAAATTGTTCTGTGGAATGTAGAATGGTGGTGGACAAAGGTCTTTTGACTCCTTGTAAATTGTTATGACAGATGAATATAAGCTTTGGTTCCACGTTCACTACACATGTTTCCGTCATTTATCATGGCAGGTTCCAAATTTATGTGGAAGCTACAATGTCTAGGTTTGCTATCTCCATTTCCATCTTCGGAAAATGTGGGATGTGGGGTGGACGGATATAAAAAAAATGAGAACAAAATTTTAATTTCTGTCTTTATTTTTATCAAGTATTTTTTTGTTGGGTATCTTTGAGAATATTTCATTATATTATTTTTTATAATTTATATTTAAATTATTTGTAATTTATTAAATAAATTATATGCTAAATTATTAATTATATTTTAGTTGTAATAATCTATAGGAGTGTAGATTTGTAAACATATATATATGAGATTTTGTTTAATATATAATTATACATAAAACATAGAAGTAGGGTGAGTGCAGGAATAGAAGGGAAACTAATAAATCCACACTCGTCATTATCCCCGATTATCTTTAGTAGAAATGGGGTAGGAACATGTAGGAAGAAAGTATGATCGATCACATGGTGGATGAGTTTCCAAACATGTACTAAACCTGTTTTAGATTCAAATTCGAATGTGTAGTTTGAAGTGAATATTTTTTT
Source organism: Psophocarpus tetragonolobus (assembly GCA_037954015.1). NCBI lineage: Eukaryota > Viridiplantae > Streptophyta > Magnoliopsida > Fabales > Fabaceae > Psophocarpus > Psophocarpus tetragonolobus. The sequence goes on along the minus strand of CM075688.1, from coordinate 38,049,880 downwards.
ATCGTATCACTGGTAGAGTGAAAGAATGGTGCTACTCCGCATGGCTTTTTCGTAAGGAGCTACTTACTTTTGTCCATTTTAGCATGCCAATTTTATTTTATTTTATTTTATTAATGATGATATAGTCCTTGAAAAATAAGAAAAAATGTTTTAATTTTCTAACGATGTTGTGGTTTAATTGTTTTTTATTTTAATCTTTTATTTCAAATAACATTAACTAGTACCATAACGACATTAGCAATAAAAAATTACTTATCATATCACATAACGACATTGTTTGATATAATCAACATATGAGATTTGTCAAGCATAAAAAAGATTGCTTTTAAAAATAAACTTGTATATTTTTGTGGGTAGATTATTTATTTGAATTTTAATTGTTAAAGAGCGGAAAACAGAGGTTGGGAGCAGTATCTAGCTATCTGGTAATGCAGATGGGAAAAAGAAAAACCGTGAATCTGATGGCGAATGAATGACACTTCTTGCCGCATTTCAAAGGTGTTTGGCGAATCTCTGTCACAACTGTAGTGTGTAGCTTGGGTTGTATTAGGGTCAGACACATTACTTGCTGGTTGACTGTGTCTCCTATCCTTAAATTATTAAAATATATTCACATTTCATGTCTTTCCACATTTAGGAATAAATTCAACCATACTACCCAGACATTCAACATATTCCACCAAAACTTATTTCTAAGTGTAAAATGTTTTTTATATAACAACAAATCCAATAGTCTTTTCATCCACTATTTACCCAAGAGACACTACACACTGCTTTTTACCATAATAATGTCTATTATGGTCCCTTAGTATTTTAAATGGTTTCAATTATATCTATCTGAATACCATCTTACTTTAAATTTAAACACTTCATTGAATTTTATTCAAACTTAAGATTCTTTTTATGATTTAACTACTTATATTATTTGTGAAAACAACGATTATTTCAACAAACAATTGATAGTATAACCAATTATAGAAATAGGTTTTATTTTTAGATATATTAGATGAAGAGTTATTTAGTTATTTGAATTGTTTTGTTGAAAGTAAAGAATAAAATAAGTAGAAAATGTTAAGGTTTTTTTTTTTCTGTTTTTTTATATTTTCAAAATCTTCTGATATAAAAGAACAAAAAACAAACTAGCTCCCTAATGTGGGCTACAACACCAGATTCTGTAAACAGCAAGCTAAGATGAATAGCAGAGGACTATTACTTTCCCAAAACTGAAGTGAGAATCCTTCTTAGCATCAAATTTTACCAACCAGTAGGCACAATTGTTAGCTTACCTCAACATGTGCTATTAAAGGATATGATGTTCCAATCTCTGGAAATGAGATCTCTTACGTGAGCAATAATCCTTGCATACGTTTCCTATGGACTGAAGGGTGGTGTTTTTGACCAGATCAATACCAATTGCAAACTAGGTTACGAAAGTTAAACAACAAAATGATATATTAATTACGAAATCACAAGGATCAAGTTAATTTCATGTTAGATGAGAGAAATAAGAAGATGATTAAGGAGAGAATTTATTTATATTTGTTTAATTTTTCTCAAATTTGCATGCTCGTTTTTACAAGCGGGTTACAGAAGAATGAAAAATTGTCATCCATAGTCCATGTATACTCCAGTCTGATAAAAGATGGAACCATGAAGTAAAGTGATTTATCCAAAGTCAAAGTATGTTATCGATACTGTTTTTGACTCTTTTTGTAATATATAATATAGCACTGACACCACGTTGAATGGGTTTTATTTGACGCAGAAAGAAGTGTTGGACACGGATTTGATACTAGATTCTAGACAGAAGTTTTCTCTTATTCTGTAACTAGCGTCTAGCACCACCTTGTATATTTGATGACACAATCACACGCTCACATTGGATTTCATTTCTGCATCCTAAGATGTGATCATGTGACCCGTACGGTTAAACAGTCAGTGGAATAAGACCAGTTTTAATAGCAAAAAGAAACAAATTAGAGATTTCTGATTCTGACCCACAAGGATGTTCACATTGTACTTTAAAATCATAACCACATTTTCTGACCATTGTATATATGGGTGTATCATGTATGATGTATGCATAAAAATTTCTGTCTCAAAATCAACCTCTTCATGTGCATAGATTCTATCCGGTTGAGTCTTGAGATACGAAAACATCAAATCACATGTCCCAAAAACAGTTTGATTTACTTAAGGTACGGACAGTGTAATCCAATCATATCAGAGTAGCACAAGTCATTTCTGCCTAAAAAAGCGAGCACATGCCATTATGTACATATAGTGATCATAGTAAAAATAATAATAGTCATATCTTCTCCTCATATGATACCAACATCTTAATTCATTGCTGCTGCTTTCCTTCCAGATTCCACTTTTGTTTGTTTTCCGACTTATGGATTTGCTTCTATCTCTTTTGGTTATTTTGAGTTGACTTTTGGCCCACTAATTTGATTCAGATTAATTTCCGTGTCCCATGAATATTGTTTTCTTGAAATACTGATGAATTTCATGAATCAAGTTACAAGAAGATGGAATCATAGAACAACAATTTCTTATTAGGTGGAATTGTTGGCAGCCAAATACCTTATGAAAAAAAGTTGCCATAATGATTAACTCGGTCAATCTTTTATTTTCTTACAAGAAACCGTATCAATGGCAAACCGCAAACATATGTTTAATATATTTGGTAATATTACCACGTTGAGGGGAGGATTTTGACAAAATAGGTTGGAACGTAAAAATATAAAATTGATATATTTTAAAAATTTTAATTTTTTTAAAATTTTTATATTTGTTAAAAGGGAAAAAAAGTTTGAAAACCCCAAAAATAAAATCAATATACTTAAAAAACTATTTTTTTAAAATTTTATATTTATTAAAAGAAAAGAAAAAAGTTTGGGGATCATGACTTTTCTAGTTATTCCTACGAAGATTTGTCACTAATATATATTAATCAATTAATTAACTTACACATGCGAATTTGGTAAAGCGTGGAATAATTCAATTGGAAGTTGACATGTGTGGGATGTACAATGACACATAAAGATCAGGTTCTCATGTATTCTTTTCTTGTTTTGCAGCTGGTGGAGTTTGGGCTAAATTATATGCTTGGTGGGTACTCTCTACTACGTTACAAGTAGGCATTCAAAGTCATGTCAATTCCTGGGATTGGATTGGTCGGGAGAAACAAGTCAACATGGGTAGCGTGATCGTATATATTTGTAGTTTGTAGCAAGGCTCATAATAATTTAGTATTTTAGAGTAAGCTATTGATTTCTATGCTTTCGAATTAGTTGTTCAACTGAATTTTTTGGGAATGGAGCAAAGCAGCAAACTTAACTTCACACAGTTTTGCACAGTGAGGAATGAATCCATTTTTTTGTGTACTCTAGACATGAAATGAATTATGTTTTTTGGTTTATTTGGTTCTAATGTTTTTCTGGTGCTTACCAATTTTATTATTTAAAAAAAAAATTTATTTGTAAAAAATGTATATTAATTAAGTAGATATTTTTTAAAAATTAAATAAATAATTTTAATATTATATATTATTTAGTAATATATAGTTGCATTATTTATTGTAGAGCACATATATTAAGGTTTATTTAGTTTACATAATTTAATATACATTAAATCCCACACAAATCAAATTATAACTATCTGTTGCTAATAAATATGTTTATTTATTATATTTCCTTCTTTTTTATTAAAAATGTAATTTAATTAAACTAATTAATAATATTGTATGTTGCTATTAGTTTTTTATAGATTATTCGTAATTTTTTTATGTTTTTCTACTACAATTATGAATAGTGGTGAAATTTTTATGATAAAATATAATTTTTTATATATTTCTATTTATTTATAAGAGTGGTAACTTTTTCAATTTAATATTATAGTTTATTTATATAATTTAATTTTAACTCCTTAATTTATATTGTAATCATATTTTTATATTAAATATTTTATAATTTTAAAATTAATTATAGAGAAAATTAAAAAATACCCCTAAAATTTAGTATAATTCCACATGTTGCTTTAAAACATCTCTTGAGGAGTATTAGTATTAAGATTTGATAGAAAATTGAAAAATGTGCTAGCGCATTGTTTTTAGACCTATAAAAACTGTTAATATAATCTTTTAAAACTTAAAGAGGATTAGTATGAGAAAGTAAATAAAAAAATGAAGTTGTATGTTATTTGATAAAGTTTAAGGGGTGTTATTGTAATTTGCTCTTGACTATAAGTGTATTGTTTTTATTTATGATTTGTCACTTAATTTTTTATTTAAATTTGATACTTAATATTTGTTTTAAAAAATGAAAAGGGCTAAATTGAGACTATATATTTTTAATATATATATATATATATATTATTTATTTAGTAATTTTTTAGGTTTTTAATTTATTTTTAATGATGATGCTTTTTCTAATTTTTAAAACGACACATGATATAACTATACATCCAAACATTGAAACGTGTAAATGTTTATCAACGTATATATCGAAACACAATTTTTTAACATTTCAAAATTTTGAAAACTTAACATTAGCTCTTATTCTTAAAAAAAAAAAAAACAGCTCTTATGTAATAAAAACATATTATCTTAGTTAAGTTATTTTCCAAACCATAATACCTTTTGGAGTTAACAACATTGTACGTATTAGAATGATAATAAGTCATTTAGTCCTGACAAATTTTAGTCCTTATAAAATTTTAAAATACGATTTTTAATTCTTCAATCTTTTTAGATGATAAAATTTTAAAATTCGATTTTGTCTTGTAAATTTTTTTAGTTTTAATCCTCATTAATTTTTGTTAGCATTTTTTTTGTCATTAAATTAGATATGTTAAATCTCATGTATCAAACCAAAATTATAAAAAACACACCAATTTATTATTTACTCTAAATAAGCACTCTAAAAGACAGTGATCGAACTAATTTTTTTTATGATAAGAATCTTTAAAAAAAATATGTTTAGGGTCAAATTTAATTGGTTGAATAAGGTGTGTGAACAGTTATAAACTCTCTAACAGTATCATAAAAAAAAACATAATCATATTAAATATGTCAATTATTAATAAATTCTTATTCTATTTTTATGTTAGTTATTCTCATATGATTAATTAATGTACAGAGAAAAAATGTTTGTTTTAATTAATACGACTATTAAGAAGAGAAAGAAAGGATATGCTAACTGATTAAGGTAGTTTTGGAAAAAAATAAAGACATCTAGAAACTAGAGAATTAATAAAAAAGGATAAAGAATTATTTGGAAATGGTTTTATAATAGTATTGCAGTTTTATCTTTCTCTCTCCATTTCACTTTAGGTGTCATTTTATCTTTTGCCTTTTGATAATTTTTCAAATTAATTGTGTTTACTTTTTTTAATCCAATAATTGTAACTTTATTTCAATATTATCTAAATAAATATCCATGCTAAGCTACCCCTTTTAATGTTGTGTCTTATTAAACATTTAAACTCTCAACCATAATAAATATAATGTTATTGGTTAATTGTTACATCTATTATTCATTAAAAATAACATAAATAGCAATATAAATATATTAATCTATTTTTTATTCTTTCATGTACATATAAAAAATACTAAGAAAGATTTCTTTTTAGTACATTCAAATTTACAAATATAGAGACACTTCAAATCAAAAAGAGTAGATGACTCTCATCATTTGAAGAGAGTAGAAGATTACCTAGAATGGGAGAGAGTAGAACACATTTTAGAATTTGACGGAGTTTTAGAAGATAATCCCCTATGTGATAAGATGCTTAATATCTCATGTAATTTGCATGGTAAGATGTGTTACTCTAGTTATAAAGAGTAATATTTATTTGTTTAAATGTGTGTCAGTTAAGAAGAGTGAATATAGAAGAGTGTAAGAATATTTTAGTAAATTTATTTTATCTACTAGTTAATTTATGTTTGCTTTTTATATATATATATATATATATATATATATATATATATATGAGAGAAAACATCAAACTACTAATAAAATGAAATAGAGAAAATACTTTTTTCAATGTTTGAAAAGTTGAAAATAAATGGTTGAATAGATAAAATGATAATATTGGTGTAATGAATGGAATTCCGTTTGATGTGATATGTAACCATCCAATTTATGGTTAAAGATTTAAAATGTTAACAAAATATTAACAAGACTAAATATTAGAACCAAAAAAAGTAAGGGAATAAAAATAAATATAAAAGTTTTTTAAAATTTAAAAATGACACAAAGATAATGTTACAAGACATCACATTTCATGTGTCATGAAAACATGTTTATAAGATAAGCATGCTAAATAATATTTTGATGTGATGTCATTTAGCACCGCCAACACATGATACTTTTATATAATGTCATGTAACACCGCAACACATGATATTTTTATATGAGGTCAGATAATATGGTCACTACATGATATATATGTCACTTTGAATGTTAAAATGACATTTAGTGAATCTAAGTTAACATTGGCACTAAAAATGATGATAGAAAATTAATAAGAAACTAAAAATAAAATTTAAGCAATGGTTAAAAGAGAATGCAATTATGAAAAAGTATGTGTAAATAATTTAGCCATAAGGAGAGAATTAAAATAACAAAATAGCCGTGGGGGTAGTGTAGAGTTTAAGGATAGTGGAAGAGCATCTCAGAAACGTGCATGAATGGTGAGATGAGAGTGCAGAGAGTGATGCTGAAATGTCGTGAAGAGAGACAAAAAATGAAGATAGAAAGTATAAATGAAATGAGAGAGATGAATTTATGATGGATGAGTGATGAGTGTAGACTTTGGCTTTGGCTTTGGTTTTGGTGGGGACTGAATCAAATCCTAGATACCCGAAAAGGATCACGATAAATCTGTGACTTGATTTTCTCTCTCTGGTTTTTTCTAAAATTCCTCGCCCACCAACCACCGAGAATTCATATCCATTTACTCCTTCGTCTACAAATATATATATATATATATATATACCATTTCGTTACCTTCATACAACTCTTGTGACTTTCATATCTTATGTTTTTCTCTCTTCATTTATATAAATACGTCTTGTCACCCTTTGTTTTTCTTTTCGTCCTCTTCTTCTCTACAATTAATATTATTGCACCCTAACGTCCTTTATTAATTGCAACTCCTTTTATTACTTCACCTTCTCTAACATAACTTAACATTTTGCTTAACTTGTTCCCCATTACCGTTTAGTATTTACTCCCTACCCATAGTGGCCAAAAACAAAACATTAGAAACAGAGGACACAGTACCCTCTTCTTATTTAGCAACACCAAGCATGACTGCACCTTCTTCTTCAAATTGGGTCATGGAAACTGCTGATGTTCCTCATGTTCTCGCCGTTGATGACAACCTTATTGATCGCAAACTCGTTGAGAAGCTCCTAAGGAAATCTTGTTGCAAAGGTACACCTTGCTACCCCTCCACTCTCACTGCTTTCTTTCTCCTTTTTGCTTTTTTAAACTCGTTTCTTTTGTTCCAAAATTAATACTATCACCTTTATGGCTCGCTATTTCTGTTTCGTTCTTGCATTTTGGGATTCTCTCTACTGTTTGGGTTGGCAATGGCATTCACTTCTATCTCATCTTGGTTGCTATTTGTTTGCTGCAGTTACAACTGCAGAAAATGGTCCAAGGGCATTGGAGTTATTGGGCTTGACTAGTGGTGGACAGAACACCACCAATGGTGTAAGTCTTCTCTTCAGATTACTCTAACTTTACCAACATGTGGTGACATTGTTAGCAGAACACCATTTTACTTAAACATGTTGTCAAGAATTTCATACACCAAGAATAACACTTAACATTTGTTCAAAAATGTTAACACCTTAAATAGATAGGAGTATCTCAAAGTCTGGTCCTGGCAGGGGATACCCCGTATTTTTGAAAAATAAAGTTTAATGACTTGAAGAAAGATAGATTAATCAAAGTTGATTTTTTTTGGGTATATAGATCAATTCAAGTTCTGTTGCTCTCCTACATACATTTTACCTTGGTGCTACGATCTAACTTGCTATAGACTATTTGCTACTTTGTAGAGATCCAAAGTAAATTTGGTAATCACAGACTATTGCATGCCGGGGATGACAGGCTACGAACTACTTAAGAAAATTAAGGTATTTATATTTTTATTTTTTTTGTACAAAAATGCATTCAAATTCAATCATATAATATTAACAGCAATCACAAACTCATTCTTTTTAAACAGGAATCGTCTGTAATGAAGGAAGTTCCAGTAGTGATCATGTCATCTGAGAACATACCAACACGGATTAACAAGTAATTCCTAGCATTAGCTATATATAGTGCTATATATACAGTCCAGACGTAATTTGTATCGTTAAATCTGCTGTCATTGTTCTGTTGATAACAGGTGTCTGGAAGAAGGAGCTCAAATGTTCATCTTAAAGCCCCTCAAACAATCTGATGTTAAAAAACTGACATGTCAGTTAATGAATTGGGAAAGTGAGATTTGACTTTTTTAGAGAGTCTAAGCTAGAAGGCAACAACAAACAGAAATCTTTGGTCTGGTAATGTGGCAGCACTCCAGAACCCTGCATTTCTCATGGCCCTCTATTGCTAAAATCTATAGGCCTTAACCAGAATGTTAGCCTCTAAATATAGTAGTAGTTTAGGTGTAGGAATGCATTTCATTGTTTTAAAGATGCTCTAGTTTTTTTCACTCTCTCCTTGTATTCCAATTTATTTTCCTAGAATATAATTCATGTTCTTTTTTAATGTTCAATCTTCTTGGTGTTGGAGGAAGTTAGTTTTAGTGCCCCAATAAAATAAAATAAAATCATCAAACCCTCGATCTCTCTTTCTGCTGAAAATGGAACTTAATTTAGAGTTCTGTTGTCAAAGAGGTGAATAATTGCGATATCCATGAAAATTTTGTTTATAACTTTCTATAACCAAAAGAGGGGTGAATTGACTATTGGAGAGAAACAATACCTTAAAACAACTCCTCCAAAATTCCAAATTGTCTATTAATTAATCATGAAAAGAATGATATAAAGCTATCTACTAGTATTACTATTACCAGAGGAAAGATAAAGAAGCGCAGTGAGAATAGAGACCCATTTATTTCCTTCTTATCAACGTTTCCTAAATTCCCCCAAAAGGAAAAATGAAGTATGACATGAATGCTGGCTTGAGTAGATTCCTTTAACCCTTCTGGTATGTGTCACCAATCAAAGTGCTTGCCATGGTGGCGATGCCTATGTTCATCCAAACCCAAACACTGCACAACAGGGTAACATGTGACAAACATGCACCTCCCAATACCTCGGAACATGCATGATGCTGCACGACAGGGGCATCTGCAACATGTCATTAACTTGTTACGTTTCTTCACCCTACCACTCTTTCTCTTCATCTCCTTGCTACGCTTATGCCTCTCAACTTGTTGGTCCATGTCTAACCATAAAAAAAAAAAAAAAAAAAAACAGAACAGAACTTATGTATCATTAGTACTAGAAGAAAGAACATTAAGAACTTTGAATAAACATGAACGTAACAAAACAAAACAACATCTCTGGTTAAATTACCTTAAACTTTTGGTGATAACTTCGAGGTAGGATGCAGAAAATTTCAGTGAAGATGATAAGCAAACAGAATCGGATGCAGTGGCTGTTGGAGAAAGAAAAAGATAGTGATTCTATAAAAAAAAAAAATTTAAGCAAAGAATATTCGTTTTGAGAGGCTCCCACTGAATGAGGTATGGGAAGGTTTATTGAGGCCTAGTTGAGATCTGAACTAGAGAGAGCCTTTTACGCGTTTTCGTCTTTTCATTGCTTCCCAATCATAAATTTCTCCTTTTTTCTAATTTACTACTTTTCCAAATATTTTCTTGTTCTTTTGGCTGTTCATTCTGTCACCTTTAATTATTGATTTCATTTTTCATCTTTCAGCTTGCAATCAATCTAATTTATTATAATTATGAATGTGACTATTAGCATCTCAATATGTTTATTTACTTTCCTTTTTAGTTTTTACTATTTTCATATACTCGAGTACGGATAAAAAAACTCTTTTCACTTTCCTTTTCATATTTATTATCATTTAATTTTTTCTTTAAATAAAAGTCAAAATTAATCGTACTATCTCTATTTGTACTCTTTTAATTTTATTTACACCCTTCCTCATTTAAATTTATAAAACATTGGTTCCTACAAATTTATAAAACATAATTAAAATTATTTATGCTTACTTTAAAATGTCAAAATAAATTAATTATGAGGTTTAGATATTAATGCATTTCACTTGTTATTTGTTGAAATAAAAAATTAACTCATAATTAAGAGTTTTTGTGGACACATAAATTAATGCTGGAGATGATGGGCATTAAATGTCACAAAAAGAACTAAGTTTAAAAAGAACTTTTATTTATTAAAATATGGCTAATGAAATAATATTGTGAAAAAAATTACATTGTAACAAAATAAACCTAAAATAATATATAAATATTTTTAAAATATAAAAGATACAAAGATAAAGATATTGAAAATTATTTGATTTTGAACTATGAAAATTCTTAAATATAAGTTTTGTAGGTAAAATAAGAATAAAAGGGAGTAAAACTAATAAATTATTTTACAATATCAAGTAAAACTAATAAATTAAAAAGAGAGTAGTAATTTAGTAATTATACAAATCTAATTTTAATTATTATTAATATTACATTAAAAATTAAAAAAATATTTAAAATATGTAAAAAAGAATTAATACTTATTCTGTTCCAAAACTATATTATTTTAGTATTTTAATTTTTTTAAAACAATACTTATTTACAAATCTAAGAATATATTTGTGATTTTTTCAGTACCACTACTACTTGCAGCTATAATTATAAGTAAAATTTTTTTGATAAAACTTTTTAATGCTTAATAATATTAGTTTGAAAATAAGAGGTGAAATCAATCGATAAAAAATTATAAGCAATTGAAAGAAGTTTTTTCAATGAATAACTATAGGAATATAAAAGAGGCGCCGAAGAAGAACAATAAAACTAATAACCAATGAATTTAGACATACAAAACAATATAAAGAACTAATGATATGAATTAGACATACAAAACAATATAAAGAACTAATGATATGAAATAGAGAGTAATAATTAACAAACAATATAAAATATTTCACTCTTGAAATAAAATATATAAAGACAGTTCAAACCTAATATATCACCAAAGAAAAAGGAATGGAATATGAAATTCTAGATTTCATACAAAACAAGGAAAAAAAAGAACACATACATAAAACTTCATTGATCATATTCTTCTATAACTAAGTAATAACAATATTATAAAAAAATAGTTTGAAAAAAAAAAAAGAAGACTAACCTCTTAAATTTTCCTAAAAATTTTTCTCCAATGTTACCACACACTAATGTCTTAAATAGAGAGTAAATGAATTGAGAGAACCAAAACAATATAAAGAGCAAATGAAATAGAAACTAATAATAAAATAGTGTAATAATATTCAAATATCTCAATCAAAGATCTAATTATTGAAATAAAATATATAAATAGAAATTTAAAAAAAATATTAAATACATAATTACAGATATAGTCTTTTTTTTTGGCAGAAAAAGTTGTCTACAATTTTTAAATATAAAAATATTTTATAATGAATATATTATCTAATTAGATTTAAACTAATCTTTAAATATAAAAATTTCGATTTTCATATATGAAATTATTAAACATAAAATATATTATTTTGAAATCATAGGTATCATATGAGTTTAATTGGTATACACTGTCATTGTAAAAATTTTTACATCGACATTCACACCCCTTCATTCATGGTAAGTTTGTTAACTTTATTAATTAATCATTTAAAAGTTACATAAATGAAGAGTTATGGTTGAATGTTAGCATAAAAGTGTTTTACACTAACAGTGTATACCAATAAAACTCAAAATATATTATTTTATAAAAATTAATTACATTTTTTTATTATTTGACATAAAACTATATTATATATTCATAGAAAATAACAAGATATCAATCAAAGATCTCATATTGAAATAAAGTATATAAATAGAGATTTTAACAAATTCATTAAATACATAATTACAATTATATCTCTTTTTTTACGAGAACAATTTGTCTAAGATTCGTATTTGTATTTATATATATATATATATATATATATATATATATATTAAAATTTACTTTTTAATGCAAATTTAAATGTATTTATTATGTGAGAGAACACTGTATTAAGAAAGTATTAAATGTGATGTTCAACATTAATTTATTTCCATTTTTTTAACCCTATATTTTTTACTTTTATCTTCTTTTATATTTAACTATTTTTTATAATAATTGTTAAAATGTGCCTTTGAACACACATTAAAAAAATCATGTATATATAATAATAATAATAATAATAATAATAATAATAATAATAATAATAATAATAAGTCAAATAGATAATGTGAAAAAAAGGAGCACATATATAAAGTATCATTGATCCTATTCTCTTATAACTCAATAAGACTAATTACTTAGATTTGAGTAAAATTTTTCCAAGAATTTATCCTCCATGTTATTATACACTAATATAAATATAGAGTAAATAAATTCAGAGAATCAAATAATTAAATAAAAAATAATATTTTTCGTAGGTAAAATGTTAGTTGCTAACATATTAGTTTTTCTTAGTAGAGTGATTTAAATCTACAACTTCTCCCTTTCTTATTTTTTCACTTTACTACCAAATTAATCTTATATTCTAATAATAATATTCAAATATCTCAATCAAAGATCTTATTATTGAAATAAAATAGATAAATATATATTAAATATATAATTAAAGTTTTATTCTCATTTTTTCAGGAAAAAAGTTGTCTACAATTTGTAACTATAAAAATATTTTGTAATTAATATATTATCTTTTTTTTTGTATGAAAGATTATATTATCTAATTAGATTTAAATTAATCTTTCAATATAAAAATTTAAATTTTCATATATGAAATTATAAAACATAAAAAATATATTATTTTGTAATCATAGATACTATAAAATATATTATTTTATAAAAATAAATTATATTTTTTATTATTTGACATGTAACTATATTATATATTTATAAAAAATAAATAAATATCTCAATCAAAGATTTCATTCTTGTACTAAAATATAAATAATGATTTTAAAAAAATCATTGAATACATAATTATAATTTTAATCTTATTTTTTATTGTGAAAAAAATCATGTAAGACTCATGTCTATATATATATATATAAAGAATCACTGCAAGTAACTTTTATAAAAAATCTCATATTTTCTGTACTAACTAATTTTGTTTTACAACTTTATCTTTCTTTAATTAAATATTGTCTCTTACTCATTCTTTCTGGTTATACAATCTCTCTCATTCATAAGTATAATTATAATAATTTATAATTTAAATATATAATTATGAAAAATTATAATTTAAATATATAATTTAAAATTTATATATTTAATAAGTTTAATTGGTATACAGGATCAATATAAAATATCCTCACACACTGTCATTCATTACTTTTTAAAGAATAACGAGTAAAATCAATAAATTTACGATGAACGAATGGTTTTGATTGAATGTCAGTGTATATCAATTAAACTCATATTTAATTATAGAAAATTATAATTATAGTAATTTATAATTTAAATATGTAATTACATAAGTTTATAATTTAAATATATAATTATAAAAAATTATAAATTTAATATAATTTATAATTTAAACACATAATTAATTTATATTATTAAAATATATTATAATTATTTTAAACACTTTATTATTGATGTAATATTAATTATATCTTTATTCTTCACTTTAAACTGGTACATCAACTAATTTTATTAAACAAATTACAATTAATTTTTCAAAGACACCATTTTTCGTTGCCGTAAGTTCTTGTTTTCGTACTGGTGAGAATCAAAGCATCAATTTACGTATACAAATTGTCAATGACAGAAAAAAGTGACGTAGGGAGTTCGTAAGTTGCTTTAGCAGATGAAGGTCAATATACCAGTAGTATACGTAAATTCAGTTTCTCAAAAAATGCTGATAACAAAAATACCCAAACGAACCATAAAAGGAATAACATATTGTCATCACTCATCATGTGCATTACGACATGCCAATTGTCAAATTAAAGAGTTTGATAATGACTGTCCCCCAATCTAATATACTTTAATTATTATTGTTTAGTAAATGATCATATTTTATAGAAAATTTTCAAATTATAAACATAAACACTACTCCAAACAACAACCATAAGATGAAAATAACATGGCTCCTAAAAGTATTACTTAAATGTCTCCAAACAATGCATGAACACATTTTTTTAATAATAAAAATGGAAAAAGTAATAATTAGTCATTTCTTAACAAATATAGGTGAGGTTTTATCTCAATATAGAAATTTATCCATATACTTATTCAATTGAAACAAATTCAATAATAATTATTTACAATAAATATTTATGGTTTTTAACTCCCTTTAAATGAGATTTATTACTTCATATTACTTATATAAGCAATTCACTTAATTTTAATTTTACAATAAACTAACGATTTTTTTTTAATGATAAGTTATTAACTACTTTTGTAATTACCACATATGTTTTAAATTTATTTCGATGCTGAAAGTTTTATTAATTAAGAACAAATAAAGTTGATTATAGAATTAAATACATACAAATATAATTTGAATTCCTTATATTAAATCTTTATTAATTTGCTAATTTTTTATTGCAGAACAAAAAAAATTTTTGAATTTAAAATTTTTAGTCATTTTAAACTAAAAAAATTCTAGATATATTATTTTAAATTGATTTTAATTTCTATTTTTAATGTATGCCAATTATAATAAATTTTTTTAATTCATAAATAAAATATATCAATTAAAATTAAAATAAAATAAAATTATTTTTTATTTTTAATCATAAGTGCTTATGCTTATTTTAAGCAATATATCATCAAACTTTAATGAAAAATACTAATAAATATATTTTTTTCTTAACAAGATATACTTTAAAAACTTGAGTTAAATTAATACCAAATTTTTTTTTTATAAATGCATCTAATTACGACTCTTTAAAACTTTTAAATTGGATATATATTGAATGAGAAATTCATTTTCATAAGTGGGAAGAATAAATATGATTCATATTGTTCTAGTACGAGAGTAGAATGTGGGTTGTGAAAGACAGATATAGGGTTTTAGTAGAATTTGCTCATGATCTGGAGAACGAGCCTTCTTGCCTTATATAGGCTTCAGAGGCTAGCTAGTATGATGGCGGTTGTTTGCAATCCTCCCCACGACGCACGTGATCTAGGAGGGTGCAGTCATGGCTTGTTATAGAAGTCTTGGCATAGAGCGCAATGCAGGACATGACTATGTTTGATGCACGGTCGAGTCAGGGGATTGAGTTGTCCTCCGACCCGACCTAGGATGCAATGAGTAAGTCGTCTATCGGCCTGACCCAATTCACATATAAATTATTTAAAAACTTGCACATTTTGATCTGTATTTTAGTTTGGATTATTTATATAAAATTTCATAAATAATATTTATTCTTCTCACTTTTGTAAAAAAAATTCATAAAAAAATCTTATTTTTCCACTTTTAGGATGTATATGATAGAAAATTTGTTTTTTTTTATATATATGTAGAGGGTGGGTTTCATAATAAAGAAAATAAAGTTTGAGGGTTAAGTACTTGTTATTATTTTTTTAAAATAAAAAAAAGGTGATCCACCGATGATGTAAAATATTTTACAGTATTATTTAATAATAATTTACCATTTATAATAAGTTAACTTTATTTACATTTATAACAAAAATTTTAACAATTATACAAATAATAAATTGTGACTTAATAATAATATAAAACTATTTTAGATGGTAAACTTACCTTAAATCTTTTATAAAATATAAAATTCACATGCATAATGATATACAATTTGACATTCAACTATTATTTAAAGTAAACAAAATAAAAGGAAAAATGACTCACTTAGTGCAAATAATTTTATTAACTTTATCTTTTCTTCATGTAGATGAAAACAATTTATTTTACTCACTCTATCTATTTTAAACTAAATTAATATGAATTTTTAAGGATGAAATTAATATTTTTATATTTTATAAGAACATAAAATGTAGTTTAACTTATGTTTGATTATTGAAAATAAAATATTTTTATATTTATTTCTACTAAATATTTTTAAAAATTTTAATTATTTATTCCATTAAATTTTAATAATAATATGATATTTTTATGACAATAAAATTATTTGAGACACAAAATTCAAATTCTTACCTTTCTATGAAAATAACATGCGAGAATCATAAATAAAAACATTTTTAGAAAATAATATTTGTTAAAAATGTTATTTTAAATAATAAACTAAAAATAAAAGACAGATATTTTCAATATCATATTCTTAACAGACTAAAAATTTTCATTATATCAAACATTTCCTTATTTTTGGTATATTTTGCAAGACATTTTAATTAATGTTTTTAACTAGATAAAAAACTTATTTAATTTAGGAATTATAAGATTGATCTAAAGATAAAGTGAAGAAACAAGAAGGGATAGGTCACGAGTTCGATTGAATCCTTCCGTTAAGAAAAACTAAGACATTAACGATTAATATTTTATTTATAAAAAATCTTACTTAATTTTTTTACAAACAGTTTTTTAATAATTTTTAACATTTTGTTATATGCTTATCCAGCTTTGAATGACTAATTTTTATATTTATTAGATTTTATTTTAAATTTTTATATAAAATAATAAACTATTATATTTTTATATCATTTTATATATTCATCTATTTCAAAAAAATAAATTTATCAAATTCTTACAATTTAACAAGTTTCGTCTATTAACTAATCTTTCAATTTGCACCTAGTTTTTTCAAACTTCATGTGTATTATCCAAAAAAAATTTTCAAACAATTTAACAAATAGTTGTCTGTCACTTCATTACTTAAGAGTCAATTAGGCATGTCAACATGATTGAGTGGGGACGAATATGACATTTTTCTCCGCATTTCTAAAACTCATCATTATCTTTGTCCCTATACTCGGGGGTATGAGATATCTTATCTGCATTTCCATCTCCGTCGAGTATCAGATATAGTCATACCCATCCCATAATTGCAGAAAAAATTTACAATAATATTTTAGTAAAAAATAATTTGTTTGAATATAATGATATTAATTCAAAAGTTATCTAATAAATACAAAGTTTGAAATTTGTTAATTAAATATCAATTTTTTTTTAAAGATAAATAAATATTTTAGTTATTAAAACAAGAACACAATAAAGCAAGTACGAGGACGGGTACGTGATGTGTATGTATATCTCTATCACTATTTCCATCTCCAACTAAACAAATCGGATATTCTTCATATCGATATCTATATCCAGTCACACCAGAGATTTTTCATCAACTTCAGGACGAGTTCATAAATTATCCATAAATACAGGTTTAATTGCATGTCTATACGTAACTAGCAGGATATATTTAATTACATGTAAATGAGTTTGTGTGTGTATTTAACGTCTGAAGACGGATAACTAGAAGTTTTCTTGGCTCTGCTTTTTGTGTTTGGTAGGTCAAAAGTTTACACAGAAAATTTCGGTAAGGGAATCAAGCCATACCAAGTATCGGTGTGTTTGAGTGTGATTTGTATGAGAATTGAATTTAAATACTAAATTATAAAATTACCATGCACTATTTAAATTTAGCTTTGAAGTGATGGTAATGGTTATTGAAAGCAAACAAAATAAATAATAAAATTTAATAATTCAAAGAGAGATTAGGATTCTCCTCTCTTATTCTAAGCAATCAAATCTCCTTTTCAAGTTAATAACCTTAATTCCATAGGTTTATTATTTGAAAGAAAATGATTTAGAATATTTATAAGATTGCATAATCACTAATTTTTATATCTAGATATTATCGTAAATTGTTTCGAAGTTGAATATGCTAACTAATTTATCTGAAAGTGAATTTAACATTAGTTGTTAATTAATCTATAAAAACATTAAAATTAAAAATAACTACTTAATTGAAATATAGAAAATTGAACCAAGATAAAAAAAATTCGAATCTAAATTAGAAGAAATTTTGTTAGCCTCAAGCGCACCATTCAAACTCAGTATTGATCCAATGACTACGCTAGGCCCAAGTAGTCATACTACTATTATTTTTTGTTTATTTTCTCTAAATTAGATATCAATCTATATTTGTATCTAAGGCTTGATCGTTGTGTAGTCTTACACATAAGTGTTCCTTCTATTGGATGAAATGAGAAGAATTATTCAGTGAATTTTATTGTTGTTTACCCTAGCTTTCTTTTTTTTATGTAGATAGCTTGTTGGTCTCACTTTTGATTGGGTGTCACTGGTTTGATGCTTTCATCTCATGCCTCCTTCAAAAAGTGATAATAAGGAGATTTAGATGCTTTCCTTACCCTAACAGATAAAACAGGTGCCATCCAATCCCACCTGGAGACCTAGCAACAACTTCAGGAGAGCAACCATTTACTCCTCCAATAATCTATAATGCATAGAACTGTATTGACTTTGAGCGATTAAGTCAGATTCGGCGACCTCACTTAGTGACTTGAGGGGCTATAATTTTTTTTCTCTTAATAGATGAAACAAGTCGTTTTCAATGGAAAGAAAACCTTTAATAGTCTTCTCTACATTTAGTCTTCACTCTACGACTTAGTGTATTTGCATTTTGCTCCAACATTTAGAGTTTTGCCTTTTTGCAATTGTCACTTGCACTAAAAATTAACATCAAATAAGCCACAAATTTGATGTTGAAATTTTCTATAATTTATGTTCTTAATTTTTAGTATAATTTAATTGTTTTATGATTTTTTATAGTATAAAATTATATAAATTATAAAATATTTATATTTTTTAATGTAATCTAAAATATGCAAATTAATTATGGAACCCAGATTAATCTTTGACCGAGAACTCTTACCCTAGCCAAATCAAACATCAGTTCGAGTGTAATAATATTGATATTATCATGTCCATCTCTTCCCCTTTGTCCTTGATTTCCCAACATGGCCTGCCTCCACCTCTCCCTACGTCAAGTATGACAACCATTCAGATGTTAACTCTTATTCAGGCATTAGCATGACAATGGATTTTATATAGGATATGCCTCAATCAGGGGTCTGTGTTTTGTTGCTTACTAGAATGATTCTTTATTGTGTCTTAACCTTCTCTAATATTTGTTTATTTGTTTTGGGTTTTTATTCAGTAGTTTTGGGCTATTATTTGTGCCTCTCAAGTAGCTGGTACTGAATCTACAATTCTAACTGTACGGTATTTTACCATCTCCTTTGTTATATATACAACAGTTTTGCTTTTATTTAAAACAAATATTGGATCCATCTAAATACATCTTCGTACTCCAAGAGATTAATTTACGACTTTTGACCCAAGATACTTGGGAAACAAAAAAAAAAAAAAGAAGCATTTAATGACATTTTGATTGGTTCTAACTACATCAACATATTTGGCTCATGCTATTTATACTTCTATCTATACTATGATTAATATACATTTTTTTATATTTATTCTACATATTTTTTAAATTGTCCTTATAATTATATTTTTTAACATAATCTTTTCAAAATTAATCAATGTGCTTCCTTTATCTTTTATATTACCTTTATTACTAAAATATTATTTTTAATAAAACTAATATAAACCCTAGTTCTATTTTATCTTTGTTATACTTTAAACTCTAATTTTATACTCTCATAATTATTTTTAAACTATATTTTTTCAAACCTTCTTTATTATTCTTTGAAACTTTTTTTTTGCTCCTCTCAAATTTTTACTTTTATTTTGATTTTTGCTCCCTTTATTTTTTGTTTTTTCTCAAACAATTAAAATAATACATATATTATAAAAATCAAAGTTTCCCATTGGTTACATTAGCTACATGAGAAGTATTTACATAAAAACAAATAAATAAGACTTGATAAAGAGGCTGCAAAAGAAAATGTCTTGCATCCATGAGCTTGAACTTCATGTGATCGTGCAATCATTATTGGTATGATCACACACTTCACTCAGGTGTTGTAAAATACTATAGAAAGTAGAAACGCTAAAATACTAAAGAAAAGTAAAAATGCTAAAAATATTAGTTCTTTAAGTTGTGCATAGTCGTGATGAAAATTAAGTTCACATAAACATATTAAACTCACATGACATAATTTAGTTTTCATTGTCTTTTCTCTATCACGTTTCACATTCAAAGTGAATGAACTAAAATAGAACAGTTTAAAGATAATATTTCTTTTTTTATTATTTATTAACACAGAGGTTAGGAGATTTATAACAATTTTTCATTAGAAATACTAATAGAACTTTCTCCAAAATTTTCTATAAAAATGAGTGTAAAAAAAAAAATTATTAGTATTTCTCATTTTTCATTTAATCTAATAATAACTTAAATTACTTTTAAAATAATTATTATAAAACTCAATGAATTTATCGTGCACATGCTGATAGTGTTTTGTAATTAGATATGACAATATAAAACTATGTTATTATGTTAATACATCACTTTTTTTTTTCAAAATAAAATATCAAACAAAATTTTCATAAATTCTTCTTTTATATTACTCTAAGTCATACAAGAGTTACAAATTCATCCCAAATATGACACTCATAATAATTACATGCTATTGTTTTTTAATATATTTCCATTAAACTTAGGGTTTTATTTAAAGCAAAAGACTGTGCTATTGTAATTATTGATTAAAAATTAATGAAAATCATTTAAATAATTTAATATTTTTTTATTCTTTTGAAGCAACAAAAAGTATATTATTGAACAAAATAATCTAAGCTCAATACAATTGATGCACAATTTGAGTATTAAACAACTTTATATTCGATTATTATATTTATATAAAGTTTGTTGACCACGAATCGAATTAATTACAATATTAATTTTTAGGTGGCCCATAAATACTATCTAATTCTTGATTTTGATTTGTAAAAAACTACTTAATAATTTTTCATAACTACTTAATAACTTTTTTATAATATATATATATATATATATATATATATATATATATATGTGTGTATGAATGAATGAAGGGTTTAGAAAAAAAACTTGCCCTAATTAAAAAAAAAAGAAATATATGATTGTAGTGTGAATAAGAGATTTATTCAGCAAGTTTAACCGATATACGGTAACAATAACAAAAAATCAATAGAAACTAGAAAAATAACAACCTCATTGTATATTTATAAGACCAAGCAAAAACGATATTAATTAAGGAAAAAACCTACAATAAGAGCAACTAAATGTTAGTTACTTAGAAAAAAATTATTAAAATTTTAAACCCAACACAAATGGATTTTACCACATCAAATTACTCATAGACTATTGTCTTACAAGTTTGCCCCAATATAAATTCTTATAACTAATCTAAGCTTTCATAATTATTTATTTCAATTAATTTATAATTTAAATTTTTAATTTAATATTATAGCATAAATATCATTTAAAATAAAATACCACAAAATATTAGATTTTACAAATTAAACTTTAATATTTATATAAGAATCTATACTTATTTCTTAAAAACTCTAAATTAATGTCATGTCACCTTCTTCTGTACAAGATTCTTAAACTACGATGTTTTTAATTGTTAAGCAACCGTATGATGTTATTGGTGTAAGAAAACTAATCGGATGCAAGTAAAATAAACAGCTTCAAGTTGATAGAGTTAGTAGAAGAAACGTTTTGTTTGTTTTTTTTTAGCTGTGAAGAAAGTGTACCCTATATATAGAAACTGCTCCTTTCTTAAATTTAAACTTAGTAAAACAGTAATAATATAAAATGACATCATACAAACAACATTAGATATAAAGGAGAAATATTTTTGAAAGACAGACAAGTATTGTAGGTGAAAGTACCTCACATATCGCAGAAAGAACAAAAATTGCAACTAAGTCATCATCTTATCTTAAACTCTCTGGTTGATCACCCGTTCATGACAGGAAACAAAAAGGATCCTCTTTCCGATTTGGTTAGCAAATTTGATAGCTAATGTATTTGAATTCAGCAAGGCTTAAACCATTCTTATAAGCATAGTGATGGCTGAGTTGAAAAAATTCACTATGAGTATGTTTAACTTGTTATTGCATAATTTGAGTTAGCAAGTTAATTAAAATCATTTCAACTCTCGTCGAAACAAAAAATTACTAATTTTATTTTAAAATCTCTTAAATTTAACTACTGATTGATTTTCATTTATAAGTTTACATTTCATTGACGAACAATTTTACTCTTGATTAATGAATTGTCCTTTTATTTTCTTCTCCTTACTTGTCACAACTTTATTATACAATGTTTATAATTTAAATATTTAATTACCTAATATTATAATTATTAAAATATATAATGATATTAATTTATAATTTAAATATATAGTTATAAAAATTTATAATTTAAATATTAATTATAGTAATTTATAATTTAAATATGTAATAAAATTATTTTATTAAAATATATTATATTATTTTAAATATATCATATTGATCTAATAATTAATTATGATCTTATTTATTATTTTATAATTAATTTTTTAGCTTTGAGGTAGTTTTATCAAATATTTATATCTAACTTTTCAAATTTTAACTATTTTTTTTTATTTTCAGCTAATTTTCTATCTTTTAGTAAATTATGCTAAACACATCTAAGTCAAGTTTAAAAAAATAAAAGATACCAAAGGAGACGGCCTAGTTCATAAAAGTTTGATGGAGTTGATAGATGATTAGTTCTCCTAAATACAGAAACTAAGCTTCAACTCCTTACTATGTAAAAAAAGAATACATTAAGAAATGGGATGAAAATCTTTTTGCCTCAAATTCATGTCTTTTTTTTCGTTTCAACTAATTAATAAATGTTACACCATAATCTTCTTTTATAATTTTATTTATATCTTAAGTAGCTCACTAAATAACATAATATTTATTAATAGGTTGGGATAGAGAATGAGACACAAATTTGTAATAAAGAATTTTCATCTTGAAAAATATAACACTCATTCATGATCTGTAGGCCGCTAATGAATTAGTTTCCAAGGGAGAAATGTTTGATGGAATAAGAAAAATAATAAAGATTATTGATCTCATTTAGGCATGGCAACGGAGTAAAGTGGGAGATGAATATGACATTCTCATCGTTATTCCCGCTTCTAAAACTTATCCGCTTCCTGTTCCTATATTTGATGGGTATGAGATTTATGTCTCTATTCACATCTTTGTTGGGTATACCCGTTCTCGTTTCATACTCGAAAAAAAAATTATAATAATATTTTAATAAAAAATAATTTTTTAAATAAAATGATATTAACTCAAAATTTATCTAAATGTAAAGTTTGTAATTTGTTAATTAAATGTCAATTTTTTAAAGATAAATCAATATTTTAATTATTAAAATAAGAGTAAAATAAAATTGGTACAAATATTTCATATATATACTCATGTCTGATCAAACTAAAAATTTTAAAGATTATTCACGAATACAAGTTTATTTATTATCACTTCTCTCATTCACTCTATTCGTACGACTTATTTCCCTTTCTTTGTGCTACTATAAGGAAAAACACTTATTCAGTAATAAACATAGTAACATGGCAGTAGTATGGTAGTTCCACCTGGCAACAGCTCAGCAAATATGATTTAATAGATTAGTACCTTGATGCAGTCCATCAACGTATATGATATCTTTTATTATCATCTACATTCTCAGTTTTAAATTAGTGTCTTAATTTTTATCCCAATCAATCAATAATAATTATATTATTGGATAATTTTTTTAAATATTTTTAATATATTATATAACTCATTAAATATCATAATCATAATATTAATTAATTAAATTAAAATAGAAATAGAAACACCAATAGAGTACAATCGATTTTGATCCGCCTTTACCATCAGGGGAAAAACAAAATTACAAAAAGCTACACCGAACCTGGTTTTGTTATTGAATAAACAAACAAATCGCAGTTCATTCCTCTTTTCCTCAAAGTGATAGTGTAAAAGAAGAAATGAAAAGAAATAGGGTCTCGAATCAAAAGGAATCCAGCCTTAAAACAGAGTTTGAGAGAGCCTTTTCAACTTTCAATAAGTGAGATGAGATAGTTAAGTGTTTTTGTGATTTTTATTTTTAAAAAAAAAACATAGATTTTTTTTAGCATATTGTTTGAATTTCAATTATTTTATTTTTGGAATGACCCTGAAAACAAGAGTAAAGAAAATAATACTAACTATTATTATCATTTTATAAAATAACAATGATTTAAACTAGTAAACTTTATTTTATCTTTACTCCTTCCTTATTTTGTTTTGTTGTATAAGATTTATTAAAAGAGATCCACATTCTGTGTCTTAAATTTTACATAAAATTAATACACATCCCTGTTATGAGATTTCATTTGCTTGTAGTGCATTGGTTAGTTAGAGCTTTTTAAATTCCATAGGATAGATGAAAAGGTAATAGTTTTTGTTGAATTGTTATACATTTTAGGGGTTCACGTTTAACGAAAAATTGGTTCCAAAGAAATGGACGCATGCATTTCCAAAGAAATAAGAATTGAGTATTCATTTGTGGTATGTAAGTCAAAGTCCAACAGTTGTAGATATAGGTTTAGGCGTAAACTGCGCAGCTTGTGATCTCCAAAGATGAGAATAACTTTTCCATCCACACAACTCAACTCTTACAAGTGAAATCCGGTCAACCCACAAAGACCATAGACAATGCATAATCTCACCTTACTTTTTTCTCACAAACATACATCCAAATTGCGTGCAGAAAAAAGGATATAAGTAATATATTTAATTATTTTTATCATTCGTAAAATGTTATCTCAACGTTAAGATATTTGTATATAATTTTATTTTAGTGGTTGAAAAGTTAAAAAATTGCATTTGTATACTTTTATTAATTAATTAAATTTTATATAAAATTATTAATATAATTAATTGATTGTGATTGAACACAAATAATTTTAAATAAAATATGAACATAGTCACATGCGGAGTTGGTTCTATTAGGCATGTGGGCTCGAATATGAACCAGCTAAAACCAAAACTGTCTTCCTAATTTCCGTTACTATCACGTAATGAGTTGGGTTTTTTTTTTCTGTTTTTTTTTTTTGCACACAACAAACGAGGCAACAGAGTTTAGTTTGTGGTTGTAGGAAATTGGGATCCAAAGCATAAATCTCTACAATTTTATTTTATTTTTTTATCTTTGAAAATAATAAAAATAACTGCCAAAAGTTTAAAACTATTGCTAAAAAGTTATAGGCAAGTACAATTTCTCTATGAGGTGGTTGAATTTTCTTATAGGTAATGATTTTGTTTTACACTGCTTCACTACTTTGAATATAATAGAGTATCAATTTTTTTTATTTCAAACTGGGAAAACACAAGTGCGCCAAAACGGTTGTATATTGGAATTTTTATTTCGACATGTTATAATAATAATTTTAAAGTTTTAATTTAATATGTTTTGTAATAATATATTAAAATATACATAAATTACTATATATCATTTTGCGTATAACATGAGAATCATAAAATATATTTTGTTAATTTATATATTTTTTTGTTTAGGATAACATGATAGAAACATGTTAAATCATTAACAATTATGACAAATTTGTAATTAATTTGAAAAAATAATGAGAGAAAAGAATTTGAATAAAATTTAAAATGTTGTTTTGTATATGTATTTATATTTTTATTAAACTATTAATGATCAAAGGTAGACATCTATTCACAAAAGTTATATTTGTGAGAGTGAAAAAAGCCATAAAATGTTTAGAAGATAAAATAGTCATAAAATTAGGACTCCAAAGGTCCTATTCTCATCATATAGTACTTGTGAAAATACATGTGCTGTTATATTTGTGTATTCACATTTCTATTTTGATATATTATAACAATTTAATAAAATATGTTTTGAAATATATTTATTCAAATTTTATATTTTTTGTTTATGATAACATGATAAAAACATGTCAAACCATCAATGAATATGATAGAATTGCAATAAATTTGAGAAAATGGAGAGATGAAAAAATTTCAATATAATTCAAAATGTTGTTTGCCTGTGTATTTGGATTTTTATTAAAATTATTTTGATAAAAGATATACATATATTAACGATGTCACCTTATGTGTTCACATTTTTAGAGTTTTAATATATGATCATAGATATACATTTACATTTGCAATGAATTTTAGAGTTTTAATACATATCAAAGGTATACATACATATATTAATTGTTCTAATATCAACATTTTTAGAGTTTTAATATATTATCAAAGGTATACATTTATATTTGCACTGAAATTCAAAGTTTTAATTTAATATGTTTTGTAATGACATAATAGAATATAAATAATTCAATATAATTTTGCGTATAATAATTTCTGGTTATTATATTTTGAAATATATTTTGTCCATTTTTATATTTCTTTGTTTATGATAATATGATAGAAAGATGCTAGATCATCAATGAATATGATAGATTTGTAATGAATTTGAGAAAATGGAGAGATGGGAGAGTATGGATAGAATTCAAAATGTTGTTGTTTTTATGTATTTGTATTTTTATTAAAAATATTTATGATCGAAGTTATACATATATTAACGATGCTTAAGGAAGATTAATTTGTGGTAAGATAGAACTTGTGAAGATGTCTATTTATTAATATCGGAAAAGTTATATTTGTAAGGGTGAGAGAAGTTATAAAATGTTTAGAATGATAAAATAGTGATAAAATGTGAACACCAAAAGTTATATAATGTAATATTATAGATTATTGATTATACATATAAATTATAGATAATATGACAATTATGCATCTTGGATATAAATATTTAAAGTATTTTTTTTCTTAAGGTTGTCGTAAAGTCAATATAAGAGAGGGAGATTGTGGGTTCGAACTTCTCTTTTGAAAAAATTAGTTTTCTCTTTTTGTTTTTTTAAAAAGGGAAGAATAGTTATTTTGAAAAGTGACATCAAAAGAGGAATTCCCTTTATTAATAGAATAGTTAATAAAAATAATTATTTACTTCTTACAATTACATTATATATTAATTAAAATTTACTTCTAATGTGATTTTGAATTTTATAATAGAAAAATTGATATTTATTTTTATTTTAAAATGTCATATTAAACATAGAAAAATATGCAAGTATAATTGGAATGAGCAGGGAAAATAATTCCTAAGTTATTTAACAACTAAATACTAACAAAATATTTTTTATACCATAAATAAAGAGATATTGAGTGAGTTTGTTAAGTCAAAACATAAGTTATAAAAGTAGAATTTTTTCATGCTAGGATACAATTATAAAAGTGTTTTTTTATATGTATTATCTTTTAGTTTATCATAAAGAACTTTCCCATAAGCTTATTTCGATGAACTATTTCGAGTAACCTAAGTTTTAATTTTTTTTTCAGTTTTTGCTTTCTATAAAAAAAATTAATCAAACATATAAAAAGTTAAAATTAAGTGTTTATTTCGTTTAAATAAGTTATTTTATCTCAAACTAAAAATTTAAGCAAACTCACTCATTAAATAATAAAATCAATGTAAAACGAAAATATGATGAAAATTTTGTTTATAAGTAAATTCTTTTATATCAATTATAAATATAATTGATGTAAAACTTATTTCTTTCACAGTTAAAGTTTTAATAATGTAAAAATATTTAATTGTTGTTAAATCTCTAAGAACTTTTTTTTTTTTGTAGTTTATGAAAGTATTTGTATTCTAAGTTATTTGTTATTGTTTTGTTTTATTAATTTCTAGATTGAAACAAATGGAGAAGTTGACCAAAGTTTTAAGGCAATTTATTTTATTACTCTTTATTTTACTATTTGAACTCAAAGTTAAACATAATTTGAAAACCTTACACCTTTACCTCGTTTTGACATATGTTTATGACATATATTCCAATTAATTGATATTGAATATACATTTTAAGGTGGTCCAAATTAGTTTCTTTGGTATCTTGAAATGTATATTTTATATCAATTGATTGAGTTAATTCGAATACATTATATTAATTTTAAATTTGGTGATCCAGAATATGGAAGCAGGACATAGTCAATTGTATTCCAAACAGGCTTATATGAAATTTGCATAACATAGTCTAGATCAACTAATATGAAATACATTATGTAAATTTTGAATCAGGTGATATGCAATTGTAACAACACTTTCCCATTTTTACTTCGGATAGGTGCATTTGAAATTGTACACAATTGGTAATCTAGATTCTGGATTAACTCTTCCATAAGTATAATATCATATTAATAATCAAATCAACTGATCCTGAACATCAATTATTGTTGTCTTGTTTGGTTGATTTGAAACATTGTAAACCAATCTTAATCAACAAGAAATTATCTCAAGAAAGTCATACTTGAGCAAAATTGCATTTTTCCTTTTTAAATAACACTTAAATCAATAAACAATACTTTAAAGACTTGAAAGAACATCCAACGATTTAGGATACACAAATAGGACACAATGCGACAGTTGATGTTTGACATACAAGAGGAGTAATCAGGTAAGATCATGTAAAGACACAACAATAACCTATTGTTTACCTTGTTGAATGAATAATGTGTCACATCATTCGTATAACCTCTATCACATTAGAAGATAAACACTAAACTCAAAATTAACGGTTCTTGCCATATTTCGTACTTTTCATTTGTTTCCACTCATTCATCACAAAACCCACAAACCTCATCACCAAATCATAATATTTTTCTCTACAATAAATTTGATCTCGTAGACAACCTATTTGTTTTCAACCGTGATGTCAAGAGTTGAACGTTCAGGATATCCCTTCCAGCAATAGCATATTAAAGAATCTTGATAAATTATAAATGTATAACTAACTATAAGATTAATGCTTTTATGGATGTGTGAAGGCTGAAGAGTCGTTGGCATGAAGTGTCCTTCCTTTTTCAATACATAATATGGTTCTGGTTCAAGGTATCACGTATTGTTTTTTAAATACATTCCTAGAGCGTTGTTGATTTCAAAAAATATGAAGCCTTTGTTGATTAAAAAAAAAAAATCTCATATTTATCTATTTTTCATTCTTAATATGAAGGGTGAATATATGATATTCTCACATAAATGCAAGTTAGTTTCTATAACAATTAAGGGATTGCCGGATGTTTAAAAAAAAAAAAACTTGAGCTTCTCAAACGTTGAAATTTCATTTTAATTCTTTTTAAACTTTCCCTTTATAATATAAATCAATTTAAAGGATAGGATCCCATCTAGCGAAAATGTTTTTGGCGAAGATCCGTTACCTTTCTTCCATATTTTTTCTTTTATTTCATTTTTTTTATTTTTAAGTACATAGATTTAATTTTATTTTTTAAAACCACCAAATTCCAATTTAAGAGACTATTTTTTGAAATATTTTTATTTTTCTGATTTAAATAAAAATTGGTGGTGATTCTATTTTTTCCATTTGTTTTGAATAAAAATAAAATTCAGTTGTTTGTCTATTCTGAGTAATTACGACACCCAAGTCCAAACATATTGCGTCACCTTGTTTTGCTGCCGTCAACGTTTCCTCCTTTAAAGAAAAGATGAATTAACGTCTAAGGGTTTTTTTTTTATTTTTTGTTTTAATTGCAAGGAAGACGAATGATTCTATCCAAAGGTTATTTTTTATGCTCGAAGTTGATAAAAAATTCTCCATTCAACCTGATATAAGTAATATACATATTTACCCATGTCGGTCATCTTTATCGTCACCCTTGCCTTCTTCCTATTTTAATAATTAAAATATTCAAACTTTTACTTTTTATTTATTATATCTAATTTTTAAATTAAATAGCCTCTTATATTTATATTTTTTTAAAAATTATAAAATATATTTAATTAAAAAATTATAAACTTTATATTTATTAGGTAATTTTGAATTATATAATTATATTTAAGTAGTTTATTTTTCATTAAAAATTACTATAATTCTTTTTATAAAGATGGGACGGATACAATTATATTCAATACATATATATCCCATACTTAATAAATACGAAAATAAAATATAAATCTCATATGCGTAGCACGAGAATGAAAATGAATTTGAAAAGTAGGAGTTCATACTTGCATGGTGGCGTTCTTGTTGCCATGCCAACTAAATCCTGAAAGGCCGAAACAAAAGAAACTTCAAAAGTCCCATTGCCCATTCTATAATGTCAGAAAATTAGAGAAAAATTCCCGTAATAATGTCTCATTTTTAAGACATGGAAAAAACTAGTGACAATTAAATTTTATTTTTTACATAAATTCCATCAAGTGGATATTATTTAATCAAAATTATTGTACATGAGGTTTTGAATTTTATTTAATCTATTTCTTTTTAGATATATTCATTTCTCATTTGACTTTGACAATGATAAACTGTAAGGTTGAACGGGCATCAAGCAGTAATGCACGTTTGACTCATTCCACTAGCGAATGAACGACATTGGGTGTAGATTTGAACAAGATTCTACAAGTTTATTAAGAAAGATTAATTTTTAAAAGTTATTAATTTCTTTTGGAAAATGAAGAAAAATAAACAATTATTCCTTGAAATTAAAATAAATTGTATTTAAAAGAGAAAGCTAACCTAACCTGAGTCTAAAAAAAATTGAGCAGTGGAAGAATGTATGAGCGATGAATGGTGGAAGTAGTGAGGTCAACCGGAAAGTTTTTATCAACAATTGGAAGCAGTTGCTGGTAGTCATGCCGGGTAACACCACAACTAAAAATGGGTTTGATTTATTGGATCTCTCCGTCTACTTACAAAATAGATTAGACTCAATTTTAAATCAGATCTCTAAATAATAATGATTATTTTTTGTCAATTTATTTGATACGATTGTATAAATGATCTTAGATTTGATTGATTTGACGGGTCATGAGTCGACAATAAAAATATAAATATATAAATTTTAAAAATATATATTAAATAATAATATTAATATATTATATATTGTCAAAAAATAAAAAAAAAATTATGTCTTAAGGAATATAACTATATAAGTTCAAATTGAACAGAACTTGCAAATTAATTAATTATGTTTACAATCTAATCAACATTTCTTGGTTAACTATGTTATTTAATTATCATTATATATTAGTTTATGGTGTTTATTATTTAGGTGTTTAATTTTTTGGATAATAAATTTAATATTTGTGTATTATTTTAATTTTTTATTTCCAAAAAATTATATGAATTATTTTATTTTTTGTTTTTAAATTTAATTAAGTTTTTAGTAATATTAAAAGGTTTAAAGTTTGAAATTTTTTTTAAAAGACCCATTTTGGTTCAGTGACCCATTACAGGGTAAGACTGGATTTAAAAAATAGTGGTTTGAATAAAATATGGACTAAATCAGTCCAACCCATTTTATTGCATAAGTCTGATGAATTACATGATCCACCAATTTTGACAGCTCTAACTACCGTCATCATCATCCACTATAAGAAAATATATTTTTTGTAATAAAAATATTTGTCATTAAAAATATAAAATTCCATCAATATAAATAAATAAATCACTAATATAAGCATTATCGTTAAATTTGAGAAAACATTTTTTATTATCTAAAAAATTAATACTTTTTTTAATGAATATATCATCATCACTGTATTTATATATAATAGTTACAAAGTTAATTTGTCATAAATTTAAAAGAGAAATAGTGATTCTTTTAAGTATTATAATATTAATAAATATCATTATTAATGTCAAATTTTTGCCACAATTAATTGTTATTTTCCATTAAACATCTTTATTAGTTTTTAAAAGTATTAATATTCACTGCATATTTTTTAAATACCATAATAACGAAAAAATTATCATTTTCTAAATGTTAACATTAATACTATTTCAAATAAATTAAGTTTCAAATAAATAAAGTATGACAATAATATATAGATAATGAACTACATGTTCAATAACAAAGATAAAATAAAATATCTAACAATGATTTTAAATCCAAAACGTACTTGACTCTTAAATTTTAAAAGAAAAAAATATTTCTAAAACAACAATATATATTAAGTAGCATCTTCAAGCACAAACTTCATGAATGTGTTGTTGCACATAAAATGGAAACATCTTCTTAAGAATGTCTTAAATCCATCATAATCTCTTAGAAGATATGGAGCATGTTGTAGCTAATTGGTTAGATTCCCTTCCCCATGACCATGGATATACCTTCCCTAGTATGTTGTTGTTTTTACTTTAATTAGCCTTTTTATGTTTAGACCATCTACCAATAAAAAATGTAGCATCTTCATATCAATTTAGAAATTTATTTGTAACATTTAAAAAAGTTATACAAAAAACACATTAGATGATAAAAAGTTTTACAATAATATCATTTAATTCATATCCTTAGTAGTAAAAAAAAAAAAAAAACACCTAAACCATTGAATCGTCTTAAAATCTAGTAAAATTGTTATCATTGCTAAAAATTTCAAACCATTTCTTTCCTATTTTTAGATAAATAAAAATGGTGCAAAAAAAAAAAAAAATTCTACATCATTGATATTTTTCAAGGAACATTTCATTTGTCTTTTTTAATTATCCCTTAAAGCATTTCCTTCACCTAATTAAGATGAAACCTGAAATTAAAAAAAAAACAAAAATCATCATGTAAGATTTAAAATTCTTTAAAACTAACATACAACATTTCTAATTGAACATATTCAAAGTGGACACTAACAATATTTCACGTTACTTACCTACCAAACAAAATAAATGATACTAACAACTATTTCTTTTTAATTATAAATAATCCAAGATCTGTCATACTCTTATGAGGTTCATAGAGTGTATCTCTATTGTAGACATTAAGATACATATTCATAGGGAAGTTATCTATAAAATTAAGGGAATCCTTAATCTTTCCTAGGGTGTGACCATTGATCAAATTAATAGGAGCACAAATATAGTTGTAGATGACCTTATATGACTTAGAAGCAGCTTATGAAATGAAGATTATGCAATTCCACCTCCTTCGATTGTATTATTGTCTTTGTAAGTAATTAAAAATATAATTGAGTATGTTAAATTTAATTTAGTCTAATAAAAGATCATGCATAAATTTGATTTCCTAATATATACTAGGACAAATGAAGCATTTTGTGTCTGGTCATTAACTAAACAATTAAATTTTTATTGTAACAATGAGTGTTGGTTACTTATGTTTTAAGAGTAATTTTTTGTTTTTATTTTTTAATCCTGAAGTAGATAGTTATTGAAAAAATAGTTAAAGATAAAATTGAAAACTAAATGTGGAGATTTTATATATATTATAGATTATATATATATATATATAATATGTAATATAATATAATATAATATGTTGTAAATTATAAATTCCTCTCACCAGATGTATGTAATATAATATATATATATATATATATATATATATATATATATATATATATATATATATATAAATTAATGTTTAGTTTTAAGTAGCCACTAATATATTATTTAAGATAATTGTTATATATTAGATCGTAAATATTTTGTTAAGTATGCTAGCAATTTAATTATTCATTAAATATAATTAACATATAATATTAATATTATTAAATTACTCTTAGCTAATTAAAATCCTATAATTAAATTTAATTATGTTGATAGTAAAAAATTATATATCTTTATAAATTTAATTATTTAAAACTAATATATGAGAAAAGATAACATCTTATTAAATATGACATTAATTATATAATATGAAAAATGGTACACATGTAAAAAAAAATTTAACAATCTATCTCAATCTATCTCAATGTGCATTATTTACTATCTACACCAAAATAATATTCTTATTAAAATCTACACTCACATTTCTTTATTTTAATCAGACATTCAGATACAATTTTTATAGTATTAAGTGTAATCAATCATAAATTTTTATTATAAAAATCATTTGGTTTTGATTTCTACTAAAATATTTATAAAATTCAGATATTGAATCTAAAATTTAATTTATTTTTGAAATTAAAAGAAAATAAAAAATGATAACATGTTTAATTTTAAAGAAATTTAAGTGGTATTTTTCAATTTTTTAGGAGGTACATTTAACTACAACGAATTTCTGTTTCTCCATGAAGATAACCATTTTTTCAAAACTTTTAAAATTAACTATTTTAAATTATAAAAGAAACTACTCTTTTTATGTAAAAAATTTTCTGATACTTATGTGAGTTATGTACATCCTTTAATAAAAGATACACAAAATCAACTTAGATAAATTTTAAGAAAATTTCAAATTCAAATTTAAATTAAATATAGAAAGTCACATTTTTTTAACAGATACATTTAATTAGTTTTTTAGTACAAAAGTTCAACATAGTTGGATTAACACAATTTTAAGTATAAAAAAATAATTTGTTTTACAAAAGATTTAACATAATTAGATTATAATTAATAATTACGCTAGTATATCATCAACATTGAATATTCATGATAAATTATAAAATAATTGTTAATTAAAAATTATTAATAATTTCTAAAAAAAAATGAAAATTTCTATAATAGTCACTTATCTGTTACGCAAACAACCTCTTGTAAAAAATGATCTATATTAGTGTTTTTTTTTACAAACATATTTTTATCATAATTAATAAAATTAAAGTTTAATTAGTATATGTTATTATTGTAAAAGATTTTATACTAACATTCAATCAATTATAATCCTTCATCTATAGTACGTTGGTTGTTTTACCAATTAATTAGTATAAATGAAGAGTTGTGATTAAACGCCAGTATATAACTATTTTATAATGTCAGTGAATACTAATTAAACTCATAAAATTATAGTGAAAACTATTATTTTATTATAATTGTAAATAATGTTAGTGACAAAATAAAATATAATCACTAATACTACATCATTAGTGACAAAATATATCTTCATCGCTATTTATTAGTCACTAAACCTCATTTCTTATTGTGATAACCACTAAGGCTCTGTTTGGAAGAATTCATTTGAGTTTATTTTATCATATAAGCACTTAACAAGTGTTTTAATAAATTTATAAAGGCACTTATAAAGGGTTCCCAAGCTTATTTAATCAAGCTAATTAGAGTAATTTTTTCAAAAAAAAAAAAAGCGTTTTAAACTTATTAAAAATTTCCCTTTAACTTTCACGTGTCACTTTTTTGTCTCTTTCATAATTAAGACTTGCTATCGAGTTTCTCTCCCTCCCTCTCCCCCCTCTCTCTCTCTCACACACACACTCTTTCTCTACCTCTCTCTGCCTTCCAATCCCCCTCTCTCTATATTTATCTCTATCTATCTATATATCTATTTATCTATATATATATATATATATATATATATATATATATATTCAAACACTTTATTTCCATTTAAGTATTTTTATAATTTTGTATATCCAAACATAAATAGCTTATTAAATTTAAGAATTTATAATATAAACTCTTATATAAGAATTTATAATTCAAACACTTTATCTGCAATTGTTGTTGTTATACACTTGTACATTGATGCTACCACCACACAAGCATACTTTTAAACTAGGTTTAATAGGATAAAAATTTTAAAATAAATTTATCTTAAACTATAAACTAGAAGAAAAAATTACAATTAAAACTAAAATCCAATCATTATTTTCAAAATTATTTATACTTACAGTAGGTGGTGTTGTAGTTAAGGTATTGTAGTTACGCCAAATACGTAAAATACTATTAAAAATAAGATTTTTTATTATAAAATTTTATATGTTAAACTATTATTATAATAAGTTTAGAATTATGATAATTATATAATGCATGGGTCGTATAACTTTATATGAATAATTGGTTAAAAAAGTAAATATGTCTTTCTTTTTATAAATCAAAAGATTTTATTAATAAATCAAAACAAAAGTACAAAACGTGCTTTCTGCTAAACGTACCAAATATCCACTATAAAACATAGACCTGTAAAGAGGGCAATAATTGTCAGGTATGTTCAATTGAACATGGATTCATAACTTATTTTACGCAAGAATATGATGTGAGTTTGTAAGTGTGACACTATTCTTAAGAATGTAGTTGTACAACTTGCACTAGTTGTACAACTCTCTGGTCTTGGAATACTGCCACATTTCTTATCTTTTAAAATTGTCATATGTTTGCTAGCCACACAAAAGAATAAACTTTCCTAACTATCTTTAATTCGTCAACAAGACCCAAAAAACTGGTCACACTAATCCCACACAAAGTAAATCATTCTTTATAATTGTGTAGATATCTATTTACAAAAGTTTCATATTTTGAAACAAGTTTTACTAAATTTGAATAATAATTCTAATCGATTGTTATATTAGCACAACTAAAAAAATTATAATTTCTCTAGAAGGAAGAAGGTGATTATAAATCACTATAATATATATTTTTTAAGACTTTAATTAGTTTGTATTATTAGTATAAAAAATTTTGTATAATGTTTAATGATATTCTTTTATTTATGATAAATTTGTTGACTTTATAACTTATTATTTTTAGATAAAAATATATGATTGAATGTGAATGTAAAATTCTTTTATGATCAGTGCATACTAATTAAACTCTATTTTTTAAACAAATAAATAAAACCTCGAGAGGATCTGTAGCTAGCATCAACGGTATCTTTAAAAACATGTTATTATGGGGAATTTAATATTTAATTTTATTTTTTATAAAATCAGAAAGACGATTTCTTTTTTAAATATGAAACATGCTAATATAAAATAATAGAAGGACCTATTTTCAATGGAGCTTATAGTCTTTGCACTAATTGGTTTTTTTGGCATAAAAAAAAAACTTAGTTAAACTCCCTAAAAAATAGTTAACTCAGCCTGACACGTGCTAGGCAAAAATACCCGCGTTAAAATAGTATTTGTTAATTAAAACGATTTATGGGTCCTTATCAATTGACGTTCTATCTTTTCTTTTTCTTCTTACATGAATTGACCTTGGTGTATTGATTCATATATTGAATAAGAGAATTTCAATTATTATTTAATTACAAACTACTATATAATATATGTTTATTAAATTTATAATAGTTATTTCAGAAATGATGACGAAGATAAATTTTATTTAGTTGATTGTGTTAAAAAAGTATTTTACATTTTTAAACTAAGAAATTGCTAACAAGTTGTTAGTTCAATTACTACTTAACTCAGACACTTTGATTAATATTATATTTATAATAAGTTTTTATGGATTGTTTAGGTTTTTAAAAGAATATCCATTGAAGACCGTTCTTCATTACAAAACAATTTTAAAAAAATAAATTATAAGATATGGTTTTTTAAAATTAAAAATTTATTTTTAAGCAACAATTAATTTATTATATTAATAATTTTATTTGAAACTCAATTAATTGTTAATAAAAGTATAAAACAATGTGAGTTTTTAAATATTTTTAACCATTAGAAAAAATTGTATATAAATATTTGAAACATCTATGATATACTTTAATCATTCAAAATATTCTGTGCAATATTAAGATTTGAATATTGTGATGATAAAAACGTGGTTGGATAAAAAAAAATTCAATAAAGATAGAATGTTTAACCAGTTAATACTGTGCACCAATACCGTGAAAAAAAAATAATTATAAATTTAACTTTTTAACTGACGCCTCCTTTGAAATTTAGAGTCATTTTTTGTTTCTAAGATTTTTAAATATGTAAAAATAAAAAACTAATTTTAGTTTTAAAATTTCAAATTAAAAAAACTTTTTTTTTGTTTCTAAAATTAAAAAAATTGTTTTCAAATCTTAACTACATTATAATATTTCCCTAGAGATACCGACTGATAGTTATATTAGGTTAAACTGAAGGGTTTAAACTGAAGGGGTTAAACACTAGGGACATATATAACAATGGGTCACGAACCCATAGGAATATGACACCATATTTAATCTAAAACCTTAAAGCATTAGGTTATGAGTCTTTCTCAGTTATATATTACCCAACTTCTCAATTTCTAACAAATATGTGGGATTTCAAGTATAATATTAATCAAAGTGTCTGAGTTAAGTAGTAATTGAGTCCTTTTCACATTGTAAACATAAGGGGACACACCGCCTGAATCTTTGTTAGGAAGACCTTCGTCAACCTTAGCTGATCACAACTATAGGCTTTAATACCAGTTGTTGGGTCAAATCAAGGGGATTAAACACTGGGAATATGTATAACAATGAATCACAAACTCATATATAAGAGAATATGACATCAACTTTAACCCAAAATCTTAAGGCATTAGGTTATGGGTCTTTCTCATTCATATATTACTCAACTTTCCAATTTCTAACCAATGTGAAAATTTAATTCACACTTGCACACTCCAACAAGTTGGTGCCAGAGGTAGAGGTTAGAAGTGATGGCGGACAATGATTGCCAAATGAAGGTGACAACCAATAACTGCTTGTCAAATGTGGCAATGGGTGACCACTAATTGAAGGTGGCGACCAATAACCCTTAATTCAAGGTGGCAGTCAGAGATGAACTTTGACTATCAGTCAGAGGTAATAGCTGTGAGTGATCACAGTTGAAGGTGACAATTGGTGACTACTGATCAATGATGACTGACTATTGATAGGAGCTTGACTGTTGGTGACTAGCAATCGGATGTGACGGTTTGATCGTGAATATGACAGTCAATGATTGACGGTAGGTGATCGTTGGTCAGTCGAAGGTGACGATTTGATCAAAGGTGATGGTTAGTTGTAACAAGTGTTGTCAAATGATGAACTTGAATAAAAACAAAACAAATTTTAAAACTAAAAAAGTTTATTGTTTTTAAAATTAGATAAAAACAATTTAAAAAATAACTAAAAAACTACCTCAAAACCATTTTTATCAAACAAATTTCTATTTAAAAATACACTTCAAAATAAAAAACAATAACCTCTTGATTTTATACTAATGTGTTACCCGCTATAGTCTCGAATGCGTTACACGCAATGGTCTCTAACGCATCAAGTTCATATTCATTATTTGTAGCTTTAATAAAGTTTAATGGTCTCTAACGCAATGTGTAAACTAATTCTTTAATCTTCAAATTGTTTTACTAGCATAGTAGTATGAACAACAATTAGAATCACTTTGTAAAAAAAAAAACAATTAGATTCCGTTTGTTTGTATTTTTAATAAAAATATTTTAAATAATTTAGAAATCCGTATAAATTCTATAATAACTAAATACTTTTGGAAAAAGGCAAACCTTAAAATTTTTATTTAAAATTCTCTCTATATAAATTAGAATAATTAAATTAATGAAGAGTTTATTTAGGAACACTCAATAATAGAGTTTTAAAGATTTTTTCCAACGTTCTCTTGAAAAAATGTTTTTTTTTTCAACGAGAAAGAATTTGGATATCTTATCTTTTCAATTGTCACAAAAAATATTTTTTCATACTTTAATGTTCATGCACCTAACACACGGATGAAAATTTTTTATTCTAACTTGGTGTCTCAGTTATTGTGTAAACTAATAACATTAACGAATTTTTTTATAATTTTTTTATATCTTATATAATTTATTAAATGATGTGATGTTTATTAAATGGTTGGGATAGGAATTGAGATACTAACTAGGGAAAGAATATTTTCCATCAGCAAAGGATGAAAATCTTGTGTCCTAAATTGATGTCTCAATTTTGTTCCAAATAATTAATAAATATAATGTCATTCAATGAATTTTCATTTACAATTTTTTTATATCTTATATAGCTTATTAAATGATGTGATATTTATTAATTAATTGTAATAAGAATTGACATAAACAACAGAAGATTTTCACCAACACTAGACAGTGTAATTTAACATTCAATCATACCTTATAATTTATTATTTATATAATTTTTAAAATATTTATGGATAAAGTCATCGTATATAAAAGATTTGTAAAAAAATGACATTATAAAACTTTTGTATATTATCATAAACCTTTTAATCACTCTTTTTTATCATCACAAAAAATATATTTTTCATCTCTTTTCATAAATTGAATTTCAAAACTTTTTTTAATAATAAGTTTAATAATGATGCACTACATTATAAAATATTTTATAAATTATCATACAAGTCTACAATATAAAACTAACATATTAACAAAATAAAAGTAAATATATAAAAAAAATAAATATCATTTGTTTGAATTATTTTACTAATAAAAATAGCATACTAAATCCTAACATTCATCTATTAAAAAAAAAAAGTCAACAAACTTAATATGTTTTAACATTGATGGTGCATAATATGTTTTTCTCTAAAAAATAACACAAACGTTACATCACAATGTAAATTATTTTTCTTAGATCTAAAATATACTTTTATATCTAAATATATTTATTTATTATGAAGATTAATTATAATATAATTTATATATTAAAAAATACTTATTTTTTTATAAATTTTAGTTATAAAAAAATAAATATTTATCCTATATCTTGCACAAATTAAAATATTATAAAACAATTTTTTTCTTGAAACTAAAATGATGCATCCTTAACATTCATGATTAATTGATCACCAAATTAAATAAATATATTTTTTATTATTTTCTATTAAAAATATATTTATCATTTGAGTTTAATTAGTATGTACTGTTAGTTAAAATTTTTTTAAATAAATTCATTCTTTTTTCCAGCCTCAAATTGATTGAATATTCGACAAGGTATTCATATATGGTGACAATGCATTCATAAAATAAACCATGCAGAGTTACATAAATAGTTATAGACTCGATCACCTGCTACCCTATGGGAATACGAACTCTTTATATTATAGATCGATAAAGGTCTTACTCCATTCCTTCATTTAATTACAATCCTTTATTTATGATAAATCTGTTGACTTTACCAATTAATACTATAAAAGTCATATAAATTAAGAGTTGTATTAAACGTGAGTGTAAAATTTGTTTACATTGTTAGTGGATACTAATTAAACTCTTATCATTTTATCCTACTATATATTGACTTGT
Source organism: Psophocarpus tetragonolobus (assembly GCA_037954015.1). NCBI lineage: Eukaryota > Viridiplantae > Streptophyta > Magnoliopsida > Fabales > Fabaceae > Psophocarpus > Psophocarpus tetragonolobus. Next base: position 38,008,707 of record CM075688.1, on the reverse strand, counting down.
TAGATATTATTTTAATGATAATCATATATCATTATTATAATTTAAATATTAATTCTTATTATTATGAAAGGAAAATAATATAATTAATAATGAATACTTACCTATATTTTAAATATCATGTTGTGTTATAAATAAAATAACTAAATGAATTATCAATTAAATTTAAATTATATGAAATGTTGTAAATTTAACCTTTTTAAGCTGCATAATTGGATTTATAATATAGTTTTTGAAAACATTATTAAATGTATCATTTTATTAAAGTTAACAATTAGAAGGTATATTAGATTGAGATAGTATAGAATAGATATCGTAATACTGACACAATAAACAATAGATTAACACATGATAGGATAATTATTTTATTCTGGCATGTCATAATCTTACCCACCAAATAGATCCTAAAGATATGCTTACAGTTTAGTGGAGGAAAAATATTTTAATAGAAGGGAGGCGCCAAATTTTAATAACATACCATATTTGGTTCAATGAAGGAGAAAAAAGAAAAATAACTTAATTTTTGTTTGGTTGAAAAGAAGAGAGGAATGATCTTAAAATGATTTAAATGATGAAAAAATAATTATAATTAATTAAATTATCTTTAAATACATAATTAAAGTATGTCATATCATTAAATTACTGTCACATTTAAGTTAACATTGGTCATATTTAAAAGATTGCATGTTGACACTTTTGATGTTTCATGCTCTTTGCAGCATCAATAAATTTTTTGGGCTGATAAAAAAAAAGTTAACATTCGTCATATAATAATTATTATTAATCCACTAATTAATAGTGGAGCAGAAATTTATTTATTTTTTAAATTGAAAAGTACAAATGTCATAATTCAAAAATAGAGGGAAAAATATAAAAAAATTGATACAATAAGGAGCACAAAGTGTGGCATAAAGAGCTCCAAAGTGTTAGACATAATGTTGTAATCTAATTCACAATATTGTGAGAGGCGCACTGGTGACCAAAATTGGATGTAGACTCTTGTGGTTGAGCTCACCATGTGTATATGTAGCATGTGAGGTATATGAAGCTTTAATGGGTCAATCACAACACTTTTCATATTCCATATTAATGGGGAGATGTGTTAAAATTTAGATATATAATTGTTTTATATTTATTGAGAATATAAATACTTTATCAAAACTAGAGAATTAAAATTTAATAAATTTGAATTATTTTATCTAAACAAAACATTTAAAAAATGAAGTTATTTCAATTGAAAGCACTTAAAATTCAATGTAATTTTTTTTTAATTTGTAAAATTCTATATTCAAACACAAGGTAAAAGCTACTAAAAAATTGTTTACCAACCAGTTAAACAAAATTTTGAACTAATGATAAAAGCTAGAAGATAGCTGAAATATATTTCCAAATATAATGAGTATCACCCCTGTAAAAAAATGTAAATATATGGTTGTTAGAGCAGCTTTACTGGAACATGTTAAAGATTATTCTTAAATTTAATATTTTGGTCTTCTCAAAATGTCTGAAAGTAGAAACGACTAAGATTTCCATTTTTAAGTAAGACATCCGTAGAATAATATTAGCCAATTTGAATTCACAATAAGGTCATGGTCATCATTCAAGTAAATAGATAACCTTGTTTGAATTTGTTAGTGTGAATATTCTTAATTTTGTTCTATACATACTATAGACAAATACGTCAATATGGAAATGTTTTGTGGGCACTAATCAAACATGTGGGAATACAAGGAAGGGGAAAAGGCAAAGAAAAAGAAAAAGAAGATGTAGCGTAACAAATATTTATTATAAAAATAATAAAAACATGTGTAGTACAATGAATTTGTTGAGCAGAAGCAAGTAAAGTAGGAAGTGAGATTAAAAGATGGTTCCAAGACTGTAGGAATTAATAATCGCAAGGTGTACGCTGATAAGAAATATTCCAAGTTGGGTCTAAAAGCTAGAAAAATCATATAAGGGGTCCAAAAAGAAATCGTTTCAATGGGGCAATGGGGTCTTCGTCTAGACCTAAAGAGAAGTTTGAAATTCCAAATAGCTGCAATTGTTAACGACCAACGACCAAGTCGTCGTTTCCACACTTGCATTTTTCAGCGCCGTGTAAATGGAAACACATATGCATGTTCTGTTTATATTATATTGCTTCGATTTTTCCTTATAAGAGACAGCACAGCACCAACGTAGAAACTTTGTACGAAGGCTTCACTTTGACGAACATATAAATATAATTATAACCCCTTGAAGTGTAATTAAATTAAAAAAACCCACGTCAAAACGTAAACACTTAGAACCCATGGAAGAAGTAATAAATTCGATTCGAGATGCTTGTAAATTGGTTCAAACCCTTGAACAAGACCTACCCAACCTGGCGAACCAGCCAGGTATGCTGTCCCTGTCCATTGATCAGATAACTGAGGCGTTCGATGCCGCCAAACTAAGGTTGTTACTTTTCCCCCGACACCAAACCTCAGACTCCTCTCCTCCACCGTTGCTTCATGAAAGCACTCAGCAGCCTCAGATGGATGCTACTCTAATGCAGGAATGGCTAAGGTCCAGTCACGCATTAACGATGGACCAGTTGTTCCATGCTGCAAGGACCACCTTGCACATTGTTGAAATGGAAGCCAAAGATGGGGAAGATCACCAAATCAAGGGATCTCAAGGAGACCTCCAAGGAATCCATGCATCTCCTTCACGACCACGGAGAAGGTATATCATTCATATACTACTCTTATATCTCATCTTTTTCATTCTTAACAAACTTTACCAACATACTTTTTTTGTTATTAATTTCAATTTGTTCATTGGAATTTCTATTCATTTTAGTTTTTCTGACCTTGCTTTCATTTTTTAGATTTCTAGTAAATTTTAATGAATGCTAATCCATTTGTTAATTAGATGAAAATCTATTTTCTGCTTCATTCCGTGTTTCAACAAAATCTCATGTTATTTAATAAAGAGAGATTCTCTTATAAAAGACTTACTTGTTACCATCATTACATTTCAAAATAAGAGGCAATTCTTTTACACTTACTTTTGAGTAAGTATATCTTCATCCTTTAATAAATTATATAAAAAAATTCAGACCTGTTGTTTATTGCAGAGAATGATACACTATCTTTTTAACAAAATTTATTACATATCTTGTTGTTACTCTTGGATGGCTTTTAATTTCAGTTATACATGATTCTGACTGTTTCTTTCATGACGGTATATGTGATTGAAACTAGTTACTGGTACTACAATTAGTTAACGGTTTCCTTCAGGTATATACAGTATGCCTTGCACCACGGGCAACTAGGTTATATGCAAATTTGAACTCATACCTTTACAAAGTTAGAGTAGGACAAAGTGTATCAATTTTCTAATACTTTTACCAGCATTGAAAAACGTGACAATATTCATTCATATGACAGAGATCGAACCAAAAATAGATTTTTTATTGCTTCCCCTTAGTTAGGGGTACTATTATAATAGATGTGATGGATACAATTTGTAGAAGAATGAAAATAGAAAAGTGCAAGATAAAGGGAAAAAATTGAGAGGATTATAGATGATTGGTTTAGTTTAGAAAGAATAAAGGAGAAAAGGAGTGAAAGAGATTATTTTTTTGGGAGATTGAAAAGGAATCTTTATTAAAAATTGGTGAAAAGCAATCATGATTGAATACAAAAATGGAGGAGATATGATGAATATAATTAACGAGTTTGAAGAAACAAACACAAAAATTAAGGTATTTATCCTGGATGTCATGATATTGGAAAAGGAAAAATAAAAAAATAGCAATATTTTTCTTGATTATTAAATGTTTGAAAATAATACCTTTTAATATATTAGCAAATGAACCAATATAAAATTTTATTTTAATAAATTTTTTATTTTATTTTAGGTCTAAAACCTATCTAAATTATTTTTTAAAATAATTTACAACGTTTTATTTTTTATGGATCCAAATATATAAAATACAAAATTTAATTAAAAACAAAAAGTCTACAAGAACCCAACACATGGTTAATAATTAATCCTAATTGTTTTTAGAAAATCCTAAATTTTATTAGAATTTAGAAGTATGTGTCCACCACATTTTAACGGATGCATCCCATGGTAAATAATAAGTGTTAACAAATATATGGAATAATTAATGAAATGCAGAACAGCTTATGTGTTCTTCGTTCTTGATAAATTCTATATATATATGACTTACACATACAGCCACCGACAAATAAAGAAAAAAAAAAGAAAAGTTCACTAGAGGAAAGCTTTAAGGTTTTTTCCAGCTATCTAGCTTTAGTTTATTATATAGACCGTACTCGATTATTAATTGAGATGTATCCAAACGGGGAGTGCTGGCTGGCTCAGCAAAGTAGTGTACAGCGAAACTTTCCAACCTCTTTATTAGTAATTAGGCAACAAGTCATATAGAGACTTCTCATCACCTACACTGATAGGTAATGTAATTTTGCCAAACCTTGAACTGTAGAAATATATCTTTTACAAGTTAAGTAGTTTCTTGGACATTATATTCTTGACGATATTAATTATATGTCTTATTAATTACATTAACTAGAAGCAGTGAAGCTAATCAAGAGAAGAGAAAAGTTATGGTTCCTGCCCCACAGTTTGGAAACACAGAAATGCCACCAGAGGATGGATTCACTTGGAGGAAATATGGCCAGAAAGAAATACTTGGCTCCAAGTACCCAAGGTATGGTTGGTGACTGGTAAATTAATTAATTACACGACTTGATCAATTCAACTCATTAATGCAACTTATTAAATATATCATGGGTTGTTAGCTTGATTCTAGGTAGCAATACATCACTTATATATTTCGTACTATATATATTTACTAACTTACTCTTTCATAAACTGGGTGTAAATTAATAAATATTTATAAGACGTACTATGCATTTTTTTTAAATCCATAAGTTGCTAAGATATATTTTTTAAAAAGAATGAGTGAAAGTTCATAATTGTATTACATGTGTGAGAAATTCATTTTGAGAAAGACTTTTTTTAGTATTATTTCTTATTTTCATTATTTATTTTTAAAATTTAATTATATATTGAAAGGCCCAAATTGACCCATAATTAGTTTTTAATGTGGTGAAATTATATAGATGCTTAATGTTAAACTGTAGTCTATGAAGTATGAATAAACCACATTATATGGTGTGGTTGCAAATTGATTTTGACAGATATGATACCCATGCAAGGCATATATATATCTTTCCGTCTGCGCCGGCTCTATACATATATGCTACACTTATCTTCATATTGTTAGAATTATTGCACAAGTCAGCAGGGAATTGAATATATATATATATATATATATATATATATATATATATATATATATATATATATATAAATATATATATCCCAGAAGTAGCCCATGATCGTCCCCACAGTCCCCTTAAAGAATGATCATAACAAGTGGTACGTTGGGCTATTTCTCTGGCATGACATTTATTTTGTGGCGTGCAATGACCACTTGAATAGCAAATTGAGCGAACATATAGACAAATATTTCTTTTTTACTAATGATTGCCCAACAAAGAAAATGGCTTCATGGGCTTGATTAATTAATGATGTAGGAAGAAGTAGACTTAATTACGATTGAAATGATAGTTTATGTTAAATAAATGTTGGTAATTTGTTGATTGGAAGTGGAAGTTTGTTCCTTAATTATTGGGATGGCAGGAGTTACTACAGGTGCACACACCAAAAGCTGTATGAATGCCAAGCGAAGAAGCAAGTGCAGCGACTTGATAGAAATCCAGAGATATTCGAAGTAACATACAGAGGCAAACACACATGCCACATGTCCTCAACAGCACCATCATCACTTCCATTACAACAACTACTGGTGGACATAACGCAGAACAATAATACGGTTTCATCTCAGTTGTCCCCAACGACGATGAACCTCAGCCTCCACGCCGCCGCCAGCAGTGGCAGTGGTGGACCCTCCACTTCAAGATACGCCGGTGATTATCCTGTGGTGGATATGGCCGATGCTATGTTCAACTCTGGTAGCAGCAGCGGCAATAACAGCATGGAATTTCTCTTCTCTCCTGCTGAAGATAATACTGATCCAAAGTAAAACATCATCATTATTGCCTCTTCAAAAACGGAAAATATTACATATATATTTCTACTCAGAATTATATAATCAACCAATAATGAATTAATTGTATCACTACACTCAACACTTATTACTAGAAAAAGATTTTGACGTCTAACATTTTCTTTTTGTAAAATTATGGCTCTTTTTCTTATTATATACTATTATTTCTAGATCACTCACTTTATTTTAGTCTTAGTTTCATTTTTTTTATTTTTATCTTTACTTTCAATTTTCTTTACATCCCATTCATATTTAAATATAGCACTTTCTAAAGCTTATTTACGCATTTTAAGAAATTTGATTAATTTAAATACTAGCATTAAATTAATTAACAATTTGTATTATTTACTAAAATTACCCTTACAATTTTAAACATTCATCATCTGTTTTTTTTTTCACTTATAAGCAAATACTTATAATTAATGTATTAATTTTTGTTAATTAAAATATTTGAATCTGCAACTTTAAAAGAATATTGTAAAAATATATATAAAGAAAATATAATGTGTGAATTTTGTCATTGCATCAATTTTTGGCTAATCAATTAGTGTATAATAATAATAATAAAGAGAAAAATATTTATAGATCGTTAGTGTAAAAAGTTTTGACTAATATTTAATCATAATATTTATTTATGATAATTTTTTTTATTTTACTAATTAAAAATTTAAAATTCATGTAAACAAAGGTTTGTAATTAACCGTTAGTCTAAAATTCGTTTACAATGGTAGTAGATAGGTGTTAACCTATGTAATAATTGAAAAATAATAATCAATGGATTTACTCCTATATTATTTTCTACATTTCTTAATAACTGTCAATTTTATTTTTTTTTTATTTAGCCGCTGTTATTATTTTAATATCTATTGACTAATAGCATTTAATAGTAGTTAAATTTTTCAGCGAGAAAGGTTCTAAATTTTAATCATAGATTCTTAAAATGAAAATTTAATAACTTTCTTGGTTAACCTAAATAACCTTGAACAATAATTAATTAGAAATAGAGGGAGGAATATGTGGCATTTATTGTAAAGTAATAAATGATATATTGCTCTCTATAAAAAAATGATATATTGGTAAAAATAATTTATGCAATAGATAACTTGAAAAAATATTGTGAAAATGGAGGGATGAATGAAGTATTGTTTTCCACATTTACCCAAAACGAACTACTCACAAAAAAAGGAGGCAGAGCATGGCTCATAGTTTTCCTTAAACAGTGTTTGGTGACAAAAATTATAGGAGTTTACATAAGTTGTGTAGCTCCAACTCACAATCATGTGTCTTATTAAGCTAACACTACTTGACTATTAATCTCCTATATCCTTCCCCTATCGCCCGTGAGAACAAAACTGACCACACCTACGGGATGGGACTCATCCGCTCTTCTCACAACAATTGACAAAACAAACTCTCCTATTATTTCCATGTTAAGGTAATCATGTCTTTATATATATTTTTTCAATTTTGTTATTTTTCCATCTAAGCAAAGTTAAAATTTGATTAAATGGCTTATTTATTTTTGGACAATATATTGAAAATAAAAAATACATTTTAAAACCAGCCCTAATTTTACCTTTATCTTTACAACAGCAAATCTTGAAAAGAAAAAGTAAAAGAATATTGTATATAATTGAAGGCATTTATTTTAGAAAACAGAAATAATTAACATGCATGGTACTAGTTTGTTTTCTTCCTTTGGGCCACATGGGTGTTTCGTGTTGGGCAGGAAGTCTTGCGCTGTGACCAGATGCGATGCGAAGGAAGAATTGTTGAAAAAGACCCATTTTGTTGATATGTGGCAGCTTGATCAGCTCCTCATGTTTGTCCCATTATGTATCTTCCACTCATTAATTTCCTCCTCTATACGCACATCTCCTTCCACTCCCTACTTTTCTCTCTCACAGGATAAAATCTCTCTGTCTCTCATTCTCCTCAAAATCACTCTCCCTCTACGTTCGTCTACTTCAAAACTATCTCATCTTCTCCTAATTTCCCAATTCCTCTGTTTAATTCTATTCCATCATAATTCACAACCATTTTCTATCCCCACTCTTAGTCGCCTTATCTTCACAAATATATAATACTTTTCAGGTTATGGGAACAAGCTATTTAGGACATTCCATGATATAAACCTAAAAAGATTGACACTAATGAATCTTTGAAACAAGTTATGAAGACAATTTTCATGATAAATAATGTTTGAAATTTTTATTTTTAATCATGTTATTATGGATATAATGGACCTCACTTTGGAATTGGATAAGTCTTTAAATCATCATGTTGTTGTTAGATGATATCTAGTTTAAGGCAACAAAATTCATCAAACTCAACATGTTCCAACAGGACTATTACATGTATTTCACTCTAACGAATATATATGTAGGACTCAAACTGCAGTTCATCAAATCCAAATTTTATCTTATTTCACTTGATCAATTCTTCTTTATAGTACACGTCCTTAGGAATTATAAGATCGTCGAGTTAGGAAAAAAGATGAAAATGGAAAACGGTCTCGGTTCAATCTTACCATCAACAAAAACTAATATTTGACCTGTAAGGAAAAAACCTCCCACAAGTCCACAACCCTTGATAAAAATATCTTCATCTCGCTTGGGTTCATAGGCTCATGCATGACCTACCCTACATGGAGACCAAAAGAAAATCAAGCTATATATATATTAGCATGGCCTACCCTACATATGTAGCATCCACAAATAGTTGATTCATTCTTCCATTTAATAAACTTTTCATGCATTTTAGACAGACGACATACATTACATTTTATTGACTGTTGGCATGTTGGAATGATCAAAATTATTCTCATATATGGTACATGAAACATGGAAAATGCAAGATCTAAATATTCAATCTGAACAATACAGGGTTAAGATTACGGAAGGTAACTACAAAAATTGGCTTTCATCAAAGTGGCAGTCGTCGGTGCCGAAATGAGAAGAGAATATCCCAAAATCCATGTGCAACCTTCGAGAGCCAGTACATGAATACACGGTATCTGCATTTTCAGATCCTATTTTCAAGTCAGACTTGTCATTGGATAGTTCAAAGTCCTTCAAATCAGACCACAGGTTTGCATCTGTAAGATCACTCGGATCAGTCTCATCCTTGGGATATTCTCGTTTTATAATGAGGGCTTGTGATCCAACGAGAGGGGTATCATGGAGTTGCTCATTTGGCACATTTGAGTCGTCACAAGGAAGAGAATTCTCGAGATAAGAGTCCCAAGTTTCAGAATGTGTGACCATTTGTGGAGCCATAAGGCTGTCTTTGCATGTGTGAAAGCCAATGTACGTAATGTTGAACATATCAGGATTCTCTTGTATCCGTTGCACCTGTTTGGTTGCTCGGCAACCTTGTTCAAACTTTCGAGTGCACCTAAAGTAACTCCTGCAAATTATTTAGCATTTAAATACGAATTATAACTCATTGTGCCCACACAAATATATACTAGTAAATTTGAGTGTCCTAACCAGTGGTCTCAGTGTACAGGAAAGTTTCCTAATTCGGGTTTCTTCATTAATTAGTTTCCATTGCGTGTTTTACTTTAGCTTCTACATTTGGTAAGATCGGAAAAAGAAATTATAAATGTTCATACATGCAACTGAAATAACACAGAAAAGGAGTGTAGTCAAAGTATATTCCGAATTAAGGTTTTTATACTTTTTACAAATATATTAACTGACACTAAACTTGGATCTTTTACACAAAGTGTCAATTTCAGGTCTTATGCTTTGAAAAAAGTGATTAAGAGAAAATACTATAAGAAGTGGTTACACAAGATTCTTTGTCGAAGATTATTGATTATTAAAATTGGTAAATATTTTGCAGGATGGTAACAAAAATTAAGGTATTTTTGAAGCTGATATTTCTATATAAATCACTCTGTTGCTCAATTGAAGCTTCGGCAATGAGAAGAAAGGATTTTAAAAGGAACCAAAAATGGAAAGAGACAAAGGAGGTAGCCTTGCAATTTTTGCAGAAATTAGACGAGCAGTGAATACCATCTTTCCTTGGTGTAGGAAAGCAGCAGCAAAAATGGAAAACAATGATTACCTGGGAAATTGAGAATTTAGGATTTCCTTTTGTCCGTACTTTCTCCATGCATATTTATCATCAGTAGTTTGGGAAACTATGGTCCATGTCTGCTCAGTCTTCCTGCAAAGCAATTTAAGATATAGCATGCATGTTATTCGTGTAAAAATAATACATGATTGTTGAAGATTCAGAATATGTAGAGAAAAATAATCACTAGCTCCTCATTTCTATCTATTAATTCTTTTCTTTTTTCCCCTAAAATATCAAAGTATGTAACACAAGGTAAAAAAGAAAAAGGAATAGCCAGAGAAAAATATATTTTTTTCTAAATATAAATATGATGGTAAGTAATAAAAAAAAAAAAAAGAAAAGTGATATGAAATAATTGCATTGTCCCATATGATCATATCAAGGCACGGGCCACTGGACTAAAGGAAGCGGGCATTTGAAGAGAAAGTGTTAAGAAAATCCTAGAACTAATAAAAATGAAGGGACAAGAACTAATCACTGTATTGATACTCGGTATTCGAAAAGTCCAATTCACTTAATCTCAAAGCTTGAGTTCTGTTTTCTTCCATTCAAGAAAGATTTATCTTAACTCATTGGTATGAGACACGACTATGACTGTAGCTAGAGGACACTGTCCGTACATCTAAATTGATCAGATCGGCACCATCCAAAAATGCTGACAAAACAGCCTTTGTTGACTGAGGAAGTGAGGTAGGAAAATCCAAACTAATGTTAGTATTTATTTACGAGTTTGGACAAAGCTTAGAGTAAAAAGAAGAAAGATTGTTTGGTTGAAAAAAAGAGAGTGAAAGACCTTCGTTTGTAGGAACCTCTCCGATCCTTGGGGACAGGCAACGATCTCTTGGAACACAGAGTGGAATCCTGAGACCTGAGATCAAAGGTAGCATGTTGGGGAGGGGAAAGCGGGAGATTGTGGTGAGAAGAATTCAAGAGAGAGAGAGTTTGAGAGAAAGATCTGAGCACATTGGAGAGAAGTTCTTTGGCAGAGAGGGAGCAATCAGGAGCAATAGGGTTCTGAAGAAGAAGCTTGAGGCGAGTGGCGGAGTGGTGACCCTGAACAAGTTCCCTAATGAGTCTTGTATTAGCAGAGGCTGAGGAAGTTGTCATTATTTGTGGCTAAGGAGGTTATGTATTTTGGTCCGTCTTTGGAATTTGGATTAGGGAATACATAGAGGAGAGGCTTTTGCCAGGAAAGAGAATGGAAAATGTCCCCAAGGGACGGATGATGTTGATATATATATATTTATTTATTTATTTATTTTCCACACACTTACTTCGCTTACAAAACTAACCATGACGTTACTCCTATGATGCAAGCCTGACGCTCTTCAATTTTCTTTTTCTATCTCTTTATTCAAAATTTGCTTTTCTTTATTTTATAATTTTAAGTTATTTTCTATGGAGTTAATAGGATATGCTTCCAAGTAGATAGATAATCTTTTATGTAAACAATTCATCGGGGTTACTTAAGCAACTACTCAACAACATTTTAGTTAGAAATTTCTAAAACCACATTTTGGATTGAAACAACTCTTCATGCATAAAACTGTATTTTGTGATTTTTACTATTTCATATTAGCATTAAGCAACTTATTTTATCATTTTTTTATTTTGCAACCTACAATTTTATATTTTTTTTTAATTTTAGACTTGATTTAGTTTTATTACTTATTAAAATAATAATTATTATAAATCGAATAAAATTACTTTTGTTAATTTTTCAAAAAAAAATTAATATTCATAATTTTTAATAAAATTTTAATTTAAAAACAATGACAATTGTATAACATATTTAATGTAAATTTAATAATATTATATTCAAACAATTCAAAATTATTTTAAGTAACTTTCAATATCACATAAGATTACTACAAATGTGAGTTCCTTAAAGAACTAAGGACTTGATTGATTTGTTTTTTGTTTTGGTTTTTAGTTTTTTAAAAGAGTTTTCAAAATTAGTTTTCAAAAACTATTTTTGAGAAGAAAAAAAAAACTTGTTTGACAAGTTTTATTTGAAAATTGTTTTGAAGATATAAAAATAGAAAAACTTGTTCATATTTATTATAATTTCATTAATGAAAAGCAAAAAATAACATATTCTTATTGTATTTTAAGTTTTCAAAACAAAAATAGAAAACTGAAAAGCAAAACTACTTTCAGCTGTTCCTATTTTTTAGTTTTTAAAAATTAAAAAATTAGAACTGTTTTAAAAAAGAAAACACTACCCAAACAAGTTTTTTAGTTTTTAAAAACTAAAGTACTAAAAACAGTTTTATAAAATTATAACAAATCAAGCACTAAGTATATTTGAAATATTGTAGTTGGAGATGTTCTAACTTATTATTGTTTAAGTAAAAAAAATTTCATTACCATTGTAATTTGTCTATAGTTACTTTATATTATGAATACGTGATAATTTTTTATTTCTTAATTAGAATTTAATAATAATTATTAATAAGTTATACTATTATGTAATTGCAAATAATTGATTATATAGCTTTTAACATAATTATTTTAAAAATTGAATAATAATAATAATAATAATAATAATAATAATATAAATATAGTGAGAATGTAAAATCCTTTTAAACTATCCTATCAATAACAAATCAGACTATTGATATGAGTTTAAGATGATTATTATAAAAATAATACATTTATTATACACTCTATGTAAAAAGTTTTTAAATTTTTTAATATTTTACTTATTTATAGGTATTATTAATAGAGAAAAATAGCTGGAATCTCACACTAAAAAATTTTGTTAAAATAAAAATTACTTTAATAATTTATATACCCTAAAAGTGATTTATCCTTTGACTAATGATTGAGAATTAGGAGATATATTTAAAAAAAGAATTAGGAGATATATTTAATATACTTAGATAAAAAGAGCCCAATTTAATTTTTATTTAATTTTTTAAAAAATACAAAAATTTATCTAGCAATCACAGGACATCTCATATCACAAGATATGTCCAACAAATATATGCATTGTTATAAATCTAATACAAACTAGAAAGCATAGCTAAATTTTCCCTCCTTAAGAAACAAGATGAAGTACAGCATCGGACATAGCTCCTGTCATTTTTCTTTTTCCTAAGATTGTAATGTATTATCTTGGTTGTATTGATCACTCATAAAAGGAAAAGATGATTTTTTATAATGTCCTCTAACTCATAAATAAGATCTTTGAAGGTCTTTTGCTAAGCTTTTTCCTGCACATAAGGTTCTCCTTAAACATCAAAGCATTCTTTGTCAACTAATTTCCTACAACATAGCCAACCAAATTATACTTTGAAACCTTTGAGAGATATTTACCTTTGGTTAATTAATTTAAAGATGTTGTCATAGATTAGAACAACAGTCTAGGGACAAAACATTTAGATAACTTAACCAACCATAACAACTCATCCAAACTTAATATGCAGGTTTACAGGAAAACATCAATTAATTGCAATATTTATTCTAATTTATTTTGTCGACAAGACATATATCACCACCTAAAAGGACAACATTCCTTTTTACAAGTTTTACCTTTGTAGGATCTTATTGTAAGCTATCCTCCATGCAAAACTTGATACCTTAGATGGTATTTTTTATTTCTGGATCATTTGAAAAAAGGAAGAATCATGTCCTTAGAATTCCTCATGGATTGACCTATAAGTCTTGTTTACTAAGTAACCAACATTGCTCCCTAAATTCTCCATTAATCTTTAATATCATATATCATATGTACCCTTTCCAGAACCCTCTCCAATTCTTTCATCCATTTATTTTTTCAACTAAGTAATTCTCTCCTCGAATGAATACGTCAAACCCCCAACCTTTTATAGGAAGGTCTCCTTTTGATTTAATAGTACTATAATCTAGGAAATAATGATTTAAATCATCTTGGCCCCTTCCCCCCTTCCAAAATTTAAATATAGACCTATCACCTTTGACATTTCCATTAAACTAGTTGCTCACTTCCTAATTTGATTTCACCTTATTTGCTACCACTTTTAAATTAACAAACAATACCCTTTTTTATATAGAATAAGTAAACTTGATATATTTTTTATGAGTTTTTATCGATGTTTAGAAATTTTATGTATAAAAGTTAGAAAAATGAAGGAGGTTGAGAACCGTCTTTTACCAAAATATAAGTTATCTTATATTTTATATATATATATATATATATATATATAATTTTAATACTCGTACATGATAATTTAAAAGAATTTTACACTACTAGTGCATACATATTTGTATAAAGAAATTATATATTAAATTTATAAATTAGTCTCACATTATATATAGAAGTTTTTTTTTACAGTTTGTGTAATTATTAAATGTTGATTTTTTAAAAAAATGTCAATAAGAAAAAATAACCCGCATGTAAATTGAAATATCTAAACTAATTTTATAAATAAATTCTTTTACCCCGTGATCTAATCACAATTTATTATTTATAAAATTAAAAAAATTATTATCTATGATATATTTTTATTTTTAATAATAATATCTAAAAAATTATATAAAATATAATTTATAATTAGTTGATAACATAAAACTAGTTTATACACATTATATTAAACTGAAATTAAATCGTCACTTATAATTATATATAAAAAAAATCCAATATAAGAATATTCTTCTACTGAAAATACATGCTTACTGCCGGTGACAGATTTTATTGTCATTCGTGGTGATCCAACTAGCAACGTGTACGTACGGTCTTGGACACACAATTAAAGGCCTTTCCATAAAACTAAGCGCAATTTCAAAAATAGTTGTTTCTAAAAGTTTTGTATCTTCTAAAAAAGTAATTTTATATTGTTACGTATAAAATATGATTCTAATAAATATGTTAATTTGATTTTTCAATTATTACGTATAAAATACGGAATATCCATAAAGAATTACTGTATTATTTTGTATAATGTTATAAATAATGACAATTCATAATACATAATAATATTTAATAAAAAAATAGAATTACATATCGAAAGGAAACTAAGAATATAAACATTTAAATATTTCTATTACGAAAAATGAAAAATTTGTGAAATTGTATAATATATAAATAATAAGAATATATACTAATATCACATGTAAATGAAAATTTAAAAATAATATGTCTAAACTAAATTAAAAATAAACACTTAGATGTTAGTACACAACATTTATTAGTGAAACTCCACCATAGCATTTAATTCATACCAATCTTTTTTGTCTCTAATCAAAGGGTTCCGCTGGACAATCTCATAGAACAAAGAAAAAACTCACTCAATATTTTTATCTATCTAATTTTTAATACCTTCATAGTTTCTAGTAGAATCATATTAATTACTATCGGAGTCGGTCTTATTCCAAAAATACCTTTTTAATGTAACTTACGTTGCGTTAAATAAGAGTTTCTTTTCTTAATTACTTTCCTCACCTATGCTTCATATAATATTTCCACCTCATGAGCATCTAACTTGTATGAAACTTGGTAAGTTGGAAATTATCAAACCTATCTATATTATTGTTCCTTCTTATATGTGTGTCTTTTAGATTCTTTAAAGCATTTGCAAAGGAACCTTTATTGACCTCGCCTTCTCCTTTATTCTCATCTCTCTGTTGTGCAACCTCCTTCCAACTCTTATCCTTTGTATTTGCCTTTATCCTTGGCTCTCCTTAATCGAATGCCTCGTTTTTTTCACAACCTTGGGCAAGTTAACCCAAAGTTCATGTTTCCTATTTATATTTTGTCTAGTTGGAGAGCCATCAACTTAGTGTCAACCACCCTCGCAAAGCAAACAAAGCCAAACCTCTTACCTTTCTTATTTTTTTTGTTTGGAACAATGATCTCTTTTATGTTTCCATATAGTTTGAATACCTCCCACATATCTTTAGCTCTATAATCTATTGGAAAGTGAGTGAAAAAGAAATAAGCAATCTCTTCTTTCTTGTAGAGATGACAAATAAACTCGTACTCATGGATAATTCTCGAACCTGCCCCGAAGTTGACAAGAAATCCCTGGTTTAACCGAGCACGGGTATGGGTGAGAATACCCAATTTATTAAGTCGGGGACGGGGACAGGGATGGAGATATACATACCCACCTCGTACCCGTCCCCATACCCATTTTACCTCGCTTTTATTTTAATGACTAAAATATTCATTTGTCTTAAAAAAAGAAAGGTTTAACATTTCTTTTGCGGGTATGGGTATACCCGATACCTGACGGGGATGACGATGTGAACATAGATCTCATATCTGTCGAGCATGGGGATAATCATGAGGATGAATTTCAGAAGCAGGGATAAGGATGAGAATGTCATACCTGCCCTTGTCCCGCCCTGTTGTCATGCCTACTTCCTTGCCATACTTATCGCCCTAGTTTGATATGGGGATCTACCATTCACCCTGGATCACACCAATACTACTCTCACACATTTTCCGACCTTTCGTAACCTCTCTCCACTCATTGTGACCCCTTTTTTTATGGGTGTTCAAAACCGAACCAAACCGAATTGAAAACCGAAAACTAAACCACTCAAATCGAAAATCGCAAAAACTCGCTTTAGTTTGGAGTCATTTGATTTTTATAAATTCCAAACCGCGTGGTTTGGTTCGGTTTCCGATTTGAGATGTTGAAACCGCATCAAACCAAACCAAACCAAACCGCTAATCCTTAATTATTTTAGTAAATCTCTAAGAAGGCATATACAATTACTCATTATTTTCTTTCTAAGATTATAAGATTTTGACTTAATCTTTAATTGAGATTTTTAATTAATATGAATAGTTGATAAATAAATATTTTACCAAAACTATCTGATTTGATTTTATTGGATACAATTTTACTATAATCACTAGACTGTAATGTTTAAAAGAATTGGTTGTTTATACTTTAATTTTAATGGTTGCTACTTTTATATAATTTTATTAGGAGTGACTAACCTTTTATACAATTTTGGAAATAATTTTTTTATGTATTTTTTAATACTTAATAATAGAAATTTTAAACCGCAAAAGCAAACCAACCAAATCGTAAAAGATTGGTTTGATTTGGTTCAGATTCTACAATTAATCTAAACCGAACAAAACTGCACTGCACTTATTTTTATAATTTGGTTTGAACTAATTTTAGACTTAAAACCACACCACGAACACTCCTACTCCTTCCTAACCTCTCTTCACTCATCCTACATTAGTCTTATAACTTGTTATATTATCGAGGAATTTTATTGATGGTTACTTGACTTGATATAAGTCAATGAACTACCAATTTTGTTTTAATTAATAGTATTGGTTTAACCCAATGACTAAAACGCAAAATTGTTACTTAAGAAAACATTTTCAAAACACTAAAGTAAAATAAAATTAAGATAAAAAAATCGGAATTTAAAAGGACTAAATTATTGTTTAAGTTTTAATTTAAATATAAAGTTTAATTTAATATGGAAATGAAAAATGATGAAATAAAAACGTAAATTTATAAGAGTCTTAGATTATAATTCAAGTCAATTTTACTAATATATGAATTTTAGGTTAATTATATTTTTTATAAAATAATGTACTCAAATTGGTTTTAGAATTTAAAATAAAATTATTAGTTTTGGTATTCAAAATTTAAAAAATAAGTGAAATTGATCTTATCCAATTATACTAACTTCATTAATATTTGAGGATGTAACAACAATGTTAGCAATCTAGTAAGTTGTCATGTGCTGTCGTCTAGGAGTTTAATAAGATAGTCATTTATAATTTTTTCAATCATTTATATTTTTCAATTTTAATCATTGTTCTGATACACCAAAAGTTTCACATCGATTAGAAATCAATACCAATGATCATTTATAAACATCTCTATCCTTAACCTACTGAGGTGCCTTTTCAGGACAAAACCATGATGCAATCACCAAGCTCCAAAGTGGACAATACCTCAGACGTGGTGACCCTAACCATGAAGCCAACTTTTGTCGCAACCATCAGTAACCCCCTTTCTCTAGAGTAGCTCATGCTCCAAATGGTGGAGACGTGGAACTTTAGGTGAAGTAAGGAAGCCAGAGATGTAGGACCTTTTGGGAAAACAATTCAAATTATTTTAATTTCAAATCTCTAGATATTGTTTAGAAAAATATATTATTTTATCTTTAGGATTTGTTTAGATTTTAAAGATATTATTTGTAAGGTTTTGTTTTTAATAATATGATATAAGTGTGGGAAATAAATAAAAAATAGAATTAAATTTTAGTTAAGTGTAATTAATAAATTAATTACAAAATATTTAATTGAAGTATTTATATATATATATATATATATTATCTTGATGGAGTATAGTTATTTAATCATAAATATTATCAAATTTAAGTGAATTAAATTATTGTTTATGGGAAAGTGATATTCAATAAGGTGAGAGATAAGTATGGATGAAATTCTTTTGGATTAAAGTTGACGGGTTAATATTTCAGGAAGTTTCGGAAGCCTGTTTAGAAGGGGTGTGCAAATAGCAAACAAACATACTAAATACACCCCTGGTCCCCTTTCTTCTTTTTTCTTCTCCTCCCCATTCTTTATTCATCCAATTTTCTTTCTTCCATCACTGTATTTCTCTCTCTCTCACCACCAAATCTTGATTCTCTTGCATGGTCAACTAGATGTTGATGGAATCTGACATAATCTCTTTAGTTGCTCATGATTTTGAGTGTTATCATTATAGTTATGTCTGATCCTAATTCTTCAAACATTTTTTTATTCATTTTCGATTTAGTCATTCTTGTTGGGAGGGAGTTCTCTTTGAAATTTTCAATTTCTTAGGTTTTTGCGATTTTGGAATTTTTATTAGGTTTTGAGTTATTTCTGCGATTAAATTTCTCTCTCTTCTTTGAAGTCGGTGAGGAAAGCTAAAACCTTGACTTTAATTTGAGGAGTTGTGTTTTGATGGATGTGAAATGTATAGAAAGTGACTTGATTGTGCTTTTGAACTGAATTTGATTATTATGTGAAGTTGGTTGTGTTGATGGAATGTTAAGATTTGAGTATTGTTTTTAAACATGAGGAAAAATTTATGTTTGTTGTTGATTTTGGTGATAATTGATTTTTTGTTTTTGATTTTAGTGATAATTGATGTTTGTTGTTGATTTTGGTGATAATTGATGTTATTGATGATTGATGTTTGTTGATGATTTTAGTGATAATTAATGTTTGTGGTTGATTCTAGTGATAACTAAAATCATGATAAAATGCATATTGTTATGATGTATGATTATGATATATATGTTTAATTTTATGAACGTGAGCAGTTACATAGGAGTAACTTTGCCTTGGGTGATGTGCATATATATTATATATGTTGATGAGGTGTGTTGAGTTATAGTTACATCTTAGGTCAATGTAATTCGAATATCTGATATGCAAGTAGAGATAATATATGGTTTTACATTGTAATCCCAGTACCAGATATACAAGTGGAGGTACAAGTGGGATGTACTTGGACGACAACTATTTTGTCATAAGGGTGAAGTAGACTTTAGACAAGAGTTGTCAGATAAGTATGGAGCTAGCAATCTGGACGGGCTGACCCATTGAACTTTTACAACAAAATGGGATAAGTGTGTCAAGCCCATATCTTATTCAAGCTTCATATTTCTATGTCCAATTTGACCTTATATTGGGCCAAAATGGACACTTTTAAAAAAAATGAAAATTCAAAATTTTATTTAAAAAATTATTTTATGATACAAACTTAAACTAATTAAAAACAATACACTAAATCAACCTAAAACACATCCTAAATAAGTGTAAAATATTATCAAAATATGTTTATATGTATATTTTAATTTAATACATAGTTTAGAATAACATATCTTTCATTTGTTAAAAATATTATTAAATAACATTAAATATATTTTTATATGTATTTTTTATATGTATATTAACAATATTTATAAATTGACTTCACATCAAACATACATTATGTATATATTTTTATTGAATATATTCTTTAACAATATATTATATATAATTAATATGCATTTTAAAAATTTATATTATTTATATTTATATTTGAGTTGGTTCATCGTCCACTGAGCTAAGTTCATTTACATAGTTGTGCTAAATAAATTAGGACAAAAACACTCCTTCTATTTGGGCTTTCTTTTTTAGAGTCCATCTTGACCATTCTGTAGGCCTGCGGGTCGGGCCCATTTTGACTACTTTAGATGAGTATACTAAGCGTTTGTTTGAAAACAATTTTATAAATTTTTTTTAGTATTTTAGTATTTAAAAACAAAAAAACTCGTTTGGGTAGTGTTTTCTGAAAATAATTTTCGAAAACAGTTTTGGTTTTTTAGTTTTTAAAAACTAAAAAACAGGAACAACTGAAAGTAATTTTGTTTTTTAGTTTTCTATTTTTGTTTTGAAAGCTTAAAATACAATCAGAATATGTTGTTTTTTGCTTTTTATTAATGAAATTTTAATAAATATGAACAAATTTTTCCATTTTTACATCTTCAAAACAGCTTTCAAACAACACTTACCAAACAAGTTGTTTTTTTCTTGTCTTCTCGAAAACAATTTTTGAATCGAAAACTCTTTTCAAAAACTAAAAGACAAAATCAAATCAATCAAGCTCTAAGACTTCGATTGTTGTTAGATGGGTTGGTGAACACCAGACACCAATTATGAGAAGTCTTTGGTTACTTTCATGTTCGAATTCAATAAATAGTCAAGATGCGTCATATCACGTCAATATATGGTGGGTGTTGAGTGCTTATGTTCAGGAAAAATATAAGTATTATTGATTTGATTGTTATATTTAGTGAATGAATAATTGTAATATAATGATTGAATGTCTTTTATCCTAGTTTTATCCTTGCACTGTGTGTTTGTTTAGTATGACTGTGACGAGCATGTTTTGCACGGAAGCAGATAACAATGATGGTGTTGTGAGGCAGGTGGATTATATGTGACTATACTTGGAGAGTTGACTTCAAGTACAATATGTTTTGGGCTAAATCTTGTATTATCTTTTGAATCTTATATATTTAGTAGAGTATGGAACAATATAGATAATTCAAATATGTTTTGTAATAGATTTTAACTAAGTTATGTTGTATTGAGATGAACTTATTATGTTGTATATACTTATATGAAGTTTAGATAGTGTAAAATTGGTTTAAATGTGATGAATCTGTAAAGAATTATGTAGTTGGATTCTGCAGTTTATATGGTCTCATTGGGCAATTAGTTTCGCCTAGCAGGATTTGTCTTTATTAGAGAAATTTTAGGCTTTGCACCTAGTAAGACATCTCACCCAATGCAAAGTTGTCTCTATTGAAGAATTAATTTAGATTTGTGCCCAGCGACATAACTCGCTAAGCGAAGTTCCTTTACTGGAATGGTTCATTTTAAGGTCTTCGCTGAGTGACGGTAGTTGCTGGACAAGCTACCTTCTTCCTCATTGGATAGTCTGTTTTGCTTGACAAGTTGTGTAATGCATGTCATGAGTTATTTTTGTTTGAAATTTTATTATACTCAAATTTGTATTACATGAAAATGGTATTGTGGTTTATAATTTGATTTCAATAATTTAAGTTTTTACTATACGTGAAAAGAATTCAATTTATTGAGTAATATTATCAAAAGTATTAGAAATTATGGGATGCTACATTATTTGTAAAATAGATATTTGTTTACTCATTTAAGATTAGGATGTTATGTCTATAAATAGGGATTCTGAGAAAAGAAAAATCACACAGCCTGAAAAGGAGGTCACCACCCTAAGTGAGAAATGAGATTATGATGTGGAGGGAAAGTTTGCATGTTTTCCAATAGTTCCGAAAACTTGACATGGATGTAGCATGAAGTGCAAACCACGTGAGCAAAAATATGTAAAGGGTTTGCAAATTTTCCAATAGTCCCTAAAAACTTGTTGTGCATGATGTAGCACGAGGTGCGAACCACATAAATAAAATAACATTGTTATGTTTCTTTTTGTTTAGGTATTGTTGTTTATTTTATGGTATATTTTTCTTATAAATGTGAATAAAAACAAGTTTATTGATTATGTGTTTGTTGTCTCAACCACACTAACTGCATCATCAACTTGTTTGACCCATTAATTATTTGAAAGATTAAAAACACAATTTAATAAAAAATTTCATATAACTATCTAATTAATGTTACTAATGGCTGGATAATCAAAATATTAATGGGATTAGGATGATAGATCAATTTCCGTATTTTCAAAACTATAAGAAACCGAATTCATCTATTTTTGGATTTTGAACCATCTAATTGGATTACTATTATTATTTTTACATACTAGCACCAAGCAGAAGGCCTAATTAAAAACATATTTAATGCTAAAGTTTATCTTACTATCACCATTCTATGAGAAACTTGACTTAATTGTTATTTTTGTATTTGTAAGTTAATATCACAGGCATAAAAAAAATATTGAAATGTGCACTCCCCTTCAATATATAATCGATTACTGGTGACTTACTACTGAACAAGGACATGTCATTAAAAATATATAAATTGCATCATACAGTTGGTAGTAGCCACCACCAGTGCAGAAATGGTGTTGATAAAGGCTATGGCCAGAGACTCATTACAATTTGCAATTTTTACAAAATGGCCAATGGTATTTGCACTCTGCAGAGCCTACCAGCCATATGATTGCAATTGTATTTTTGTGGCAAATGCTATTATCTATGCCATTTCCTCCTGCAGGACTCCAAACCTTTTCTGGATCTACCATTTTTCACAACTTACATTTATATGCATCTTTTCACCACTTATATATACAGTGTTTATTAAATTATTCTATAAACAAAGCTATTCTATTTTACCATTTTAGAAAAAAGGCAAGGTTAAATAAAATAAAATCAAGCTTTAGAGGAAGGTAGGGGTTCTAAGAAAACCAACCACTTCTTTCCAATTCGATCAAATCAAATACTTCAAATTTTATCATTTTTCACTCTATTTCACCTAGATCTAACAATTATAATTTCATTTTATTTTTCTTGTCTTCTTTTCTTACATATTAATTTCCTCCATTTATATATATTTTTTTTATCAAACATAGTATTAAGAAAAAAGACTTCAAACTCATTTATCCTCTTTACATGTGCTTAAGAATGAGAGACTCTAGAGTATCTTCAGTTTTTGGGTCGACCATAGGTCTATCACATATAGTACTTTCTATTATTGTTGTAGGTAAGTCTTAAATTTTAAACCCTAGATTCTAAATATCCAGTTATATCTTTGTTGCCTGTAACAGTTTTCAAATATTTTCTTTTTTATTTAACTAGTAATTCTATCGTCAACTAATAATAAGTTCTATTTGTTTTCTAATTCTAAAATAAGCTATAGTAATATAAGTTCATTTCACTAAAATTCTACAGAAGCACGCATTATATGAACTATATTTTATTGTTCATTAAATTACTACTCCTGTTATATATTGAATGGGCCAAAGTACATCAATTAGCCCATTCCACGGAAGGTAACCAATTTTCTTAAAGACCACGATCTGCCTATTGACCAAAATAAAAACCACGTTGTGCCTTACTGAATTGTGGGGAATTTATCCTTTGCCCCATAATGTATCCCTGCACATCAATATAGTATCTCCCGAAAATCCAATTGGTGTAAAAAATACACCTAAAAAATGGGTACTGGTAAAATTCTGGAGGTGGACAGAGAAATTGTCTGAATTGTGTCATTTGCAAGTACTATCATTTGATCCATAACATATAAAAGTTTAAATTTCAGATTAATTGATATGAAACTTTGCTCCAAAATTGATCATTTTATGTCTTTTTTATTAATTGATTCAGAAAACGTAATCAATATTCAGATTTAAATTAATTAATCTAAAACATATAAAAATAAATTTTGGATCATACAATTTAGATAACATAAAGTTTAAATTTAATTACATATCAAATAATTCAAAAAGTCCCAAAAAGAATAAATTTTTTAATCAACTAATCTAAAATAACAAATGATATGAAAAGAATATCTATTGGGTATCACATAAGACAGATTATAAATGGTAGCTGAGATATTGTTGGGAGTTTGTATCGTTGCAAATAAAAGTTTTACAATGGTTGTAATGGGAGTGAGTACATTGGGAAAAAGAGAAGAAGGAAAGAGCTTATTGGAGAAGTATTGATAAAAGTTTTGAAATCTTATGTTAAGAGGTAATAGGAGTGTTTTTAGATTTTTCAAAATATCTTAATCCCATTAGGTGTGAATAGCAATTGTAAGAATGTAAAAGAAAATACCCTATTTAGCATAGTATACAAAATAAATAATTTTTTTATACATTGTAACTTGATTACACATCACTCTTAATTTTTAAGATAAGTACTTGGTATCTTGTTAAATTTTATAAAAATCATTTTAAGGGTGATTTGTGATTAAATAACAGTACAAAAAAATATAACTAATAAATATTTTTAACAGCTTATCAAAAAAATATTTTTAACATACAAATTATTTTTATATTTATGATAAAAATCCATATTATAATTATCATTTGTAATTATTTATTTTAAAATATTAAATTAAATTTAGGACTAAAATATTGAAAATTATATATTAAAACAAATAATAATTAAAAAAATGTTTAAAATAATGTAAAATAAATTCTACTAGGCTTAAACCATCTATGTTAGTGTCCACTTGTACATGTTTCTCAAAGTCATGGTCATCGGTATCTCTAGTGGTTCACTATTATCTTTAATAAATAGTAATACAAAATTTCACAAAACTCCCCTTATAAAGCCCTATTATAAATTGTTATAGGTGTGATATTTATAAATACATGATTCTCTAGCTCTAAAGAAGGAAAATAATTTACTTGAAAGATACATTCATCTGGAAATTATGCAAGATGTACAAGGGTGGATGCATTTAAGATTCAATTAATAGGGGTTGTTATGCAAGATGTTAAACAGTGTGTTAAACAGTGTGTATGAAAAGTCGAAATTTACCACGGACGACGGTGAGGGCAATACTCGTGTAATTCAATTTCGACTTTTCAATTATGCAAGATGTTAAACAGTGTGTTGATAAAGAACGATTTTCTCACATTGCCTTAAGAATGATGGTAGGCCAACTGTCTTTGGTGTCAATCTCACATAAGACTTAGCTAAAGTTGAACCTCCATGAAGACAAAGTATTGCGGGATATCAGCCAACAATTAGGGGTGTCCTACGATGGCGATATAGATGCACTAATAAGAAAGCATGTAGATTTGTTGCATAAAGATAAGAAAAAAGGATTTGAAATCAACAATAGTGTTAGGGGAAGGCAACAACGAGGTGAATTATGAATGTAATGTCCTTTTATGTGAGAGGGCTTAACGAATGAGGGAAGTGGAGAAGGGTGTAAAAGATAGTTCAGGAGGAGAAAGTTTCTTTCATATGCCTTTAGGAGACGAAGTTGGATATCGTTGAATCAAATCTTTGCGAAAGGATATAGGGAGACACTTTTGTAGACCAGAAATATATCCCACCAGAAAAAAACAGTCGAATTATTGTCCTTTTAAGGTTAAAAGATTTTCACAAACCTTTTAAGTTTTTGCAAGTGATGGAAGCAGAAGCAAGTGAATAGAATCATCATCATCATCATTATCATTATATATATATATATATATATATATATATATATATATATATAGGAGTTTATTGTTCTGGATCTAAGTTTATATTTATCATTCAAATTATGATTTGATGTTATTCTGTTCTGGAGATGCAGACTGTTTATCTGTTGTTATTTCTTCTGAAAACCTGGGTACTTGCCCTTGATTTTCGAAAACTGCAGTTTTGTAAGCCTTGTCGGGTTGAAAAACTCATAAGGTGTGACGCAGATAACTGGTCCTGCGCGGATTACTGCCTTGTAAATCCAGCTCTTTTCTAATTTTCTTCTATTCTGTTAATATTTATATTTTCGTTGTAAGTTTTGTCCATCTCTTTTGTTATTATGGCTTCTTTGAGTAATGATTCATGGTGTGTATCTAGTATGTGGCCTGGGGCTGGATTGGCAGTAAGGCCCAAGGGGAGGCGGTAAGTCCATGTTGCCTATGTGCCTTTGCCGGTTGTCTCTACCATGAATAATTATTTCATTGATGAAGTAATTCTGAAAGAGATGATGTTTTGTAAATCTCGTGATTCTGTTCGTGTTTCGTATAAAAAAAAAAGGTTTTGTCTGTAACCTGGATTTCTGAATACCTTTGAATGATAATTTTGTGTTAAACTTAGATTTAGATCCAGAATAATAGTTTCTTATAGAACCAAGTGAAGGTGATGATACTAGAAGATTTATAAATATGAGTTCCTTTCTTCGCTCTCTCTCACGTCGCCTTTCTCTCAAATCTTCTTCATCCTCTTCTCCTTCCTCTAGCAATCCGCTCACTGAGCATGTCCAATCAGTCGAGGAAATACCTCCCAAAAATAATATCTTCGAAGAAGAAGTTTGATTTGAGGATATCAATCAAGCAATCGACAATTGGGAAATCCCTAAAATCCCTCAGGATAAACTTTATATTCCTGACGAATCCAAACATATCCGTAGTTCTGACTACATCATTAGGACTGCTGAAAACAATATCCCTTTGGATCCCCAAGCCGGTGAGGAATTTCATCTTCTTACCAAACAATCCATAGTTGAACATTATAGGAAGTACAAATACCTCCATATAGGATGTGTTCAAGTAGCTGTCAAACCCCTTGTTAGGGAAGGTCTTAACGCCTCAATCCTCATGTGCCTTCGCGATATTAGGCACAATGACTTTCACGATTCCCTTATAGGAACTGTAGAAACCAGTCTAGGACATGGTCCTGTTTATTTCAATTGTTTTCCAAACAAAACGGTGAGTCTTTTAGATAGAAATGTCTTAGATTCATTGTTTCTAAACATTCGTCTGCATGGGTTAAACATGAAAGAAGGTTCTATCCCTGCAGCTCTCCTCTATCGAATCCAATATAAGGTCATGAACACTTGTAACTCAAGAGTTCTCCTGAAAACCAATGATCGGGAAACAACTTTGTTTGTCACAGATATGACAAAAGCAAATGTTGTCGTTCCCAAACTCATCAAGTGGGATGAGGTAGAGTTACCAACCTTTTGGCAACTCGAAAAAGCTACACCAACCCTTCCTCGTCAAACCCCTGAATTCCAGGAAATTAGACAATCCGAGGCTGGTAAGGAAGAAATTATCTTTGATAAGAGAAATTCTTTCTCTTCAAGATTCGAAGCTTCTAGATCGGTCTATACTAGTGCCAGAAGATCTTTTTCTATAGCTTCTCAATCAAATCGGAGTTCTATTCCCAGAATTATTACTCCAGAAATCAATCTTCAAGGTTAGATAACTCATCTTCTATCCCTAGAAATATCTACAGTAAGGCTGAGGAAGAAATCTCTTCAGAAATTCATTCTCCTACTCAATCTGAAATGCAGTATGGTCAACTATGAATAGCTACACCATAGACAAACCAACCCTTCGCAAGGAATTCTACTCTGAGACTTGGAGCTCTCAGAGGAAATGGTTTCTTAGTAATTTTAAGGGTGACCATAGGTCAAAAATCATCGATTCTTTTTATGAATTTCTTAATCAAGTCCAAACTCATGTCTGTTTCTTTGATTGGTTAAATGTCTACCTTCATAGGAACCAAATCTATCCTCTTTGGACAATTACAATCACAGAAGACCTTTCTGTTAATACCATAACTGTCTGGCACCGTAAGAATGGTAAACTCATTAAGTCTGATTTACCTCCGTCTAGTAGTTATTTTATTCCAGACTTAGGGGATGAGTACTTAGCTTCACCCTTTAAGCACAAATCTGATGAAACCATAGGAGCCCAAGATATTAAAGCCCTTATGGAACAAAACAATTACACCAACAAATACCTCCAAGTTTTAGGAGAAAACCTGGTAGGAAAAGCCTCATCTTCAGGAACCAAAGACGATGAGACCCCCTCCATTTCCAAACCTTTGTTCAAACCTTTTAGTCTGACAAATGAGACTAGAAATAAATTTAGGCTTATTCATCAAAATTGAACCAAAGCCTTAGAAAAATCCAATCAAGATAAGGATAATTCTGTAGTTATCCCTGATACCCCTAGTTCTTCACAGGTAGGATCTGTTAAGCTAGGACCAATTACTAGGAGTGTCTCCCAAAAGGACCAATCTCTTAGGATTAATAAGTTAGGAACGTCCTCTATAGGTTCCGAGTCTGAGGATGCTGCAACTAGCAGTAAGTCCGTTCCTCAAATCAATCCTGTTATTAGCAAGGCTCTCAACTGGAAGCAGCCTTCTAAACTCTACTACAATCGAGCTACTGCTCCTGATCTCCTCCTTGAGGAAAAGAATGACCAAAGTTTAAGATCCTTCAACGCTAATCAAATCTATGAATGAAACATAGATGGTCAAACTGAGTATAATATTCTTAATACTCTTTAACATATGACTATGGTCTCCACTGCATATCAGTCTGCTTTAGATAGCACTGATGATACTATAGTAGAAGTCCTTACCGCTGGCTTTTTTGGCCAACTCAAAGGCTGGTGGGACAATTATGTTTCCGATAATGAGAAACATAAAATCTTTACGGCAGTCAAAACGGACGCTAAAGGAAACGTCCTTACTGACAAAGGGAAGCCTATTCCCGACGCCGTTAATAACTTAATCATGGTCATTGTCAAACATTTCATCGGAGATCCTTCTATCTACAAAGATCGTTCCGGAGATCTCCTCTCTACTCTTAAGTGTAAGACCTTAGGAAATTTTAGGTATTATAGGGATACCTCCCTTTCTCGAGTCTACACTAGAGATGACTGTCACCAACCTTTTTGGAAAGAAACCTTTCTAGCTGGACTCCCAAAATCCTTAGGAGACAAAGTTAGGGAAAAAATCCGTTCCCAGTTTAACGGAGAAATCCCTTATGATCAGTTAAGTTATGTAATATCATAGCTTATGTTCAAAAGGTCGCTCTTAAAATCTGTCAAGACGACAACATCCAAAAATAATTAGCCAGAGAAAAGGCTCAGAATCGCAGGGATTTGGGAAATTTCTGCCAACAATTCGATCTTCCTTGTTCTAAAAATCCGGGAAAGACTACACATAGAAAACTTTCTCAGCACCAGCTGAATAAACCTCATCGTAGAGTCTTTAGGTTCAAGACTCGTCATCTTAATTCCAAGCCCAGTAGGCCTCCAGATCATAATCTTCCTCGACGAAGTACTAATCATCCTCAAAAGGATACCAATCTTTCTAGAGAAACTAGAACTTGCTATAAATGTGGTCGAAAAGGTCACTTAGCTAGATTTTGTCGAGTCTCTTCTAAGATTCGTGAACTCAATCTTGATCCTATTGTCCAGGATCAACTTAATAATCTTTTGATAAATTCTTTTGATAGTTCCTCAGAAGAAGAAGATGAAAACGTCAAGATATCTTCTTACGACATCCAAGTCGACGATGATTTTTCCTCCTCTAGTAGCGAAAGTTCTGAATCTCCCCTCATCAATGTCATTCACAATGATGAGCAAAATCTATTGCTGGATGCTCTAGAATCTATTCAAGACCCTCAGGATAGAAAAGAGTATCTTGAGAAATTAAAAGCAATTCTTTCCAAACCAAAACCTACGCATTCAGATAATAGGTTTGTCAATAACAAGTTTGATCTTACTCAAACTCTCAAACGACTGGAAAAATCTTCAGCCAAGCCAGTCACTATTCAGGACCTCCAGGCTGAAATTCGTTCTCTTAAATCTGAGGCCTGAGAACTCAAAACTCAATCACAGTTGCACGAGACTATCATATCTCAAATAACTGCAGCTTTATCTGATAACATGGTTCTAAATGACCATGAAAATTGTAATCAGGATTATGAGTCTGATCATAATTCATCAAATGAAGATACTCTCTTCAACAACCTAATCAATCAGTGTAGCATCCAAAAAATTCTATATTGATGTTACTATTCTCATCGACGACTTCGTTCTCAAAACTATCGCTCTATTTGATACCGGAGCTGATTCAAACTGTATTTTGGAAGGACTTATTCCAACCAAATACTTTCATAAAACTTCCGAACGGCTAGTGGATCTAAACTAGAAATCCAGTATAAGCTTCCTTCGGCAATCATACAAAAAGACAATCTCCAGGTAGAAACTCCGTTTCTTCTGATAAAAAATCTTAAGAATGATGTAATCTTAGGAACACCATTCATCAAATCTATCTTCCCAATCAATATTTCCAGTGTAGGTATATCCACCTAACACTTAGGGAAGACAATCGTATTCAAATTCCTTGACAAACCTGTCTACAGGAATATCAATGAAGTTGATCTTAAACTTAATCAAATCAATTTCCTAAAAGAAGAAATTTCCTTCAAACAAATTGAGAGTCACCTCTCTCTTCCTCATATCAAACAACGTATCAAGAATCTTTCTGATCGTTTTCAATCTACCATCTGTTCTGACCTTCCTAATGCTTTCTGGGATAGAAAGAAACATATGGTCAATCTTCCTTATGAAAAGGATTTTACCGATAGACAAATCCCGACTAAAGCTCGGCCAATCCAAATGAGTCATGATCTTGTCACTCGTTGTCAAAATGAAATCAAGGACCTTTTGTCCAAAGGATTAATTAGAAAGAGCAAAAACCCTTGGTCTTGCGCAACTTTCTATGTTAACAAAGCCTCTGAAATTGAGCGAGGCGCCCCAATACTGGTTATCAATTATAAACCTCTCAATCAAGCTCTTCAATGGATTAGGTATCCAATTCCAAACAAGAAAGATCTACTTTCCCGATTACATTCGGCTAAAATCTTTTCTAAATTCGATATGAAATCTGGATTTTGGCAAATCCAAATCAATACTAGTGATCGCTACAAGACGGCCTTCACTGTTCCCTTTGGGCAGTACGAATGGAACGTAATGCCCTTTGGTCTCAAGAATGCTCCATCAAAGTTTCAGAATATCATGAATGATATCTTCAATCCTTACTCAAATTTCTGCATTGTCTATATAGATGATGTCCTAATCTTTCCCAATCTGTTGACCAACATTTCAAACATCTTGAAATCTTTTTCAAAGTTATCAAATGAAATGGTCTTGCTGTTTCCAAAACCAAAATCTGTCTTTTTCAGACAAAAATCAAATTCCTTGGTCATTACATCTTTCAGGGAACCGTCAAACCAATTTGTCGCGTCATTGAATTTGTTGACAAATTCCCCAATCAAATTCTAGAAAAACCACAACTTCAACGATTTTTGGGTTGTTTAAATTATGTTGCTAATTTCTTCCCTTAGCTCAGTAACGTTGCCAAGCCTCTTTATGACAGACTCAAAAAGTCTCCCCTTCCGTGGACTGATGTCCACACTGATCTAGTCAAACAAATCAAACAGCAGGTCAAAGTATTAGTATCTACCTAATCCCAATCTCCTTAAGATTGTTGAAATCGACGCCTCTGACATAGGTTACGGTGGTGTCCTCAAACAACGCATGCATCATACAGAAAACTGCATTGCATTTACTTCAAAACACTGGAACAAAGCCCAACAAAATTATTCAACTATTAAGAAAGAAGTTTTGGCTATTGTTCTATGTATAACCAAATTTCAATCTGATTTATTAAATAAAAAATTTTTAGTTCAGGTTGATTGCAAGTCAGCCAAAGAAATTTTGCAAAAAGATGTAAAAAATCTTGCATCAAAACAATTTTTTGCCCGTTGGCAAGCAATCTTAAGTATTTTTTATTTCGAGATAGAATACATCAAAGGTACTTCAAACACTCTTCCTGACTATCTGACTCGTGAATTTCTTCAGGGTCAGACACATGTAAGATGCCCCCAAAATTAAAAATGAAGGTCGCCTCCTCTAGAGGCCAGCGAAAAGCAGTTCGTGGATCATCCTGGACAGACAAATCATCTTCCTCCATGGAGGATGCCCAAACTATTCAACTCGCCTTATAGACTGCAAATCAAGGGTCATCTACCCAGACTGGGTCATCAATCCAGCAGGCTACCATTAAGTCTGAGTCATCAACTCAGCAGGCCATCACCAAAACGGGGTCGTCTACCCCGCAAATAGCAAAAGGGTCTTCTACCCTAGTAACCAAACCATCCGACTATGCGATGACCCTTCCAACCCTTCAAGCCCTTCAAGACTGTGGGCTGACCAACCTTCCATCCAAATCCTGGAAACAAATCTTTTCAGAAGAATCAGATGACCTCTTCTGGAATCAGAACCTGAAATCAATTATTTCAGAAATTGCCCAATCTAAGCTAACCTTACATGCAAAAGAATTGGTGGAGCAGCCTCAACCAATTTTCCAAAAAACAACCTTCTTCCTATCTGCCAAAAGAAGGAAGATTTTATCAAACTATTCAAATGGAACCCGAATTCTGGGATTCTAACCCAAATAAAGTTTGTGAAAAAATCTTTCCACCAACGTTTTTATTTAAACTTCTTAGTCTCAATAAGACTAGGAAATTTTACGAATTTATTCTGGTGGATTCCAAATCTGTTTCAATAAAACATAATTTTGACAAAAATGATAACAATGTTATCACTCATTCTACATTGCAAGTTTTAAAAGTTTTAACTTTTAAAGATTTTGAAACTAAACCAAACCAAGTAAGGAAATTTTCCCAGCCTTTCGACCCGATTGGTTATACCTACTGGGATTATATTCATGCTTGGACCAATGTATTTTGGTTTCAAAATAAAAATTATCGGCACTCGTGGCTGATTTATTTCAAGAAAAATGTCCGATATTTCTTCCCTCAGTGGTTTGCTGAATGGTGGGACTTTTTCGGACCAATTCAATTCATCCTTCCTGAAGAGATCAAGGCAGGATTCAATCAGTTTAAATCAAGAATTGAAGAAGGAAAAAATCCGTTTCACCCATCTCTTCGGTTCTTCTCAATGTTTTCCTTAGCATGGATTTTTGCCTGGCACCATCAGTACCAGAAAAATACAACAAATCCCAAGCTTCTGCCTATGTTAGGAAAACAAGCTTCAGTCAAATGGTGGGATCAATTCAATGCCTCCCAGGCCAATTCTCAAGGAGTGGCTTTATGGTTCCAGAAGAACCCAAAAAGCCTCAAATCGACAGACCCAGAGATCTGCCAGTTCCTCAATCGTAAGGCCAAGATTGCAGCTGCCCTTGCAGCATCCACAAATGATGAAGCCTTGGCCAAAAATCTTCATCAAATTTTGAATCTCCTTTAGTCAAATGGTGGGATCAGTTCAATGCCTCACAGGCCAATTCTCAAGGAGTGGTTTTATGGTTCCAGAAGAACCCAAAAAGCCTCAAATCGGCAGACCCAGAGATCTGCCAGTTCCTCAATCGTAAGGCCAAGATTGCAGCTGTCCTTGCAGCATCCACAGATGATGAAGCCTTGGCCAAA
This sequence comes from Psophocarpus tetragonolobus, assembly GCA_037954015.1. NCBI lineage: Eukaryota > Viridiplantae > Streptophyta > Magnoliopsida > Fabales > Fabaceae > Psophocarpus > Psophocarpus tetragonolobus. The sequence continues at coordinate 37,975,087 of CM075688.1, read as the reverse complement.
AATCTTCATCAAATTTTGAATCTCCTTTCGACAGACTCAGAAGCTAGTTCCTCCAAAGGCAAGGTGAAGAAAGAAGACAGTCCGTCTCCATCCTCGTCCTCCGATTCATTTTACCAGATAGAGGAATCTGACGAAGACTGACTCCAATCCCGCATGCATTTTGCGGAAAGTCACTATTCATCTTCGAGCACTGTAGCGGAGCCGGCAGTCACTGTACATTGTTCACTGTAGCGGAAATTTTAAGTTACTGTTGAAATAGTACAATTTACTGTTGTAATAGTAACTTTTCATTTTCTATAAATTGTATCAATCTGAAAGAGGAGGGCAGCAGAATTTTGGATGAAGCCTCTCTCTCTCTCTCTGTAATTCTCTAAGTCCAATCAATACAACTGTTTTGTATTACTTTCTGCTTTGTTGCATTCTGAAATCATATTTTCGAAAACCTGAGATTTAATGCTCGGTTCACCGGTTGTGTCTTGATACCCGGTCTTGTGCGGACTACCGCCGTGTAACATCCGGTTTAATTGTTGCATGCATACATCTCTCCTATTCTCTCCTTTTAGTTTGTAGATCCGTGGGTTTCTGCACAAACATCATGTTCTTTGGCAGGTAAACAAAAACTTTGGAGTACACTATTGTCATTGAAAAATTCTGAAGGGGAGGTTTTATGGTGCTTGGATGAAGACTTTAATATAGTCCAAAAGAGGAAGTAAAGATGTATTTCAAGATCATCACAAACTTCTTTGATGAAAATTGCAGAATTCAACTCATTTATGAATCTCATAAACTAGAAGAGTTGGTGTAATTGGTAGGTAGAAGATTTACTAAGTTCATGAATGAGGATAATATATGTAGCAAGTTAGATTGATTTTTAATATCACCTTACAATAGTCAAATACAGTAGGAAGTTTGCCAATTTGTGCTTAATAGAGATTGCTAAAAGCATTGTTGGATTATTTTTAAGAAAACAAAAGGTGGATTAGTCAGGCAAGTCATTCAGGATGGTCAATATGTGGTTCGCAATAATTGATCTTGATAATTTGGTTAGAAGTGCGTGACCTTTATTAAATTCAAGGATTGAAAGCTTATTGTTTAAAGGAAAAAATTCTCTTAGGGATTTACACAGTATTCTCTCTTCTCTTCTAGATGTATATTTTACACACTATTACAATAACTAAAAAATTCTCTAAGTATCTCCAATTGTTACTTTTAATTTTTATTTGCATATTCAATTATCTTTTTTTTTGTGTGAATTGAATGGGAAAACACCAAACAAATAAAATTATATTATAGCCATTAGAAATCATACAACAAAAGTCTTTTAAGTAAACAATAGATACCAAATTTGCAACATTTATAAAAATGGTGTTTTCCTTATGGCTTTGCAAGCCTAGCTTTACAAAACCATCACCAAGCATATTCAATTCACATAAAACAAAACCAAACGTGCAAGCTTAAGTTCTTTCAATTCGCTTGTAAATCTTCTCAACTAAAGTATTTGTGATCAATAGACCACTCATCCTCTGCAAGTTATATCATACTGAGTGAGTCTGATTCAATGGTTAAGTTTAGAAAACCATGTTTGTATGCAACTATTAAGGCTTGTAGAATAGCCAAATGTTCAGCCTTGACAACATCATAGTATGGAATCATATGAGAGAAGGAAAAAACAAATTTACCCTTGTAGTCACAAAAAACACAACTTTGGGATTAGAGAAAAACATCACAATTCAGCGTGAGGGTGTAACATCCTAAGATTCTAACATCTTTCATACCAATAAGTCATCTAATAAAATTAATTTCTCATAAAATTAAGTTTCCAAAAATAGAGATATAAGATTTCCCTTACATTGTACTCAATATTAAAGCATACATTATAACAATTTCAAAGTTCAAAGAAAAATATACAATGTACATACAACAATAGGTCGTCCAACGACACCTTGTCGCCCGATAAGACATAGGGTAGCTCGCCCAGCGACAATCGTCGCCCAGCAAAGACCCTATATTAAAATGTCCTAGTAATAGAGACTTCACTTAGCAAGACTTGTCGCTGGGCATAAAACCTTTTTAATTCCAAATAGTGAGCAATTTATGTTGGGCTCAAATCTACAAAATAACCCTAATAGAGGCTAAAGCTCGTTAGACGAGATCTACTGTCCAGCGAGACCTTGCAAATAGCATAACCTCTGTTGCGTAATTTTAACTAAACTTGCAACATGAAATCCATTCATTCATACATCACATACAACATATTTAGATTGCCTCATACCAACATATCCAGGCGAGTTTCTACTACAAAACATAAATTTAAGATAACCATAAAGTACAGTATTCCTCAATAAACTTAAAATGCTATGTTTCAAACATAATTTGCTTAATTACATAATTAAACACAAAAGACTTCATGGACATCTCCAAGCACAACCCAACTAGTCACACCACTGCATCTTGTTCTTCAACCTTAACATTATCATCTGCTCCCTGTAAAGCACGATCATCACAGTCATGCACAAACAAGAACACAAATTGCAATGGTGAGCTCATACATTAAAATCAATATAAACATATAAGCTACCTATAAATTGCATTCATATCTAATCTCAAATACAATCATCATAATTCAATCACACTCAAGTTCACCAAGAACTGGAGCAATCACCATATATACTTTGAAACTTTCTATAAAGACTCATTGAATTCAAATACTCGATGACCTATCTAACTTTTCCCACACTGATATTCAACATCTACCTGACTCATTGTGATAACCAGTTGAAGTCTAAGCATACTCATTTGATACTCAACTATTGTATGACATTAACTAATCCTATTTTACAACTAGTTGCTATCTAAGTATTCAGCCTTGGTACCGATATTTACTTGCCCTGACTCGGCCTTAATACCAAGATCATATATCCATTATGTATCCTTAATTCAAAGTACCACAATTAATACTTATTTACCTATCAGTAACAATCCATATCACATCAGTCATTATCACATTCGATGATCAATCTCATAATTATCATAATCTCCATATCACAATTAAATTCCAAAGCATTCATGTCATTATTCAATAACAATTTCATCACAACTTACAGTTAGACAATATCATTCGCATAACATAGTCAAAATCCAAAATACTAATCAAAATCTTAGTCATACTTATATAAACACATTAAAACCCATTAAATCAAAGTTTACTCAATTTAAAACAAATATCGGACTTTCCTTACCAATTTCTCCACTCAAAAACTAGCTATAATCAAAAGGAGGAGAATCTGCCCGAAGAAAACACTAAAAATTTTGACAAGAAATCCAAATAAAACAACCATCTTAGAAATCGATATTTTAACAAAAATCCCTTTTTTGATGAGGACAAAAGGATAAAAAATAAACGAAAAAAAGTTAGAGGAATTACAACCAGACTTACCTATAACGATCACCTCTTCAAATTAGGAACAATGGAAGAGATTTTGTCCGATTTTGTTGACAAAACTAAGACCATGCAAAGAACCAAGAACTAAGAGAGAATATTGGCGGCGAAGGGAAGAAAGGATTGAAGAAGAAAACATAGAAAATAAGGTGAGGAAGAAGAAAGAAGATGGGGTGAAGTTAGTAAGTTTGACTTGCTATTCGCACCCCCTCCTAAATAGATTTTGTAAACTCTTCGAAACACAACCAGAACTTCCCAAAATCAAGAAATAACATTTATATTCTTTTTTCTACTTCTCAAAAATTCCCTTAAAATAATCAACTACTATTTATATTATTAATAAACTCGGTTATTCTCTTGTCACTATATAATCTAAATATAACTAAACATTTAATTCCCATAATATTCATTTTCCTTCAACTAATAACCTACTAATTAAACTGGTCCTTACAGAGGGAATTAGGGCTTGGGGGGTATCCAAGCATGATAGCTTCATAGTTCTGAGTACTACACACCAAAATCCTTCATAAGCATTCACAATTGATGAATCTACTTGAGCTCAAGTTGGATGGACTTAACAACCTGGATGACCTGATAAGTCAACCAATGCTTGTTATAAAAATGAAGTCATTCTACCTCCACTATACTGTATTTAGGATAATACCAAATGTTTAAGTCTAGACACTAGCACCGCCATTCTCGGTGCAATTCAAGTTAGCACAAAACCAATACTCAAAATTTTGTTGAGAGAAAAAATTAGGAATATTGGATGCTCCCCTTTGACTCCAAATTTTGCAAATAGATACAATCGCATAAAGAATTCATCAATGTTTCCTTTTTACTACCACATAGGGGACAAATGGGTTTTTCTATCCTATGCCTAGTACACTGCAGATCATTAGTAGGCAAAATAGCACACACAACCTTCCAAAACAAAGTTAAATATGCTCTGGTCCATCTCACTTCCACACTAGATTGAAGGATGGATTTGCAGGGGTATTATCCTTATCCAAAAGCCTCTAATAAGTAGCTTTGGTTGAGATCTGACTATCTAGACCATTCCCTCAACAGAGAGTTGCATCACCCATATCGACCTCTGCCTGTAATAGCTCTGCCAACTTGTGTTCGTCCTTATTCAATTGTCTTAATAACCTATTTGTTTTAATTTAAAAATAAATTTATATCACCTTTTAAATTATTTATCGTAAATATAAAATAATCTATATATTAACTTTTATGTAACATTAGTTATCATATATTTTTATATTTTAAATATATTTATTATAAAATTAAATTTTATAAAATAAATATTTATCTTATTTGGTGTATAAATTAAAATACTAATTTATATTTATTTGAAAGTAAACTAAGTCTTGAGTTTGAGTTTTGTTAATTAAAAAAAAATAATCGAAATAAAATATTTATTAAAGATAGTCAAATAAGTTTTCAACAAAATCAACTATAAAAAATTGGATCAAAATGTTAAATGAACAATGGAAAACAATCATCAAATCAACTTCTGACAGAATAGGTGGATAGGGGAGGAGAGCTTAAATGTCAGTTTCAGTAGGCTATTCATGATAGCTTCTCAGAAAATTATTTCTTTAAAGGAGATGAAGGAGGGGGAGTCAAATGGAAGTGGAAGTGGAGGAGGACACTGTTTGATTGAAAGGAAGAGCAATTGGGTGAATTATTAGATGTGTTGGGTAAGGTGTCATTATCAAAGGGAATGCAGGACAGATGAGTGTGGTTGGCTGATGGATCTAGCATGTATTCTATAGCATTTGCAGATTGGGTGTTATCATTTACCTCCTCTGCTCAGGGGGGCTCGCTTTTTGGCATGTTGTGGGCTAAATGTATACCACTAAAGGTCAACTGCCTAGGTTGGAAATTGGATGCACATAGGTTGCCAACTTGGGACAACCTCGTGAGGAGAAAAGTGTTACCAGCAGAAGAGGCCAAGTGCATTTTTTGTGGAGAGAATCTTGAATTAAAGCTCCATGTGTTTCTAAATTGCATATTGTCTTATTGTATGTGAGTTAAGTTAAGTTCTTAGTGGAGGATAATGACGATGTTGCATAATGATTTTTTGTCGTTATGTTATCAGTATATGGATTTGCTTAATGGATCCAAATTGATGAAAAAAGTATAGTTATTTGTGTGGTTCGCTGGATGGTGGCATATCTAGAAGGCAAGAAGCATATCAATCTTCGAGGATAAAACTCAAGTTGAAGATATCATCATGTAATACAATTGAGCTCATGGAAATGGTGCTCTACAAGTAAACTCACAATTCACTCATTTTCGAAATGGATCATGAACCCATTTTTTTGTGTTTAAGGTTCTGTAAGCTTTCTTTGTAAACAGACATTTCTGGTGCTTTCTTATTTATTGTAACTATCTGATTTAATAAAATTATCTTGACTTATAAAAAAATATAAAAAATTGGATAAATAATTTACATAAATATCATAATAAAAAAATTTATAAATTATTATTTGAAAATCATCAAATGCGTGAATCTAATGATTCATTGTTATTCCAATTTAATCAATAGTTTAGAATCTAAATATACAATTACATTAAATACTTTAAAAAAATTGTTACCTATAGTGGTCCCAAAAATAATAAAATATACCTGTAATTAAAAAATAATTATGTGAAAAAAATGCACAAAAAAATTATGAATTAGTCAAACAAACAATTAAATTCAAAATCGATGGGCTGTGTTTTTCTTTTTAATGGATTGACTCGTTACATATACAAGTCATGCACATGTGAGTACACGCCACACGGCTTCATTATATTCGGCTAATTAGAATTTTTATTTTTAATATCATTTTATTGTTACATGATATATTGGAAATTTTCTGACATGCGTGTTGGCAAAAAAAATACTATTATTAATGACATTAATATAATATTATAATTAACATTGTAAAATAATGAAAATTTGAAATTAATTGTGTAGCATCATTTTATAATTTGGTGGTTGACAAGTTTAGATAACTTTAAGCTAAAAGTTGCCTGAAAGTTAACTTATTCAATTATAAATAATAATATTAAAAAATTGTAAATGAAAAATAACATATATAAAAAATTAATGAATTATTTTTTTTATAGAAAATATTAAAAAAAAGTTTAATAAATATTTATTACAAGAAAATAAACATAAAAAATTAGAAATTATCTACAGAAGAATATGATTTCAACATCTTATTTAGAATTGGAGTTATGTGATTGCCTTGTGATAAATTGATAAAGTGAAGAGATAAAAAAAAGAGATTGTGTGTTTAAATCTTTATGTTAATATAACATCTAACTTAAAATAAACATCTCATTAGGAATTATAATTGAAAGTTTTTATTTTTTAAAACACAATTTTATTAAGAGTTCCACGACACAATTTCATGTGATTTTTAAATTTTTTAAATTAATTTTAAAAAATAAATGATAAAGAGTGTCACAATCTCACGTCATTTATAAATGTTTCAAATAAATTTTAAATAAAATAAATAAATGATAAAAAATAAACTTTAAATTTAAATATAGTAAATCTCACCATGTATTCAAATTTAAATATAACAAATCTTATAGTATATTCAAATTTTACTATTATTTTTAAATTAATTTAAAATATTATAAAAAACAAACTTTACATTTAGGTATAAGAAATCTTATGGCATATTTAAATGAGTTTAAATGACATTCAATCACAATAATTCTTTTATTTATGGTAAATTTGTTAAAAGTCATGATTGAATATATACTACATAAAATTATTTGAGTATACCAATTAAACTCTATTTAAATTTAAATATAGCAAATGTATACTGAAATTTACATTTATTTTTTTATAAACATTATTTGAGTATTTATATTATCCTTCTTTAGTCAACATAATCAGTTTCAAAATTAATATAGTAATAATTTATCTTTTGATCTTGTTACTCCTTAATGTCTAAAAATAAGAGTAGGGATGATAATGGGTAGTGTTTAGAATATTGATTCTCGTAACCACATTTAAAAAATGTATCCTATTAGCATACCTATACAGGTAGCAACTTTGATATCATTCTTGTACTTGTTGGACATTTATATATTCATACTCACACTCATAATCTTAATTTACTTATATATAGAGATAATAAATAAATATATTTTATACAACAAGTATGAAAAATAAATAAATTAATATTAAACATAGAACAAGTTATGAAATAATCCCTAAAATTTTTTATAATTACATATAAATATATGTTTTGTTACGTAACATTAAATAAAATTGTAAACTTATTAAGAGTTATTCTATAAACTAGTTTTTTCACCTTAAGATGCACATTGTAATTAATTGAAATTGTTTAAATGAAATATATATTTTAATATAGAAAATAATTTTTACATAATGTTTAGTGTAACTTTTTTTGTTTAAATATCACTTTTTAAGGAGATATTATTTTCGTTATTCTCCAAAATAATAAATTATGTCTTCATCAATTAAATTTATTGTCAAAATGAAAATTAATAGAGAAAATTAATGAAAAAAGTATTAAATAAATTTTTTAAAATAGAGAAATCTAAAATTTAGAAAAATTACATTATTAAATTTTTTTTATATCAAACCAACTACGATTAATCGTTTTCTGATGATTTCTTTTAGATTACGTATTTATTATTATTTTTTATTTACTAATTCTTGTTCATTTATTCAAATAAATAATTACATTAGTAATTATTACTCATTTTAAAAATTTTATATCATATAAAAAATTTTATATTTAATAGTTTAAAATATAGTATAATATATTTTTAAATTTTATTACTTTAAATTTTAATCATTACTCTAATAATCATATTTATTAAGATGCAAATAAAATTGACTAAATTTTCATTATTTATTTTGTGTTGATCTGATCTTATATCTAAACCAAATATAAAATTGTTCTAAATTTGAAAATAAAAATATACATTTGACGTAAATTTTAATCAATACATTGATATACATTCTCCTTAAATGTATAGCAATAATGCATAATGCCTAAAAATCATTTTGAAAAATGAATCAAATAAATCTTGAGAAATAATATTTGTCTAGGCATTGGATTCAACTATATATCTTTCCCTTCATCTTCATATAGAAATAAATATATAGTTTTGATGAAGATTTGTTGTAATCAATATTCGAGTCATGTCATTTTGTTACATGGTATCTTCATTACTATTTTTTTTTATACACCTATGTTACACTAAAGAAATATTAGATAAAAAACCTTATGTAAATCAAATAGGTAAAGGTGTAATAGAATAAATTAAAACTTTAACAACTGATATACTCTATAAAGTTATCTAGTTAATTGTTGTAGGATGCAGAAAGCTAAAAGTATACATTAATAAATAAAATTATTGCTTTGCTTTTTTTTTTCAAAGACTTATTTTACACTCAACAAATCATATAATGAGATAAAGAGTTTGATCTATATAATATTCTATTTAAACTATTAAAATGTACATGAAAATATCTAGACTATCATGAGCATATACTTAATGTCTAATTCTTAAGATATATATTCTGCAAAATTATTATTTTACATAATAACTCTATTTAAATAAAAAGATTAAGCCAAACCAATAATTAAGGCCTTTAGTAAAACTCAACCATAAATGATGTGGTTCTTTTATATTCCACGTAAGAAGGTAAAAAAAGAAAAATATGCATCCGTGAGTGATAAGCATTATCTAAAAACAAACTCATCTCAATAAAATGAATGGTTCCTTTCCTCAAGAAAGGTGAGTTACCGTATTCATTTTGAAGTTATATTTTGAGTTATAGTATTCATTTTGGATGTTACATTAGATTTTGAATTGCAGTATTTTACATTATATTATGCATAATATGTTTGCTAAATTTCTCTATTCTACATAATTAAAAAAGAGAAAATTATTATGCACAGTAAATGTATAAAGTTTTACATTGACATTAAATCACAACTCTTCATTTATGGTAAATTTGTTAACTTATAAATGAAGAGTGAACGATAATGTAAAACTTTTTTATTCTCTCAATGCATACTAATTAAAAAAATAACTTTATTAATAATAATTATATTATTATTGAATATTTGATAATTATTTTATATTTATAATATTGTATGATTATTTATAGATTTGCCTATCTTTTTTTAAAAAATATGTTGTTTAAATAATAAGATTAAGAAAGCATTTTCATATGTTTTTAAATAATAATTTTCATTACAGTATAATGTTTATGATGAAAGCTTTGAAAAGAGGAATATAGAAGCCAAAAAAATAATTGACATTCTCATATACCACAATCCCATACAATATTGTGATAGAATAATTTTTTTTATAGATAAAATATTAGTTGTTAATATGCTAATTTTGTTAGTGAATTTTATCACTAGACCAACTTTATAACTCCTATTGTGATAGAATAATTAATTCAAAATTGTAAAAAGAAATGCCTAAAGAACTCTTATAGGTAGCAAAACCTAAAATATTTTAGATTTAAATGGCAAAATAGTTAGTATTTCATACTTAAAAGATTTTCAATGTATATAAAATATTTCTATTAAACTTTGTTGCTCCAATATTCACCTAGTCTCCTTATTTAAATTTGTTCTTACAACAGTCATACCATCCTCCTAAAATATTGCAGAAATATGGAGCGTTTGATATCCATGACAATTTGATATCCATAACAACTTGCAACTTTATCCTACTCCCTAGCATTAATTATGTGAATATTACATGTTCCTACAAAGAAATCATTTTGATAGAAGTCTAAAGTAACAAAAATTTATATACTTTTACTTGCATAGAAAAACTAATAGAAATAATATAAACATTATATTCAAACGACACTACTAAAATAGTTGTAGAAGATCATTATGAGACAAAAACTTAAATATGTAACTTAAAGTCAACTAACATCCTTTAAGAAATAAAAATCAGCTACTTTCTTTCCATCTTTGACAATGAAAAATTTATATTTATCTTTGACAATCTTCACTTTAAATATAAGACAATCAACATCTTGTAGTGCACCTTCATTTACAATTTGATTATAGAATTCTAGGCTTAAACATATTTAGCATTTGAATAGTGTTCTATTATAAGACAACATCATAAAATGTTTAAAAAAGGTTATTATTTTTGCAAAAACTATACAAAACTTGCCTGAAGCAACAACTTACAAATGTTGGATGTATACAACAGACAAATGTATTTCTCAGATGCATTATAACATGTTGAGGCACATGAGGAGCAAATATTGTTAGAGGTGGATAAATTAATATGTTGGTATGCAGAGGACAAAGTAGTTAAGAACAAATGAATAGAATAGAATAGAAGATGGTTGGAAATTAAATTATACATTTAAGTCAACTGGGAGAGGAAAGGATTAAAGCATGGAAGGAAAAATATGGGACCATTAACGAAGCAATTGCACTAGTATTAATGAAACATTTATGTGATATTGAGGAGAAGAAATAAAAATTTTTGGTGGAGGGTTAAGGTTGCAGACTAGTATTAATGTACTTGACTTGCTTTATATATTTAAGATAACTTTTTTTCTTGTAAAATTGTATTTTTATTTTATTAAGTTTATGTAAATATATTATGTCTTTTTTTATTCTATAATTATATTACTTATCATGAATTATAATGTAAATAATATTTTTAACCATATTTTTTACTTAAAATCATAATTGTGTAATATCAAATAATATAATTATATAATTAATATTACATATGTCTAAAGTGACGTGTGAAATACGACAAGTACTAGGGTATCCATAACCATATAATTTTTACACGTTCGGATTCACCTCGTACCTAGACCTAATTTATGGGTAATTATCAATATTGCATGATGGTATTTTTCGGATATCCTAAAACCTGAATCTATTTTGTCATCTACTTACAAGTATGTATATCCTTTTAATCTAACTTAATGATATGATATTTACCGGAGAAAAACTTCACAAACATGTGATAATGTGACTAAAATTTCTTCAACTCCTACTATCACCCCATATATAAAAAAAAAGAGAAACTAGCATTTAATGTTTTGAAATAATTGGAGTTTTTAAAATGTTAATTCCACAACTTTCCTTCTTAAAGTCATTAGTTCCAGCAGAGAAATAAGAATGAATGTTTATTATGATTTAATTATGCTATTGAATGCTTTCCTTATTTTAAATTTTGAACTATTATTTCTATCTTATAATACATGAAATTGTATATTTTTATTGTCTCTTATATGTTTATCTCATGTTTTTAGACAAAATATTTTTCAAATTATAACTAAACATGTTTTTATTACTGTTTTTTCTAAAAATAAAAACACAAAAAATTCCAAAAACAAATGCAACATCTTAATTTTTTTTTAGTTTTTAAAAAATATTTTTTACTACTTTTTTTGTGAAAATAAAAAGACAAAAAATTCCAAAAACAAATGCAACATCTTAATTGTTTTTTAGTTTTTAAAAAATATTTTTTACTACTGTTTTTTGTGAAAATAAAAACACAAAAAATTCCAAAAACAAATGCAACATCTTAATTTTTTTTAGTTTTTAAAAAATAGTTTTTAAGAATTTTTAAGAAGAGAAATTTTTTTTAATAAGTATTGTTTGAAAAATATTTTGGAAGTGTGATAATGAATTTTTTTTTTCATATTTATCAAAATTTTATTAATTAAAAGTAAAAAAAAATGCTATTTGTTGTGTGATTTGAGTTTTCAAAACAAGAATACAAAATTGTAAAACAAAGCTATCTACAATATCTTTTTTAGTTTTTGATTATTAAAAATTAATAACTAAAAATGTTTTTGAAAATTATTTTCAACAAAATACTAAAAGTTTGATTGGTTTGATTTTATTTTTAGTTATTAAAAAGATTTTTAAGAAATAATTTTTAATAATTGTTTTAAGGAAATAGAGAAAAAAACTTGTTTCTTAATCGTTGTTTGAAAATTGTTTTAAAAATTTAAAAATAAAAAATAAATATTCACATGATTTTTATTAATAAAAAAGTGAAAAAAACTATTATCAATATGTATTGAATTTTTGAAAAAAAATATAAAATCAAAAAAAGAAAACTGCTGTTGGATGTTTTAATTTTCAAAATCTAACTAAAAAACTAAAGTTTTTTTTTTAAAAAATATTTTTAAAAATACTAAAGGAAATGAGTTTTTTAATTTTTAAATACTATTTCTTTAATAAAAAAGAATATTAAGTAATAAATAATTGAAATGGAAATTCTCGTACATGTGTAGTCTAAAAACAATAATAATTCGCCATTTGAGAACCTTTAAGAATTAATTGAAATTTTAGCGGTGCTCCTAGGGTTCCCTTTCGCAGTTGAGAATTGAGAATTGAGAATTGAGAATCGAGAAAATGGCCGGTTTACCAGCGAGGCTCCGTCTTCAACCCACCGACGTCAAAGCCGCCGCTATGTGGGGCGTTGCTGCCGCCACCGGCGCTCTCTACCTCGTCCAGGTTAACATCCCTTTTCATTCTTTCCAATTTACCTACGCAAGATTATGTCTTATGTTAAGGATGTGTGCCCTATTCCTTGTTTGGCCACGTTACATACTGATCTGAATTTTAGCTCTTGAATTTAGGTTTCTATTTATTCGGACTGCGTTTTTAAATTCGTAATTCTAAAGCTTATGGTTTTACGTCTGGGAGCGTTTTCTTTTTCCCCGATCCCCAATGCAGCTGTTTTATTGATTGATTCTACAATCAAGTGTTGGGGATCGGATTGACGGCTTCTTAGTTGCAATCTTGTCATAAATTCTGTCAACATCTTTATATCTTTTTGCATAGGATTACCCTTAACTTAGAGTCATTTTGTTACATCTATAAATTTGGGATGAAATGTTTTTTCAGGCTTCCGCTTTCCTCGTAAATTTAAGTTTATTATTCCATTTAATGAAGTCTTCCTAAAAATTCTGAGGGGTGGAATCCTTTTACTCAAACAATGTACATGCAGAAAAGCAGTAAAAGAGTGATGAAAGAAAAATACTTGGTAAAAAAAAAAGCAACAGAGAATTATATTTTTTCCACTTCTAAGTTTCGTGCCTCCCATTTTCCCTCTTCTCTGCACTTGGAAAGCAAAGAAAGCGGAAGATGACAAAGTAGGGGGCATAGCTTTTTACCAGATGATCATTGATGCAATGGAGAGATATGTTTTTTGTGATCTTATACTCTGTTTTAGCCAAGCACTTCTCTTCCTTTATTACTGAAATTTTAGGAAGGTATACTGGAATTTACATAATAGTTTCATAAAGTTTAGTGCATGGTTGTTTACTATTTAAAATAAATTTTTCAGTGTGACCTGTGTTTCAATGTAAGTTAAAACTATCAAAATCAGTCCTACCAAACTTAAAACAAACGAGCACTTAATTTATTTAAGATTTATATTTTTAAGCAGTGCCTAATTCAACTTGTTTTGTAATTTTTAACTTTCTTTCCTGTTTTAAGATGGACCAGATGTGTTTGGTAGTTTTTGTTTGTGATTATTATGGGAATCTGTTACAAATTCGACTTCAAAATTCCAACAGAATAATGATTCATGTGATCTGCTTTTGATGTGTCCTATTAAGTGCATTGTTTGTTGAATTTGACATCCTATCCTCGTCATAGTAGAAAAAAAAAGAAGAAATGCTGTCTTATTACTTGTTCCCTGCTTCAACTTTGAGGATGGAGAGAGACAATGGTGCTTGGGTCTACAAAATGACCCCGATTCTTTGATATAGATGTTGATTTTAATGACATTGTTACTTGTCAAAAACCTTCATTAGGGACTGGTTTTTACTGGTAAAAACAATGGGGACTAGCACCTTACTGGCTTACACTAATAGAAAAGGCTGAAATTAAAAGATAAATCTAGAGTTCTACTGATGCTCAGAAGTCAGAACCTCTAGCCAAAACCCATTCTCTTTTCCCTTCAAATCATGTCCACCTGCATTACCTATCTCAAACTGAATTCGATTCGTCCTCTATTTTCCTTCACTGCTTAACATTTGGTTGTGCTCCAGACTTAATTATATGAATATTCCCCTTTTTTTCTATTTTGTCACCCCTTGTGTTTATTCTTCTACTTGCTGCATATTTGGAAAATTGGTGGAAAAATACTTATGAGGCAAAAGTAATTTTGCAAAGTTCTTTTACTTTCATTTTGCTCTTATCCGTTGGATTTGCACTGGAATGCGCGCGTGCAACTTAGTTTTCTTTTCTTGAAGCATGCACCTCAGTGATAGAGGTCGGTCTATTCATCGGTTTCTCTATTTTGGTACTGTGTCTGTGTGTGTGCGACAATGTACTTTTATTTTGTGTACTCATATCAGGTTTGTGGTTGATTGTGAGTACAGTCTTAATTCATTTTTTATTTAAATCATTAACAGCCATGGGGATGGTTGAAGAAGACATTCTTGGAGAAGCCAGATCCTGAACAAAAATGAGTTGGCAGTTGAGAACAATGATTTGAATTTTTGGATCATTCCAAGGATGGGTCAAAGAAACAGTCGAATAATGTTATTTTCTGCTGAGGTTTTCTGGCACCTGTTTTACGTTATAAATTTGGATATTAAATTTTAATGTTCTGTGCTGGTTGCTTTTACGGAGATTTTCTATTTTAGATCTACTTCATTCTTGCTCTGCCGTATTGAACCAGCGAACTTTAGAAGTTGCGGGGATAACATTCTTTGCCTGATAATACAAATACAAAGGTATATTATTTGGGAATTGTCAGACCATTTTATAAAGGATCACAAATTCACAATTCGATATATAGAATGAGTTGATAAGCATAGTTTTTATTTTGAAATCATTGGTAAGCATAGTTAAAACCAGAAAAATGACGCATGAGATGGCTAGGGAGTAGGGGTGAGCAAAGCTCTATTTTTAAGAACGTGAGAATTACAAATTTGGGCATATAATTATTTTTGAATGACTATTTAACTATAGCAAAAATACGTGGTATATTGATAGGATGAAGTATTTTTTATTTTATCTTCGAACTACAAAGTACAAACTACTAGGCATGATCACTAAGTTTAATCTCTTAAAAAAATTATCTTTTACCATTTAAATTTGATCTATTATTTGTATTTTTATAATAGTATAAGAATGAAAAAAATAGATGATTTATTGATAATGTAAAATATTTTATTTCATTATTTAATTACAATTTATGATAAATATGTTAATATTTATAATTTCATTTAAAATTATACAAATTGTAATTTGTGTTGTGTAATTAGAAGATAGTGTAAAATTATTTTATAAGAATTCGTGTTTTTAAGTTGCTGCTTTGTGCGTTGAACTCTTTACAGACGCCAAGTATCATTCAACTTCCAAATTCACACCAAAAAGTTAAGCGAAATAACAGAAAAGACCACAACGCCACCTACCCTTGTCTCCTCGTCCTTCATATCGAAAACAAAAGAAAAAAAGCGAAGAAAAAATTAACATGTGCTTCACTTCTAAGTTTTAACCCTTTTTATGAAAAAATCTTCTCGATCATTTATCCTACTAACCTATAACAACCCTCCACATTACTTTATGACCTGTTCCAATTCCAACGGAAAACATAACTCCAGAAATATTTTTTAATATTTGCATTAAATATTTATAATTATCATTTTCAAAATATATTTCTCTAAAAATGACTAAATGGTTAATCTTTTAAAAACAAATATTTCCATGTAAATACATAAACTTTGTGTCTTTTTTGTAAATTTTTTAATATTAGTGTCTAAAATACTCTAATACCATACCATATATATTAAGCTGTTTAATTTTCTCACACTGTTAATGAAAAAACACATTATCAATTAATTAAAACTTATTTTAAAACAATTATCGTTAAAATTAATAAATTTAAATAAATAAAAATATAAAAAATTACGCACTATTATTTTTTTTGGTAACATAAGAGAAAAAGGAAAACAAAAATAACTCCAAATGTGTAAAGGTTTGGAGGAGCCTTGTCATGTATCATCTAAATGAATGATTCTATCTTTACCATCTTTACTAAGTAATTTGGACTTCTTTTTAAACGAGTATAGTCATGGAGCTTCTATCTATCTCCATATCATGCAATCAAATCACTTTTAACCCTTGTTTAGTTGCATGGATAGTAAGA
Source organism: Psophocarpus tetragonolobus (assembly GCA_037954015.1). Lineage (NCBI taxonomy): Eukaryota > Viridiplantae > Streptophyta > Magnoliopsida > Fabales > Fabaceae > Psophocarpus > Psophocarpus tetragonolobus. The sequence goes on along the minus strand of CM075688.1, from coordinate 37,958,478 downwards.
AGTGAAAAATTATCTTTGCAGTAAAATAAAGTAATGAAAAAATTGTTTCCAATTTGATGGGTCCGACTTGTTTACTTTCCACTTAAAAACGAAAATGCAAAGAAAAATGACATTCCAAAATTATTTGTTATTAAAATTAAGTTATAAATATATGAATACTTTTTTAATTGTAATAATTTTAATTTATAATTTTTTATCATTTTTACATCACTATTTATACACTCAAACAACTTAAATTTTCATTTTATTTAATTTTTTTACTTTTTATACACTCAAACCACCTTTACTTTTTTTTTTGTTTTTCATTTTCTATCGCTTATTTTCCTGAACATAGCCTTGAAAACACAAGTACAATAAGCTCTATGGCTTTGCATATAAGCTAAAGATGCCTAGCCAAAAAGTTTCATACGGATAAAATGTCAATACGTGGTTTTGATGTTCATAAAACTCAAAGATGAACTTTATCTCCTGCCAAATTACACACTGTTGATACTTTCTAGTTGAATTGATATTAAAATAAAAAATTATTTTCCTTCTTTTATAAGTATTTAAATCGGCAATTAATTAGAAAATAGTATCATATAATTTCTGAGAGGGATTGATAAAACTAATAATTACTTTCAGAAAAAGATTAAAGAATGTTAATATTTTAAAATAAAATAAAATTGTTTTTTGGGTATAAAATTAACATTTAACATTATCCGAATGAAGGGATCGAGAATGTTCGATTGTGCCTAAGAGAACAGATGCGTGATGAACCGTTGGATCTGTGAGGATCGTCTGTTTATATTTCACAGTGGGTGTCTCCTTAAGACTTCTTCTCTTCCTCTAAGTGGCGACCCAGCCGCAGCTGCAGAAAAAACAACAGGCTCTCCATTCTGGTCACTTCTCACTCTCCATTCTCTCCTTCACCAATTTATTTTCTTTGTTTTTTCAATTATATTGTTTCTATTTGCTTTCGATCTGATGGCTTTGAGTCTGGAGATTCAGGAGGAAATAGTGGTTGAGTTCCATGGAGAAGGACTTGGTGGAGTTGTACGAAGCGGCCAAGAAAGCCGCTGATGCCGCCATCTCCGGCGATGCCCAACATGAGGAAAACCGATGCATCGATGCGCTTGAACAGCTCAAGAAATTTCCTGTTAATTACAAGATTCTCGTCAACACCCAGGTCATTTTCCTATTTCTTGTTCTTGTTCTTGTATCTTTTTTAACCTGTCTTTTTCTCCATTTTTTTATTCATTGATGTTTTTGGAGGAGTATTTTTGTTTATTATTATTATTAAACTGTGTACGCCATAAATTGCAGAAATAAATAGATTGGTAATTTGGGGTTTTGTGTTCGTGGAAACAATTGCATGCAATGTTAAGTTGTTGATATCTTATAATGGCTAGGGTTCATTTGAAAACAGAATACATCTCTAGATGAATGTGTTCTGTCTTTTGCCATCTACACTAAGAAATATACATGTATATCTGGCTTTTCTAATGTTCTTTAAATAGCTTTTGCTGATAGAATAAGGAAATTTTTGTTTGTTTTTGTATGTTTGGGAGGCATGGGTGGAATATCGAATCAATCATTAAGGTTTCTTTGGATGATTTGAGTAATACTTTTGCACGAGAGAGATTTTTGTCATGAAATTATGAAGCATGGGCTGTAATTTCTGATTGATCATTTTTAAGTAGGTTTCTTCGGATGATTTTGGATAATATTTGTTCACAAGAGAAATTTGGTCATGAAATTACGAGTTATGGTGCGCATGTTTAAATGTTAAGAGAGTTTTTAGTTTTGACAATATTAGGTTACAATAGGTTTATTAGTGTCCCCTCAGCGACTGGGAATGAAGTTGAAGTTGCCAAATGTTCCTAGGTTACTGTTCTGCCTGTTCATATAAATAAATCTATAAATTGTGATAGCTTCCTGAGGTTGTCTTTACAGTTGGGGCCTTTTATTTGGTAGTGCTGGATATGGAATTTCTGTTAGGATTTGGATCATTTCTGTTTCTCATAAAACATGTCAGCCTCGGTTTATGAGAGAAAATGACAAATTTATTTGATTTTAGAAATGGAACCCTTTCCTAACTTTTAACATTTTTGAAACCGTATATTTTATATCCCTGTTAGAATTAATATTGGACTGAAACCGTGTGTCTGTAATATAGACACAATGAATCTATTTCATAGGTTATACATGAGTATAAAAGATATGATTTCCTATAATATCAAAGATATTATTACTACTTACTACATTTAAAAACAAGATAATATAATATCAAAATAATATACTATCAAGATAATACAATATCAAGATAATATGATATCAAAATAATATAATATCTAAGATTCTCAACATAAAATAAGATAATATCATAACTTTCTCTGACAAATTTCATTTGTGTCGATCAATAAAATTTTGATGCTAGATGTGGAATATTTTGTTTGCATATAATAATTGTGCTCTTTCAGGATAAAAACTAGTGAAGTGAATTGGTACCGCAAAATGCCCTTTGTATGTGGATCCTTCTTGTGCTTTTTTGTCTTTTGAGCTAATTCTCTACATAATGGACTTTGATTTGGACTCCCTTTTATTTTAAACTCTGTACTTGCTTGTAATAATTTCATTCTGGTAAATCTGTTTGCATCCTTCGTTAGTAAATTTGTCCTTTGCCTAATAATCAGAGTGTAAGCATGCTATGCCTGTTGGAAGTCTTTTTATATTTTTTAAATTCAAGTTCTTGATATATCTGAAGGTGACAGTGGAGCTCCATAAAAAGGGAAGTAAAAAGGTAAAAAGCAAAGGTAGAAGAGGTGATCCACAATGAAAAAGAATCAGATAATGCGAAAACATAGTATTTTGATTAACAAAAGGTTTTATAGATTATTTGTAGAGTACAAAAATGTAATATTTATGGATGGTTTTGTGTTGTCAGTTTCTGTGTTTGTGAACGACATAGCATTCCCATCATGTGTGCATAATAATATGACCTCAAGGGGGTTAGTTTAGTATATCTGCCTTAAATTGTGGAGAAATCCCACTAGGGTGGGTTATCATGTGCTTTTCCTTTAAAGTTCATCCCCCCAACCAAAAAAATAAGCAAAACACTAGACAGATCTCAAATCTGTGTTGATTTCAATTTTCAAATTTAAAGATTTTTATCATTTTTAATGAAATTTTCTAGGTGGGCAAACATCTTAAAGTTCTCACAAAGCACCCAAGGCAGAAAATTAAGGCCTTTGCTATTGACCTGATTGAGATATGGAAAGGCATTATCATCAAGGAAACAAGCAAAAATAAAAATGGGGGGTCTGATAGTAAGGTTGAGTCGGCTAATGGGGATAGATCTAAAGCTGGGAAAATGCAAAAGAGTCCTTCGGTGAAGGTAGAAAAAGGTGACACTGTCAAGCTTGAGGAAATTGATAGGAATGGTAGCTCAAAGTCAAGCTCAGAAAGCATGAAAAAGGTACAAAATGATGTCAAGAATGAGAAAACTGATCGTGCTGCAAGTGTCAAGGTGGAAAAGATGGCTAAGGACGAAAGGCCAGTATCTGGTGCAAAGAAAATGTCATCCAGTTCTGCAACTCCTCCAAAGCTAAAAACTATGATTAAATCTAATGATGCAACACGAGACAAAATAAGGGAACTTCTCCATGAGGCTTTATCCAAGGTTGCTGGAGAGGCCGATGAAGATCTTGTAGATATAGTCAATGCTTCTGATCCTATTCGGGTTGCTGTGACTGTGGAATCAGTATTATTTGAAAAATGGGGTCCTTCAAATGGGGCACAAAAGGTCAAGTATAGATCCTTAATGTTTAACCTGAAGGATTCAAACAACCCTGATTTCCGACGAAAAGTTCTTCTGGGTGTTGTTGAGCCCGAGCAATTGATCAACATGAGCACAGCAGAAATGGCTAGTGAGCAAAGGAAGCAGGAAAATCAGAAAATCACAGAGAAAGCTTTATTTGAATGTGAGCGTGGAGGTCAACCAAAAGCGACAACCGATCAATTTAAGTGTGGCCGATGTGGTCAAAGGAAGTGCACCTATTACCAAATGCAGACTCGGAGTGCCGATGAACCAATGACAACCTATGTCACATGTTGCGTCTGCAATAACCGGTGGAAGTTCTGTTAGTGCAGTTGTGATGGGTGAGTCTCACTAGAGCTGTTGCCATTTATTACTGATTTAGGGTATGAAGGTACGAGTGTCTTATGGTTCTGAACTGCAGTCGTGCCAGAATTTTCTATCAGACTGTTACATGTAGAAAATTTTTAGGCAGAAAATGTACTCTTTATTCTTTCAGTTTTAACTCAAGTTTTCACATTATTGTAGTTTGCTGTAACTTTATATGTTCATCTGTTACAAAATTGCTCTTATGTTTTTCTCAGGTTCTACTCGTCAGTAACTAAAGTACTTAACCTAATTGTAATATGATCAGATAACTAAATGCTTTATAAGCATGTTGGTAAGGGGGGTGATTTCTGACTATATGTATGGAGAATATTTGTTGAGAGACAATTCGTGTTGGTGATATTTACAGGGGTTTGGATGTGGTGAATTGAGACGACTGAAAGTAGATCACAATTGAAATGTGAAGAAATTAAATAATTGCTCGTGTTTGTTGTGAATGTAAGACATGTGAAATGAACTGCAGTTAGGTGTGTCTTGTACTTGTAGTTTCAAATTTCATTTCAATTTTTTCACCAAAGTATGATAACTCCGCAGAGATGAACAAGCACATGGAGGTACCATGTACAATCAACCATTTGACAGAAACAAAGATTTTATATCATTAAAATATAATTGATTATAGAAATGCATAATTGATTATGTTATTTAAAAAGGCTATTGAGTGTTATGACTATGACTTCATGTGTCGTGAATTGTAAGTTGGATTGGTCAAGATAATGGTTCGATATTCATTGGTTAATTGTAAGTTATGTTATGCTTTAAATTAGGTACAAGCATACAACACAACTTTAAATCCCTGTTCATTAAGTTATTGCAACAATAACTTTGATTGAAGGAAAACAGTAACAGCAATATTTTAGTATCAGAGAAAAAAAAAAATCCTAAACCCGTAAGTAATAATTCATAAAATTAACAAAATTTTCATACATAGAAGTGGTAATTAAATAATAATTTCAAACTCTTTTATACAGTTATTGCATGAGTATTAAAATCTTAGTAATATAAGTATTTAACTTTCTAACTTAAATGACAGCCTATAACAACAGCAATGATTTTTCAGTAATCTAACTTCAATGTTAGTAATCTAATAATAATTTTTAACTTAAAAATCCCTATTCCACAACAACAACAATGAATATGAATGGTAACAATGGCTTTGTTGCAGGCTCTATTAGGTTCGTGGATTGGTTGGGATTAAGGGGTCAGCGAAGTTCCAGATATTGGGATGATTATGAGGGGTGAAGGTGCTATCAGGGAACTGTGAATGGCAGTGGCCACACCTTGTTATGCAAAGAGGAAGAGATGCACTCATATAGGATGACACAAGGAAGTTTGTGGCAGTGGTGAGGCAGCCAGGACGAGTGTCCAAATAATGTGGGTCACGTCTTCTCTTTAGATTATGGTTCCAAATGACAGACAATTGTGAACACTAGAGTCTAAGCTCTTGCACAAAAAAATATAATCGATTATATGTCCTTAAAAAAAACAGTAATAAATAACAATCAAAGTAAATTGGTTATTTTAAAATTAATTTTATTTTCATATATTTATATTTTTAAAATTTAACAATCTTTATTCAAAATTTTTATATCTCTTTCATCTATTTCAAACAGCTCTGCTTTCATCCTTTTCATTCTACACTTTCATTCTTTTTTCCCCATTTTTACCAAACACGACGTTAATCTCAATGAATTAATATTTGATTATCAATTGAGAAATATTTTTTGTGAAAAAGAAAATAACAAATTGGTCCGCTAGAGCTAGGTTTTATTAAAAAAACAAAAGTGTGTTGTATTCATGTATTGTATGGTTCTTAGTTTCTTGCTATAGTTATGACTACTACATCACCATTTTACAAAGATTCTCCTTTAACAATGTTATAAGTGATCATAATGTATGTTGAAATAATTTTTGTTGGAGGCAAAACTAAAATGTTGTCTTGTCCTTCCATTAGGAACTGGTTTTCTGTTTGGTGTCTAGTTAGCTTCAGTTGCAAATAATTGCTTTCCTTTTAGGTTTCAAACTCTAATGCATTAGTTGTTCAGTTTAAAACTCTTACCTTAAGCATGTGTTCACGTGAACTCCATGTTTGAAGAGCTATTAGCCATGTAACAAGAACCATGATAAACAATCAAAATATTTTGAAAATGTGGATTAGCAACCTAACTTTCTTTACTTGAAACTTCATGTTCATTAATGACTTTGTCAAACCTCCAATTTTAAGGACGTATCATGTGAACAATCCTAATGAATCATAACATACTTAAAATCAAATGAGTCATATATTAAAAGTTTTGAATAAGATAATTTGTATCTTCCAAAATAATTATGTGCATTGTGTTACTACTAATACAAGAAGATATATGGACTCTTACAACTTGAAAAGAGAAAGAAAAGATAAGAGTATAGGTGCTATTACTCTTTATATCATTATTCTTTACTAATAAAGTATTATTTGGATAAGTATAAACATGATTTGATAGGATGAGAGAGAAAAAAAAAAGTGTCATAAGGTGTTTATTATCATTATTACTCTTTCCTGATTAAGGGTACAAAATGATTCAATTCATTTTACAAAACTCAATTTAAAATGCAAGAGTTATTTAATAAATCCTTATATATTATTTTGATAATTATGATATCAGTATAAATTAGTTTTCATTGATAATTATAAACACTGTTAGGACCCTAAGTGCATACAAGGTGGATATTCTACTTTTAATAAAGTTTGTTCTATATCAAAAGTGACATACTTAGAATTTGAACCCTTAACCAGTTGATTAAATGATTCAAGTCGCTATCACATGTATTAATCAATGTTGGAAAAAAAACTTTTAATCATTAAATAAGACAAGATTTCAAAGATGTTATTTTTTATGAGAAATTTTGCAATAAAATAAAATGATTTATTTATTTTTACTCATTAGAGTTGATTAAAGATGTTGAGTATTTATATATTTTTAAAGAAAAAACATAAGGAGGGCAAGGCCCAACAAAAAGAAAAACTACCAGACAAGATGAGGAGGGATATTCCAATCATGTTCTTAATAAGCAATATTGATTTTGAGGAATATTGTTGTTCATAAGTGGCAATATAATTATGAGGCTCATTGAACACATGCTCATTGCTCAACATGAACTAGTCACACCGTCTTTGAACCAACTTTGTATGGTGGTGCTCCATAGAGAAGTATAGAGTATCCAGTTGCTCTCTTCAATCATTTGTACTTTGATAAATGATTTTATAAATATAAGAAATTTAAAATACATTGAATTTGTAAAATTCTTTCAATTCAAATATTTTATTTTTTAAATATTTTGTTTGGATAAGGTTATTCAAATTATTGAATTTTAATTTTCTTGTTTAGATAGAGTATTTCAATTTTTACTAACAATAAAAATTTATATTATTAAACAATATTTTGAAAAAAAAATTGTTCTTTTTAAAAATAATATAAAATTTTATTTAAAAATAAATTTTTTGTTTCTAAAAAAGTAATGCTTTATAATAAATAAATACAAAAATTACAAAAGTAAACCTTTCATAATTGGTTTTATTTTTTTGATAATATTATATTTTTACATAAATAAATGACAAATAAATTTATGGCAAAATTTATTTTATTTTCTCAGTAAATCTATTTTATAAATTCTACTTGATAATTTATTTTATATTTAATTATTATAATTATTATTAATTTATATAAATATTATAGTTTTTAAAATATAAAATATAATATTGATGGGTTGGCGGGCCAGCCCACCCCGCTTTTGGTCAGCTAAATTGGTGAGTTAGACGAGATAGACCAAAACGGGTAAGCGACTGAATACACTAGTTTGACCCTTAAAAAGAAGAGTCAATTGGTAGTTTAGTCCACTTGATCCACCCAATTTTGTCACCCCTAACCAATGTCAAGTAAAAAATAACCATAATTGATTTTAGTAAAAAAAAAAACTAGGTTTGAAGAATTTCAAACTCTTACTTTTTTTTAGAAATTTAAAATTTTACCATTTTAACTAATCAAAATGCTTTCTAAAATGTCTAGAATTTCTAATTCTTTTAAAATTTTTCATTCAAACAAGATATTTCATCACAAAACATTTGAAATTTCAAAATGAAATAAATTACCCTCTTAAAATTCTCCATCCAAACACAGCACAAATGTTATTGTTGGTATAATTCTACAACAGGCACCATTTTTATAAGAGTTGGTAGATTTTTCTCTAGCGACCTCTAGCATGAAATTAGTTGATGCATTTAGGTAATTTTTCTCTTTCCTATTTTTCACTTCTTTGTATTGTTAATTTGTTATTCTGTCTTTTTTAAGTTTCATTTTCTTAAGTTTTGATTTTATGCTTTTTTATTCATTTATAGTTTGCAAGAAATTGCAAAACTATATTGGTTATGAGGTTTATTTCTATTGAAATATTTATTAACAGTGGTGTATTTTTCACACTTTAATATTTCTCCTTAACAAGTTAATATCCAGTAAGGTAGTAAAATAGATAACTTGAACTTACACACATTTTTATAAAAAAAATTCAAACTCTATTTTACTCATAAACCTAATTTTCTTAAAATTTTTTTAACTCTCCAGCAAGAGCTCGTTGGAGAATTAAAAAATTTTAACTCTCCAACAAAGCTAGTATTTCAGAATTGTTACGAGGCATTCCCAAAAGACGAAAAATGATTTGTCTGTGATCTTGTGCCGTTGGAGCAAACAGATGAGAACCGGAGCACAAAAACATTACTTGGTGATGATGTATTCATAATGACTATGTATAAAACTAAGGGTAAGTATAGAACTAAACAACAATTCAAACAACTTAACATTTCAAACAATTCAGTAACATGATCTCCGACAAGAGCTTGCTACAAAATTAAAAAATTTTGAGCTTACTAGAGAGTTAAACAAATTTTAGGTTTAGAAGTAAAATGAGAATTTGAAAACAAATCTATAAAAGTAAGCACGAATTCAAATTATAGTAGGTATTAATTGAAATTCCCAGTTTTTATTAGGTGGAATAGAGCTTTTAGCCCTCTGACTGGTTTTGGTCTATCGAGCTAGAGGCAGGAGGGGTTGCTTGTCAACTAATATAATAAATTAATAATATTTTTAATATACTATATTATAAATATAAAATATAATTATCAATTAAAATTAAAAATAAATTAGGCAATATTACAAGGGTAGCCAAGACACATATGGTTAAGAATTAAGAAATTTTGATATTTAGAACTTTGTTATATGTTTCGACTTTAGACATATTATATTATTATATCTGGACATTGGACTTAGTATATGCTTGGACTAGTTTGATTAAAATATTGTGATATTTAGGACTTTGCATGATATAATATTATTTGATCTTATTATATATGTGAGACGAGACAGATAGTTGAACTTGTCCTTGATATGATGGGCTAGTCTGTCTTGCTTGCTTTTGACGGATTACAAGCAGATGCATAAACAGACTTAACTAGCCTATTTTGCCACTTTTATATTCATTAATAGTAATTTTTTCTCATATCTTTCACTAAGGTTAAAATTATTAGATACAAGGTTGTTATAGAAATTAAAAATATTTAATAAAATTAAAATATTATTGTATTTAGATTAAAATATCTTTATTTCATACATTGATTTTTTATACTTGAACAATTAGTATTAAATATTAAATAAGCAAAAATATTAATTAGATTTAAATATTCTAAAATATGAATTGCATTGTAAAAAGGCAAACTTAAAACATCAAAAGATATACGAAAAAAAAGAGAATTAAATTATTTAAAATTAATGAAAATAATTTTCCTACTTTTATTTATTTATTAGTCTAATTTGATTAAAATTATATGCCTTATTTTTTAGTATGGGTTATGTACATCTTATATTAAGGATGGAGTCGAGGATTAAATATATTAAAGAATAAATTTAATAAAATATTAAAAATATTTTATCATAAGATTTTGATAAGTTATTTCGTAGTATAATCCAAGAGGGCATTTTTTTTTTCATATAAAATTATAAATTATAATTAACTTTAAATTTCACCTAAGAATTAAAAAATTCAAATTACGGCTTCAATTACGAAAAAGTGATTAAATAACGAATATCAGGAGCAGGGAAACCCGAAAAAAACAGACATTAATGTAAATCCAAAATCTACAATTCTCTGTTCATGCTCATGATCAATTTGATTTTAAGCTATGCACGATGGGTGAAACGAAAACGCAGCAGAATCACGCAGAGAAGTCGATGGAGACACGCATAGCAATATAAAAAAAATAATTAAAAGTTGTGTGAAGTGATTTATTTATGTGGATAATGTAGCAGACAACAGAGATTAATGATGATAGAAACAACTTGATAGGCTTTATTTTGAACGTACAACAGTAAAACCAAATTAAAGTGAGTGGGTATGGTGGTGGAGTTCCTTAAGAGCTTTGAACACTCTTGAGCTTCTGTCAAATATCTGAGCCCTACGGTTATAATCCATAGGCTCTTTTCCAACATCATCACCCATAAACCTTGCTGCCATTCCACTCTGTCACCCTCTTCTGTGTTCAACTCTTTCTCCAATTCTCTTTCCAAACTCCAACTTGCACATCCCACCACAAAGCTCCCATTATCCTTTTTTTGCTGGTTAGACCAAAAACTCTTCCCCACATGGAAGCTCAAATTCCTCGCCTTAAAAGTGAAACCATTATTGTTGGTGTTGTTTCTCAAAGAAAGAGAAAAGAGCATGTGTGTATTAACAAGGCAACATGACCCCTTCATTTTTTTTTGCTTTGCTATGTTTGCGTTTCCTATTTCTATTCAAACTTGTGTTTAGGGACAAAAATGTTTCTACATGACCAAATTGAACACACAAACATAGTTTGGGTGTTCACATGTGAGTTTAGTGGTCAATAAGCAGAGGGAGAGGGAGTTGTGAGTTGTGAGTTGTGGAATATGAGTTGTTGTGGCCTTGAGAATAAATGTGTAGAGGCCACGCGTTTGAAAACTCTTCTCTTAATTCCAAAGTGTCGCCTTCAATTATCTGTCTAATTTGTAGTATAAACTATAAATATTTGCTCATAGTTGGGAAAGGTGATAGTCTTTGCTACTTGCAAGGCACAAACTTTGAAATGTGTTAGAAGTTTGATCCATCGACCATATGACACATCTTTTACAAATTACAACCGTTTAATCAAATTTACAACTACAAAGGAGGTTTCTTGACTTCACAGTGTAATTTCATTTATAATTTAGAACAAATTACTTGACACTTTAGATTTTTTGTAATTATCATTCTTTTAAATCCCAGTTTATTAGCGATGTCTGACTTAAAAAAGAAAATGCGTCATTTCATAATAAATTTTTTCATTAAAAATGGGTTATAAAAGTTAGAAAATTTTGTCTAGGATAAGAAAAAAGAAAGGAGGCATGGGTAATTACAACAAACTTTGAAAATGTAGCTATAATTTGTTTTACAATTTATGAAAAAAGTATTTATTTTAATATTTTGAGTTCAATAACAATTTAAAGAATTTTTTTTAGTTTAGTTTCCGGTGTGAAGTAAAAAACAATTTATTAAAAAATTTACTTAGTTGGAAAGAAAAGAAAAAGAAAAAGTAATTAGAAGAGTAATATTTTTTTAAAGATCTAAAATAAAAAAACTCTCACTTTTAGTGAATAAATTATTATTTAAGTGTATTTTAATTTTTTATGAAAATTGATCCTTTTCAAATTAAATTGGATTAAATAAGTTTTCAGTCCTAGCAGAATTTTAAATTTTGAATATTTCTATAAAAAAAATTTATTTATTTTATTTATTTATTATTTTTATTTTCATAATTAATTCTTTTGGAGTTAAATTTTATCCTTTTATTGCCTACTTTTCTTCCTCCCAAAGACTAATTATGACCAATAAAAAATAGAGATTGAAAAAATACAGAGATCAATACTCAAAATCTACAGTTTTCAAAGACTAAAACCTGATTTAATCTAATGAAATTAATACAAAGATGAAAATATAGTTTTGGTCTTTTATCCTTTTGTTAAAATTAGTGTTCGTCCTTTTTTTTAAAACATTAATTTTGATTCTTTAACTTTCAAATTTTAAGTTAGTGTTACCCTTTGAAATAGTGGTAATTTTTTAAATTTTGAAACACGATCTTAAAATATGTTTCACGAAAAAAGAAATTATTAGTATATGTTTTATGACTATTTAAACCTTCTCTCCCAACCCCGTGTCCCTCTCCCTCCCCTACCCTTATTATCTGAGAATTTGGTGGGTTGGGCTGGCCCGTGAAAAGCGGCCCAACCCAATCTAGCGTCTTGACTTAGTCTGTGCTTGGGCTCGTGGCTTCGTGCTTCTCTGGGAACTGTGGAACACCGAACACCGACGCCACGCCGTCACTCTCCGTTTATATTGTGTCCACCAAAATTTGGGGCTATCACTCTTAAGATTTCTTTCACTGGTAACTCTCCTTTCAACATCTTTATGATTATAAAGTCTCCTTAATTTTGCCACATCTCATAACTTTTAGTGCCTTGCAGAGCATTAGTTGTAGTAAAAGAATATTTATAAATTCTTTCTTCGAATTCTTTGTTTATTGTTGGTTTTGTTGATTATTTTCATGTTGGTGCACACGTCGTACTCTAAGCATTTTTAACTTTTAATTGCACTTTCGATGGAAGTGCAGTTCCTAGAAAGCTATACTTCATTATCCACAAGATAAAAGTCGTGCTGATTGGCAAATTGATTGCTTTCCATTTTGTATTGTGCCATTCCCTTCAAATCCTAATTTGTTATTACCTGTTGTTTATTAAGAATCTCTACTTTTCTCACTTATATCCACTAGCGCTGTCTTTTTAATTTTTGTTTCACTTTACTGTTATCTTTTTTTATATGTTTTTTTGGAAGATGTTTTCTGGTTGATATGAAACTCATGGGCTTTCTTCTTTTGATAAGTGTGGAATTATTACAATGAAGAACTATTATATGTATTGATATTTAATCATTATTATGTGCGTGAAATGAATTTATGTGTTGATATTTAATCATTGTTATGGCTGTGGAATGAATTTGTGTATTGATGGCGTAAATCACTATACAATTTGTTAGTCTTGAATTGACATTTTTAGTATGCCTTATCCGTCTCAACATCTAATTCTCTCTTCCATTACTACTAAGATTCTTGATTTAGGTACATTTTATTGTTCTGTGTCTCAAAAATTGTTAATTATAAGATCCAAGTTAAGTTTCTTTATGAAAATTTCTTATCTCGTAATTGGTATTTCCCTTTTCATCTGTGGGGTATGATATATATTTTCAAAGTTTTGACCACTTGAAAATTGAAATAACCATATCAGATTTGTTCAGACTATGTATGCTGGTGATAAACATCCCAGCTTAAAATCTATATAAGCAAAAAATATAAACAGACAAAATATCTTGCTCTGAACATGTAAAGAGAATCTCCGCTTCAAACATTTTTTAGAGGGTTTCTACTCTCTTTTTTATCAGGGGTTCATTTATATATGTCCACACAAGAAGATATGTATATGCATTTTGGTGGTTTATTTTGCAAAACTTGGCTTGATGTATATGCTTTAGTGATATGGCACATAGCTAAATATTTAAGTTACTGTGCAATGTATGCTACTTTTTGGCACATTTGGTTGGAGACTTGGAGCATCACTCTCATGTTTAAAGGGGGGTTTTCTTTGGCAATGCAGCAGATTAGGACTTTATTTAGTCATTTAGCATCTAATTTGGTGTAAAGCATATGGTTTTGTTTGAAGACATTTTCCTATAAGACATGTTGAGGGACTGGGATGCTTTGCTCCAATGGTATACCTGCTTCTGTATACAACAACCAAGCCTTCTCCCACTAGGTGGGGTCAGCTACATACATACTTTATTGTTTTTGTTTTCCTTTTTAGCTAAGGAGGATTCCTTATGCTCTAAAGTCCTTGTAATTTAGTTGTCTTTATAAATTTCTGCATCTATATATATATATATAAAAGCATAGCAGTAGGATTGGTGGCTGGCAACTTCCACATAAAGTAGGAATAGCAGAAAAGTTTGCTAATAATGTCATGGTATTGATTCTATAATTCCTCAATTTGGAAGGATTTGTGAAGAAAGGAATGTTTTTCTTATTAATGAGAAAAGAAAAACATGTTTTAAACCTGAGGCTTGTTTTCTTTATAAGCAAACCTGAGGCTTGTATTACTGGCTTAAAGATTGAGAGAAGAGAGGAATCTGGTGTTCATCAAATCACCCAGAGCTGAGAAATAATACACTGACATAATTAGATATCTCAACAAGTATTGTGATGTAGACATTTTTGGGTAGGCATACATAACGAAATATCTTAAAAGTGAGAGCAGAAGCTTAAATTGAACTAAGTTTTTTAGGGGATACCAAAAGAGGCAACTGCAACTAGATTTCTGCTTCAAGGTTACATCCAAAAGGGTTCAAATGCAGCAAATGATGTCTTTTTTTATGGACTCGTTGATTGTTGTGAAATATTTCTCATTTCTCCTACCAGTAAAATACTACTGAATAGTTTAATCCTTGCTATGGGTGTGGAATGAAATTATGTATTGATATTTATTACTTGTTATGTGTGTGGTGGAATGGATTGAAGTGTACCACAATGTTTCAATGATGATTTATGTCTTGTGTTTTGATAATTATAAAATATGTTGGATGTGGGCAGTTACAGTGGGTAACTTAGTCTTATTTTAAATGTATAATGTGCATTGAGTTAGAAGTTGAGTCTCCAATCTAATACATGAAACATAAGTTTGTGTATTGTAAGCCTTGCAAGATGACCTAAACGACCTCATTAAGTAATCTTCATGATAGTTGTAGCCTTGGATGTTATCTACTTATCTTTCCAATGATGTTATGAATAAAGTAGTGAGAAAAGGTCAAATTGTCAAATTTGGGTTTAATTGTTGTGACTTTGTAGTTTTTAAAAATAGTAGATGATAAAAATCAACTCTGGATATCAACATAAAAGTTTTAGGTAATTATAGATAGTTTGTGAGTTGTAATGGTGTGAAATATTGTGATGTATCTGATTTGTGTTTATGGTGAATGGTTGAATGCTTAAAAGTTATTTGAGGTCCATGAATTGAAAATTTGTCCCACTGTATGAAATTGATGTTGATTACAATTGAACGTATGGTGTGTGGTTTTTCGAGTTTGTCTGTAAAACTATCATTTCTGATATGTAGGGTTAAGTGAGAAATCTTGGCAAGTAGAAAATTAGGGTTTTAGGTAACCATGAGAGGAGGAAGGAAGAATTTGAAGAGGGCAACAAAGGAAAAACATGTTACCCTTCAAGAAGGGCAAAGCATCATGCAGGTGGTATCTCTTCGAGGCTCTAACATCATTGAGGTACTACAAAACTCCTAAATCTTCCAAATTTTTAGAGACATTGATGGAAAAGAAGGGTTAAAATTGCATTTTAGCAACAAGAAAAAAAATTATCGTAGTTATTGACCAATAATATAATCTACCCTGGTAGTAAACAAAACAATCGACTTTTATAATTACTTGAAAAGCAAATAGTTTCTAATGGTATTGCTGGGATTGCCTGGACACTTTTATCATTTATGCAAAAAAGAAAATAAAACAAATAATGTATGGAGAGAAAAATATAGTGGTTGTTTTAAAATCATGGGAAGAGGGAAACAAGACAACATGTGAATCCTGTTAAGATTAGTCCATTTAATGTAAATAACCTTTCCCTTTTGGCAATAGGAAGTGTATATTACTTGTGTGTATGTTCTTATTTATGTTTCCATTTTGATGTCTGAAGGTCATGGATTCATGTGGTGACAAATCACTGGCTCTCTTCCCTGCTAAATTTCAGAAAAGCATGTGGATAAAACGAGGTTTGTTTTATTTAATAACGGATTCATTCCTTAATGTTTTAATTTAAAAACTACTTTATTTATTACTTTGTATTTAATACTTAAAACAAAAAACAAAATTGTTCTACTGTTAATATTATTATATCTTTTTGCCTATGTAAACAAATGATTATGTGTTATCATTGTTCAATAATTCAGAAAATTTTTAGCTCGTGATGAATTTGTGGATATAGTGTAGAACTATCTATTTAGAAGCCATGTCAACTCCACCAATCTGTTTTGCAAACAAACAATCCATGGCCATCAAACTTGAACATATATGTTCTTGAAATATTAGTTGTGCGTTATTTGCTTGATCTGTTGGGTTTGGCTAAAAAACCACATATTCCTTTATATTTTGTTACTCCAACCCCCCTGCTAAAGAATTTAACATTGTAACCTGGAGAACTAAAAGTTGAAAAGTTTGGTTTTTAGTTTCTCTTGGTATGCCTCAACATTGATCAACCAACCCTGATTTCTCAATGCTGCAGGGAGCTTCGTTGTTGTTGATGAAAGTGGAAAGGAAAAAGCTCTTGAATCAGGTAGCAAGGTTGGATGCCTTGTTTCTCAAGTTCTTTTCTATGAACAAGTTCGAGAACTACAAAAAACTCCAGAATGGTGTGTTATTGTTTCCAGCTTTGATTTATGTATCTATTTACTTGCTTGGGGTTCCCTTGTTGAATAATCATATATTTACAATTTACTTTCTATATCGAACTTGGATTTTATATGGTTGAATCTAACTTTACCTGCATCCAAGGCATTATACTTACTCTTTCAATCATTTGACAACATTTAGGCCTGAAAACTTTAAATCTGCAATGGTAGATGATTCAAATGAAAAAAGTACAGCCTCCCAGCAAGAGAATGAGCTGGAGGAGAGTGACGATGATGGACTACCTCCATTGGAAGCCAATACAAACAGGATGAGACCTTTTGAATTGCAAGCTAATGAAGATTTAGACTCCAGTTCCGATGCAGATGACTGATCATATAGTTAGGCTCCCATACCTGCATACAAATTATTACATTCAAAGCTAAACCCACAATGTGTGAAAAAATGTTCGTGTCCTATCTTCATGTGCTAATTTAATGCTAAACTGACAATTGTTTGATTAATGCCACTCTGATAACAACTGGGAACTCTTGGAAACTTTTCAGATTCGTTAGAGTGAAAAAATTGAAAGCTTATACCCCTTCTTTCACTTTGAACTTGTGAGACTTTAATCTTCCAACAATAAAAATAATGGCTAGAGTTATGAAATGCAGCTATTATTTTCTCCATTTAAAAATAAAGAGAATGCTAACTAGGGTCCTGAGGGCTATAATTGAGGAGCTATAAAAAATTATTGGGACTTACAAAATTGTGTTCATCTATGATGAGTTTGTTTACATGATTTTTATTAAAAAAGAAAAACTTTATAACGTTTTAATCAGTATTCTTATGGTTCTAGTTAGTAAGACCTTAAAAATAATTGCGAGTGTTAACTATTATAGGAATATTATACATAAGTGATCAATAGCAAGGCCCATCTCATTATATGGAGAATGGTATGGTTGTAGCTCAATGCTATTACTGAACTCAGATTCCATTTTCCCTTTCATGGGATAGTAATACGCGTAACTAAATCATGGCCTGAATTTATGTTTTAAAACTTGCCGTTCTTATTTTAATCTGTGGATATTTCTGACTTCATTACTACATTCATATTGTTAGTCCCATTAATACCAAATCCACTAAGCAACTTCTTTGTCAAACTTTATGAATGAAATATGATCAAGTATGTGTCTTAACGTGGTTTTTACACTACCTAGCTAATACACTATTAGCCCATTGTTGTCACGAGTTTGTAGGTTGATCTTCACGCAAACTTCTGTGAGTTTCATCGAGCAAGAGAATACAAACGACTTATATTGCATCTGTTATATATCTAGTCACATTGTAAGAGTTTTGAAAGTAACATAAAAAGAAAATACCGCATACGGTATTAAGGGAAGGGGTTAGTAAGCAAATTAAGATTTCACTCTTTTTAAAGTGACATGGATATACTTTAGTAAAGATAAACTACATCTATAACGATTGATTAAATAAAAAATTAAATAGCTACAGTTATATCTTATCTTTTAATGTGTACTGCTCGGTGATCATTAACTACGTAGGAAATATAGAATGTTGATGTTTTGTTCATAGTAATGTTTTATAAAGTAAGAATATGGACAATAAGAAAAATATATTTTCTTCTTTAATATGAAATCAACTATTTCATATGACTATTTTGTTTAATTGTAATGATTAAAATTAATTAATCACCTTTGACCAGAATTTATATAAGTCTGCAAAGGTTTTACATCAATATCCATCACCCATAGAGATTTGGAAAATCATACTACGGTAAATTGCCTCATGAAGTGTTATAAAAAATTAATGATTAAATACATAACGATTAAATAAGATGAAATGATGAATACAGTGACAGAAAAAAATAAATAAATTGCCTAGAAGTTCTATAAGAAAAAGCTATGGCAAATTTGGTGTTACTCTAACGTTTCTATTGTAATCTTTCAAGAAGACTTAAAAAATTTTCAAAACGGTAATTGTAAAATTTGGCGTTACTCTGACTTTTTTTATATGCTCATTGTTTTTCAAAACAGTAATTGTAATCTTTCAAGAAGACTTAGAATAAACACAAAAACACTTTATACACTATAATCATAATTTTACAACAATTATACACCAAAAAACCTGTTGCAGAAATGGTATACATAAAATTGAATAATGGAGCTAAATTGCTTCTGATACACCTATTGCCTAGTTCAAGAAAGAAATAATCAAGAAAAAACTATGAAAGAAAATCACATCAAGTCTTCATGTTGAAATCTAAAATTCTGACAATTTCCCCATTGATTTTTCCAGCTTCAATTTAGATTCAACAAGCGTTTGAGTTGTCTTGAATCATTTCTCCATTGAGTATGAGATCCTTAGATACGTTCAACAGAAGGTGAAGTCCCTCTTATCACTTGACTTGGTGAAGAATAACCCATCAGTATATGAAGTGATGAATTTTTTGGTGCTGGCTTAGCCATCATTTCTGATGCCAGTTTCTTAGATCCAGGCCTATTGGAGGAGAAGGTAGCCGATTCATCTGTCTCCACCTGACCTTTCCTTGCACTAGAATATCTTGGAGTAATGTTCTCCTTCTCAGTTGAAGGCTCAAATACACCACGATAGACCCTTGGATTATCATACTCACTGTCATGCAAGTAATGAGAATGTGCAAGAGAAACAGGCTCTCCTTCTGAGGAGTAGCTTTTAGAGATAGAAAGTCCATAATCATCATAATACGAAATGGCCTCTGCTGGTGAATAATGATAATAGTTGGCATGAGATGCTGAAGGTACATTGCTGCTACTAATCATTTCGCTTTGGTCATTAAGTTTACTTGATTCAGAGCCTATAGCATTATTTTTTGAGGAAAAATCTATATGGCTTCCATGCAGTGAAAGCTTGAGCACCTCTGAGCATTCACCACATTTCAGCGGATGACATACCCTTTTGAGAAGGAGAAAATCTGCAGGTAGCTGCAACAGGTTTAAGCATTTATGGCAAGTGACAAAAGGAGCTCCACCTGCTACCGGCCTGTGATGCCTCTTAACCACCAAGTTCTTTTTCTCCCATAAGTATTTCCTTAATTCAGGAGGCCTACGCCTCTGATCATCAGATTTTATTTCACTGCTATATATTGGTGGAGGTTTAGAGGCTCCGAACCATTGTGGACTTGAAGGGTAAGAGTGATGAGAAAAAGAGCAACAATCTTGGCCTGAACAGGACCTGTGTAACCCTTCATACCGGTAAGGAGCATGTGGTGGCATATCTGTTGAGAAATGCCTCTCTTGGGAACAACAATGGTAACAAGAATGATCAACATGGTGTGCATTCCTTGTTGCCTCACCTGAGTAAGGTAACCTTGAGAATTTATTATGCCTTTGGTGCCAGTTGACTCCATGATCACATCTTCCATTACAAGAAGGGTAATCCAAACCAAGAGAAAACCTTCTTCCCTCATCAAAGTCATGGTTATGATATGGAGAAATATGACTTCCCTTGTATGAGACACCCTTTGATAGTCTTCCATTTGTTTCTCCACTTGTGTAATGAGTCCTGTTGAGTTGATCCTGCAGCCTATGAATCATTCTCAACAGTTTCATCTTCTCTTGGTCTGTATCCTCAAAGGAATCAGGTGGAAGAAAGCTTGAGCGGCGGTAGAGGGCATCATGCATTTGGTTTGATGAGCTGCCCCTTTCATAGTAAGAATGAGAACCACTTCGATGGAAAAGCATTTTGGGTGGAAACTCATCTCTCTGTGCACTCACCCAGCGTCGATGGCCATTTCTTGTAGACTCCACCACCTTGTTTTGATTCGCCCTACTGTCTTTCTTGGCGTGATGCTTTGCATTGGACAAATGTGATTGATGTTGTGTTTGAAATCCTCCATTTAAGCTATTCACAAGGCCTTTGCTCTTTCTGATTGTTCCCTCAGAAACACCACTAGCATAGGTGTAAGTGTCATCAAATGAGCCTGAATGTTGGATAGGGAACCGCTCATTCATTCCATCATAAGAAGAGAAACTGCCATCATAAGCATTAGAACTTCTAGTGGTTGGGGATTTAGACAATTTTCCAACAAGTATACCACTAAGCTTTGAACTGGGATCAATTAATTCTGCTGTATCTGTTGTATCCACAGACCTTACTTGGTCTGAGCCATGGTGAATAATTTTCTGAGCTTGCTTCTGTTGTTTATAAGAAGATACAGGATTAGCAGGTGTGCCTTCTTCAACTTTATCAGGAGTAACATGTAAAATGTTTCCTTTCCCTCTACTTATCCTTTTAGCTGTAGAAGCACCTTCTGTAGTGTCCACTTCAGGTTTTGCACCCTTTATAGCTGATGGATCATTGTTGGAATCTTCTCCTTCCAGTGCATATTTTGCTGCCTCTAACAATTCACCGCCATTTAACTCTTCTGCTATATTGTTGTTTTCAGTGGTTTCTAATTTAAAGCTTTCACCAACTAGAGCTGAGTTGTCAGTATTGGCATCTTCACTCTCCAATGCAGAGCTTACCTCCTCTTCTGCTCCCTCTGGCAACAAGCTTTCACCATTTAAGTCTTCTGCTCCTTCTGAATCACTTTCAGTAATTTCCACTTCAGGGATTGCACCTGCTAGAGCTGATCTGTCTTCATTGGCATCTTCTCCATCAGAGTCAGAAATGAACTCTTTCTCTCCTTCTAGTGACAAGGTTTCATTATTTAACCCTTCTAAATCACCTTCAGTAATTTCCTTTTCAGATGTTACTCCTATTAGAGTTGATCTATCGTTATTGCTATCTTCCTCCAATGCACAAAAAAACTCCTCTTTTGCTTCTTCTTCTAAGTTTCCATCATTTACCTCCTCAATCTCAGAGTGGGTGATCTTAGTTGATGTTGAACCACCTTTACTGGATATTCTATGCCTTCTGTGTGACAAATTATAGATATCCGACTCAGTTTCCTGTCCTTCGTCTGATAAAATAAACGGTACAAGTTGATTCCCGTTGCGTTCACCATTTTCATTTTGACCCCTTCCTGCCTTTTCATCCAAAAGACATTCTCCAGAAGAATTTGCTTTTTCCTTCAAACTATCTTCCCGAGAAGGAATCAGATGCTTTCTATTGTTAGGTTGATTCATCTTAGAAACATGATCTAATGCATTTTTAGGAGCTGCATCAACTTCTTGTGTACTGGATTCTGAGTTCACAGCCACACTTGTTCGTTTCTTAGCTGTAAGGAGAGAAATAAAAGGACTTCAGTAATTCAGAACTATGAGAGGTAGAATGTTTGGTAAAAATTTACATACACAAGTAGTGTGTCAATAGACTAAAGCAGCTCTATTTGGTTATAAAGTTAACATAAATAAGACGTTTTATATCAATCAATCAATCAAGTAGAATAAACCATTTAAAATAATAATAATTTGATTGGGAAAAGAGTTCATAATTGAAGAATAAGATAATGAAAATGGTTAACCCAATCTTTACGGCTGATATTTTTTTTTCTTATTATTTGCAGTGTTTCTGAAACAGAATAAATTTTGAAAGGTAGAATAGTATACAAAAATAGAATTTTCACCTTTAAGAGTTGTGCCACATTCACCACACTTGTATAAATCATATCCTCTAGGCTCTTGGAGAAGTAGCCGGCATTTAGGACATCTAACTACGCGAAGTTTCGGAACCAACTCACCAGACATCTCTCTCCAAATATGCAATATAGTCCAGAGGTTGGTTTAGCCCACAAATTTCACAGAGATGTAGATGTCATGGATCAAATTTCCAACACTCTCTGCATACAAGTAACAAACAAATAAATAGAGTTTAGCTTGAATTATTGTTAAAAAAGTTTTCAGTTAATTATGGAAAAAGAGAAATAGTTTGAAATTCAAATAAAAGCAACGGAAAAATAAAATAACTACATAATAAAAACTTTTCCCGCACAAATTTGGGACAAACTTGATCTTCACGGTTCCTTACTTTTCATATAAAAGGTTTTTTGTGCAGTAGAAAAAACCTGAACGAGCATTAATGCATTATAAGTTAAAGTTAAATATGAGTGATTATCTCTTTTCTTCTTCCTGAAATCAGAAGATTAGGACAAAACAGCCTGAAAGAGCTTTAATTTAAAAGTTAAATCCACAATAATGAAAATCTAGGGCAATCCCGTAGAGGCTGAAAATCTGATAGTCAAAATGTTGGTGAATAACGGCGAAGTCAGAAATGGAGAAACGACAAACGCACACATAAAACTAAGTTTAATTTTCACAGACAATAAAATATTTAGTTTATTTAGAAATAACCTAAAAAGGTGAAAATATTGAGTATAACATTAAAAGAAATAGAAACATTGGAATAAAAAGAAGAGAATGAAGATACCTAGGTATGGGCGAGGAAATAGAAGAAGAAGAAGAAGAAATAATGAGAAAGTGGAAAAACAGAAGAAAAGTGAGAATGGAGAGGAAGTGATTGGTTTGGCGCACTAAAATAAGGATTTGAAAGAGAAAGAGAGGGGCGTTGGTGTGTGGAAATGAAACAAGAAGAAGACCATTTTGGTGTGTAGAAGGGTTTCTCCAAAAACACAATCACTTTTTTTTCTCTTCGCTTTTAAAATCACTGGCCGTGTTCAGCAGTCAGGTCATCACCACACCCTGCTTTACACGTTGGACTTCAACAAGCTAACAAACTCAGTCCGCGCCACAATTTATGCCTCCCTCACTCCACACGTTCAAATTTGAAAAAAATTAAATTAAATTAAATTAAAACAACCCAAAACCTGCCTAGTAATTAAAAAATAAACTTAAACATCGCGTATAAAACACTTAAATTTATATAAGTTTTTAAAATTCATATAAATTATGATTTGTAAATTGTAATTAAATGACTGTGAAAAACGTTTTACATTTACCTTTAAGCTCAACAAATAAAGATGAAAGAATAATATAAAAAGTTAAAATGGCTATATGTTTGACTAGCCCGGAGTTGACGAAGTCCTATGCTATGTGACGGAGACTCGATCACAATTCTCATATGTATGACAAAGTCATATGAAATAACAGCTAGATCACAATTCTCATACACGTACTACAAAGTATATTGACAAATTCTTAATTATATTTCACTCTAAATTTAAAAACATATTGACTTAAATATGAAATTCATCTCGTGAATAATACCTTTTCAATATCAGTCCTTATTTTTTTAATTTTTGTTCATTTTCATTTAGCTCATGTTTATTATCGTTAAAAAAAAGTTTACATGATTAATGACACATAATTTCTATCAACTAAAAACTACCAAAAAAAAATTATACGCATAAATATATCAATTATATGCATTTTAAAAGTTCTAGCTTAAGCAATCAGAATGACCTAGATCCCAAAAAAAAATTGGCCTTAATAGAGTCAAACCAATATGAACTATCTTTATAAGTTTAATAAGTCAAAGTGAGCTTTAAGAATTACAAGTTTGAATTCAATTGGATTTATTTTGCCTTAATATACTTTAATTTTTTATATTTATTTTAATTTCATATAAATCTAGATAATAAATTTAAAAAAAGATAATCTGATCTAATTTGATGGGCCACCACGGCTAATCAAACAAAAAAAAAAGTATAATTTATAAAAATATAGGTCGAGTTTACCCATTTTTACATTTTATTGAGTAAAAAAATTTAATGAAGAGTAATCAATAATGAATAGTATATATAAATCTATCCAATTATTAAAATTTGTGTGCACATGTCACTATAAAATTCAATTTAATGAAATTTTAATATGAGACAAGTTTAGATATAAAAAAAAATTATGAGTTTTAATACTTATCTCCATTTATATCAAGTATTTTTTTAGTTCATGTATACATATGTTTTATAATTTTTATTTATTTATTTATCACTAAATAAATTATATATTATGTTATTAATTATATTATAATCTAAAAATGTATAAAGAAAAATAAATGACAATGAACTATAAATAAAAGTGTAAGAATTAAAAATTTTAATTAAATAATAATTTTAAGTTTATTATATAATTATTAAAATTATAATAGAATAAATAATGGAATGAATATTTACTTACTAGTACTTAATTTATAAAATCAAATAATACATGCATTCGTATTCCCTGAAAACGAATAATATCAATTAAAATTGAGATAAAAATATAAGTATTATTTTCTTCCTCTAATTTGGATTGACCAAATCAAATTGGATGGAATGGAATGAATTAAAATGAAATGGAGTTGAATGTAACATAATGAAATAAGACTTTCATTTTGTTGTTTAGATATATTGAGATGGAACGGAAGAGAATGACATGTTCCATTCCATCCAATCCCGTCTTCATCTTTTAATTCAAACCATAGTTCTTAAATTTATTCAATACCATTCTTTTTTCATTTCATTAATTTTCATTGATCCAAGTGGACAGGAAAATGGTAAGGGTATTTTTTCCCACAAAATTTATTAAATGAACATGTAAACAACGATGACCTATTTCCTTTAAAAGAAGTGGTTATGTTACCAAGGAGGAGGCACCATTGTAATCAAATTACTGACTTCAGGAGGCATTCAGTTCAGTAGGGAAAAATGCGAACGGGTGCAAGTGTAATAAAGTCTAATTAAAGAGGTGCGTGTAATTTGTTGTTAGGTATTTTATCTAGCTTATGTGTGTATCTTTAGAATACTAATTAAAGAATTTTCTATTAAAATTATATGTACACGGTAACGCAGTTTTGCGTATCCCAATAAAAAAATGTCTTAGTTCCTTAATCAATGTCCTAAACACACTCGTTATTATTTTTCTTTAATTTTTGTCGTTAGATTTAATTAATCTGTGTCCTATATCTTTTCATTTTTTGATATTTTTTCATCCCATTTTCATATCCCGACAATGTGTTCTTCTATCTTTAAAGAAGAAAAATATTTATACACTATTAGTGTAAAACATTTTACACTAATATTTAATCACAATCATTTATATTTGGTAAATTTGTTAACTTTATTAATAAATATTTTAAAAGTCATATAAATAAAAAATTGTAATTAAACATGAGTGCATAAGTGTTAAAATCTATGTTTAATTGTTGATAATTGATGATAGTTGATAAGTGACAAATGTTAATTGATACTTGATAGTAATTTAATAATAATTTAATAACGTGACAAATTCTAATTTTATAATTTAAAAACAATTTAAATAATGAATAAATAATATAATTAATTAAATTACATAATTAAAATTTGTCACATCATTGAATTACTGACATATATCAATCAATGTTTTTCACTTAATAGTTAACATTAATATACTAATGATGGAACATAAATCAACAATTTTAAAAATTTGGAACAATGTTAAGATTTAAAATATAGGCATAACGTAAAAAACAGTAAAAAAAATAACAGACACAAAATTTAATCAAGCCTTATCTTTATCCGATCTTTAAAAATTATTAAGATAGGTTTTTATATTTAAATTCAAGTATTCAAGCATATTAAGATTTAGTCCTATTATAATATATTATATGATCAATGTTGACAATTATTTCAGCTACTAGCTTTTATAAAAAAAAATAAAAAATTCTTTAAGTAACTTTTTTAAAATATCTCTTATTCTCAACTACTAGTTGGTTTTATTATTACATGTTTATCCTTCATTAATTAATGCATTATCCCTCACTAATTCTCTATCATCACATTATACAATCTCCCTCTCCTTCATTTTTCTTTCCTTCATTAATATAATTATAGTAATTTATAATATAAATATATAATTATAGAAAATTATAATTTAAATATGTAATTTAAAATTTATATATTTAATTATAGAATTATGATATAAATATTAATTATAGTAATTTATTATTTAAATATATAATTACATAAATTTATAATTTAAATATATTATTATAAAAATTTATAATTTAAATATATGATTAATTTATATTATTAAAATATGTTATAATGATTTTAAATATCTCATTATTAATCTAATGATTAATGATGTTCTTATTTTTTATTTTACAACTTTTAGTTAGTTGATTAGCTAGTTTTATCAAACACTTACAACTAGTTTTTTAGTTTTCAACTAGCTTTTCAGTTAGTTTTGTCAAACGTACCCTTCACATAGTTGTATACATAGAACTCAAACTCAAGATATCTTGTTAAACTAACACAACTTCTTCCTACAAGTGATTCACATGATTGGTGGCAAATGAAATATGAATTTAATTGGTATACATTGACAGTGTAAATAATTTTACACTATCATCCAATCATAATCCTTAATTTATGGTAAATTTATTGATTTTTACCAATTAATTTTTTAAAAGTCATACAAATGAAAAGATATGATTTAACTTCAGTGAAAAGTCTTTTACACTGTCAGTGTATACCAATAAACTCATGAAATATATCTTATATAATATACATTTCAAAATAAATAATATCATTGTAAATATAATATCATATTATATAAAATATCACTTCCTCTTAACTTAATTACAAGAAAAAAATAATTAATTTTACATCATCTAAAGAACTAACTAACATCATTAATTATATTAATCTAAAAAAAATATTAATCCTAAAATACCACATTAGAACTTAATATTAAGAGTAAGAAAAAGTCTTTAGAAACATTGCGGAATGTTTTAAGAACAGTAACATTAAATAATACTAAGGTAATTAAAAATTACTTAATTTAAAAATTATTGTTATTGTTTATTATTAACTATAAAGGAGTATTTATTAAATAAAAACTATTAATAATATATATTTAAGTCTAGAAGGAAAGTATTAGAAAACAACATAATCATTAATTGATTGAAACTTACTTGCCATTATAAACAAACACAATCATTAAAAGAGTTTAATTAATATGCATAAAAGATTATTCAACTTTGTAAAATGTTTAATAATTTTACTAATTAATATTTTAAAAATTATAAGAATAAATGTGAGTGTAATTAAACTGTGATTAAAATTCACCTAAACTTTCCATCGATGCTTTGACGGACCATTCGCTTTCCTTTTCACCAAGATTTAAGATATTCGCAAACATAATTCGTACAATGATGTGGTCATCTACCAACACATGTAAGTCCTGCTGCATGAACTAAAAAGCCACCATGCACTTCATGGGTAAGACATATTGCTACTAAGGGGTAATCCAAAGCAAAATCAGTATAATTTGCAAAATACATGCATTCACATGGAAGTTTTAATGTTAAATCTCTCTACTCTGTAAAGATATCTTGGCTAAATAGTCTAACCGGATCGCTATTTAATATGCGGAATCAGGATTTTTTTTTTATTCATCCTATGGTTTTTCTATTTTGTTCTTTAATTTTATCCCCTTTTCACACCACAGAACATTACCCTGTATATAATTTCTTTCACACCGACAGTCTAGACCATGAACAATGTCCTTCTCTTCTCTAAACATACACCAAAAATCAAGAAAGATATGAACATGGATATTTCATCAAATGTCAAATTACCGATGTAAATGTTTGACCTAATTCCATAGGAAGACATTATGCAATGTATGGATGATCAACAAGAATACGAGAACGACTGCGACATGCAAAATTGATAATAGGCAAAGATCTACAACACAATTAAAAGATGAAACACAAGTGAATGCAACTTTAGGCAGCTGTAACGGCACGACGCTTGTGCCCAGCAAATGCTTGCAGAAGTGCTTTATATCCACTCCTGTAGTGCTCAATTGAAAAGCATAATTGCCGGATTGCCTCCCTCTTCTCCTCAGCCCTGTCTGAGATCACAGTATTCTGCCGAGTCACCTCTTTTTCAAGTTCATCGACTTTCAGTTTCAACTCATTAACTAGATTCAGAGTAACTGAAGATCCTGTGATCAGTTCCTCCTTTTGTCCGGATAGCTGCATTATCTCTCTCTCCATATTTGCAATTTGATTGTCACGGACTCTTGTTTCAGCCATCAGGTTATGAATCTTAGCATTAGCCTCATCTTTTTCTGTCATGAGCATGTCATAATTCTGCTTGTGCCTGTCAAACTCCTTATTCACGGCTTCAACATCGTGTCTTCTCTGATCAAGCTCTTCCCTCAAACAACTTATTTCACCTTGCAAAACCGTTTGTTGGGTAGCAAGCAGCTCTTCTAGTTTTAGTTTCTCCGCTTCAAATTGCATTGCTTTTATTTCTAATATTTTGCTTCTAGATTCATATTCCTCAAGTCTAGAGGTCAGCTGCATGTTGTCTAATGACATACGTGCAATTTCAGAAAGCAACTGATCGTTCTCCAATGAGAACTGTGCTTGGGCGTCAAGCATTTCAGCCTTCAATTTTTGCAACTCGAGTTCATGGTTGGTTTCATTAGCTTTGTACAATATGACGCTGTCTTCTAGGTCCTGAATCTGCGTTCTCTTTGAATCTAGTTGACTTTCTAATATGGCCACATTTTCCTGTGCTACTTCAAGCTGAACTTGCAACTCACGAGTACCAAATGACTTGCTATTAAGTTCCTCTTTTAATGTAACAATTTCATCATCTGATATCTTAAGCTGTTCTTCAACCAACTTCAGCTGCGCCACTAATTTTGCAATTTTGAGGCCACAATCAGCAGTCTTCTTTTGTAACTCCAGTACCAGTTCTTTTTCATACTCAAGATTTTCATCTTTCACCTTTAATTCTATCAATGCATTATTAAGCTGGTCCTCACTTTCCTCAATTTGAATCTTCAACTTCACAATTTCTTCTTCTGAGAGCTTAAGTTTAAAGTTGGAAACTTTCAGCTCTTCCTCATTTTTAAGGAATTCTATAAGCAATTCATCATAATTTTTATTCTCACTCCCCCATGATATATCAACTGTTTTTTCCTCCCCAACTACTTGACTTTCTTGCTCTGAATCTGAGGATGATAAGGAGGATGAAGAAGGTGATCCATTTCCCTCTTTCATGGAAGCCACAGAGCTATCGCCACCTGAACTAGGAGAAAACTCTATGTTGACAGGTTGAAGACCAGATTTTGACATCAAGTGCTTCGGATATGGGGTATAATATGGAGTCACCAGTACGTTCCCTTGGTCACAACCTGCATCGGAATTTTCAGTACCCTCCATCTGAGGTTCTGAGGTTAAAATCAATAATAAGAACTCTGCATTAGAAGAAAATAAAGAAAATCAAAATCCTAAAAGGTATAAATTCTCCATTCTAATCGTCAGCAATGAACAATTCCTTCAAGTTTATAGAATTCAAAAAAGAAATAGAAATAACATGAATTATAGATCCAGATTGCAAAAACTCTTACAGACCAGTTATCCATTTTTCCTCTTTATTTTCCTTAGATATGAATTAAATACAAAACAATATCTTACAACTTAAACCACTGTCAAACCCAACTCTTGGCTGAAATTTCAAAAGTCCTTCAACCAAAACACATGGCAAAAGGAAAATATCTGGCAAGGAATACTTTGAATCTCAAATCTCGAAGCGCAAAATTAACAGATGGTATCTTCGGTTCAGTAACACCACTGTGTTTAATGAAACTTATATACAAACCATTGAATTGTCTTCCTTCGACCGTTATTCCATTATTGAGTCCAGAAATGATTAGTGGAAGTGAACTAAGTAAGAGAATTACGTCTCAATTATTAGTCCTGTCGGAATGATATAAATTTGAAGCCCTAATTCGTGCGATTGAAAGAAACAAGTTGTTGATCGTGCTACACATAATTCATAATTCATAATTCATAATTCATGTATGATAGTGTGTTTGTTTACAAATAGGAAACAGGATCTACGGTGTACGGATGATCGAAAGTAAAAATGATTGAAGCGTAGGTTTAAAGGAAGAAGGAAAGCAATGCGCAGGGAAAATAGAGAAGGCAAAGGAGATAGTTAGGGTGTGGAAAAGAAAATGAAAGAGATAAATAGTTGAAACGGAGAGAGAATAGTAAAAGCAGAAGCGAAGATGGAAATGGAAATGGAGTTGAGTGAGGCGTACCGTAGCAAAAGGTGGAGGGATCGGAGAAAGAGAGAAGAAGAAGAAGAAGAAGAGAGTTACCAAGAGACAAACGAAAGAGAACAAATTAAAAAAGGGGGAAGTGAGGGATTCTTGATTTAAAAGACAGAGAAGAGAGTGACAGAAAGACGTGGCCCCACAATTTAGGGGATCCCGCCTTCCCCCTTCTCAATTTTCAAAAATCAAATCCCCATTTTCAAACCTCCTCAATTTTCATTTATTAATATTTATCGTTCTTATGGTAAGGTATGAGATATCTTCAAACTTACTAAAAAAAAATTAAAGATTAATTTAACCTATTTTAAAAATTTACAGGACCAAAACAAATAAATACTTTAGTGCATTTTTAATATACTAACTTAGTCCTTAAGTTGGTTAATTTAATAATGATTTTAAATTCAATTATATAAATAAATTTTTAAAGCCTTATAAATAATATATGTATTTCCATCTAATCATAATAGTAATATTGATGTGTTAACAATATTTGTTTCACAGTACATTTAGATTGATTTTTTTATAATGATGGAGTAAAATTCTTTATATTGACCATGTATGAAATTACTTTCTTAATTTTATATAATGACAGTTGATAAATTATAGTTTAATTTTTTTAGTATTTTATCTATTCGTATCTTTCTTTCATCATATAATATAATTTTGTTTATCGAATATTAAACCAATAAAGTAAAAAACAATTTAAAAACGTATTATAAATGAAACAATATCAAATTATAAATCAGGCAAATAAATTGAGTTTAAATTTAATAATATCTTTAATAAATCGAACTCTTTTAACCAAACAAGTAAAACTCGAATTTTAAATTTTACTTTTTTTTTTTTTTTTGATAGGCAATCTTAAATTTTACTTAGTTTAATTTAAACATCGTATTACTTTACAAACTAAATTTAAACATTAAATACTCAATTTTTATCATTTCATTTAAAATGCTAAGCTAAAGTAGTTTTTTTTCCTGAAGAAGCTCAAGTAGACATTTAATTAATATAATATTGTTGTGTTATTCCAAAATACATCACATTTTAATTACCTTTTCTCTATGGAGTTGACAAACCAGTGTAGTTTACACAAACAAAGAAATACGCCTTTCTCTTAAAAAAATTGAGGTTAAAAATTTCACATATAATTAAATATTAAAAAAATTAATAAATGTTATTAATTTTAATAAAATATAAAATCATTTGGCTACAATGTCATTTTGCTTCAATAATTTTTAACCAAACATTTTGCTTCATTATTATTCTTTTCCCATTGTCTAGTTGAAAAACATTCTCCTAATTTTATAAGATGTCAATTTTTAAAAAAAAAACTAAGAAGAAAATTAATGCATTTTAATTATGTTTTATTGATAAGAACAATAAAATAAAAGATAAATATGTTATATGATATGAAATTAAATAATTTGTATTTTATTTAAATTATTATATCAATAATACTAATTTTATTTTTTATTATATCAATAATAATAATATTTTAAAAGTTATATAAGTGAAAAAATGTAATTAAAGGTATTCTTTTAAACCGTTAGTATATTAATTAAATTTTTAAAAAAAGTCTGCCTTTTTCCAACCCAAATTAGGTTTGTGTTTGCTGGATTGAAGTTATAATCTACTTTCACAGCTGTAGAAATAATTCTAATATTTATCATCAAATTCACAAAAATGAAATAAATTATATTTTAGAAGAATTCATAAAGTAATATTTTTTTTCTATCAAAATATTTATTATAAAAATTTTGTTTCACTAAAGTATGTGGTAGGTAAACTTAGTTTTATATTATCGCATGCTAATAAAATTATTTAAAAAAATTTATTATTTGCCTTGCATAAGGATGTAAAAAAAATTTGCGTCCACATATTAAACCCGTAAAAATACTCTTAAGAGTCATTTAAAATTTTAAATAGGTACCCATCATTTACAAGTATTGGTTTGTTTTTTTTTTTTCCGCTTCTTAACCGTCATATATACGAATATTATAATACACATACATGAGATTACCCGTTATCCGCTAAATTGGAAAAAATTCGCATATATTTTTATAAAGGAGTTCTAACATTTTAAAGGGTAACGATAATTTATGACGGAGCAGACATAGAACTCGCCTTAATTATCCAATGTTTACATTATAATCCAAGTACTCGTAATAAATAAATATATACGGTTCATTATTAATAAATTAAATTGCCCTCAAATGATAATAAATAAAAGTTTCCCTTAAAATGTGGACTATGGCCGAGCCAGTGTCCAATTGTGGCGGGAAAAGGAACAAATAGAACTTCGAAAATGTCGGGTGTATTTATCGAGCAGGTCTAGTGGGCCCATTCGTAATTGTCTTTCGTTTTCGGCCCCAACCCTCACTTCCATTTTCTAGAGCTGATGGGATTTTAATACGACCCAAGAAAACACGACAAAATAGTTTTATTATTATACTCCTTCCCCACTAGTATTTTATCTTTCCATATTATCAACTTTTGGATTTGATTTCATGTGTCTAATAGAAGCATACAATTTTTTAGTGCATTTATGCAGTCACATGTTAATACCTTTTTAATTATATTATTTAAAAAATTTCTTTGTATAATAGTTTTCTCAAATCACACTCTGTTTATAAATAATATCATATTTATACTATTAAATAATAGAGGAAAATAACAATTTAATACAATATTAAAATGACTCTTTAACATATTATAAATATGAAAAATTATAAATGCATCTAACACTAATAAACCAAAAATGAACAAAATGCTTATTGAATTATATGAAAAAATAAGTTCTCCTTTTATTTTATAAATTTTATTTTTAATTTTGCACTAAAGTTATTAATGTTTTGGAATTTTAGATTTAATTAATTTTTTTTATTAAATATGTTCTTAGAATTTCATTATTAGCTATATATCCGTTAAAAGTTAAAGTATTAAATAAAAATTTTAATAAAAATATAACAATATTTTAGTTTTATTGAATTTTTTAATCTATATGAAAAACTTAAAACATAAAAAAATTTAAACAAAAGAGAATTGTATACATGTGGATTATGTTATTGGCTTCCTCTCAATTAATTGTTTACCACAACTATCTATCCCAAACAAACTAAGATGAAAATCCTCCTTCTCCAATTTCATTCCTGTCATATTTCTTGTCTCTGTAACTAATTAATAGGAGTGTTCCCCCAAAGGTCATGCACCCATAGAATCAATCAATATGAACTAAAACAATAACTTGAAGAAAAAAAATATTTTGTTTGCTTATGTTTTTAAACCTCGATTCAGTTCTCAAATCGGAAAATGTGAATTTCCACTAATGACTCTCGTAAAAAATAAACAAAAGTAATGACTAATCTAAATCAAATATTATATATTGTTTTGCAATAAAATTACATTCTCACCTTCAAAAAAAAATTACATTCTCAAATTGAGAAATTTGAATTTTGAAAAAACTAACTACTGGTGTTGTTTATTATTTCATAATAAAAATTTAAAATTTACTAGTTATGTTATCCATTTTTGCTTGTTGCCACTTATGAAAATATTGATATATTTAAATCAACATTATACTAGATACAAATTATAACATGCCAACAATCAATATTATATTAATTAAAATAGGGATAAATACTTACCTGAATTGACATTCATGTCCATGAGTTCTATTGAAAAGATTTCTAGAAGTTCTTCTGGCTACCTTTCAAGGGGTTATTGTAGAGAGTTAATGTTTGTCTAAATTTGTTTAATAAGATGACAAATTTATAACCCCCGATGGTAGGTAGGGACCTCTCTTAATTTGAGTTTTTTTATCTTATTGACCTAACTCATCATAGAGTCAATCTCACTGTAATCTCAGTTCAAATAACCATATTAAGATGATAAGATACAATAATAATCATATCTTAAATTGTCGGTTAATGATGAGTGATACTAATCCACAATTATTTTCAACATTCTCCCACTTGGATAGTATCAATCAATAATCAAAATACAAATCATTAAGCTAAAATGACAATTATTGATATATCATATCATATATTAATTAACAATATGAAAAAATTGAGCAATAAAATAACATCCGATAGGAATATATATCATATGCATTTAGCTAATATTTTTCATAAAATGTATGGGATAATGTAGTCCCATAAATGACACTACAATGGTCCAAGCATAAATAAAATGCTAATAAGAAACATGAAAAGGACGTCAACTAAATCATGTCTCTAAAGAAAATAGAAAATCAGACTCCCACTAACTTAATACATAAAAAACCTTGACTAAACCCATGTGAGCTACATGAATAAGAAAAACTCCAACAGTTAAGACCTTAGTCAATGGATCTGCTAACATCTCCTCAGAATCAATGTGTTTGATCCGAGTGTGAAAATTTTGAATTTACTCTCTAACAAACTGATACTTAATATCAAAATGCTTTGAACGAGTAGAGCTTTTATTGTTT
Organism: Psophocarpus tetragonolobus; assembly: GCA_037954015.1. NCBI lineage: Eukaryota > Viridiplantae > Streptophyta > Magnoliopsida > Fabales > Fabaceae > Psophocarpus > Psophocarpus tetragonolobus. Next base: position 37,923,311 of record CM075688.1, on the reverse strand, counting down.
TGAGAGAAACTCACAGCAGCAGTATTCTCACAATAAATCAAAAGTGACCTGGAAATGCTTTCAACTATGTGAAAATCATATATCAATAAGCCACATGGCCTGCGCGAGTGGCCTCAAAACAAGCAACATACTCTGCTTCCATGGTAGAGGTAGCTGTAAGAGACTGTTTAACACTCTTCCAAGAGATAGCTCCTCCTGCCATCATAAAAATAAAGCTGGAAGTAGACCTACGCTCATCAGGGCAACCTGCAAAATCAGAATCAAAATAGCCAATGACTTGAAGTTGATCAGACTTCATAAAAGTCAACATATGATCCTTGGTTCCCTGTAAATATCACATGAACCTTTTAACGGCTTTCCAATGACCCAAACCTAGGTTTCTCAAGTATCTCCCTAAGGCATTGACAATGAAAGCAATATCAGGATGAGTACAGAATTGAGCATTCATTAAACTGTCAAAAGCGGAAGCGTATGAGATTTTCTTCATATAATTCATTTCTTCATCATTATGAGGACATTGTTTCTTAGATAATTTGTCACCGCGTTGTACATGTGCATCACATGGGGAGTAAGCATTCATGTTGAACCTCTTAAGAATCTTCTCAATATGTCCTTCTTGAGACAATCCAACTATGCCATATGACCTATGACAATGAATTTGGATGCTTAGAACAACAGAAGCATCACTAAGGTCTTTCATATCAAAATGGCTACACAACATTGATTTTGTCTCAACTAATAGGTTCATACAACTACTATCAAGAAGAATGTCATCGATATATAATACGAGAATGATGAAATTACTCCCACTAGTCTTAAAGTAAATGCATTAGCCTACAACATTTTCCTTGAAATTGTAAGCGGTGACAAGCAGGTCAAATTTTAAATATCATTGCCCATGCTTGTTTCAGTCCATAGATGGACCTTTTAAGTTTACACACCCTGCTCATTGCCTGCCTCAACAAAACCATCAGGCTGAACCATGTAGACATCTTCAGCAAGATCTCTATTCAGAAAAGCTGTCTTCACATCCATCTGGTGTAGCTTTAGGTTAAAATGAGCAACTAAAGCCATAACAACTCGGAGTGCATCCTTCGTTAAAACTGTGAAAAAGTCTCTTTATAGTCAATGCCTTCTCGTTGACTATAACCTTTAGCCACTAATCTAGCCTTATACATATCAACCTTGCCATCTGGAGTACACTTTGTATTAAAGACCCATTAGATCCAATAGGCTTACAACCTGCTGGTAAGTCCACAAGATCCCAAACATTATTATGAGACATGAGAGACAATTCATTATGCATAGCTTTTAGCCAATTAGAAGCATGAGAACTAGAAAGTGCTTCCTGAAATGTGATAGGATCATCATCATCATCATCATGTGGATCATATTCGTGCTCTTAAAGGCATACAACATAGTCATTCGGTATAAAAGGTCGGTGTATTTTCTGAGATCGTCTTAATGGGGCCACATCAACGTCATCAAGTTGTTGATCATTAAGTTGTGGTTCATCAACTTGTGGCTCTGTCATTTGTTTGTCTTCCCTCTTAACAATTTGCTCATCTGTGTGAACCATTGGGATTGAGACTTCTGTAGGAAGAAAAGTGGATGGTAGTGGAAGCATGGTTTGATCTTCTCTAAGAGTCATCAGTCATGGAGTATAACTCCCACTCCAAATCATCCTCAAAGAAAACTGCTCGGTCAGATTCAATAACTTATGTAGAGTGGGAAGGACAATAAAATATGCATCCTTTGGAACTAATGCAGTAGCCAATGAAATAACCGCTAATAGTTTTGAGATCGAGTTTCTTTTGTTGTGGATTATAAGGTCTTACTTCTACCTTATAGCCCCATACATGGAAATGTCTCAAGCTCAGCTTTCTTCCAGTCATATGCTCATATGGAGTTTTGGGCACAGATTTGCTAGGTACCTAATTAAGAATGTACATAACAGTTCTCAAGGTATCTCCCCAAAGAAATTCTGATAGAGACAAATGGAATAACATACATCTCACAATGTCTATGAGTGTTCAATTTCGTCTCTCAGCAATGCCATTTTGTTTGGGAGTTCCAGACATGGTGTATTGCACTTTAATTCCATATTCATCAAGGAATCGAGCAAATGGTCCTAGATTTCTTCCTGTCTCGTCATAACGACCATAATATTCTCCTCCTCTATCAGACCTTACACACTTAATTTTCTTCTCTGTTTTCAATTCAGCAAAAGCTTTAAAGGTTTTAAAGGCTTCAAGAGAGCTTGCTTTATCCTGAAGAAGATATATCCATCCATATCTAGAGAAGTCATTTATAAAGGTAATAAAATACCTATATCCACCCATAGCAGTAGGAGTAATAGGTCCACATAAGTCAGTGTGAATTAATTGTAGTACATCGTCACATCTATTTGAACTTTTATTCTTGGTTTTGGCAGTGAATTTTTCCTTGATGCAACCAACACAAGTGTCAAAATTTGAGAAGTCAAGATCATGCAAAATACCTTTCTTTATGAGTCTTTCGATTCGAGGCCTAGAAATATGCCCCAAACTCCTATGCCATAGCATAAAGAAAGATTCATCAATCCTGTTACGTTTACTCTCGACAATGGAGTTAACTAACATATCAGTTACGCTTAACATGTGAAGTCTGTCACACAAAATTCCTGAACCAACAATAGTTGAATTATAATAAATCACCAATTTACCATCACCAAAATGAAAATTGTATCCATATTTATCTAAAGCAAAAATAGATATAAAATTCCTTCTCATGGAAGGGACATAAACAACATCTTATAATAATAAAGTGTGTCCAGAAGATAAACATAAAGAAACGACTCCAATATCAGCAACGAGTACTCCAACTCCATCTCCAATAACAATCTTTGTCTCAAGATCACTTGGTTTCCTGAGGCTTGTGAACCCCTGTAAAGAATTCACAACATAAATAATAGCCCCTGAGTCTAACCACCAGGAATTTGGAGGAACATCAATCATATTAGATTCAAAGCAAGTTAGTGCTAATAGATTACCTCACTTTTCCTCTTTCTTTTTTAGAATATAGCAATCTTCCACCTTGTGATCACGTTTCTTACAATACTTGCAATAACCTTTAAAGAATTTCTTCTTGGGTTCTAAACGTTGCTATGCTTTCTCTGTACCCTTTTGCTTCTTTCCTTTATATTTCTTAGCACTTTTAGTACCTGAATTAGAAGTAACAAACTAAATGCTATTAGTCTTATTATTCTTCATTAACTCCTCCTCTTGGGTGATTATTGCAATCAATTCATCCACTCCATAATCATGCTTCTGAATGTTATATGAAGTCTTAATGATGTCAAACTGAGAAGGCAGAGATTCAAGGATGCGATAAATTACGGTGTCTTCACCAACTTCAACCTTGAGAGACTTCAACTTATTATAGAAATGCACCAACTTCATAATGTGTTCACGTACAGCGCGCTGACACCATCATATTTGGTTTTTTCAAATAGGGAAAGGTATTAACTTTTCTGTGCCTTATCAAAAGTTGTAAATTTTTTACCAATTGCTTTTAGAAAATCATTGGCATCATCAAAATCTGGAATGTTGTCTGATAGATTTCTCCATGGTGAATTTAATAACCTTCAAGCACACTTTGTTAGAGTGTTCCCATTTTTCATGAGAAATTCGTTAAGCTTCAGAAGACTCATCAATAAGAGGCGCATGCCTTGTCGTCCTCAATGCCAAGTCCAGATTGTCAATGGCCAAGTAGAGATCTAATGATTCTTTTCAGTCCTTATAGTTTGTTCCATTTAGAATTTTGACAGAATTAGGGAAAAAAACTGAACATCACAATAAAGAAAAAAATGTGATTAAAAGTTCAGTTTAAAGTGAATCCCTAAGCAAATTACAATACATTATAACTTAAATTAATAAATCCTAGCATTGATAGGATACCAAAAAAATTTATTAACATGAGTCAAGAGAAATGCATTGTACAACAACAAATTATACTAATAACATACCGATAGGGTATAATTATCACTAATATAATGAACCAATATTTATTTCACAAAATTTACACAAATGCATTCACAATAGGTGAAATTACAATTATGTAAATTAAAAGAATAAATCATGCTTATTGCCAAATAAATTACATAATTTTAATCATATTAAAATATGACAAACAAAATTCATATCATTATGTCCATGATAGGCGGGCCATCACAATGCAAATTAATAGAAAAAATTATGTACCCAAGAGATATCAATTAAGATTATACATAATTTAATAAATTTACCTATAATTATGTTATAAGTTATAAGTGATAATTCAATATTGCGGAGAGTATAGTATACAAATGAAGAATGTTAATACTAAAGGTAATTATCACAACAAAATTAGGCCCAAAATTTGAGATTAATATGCCGAAAGTTACGTCTCAAATTAATTATAAATAATAAATTCTGATATTATAAAATTTTAGAAAAATTATTAATAATTTTAAAATATTAAATAATTAATATTTCAGGTAAAACAAAAAAAAATGGGTACTAGAAATGGGTCTATACGCCTGCACGTGCCCAAGCTCGCAAGTGGGCTTCGCTTGTATTGTTCATCTTTAACTTTTAGACCTTACGCACTGTTCCAATGCAATTTTGAGTATTTTCGGTGACCAAATCGAGTAATCTTGGACTCGTTTTGATCGTCCAAATGTAAGGAACAAAAGCCCTCAATAAATTTTGAGTTTCACTAGATGAAAACAAGGTAAATCAGAGAAAAATGAATCAACTCGTGTTGCGAAAAACGTAAAATAAATTCTGACGAGAACTCTTTTTTCCGACGTGATTTTGAGCGTTTCTGGCGACCAAATCGAACAATCTTGGACTTGTTTTGATCGTCCAGATGTAAGGAACAAAAGCCCTCAATCAATTTTGAGTTTGAGTAAAAAACGGAAAAAATCGGAAGACAAACAAAACTGTTTGAAATATCACAAAATGGCACTGTTGGTGTTGCGTTTCAAAAAGCACCTTTTTTTTTTGCTTTTCTTTTCTTGAGAAACATTGAATTTTTATGATTAAAACATTTGAATCATGTGAACAACATATAATTATTCCTAAATTGGCATAGAATATTGAATTTTAAAAATCATAATCATAATAATAATAATAATTAACCCTCAAAATAATTTCATAAATTTAAGAAAAGAAATTAAAACAAACAGGGTTTATTCAATTGACAACCATAAAATGTATCTAGATTGGCTTTGATACTAATTGATGGAAATATTAATATATTTAAAATCAATACTATATTAAACATCAATTATAGCATGCCAACAATCAATATTCTATTAATTAAAATAGAGATGAATGCGTACCTGAATTGACATTCATGTCCATGAGTTCTATTGGAAAGATCTCTAGGAGGTTCTTCTGACCACCTTCTAAGGGGTTATTGTAGAGAGTTAATGCTTGTGTAAATTTGCTTAATGGGATGACAAATTTATAACCACCCAGGGTAGCAAGGACCTCTCTTAATTTGAGCTTTTTTATCTTATTGACCTAATCCATCACAGAGTCAATCTCACTATAATCTTAGTTCAAATAACCATATTGAGATGATAAGATACAATAATAATCATATCTTAAATTGTCAGTTAATGATAAACAACCATATTAATATGATAAGATACAATAATAATCATATATTAAATTGTCGATTAACAATGAGTGATACTAATCCACAATTATTTTCAACAGCCACTTCACTTGCTTGCCAACAACATACTCTCGCCATCCAATTCCCTTTCCCTTTTTCATCAATGAAAAAAAAAACAAGGATAATATTATATACATAATTGATTCAATATTAATTCAATCTTGTTGTTGGATTAATGTCTCTCAAAGACACACATAGGTTGTTGGAGGAGAAGGAAAATGAATAAAAATGAGAAAGATGAAATGTTTATATTTGATTGAATATTCAACATTTAGAATATATATTGTTAATCAAAGATAAATTCAATTGTAACTAAAAAACATAAATCAACTTACATAATCAATTATACAACTAACTATCATACATCGGATTAACCACAACACTCCCCTTAATCCAAGTTCAGAAAGGAAACAATTCCTAACTCATTCTTCACTTTTACAAAATTGTCAAACTTCAGTGTCTTAGTTAGAATATTTGTTAATTGAACTTCAATTATGCAATAAACTACTTTAAGTTTTCCATGGTTAAATTACTCTCTTAGAAAGTGAAACTTTTTCTCAATGTGTTTGCTTCTTCAACGAGGCACATGGGTTTTAGCTCGATTAATGACTAATTTGTTTCCAGCCAACAATTTCACAGGCTTCTCAACTTTATTTTCAAGTTCATGCAACAACGAATATATCTAAGCTATTTGACAAACAACAAAATGTCGTGCAATGTATTCTAATTTATAGGTAGTTAGAGTTACCATAGATTGTTTTTATAGAGCACTGATAGATTGGAGTTCCTAAGAACTTGAACAAATATCCAATATTGTTCCTCCTATCACTTATGTCCCCACACCAATCAGAGTCAAAATATCCAACCAATTTTGTTGTCCCCTCTTATATTTGCATAGGATACAAAATACCATGGTTCAATGTTCCTTTAATATATATCATAAGCCTTTTAGCAACTAACAAGTAGAACTTCAAATGACCAACACATTAGAATGGACAACATCTAATATATTTGATGCCCTAATTGGTAAATACTAAATAAAAGCTGAAAGAATTCCTAGATTGTTTCACGTTGAGGCAAACTTCACAAAAATTCTAAAAAGCAAAGAAATTAGGGAATCAAATTACCATATCACTAGTTTCTAATTATGTTAAGCTTTTGAAATTTGAGTGACCAAATGTCAAATACCATAACCATGATTCTTGAGTCAAATTAGTAGTTTTCAAACACGATATCTCAACTGTTTTTATGTTGGCTTGAAATGTCCTATTCCTTGCAAATGGAGACCTAAGAAATAGTTTCTAGTTTGGAGCAAATAACTCTATAAAATCATTCTTCATAGTGATTGAGAACCCTTTCTCCACAAACTGCCATATACTCATAAAATTACACTTCATTCTAGAGACATATAACACGTTTTCAAAGTGTTGTTTTTACATTCTTTCTATTTAACACTATATTTCTCATTCCTTTGGATGATAAGTCTGATCTTGGTCTTTCTACTAGCATCAAACTTATTTAGCCATTTTCTATGACTAGTCATATGGTTTAAACAACTAGTATCAAGGTACCAAGTTTGAATGTGAATATCCATCACTAGTTGTCACCAATAGAACTGGATCTTCCTTAGCATCATCACCTTGAGCTACATTTGCCTTCTCCTCACTACTCTTGGTTTACTTCCCTTTTCTATGCTAACATTCTGAAGGCAAGGTGACCCAATTTCTCACAATTATATCTCTAAACTTTCTTCTTGTAAAAACTTTTCTTTCTTCCTTGGTTGTTATTATTTCTTCCTCATTTTTTGTTAGAGGATTTAGATTTGTCACATGTTATTTACAACTCCATACAATTTATATACCTCATTTCTCATATTTATTTTAAGTATTTCCTAAAATCTTTATAATTATTCTTTTCTTTCCTAAAGAGACTTTCTCTCTCTTATCTACAATATGTATTCCTTTCTCCATATCTCTTAAAACTTCTATCATTTACTTCCCTAAATTTAACAATATATCTCCTTATTCCATAATTATTCTCTTTCTATCAAACATCCTCTTTATTAACAATCAAACATATTGTCCATTGTGCACCCCTTTATTGACCATAAACCCTATATATCGTCACACACACCTTGTTCATTTAGCATACACCATCATGACACATTGATTTGCAGCTGACATTAACAAAAAATTGATTATCATCTCTATTTCGCTTATTCAAAGATATATTTTGATTTTCCAATTATGTAGTGTCAAGTAAAGGTTTTGTAATCACATTTAAATATATATATATATATATATATATATATATATTAACTATGATTACAAAAACTCTAAATAAAGATGATAAACAATAGTGCACGAGCATTTGTGATGGACAAAATATGATAGTACTTTACACAACTCCTTATTGTTAGAATCTTCCACAGGTAACCCTTTTTTAGGCACTTGGTTGCTTTCGGTATTGATGCTTGACCACACAAACCAACATGGGACTTTTTAGTGTGTTTTTTATCCTCATTTACACGCTTTCAATTTTTTTTTTCAGAAGATCATTCATTCCATAATTGCTTAAAATACATTTCTTTTTATTTGTTTATAATAATTTATTGATCAATTTACAATTTTCACTTGTATCTTTCATTTCAAGTAGTATTTTTTCGTATCCTCTTATTTTTCTCTCAAAAACAAAAAATTTAGAAAAGTGCTTTATAAACAAAACATATGCATAAAACAAACATATTTCCAAATCTTTACCTAATTCATCACTATTACTCATCACGCTTAACTATGAAATTATTGAGAAATATACTACAAAAAGGCAGATATATCTTGTTGGTATAGATAACACATTAATTTCTCTAAATCATTATCAACTTTACAATCTTACACCTGTATAATTTTGAATTCCTCTAATTTTGGTGTGCTTGGTGTGTTACATTTGTTGAAAAGAAAAGGATTATATAAGGATGAGGTATTTGATGAAATTTTGGAATGTAAAAATATTGTAGATCAAATAGGGGTATATATTCAAGAAAAAAAAGAGAATAATTATAGAGGTATTTTTAGAAAACATTTAAAATAAATATGAAAAGTAAAATATATAATCATTATGTGAAGGTGTAAATACAACGAACCAGAATTTTTTTATTATTGGGCTAAAGAATGTTCTTTATTGGGCTAAACCATGAGTCCGTATTTGTTTATTGCTTTTACTTCATAATAATATGTGCAGGCTTGAAGAACATTGATTCATGTGAGGTGTATCATTTTCTTGATAGGAGCCTAGGAGACATTTCTCCACAATTGGACAAGTCATTTACTTTTTTTAGGTTATTTTACTCTCTCCATTTTATCAATAAAAAATTATTTTTTAATTTATTAATGAGAAAAATGAGAAAAGCAAAAGAAAATTAAGCAAAGAATAGACAACCGCAAATTGTCTTGTAGGATTTAGAACTGATTAAATAGAAAATAATAAAAGTGAAAGGGAACAAAAATAAAATGCAACTGAAGTTGATTCATTTGGTTTAATTTCTCCCCCACTTCCACCTAGATAATACTAACGAATATATATAAAAGAAAAATTTGAACTTAAATCACAAAATATAATTTAATGCTTATAAATCAAATAGATTTACAAATAACGTAATAAGTCTAATTCAACCTAACTAGATATCATGAAAATATAAATAAATGAAATTGTATTCACCTCCATATCTTAAAAGAAAATAAATTTTATAATATATATATATATAGAGAGAGAAACAGAGAGAGATTAATTGGTATACACTGTTAGTATAAAGATTTTTAGACTGACATTCAATCACAACCCTTCTTATAAATTTGTTAACTTTACTCATTACTACTTTAAAAATCATTATTGAATACTGATTTTTACACTGAACGTGTATACTAATTAAACTCTCATTCATATATATATATATATATATATATATATATATATATATTATATTATATTATACGTGTGTGTTTGTGAGAGAGAAAAAAAATAGAATTTAATCACAAATTTAGATTTTATCCTGATAAATTAAATAAATTTACAAATAATATAATAAATCTAATTCAACCTAACTAGATACCATAAGAATATAAATAAATTAAATTAGATTCACCCCATGTCTTAAAATAAAATAAATGTTATGTAGGCTAATTAACATTCAAAATTGAAACCTATTGAAAATTGTTTGTAATAAAGGTTATTCATTAATCATGATTGAATTTTTTTATCATTTAATTAAATATCATTGAGTGAAATACAATCTAGAAACCTTTATTTCCATCCATTTTCCTTATGTGAATATTTTGGTGTCCTTACCGGTTGTTTCTTGCTTTTGTTATTTGCTTTTTTTAATTACATATTTTATTTTATTAAATCTATAAATTTTTCCATCAATTTTAAAATTGATACATTTTACCTTTCTATTTTAAATAGTTAATGGCTGATCCGTTAAATTGGAAGTAATACCTGTTAAAAAATAAGGTTGACTATGATATGCCTTGATTAATGGTTAACCTTAGGAATAAGATACATTTGACGATTAACCCTTAAAAATTGAATGCTTAAATGATTAAAAATTAAATGTTGACCACCACATTTTATATGATTACTAATCTTGAACACTATCCTAAGTCAGCCTGTTGCTAATTTTTAATGGTTTGCTTCCAATTTAAGAGAGAAAAAATATTTTGATTTTAAAATAAGAGGAGAAATTTTGTGAATTTAATAAAATAACATGACAAAAAATGCTATTGAGTCTATTTATTTTTGTTTTCATTATTCTCTTTTTCCCAAACAAATAATTATATTTTCTTTTTTACTCTTCTTGAATCACGAGGCAATTGTAAAACATTGTTCTTATATGTTCAATATTTTATTAATTAACGCCAATTATTTTTTCCCATATCACAATCATAACAAGTGAAAAATACTACACCGGTCACGGCCACCTCTTCATAAATGTATTATCTTATTAATTGAAATTGATATGCAAATATATAATTTCTTTGTTTTAAAACTCATTTTTTAACATTTTTGTTTTATTTTAAAATTTTAGTTATTTATAAATTTATACTTATAATTTCTTTAATTATATAGCTGTTTAAAACTACATTATACAACTATAAGTTAAAAATAGTTACCAAATTTCTCAAAGAATATAAATATAATTTAGTCCTCAATTAGAAACAATTATTAAAAATACATATAAACGAGTGCTCAATTGGAAGCTGTAAAATATTACAAAAGTAACCAAGAGCACATATCAACCTTATTATAATGAAAAGACTTAATTATGTTAATTTCTTTTAATTTTTCATTGGTTCTTTTAAATCATCGAGGGTTATGCGGTTAATCTGAACCGATGAAATATCTACTCATTACAAATTAGGGGTATTCATTGATGAGTTCGATTCGAGGTTTTTATTAGCGAATTCAATTGGATTTAGATAAACCGTATATCCATCAAATATAAAATTCACAAGTTAGGTCAAGCCTTATAAACTATTCAATTTTAATAAAATTCTTTGGCTTACTCAAATAAAAAACTTCTATCTTCATTTCTTCATGTGGATAATCAATTTGTGGTGGACAATAAAAACTAAGTATTCTATTATAAAAATGTATTATCTTTTCGGTTATGTTAACAAGAACAATAAAACATTTTCTGTGATTTTTTTTTTATGTTCAATGATTCATGTAGCTAATAGGTTCAGCAACAAATTTTATTCTTGTGTATTGGGACCCCCACTAAATTTTAATTTTTTAATAATATATTTATATATAATTATAAATTCCTCCCATAATATAAAATATAGTATTGTAATACTTAATATAAATATTGTCCGCTAATTTATATATAAGTATTGATTTCATAAATATAATATTTTTAAATTCGTCACTAAATAGGTTAATTGTGATTTTTTTAGAAAAACCTCAAAAACTAATATTAGATATTAGGAAAATAAGGTTCAAAAAGTATTGTTTGGAACAGTAGAAACACATTAAAAAAAATACTTTCCAAAATCTTATTTTTCAAAACTTTGTAAGATGTATGACACAATGATTTTATATTATTTTACATTATTTGAAAAAGGACGTCACAACTTGTAAGTTGTTGGGTGTGTCTGATTGAGTATAAGGGGTATGGCAAAAGATGAAGTTCATAGTGGAGTAGAAGGTGTTGTGCAACAAATAAGGGACTTTGTGGTGGAGGAGGGACTTACGAGGGACTTTGAGACCAAGAAAATGTGTTAGCTGTGGCAAGTGAGTTATGCATGGGAGCCGAAGGATGTGTATCAAGGGGTTTTAATAGGATGTGTGGGCAAAGGAATAACAATTGTAACTTAAAAATGGGTGAATTATTAAAATTGTTTTGAAACTAAGATAAAATGGAGGTATAAGAAAATAATTCACTTTGAAAAAAAAAATTAAAAAGACATTTTCACAAGAATGTGAAAAAAGAGTAAAGGCTTAAAATTTTGCAATTTCAAAAATTCTAATCCTCAATTTTTTATTTGAGACATTATGACTCTTAACTTTTAAAAATTTTCAATTAATATTTGGATCGGATGAAAGACTAATCGCAACACGTTAAACATTAATGTTACTTCACAATCAATTATTTTAAGTAAATAATATGTTATTCTACAACTTAGAGATTTTTGTTTTGTACAAATAATTAGTTGTTGTAAGTAAATAATTGATTATCCTATGTTTTGTAGATGTTTTCTTGCACAAATAATCGAGTTTTTTGTAAGTAAATAATTTATTGTTGTGCAAATTGTCGATTTTTGTTACGTGAAACAAAGTATTGCGTAGGAAGGGGAGATTTAGGATCTTAGAAAAGGAGAATATATTGTAGATTAAAGTACTTAAAGCAAAACATGAGGACATAAGATAGTGTAGGATGAGTGACCAATGTAGGAGTTATCCTAATGGTGGAAAAATATAGTAAGGTTGACTCGAGAGGAATAAAATGGATGATGGTTCACAAGCAATCTATTTACATAAATGGGTGATGTTCAATAATTAAAATTTTGGGAGGATAAATGGCAAGGAGAGAATTTTTTTCCAAGGTTATATGTTTTTTCGTTACAAAAGAAAATTACAATTTCAAAAGCTAGTGTGTGGAATCATGATAGTTGGGAATGAGACTTGAAGTGGTGGGAACATCTACTAGACATGAAAATGGGATGGTTTATGGATCTTATTGAATTGGTTTGGCAAGTGCATTAGTCCTTCGTAATAATTGATAAATATATAAGGTAATAAATAGGGGACTTGGAATATATAATTCCACCTATCCTAAGTAAAACTTGTAAATATCAATGTACATTTGAATATTGAAAAAAAAAACTATAAATGAGCAGAAATAAAAGGCTAAATAGATATCAATGACAAGAGATGTTGGGATAAGATTTCACGTATCTCATTCCTATGCAATCTTCCAATTTTCAACACATGATCTCCATTACTTAATGCTACAAGAATCAATAAATCATTACAAGTTAATCCCTTAACTAGAGCTGTAAAAATAGTCTGGCCCAAGGACCTACAAAATTGGTCAAACTGAACACTAAACAAGGAGACCCAAATAGAAGCGAACTTTTTTGTCCCTGTTCATTTGGCAAATTATGTAAATAGATTTGGATTGACCTAGTCTTGTGGGTCACGAGCTGACCCAAATAAAAACATAAATACATAAATTTTAAAAGTACATATTAATATTATATTGTTAAAAATATATTAATAACAAATATACATAAAATTCTATTTGATTTGAAATCAATTTATACATATTGTTAATATACATATAAAAGTACGGTTGATGTTATTTAATAATATATTTTTAACAAATGAAAGTTATGTTATTCTAAAATATATATTAAATTCATATAAATATATTTTGATGTTACTTTAGATTTATTTATGATGTGGTTTGAATATATTTAGTGTGTTGTTTTGAATTGGTTTGTACTTGTATTATAAAATAAGTTTTAATTTTAATAAAAATTGAATTTTAATTTTTTTTAAAAGGTCCGTTTTGACCCAATATAAGATGAAGTTGGATTTAGAAATATGTAGCCCAAATAAAATATAGTCTAACCCGACAAGACTCATACCTTTTATAAAAACTCAACGGGTTTTTTATTTAACACCTACTAATTTTTCACTTCCCACCTACCGGTGGGAAAAATACGATTTTGTCTTTTATTTTTTCTTCTCCGGCGGTGCACTGCCGGAGAAGAAAAAAACAAAAAAAAAATTATTACTCATAAATGTTATTAGAGTAACAAAAATTAAATGTTATTATTCTTAATTTAATTATAATGAAAAATTAAATTACTCACAAGTGTTTTTAGTCTCAAAATAATTATAAAAAAAAAAATAATTAGAGTAATTAATGTCAATATAATTATGACAATAATAATAATGATTAAAATAATTAGTGTCAATTAGAATAATTAATGTTAATTATAGTAATTAGAATAAGAGTAGTTAGAACAATTAACGTCGTCATGTAATTATATTCAGTCATTAAAATGATTAGACTCAAAGTAATTATAGTAGTTAACGTCATATATCAAAGTAATTAGAGTAATTTGCAAAAAATAAATTAAGAGAAGGTTTCGTAATAAATTTTATATTTTATCATATAAAATTTTAATAAAATGTTAAAAAATTATATTATAAATAAATTATATTACTAAAATATAAAATTTTATATATATAATATAAATATTATATATAAATTTTCTAATTAAAATAATAAAATATAAAAATTTATTAGGAGAACCTTTTTTGTAATAAACTTTTATATTTTATTTATTTTATATGTCAAAATATAAAATTTTAATGAAATTTTAGTAAAATTTTAAAAAATTGTGTTATAAATAAATTATATTATTAAAATATAAAATTTTATAAAGATAATGTAAATAGTTAAATAAATTTTTTTAATTAATTTTTTTCTTTATTCAAAAGCTTATTTCATAGAATAAGTTATTTTATTTTAAAATGTGAGTGAGCGAGGTTAATGTGTTAAAGTAGGTGTTATGAGATATAAGACTAATTTATTATGGTAGGTGTTAGGATAAATAATTAGGTTAAAGGGTATTTTCGAGTTTTTAAAAAATTATTAAAATTGGTAGGTATTAAATAAAAAACAAGTAGGTGTGAAATGAAAATTTCAATTCTACTGAAGGGATAGGCCTGTCCTAATTGCTAGCTCCACCCTTAACAAGAAAATTATAAAAATTTTAGTTCAATATCAACTAATGTTATTAAGATCGTGATTCACCTTGTAGATTCTAATTCAATATCAATCAATGTTATTAAGATTGTGATTCACCTTGTAGGATCGCACCATTGAAGGAGCTAGGACTTCTTCTCCGTTTCACGAGTACAATAGCATCAATGGAAGCTAGGATCAAAGTAGAATCGTGACGAAGATTGAAAATGTGTAACATCGTTGATGCATTCGGAGCCAAAATTGTTGGATTTTTTGTGGTAACTAGCATGTAAGAAAAAACCTAACCCAACTAAACATTTGAAATTCTTAATTCCCTTGTCTATTATCTCCTCTCTGTCATGCGAGGGTCGTGACGATGCAACTGTACAAGGGCAAGTTGGGACTTTGCGAGGGTGATCTGCCATTTATCTTTATCGTGTGAGGATGACCATGCGTGTGTGAGTGCAATTGTGACTGCGCTTTGTAATGTCGTCGTAACTAGTGCAAACACCCCTGCAATGCCGTTGTTTGCCGCCGAGGGACTACGCAATATGCAGTTATTGAGTGGTTCTATTTCTACTCTTTTTGTGGAAAAATTTCTTAGCTCAAAATTTATTTCTAATATTCCATTCTAGAGGAGATTAATGGTTATAGCTAAGTGAGTTATTAAGTGGTTCTATTTCTAGGTTTTTTTTTTTGTGCACTTATTTGTTCTCTATAAGTTTGGTGCTTTAGTGCCTGGATATTTGGATTGAAATCCTCATATTAGGATTTTTTGTCCTTTAGTGACATTATTGAATTATCAGATTATCAATTTTAACTATATGCTTTATAGTTTTTTTGCTTTGTAACTTCTCTGTAGGTGAAATTATTGGGAATTTTTGGTGTTTAGGTGAATTGGATATTTTTTTAAATAACTAGATTTAGCATTATAATTCATCTGAATTTTTTTATGAGCGATGTAGTGATTTAATAATTCTTAACTTTATTTTATTTGTTTAATTTAGATGTTTGACTATTTACAAGTAATCAACAATATGAAGTTTTATTTATGTTATTGTTATATTTATGTGATTTACATGTTATTTTTAAAAATTTTATTATTGTATTATTATATATTAGCAGTTTATATGGGGATGTTATTTTTTAAAAATTTTATTATGCATATTATTGTATATTAATAGTTTATATGGGAATATAGGATTTTACGATTCGAGTTACGATCTTCAAATGACGAGTTCTCAAGTATTTTCATCAACTCAAGAGGAAATGGGAGACTAGAGACAGTAAATTAATCTTTTATCACTCTTACATTAAGGGATTGATGGAACAGTTCGATGAAATTACTTTTTATCACATCCCTCGTGAAGATAATCAATTAGTTGATGCTTTAGCTACTTTATCCTCAAAGTTCAAGACAAGTCAAGAAGTAGATGTGCCACTTATAAGAATACAAAGTCGAGATCAGCCACTTTATGTCAAGCAATAGAAGAAGAAATGGATGAGAAGCCTTCGTTTCATGATATTAAGTGCTATGTGAAAGATAGAGAATGTGCTTTAGGTGCTTCTGAAAACGACAAATGAACATTAAGGAGATTAGCCATGGGATTTTTCTTAAATGGTGATGTGCTTTACAAGAGAAACCATGACATGTTATTGCTTAGATGTGCTGAGGCTAGTGAAGCCAATAAGATAGAGAAACCTTCGTTTCATGATATTAAGTGCTATGTGAAAGATAGAAAATGTGCTTTAGGTGCTTCTGAAAATGACAAAAGAACATTAAGGAGATTAGCCTTCGTTTCATGATATTAAGTGCTATGTGAAAGATAGAGAATGTGCGTTAGGTGCTTCTGAAAACTTCAAAAGAACATTAAGGAGATTAGCCGTGGGATTTTTCTTAAATGGTGATGTGCTTTACAAGAGAAACCATGACATGGTATTACTTAGATATGTTGAGGCTAGTGAAGCCAATAAGATAATGGAGGATGTTCATGAAGTTCATTTGGAACACATGCGAATGAGCATACAATGCCAAAAAAGATTTTAAGAGCTGGTTATTATTGATCAACCATGGAAACTGATTGTTGCAATCATATGAGAAGATGTCATAAGTGTCAAACATACACTGACAATTCATGCACCCTCAACGCCTTTAAATACTCTAGTTGCACCCTGGCTATTTTCAATGTGCAGAATTGATGTGATTGGACCAATTGAACCTAAGGCTTCGAATGGGCATTGTTTCATCCTTGTTGTTATTGATTACTTCACCAAGTGGGTGGAAGCAACATCTTATGCTAGTATAATTAGAAATGTAGTGATTAGATTTATCAAGAGACACTTAATTTGTCGATATGGATTGCTGAGTCACATCATTACTGACAATGGGACCAATTTAAACAATAAAATGATAAAAGAATTGTGTGATGATTTCAAGATTTAACATCATAACTTTTCACCATATCTTCCCAAGATGAACAGAGCGATAGAAGCGGAAAATAAGAATATAAAAAAGATTATACAAAAGATGGTGGTGACCTATAGGGATTGACACGACATGCTCCCATTCGCGTTACATAGTTATCGTACCACTATACGCACTTCAACTGCCGCAACCCCATATTCTTTAGTGTATGGGATGAAGGTTGTGCTACCTATTGAAGTTGAAATCCCTTCATTGAGAGTGTTGGCAGAAACCCAACTTAAGGAGACCGAATGAATTCGAACTCGCTGTGACCAATTGAATCTCATTGAAGAAAAAAGGTTAATCGCCTTATGTCATGGTCAGTTGTATCAGAAAAGGGTGAAAAGAGCCCATGATAAGAAGGTTTGTCCTTGAGAATTTCAAGAAGATGACTTGGTTCTTAAGAAAATACTACTAACCCAGAAAGGTTATAAAGAAAAATAGACCCCAAATTATGAAAGACAATATGTGGTAAAGAAGGCCTTTTCAGGAGGGGCTCTGATCTTGACAAGTATGGATGGTGCATACTTACTTCTCGCTATAAACTCCGATGTAGTAAAAAAATATTATGCTTAAAATAAGAAAAAGAATAAAGTTCGCTAAGTCGAAAACCTGAAAAGGTGGCCTAGGAAAAAATTAGAACGACCTGGTAGGTTGAAAACTCTTAAAAGAGCAGTCTAAGCAAAAGATCAAAAGATAAAGTCATGAAAAAGACACAGACTCGCTTGAGTGAAAACCTAAAAAGACGATATAGGCAAAATTAGAGCAGCTCACAAAGAAAAACTGTGTCAAAGTATAAATTAAGGCAGTTTGGCACCTTGTGAACAAGGTCGAAGAATTTAAAAGGGTTTGGGAAATTAAAAAAGAGAGTCCAACCAAACAATTGGGTTCCTTAAGAAGCTGGATAGACAGAATGGTTAAAGTGTTAGATTCAGGGATTAGAACTGTTACTTTAAATATCTCAATTATTAGTTAGCTTATTCTCTTTTCGTTTAGAATTCATTTGTTAACTTCCTTTTGTGTAAGACCTTCTCTTGTATCTACAATGTTCCTCTTGAATCGAATAAATACATCTATCTTTACCCATCGTTCATTGTTACATTTTATTATTTCATATACCAAGAATGAAACATGTACTAATCTTTTAAAGACATTATAATTGCTATGAAGATCAAAGGGAAACTTGCCAAGGGTACTAGCAAAGCATTAGTTAAGATCTTAACTATTTTATCCATATCTAGCCTTGAAAGAAATCTCAAACGTCAAAGATAAAATAGTAGGAGGAAAACACCAGGGAACATCACGTTGCTTAAATCCCTAAGAGGTCAAGGGTTGAAAATAATACCAAAATAAGAATAAGTGTGACAAAAAATCACCATGCATTTCATGCATTATCTTACCGCTCTTTCTGAGTCCTTGTGCCCACCCTATTTTGCATTTTGGGTCTCCGCACCCACTGCATTTGCATTTTAGGCCCCCACGCCCATTACATGTTACATTTTGGATCCTCGTGTCCATTATATTTTACATTTTGGATCCTTACGACCACGCTATCTTGCATATCGGATCCTTGCGCTCACTCCATTTGCATTTCGGGTTCCTTACGCCCATTACATTTTACATCCTTGTGCCCACTTTATTTTGCATTTTGGGTCCTTGTGCCCACTCCATTTTCATTTCGGGTCCCCGAGCAGATACATGTTACATTTCGGGTCTCTACGCCCATTACATTTTATATTCTCGGTCTGTGTGCCCACTCTATTTCACATTTCGGGTCCCTATGCCTACTCCATTTGCATTTCAGGTCCCCACTCTCGTTACATGTTACATTTCGGGTCCTCACACATATTACATTTTACATTCCAGTCCCTGTGCCCACTACATTTTGCATTTCAGATCCTTCCCGTTTTCATACACAACAATATTCAGAATACACCTCAATACCAGAGAGCTCAAAGTAGAAATTTTTATGGAAAAATAAAAACAACAAAAATCACAAAAATCAGAAGATGAAAATGAAATGAGAGTGGTCAACCTGAACCACTACCATGCTTGAGCTATTTGAATCAATGAAGATGTTCTTTAACTAAGCTATATCACTAACACAATCCCAAAAAATTTGGATAAAAAAGTTTAAATTTTCGTAAGTAAAAAGTTTTGAAGCTAACTTTATAAAATGGGGCACTTGAATCAGAAGAAGGGGACTTTTTTTGGAAAAGATTTTTAAAGAAAAAGAGATATTTTTCGAACGAGAAGAAATAGTTTGAGAGAGGAGAGGTAGAGAGAAAAAAGAAGAGTTTTAAAAGGTACAACATGTATTAACCTACACTACTCTATTTAAAATCTAGTAAGGAAAATAATAAGAATAGCATAGAAAAACTACTTACACCTTTAACCAGCACCAGAAGCGGGTTCCGGTGGTGTGGGTGTCGCCAGAGACCGGCCGCGCACCACCGAAAGCCCTCCCCATTATCCTTTCTCCTTCACTTTGAAACTCAACATTTGAAAGTTAAGAAAATGTTATGTTAGCTTGCAAAAAGTTAACTTTTTGAAAGTTAACATGATTTTGTAGTCTTTGAGCATGATGGCATAAAGGGGACGCATCACGTGTCGGCGTGTTGTAATTTTTTTTTTAAAAAAATTGTACTTTATTAAAGTTCATCCCAGAAAAATGCTATTCGCACCCCCTTTGAATCTACCAACCAAACCGCTATCTGCACTTCCATTTCTTGCTATTTGCGTCTCAGATACAATAACAAACGGGTACTATTTGCACCTCCTTTTTTTACTATTCACACCCCTGTTATATCATCACCCATTTTACTATTTTCACCTCGGTTTATTGTTCGCACCATTGTGTTTGCTAAACGCCCCTCCTTCGTCTTAAAGCCCCAAAATGTATTATTTTGATCCTTTTGTGAGTATAAATTGTAAGTTTTTTTTATCATTTTATTTTATTTAATTTTTTTTCTAGTTAACACATTGTTACAAATACTTGAAATAACAAATACTAAAATTTCGATTAAACTTAGTAACAATAACCATGATAATAATATTAATTTAAAAATAATAATTTAATAATGGTCATAAAACTTAGTAACAATAATAATATTTTACATACTTTTTAAACTTAAATATCATAAAACTTTTAGTTGATATTATTATTGCGAAAGAGGAATTTCATAATGGTCACTTGAGATGCACTTCTAATTTGATTATTACGAAAATTAAAAGAACCACTTGAGATGTATTTCTAATTTGGTTTCTTTTTATAAAATTTTAATTTTTATAATTACTATTACATCATTTCAATTCTTTTTAATTTAAAGAAAATTTAATAATGGTCACTTTAGATTTACTTCTAATTCAATCATTACGAAAACTACAATAACCACTTTAGATACATTTATAATTTGGTTTCTTCTATAGATTTTTTTGGATCTCAGAATTATTATTATGTTATTTAAAAGAAATAATAGTCACTTTAAATACACTTCTAATTTGACCATTGTAAATTATAAAAAGGATTCATGATTATCACTTTGGATGCACTTTCGATTTGATTATCGTGAAATCCTTTAAAATCATTATTCTTAAATAAAACATAAAACGTAAAGTTTTAATTATGACTACTATGTACCTTTGATTTAGTCATTATAAAAGTTATTATAATTTAGTAATTGTCATTTCGGATGCACTTCGAATTTGACGACTACGCTAAATAACCATCATAACCACTTTGGATGCACTTCTAATTTGGTTGCAATAATAATATTTCAAAATAAACCCAAGAATATTAAAAATTTAATTACTCAAATAAAAAACCTAATAGATTAATCATTTCAAGAACTACGTATACTTTGAATCTCCAATACACATGGAGATATGTAGGAGCAGGAATTTACTCCTATCGAGCCCCGAAAAATAAAAATATAATAAGTTGATTAAAAATTAAAATATTAATAATATTTTTTATAAAAATAAATTTTCCAATAATAATTTTCTCATTAAAATGTTAAAAAAAAGTAAAATAAAAATATTTGTTATATTTCAAGTTTTAAGGGTGAAATAAATATTTTTAAAGTTATCTAGTTTTGGCACGTTTGTTTAGAGGTAACTGTCCTTAAAACGGATGTCGTAGGGTGCTAATACCTTCGATACGCGTAATAAACTCCCGAACTCAAAATTTGGTTTCGTAGACCACCTCTTTTTAAAGGTTTTTTCAATGTTTTCCTAAATAAATATTGGTGGCGACTACTCTTATTTTCAAAAATTAATTTTTTGCTATCCTGTTGAGACCCTATGTGTCGACACCTCTCAAAGTATGTAGATCTAATAGACATCGGAAAATATGTGCATTGCCGACATTTCATTTCCAACAATATCATAATGAACATGATTCTGATAAGTGTGTCGTTCGTCTTCGACGATCATATTTTTCAATATGATACATGCATAAATTATATTCTTCATGGTATGAGCCTCCAAAAAATGTGATGACCACGAATAACTGCGAATCACGATAGAAGCACCGAAAATGCATGTTCTACATCCTTTTTGGTAAACTCTTGTTGTTTTGCAAATAATTTTATTTTCTCCCCTTGTGGCATTGAAATGGTCTTCACAAATGTAGCAAATTGTGGATAAATGTTATCAACCAGATAGTATCCCATATCATATTAGATTCCATTGACAATGAAATTCATTACAGGAGCACGACCCGATATAACTTCGTTAAACACATTAGATGTATTTAACATAGTAATGTCATTGTTTGACCTTACAGTACAAAAAAATGCATGTCAAATGCATAAATCTTGTTATGCAACTGCTTCAAAAATGATTGTTGAGTTTGCACGATCACCTCGACAAAATTGACCTCCACGCAACAAGACAATTTTTCCATTCCCAGTGCATCTAGTCAATTGAGCCTAACATACCTGGAAATCCACGTGCTTCTCCCATTTGTAGAAGTCATTATATGTCTTCGTTATTGGGACTCCTTAGGTACTCATCCCTAAATATTGCACAAATAGCTGATACAAATCGTTGCAAGTATTCCACAACAGTGCTTTCACCAATGTGAATATATTCATCTACACTATCAGTAGTTGAGCATTAGCTAAAATACGAAGAGTAGCAGTGCACTTTTGTAACAGTCATAGGTCTATTCTATGTGTTGCATCTACCCCATTTGGAAGTACTCATTGTGATTGGCTAGGGTCGTTACGATTCTAGAAAATAGATGCCTTTGCATACGAAACCTTCTTCGGACTGTGTCTCTGTATACATCGGATTGTTAGGAAATAGTCATTGAACAATCGATCATGAACTTCCTCCCGATTACGATGTACCACCCTTCTTCTATGTGAACGACGAAGAGTGTTGTTGGCTACTATTGATTCAAGCATCAACCTTATCACTTCTTCCTCAGTGTTGTCTTCAAATAACTGCTCTAAGACTTGATTAGTAGTGTGTCCAAGTCTTCATCGAAGTTCATTCTATGGATAACTGAAGTGTTTGACTGAGAGAGAAATATTGTGTAAGCTTAAGAGAACATGTGAGAATGCAAAAGCATTACACAAATATATAGCAAGATTCATAACAGCTAGTTTTACAATGGCTAGTTTTATAACAACTAGTTTGTAACAATTAGTTTCCAACAACTACATTGAAAAAACAAAAAAAAAAAATAAATAACTAATACAATTTTTAAAATCCATGTTTTTGCTTAATATAGGCACAATACTTTTCATGACGCCGAAGTTGCTCTCTAGACATGCCAATTGTGTCCTTCATCATGATTTCATACTCCAAGCGCCTCTCATGGTACAACAAACGCTTTTCCTATGCCTCCTTTAACTCAAGAAATTTTGATTGGTTGTCATTTCTAACCTTTCAATTTACTTTCTATTCCAACCAAATCAACATTGGTCGAAGTAGTTGCATGTCCTTTTCCTTTTTTCTTCCTCTTTGCTGTTTTGTCCTATTAGTCGACACATTGGCGAAGTTCCGTTACATTCTTCAACTTCAATAGGGGTCTCTGGGTTAGACGATGATGAGTATGCACCTGATGCAGATACCTTGCTCCTTTTTTTAAGCGTTTTCCATAAATGTTGATTGCTATTTTGGTTCATCCCTCAACAACATCCATGCTCAAATTCAAAATTTTTACCTTTTGAATGTTCCGTGAAAATTCTATGTGCGAAAGTCATAACGTCTTTCTTTCCCCATCCATTTTTCCCTTGAGTTACTATTTGTTTGTAGCAACCGATGAACTTTTGAATTGCGAGGTGAATTTCGCTCTATCGAGACTTTAATTGAGTGATAGTTCCGATTGTGAATCGGTCGTGGTCATCATGCTTATTGTATGCTTCTTTAATTCACTCCCAGTATTGATTTAAGGACTAATCAACTCTAACAATTGGATCTTTTAAAACATTCAACCACGATCGAACTAAAATTATATCCTATGGGATTGTGAATGACACAAGATTTTTTCTATGACATATTTTCACCGCTCCCATCAAGTTGGATATCATTGAGTCTAAGAGGTGATTCAGGTTTGGTATTAGGAGAGTATAGGTTGGATGAAGGAGTCGTAGGACTCATGTTTGAGATAGGTGAGGGTGATGGAAACATAGAAAATTCAAGGTTACGAGAATTTTCACTAATAGGATATGGTGGTGGATACATTAGAAATGGTGTTGGATACACAAAATTTTGACAATTTTTAGAATTATCACCCGTACAAAGTTATTGATTTTGCAAAAGATGGTAATAATACTGATAATGATAATTATATGGATTAGGATCCATAATGCAAAAAATTTGGCCACAAAATTAAACTAAAAATGAGAGAAATAGAATTAAAGATAGAGAAGATTTGGACAAAAATCTTGGTCCCTTGTAATACTATTTATATTTAAATTAAACTTATTATTTTTTTAAAAAAATATTAAAAAAAAACTGTAACGTCACAATTGTACCATTCATTTTTTGAAACATTCAATTTTTTAACGTTCAATTGTAACGTTACTATTTAACTTTTATTTTATAATTTTTTTTAACTTTTAACATTCAATTGTAAAATTTTTTATGATTTTTTATTTTATTTTAATTTTTTACTTTTATTTTATAATTCTTCTTCTTCTTAGAACGAAAGGGTAGTAAAAGTTAACGTTGCTTTTAATTGAAAGCATATGTATTTGGAATGACAAAATAATATTTTAATTTCATTAAATATTTATTAATCTATGTGCAATAATCTTAAACATTAAAAAATATAAGGATGAGGGAATAATAATTTTGTGAAGAAGAGTGATAGCAACACTCTTTTTAAAATACATTCTGTCATTAGTGGAGATTCTTAAAAATTAGTACAAAATTAAGAGAGAAAATTATTTAATTAAAATAAAGTTCACATAAATGAATGTTTTTTAATAAATTTCAATCAGTCTCAAATAATACATCTTAATGAGTGTGTTAAAAAATGAATTGTTAGTTAATTTAGTAGTTATTTTTGTGAAAGCAGTTCCACATGTTACTTTGTATCAAGGAAATTGCTTATTTAATAATTTTTCAAACAAAACATTTTCAACAAAGGCTGAGCAGAGGACAAGTTTGTATTTTATTTTCATTGAAGTTTAAATGTTCTTTCTCCATAAGCATAAAAATCAAGAGGTATGTAAAATTTTACAATAAACACCCCCTCAATTTTGGTTTATAAAAAAAAAAACACCCCTCGACTAATTAAATTGGTCTTTCTTGATAACTTAACTTTTAAATATGACCAAAGATAGTTTAGAATATTTTATAGTTTTTTCATAGAAAATGTAGTCAACTCTTTAGATGAAATAAAAATAAATAAATAAATATACACAAATAATTATTTTAATGTAAAATTAAATATTTTGACTTATATTTAAATCCAAACAAAATATATTTTATAAGATTAATATAATGATAAAAGTTACTTAAAAGAAATATAATGTGTTTGAATTCCTATGATTTACAAAATAATTAAAGTTTTTGGGACAATAAAAAAGTTATGTATGTTAATTTTACATGTGTTGAAAGTGATTTTTTTTTAAATTTTAAATAGATATTTATTAAAAAATAATTGAGAAAAAAATTGAAAATCAAATATGAATACAAAAAGGATGAATTGTCTTTATATATAAACTAGTGAAAACACAAATGCTAATACGTCTGTGTATTCGTATTTCTATTTTAATATGTTATAACAATTTTAGAGTTTTAATTTAATATTTTTAGTAAATTTTTTATATTTTGAAATATAAATTATTATGTAATATGTGTTTCCTTTTATTAATAGTATAAATAATATAGAAATATAATATATATATATATATATATATATATATATATATATATATTAAGCATTAAGTTAAAAAACTAATAAATACACAAAAGAGAATAGTGTTGTAGTATTCATATTAATGTTATATTGAAAAATTAAAATAACATATTAAAAATGTGAGTAAAATTATATAACAATTATTTTGACCAATTTTTTTTTCGCAAGGATATTATTTAGTACGGAAGGAATAGCTTAAATACTTATCCCCATTGTTTATTTTATTTGAAAAAAAAGAAGAGAAATGGGTGAAATGCGCCTAAAGTGGTGAAGTGGAGGAATGCAAAAATCCATTATGGTGCACTAACGGCCAATTTGGCTTAAGTGCTTCACCGTTTGACTCTTTGGAATATGTTGGATTAATAGAATTACAAGGCATCTGAAAATAGAGATGTTGATCAATAAGTTTAGTTCGATTTTAAGTTAGAACAAAATTTTGAATCAATTTCATATATACCTAAACTATTTTGTGAGTGGATGCTCCCCTCCCCTGTCTAGAATTAAACTTATCGAATCAAATCCAAAAATAGCATCAAATTTGTTGCCAATACAATCAAAATAGTCTTGTTTCATTCATAAGTACTGTCAGCTGTAGCTCAATCATTCACATCAAATGCTCCACCCTAATTTGGCATTAAACGCCATTTATTCACTATTTGGACATTATTCCACACTAAGACTTGCAGAACATAATTGTAGTGTACAGTCTAAGGTGCATAAACTATGTCATCAGCCAAAACATAATGATTTCGCGCCACACTTACATTTGTCGGTTTTAATAGAAATTGGGAAGAGAGAAATTAAGAAGATACTAGGTAAGAAAATTAAATTTTATGTTCTTTGGATAATAAGGAAAAATAGAAAAGAGAAAAATAACTCGTGGGTCTACATTTAAAACCAAATCTCTTTATAGATGAAAAGAAAATAAAAATATGAAATTCAC
Organism: Psophocarpus tetragonolobus; assembly: GCA_037954015.1. Classification (NCBI taxonomy): domain Eukaryota; kingdom Viridiplantae; phylum Streptophyta; class Magnoliopsida; order Fabales; family Fabaceae; genus Psophocarpus; species Psophocarpus tetragonolobus. The sequence continues at coordinate 37,896,562 of CM075688.1, read as the reverse complement.
TTAAAATTACAACTTCAATCTTTTTATTTTTTGTACTTCACAATATTATACTCCCTCGTATCTAAATATAAGCACATTTAATTAAATTACATGAAAATTAAGAAATTAGTTAATATAATTTTATTAAAAAACATAAAAATAAATATTTTAAAATATCCTAAAATGAAATTTGATATAAAAAATAAAAAATTTATTAAAGTAAAACTTTAATTAATTAAGTGGTGCTTTAAGAATAGTATCGTTAAATAAAGTAAAAGTACATTTGCTTGCTTCTGTAATATTTGAGTTCAATTTTTTGTTCTTATAATATTTTGTAAGTTTTTTTTTTTTGTTTATAATTGAATTCGGAGTATATTTTAGTGGCAAATATTTTTATATAAAAATATATGTTTTCTTTATCTCTCATTTTTTCTTTCCTTATAATAATATCTAATTTAGTTGGTTTAACAGAATGCGTAAGTGATTAAAAATTTCTTACAAACACTTCAACTCCTACCAGAAATCAACAAAAAAATTTTTTTTTTCCTTCTTTCAATTTAAATATCTTAAAAAATATTTTTATTCATTATTTATTCTCTCTTGTTTCTATTTCACCTTTTTCCCTTTCTACTTCTCAATTTATCTTGTAACACAAAAATATCATATACTTTTAATACTCTTTATAATAAATAAAAAATAATTAGGTATTTTCAAACCTAATTTTTATTATGGTTATAAAACTTCGTTTATATAGAGTAGAAGAGTTATATTGAACGTTCAAAAAAAAATATTTATTGTTAAAAAAAAGTTATATTGAACAAACATTTTCAACTATCATTTTTAATGAAAAATTTTTAAGAGTTTTTATTTAACAAAAAGAGTTTTTAAGAATTTGTTTTAATCTTTCTGTAAAAAAAAAATAAATTATTTTTTTAATAGGCTAAAACTATTGCCTTTTTCAACCCATCACTTCTATATCTTTAATTCTAACTTGAATTTCAATATCCTTAAATAAATTATCTATAATTAATAGCACATTATATCATATAATATATATATATATATATATATATATATGTAAATTATATATTTATCATAAATAAAAACATAGATTTATGTTCAGAAATATTTATTTATTGAAATTTCAAATACAATATAATTTATATATTTAAAATATTGAACTATTATATAAGTTAGAGTTTAATTGGTATACACGGTTAGTGTACATGATTTTTACACTGACATTGAATCATGACTTTTCATTTATGTGATTTTTAAAGTAGTAATGAGTAAAGTAATAAATCTATTCACTCATGACTTTTTCATTTATGTGATTTTTAAAGTAGTAACGAGTAAAACAATGAAGGGTTGTGATTGAATGTCAGTGTAAAAATCTTTACCCTGACAATATATACCAATTAAACTCTATAAGTTAAGCCACGTAAACATGTAGATAGATGTATAATATTGAACTTATTTTCTTAACTAATTTTTTCATCCATATCTATATACAAATATAATATTCTTATAAGGAAACTTTTGACAAGTGTTTTTTGCACATTCTTGATTTTTTTTATACTCTTTTCTCACAGTTTGACAATATCATTTGCACATCTTGATTGTAATCGTAGGTAATGTTGATTGCAATCAATATTTTGATTGCTAATTATATTTATTGTTGATTATATTTATTAGCAATCAAATATAATTATTAGTAATAACAAACATCAATTTCTTCTCATGTTTATAAACAACACTCCCATCATAACATTCCACCACAAGATAATTCAGAACATCTCTCAATATAATTACTCAACTTTTTTGTGGACCCTATATCGTCATGTCATTCTGAAGATCATCTTTATTTTTTACTCCGACAGAAGATCACAGTTTGTGATCTTGGAATAATTTTTTGTTGATTACGCACTGCCACGTCATTAAATTTAATATTTATTTTTAGTTATTGTAAAATAACTTAAATTAAATAATTATATTAATTAAATTAAATAATTATGTTATTTAAGTTAAATAATTTATATTAAATAATTATATAGTTTAAATCATTTTAATTAAATTATATAGTTTAATTATGAAAAAAAATTTGCAAAGAATAAAAAAATATTTAAAACTGAAATTTGAGAAGAGAGACAATAAAATATGTTTTTTTTTAAAGATTGTTGATTTTTTGTGTTCTTCTACAAGAACAGATCTCCACGTGGAGATCACCCTCATTTACTTCAATGGGTGTTCTGGGTAAGAATTGATCTTGGCTTCAAGATCAGTGTCCAAGATCAACCTTTGAAGATGCTCTCATTACATTAAAATCAAGGTTCTACCTACCCTTACCTATTTCTACTCCTTAAAAGCGGACTTTGTCAAACCAAAGCAAATCAACTGAATGATCACTCAAAACTTATTAAGAACTCCCAAATTAACATGAACCTAAAAAATTAGGATTTTAAAGAAATTCTCTTTTCAAAGAGAGCAATTGGATACAAAACAAACAGAAAAATGTTCGAAGAAATATTATCAGATGTACATATAGTGATCAATACTCAAATTCAGGAGTAATTAATGAGAGGTGGTGGTGAGAGAGAGAGAATGAAACGATGCATGGAGGAAGAAATAAAGAAGGAGAAATAATAGAGAAAGAGGAAAAAGAAAGTTCTATTTGCTATTTACACCCTCTCCCATCCCAAATAGATTCTCAAAAACTTCCCAAAATTCATTCCAAACACCTTGGATCAAAGACATAATAATTATTCTCACCTTCACCCTCCTACCCATCATCTGAACACAACCACATAGCATTTACATCATTAATAAAATCATCACACCTCAATTCAATTAATAATTGAAATAAAACTTAAATTTAGTTCTCTTACTATTTATTTCATACACTAATAATTTATTAAATAAATAGGTTCTTCCAGTGTACCAAATTTGAACCATCCAAAGAACCCACTTGCTCTAAAGATGATTCTTTGTGATGAAAGGATTGTTAATTTCTATCCATATCTACTTTTTTTTATAGGGTTATAATGCTTGTATGTATTTCTTTAATTTTGGATCTCTTTATTTTTTTACCGAATTAGGATGGCAAGATAAGATATCCAATGACTTGACAATATTTATATTCATTGGATATCTTTATTATCTTTATAATTTTTCTACTTTGTATTGTAGGATTTAGTCAACTAGTTTTGTGATGTGGTAAATGATGATGAAAATAAGGCTTAATCTTCGGGAACTAATGATGGAATTGGGGCCTGACAATGGATTGTCACTAAATTTTTCCAAGTCACTCCATATTTTGTCACCCTAGTAAAGATATCCAGTGAATTTTTCCAAGTAATTGGTATCTTTCCACCCTAATTCAATGAAATAATAAAGATATCCAAAATTAAATATACAAACAAGAATTATAACTCAACAAAAAAGTAGATAGGATAGAAATTAAAAACCCTTTCATATGCAACAAACAAATTACTCTATAACCAATATATACCATGATTCTTTCTACACATCGCTGACAACTATAAGTCAATCGGAAAAACCATTTTTAACGAAGAAAGGAAAAGGAATATAGAGAAATCAGAAAACACAGTAGGTGAAAAGAATGTTAAGCAAACATTTATATACACCTCTGAACAAAAAGGCTAAAACAAAGTATATTATTAACAATAAATATAATTAGAAATTAGGATGTTGATTTCAATCAAGATTAGCTACGACTAGAATCAAGATGTGGATTTCAAGAGGCAGTAACTAATCATCAATTACATCTAATTAGCAATAAATAACAACCAATAAATTATGTCTAATACAATTTTTTTATTATTAAAAATGCAAGAAAAGAGTATCAAAGAAGGCAGAGAATGTGTACATGACACTTGCCAAAACTTTCCTTCTAAGAGTGTTCCAACTGTATATAGATATAGATATAGATTTTTTTTTTGCAGTTTTTTATTTAAGTTGAGGTTATTTCTTTATATGAAATTTTGGTTTATAAAAAGGACAATGTGATTTTTCTATTATTGTTTTTATAGTCTGATGATAAATGAATTTTATTAGAATCCCAAATATTTTGTTATTTATTTTCTACTTAATTTAAACAAAATTTCCATAAAATTTAGTGACAATTTCATATTAATTAAAATAAAAAATAAGAGCATGATTTTTTAAATGTAGAATATTAGTATAATTGTCATTATTAAAAACTAGTGAAACACAAGCGGTGTCGTGCTTGTATATTTGCATTTCTATTATGATATATTACAATAATTATGAATATAAATAATTCACTATGTCATTTTGCTAATTTTAGTATATTTTGAAATATATTTTGTTAACTATTATATTTTTTTATTTATGATAACATGATAGAAACATATCAAATTATCAACGCATATGTCAAATTTGTAATGAATTTGAAAAAAATGAAAAGAGATGAGAGTTTCAATAGAACTTAAAATCTTATCGCACCTGTGTATTTGCATTTTTATTAAAAATATTTATGATCAAAGGTATAAATATATTAACGGTGTTTAAGGAAGATTGATTTATGGTAAGCTAGAACTTGTGAAAATGTGCATATATTAATATGGGAGAACTTATATTTGCGAGAGTGTGAGAAGTTATAAATTGTTTAGAAGGGTAAAATGGTCATAAAATATGAACACCAAAAGGTCCTATTCCTATTATATAGGGGAGGAAGAGGCCTTAGGTTCGAATCTGACTTTTAAAAAAAATAGTTTTTTCTTTTTGTTTTTTAAAAGGGTAGAATAGGTATTTTGAAATGTAGACATCAAAAGGGGGAATTCCCTTTATTAATAGTATAGATATAATATATAATATATAATATATAATATATAATATATAATATATAATATATAATATATAATATATAATATGTAATATGTAATATGTAATATGTAATATGTAATATGTAATATATAATATATAATATATAATATATAATATATAATATAATGTTACAGATTATAGATATTAGGAAAATTATATATACTAGATATAAATGTTATAAAGTGGTTTTTTCTAAAGATTATAAGGTTGATCTAGTGGCAAAGTCTATACATGGGAGGGAGAAGGTGTGGGTTTGAATCTCTCTTTTAACAAAATAGTTTTTTCTTTTTGTTTTTTAATAAGGGTAGAATAAGTATTTTAAAAAGTGAACATCAAAAGGTAGAATTCCCTTTATTAATAGTATAAATATAATATGTAATATAATATTATATATTATAGATATAGATAATAGAACAATTATGTATGTTGCATATAAATGTTGCATATATATGAGGTTAGAGAGGTCATTAGTGTGAATTTTTTTTTTTAACAAAATAGTTTTTCTTTTTTTAAAAAAATTGGTAGAATAGGTATTTTGAAAACTAGAAATCAAGAGAGAAAATTCCCTTTATTGATAGTATAAATATGGTATATAATATAATATTATATATTATACATTATAGATATACTAGAACAATTATGTATGTTGGATATTGTAACAATATTCTATATACATCCTAATTTCATGATAATATTTTTTATTTAAACCTGTTATTAATTACAAGAAAACAATTAATTTTCTTAACTTTTTTTAACATATAATTTCTTTTCAATTATTTATTTAACTAAAAAAATCATAAACAAAATCATATTTATATATATACACAAGTCATATTACAATATTATATATTTCCATTTCATATAAACAAATAGGAAAGATCTTATTTATGCATATATTTCCCCTTTAATTTTCTTTCCTGCTACAATATTTACATGATTAGTGGAAAAATGTTCAATTACGGATTTGTATAGTTACTCAGTGGTAGATAAAATGTAACAACTATTGGTCCTTCAATAACTAAAGGTCTCTAGTGATCATTCACAAATACTAAAGTGAAAACACCAGTGTGCCTAAACGTGACTGAGTTCTTAATCACATTTGTGATTCGTCCTGTTCTTAGAAATATTGTTATAATCATCACAGAGAAAGGGTTTGAATAATTTGTCCCGTCCATCTTTTAAGTTTTGTATTTTCATAATTTTTTAAGAGACAAGAAAATAAAAGGAATGGGAACAATTATCATGTAAATAATTTAAATAATAAAAAAATATAACATATATATATATATAAACATATATATTTATAATAATCACGCACACACACACACATATATATATATATATATATATATTTATATATAGATATTTAAATTATTTTTGTAGTGATTAGTCAGGATAAATGAACTTATTTACCATGACTTTTAAATAATACAAGGATATTTTACATTAAATATTTACTCATTTAAATCCCCAAGCTCAAACCTCCAAATACAATTTAATTCAAACCTTTATTTAAGGATTAAAACTTTTATTAAAACTTTGTTATATATTTATGTATACGAAATAAAAAAAACCATTATATTTAAAATAAAATTGTAAATTAGAAAAATGAGTAATTTTATAAATCGATTAATGAACAACAAATTAAATAATTATAATTAAAAATAACACAAAATAATAATCAAGACAAGATTAAAGACACCTTACTAAATAAGTATTATTAAAAGTAACATGCAATAATCAATAAAACAAGGTTAATGATACCTCATTAAATAATTATGACTAAAACTAACATAAAATAATAAATAAAATAGGTTAGGAACATCTTCCTAAATAATTATAATTAAAAGTAACTTAAAAATACAAGTAAGTCAGTATAATAATTAAAAGTGATAAATGTCTCATCTCTTATCTTAATAATTGGTATAATACAAGAGTTTGAAATTTTCCCTCCAAATACTCACTCACTATTACTATCAGTTTCACAAGCTTTTCTCCTATTCTTTTCTTTCCCTCTTTTGTTCAACACTCTATTCTTTTCTTTACCTTACCTACACTATTTTTTTTTTAACTCACCCATTCGATACTCATGTATTTATAGCCAAGGTATAATGATATCTTTTATTTTATTATCTTTTTTTCTAATTATTAGTTACTATTTCCTTGAACTTCCTTTTAGTTATAAATAGGGCATGGTTAGTTTTTGATAAGTTTTTTTTTTCCTGAGACTTATCATATCTCAATACTTATTGTGATTTGTGATTTGACTATTCTCTTATTTTCATATGTTGCATTATTTTTATTCACGTATGTTGCTGGGTTTGATTGTTTTTTTCTTCTTTTTCTTTTTGTGACTATTATCTTGCTTTCGTAAGTTTTTACATTACATTATTTTTAATATATATATATATATATATATTAAAGATTTCAAAATAAATTATAAATTTATTTTTATTATTTTACTTATACCATATATTCTAAAAATATTCATTTAATAATATAATATTGTACTAAAAGTTTAATAATATTTATTTATTATATATTTCATTTTTTTAAAAAAATAATTGCAATAGAAAATTCAAAATAAAAATTATTTTATAATTAGATATTATTTAAATTATATTTTATTACCAAATATATTCAAAAATATAATATTTTATTATAAATTGGAATATTACAGATATAAATATTTTAAAGTAGTTTTTTCTTAAAGTTATAAGGTTGATTTAGTAGCAAAGTCCATATACGGAGAGGAAGAGGTCGTGGGTTTGAATATCTCTTTTAACAAATATTTTTTTTTTGTTTTTTAAAAAAGGTAGAATAGGTATTTTGAAAAGTGAATATCGAAAGGGGGAATTCTCTTTATTAATAGTATAGATATTATATATTATAGATATAGTTAGATAATTATGTATGTAGGATATAAATATTTTAAAGTAGTTTTTTCTTAAAGTTATAAGGCTGATCTAGTGGCAAAGTCTATCTATATATGGGGGAGGAAGAGGTTGTGAGTTTCAATCTCTCTTTTAACAAAATAGTTTTTTTTATTATTTAAAAAAAGTAGAATAAGTATTTTGAGAAGTGAATATCAAAATGGAGAATTTCCTTTATTAATAGTATAAATATTATATATTATAGATATAGTAGGACAATTATGTATGTTGGATATAAATATTTCAAAGTAATTTTTTTCTTAAAACTATAAGGTTGATCTAGTCACAAAATCTATATAAGGGGAGAGAGAGGGTGTAGGTTCGAATATTTCATTTAAAAAAATAGCTTTTTCTTCTTGTTTTTTAAAAAGGGTAGAATAGATATTTTAAAAAGTAGGCATAAAAAGGGAAATTTCCTTTATTAATAATATAGATACTTGGTTATATATTTAGGGGTGTGCAAAAGATCTGAATATACAAATCCAATCCATTTTAATTATTGATTTTATATCCAAATCCATTTTTAAGATATGACATCAAATCCAATTAATTGGATATGGTAGAATATGTATTTTGAAAAATGAGTATTAGAAGGAGAATTTTCTTTATTTTTAAGATATGACATCAACGGATTGATTTTATATCCATATCCATTTTTAAGATCTAACATCAAATCCAATTAATTGGATATGAATTTGATATTTATCTAATTTTTAAAAATCCAAAAATTTCAAACTTACTAATATGAAAATTTTATTAAGGATATTTTTTAGATATTTTTCAAATTTTACTTATCTTTTTAAGATATGAAAATAAGAATTATATTATGGAAAAACTTACCAATAATTACAGAAAAATATAACTTAAAATATTATATAAATTTAAAATACTGACAATCATTATTTATTTAGTCAAAGTCAAATGAATATTGTATTTTATTAATTATAATTTAAATAAAAAAATATTTTGTGTATAGATCAAATAAGTTGTGTGCTTAAATATAATTAAAAATATTTTTTCAATTTAAGGAAGTGTTTCTAAAAAGTTAATGAGATCCTCAATTAAGTCAATCAAATACTTATTACACATTCTTATTTATTATTTAATTTTTCCGTAGTTTTTTTTTTTAAATTGAGGTTATTTCTTATACAAAATTTTCATCTTTTGCACTCTAACTTGGTTTATTAAAAAGACAATGTAATTTTTGTCTTATGGTTTTTTTAGTCTGATGATAAATGAATTTTATAAGAATCCCATATATTGTATTAGTTATTTTCTATTTAATTTAAACAAAATTTCTGTAAAATTTTTGAGAATTTCATATTAATTAAAATAAAAAATAAGAATATGATTTTCTAAATGGAGAATATTAATATAATTTCTTTTATATATTGGTTAGATTTACATATTTTTAAGGGTGGAAAGAAAACCCGTATATGTAAAACCAATTCCTATTTAATCAATTTTAATGCCTTCGTTTCATATTCAAATTCATTTTTAAGTTCTACATCAAATCCAATTAATTGAATATGAATTGGATTATTTTTAGATTTTTAAAAATCCAAAATTCAAACTGAAAATTTTATTAAAGATATTTTTTAGATATTTTTTTAAATTTTACTTTTTCTAAGATATGAAAATTTTAAAAATAAAAATTATATTATATAAAAGTTTACTAATATCATAGAAAAATACAACTTAAAATGTTGTGTACCAAAAAGTTTTTTATAACATTTAGTAATTTAATGTATTCATTTCTATTTCTTAAAATATTATCTTTAAAAGTTTGCTATGCAAATTATTTTTTCTTAGCCTAATTAATTATTTCTATATTTAAAAAATAAAAAATGTACAACATCTTTGCCTTTATTATTTTTTTGTGCATAATTAAATACATAAAACATCTTTAAAAGTTTTCAAGGCAATTCTTTCTTTCAAATAATAAAATATAAAAATATAATAACTTTTAACTTTAAATAAATTTATTTTAAATTATATTTTTAACGTAGTTTATTAAATTATATTTTACATTATTTAAATAATACCAAATATGACCGTGCATCCTACGGTCATTACACCAGTAGCAGTAGCATAATATTTGAAACTATATGTTGACGTCCCTTGGATACGACCCTCACTATGACTATGATATTTTAGTTAGTTTTAGTTTCTTTTTTTATTAGGAAAAAAGTTTGTTCCATTGTACAAGTGTTTTTTAGTAATTTTTAGCGTTTTTTGAAACGCCACATAATAATGCTTTTTAAAATGTTAGTTTTAAGTCTGTAGCCATTTTATTTCTTCTTTTTAATCCTTCAATATATATAAGATTTTCTTTCTTTTAATTTAATGTACTTATATATATATAATATAGAATATAATTGGTATGCAGTGTCAATATAAAAGATTTTTACACAGATATTCAATTATGACTTTTTATTTATGTGACTTTTAAAGTAGTAAGGAATAAAGTCAACAAATTTAACATTAGTGTAAAGATTTTTACACTGACAGTGTATAGTAATTAAACTTTGATATATATTATGGGAGGGGATCAACTTTTACTCCAAAAGTAAGTTTAAGAGACTTACTCTCACTCTTCATCATTTATTTTCTTAAAATCTAATTATTGTTATGAGTAATTAATCTTAACAATTAAATTTGACAAAAATGAGGATTAGGACTGAGAGTAAGTCTCTTAAACTTACTCTTGGAGCAAGTGGATCCCCTCTAATATTATATATATATATATATATATATATATATATAAGGTAAGAATTTATTATATTTTTATTAGCTTGTATCACTTTATATTTTGAATTCATGGTAAATTTGTTGACTTTAGTCATTACTATTTAAAAGTCATGATTGACTATCAATATAGAAAATTTTTACATTGACAGTGTATACCTAGGGATGGCAATGGGGAGGGGCAGGTGGGTGCGGATTTGACCCTCCCCGTCTCCGCAAAGTACAGGGCGGGTTCAGTTTGGGTATAAAAGGAGTGAGTATGAAATTTTAATCTCCATCCCCGTTAGGTATTTTCGAGTTCGGGTATACCTGTGGGTACCCGTCATATTATTTTTTACAATTTAAATTTACTTATGTATTATTAAATAAATTATATATATTAAGTTATTAATTATATTTTAATTTAAAAGAATAATTAATAACAAGAAATTATAAATTAAAGTTTAAGAATTAAAAATTTTAATTATATATATAAATTTAAATTTAATTAAAGTTATTATATGAGTTCGAGTACGAGGCAGGTAGTTACATACTCATACTCGTACCCGGTTTAATACATCAGGTAATACCCGTACCTATACCCAGTCAAACCGAGTAATACCTGTCAAAATCGAGGCGAATTCGACGCAGGTACCTACGGGTATGGGTATTTTTGTCATCTCTATGTATATCAAGTAAACTCTTATATTTTCAGCTACCGTAAGAAATAATCTTATCAAACATTTTTGACTTAATAATCTAGTTTAACAACTTTTAAACATGAGCTAATATTTTTAATGATTTTAATTGGTATATACTGTTAGTGTAAAAATTTACACTAACATTCAATCACAACTCTTTATTCATGGTAGATTTGTTGTTTTTACTTGTTATTACTTTAAAAGTGACATAAATAAAAGAAATTTATTATACAAACAGTGTGTAACAATTAAACTTTTTTTTTTTTAATTTTCAACTAGTTTTTTGAATTAATTTTGACTGTTTGGTAAGAGTTTTTTTAAATTATTTTTAGCGCATATTGAAACGCTATTAATTTCAAATAGTATTTTTAATTGCTAGTTTTTAGTTTTTTATGTTTATTTTTTCGCCCTTCAATATTTATTACATTTCCTTAAGCTTTTTTATATAAGAAAATAATCTATTATATTTTCAGCTACTTATACAGGTGATTTTACCGAATACCTATAATTTAATAACTACTTTAACAACTTTAAGTTATAAGCTACTAGTTCCCTTTCATTTTTTAGCCTTTTCAACATGTAGTTAGTTTTACCTAATATACCGAATATAAATAATTTTTTTCCTTTTTCTACTTTCTTAACTATTCAATTACCTAGCTTATAAAAAAAATTATTCAATTACATATTAATAAATACTATCAGATATCAACAAGAAATTGAAGTATCATACAGTTAAACTAGATCAATAAATTTTATCTTGTTGCGACCTAATAATCAGCACTCTCTTCACAAAACCTACTATTTCTTTTTTTGACTGCAAGTCCTACTATTTATTATATATATTATAAGAAACATGATAAAAAAAGGTTGAAATTTCCACTTTCAACTTGATATAATTATGAAGTCTTACTATTTCATACACAGGGCACTAAGCGGGTCATTTTTTTTTTTTTATATCTGCCCAGTGCCCACTTATGAGCGGCTAAATAAATCTGAGTGGCTTACGATCCCCTCAAATCCATTATTTTGTATATGCAGCACCAACATAGAAAATATGGTGATTCTGTAGCACACTTTCATTTGTTTAAAGCCCATTTTCAACCCCACTATCCTCTTCCTAAAGAAGCGTAGATGTTGCTGACACTTTCTACTTTTGCATTTTTACCCAAATTTTCTCCCTTCAATCATATGAAGTTGAAGTTTCAAAACGTCATGTTATTTTCTCCCTTACAAGCATAAACAAAGTAAAATTTTTCATATTTCTTTTTTTAAAATTAAGGGGTTGGTGTAACGTATATAAGAAATGTACGCGTTATATTTTTAAAACAAGTAAAAAAGAGTATCGAAAGAAAATAAAGCAGAGTGTAGTTTACTATTTTATTTAATTTTTTGCCTATAAGAAGATCAATAGTTTATACACGGTAATGTTGAATGGTAAATAAAACAGACTTCTATAGTTGTTTATCTCAATGTGAATTTTGAGTAACAGACAATTTTATTTCATCTTGTGAAATTATTATGTCAATCTGGCTTTAGGAATGACTTTTTAATTTTTTCCAATTAACTTGGAATAATGTGCTAGGGGAGGGCGCAAAATTTTCTTGCTTGCAGTGCAGAAAATGTAATTATCATGGAGGAAGTTGATTTCAATACTATATGGCAAGTGAAGGTAATTTTAAAATGGTTTTAATGTAGATCATTATTTTCCACAAGCTGGTAGTTGTTTGTTAACTGTGTAGTGAGCACCCTATCTTTTAAATTCCTAGGAATACTAATTGGGGTGAATTTGAGGAAACATAAGCTTGGAAACCGGTGGTTAACAATTCCAAAAGGGAGGCTGGTGGCATGGAAGACAAAAACTATGTCTTGTGGAAGCGATTGGTAATGTTAAATGTTGTTCTCACAAGTTTACCATTGTATTTTTTTTTCTTTTTATAAGGCACCAAAGACAGTCATTACATGTTTGATTAGATTATAGAGGAATTGTTTTGGGGGGTGAGGGGGATGATGATGTACATAAAATTGTTGGGATTGAGTGTGCTTACCAAAATTTGAAGGGGGTTTCGGGGTGAAATGTTTGAGAAAATTTAATCTTAGTTTGCTTACTAAATGAAGGTGAAGATTTTTTAGTGATAAGGAAGCTATCTGGTGTAATTTACTAAGAAGTAGATATGGATCTTTTCTGGAGACCCCTTTTTTATCTCGCAGGTCGTCCAAATGGTCTTTATGGTGGAGGGATGTATGGTCAATTGAGAACAATGAAGGCTTAGGTCAGGTGTGGTTTTCAAATAACCTTCGAAGGAAAATAGGAGATAAGAGGGACATTCTTTTTTGGAAGCAAAATTGGTTAGGAGGTGGACTACTAGCTAATAGGTTCCCAAGGTTGTTCAATTTAGCAGTGGACAAGGAAATCTCAGTGCAAATGGCACAAGGAGTGGGGAATTCATGGAATTGGGTCTGAAGACCGAGGTTGTTTATATGGGAGGAACAATTTCTACAGGAACTGAAGGAATTGTTGCAAATGAATATGCATCTAGATCAGCAGTCTCCTAATCAGTGGGTTTGACTTTTGGTAGGAAACATTTCGTTTTCTGTATATGCAACTTACAATATATTAAATGTAGGCGGTAGTCAACGAACAAGGATTATTGAAGACCCTTAGCTATTCAAGTGGTTGTGGGGGGACAAACTACCTTCTAAGGTCATTGCTTTCTCATGGAAATTATTGCTTAATAGGTTATCTACTCTTTGATAATCTGAGACGGAGAGACATGGATTTCAATGGCTACCAGAGGCTGTGAAACTTTTGCAATGATCAACCAAAGGACAACAAACATTTGTTTCTATCATGTAAGATTTCTCAATCCTTGTGGTTTTCGGTGATGAGATAGATTGACATAGTTTCTCCTCTACTTGATGACTTAGAACAATTGTTCCATTTGGTTAGGTCTTGGACAATAGGTAGATTTAGAAAAAAACTTAGATACTTGTTTTTGCATGTTGGGGTATATGAATCTAGAAACTCCATAGTTTTCAACAATATAACCATGGAGTCTCTTGATATCCTTTCTTTTACCTAGGTTACTTCTTGGAAGTGGCTCTTATATCATTTTGGTTTGCATAGGAGTTTGTGTTCTTTGATTACTGTATCGATCCTTTACCATGTTTGGCCATGATGTAACTTTTAGGGGGTGTTGGATGTATGTAATTTGTAGGAAGCCACTTACTATGACTTGTGGTACTTAGTTTTTGGCCATAGCCTGGGTTTATGGTTAGGGTGGTTTGTAGAAATGGGGCATTGTTTAATGGGTGGTGGTTTACCTTTTTCTATTTTTGTCTAGATGATGAAGCATTTTACTTCCTTGAATGAATATATCCACTTTGATTTTAAAAAAAAAAAACTTGGAATAATGGGTGAGTTTAGGTAGTTAGCATCATTTTCTAGTTACCGGTACTAATACAAATAATCAATTCATTTAAATATTACATATTACTTGTTATCGTCAAATTGTATATAATGAAATTGAATCAAATAACCTTGTTAAAATATTTATTCACCAACTAATACATTAATTTAAAAGCCTAATTAAATATTAAGTCCAAATTATAAAAACTTAGAAAGTAATGATAATAAGGGCTTGATTGATTTTATTTTGTTTTTTAGTTTTTGAAAAGAGTTATTGAAAACAATTTTCTAGAATAAAAGACAAAAAAAACTTGGTTGATAAGTGTTATTTGAAAACTGTTTTAAAGATATTAAATAAAAAAAAGTATTTATATTTATAGAAATATCATTAATGAAAAGCAAAAAATAATATATTCTTATTATATTTTGAGTTTTTTAAAAAAATAAAAAACCTACAAAACAAAACTACTTATAGTTATTCTTGTTTTTTAGTTTTTAAAAACTAAAAAATCAGAATTATTTTAGAAGAATACTACCAAACGAGTTTTTTAGTTTTTAAATACTGAAATATTAAAAACAATTTTATAAAATTGTTATCAATATATAAAATTAAAACTAAATCGAATGACACGTTTTATCAATTACAAAAACAAAACACCTCCAAATTAAATTTATATTTTACAATTTTAGATTTTTTAGACATAAAACATCTCCTTGTTACAAGAAATTACTAGAAAGTATCGGTAAATTAGAAAATCCGAACAAAACAGCCAATTATATAAAATTTTCCCGCTCTCATATACAAAATTAAATACCAGACTAGGTATAGTTGATACATGACCCTTACAAAATCAATTTTTTCTTTTACAATTTTCAATTTATTTGATTTAATTTTTTATTTTGAATTGGATTCAGTAAACTCCTATCCCCTAGTGGCTCAGGGCTGCATAACCCTGATTTTGTTAGGATACAAAGTGTTCCATTGGTTGGGTTGGGTCCATACCATGTGCCAGTGTGACTGTGAGATCAGTTGTTTGACTATGCAGTCAAAACAAAGCAAGCATGGAGTGAGAGTTTTATTTATTTATTTATTTATTTATTTCTTTATATTTCCAATTTTATGTAGTTTAATTATTTTATTTTTTTTTATAATAGTTTATGATACTAGTGAGGGTTTGATGGTTTTGTTTTCTCGCTGATATAAAGAAGATGCATTGCAACTAGGAGAAAAAAAGAGGGAGAGTGGAATGTATTTGTATGGGTAACAATTTTTGTGTCGGCATTTTTATGGATGGGTAAGGGTAACTATATAAATTTTGTTCTGAATCATCTTAACTTTATAAAATTAATTTTTGACAAAAAAAATTTAAAATAGATAATTAATTAGTATATGTTTGAAATTTTTTATTTCTAAAATAAGATCACAGTAAGACTAAATGTCTGTTAACATTTAAGTAAATTTCTTACTTATAATTTTTTAATAAAAAAAGTAGCTGAAAAGGAAATTCCACTAAAAATATTAATTTAATACTTTAGTAGAGATTGATTACCAATAAATACATGACAGTGTTGTCATGGTAATAAAAGAAAGGCGTGTTTACATGATTCAACTTATTTTAAAGAATATTTTTTTTATCCATTTCTTGAAAGATATAACTTGATTTTGACTAAAAATAACTAGTAACACCACCATAGATGTGTTTTTACTTGCTGCTAACACAACTAAAACAATGTATTTGGGATAGTGGTTGCAACTTGCAAACTTTATTTTAGATTATCTTATTGATGTTGATTTTACAAAATTATTTGTTACTCTGTCCTATTTGGTTTCACTTTCCAATGACAATAGTTACCCTACCATTCAACCATAAATTTTCTTTTCTTTGTAATCATCTGTTTGATTCATGGGCTCATGAAAATATTATATTACTTTACTTACTTTCTAATCCCCATGTGCACAAGTGATTTCATCATAACTATTGTATCATGAACTACTTTTTGAGCCCGTACTTTTCCTGTTCAAAACGAGACAGCAAAATCACCAAAATTTATACTCTTAAAAGCTTCTTTTTCTATGTACTGGGATCCATTTTTTGTGGGGGTGGTTGATATTGCAAAATTTTAAAAAGCACTAGAAGAGTTAAATTAATATTATTCACTTTCAAAAAATGGGTACCTAAAGTGACGGAACTTTGTCATTCAATGCTTGGGAAGAGATGATGTATTGATGGTTGAATGTTAAGGATGAAATACAATAATAGCAGAGTCCAGAGGGGAAACAAAATAGATTTATAAAAGTCAATCTGAAGTGCCCCTAACAAATACTGTACCTTTCCTCTAGCCAGTAGCTTCTGTCTTGTGCCTCTCCCCATTTAAGTATGCCTTATTAAAGAGTCTGCTCTGCAAGGACTGATGAAATAGGGAAAAATAAATTAACAGAGAGGTTGTTACCGAGATCCTCTCCGGTTTTAACGGACAGTGTAATATCATTTTTTTTTATATGTTAAATTTATTAAATAATCAAATAAGTGAAATCTAATTTTCTAAAACCGAGATTATTTATCTAACGGGAAACATTTTGTTCTGACTTGACAACAACGTGAGAAAGAATGTGTGGAATTAGCAAATAGAAAATTTTGTTTTCGATAAACGGTGATGAATATGTCAGAATAATTCAATTGTCAAATGTCAATAATTTCTTTCCTTTCATAAATTAGTGTTCAAGAAGAACCATACAAAGAGAGAATAACTTATCCATTTTTACACTTTTAAGTTTAAAATATTATTGAAAAACTCTTTTATATTGTGGTGAATAGAAATTAAACTTTTATATAAATTAAATTAGTAAAAACATAACGTTATTGTGTGAGTGTATCCGTATTTTTATTTATTTATATTTTTTTATGTTTTAAAGTTGATGTATTATTAATTTTATCTTATTAGATACATTTATATACATGTTAATTTTATTGTTTGTTCTATTTTTTCTTATTGTTTTTAATAGATAATTAAAATATACAAAATAATAATAATTATTATTATTATTATTATAATATTATTATTGTAAAAATATCAATTTTAATTCTTTGATTAATTAAACAATGAACAAAGCATATGACGAAGATGTGCATATATGTGCTGCTTAGTGTTATTTTCTCATTAATAATATGCATGTGAGAAAATTTGATAGATGAAAAAGCAAGAAAAAAGCTTTTGTATAATTAAACTCTATTTCTTGCTTTAGAAATTATTATTATCAACTTACTAATAAAAAATTCAACTTACTAATATTTTATTTTTTCTTTCTTCAACTGTATTATGGATAACTAATTTTAAATATATATTTTTACTTAATATTCTATTATAAAAAATTCCTATTTTTATTTTTAAAATTTAAAAATCTACCAAATATTTTGTTAACAAAAATTGTCTATCTTTAAATTTTAAAATACTAATTTTTTAATTACTTATGCTTAACTCTTTTTTATTTTTTTTTATGTATCAATCTATCATTTTTATTTTCAGATACCAGTTTGTTTGTTTATTTTCTCTTTACTAGTGTGTCCTTATTCCCTAATTATTTTCAACTTAATATATATTTTTCAATTTTTTGAACAACTTTATTTTTTTTGAAAAAAAATCTCATTTTAAACTATTTATTTATATTTTTTAAAAAAATTGAAAGAGATTAAGAATTATATAATAAATGGGGGTTGAACTATATCTATATTTTTTATTTTAAACTTTCGACTGAGTATACCTTTAAATTTAATCATATATTTCTGGAAAAAAATTACATATAGTATCTCTTAAATTATTTTACCATTTTTTTTCTAGAGTATGGTGTCATTGTTAATATATATTAGGATTTTTTCCCAAATATTGTATATTTGTCATTTCTCTATTTTAATTTTTAATTTTAGGTTATTTTTTCAATTATAGGAGACTTAAAAATGTAATATAAATACTTAAAAAGTATCAAATAACAAATAAAGAAGAAATTTCAAACAAAAATAAAATATTTGCATTCTTGTTGAAACTGAAGTTAGTTTTACAAAATTTCAAAATACGTGTAACAACTAATTTCAATGGTACATTATTCTTTATAGGTTATTATTTTAAAAAATGACTGCAAAACTTAATATTTTTCAAAAATATACCATTTGGTATCATATTTAAGAATGATATAAAATATGTTAATGTAAAACTTTTTAAAGTGACAATGCAAAGTGTTTTTTTTTTAAATTATTATATGGTTACAAACTATCATGTCATTTATAATTAAATAATAATAATTTATCATTTAAAATTTTATTAGATATGATTTATATAATTTATGAAATAAATTATTTATTTTTTAAATTAATTAATTAATTATATGTTAAATTATGAAATAATTTTTCATCAACCAGAAGATGTTGTAGTAATTAAAATTTAGAAGAGAGAAAAATATTAATTAGAAAATAAGAATAGTATAACTTAAATTAATCAAATCAACAAAATATTAATGTATTTAAAGAAACAATTTAATTAATATGTATGGTTAGCATAAAATTTTTTTAAAAAAATTATAATTAAATATAAAATTATTTTATTATAGTAGATATTAATTAAACTTTTAAAAAATATATTAATATGATTTATTTGATTTTAACTGTGCAATTTGATCTTTACGTAAGCTACGTGTTTAGTTGGGGTTGGCCTTTAGTGAAGCTTAGCACTCACCATTCATGTTTCTAGGTGCGTGCACCAATGTTGTTTGTGTTGGTAAAAATTATGAAAAAATTTCTTAATTCTGTATTTAATAGAAGAGAAAAAAAAAAGTTTAATTGGTATACACTGTTAATGTATAAAATTTTTATACATCATAATTCTTTCTTTATTTATGTGTGACTTTTAAAGTAGTAAAAAATAAAGTTAACAAATTTACTATGAATGAAGGGTTGTCATTGAATGTCAGTCTAAAATCTTTATAATTATTATAAAGATGAGTTGACCAATTAAACTAAAAAAATCTTTACACTAACTGTATATACCAATTAAACTAAGTAAAATCTTTACACTAACTGTATATATCAATTAAACTCAAAAAATATAATCAAACCCTCATAGATGAGTTGACCAAAAAATGCACCGATTAATTTATTATTTGAAATTAAACTAAAAATAATAAAAATTAATCATTTATATTAATTAAAAAATTAGTTGTTATAATTTAATTTTTATTAATCTCAGGTAAAAATATAAAATCAATTCTAAAATACTTTTTATTGGAACTTATGTCATCATAAATAATAAAAAGAATTATAATATAATTAAATAAAAGATATTTTAAGATTAATAACCTTAAATATAAAAAAATTATTTAAATTTACTTATATTTATATAAATTATTATTTTTACTTATGTATGAGTTTAAATGGTGTATTGATTTTTCCATCATTTCAGGTTTGTATATTCTACCAATTTCAAAATTATAATTGTTTTCAAATCCAATACTAGGTTTGTAATGTTTCTCAATTATAAATTTATAATCTTATTTATATTTACTAACACATTAAATTTTATAAGTATTTAAGTTAAATTAAATACCTATAAATAAAAAATATTAATATTAATGATAGTTTGAAAGATTACAAAATCCAAAAAAATCAGCTACTAGCACAAAATACCTATATTTACTAACACAAAATTAGCTACTAGCTAAAGAAAATAAGCTACTAACTCCTAAAAAACCTCTTAGCTCTTTGTTATTCAAATGATTATTTTTTTAAAGTTAAGAAAAATTATTTTCTACTTGATTAAGCAATATAATAATTTAAGATTCAAAAAATAATTATATAAAATACAAATTTACTATTGAAATAAAATATATTAAAAGCGGATACAATACAGACTAGCCTGATCCCCCAAATTGAACCTGTATGGGCCGGGTCCTAAGTGACTGAGTCATGTTTTTGCTATTACAATGCAGATTTCTTTTTTTTTTTTCGACCGAGCCCATAATCATGGTAGGTTAGGTTAACCCACAGGTTTTGTTGGCTCTAGGTGAAATAATTTCAATTAGTCTTTCAGCTTTCAACCAGCTGAAATGACAAAGCTAACTGAAAGCAGAAAACTAGCTAAAAGTTAAAAAACTAGTTGTAAATGTTTTGTAAAACTATTTCATCAACTAGGTAAAAATTATAAACTGACAAATAAGAGCATAATTAATCATTAGATCAACAATAATGTATTTAAAATAATTATAACATATTTTAATCATATAAATTGATTACATATTTAAATTATAAATTATTATAATTACATATTTAAATATAAATTTCTATAATTAAATATTAAAATTTAAATTTCTATAATTACATATTTAAATTATAAATTAATATAATTACATAATTTAAATTATAAATTTTTGTAATATAACTATATATTTAAATTATAACTTTATATAATTAAATATATAAATTTTAAACTATATATTTAAATTATAATTTTCTGTTATTATATATTTAAATTATATTATAGATTATTGTAATACATTAATGAATGAGAGAGAAATAAAGGAGATAGATTATGTCATAAGGAAAGAGAATTAATGGAGAACAATTCATTCATGAATGAATGGTAAAATTGTAAAAGAAAATAAGTTAGTAGTTAAAAATAGAAGATCTTTTGAAAAAGCGAGTAGCTACCTAAAAAAACTCCTAACTTTGTGCTAACTAAACGGAGTTGAAACTATTTCATCTAATTTTTCAACTTTAAACTAATTGAAATGACAAATCAAACACATTCTAAAGGTGTGAGTGTGTTTGACAAGACTAACTGAAAGACAGAAGTGTTAAAATGGGTCAGCCCGAGCCACAAAGGTTGTCCCATCGTGAGTTGCAGAATAAATGGGTCGGGCCAGCTCAATCTACAAAAATAAATATACTTGAATTTCCAACCCGACCCGACCCACCACGGACTGGTGAGTTAGGTAGACTGTCCCACTAGATTGAAAAAAAATAATTATTATATTTAATTTTTTATTTTTCTTTTTTAAGTGAGATTTTTTTATAAAAGAAATGAAAATTATAAATAATATTAGAACAATATACATACATAATGAATTTATGTCATCAACATACTAATTATAAACAATATAGATACATAATATTAAAAGAACATGCAAGTTAAGAGTTTTTTTTAGATTTTAGGGAAAGTCTGACCCTTGCTTTGGTAATAATAGGAGTTTCACATTCGGGAAAAAATTGAAAGGGAAAAAAAATAGAAAAATCTTGTATGTGTTGATATTGATATAAGTTAAACAAAAAAAGTTAAAAAACTTTTTAGGAGGGTCAATGGGCCAGCACGACCTACCCTGGTCTCAACCCACCAAACTCGCGGATTGGGTGAGCCGAGTTACATGAGTGAGACCGTTTCACGAAACATGATTTTTTTTTACCCGACCCAAACTCATGGTGGGTTGGGTGGCTCATCCGGATAGACCCATTTTGACACTTCTACTCAAAGTTGAAAAACCAGTTTTAAGTGTTTAGTAAAACTAGTTAAAAGTTGTAAAATGATAAATAATGACATCATTAATCATCAGATCAATTTAAAATAATTATAATATATTTTAATAATATAAATTAATTACATATTTAAATTATAAATTATTATAATTATATATTTAAATTATAAATTTCCATGATTACATATTTAAGTTATTAAATTATAATTAGATATTTTAATTATAAATTTATGTAATTACTTATTTAAATTATAAATTATTGTAATTATATATTTAAATTATAATTTTTATAATAAAATATATAAATTTTAAATTACATATTTAAATTATAATTTTTTAAAATTATAAATTAAATTATAAATGACTATAATTACATTAATAAAAGAGTAAGAAATTAAGGAGAGAGAGATTGTAGCATATCAGGAAAGAGAATTAGTGGGAGATAATACATAATTAAGGAAGGGTAAAGTTGTAGAAGAAAATGAACTAATAACTAAAAATAGGAGATCTCTTGAAAAACAACTTGGAGTAGTTTTTTTGGAAAAACTACTAGGAGTAGTTTTTTTAAAAAAAAAACTAGTACCTCATAAAAAAAGCACTTAACTTTTCGTCATCCAAATGGAGCTAAAGTCATTTCAGTTAGTTTTTTATCTATCTTTACACTCATGGGTGTGTTTGATAAAATTAGCTAAAACACTAGCTGAAAGCTGAAAAAACTAGTTCTAACTGTTTAGTAAAACTAGTTGATCAATTAATTGAAAGTTGTAAAATAACAAATAAGGGCATAAATAATCATTAGACTAACAATGAGATATTTAAAATAATGATGATATATTTTGAATAATATAAATTAATTACATATTTAAATTATAAATTATTATAATTATATATTTAAATTATACATTTATATAATTATATATTTAAATTATAATTGCATATTTAAATTATAAATTTATTTAATTACATATTTAAATTATAAAATACTAAATTCAGAAAAAAATAATTATAAATTACTTTAAGTATATATTTAAATTATAATTTCTATAATTAAGTATATAGATTTTAAATTACATATTTAAATTATAATTTCTATAATTATATATTCAAATTGTAAATTTTTATATTACATTAATGAAGGAGAGAGAAATAAATGAGAGAAAGGTTCTTTCATGGGAGGAGAGATAATTAGTAAGGGACAATCCATTAATTAACAAAGGGTAAAGTTATAAAAAGGAAATAAGCTAGTAGGTGAAAATAGGAAATATTTTGAAAAAGCTATTTAGAGTATATTTGGTTTGTCATTTCAGCTAGTTGAAAACTTAAAAGCTAGCTGGAATGATTTTAGTTCCGTTTGAATAGCAAAAATCTAAGAATTTTTTAGAAGTTACTAGTTTTTTCAAGAAAGCTACTCTAAGTAATTTTTTCAAAAGAACTCCTATTTTCAGCTACTAGCTTATTTTATATTTACATGTTTAATTAATGCATATTCCCCCACTAATTATCTATCATAACATTATACAACTTGTCTCTTTCATTCCTCTCACTTTCATTAATGTAATTATAGTAACTTATAATATAATATAATTATAGAAAATTATAATTTAAATATGTAATTTAAAATTTATATATTTAACTATATAAATTATAATTTAAATATTAATTATAGTAATTTATTATTTAAATATGCAATTACATAAATTATAATTTAAATATGTAATTATAGAAATTTTTAATTTAAATATATAATTATAATAATTTATAATTTAAATATATAATTAATTTATATTATTAAAATATATTATAATTATTTTAAATACTTCATTATTGATCTAATAATTAATGATGCTCTTATCTGTAATTTTACAACTTTCAGCTAGTTGATTAATTAGTTTTACCAAATATTTACAACTAGCTTTTTAGCTTTCAGCTAGTTTTACCAAACAACCCTTGGAATGTGTTATGTTTATTATTTCAGCTAGCTAAAAAGATAGATGGAATCGTATTGGAAGTTGAAATGATTTTAGCTTGGTTTGGAGAGAAAAAGTTTAGGAGCTTTTTCAAGAGCTACTGGTTTTTTGAAAAAATTATAGAAAATTATAATTTAATATGTAATTTAAAATTTATATGTTTAATCATAGAAATTATAATTTAAATATTAACTATGGTAATAATATGTAATTACATAAATTTATAATTTAAATGTGTTATTATAAAAATTTATAATTAAATATATAATTATAATAATTTATAATTTAAATATAAAATTAATTTATATTATTAAAATATGTTATAATTATTTTAATACCTCATTTTTTATGTAATGATTAACGATGCTGTTATTTATTATTTTACAACTTTTAGTTAGTTGATGAGCTAGTTTTACTAAATATTTATAACTAACTTTTCAATTGTCAATTACTTTTCAACTCGTTTTTTCAAACACATCCTAAAAGCTAGCTGAAAAGTGTCTTTGATTTACCATTTTAGCTAGCTTAAAGCTGAAATGATTTCAATTCTATTTGAATAGCAAAAATATAAGAGATTTTTTAGAAGCTACTAATTTTTTCAAAAAATCTATTCCAATGACCTTTTCTAAAAGATCTCATATTTACAACTACTAGCAGATTTTACATGCTTAACCTTTATTAATTAATGCATTGTGCCCCTACTAATTCTCTCTTATCACATTATAGAACCTCTCATTCATTTCTCTCTCATTAATTAATATAATCATAATAGTTTATAATATAAATATATAGTTATAGAAAATTATAATTTAAATATGTAATTATAATTTAAATATTAATTATAATAATTTATTATTTAAATATGTAATTATATAAATTTATAATTTAAATATGTTATTATAGAAATTTATAATTTTAAATATACAATTATAAAAAATTATAATTAAAAAATATAATTAATTCATATTATTAAAATATGTTCTAATTATTTTAAATACCTCATTATTGATCTAATAATAAATGATGTTCTTATTTACTATTTTACAACTTCTAGCTAGTTGATAAACTAGTTTTATCAAATATTTAAAACTAGTTTTTCAGCTTCCAGCTAGTTTTTCAACTTTCAGCTAGTTTTTTAGCTGGTTTTGCCAAACATACCATGTTTGATTTGTTATTCCAGCTAGGTAAAAAGATAGCTGAAATTGTATTGGTAGTTGAAACGATTTTAGCTTGGTTTGGAGAGAAAAAATCTAGGAGTTTTTTCAAGAGCTATTAGTTTTTTTAAAAAAACTACTCCAAGTAGCTTTTCCAAAATATATCATATTTTCACCTACTAACTGATTTTATTTTTACATGTTTACTCTTCTTTAATTAATGCATTGTCCCTAATTAATTCTTGCTCATCACATTATACAATCTCTCTCTCCTTCCTTAATTCAAGTATAGTAATTTATAATATAAATATATAATTATAAAAAAGTATAATTTAAATATGTAAAAAATTTATATTTAATCATAGAAATTATAATTTAAATATTAATATATTAATTTATTATTTAAATATGTAATTACATAAAATTTATAATTTAAATAGTTATTATAGAAATTTATAATTTAAATGTATAATTAATTTATGTTATTAAAATGTTATAATATTTTAAATACCTCAATGTTGACCCTTATTTGTTATTTTACAATCTAGCTCGTTGATAAACTAGTTTTACCAAATATTTACAACTATCTTTTCAGCTTTCAACTAACTTTTAACTTTCAGCTTGCTTTTTAGTAAGTTTTACTAAACACACCCAGTAGTTTCTTTGGAAAAGCTAGTAGCTTAGAAAAAAAAGCTTATAACTTGTTGCTATATAAATGAAGTTAAAATCATTTCAGTTAGTTTTTTAGTTTTTAGCTAGCTGAATGAAAAACCAAACACACCGTTAGAGACTTAGAGTTAATAAGAACATGATTAGAATATATTAGAATTTCAAATTATAGATTATTTAAGTTAAAAAACATTTTTCTAAAATAATAAACATTTTTACCAAAATAAATTAAATATATTTTTTTTCTGGAAAAATTAAAATTTTAAATTTTATGGTTACTAACAATATGTTTAATTTAAATTATAGATTATTTTAGTTAAATTTTTTTTTGTAAAATAATAAATATTTTACCAAATAGTTGAAATGAATTTTTTATGAATAAATAATCTTTAATAATTTAAAAATTTATAAATTATAATTATTTATTAATGATTTTTTATATTCAACTATTTTTATATTATTTTACTATATAAGGTTTTATTTTTTGTTACATCTGAAAAAATTAATTATTTTAATATCACTTTTGAGAAAATATATCTGAATAAATATTAATTATAATTTAATTTTTTAGTTATCCGGTCTACACATTTAAATAGCTAAGATTTTTTAAACATATCATGAAAATTTTGTTATTCGTAATAATGTAAATGGAGAAAACATTTATTAAAAAAAAGGTAAATATAAATCTTCTTTTATAATGACTTAATTAATACTACCTTTCTTATTTATTACTATAATGCACCTTCTTAAAAGAATTGATGGTGTATTTTATAAGAAATCTTATGATTTTAAAATATTTAATTTTTGTATTAATTATACTTATTAAATA
The DNA here is from genome assembly GCA_037954015.1 of Psophocarpus tetragonolobus. NCBI lineage: Eukaryota > Viridiplantae > Streptophyta > Magnoliopsida > Fabales > Fabaceae > Psophocarpus > Psophocarpus tetragonolobus. Next base: position 37,869,818 of record CM075688.1, on the reverse strand, counting down.
CTTAAGCATCTTTAATGGGAGTAGTTTAACTTAGAAACTATTATTTTAACGTGTGTTTCACAAATTAAGTGACTTAAAAATGGGTCAGAGTTGCTTATATACGCAACTCTTACTCATTTTTAAGTAATTCATTTTGTGAAACTCACATTAAAATAATATTTTATGTCAAGCAACTCTCACTAAAGATGTTCTAAGTATTTGTGTTTTTATTGATAGTAATATATTTATGGAAAAAATTCACAAATTAAGGTGTGTTTAGCAAAATTAACTGAAAAGTTAGTTGAAAGTTGAACAACTAACTGAAAACTAAGAGTGCATTTGATTTGTTATTTCAACTAGCTAAAACATGAAAAACTAGCTAAAATGATTTCAACTCCATTTGGATAGTAAAAATCTAGGAGTTTTTTTAGAAGCTACTAGCTTTTTCAAGAAGTTACTCCAAGTAGATTTTCCAAAAGATCTTCTATTTTCAGTGACTAGCTGATTTATTTTTACATGTTTACCCTTTGTTAATTAATGCATTGTCTCCCACTAATTCTCTCTCAACACATTATAAAACCTCTCTCCTTCATTTCTCTCTCATTCATTAATGTAATTATAATATTTTACAATATAAATATATAATTATAGAAAATTATAATTTAAATATGTAATTTAAAATTTATATATTTAATTATATAAATTATAATTTAAATATTAATTATAGTAATTTATTATTTAAATATGTTATTATAAAAATTTATAATTTAAATATATAATTATAATAATTTATAATCTAAATATAAAATTAATTTATATTATTAAAATATATTATAATTATTTTAAATACCTCATTTTTTATGTAATGATTAACGATACCCTTATTTATCATTTTACAAATTTCGGTCAGTTGATAAACTAGTTTTACCAAACACTTATAACTAGCTTTTCAACTTTTAGTTACTTTTCAACTAGTTTTGCCAAACAAATTCTAAAAGCTAGTTGAAAAGTGTGTTTGATTTGCCATTTCAGCTAACTTAAAGCTAAAATGATTTCAATTCCGTTTGAATAACACAAATATAAGAGCTTTTTTAGAAACTAATAGCTTTTTCAAAAAATCTACTCCAATTAGCTTTTCTAAAAAATCTCATATTTCCAGCTACTATTAGATTTTTAAATGTTTACCCTTCATTAATTAATACATTGTCCCCCACTTATTCTCTCTCATCACATTAGAGAATCTTTCTCCTTCATTTCTCTCTCATTCATTAATGTAATTATAATATTTTATAATATAAATATATAGTTATAGAAAATTATAATTTAAATATGCAATTATAATTTAAATATTAATTATAATAATTTATTATTTAAATATGTAATTATATAAATTTATAATTTAAATATGTTATTATATAAATTTATAATTTAAATATATAATTATAATTATAATTTATAATTTAAATATATAATTAATTTATATTATTAAAATATATTATAATTATTTTAAATACCTTATTATTGATCTAATGATTAATGATGTCTTTATTTGTCATTTTACAACTTTTAGTTAGTTGATAAGTTAGTTTTATCAAATACTTATGACTAATTTTTTTGCTAATTTTTCAACTTTCAACTAACTTTTCAGCTTTCCGCTAACCTTTAGCTTTTAGCTAGCTTTTCAGCTTTAAGTTAGTTTTGTCAAACACATCCGAAAGATAAAAAGCTAGTTGTAGGTGTTTAATAAAACTAACTTATCAACTAGCTGAAAGTTGTAAAATGACAAATAAGGATATAATTAATTATTAAATCCACAATGATATTTAAAATAATTATAATATATTTTAATAATATAAATTGATTACATATTTCAATTATAAATCATTATAATTATATATTTAAATTATAAATTTTTATAATTACATATTTAAATTATAAATTTATGTAATTATATATAAGTTAGAAATTACTATAATTATATATTTAAATTATAAATTACTATGATAAAGGAGAGAGAAATGAAGAAAAAAGAGATGTTGTATTAAGGTTTTCAAAACCGGACTAGTCATTGAACTGGTAAAGGCATAAGTTCAGGGTTTAAAGATTTAATCGTGATTGAACTGCATTCAATAAAATATTATTTTTACTAATATAGTACTATACTAAGTAAAAAATAAGCTATATATTATTTAGAATGCACAAATATAATACATCTTATTAAGTTTAAGGGTTGATGTCTTTATGATATTAAAAAGAGGTAAAGTCTCACATTGTCTAAAATTACTTTTTGAGAAATATTTAGGGCTTGATTGGTTCGATTTTGTTTTTTAGCTTTTGAAAAGAGTTTTCAAGAATAGTTTTCAAAAACTGTTTTCGGGAAGAAAAGGAAAAAAAACTTGTTTGGTGTTATTTGAAAACTATTTTGAAGATGTAAAAATGGAAAAACTTGTTCATATTTATTAAAATTTCATTAATAAAAAGCAAAAAATAACATATTCTGATTGTGTTTTGAGTTTTCAAAACAAAAATAGAAAACTGAAAAACAAAACTACTTTTAGCTAATCCTATTTTTTAGTTTTTAAAAACTAAAAAAACAGAACTATTTTCGAAAACTGTTTTAAGAAAACACTACCCAAATAAGTTTTTTTGTTTTTAAATACTAAAATACTGAAAACAATTTTATAAAACTATTGCTAAATAAACACTTATATTTTAAATAGTAATCAACGCTTCATAATTTGCAAAAGTTCCTTTTAAATATTTTTTATTTTGCAATACCTTATCAGAATATCTCTCATTTGTGGGGACAATACATTAATTAATAAAAAGTTTAATTAGTATGCACTTTCAGTGTAAAAAAATTTACATTGACATTCAATCACAACCCTTTATTTATGGTAACTTTGTTGACTTTATCTATTAATACTTTAAAAGTTTTATAAATGAAGAATTGTGATTGAACATTAGTGTAAAACTCTTTTACACTATAGTGCATACTAATTAAACTCTTTTGAAAAAAACTACTTGAAATAACTTTTTAGAAAAAGCTAGTAGCTCATAAAAAAACTCCTAACTTTTTACTATCTAAACGAAGTTGAAAACATTTGACCTACCATTTCAACTAGCTTTTCAATTAGCTGAAATGGAAAATCAAACATGCTCTTAGGGTATGTTTAGCAAAACTAACTGAAAAATTGAAAGCTAGCTAGGTAAAAGCAGAAAAGTTAACCGAAAGTAGAAAAACTAGTTGTAAGTGTTTGGTAAAACTAGTTGATCAACTAGTTGAAAATTGTAAAATTACAAATAAAGACACTATCATTCATTAGATCAACAATGATGTATTTAAAATAATTATAATATATTTTTATAATATAAATTAATTACATATTTAAATTATAAATTTATGTAATTATATATTTAAATTATAAATTATTATAATTATATATTTAAATTATAATTTCTATAGTTAAATAATATAAATTTTAAATTATATATTTAAATTATAATTATATATTAAAATTATAGATTACTATAATTACATTAATGAAGAAAAGACAAATAAAGGAGAAGAGCTGGATATATGAGTAAAGAGAATTAGTGGAGATAATTAATGAAAGATAAAATTGTAAAAAAAAATAAATTAATTAGTAGTTAAAAATAATAAAATTTTTAAAAAACTACTTACTAAAAATAGGAAATCTTTAAAAAAAAAAAGAAAATCAATTAACAGTTGAAAGTCAGACTAGTTTTTTTAAAAAACTAATAACTGATAACTTTTTTGCTATCTTAATAAAGTTGGAATTATTTTAGCTAGATTTTCAACTTCCATTTAATTAAAATAATAAACTAGACACACTTTTAATACAGAAAAGAGTTTGAAAAAATCTTACAAAAATAAAAAAAAATTAAATTTATGTCATTTAGGAGCGAAAATAATATAAGCTGCGGTGGTTGACACCTAAATTATCCATTATAAGTATAACTACATGCAATATTTTATAGATAAAAGAAGGATATTGTCGGCCAGCAATATCCTAATAAAAAAAGATGCTGGACAACTGACACAAAACAAATCAATGTGGTCATATAACAACATACGTGATAAAATTGATGATTAATGAAAGAAACTTATGTATCTGCTAAAAAAACAAATGAAGTTAATGTGTCACTAAACGACTCATCCCCACTAGCAATTAGCAGTTAAATAAAAAACAAAAATTCTTGCCGTCCTGTTGAAGGACGAAACATCATTTCCAAAGCTAAATCATCTCTTTGTACGAATGCTCCTTTTTTTCATTGCATTCGATTTAATTAATTATTTCTAAAATCTATTATCAGTATAATATTATCGTATGATAAAAAATAAAATAAATTTAATTTTTAAAATAATTATTATAAAATTAACAAACGTATTATTTATATACAATAATTTGAAAAGATAGTGAAGTTTTACATATTACTATTTATTATGGCATTCAAATTTCTTTATGCTATTTATTAAAATATCAACTCACCTTCGTTAAAATAAAGATTTTAAAAAGGAGATAAACATTAAAGGGAGAGTGTAGTGTATCTTTTTTAATTTTCTGGGTATTGACACATTTGTTTTTTTTAACCAATAGAATTATAAATAGTGTAGATGTTATCATCTTCATAAGTTTAAATAAATAAAAAACTATTATTCATAATAAAAGTAGACTTATTCCAATTAATATGTTTTACTTATAAGAGAATGATAGTTAAAGTAAACAATGTAAATTTATAAAGATAATGGTGTTCAAAACTTACAATTCTATTAATTAAAAAAATAAATGTATCAATATCCACAAAATCAAAGAAATGACACTATATTTTCCTTTAAAAAAATGTAATAAAGTATAAAAAAATGCATATTTTTGTTGAGTTTAATTAATATACACATGTATTCAATTACAATTTTTCCTTCAAGATAAATTTACTTACTTTATTCGTTACTACTTTAAAAGTTATATAAATAAAAAGTCATACATTAGTGTATACCAATTAAATTTTTTTTTTATCCCTTTAATACCGATCTTTATTATAAAAGAACTCTTTTGTTAATCATTGGTTAAAAAGGCTATTTTAAGATAATGAATTGAAAGTTTGAAAGCAAACTATTGTACAGAATCAATCCTCTGAGTGCAGCCTACGCCAGTGATGCAAGACTGAGTTATGCTCCACAGATGTAAGCTATCCATGTAGACATTTTCAAAGTTCTGATGATGGATAGAAATGACTCAGAGGGAATAAAGATATATATATAAATAACCCCTGAATATTCGAATAACATTAAGAAGGAAAGTTACAAAGATAAACGTCATTACTTGTGCTGACCCTTTAGCGCATACTAGTACCGTTCTTATCCTATAAATTGTGAGCAACAAACAAGGTTGAAAGCAAAATGATAGTGAAGGCAGAGAAAACCATGGCTGTGGAAGTGGGGGAAGAAGGAGTTGTTGTTGCCATGAAGCAGCAGCACTTTGTGCTTGTACATGGCATAGGTGGGGGAAGTTGGTGCTGGTACAAAATCCGGTGCCTTATGGAGAATTCCGGGTTCAAGGTCTCATGCGTAGACCTTAAAAGTGCCGGAATTGATCAATCTGATGCTGATTCTGTGCTATCTTTTGATGATTATAATCAGCCACTAATGGATTTCATGTCTGCTTTGCCCGAGAATGAACAGGTAGTAATGGTATATATATCAATTGGTCCCCCCCCTCTCCCCCTTATGTCTCTTTCTCCACCTTATGTTATATGGGAATATGTGACTGCATAGAGTGGCAACATCAAACTGAACGTATCAGTGATGTGGTTGCTATAGGTTATATTGGTGGGGCACAGCGCTGGAGGGTTGAGCATTACTCATGCCTGTCACAAGTTTTCAAATAAGATCCGATTAGCTGTTTATGTTGCAGCAACTATGCTCAAGTTTGGATTCTTGACTGATCAAGATCTTAAAGATGTGAGTCCTTTTGACAAACTCTTTTTTGTTTCTTCTTATTCTTAGATTTAATTTGGTTATTTGAATTCATTCTGTCCTGCATGTTTCTTCTTTGAAATTTGAGACTCGGGTGAATGATAATATTTAAGGGAGAATCATAAACTTGGTGGTAGAGACTAGTTATAGGATGTGACAGTGATGTGTATTGGCTTCCATTGTTGTTCAGTGTCTGGAATCTTCAAGTTTTCCAGCAAGGATGATGCTGATGCTCTGTTGAAATAATTGGTAGACAACTGTCCTCACAAACAGATTATAGTTCATAGCCAACTCTGAGGCTCACTAAATTATGCTTGTACCTGCTCCCAAAATTTTCCCAAGAATAGCACCATGTGCAAACAAACCAGCAGCTGTTTAGCAATAGCTGAGTTTGATTGGGAATTTCTTTCTTTGCTCTATTTACGTTATCCCCTTCTTTTCTTTTCTTTCCTTTGGATAGGAGACAACTCACATTTTGTTTTGGCTTATTAATACAGTTATCAGTTTAGTCAATGGCCTTTTCTACTCACCTTGCCTCCTTTTCAGGCTTTGACAACAAACTGATTGGAATTTAATATTTGTCAATAAAATAGCCAGGCATTCTGACCCGGTTCGTTTATACTTTATTTTATATTGTATAGAATTATTGTTTATTTTTTTATTTTATGTAGACTTATCATTTAATTCAGAAAAATGAAGAAAACAAATCTAACGCTAACCCAATCTCCTAAAAGCCTACAACTGGAATGGAATGTGTACGAACAAACCTAATTGTCTTTATTTTAAAATCATCATCAATAATTGTGACTACTCTGGTTTACCAATTCAAATTCAATTATCATCAATAATTGTGTGCCATCTAAACTCCTATAAAAATAGCAATCCTTGTATTAATCATATAAGCAATCTTTGCTTAGAGACAACAATTGTCAAATCTCTTGCAATGTTTTCGTTTCCTCAATCCGACAACACTGTCTTTTCCACATATCTACTTTGTCATCAGGAGGTAATATCAAATTTTCACTGTGTTCCAATGTATGGCTAATGATTGAAAAGTAACCAAGTAATTCACGAGCCTAATTAATTAGGCCAGAATTATGACAGTAGAGTAGCTAGCTAGTTTTTCAGTGCCAGTGGTAAATAATAAAATATAATATAAAGTTTATTTATTTATATTTTCTGGTTTGTATGTATCAGGGAGTGCCTGACTTATCCGAGTATGGGGATGTGTACAAGCTAGGATTTGGATTGGGACACGATAAGCCTCCAACCAGTGCTTTGGTGAAGAAAGAATTTCAACGCAAAATCATCTATCCTTTGAGCCCTCATGAGGTGCACAAATAAGTAATTTAATTAAATACCACACATTTCTCTCTAAAAAAAAGAAAGAAAGGACATGCTATGCATGCATTGTATATAAAACCTGTTTAAAACAGTTTGTCACTTTCTCGGGGCATTAGGGCGTAGGGTACCCCACGTAACATGCTTTGGCCTATCGTTAATTTCATCCTCTGCTTTAGCAATATGTAGGACCATATATAGCAATTTTCTTGGGAAAAGATGAAAAACACGGGAAATTCTTCCAACGAAAACAACTTTAGCAAATATTCTTTTTTGCTGGCCATGCCAGTGTTGTAGTTTTCTTTTCCCAAGCAGAGAGAAATTAAGTTACTAATTACTAGCTAGTGAGTAGTGACTATATATATATATATACATAAAAGACATGCATGTGCAGCATGTATATATATAATTGAATTGTGACCAATGGTGCAATGATGGGTCAGGATTCAACCTTGGCTGGGATGCTGTTGAAGCCTGGGCCAGTACTGGCATTGACGAGTGCGCAATTCAGAGAAGATGAATATGATGCTGAAGAAGTGGAGAAGGTGCCCCGTGTGTACATAAGGACAAGGCATGATAAGGTGGTGAAGCCAGAACAACAGGAAGCTATGATAAAGAGGTGGTCACCATCTAGTGTCTATGAACTTGACAGTGACCACAGCCCCTTCTTCTCCACCCCGTTTCTACTCTTTGGTTTGCTTCTAAAAGCTGCAGCTTTGGATGTTGATGTTGGATGCAACTAGATGAGGATCAACGGGGCACCGTGCTTTTTTTTTCTTCTTCTTTCTTCATTGCTAAAGTCTGCTGTAACTTCATCAAATATATATACATTCATTGTAACTATCATGAATAATAACATATCAATAATTTTTCTATGCAAATCTCCTATGATTTTTCTATGCTGGAGGATTAAAATACGAGACATAAACTTAATTTACTTTTTGGATAAAACAATAAATTATTTTTGATAAAAAATATATCCACGATTATATTTTTGTTACAAAACTTAACTAAACATTTTTAAAACTAGATATCTCTTTTCAATAACTTTTTTTTTTCTATCCAAAAAATTTAAGGAATCCGAGTTGAGTGTAGATCACCAAAACAAATTGCATTGATTATACGAATTGGTATAATGTTTATAATACTTTTTTTTTATTATTATTATAAAAAATATATCGACGATTGTATTTTTGTTAGAAAACTTAACTAACTTTTAAAAATAGATATCTTCTTTCAATAATTTTTTCTTTTTATATCCAAAAAATTTAAGGAATCCGAGTTGAGTGTCACCAAAACAAATTACATTGATTATATGAATTTGGTATAATGCTTCTAATTAGGATGAAAAAACAATCTGTGTTCGGATGTCCTCAAATAAAATCTAAAAATACTTATGTAGATAATTTAAATAGATATTCATTACTCGTAGACATGGATTTTTTCTACCCATATAAATAATTTAAAAAACTACACATATCTAATTTGAAAAAAAATATTTTTGAAATAAATTAACTTAATATATTAATTATCAAAATTTTTAAAATAAATTAAAATATTAATTATCAAATTTTATGATGTTACTTTTTTTTAATGAAAAGTGAATAATTCATAAAATTATTTTTTATAGAATGTCAATAATGTAAAACGAATATTCTATTTATATTAAATATTTTGTATATAAATATATATATATATATATATATTAATCAATTTTTGGATCCAATTAATTTTGTAAGAATTAATATAATTTTATTTCTTGATTTTTCAACAAATAAATCATTTGTTTAACAAAACTTCATATAAAAAAAAATCTTTTTTTGAAGAAAAATATTTTTTTAAAATATCTATGAGTACCTGTGGATACTCACGTGTACTAAAAAACTTGCAAATATATTCTTATAACAATACCCAATAAGTTTTAATAAGCAAGTAAGAATGTTTTGTGACAAGGCGGATAACGTGTAAGCACTACCTATACCCGCCTCGTTCCATTCTGACTCCTACTTATTATTATTATTATTATTATTATTATTATTATTATTATTATTATTATTATTATTATTATTATTATTATCCAAATCTTACAACTTCATTTCATTATTCATTATAGGCACACTTGATGGTGTGCTAATATATTTTTTTCCATTTAAGAGATTTTTTTGCTACCCGATGAACAAAATGAGAAGTGGGGGGGTTCACGTTCAGTTAAACTGAATAAAAAACCAAACACACGTTTGGTCTTTAACAAAGTTAAAAACACCTTTTCAAACTTTAATTTTTTTAGAACCATAAGAAGTATGTATCATGTAAGTATCACTGTATAAGGTGTAGAGGAAGCTAAATTTATACTTACAAAAGAATATGTCTACACAAAAATGGAACTTAAAGAAATCAGAAGTAACACTGGTAAGGCAAATGAATTTTCAATTTCCAAAAATTCCTATGCTCTGATTTACAAAGTTCTTAGGAGTAAAAAGCACTATAGTTTGCAACCAAGAAGACAAAAAAAACCTATTGTTGTCCTTCGTATGAATAAATCATTGCCATGAGAAAAGTTTGATGGTTTCTAGTCGTAGGAAAAAGTGTTAAGAGTAATGTTGTTTCTCATATTTCACATACACTATATTAACCACACCAAGTCATATGAAATGTTTTCCCCGCCTTTTTTCTCTCTCTCTATAAATCCATGAACCAAAAAAGAATATAGTTACTAGATTGTTGTATAGCTGATTAGATGCCCAACCAATTAAATGTGTTGTACCATATATAAGAAATAGGAGTGCAATAGAGTTTCGATTGGCAATTACAAAACCTAACAAAGAATTAAAATTAGGAAAAGAAAGATTCCTTCGAATTAGCTATTCAATTGGTAGCTGCAAAAGTCTCCAAGAATGAATAACACCTTTGAGGGAGTTGTGGAGATCCAGAAATAGTGACCGATTTCTAATATGAAATTATGCGGTGTTCAATTGAGTTTGCAAAAGGTAGTTAAAGGTTGTAGCTACTGCAAAACCCAAATGATTATTAGATTTCACTATCATGAATAGGTTGTATCCCTCTTTAAAAAGACAAATAACCCACTCAATCTTATAAGTCCACCATAAGTGGTTCTTCTCAAAGAAAGAGTTCTCTCTGCCATCACCATAAGTGGAGAGATAAAGAAGGAAAAAAGTTGTAGGTTTGAATCTTTGCACTAATAAAAACTAACATATTAACAATTAATATTTAGTCTATAAAAAAACATGTTTATTTATGAGTCACTTGGTATAAACTCTAAAGTTATTATTGATACAAAAAATGCTTACTATTTCTAAACAATAAATCAGAAATAAATTTAAAAATATTAAAGGATTGGACTTGACTTGATCATAAAAAATATCTTAAAAAAAAATTGATTACTGAATTGTTCACTTTTTATTAAGCAAATACAATTCTTATTTTTTGGTCTAAACTCCAAATCTTATACTCAATAAAAGATAATAACCATTTTTTTAAAAATTATAGAAAAGTTTTTATAATAAATTTTAACAAAGAAAGTTTTAAATTTTCACAAGAATTAGAAAGTTACTCACCTTTAAGACCAAAATGTGATTGAGTATTTGAATAATGAAATGAACATGATCATTATTTTGTTGATCAAGGAATGCTTTTTTTTTTTCTTTGTTTTTTTATTGTTTGTTTCTTCACAATTGTTTGTCAAATGTTAATCAATGTAAATGCTTACACACAATCACAATGGAGAAAAGTCTAATAAAATTAGAAAGAATGATCGCCAAATAAAAAAATAGTCTTGTTCAATTGGTGCTAGGTATGGGTGTAATAGAGTTTAAAGAATGAAACATAGAAAGCTAGAAAGAAGACATTAGAGATATAATAGTAGGAGAAAAATCACAAAGAAGAGAAATCATTATTAAATATTAATTAAAGAAAGAATTGGTTAAATAATAATAATAATAATAATAATTATTATTATTATTATTTAAAATATAATTATATTTATACAGAAAAAATCATGATAAAATGAGTTTTTTTTTAAAAAAATTATTCAATTGTTATTAATAATATAATATTATTTATTTTTAAATATTAGTAATAAATATTTGGGCCTATAAGCGAAGTTTTTTGGGGTTGGTGGGAAAGGGGGCTAAAGCAAATGCTTTAGCACTCTATGATGATTTCATATACATATGTAATATATATGTAAGGAAGATGAAACTGTTAATTTAAATTTTTTTATTAACAAAACTAATACATTAATAATTAAAATTTATATATATAAATTATAATAATTATTTAAAATATTCTTATTTCTTCTGTATTTTAGAGTGTAATATATCTAAACATGTTAAATATTTAATATAATAAAAATACAAATATACATATGCGCGGCAGGACGTATATTTTCGTTGTTATTAATAATAACACTAATATTTTTTGTTATAGTTCGAGTCTTCTCTTAATAAATTAAAGAGTGATGTTAATTAGTAGGAAAGTTACCACCACATAAATGCACACGAATTTTAAACCAGCCAATCAAATTAAAGATTACTGAAACATTCGCATAGGAAAGAGAATAACAACTGCTTCCAGTAAATTTACAGTGCTTTTATCTTCGTGTGGAACTATGGATTCGTAGGAAAATGCTTTCTAGTTAGTATCCTTTTCCTAAACTAAATTAAATAGTAGAATTAGAATTTAATTAGTTAAATGATTTATATATATATATATATATATATATATATATGAATGGTAGGTTCGAAACATAATTCATACGAAAAAGTAATCATCAAGAAAAGAATAAATTTAGCCTCCCCTTGAAAGTCATTAATTTTTGCTTCCAATTAATTTAAGTCAAATTGGGTAGCTAGATCTAGTTGGGTAGATAGGTAGATTAACTAATTCAAGTCAAATTTTATTGGATATTTTATTTCGTTCGCAATATTTGAATATAATTCATATATTATTTAAAAAGAGATACTTTTCTTATACTTAGACCGACAGACACTCTTAAAAATAAATTTAATCTTATAATACATAATAACCTAATAATATTTTTATTTTAGAAAACTTTAATTTATGCAGCTAATTTTTCAAAAAAAAGATGTACATTAGTATACTCGTTTTTCTTTTAATCACTGTATATGAAAGAGATTTTAAATTTTTAATTCATATATAAGAAATTGGTTTTAATTTTATCATCACTACTTATTAATTTATTATTATTGTTATTACTATACCTACAACATAAAAAACAGAGATAAACTTTAATATAGGTGCCATGTGTAAAAATCATATGCATTATATTTTTAATCTTGTATTGTTATGACAGTTAATTATTGTTAATTTATTTGATTTCCATATTTTACAATAGAAACTTGTTTTTACTATAGAATGCTTATTAATGATAATGATAGTAGACATTGTTTAATTATGTGTTAAATCTCAATAGCAATTAAAATTTTACTTTCAATTTTTAAATTTAAAAACAAGTCACTTTCTGAGGCTTTAAGGGGCTTGGTGAAGTTAAGTAGTGCAAGACATACCATGTTCACATGTAGGAGAACAATATATTCACTAAAAAGTGTCAAGTTCAATTAGTCTTTGACAGAATAAATTAAGAGACATATGATATCTGACTTACTTACAACACATATATATTTTTCATTAGAAAAGGTAATGTTTATGTAAATCTTTAAAAAATTTCAATCAAGTTTAATATAAACTAAAGATAGCATAATGTAGACATTATACTTTTATTTTTAATTAGTATAATGATTAAATTAAATATTTTTATATAAAAAATTATTGAATAAATATTAAAAAATAAATTTAAATATATTATTATCAATTTCTTTTAAGTATTATGTTAATTGGAATCATAATAAAAATATCATAAATAATATGATGGTTAAACTATAAATATTATTGTTTGGCCTTAGGTTATCTTCCTATACGGAAAAAAGACCCTAATTGAGAAACCTACTTGATGTCTCACTTAACCTAATAGGAAAAAGTGATTCTGAAAGGGGTAGAAAGGGAGAAGTTCATTCGTTAGAGAAATACACTAATAGTTTGAGAGAAAAGAAGAGAGAAAGTCATTCTTGTTTTTACACAAAGCTACAACTGTAAATTCGTCCACCATTGGACCAGACTGGTTTTTGGACAGCAGGTTTGAAACATCTGGTTCTTTATTCTGATTGTTTGAATTGTTGAAACAAAGTTGAGAGATATTAAGTTCACGCGACAACATTGTTTTTGGTGTTCTTCATTTTCCTTGTTCTCTATTTGTAAGCTTTATAGCTTTATTGTTTGGCTAAGTGTTAGCATTGGTTTGTGCACTTGATTGAGATTTTCTTATACTCTTTGATGATAATAATGGAGTTATTTATTTGGTTTGGATGACCTGTGGTTTTTACCCTTTCTTTGAGGGGTTTTCCATATTAAAACCTTGGTATCTTATTTTGTGATTTTGGTGATTTACTATTACTGTGCTTTTGTTGTTGCTCCTCATAGATTCTTGCAAGTTAGGGACATTTTTTTTCTCTAGTTTATGTATACTTTATTATTGTTAGTGTTGTTTCCCCATTAGAGTGACATCAGAGCTCTTTGGCTTTTGGACTATTTGACTTGCTTAAATGATGGAGGCAAATACAAAATCGGTTGCTTTGAATGACACTAATTATCACTTATGGAAGGGAAAGATGAAAGACTCACTGTATGTGAAGAAAGTGAATATTCCTGTCTTTATTACTCAGAAGTCGAATTCTATGTCTGAACAAGACTAGGATTTTGAATATCAACAGATATGTGATCTTATTTAGAAATTTGTAGAAGACAATATTTATAATCATATTGCTAATGAGACACATGCGAGAACATTGTGGGGGAATTGAGTCCTTGTATGCTTCTAAATCAGGGAATAATAAATTAGATTTGTTGAACTGTTTAATGAATTTGAGGTACAAGGAGAGTTCTTCCATTTCAGATAACTTGAATGAATTTCAAGGGCTTCTAGATCAATTGTCTAAAATGGGTATCAAATTTGACGATGAAGTTTTGAGACCATGTGTTGTTGATTCCAAGTGTAACAAGATAGAAATACAGAGGGGGGTGAATAGATTTCTTAAAAACTATTTTCTTTTATCAACAAATTTTTTTTTTCATTCAAATCAAACAATTAACAAAATTTGTCAAGAAGAGAAAAGAGAGAAAATGCACAAGAGTTTATACTGGCTCGGCATAAAAAAACCTACATCCAGATTGATTTATCTACACCAGATAAACCTACCACTAATCTTTGTGTGTTACAAACACTATGCACACACACAAAAAGTAAACTCGATTTTCACTCTATCCTTGAACCCTATAAGAAAAGAAGGCTAAAACTTAATCAAAACCTATGATCAAAAGCCTAAATGAAAACTCTATATTACCTATACAAGAACGAAATTAAAAATTGCATTAGAATACACTTCATTTGCGCAGATAATCCACTTCGATGCTTTTCACAATATTTCCAAAGTCAAGATTAAAGAACCATAATCTTTGTGAAGAAAAATGTTTGATTTGCTCTCAAACTTGTTCAGAGAATGTATAAATATTTTCTATAATTTTCTAAGAGTTTTTCATTCGTTCTCTATCAAGAATGAACAGTCAGCTATTTAAAGACAACTAATTTTTAACGAGTTTAATTGATTAAAAAATAAGGTAATCAATTAAAGTGTTCTAAATAGCTGTTGGAATAAAAAATAAGAACAATGTAATTGATTCCAGAAAGGTGTAATCGATTATTTCGTTCTTTTCTTTAGTTCTTGTTCAGTTTTATAACTGTTGTAATCTGTTATGAAAATTCGTAACTTGTTAAACAGAAGAGCCTAATTTTGAGCAAAAGGGAAAATAAATTGTGTAATTGATTATGAAAAAGCTATAATCAGTTATCATGATCAAATTTTCAATAACTAGCATTTTGTTCAATTTCAATTAAGATTCTTGATCAAATAACATATTAATAAACTTGGTAATCGATTATTTCGATATATAACTCTTAACTATAAAACCTATTTTGAACAAGATTAACACAAATTCTAAAATTTTGACTTGGATAAAACTCATTCATGCATGCCTATTATAAACAAAGAATACAAAGTTGCACCTTTAAAATGTATTTAGCTTGCAAAATAGCAAAATAAAAACCACCAATATACTAAGGAGATGAGAGATGATCCATGCTCCAACATGTTTAACGACCCCAAATCCTTAACTGAAAGTATTCATAAAAATGTGGGAGAATTTTAAAACTTGATCTTACATCAAGAACCATACTCTTCTTGTAAATATTGTGAGTCAAAACATAATTTATTACAAACTTTATTTAAACATAAATACATTAGTTATTATAGTTACCTTTCTTTAAAAGTCCTAATTCAAAGCAATGGACTTCTTACGAACCTAAAATTAATTGAACATCAAGAGTAACTAGTTTATGAATCAACATGTTCAAAGAAAATCCTCTAAATCCTTCATCATATCCTGCTGATCAGGTTCACTTCTATTGGTACCACGGACAAATATGAAAAGAAACACATGAAAGGAGTAAGATTTTTATAAACCATTAACGTTAACCTTAATAAACTTAACAAACAACAACGGTCTAAGGTTTGACCTATGACTCAATCTCACTTGACTCAATGTATGGACTCAATCTTATTCATCTCAGTGATTGAACTTGGTTGCCACATGGGTCTCAATCGAATAACAAAAAAACAATTAAAAAAAAAGAGTTACCACCAATGTTTGTTAACAAAATCATCAGAAAAACCTTTTGAAAAAGAAAATGGTTTGCAAAACCAAATTCTGAACTCGGGAATCGATTATGTGTAGGGAAAGTATTAACACCCTACGACGTTTGCCATAAAGACGGTTTACCTTTAATTAAACATTCAAAATTAGATAACTTTATAAAAAATATTTATTTCACCCCTGAAGGCATAAAACTATTTTTATTTTATTAATTGATTTTAATATAGAAAATTTTATTATTGAGAAGTTTACTTTTTATAAAAAATCACTATTGTATTTTCATTAATTTATTATATATTTTTTTTTATGTTTTTGGGCTCAAGTGAAGAGGACTCTTACTCCAACATATCTTCGATGCAATAAAGAATAAAAGTTTACATAGTTTTTTAAATAATTGGAGTATTGGAGACTTTTGGTTTCATTTTTCCTTAATTTTAATATTCTTGTGTTTATTTTGAAATATTTTACTGCTACCAAATTATAAGTGCATCCAAAGTGGTAACGATTTTTTATGATTTAATGTAACTGTCAAATTAGAAGTATATATGAAGTGACAATAAATCATGATAACTTTTATAATGATTTTAAATCAAAAGTGCATTCGAAATAGTTATAATTAAAACTTTGTGCTTTGTGATTTTATATTTTTTAAAAAATGATTTTAAAAGAGTTCATGATAATCAAATTGAAAGTGTATCCAAAGTGTTTATCATAAACTTTTTCTATAATTTACAATAATCAAATTAGAAGTGTACTCAAAGTGACTATTATTAAATTTTTTCTTTCTAAATAATTAATTTAAATGACATAATAATAATAATAATAATAATAATAATAATAATAATTATTATTATTATTATTATTATTATTATATTATAGCAACTAAGATTTTATATATATAAAATGAGAGACTAAATTTGAAAAGCATCTAAAGGGGTTATTAGGAAATTTATAATTTCTAATAGTCAAATTAGAAGTGCATCCAAAGTGACTATTATAAAATATTATTATTATTATTATTATTATTATTATTATTATATTGATTGTTAGTATTAGAAACATAATTCTAATTAACACTTTTAACACAAAATAAATAAAAAAAAAGTACCTAATCTACATTTGAATTTATTTATGCATAAGGAGGTATTATTTTGAAATGTAAACCAAAGTAAAGAAAGTATTTAGCTACCAAATATATCCTATGATTAAATATGGCTAAAAAGGGAAGGAAAGATAAATAAATAAAAAGAGTCATTTCTCATATATGTGATTTAATGGCTTAAAAAATGAAATTTTCAAAATGAGCCTTTTAGTGCACATGAGATTACTTAGCCAATAATGTGCAAAAGCTTCAATGTTCCCTTTATACGAATCAACCACAGTGAAGTTGCGAAAAGAGTAAAATTCTAGATTTTCTTACTAGAGACTAAAACGGCAACGCGAGAGAAAAATAAAGGGTGCCAAATGTGGTTTAGGGTTCAACTCTCATAGTGGTGGTTGCAGAAGTAAGTGTCAGCTCACGAGGGTTCACATTCGGGGAGTATGGAAGGTAATGGAAATCGTAGATTTAAAACAGGGTACGCTTTTTGGGCTCAAGGGTGCTACTAACATGCCTTTAATTGCTTATTGTTTGGTTTTAATTACAGGTTGTGGTGAAGGGTTTCTTCAACTCAAGGCATTTTGGCTTCGAGGATAATTACATGCAGGGTGACAAAGCGTCCATGGTAGAGGCAGTGACTATATGTGATGCATGCCTCCCTTGATCTTTTTTCTTGAGGTTCCAAGCACCATGAAATGGATGATGGAGGGGAAAGAAAATGGAGGTGGGGCGTCACTCTCAAAGAGAGATAAGCCAAAGTGTTTAGGTTTGCCACAAGGGAAGGAACCCTTGATAAAAACCAACTAGAAAGAGGTTCCTCAAGAGAGAGGATCCTCAAGACCTTTTACTAAGAATGTGCTCACAAAGAGACTATTTTCATTCAACTCAAAGGTTTATTACACACAAAAGAGGTGACCCTTATGGGCATCCAATACCTCTAATTAAAATGTCCTTTAAAAATACACCCAAATTAAACAAAGAAAATTAAAAGTAGTTGAATGTAGCTCCTTTCTTCAAGTGCTCCTGACCAAGTGTATCACTCTAGTCTTGGCCTCCTTTTCAAGTCTCCTCTTCCTTGGTTTTAAATCAACACTTCCTAAGGATGCTACCCTTGTGAAAATTTCAACAATTTGGCTACCTACCAAGAGAAAACAAGCGCCCAAGCAAGAGACCAAGAGAAGTAGAATTTGAAAGCAAAAAGCAATAAAAAGCACTTAACAAGAATAAGAACACATCCAAGTGGAAAGAATTTATTTGACAAACACAAAGAAAGCCAATAAAGACAAGCAAGAAATAAAAGGTGTAGAAAGAAAGTTGGCACAAAAAAAAAATCCTAGAATGGGCCTAAAATAGAATTGGACTTAAAACAAAAAAGACTCAACAAATTCAATGATTTGCACAATTGTAAAGCAAGGTGGCTAAATCATAGTCAAATAAATTCAAGCAAATTTCAATAAAATTTAACATTCCTTTGAATTTTTTAATAATTTTGAGGTGCACTAATTTTTATTTTATTTTTTTTACTCTTTTTACTTGTTTTTAGCACTTTTTACTAACTCTTTTTTTTTTTTACTTATTTTACACTTTTGATTTCTTTTCTTCTTCTTTTTCTTTTTGAAACAATTTTGCTACACCTCTTAACACATTTTGTAGCAAATATAGTGAGGAGTCAAAGAATCATAAATGCTTGAACAAAGGATAGGAAATGACCACCATAATTGATATACAAAAGTGCAAAATTAAGAAACAAAGCAACCTAATATGAACTAGTAATTTTAGGTGATAAAAAATAAATGGCACAAGGAGAGTTTTATGGAAGTTGAGGACAACTTGATTACTCAATAATCAGCCCAATCATACCCAACATGCCTCTCAAAGCCAATCAACAAAAATCACCACAAAAACTAGCACAAAATTAAGATACTAAAATTATTGAACAAGTGAATGAAATTTGGAAGAAATTGAGCATTAATTTTTTTGAAGATTTTTTTTTTAAGAACATGCTAAGATCTAAATAGCATGTGAGACTCTAAGGACATAGGATCAAGAGTAAGCCTCTTTGATGCTCAATTTCCAATAGAGAAATAACACACTTTTATGGTAAAAATAAAAAGACAAAACTATGTAGAATTAAGAGACAATAAAAGGGCTACAAAATGACCAACTAAGACACAACTTGGAAGATTAAAAACTGAAATTAAATGACTCAAAATAACCAGAAATATATGCCCAAAACAGAGAACAAAGGGCTGGAAAAACAGAAAAATAGGTGCAGGAAAATAGAATTAAAAATTCAAATAAGAAGAACAACATGCATCCAAAGATCAAGACCACAATGTGTGGCTTCCTTCACAAATTTTGTGAAGTCATTACAATGATCTTCTTAGGATTTGCACAAGAATAAGGAAAAAATAAAAAGCTGGGCAGAAAATTAAAGAAACAATCCTAAAGGAAACATATAAAGATTCAATGGAAAAGAACAAGATAAATTGAATCTAGAAAGCAATAAAAACTAGGAAATAAATTGCATAAAATGAAAACTACAAAAACATAAACTAACAAGACATAAAAGGAATTAAATGACAAGAATCAAAGGCTGGAAAAAATAAAGGAAAAAGCAAGAACTCTAAGAAGAAAAGCTGAAAAAAATTAAAGAAAATTAAGACTAGAAAAGAACCTCATGGAGTTGGCTCTGATACCAAATGATGCATGCCTCACTTGATTGAATGGAAAAACCTTGAGTTGGCCAAAATTCTCTTAGTGTCCACCCTTCTCTCTTTGAGAATTCCTTAGGTTTTTATCAAGGGTTCCATCCCTTGTGGCAAACTTTCCCTCTTAGGCTTATCTTACCTTAAGTGCGACCTAAAACCACCTCACTTCTTACCTCTCCACAAACCATTTCACCAAAGAAGAAAACCTCTAGAAAAAGATCAAGGGAGGCATGCATCAATATGTGTCAGTGCAATGAAATAGTAGTGGTGAGTTCGAGTTTAGCTATGGCGGCACACAACGGTTTTATAGGAGTTTCAATTAGGTGAAGAGGTGGCTTCGGTCATAGGGCTATGCACTCGGTTCAAGTGTGGTGGTAACTACATGTTTGTTGCGGCTTGTGTTCTTTGCACTGGTTTTGGCTTTTGATTTTTTTTGTTGGGTTTGAATTTTGGATCCTGGATCATACGGCTATGGTAAAGTGTTCATATCTGATGCCTAGGAAAACTTGGTTTTTATAAATGATTCACAATAATTTTTGTCACTTTTTTGGTTTTTCTGAATTAGTATGAAACATGTAACTATACTTGCATGTTTGACATTAACAAGTATAAATTATTCGGGATACAAATGCAAGCTCATAACAGACTACCAATAAGAGTAGAAAAAGAAAAAAATATATACAAAATGGGTACCTATTCTTGGATACTCCAACCAAATAATCCTATTTGCCAATTTTCTTCTTCTTTCTGTTGTGATTGATATACTCTTTATGGTTTTCTCTATTTTTTGTCTATGATACCCCTATTTTATTTGACCCTTGCTTTCTTATTTATAGTCTTTTCCTTTGTGGTGGATAAGCTATCCTCTGTTATGTAATACTAGGAGTACGGGTTATTCTACAATACTAAGGGCATGGACTAATGAAGGACTAGAAAATGGGCGGACAAGTTGTTTAGAGTCTTTGAATTGTAGAAAAGTGAATAATGGAGCTTAGAGCAGTTGAGTGAGTAGTGAAAGTTGAATGAGTAGTGGAACTTAGAGTGGTTGAATGAGTAGCGAAACTTGGAAAATAGAGTTGATGAGTTGAGTTGCAGAGCTGGGTTATAGAGTAGTTGAAGGTGGTTAAAGTAGTCACACAATGCAAAAGAGCAAGTTGCTGCTATATTTTCCCCTTTTTTATTATTTTCTTTTCTTCTTACATTTAAAGTTTGTAATTATAAAAGTCTATGATGAAAATTATGCGATAATTCTAGTTGATTCTATTCTTTGGTTTTTTTCCTTTTGCATGCCTCATGTTGATGAATATACTGCCTAATGCTTTTCTTTGGCCTAGTAAACATTAACACAAGGTTTTCTCTATTCACACCTCTAAATTTGCAAAATATATTTATCTTCTTAAAGTGTCATATTTTGTTTTTATTTTCATCGATTGGGCTAAAAGAAAAACTCATTTTAGGCACAAAAGTAAAAGTCAGATGTTAAAAAAGTATCAAAAGTTAGAGAAAATTAGGTGTCTATAGTTGCCCCTGTTTATTTAGATTTTACTAAATAATATGAAAAATCTAGGTTTTTATATTATTTTAGTAAAACATAAATAAAGATATAGACCGTTATTATGGCCAAATAAGAGAGCATGGACATCATTAGCGCAAAGGCCAAAATATGAATAGATGAATGTGGACACTCAAAATATAGAAAAAATAAAGAATATGGAACATGAAAGTAAAGAACATAGATTGATATGTAAAAAGTGACAGGTGTATGAACTCAAAATATAATAGAAAGTTGGCCCGAAAACCCAAATGTAAGATGTAGCGGCTCGGGTACCTGAATGAGAAAAGAGGTTGGTGTAGGGACTCGATATGTACAATGCAGTGGGTGTGGGCATCCAAATTAAATATGTGGTGCGCTTGGGGATCCATAAGGTTAAATATGGTGGGCACAAAGACGTGGATGAAAAATGTAGTAGGCATAGGGACCCGCAATGAAAATGCAGTGGCCGCAGGATTTGAAATGTAAAATATAGTGGGCACGGGGACCCAAATGTAAAATAAAATGGGCGTGGGGACTCGAAATGTAAAATGTAATGGGCACAAGGACCCAAAATGTAAAATGTGATGGGTGAGGAGACCTAAAATGTAAAATGAAGTGGGCATTGGGATTGAAAGGCAAAATTTAAGGGCATAAAGACCTGAAACTTGAAATAAGATGGAGACATGATCCAAAACGAAAAGAGTGGTAAGATATATTCATGGCATACATGGTAACTTTTCTGATACTCATTCATCTTTTGGTATTATTTTCATAGCACAACTTAAGAAGAAATATAATGAAGAGATTATGAAAGAATTTTATGCAAATGTTTTCCCTTCAAGGAACACTGAGGAAATCCAACACTTTTGGGTCAGAAGAGTAACTGTGAAATATGATAGAGACACCCTCCATGAGTATTTAGAGGAAACTTCTACACTGGATAGAGATGGGTTTGACACATATGCAAAAATGACAAGAAGGAATCAATTTGACACAGATGGGTTTGATTTTCGGCCTTGTATTTTGGCCTATAGGTTTATTTTCCATTAGGAGGCATGTTTAGTCTCTTTGTGGAGGGTGTTAATTAGTTAGGCTTGTCCAAGAGATTTTGGACGTGTAGTATGTGATATCCACACCCCTTACTCCTCTTAACACCCTTCTAACCAACACATGAAGTAAGCAGGAGATATATGGGCCCCCTTGTCCCCTATTGTTAGGCAACACATGTGTCTCTCTCTCCTACATGACATTTGTTGTTGCTTCTTGTTTAAGTTTGAATTTTGGAGATGTCATGTCATCTCCCTCCAAAATTCAAATTCAAATTAAGAGGGAACATAGATCCATAAAGCTAGGGCCATGTTTGGATCTTGTTGAATTAATTTAGTGTTAATTTGGCATGTGCTCAATTAACACTAAATTAAGTAACTAATCCCCTAGTTAGAGGCATGTGGATGTCTAACTTGTGTCCAGGCCCATAGATCCATTTCTTGCTCTATAAATAGAGCTTTACACTTTATGTATCTTTTTAACACTCATTTGAATGAAATTACCTTCTCTAAATTTAAGAGTTCTTCTTCTTAGAAAGTGTTCATTGTTCTCTCTTTTGTGAGAGTTTTTCATGCTATTATCAAGGGTTCTTGCCCTTGTGGCTATCTTCCTTAATCTTTGGCTTATCTCCCTAAACAAGAGTGGCACCTACTATCACCTCCATCTCCTAACCTTCCACCTTCATTTCTTCAACCTTGGAACCTCCATGAGCAAGAAACTTTGGAGAGAATTCTTCTACCTCAACATTCTTCATGCATGCTTGGGGGGAATGCATCACTTCATCTTGTCAAATGTAATCCCTGTCACCTACGTCTTTGACATAAATATGAAAAAGGCAAACTTGATTTGGTGCATTACGAGAATGCTGAGTAAAGATGTGCCTACTATAATTGCAGAAGAGATGCCAAAATTTGTGAAATCTCAACCATCTTTTGAGGGTGTAATAAAGCCACTAGGCTTTCCTGCTCTTATTACTAGGCTCTTCAAATACCAAATGTTCAAATTCCTCCACATCCTAGTAAAAACATTAGGTTTCGCATAAATTTTGCATATATTAAGGCTCACTGCCTCAATCCCTTGGATAATCAACAAGGACTTGAATCACAATCTACATCACATTCTCCAGCCTAGCCAAGTACAAAAATTGTTGCTCTCCACAATTGCATAGAGTCTTGCTTTACACAAATATAGTAGCAGAATCAAATGGCTTTCACCCATATGGGGTAGCAAATGGCAGCTAACGAGAAAGCTTATACCTCATTGAATGATTCCTTCTATAGAATGACAATCCATTAATGTTTTGGTAACACTGGCCTATTTTCATGGCCTTCACTAGAGCAATTTGCTTAGTATGTCATGTGGCCTTGAGATATGTTTGTTTTGTAAGGAGGAATAGGCCAGTAGGAAGTTAATACTGAGCATTAAGAAGACAAAGAAGAGGAAGGTGGCAATGAAAGTGGAGAGGAAAATGAAGATGAAGATGAAGGTGAAGATGAAAGTGACGAGGAAAAGGAGGATGATGATAAAACAACTTTAAACTGAAAATAAATTAGTGGCTTTTTAAATTCAGTTTAATTTAAGTTTTTAACTTTAAATTTAGCTTTAAGTTTAGTATTTTGCGTAACTTTTGCTTATTTCATGCTTTGACTATTTTTTAATTGTTTGAATGATATTTTTGGACACCTTGGACGATAATTTGAATTGTCTCACTTTGATGACATCCAAATCTTTTGGAATTACTTTGAAAAATTCTATTTGTACGTGTAAAAATTTGGTTTTGAAATAATTAGAAAATTGTGAATTAGGTATATCACTAGCTCTAAAAACCTTTGACATTTTTTGAAAATACATATATGGTTGTATTCATAAGGGTTAACTATGTTTTTGGTACATGAACATTTCAACAATTCATATTTTGGTACATCAAGTTTTAATTGACTGGTCAACGTAGATGAAGTTTGTATTTTATTAAGAAAATAGTACATTCCGTCTGTTGGTCCATTAACTGGTAATTTGGCATGACATGTGTCTAATTTGGCAAAGCCATGCTGGCTGGTGGTTTACAACAGTAACACCTGACGTTAAGTATTAATTATTTTTAATTTTAAGTGTTATTATAAGTGTTATTAAAACTTAATAACATATAAATAAAAAAAGTTAATAATGCTAGATCACCAATTAACGGAGCAACAAATGGAATGTACTATTTTCTTAACAGAATACAAACTTTATGTATATTGACTAGTCAATTAAAACTTTATGTACTAAAACATGAATTATTAAAATGTTCATGTGCAAAAAACATAATCAAGCAAGAACCTAAAACACATCTGTACTTATAATGGTGGTTAGTATTGTGGACCCTTTGATGTTTATTGCAAGTAGCATAGTATTGCACATGAGAAGACTCCTCCTAAAACTCCTTAGCTATATGGTTTTATAGAGAAGATGAAAATGATGTTTCTTGAGAGAGTGAGATGTATGCTCTCAGATGCTAAATTACCTAAGCATGGGAAAGGCATTGTACACGATGATGCATGTTATTAATCTTACTTTTACTATTGTTCTAGATAGTGAAGTGTCAAATAAAATTTGGTTTGGTAAGAATGTCAGTTATGATCATTTGTGTGCCTTCGGTTGCTGGGCATTTGTTCATGTTCCAAGGGATGAAAGATTCAAATTGGATGCGAAAACAAGATAATGCATCTTTATTGGTTATGGTGAGGATGAATTTGACTATAGGTTTTATGATCCTATTGAGAATAAACTTGTTAGAATTCATGTTATGCAGTTTATGGAAAACCAAACCATTAAGGACATTGATAAGGCGGAAAAGGCTACACCTGAGAAAGATAGAAATATAATATATGTTGATTATATATGATCACCTATCCGCAATCTAGATAATGTTGAAGGCAATGTTCAACATGGTGAACCACATGATGTTACTGATGATCAACAACTTGGAGGTGGATTAGATGTTTCTATTGATGATGATCAGGAGAAGCTTGAGAGGTCACGTGATGAGAATCTCGCTGATGCACCTGAATCCTCTCAAGTTCAACTCAAGAGGTCTAACAGAGAGAGACAACCATCTACTAGATATTCTTCTAATGAATATGTGATTTTAACTAATGGTGAAGAACTTGAGTGTTTTGAAGAGGCTTTGGAGAGTGGAGAAAAGCAGCAGTGGCTGGATGCAATACAAGATGAGATATAATCCTTGCATGATAATCACACTTATGACTTGGTAAGATTTCCTAAAGGCAAGATGACATTAGAAAATAGGTGGATATTCAAGGTAAAACATAAGAGTAATCTGTGTCTCCAAGGTGTAAAGCCAGATTAGTGGTGAAATGCTTTAGATAGAGAAAAAATGTTGATTTCAATGAGATTTTCACACCTATGGTGAAGATGTCATCCATTAGATTTGTTTTGAGTTTGTTCGTTACTCTTGATTGGAGGTAGAGCAAATGGATGTGAAAACTGCTTTCTTCTATGGTGATTTGGAGGAAAAGATCTATATGACGTAACCTACGGTTTTCATGTTAAAGGTAAGGAAAAACTATATATGTAGACTAATAAAGAGTCTATGTAGTTTAAAACAAGCTCCAAGGCAGTGATATAAGAGGTTTGAGTCTTTTATGTGTGAGCAAGGCTAGAAGAAGACTACTTCTGATAATTGTGTCTTTGTTATAAAGTTTTCTGATGATGACTTTATTATCCTGTTATTGTATGTTAATGACATGCTTATTGTTAGGAAAGATGTTTCCAAGATTGACAGGTTAAAGAAGCAATTGGGCGAGTCATTTGCCATGAAAGACATGGGAGTTGTTAAGTAGATTCTTGGTATAAGAATCATTTGTGATAGAGAGAAAAAGAAGTTTTTACTGTCACAGGAATACTATATTAAAAGGGTGTTGTATAGATTCCAAATGGAAAATGTTAAGGCTGTGAGCACTCCTCTTGCAGCTTTGTAGACACCCAAGTTTGTCTGGATAAGGCCTTCACCCCAAAAAGGAAAATAGGAAGAGAAAACTACATAAAACTTGGGTTCTTAATAAGTGTCCACTTTGTACAAAATCTAAATCTTTATGACACTTATCCGACTAGAAAAATTAAAGGAAACACTTTGCACGTCCCAAATTTATCTAAGGATGGAGCGTTAAACTTTCACATTTAACTTGTGGTTTCTTATGTCCAATGTCCTCTTCAAACCAGTTAGAAACAAAGAATAGAAAGGAATGGCACGATGCTAATGAATGAATCCCAACATTGGTTCATGTGAATTGTAGGACCAAGAAAGGATAGTGGTCCAAGTGAATCACAAGACCAAAGCCTAAGTCTCGACCAAAGGTGTCAATGAATCAAGAGAGGACGTTGGTCCATGTGAATTACAAGACAAAAGCCCAAGCATCAACCTAAGGTATGAATGAATCAAAGAGGGTGTTGGTTCATGTGATTTACAAGGCCACGGGGCAAAAGCCAACAAAAAATGTTATAAGACCAAAAAAGGTTATTGATTCTAGTAAAATTCACTGAGCCATGGAGGAAATTACTCCTCAGAGGTCGCTTAGCAAAACAATTTTCGCTAAGCGAACTCCCAAGAAATAACAAGAAATTCAAAAATTCGCTCAGCGGATTTAGTTTCGGTCAGCGGATTTTCTTGTGTAAAGGCTATAAATAAGGGTGTAATTTCATTGTTTGAGGGAGGAATTTTGGAAGACTCTTGGGAGGTTTTGGAAGATTTGGGGAGAAGATTGAAAGGCTCTTGCAAGGGATATTCTTGAAAGCTTAGGAGAGCTTGGTAGAGCTCTTAAAAGAGTCTTAAGAGCTTTTGCAAGAGGGTTTGAAGGAGAGATTCAGAAGGAGTTTTGAGAGAACTTGGGGAGAATTTTGGAAAATTTTCTTAAGGAATTCTTGGGTTTCCTTGAGAAGTTTTGGGAAAGTTTTATAGAAGTTGTTGGGACCTTTAGAAGAACCTTTCTTGAAGTCATCCTTGGAGCTATCAGTAGAGTCTACCTTGGAACCTTTTTCGGAGGCACTTCTCTCAACACTAATTGTGTCGTACACTTGTGAGTTTAAAAAACTATCTTTTACTCTAATCATTGTTATTTTTGTTTCATCATCGTAAAACACCATATCGTGATTTTCACTTTCTATTTATCTTTTGTTTGTTAAAAAAGAATTCTACACTCATCAAGTATGTCATGTTCTATCTAAATGTAATACTCTTTTTAGAGATAAAGAGGTTGATTAGATGTGACATCTCTTTAATCTTGAGGTTTTAAGGCATAAGTTGTGATAGTTTTTAGTCTTAGAACCTCATCTCTAAAAAAAAAAAAAATAGAGTTTAACACCTATTCATGTAAGTCCCAAAGGGGAATCTAGAAAGGGGGTTTAATAGATTCACCAAATTATTTTTCAAATATTTCTATTCAACAGTATCAAAGCATTTTCAAAAACAACCCCTTTTTAAAATTTTCAAAATCTACCTTCTTTTGCGAAAATGGGTTTTCAAGAATTCAACCATTTAGGCAAAGCACCAATCAATTCAATTTCTTCAATAATGATTTTAAATAAAGTAGCTAAGAAACTTAGTAAGAATGTTTAATCAAATAATTCAAAATCACAAGAGAGGGGTAGAAAAAGTAAAAATCAAACCCACAAAACATGGGTTAAAAACCCAAATTTAAAGTCAACCAAATATGTATCAAGAAAAAGATCTGCAGTAAGAAATTTGAGCAAATCAACCACAGTTGCAAAAACCTAAATGTTAGTGCACCAAGAATTCAATAAACACTGAATTTAAAGAGTATAAGAGAGAATTTGCACAATGATTTATACTAGTTCAGTTTGGACAAAGAAGAGAGAATTCTTAGAAATCATATATGAGAAGCAATCACTTGATTGGACTGATCAACAGTTGTTAAATCTATTTTCAAAATTCTTTTATATCAGTTTTTATGTAGGGTAATCGATTACCCATTTGATTACCTGATTTACTGCACAAAACTGGACCAAAGTGCTTGTTCTCGAGAGTAATCGATTACTGATTTTAGGTAATCGATTACCACAGAGAGCATTAATTTCAGTTCTAAAAAATTCTCGCAGGGTAATCGATTACCATTTTTAGGTAATGGATTACCTTACCTAAAATTCCATTTTTGAAGATTTTCCAGCACAACACAACCTAGGTAATCTATCCAAAACCATCCCAAACACATTTTTAAGCCTATCTAAAACACACAATACAAGTACCACACCTATAAACGTGTTTGGTACCATAAAATTGATTTAAGAGCAAAAACAAAGAGAGAAAAGCAAAACCAAAACTTCACTAATCTTCAATGTAGTTCCTTTGGTTGCAACAATATCCTCCTTTTTGGTTTTGATAAGCAAAAACACTTTTCAAGCTATTCTTAAGCTGAGCTTCATTCTTTTAGTACTTTTGCTCTTTGCTCTTGAATCAAAGCTTGAGAAATGTAGCAATGTCTTCACTAAGTCTTCTCCCTATGACTTCACAATATCTTCTACAAGTCTTCTTACAAGTTTTCTCCTCCTTTTGGCACTTCAAACAAAAAGATGAAAAAGACAAGAGGCATATAACAAAAAATGATATGTTAGGGATAAATAAATAGTTAGGAGGGCTAAATGTTGCAAGAAAGAGACTTTAACTAGTGCAGTACATAATCTGCACTCAACATCTTAAGAATTTTGCAGAATTATGTAGAAAATTGCTGCATAATAAGCCAATAAACCAGAGAAAACTAAAGAAATTGAACTTTCACACAGGGTTCAATTTAGCTCAAATACAATTCAATTTGTAGACAATGAATCAATAAATAAATCAGCCAATTACACAGATTCAGAACCAAGAATTAAGCTTCCATTTATATTAAATGAAATTACATTCAGCATGGCCAATACAAAAGCAAAGCTTAATCATGATACAATCACGAATTTTGAAAAAGTAAACATATAAAAGGATGAAAAAACTAGTAAAGACAAAAACAAATGCAGGGAAGATAATTTGAAGCAATACACAAGCAATGTAAGTCCTAAGATGGCTAATCCTAAGATGAAGACGCATGGAAAAGTCCTAATCCTATGGTTCAAGGAAATGGACATCCAACAAATCCAACCTCTCTAAGATCGATTCCAAGGAGTTTTTTATCTTCTAGAACTTTTTCTCCTATGAAGCCCGCAATTCCCCCATTTACTTCAGGATCATGTCTTCAAAAGGAGTCAGCACCTTTGGTTCCACAGAATCATCTTCATCTTCAGCTTGCAATTCTTCCTTTGTCAACCATCCTTCATAAGTTTTGATCAGTTTCTGTCATCTTCAGTGCATGGTCTTTAACAAATTCAACATCCCTAGTAAATTCCCGCGCTTCATTAGAGGTGTCCATACCAAACTTATCCAGAGCTTTTGAAATAAAGACTGCATATGGACATTTGTACTCATCCAGACGACGAGTCTTCAGCATGTTGTCCTTAATGACATCCACCTAGTTGACTTTGATACTGTTCTTGATAGCACTCATCAAGATCATGTCTTGCTCCAGGATCTGAGCAAGATTGCTCCCATGAGCAGCCAGTATCCAAGTAACAGAATAGTGCAACAATCTATCATTAACTTTTATTCCTCTGGTGTTAAACGCAATCTTTTTCTTTGGATCTCTTCTTCCACTTCTACTTGATTCCTAGTCATCAGGTTTGACCAACATTGATTTGAAAACCTCCCTTTTCCTGTAATTGACCCCATTCTATTTGAGGTCATCCATACTTGCACTAATTCCAGTGTTAGCAACCCCACCAATAGTCAAAAACATCTCCTCAGTTAGAACAATCTTCTTCTTATTTACCTCAAATCAAATTTCCATAATCATCTTGCTTCATATTAGAATAGAAAATCCTAACCAGATTGGGGTAAAACTTCCCTTTCAGTTGAAAGAAGTTTGACAACCCTTGGAACTCTAGGTCATCACGGAAACTGAACCCATTCTCAATAAGCCTAGAAAAGATGAATACCTTTGAAGAGATCATTTCCCTAATTGCATAGCTTCGATTGAAGCGGTCCTATTGCTCTTAAGATGGGAACTACTCATGAGAGTATTCTTGAGTTTTGGTTGAAGAGCCTTGTGCAGGACGTTTTGGAGCAGAAGGCTTCCTTGGAGTGAGCTTTGGCCGGAATTCCCTTCCTATGGGTGTGTGTTTCACCCTTTTCTTCTGACTAAAGCTACCATCTTCCATTGTTAGGGTTTGGATGGAGCATATTTAGGATTGAGGGGAGAGAAATTGAAGGATTGAGATGATATGGGTTGATGGAGAACCCTAGTTCTTTTAGGAAGTTTTACACCTGAGACTTCTCTTGGAATCAATTTGGAGATTTTGGAATGAGTTGGATTCTCTCCTTTTAGGATTTTAAATTCAGAATTGAAAAACTAACGTAGGTAAGCGATTACTTCTTTTGGGTAATCGATTACCACGAGGTTTAGGACTGATTTTGAAAATTGGGGTAATCGATTACCAGTAGTGGTAATCGATTACGGCAAAACAAAAACCCCTGTTTATGCAAAGTTATGCAATCTCATTCCATTCTATCAAAATGCAATGCTTCTAATTCATGAATAATGATCAAATGTCATAAATTTTCAACCAATTCATGCAATGACTTATTTAATACCAATCAATCCAAACAAGTTATACATTCTAGGATCAGTCAAACAATGTTAAGGTCACAGTTCATGAGCACTTACTATACCAAGCTCTCTTCTGAGCTTGTAAAACCTTTCCCTTGGTAGTGGTTTTGTGAATATGTCAGCTAGCTGGAACTTCGTTTCTATAAATTGGACTTCACAATCTCATTTTTCTACGTGATCTCTCAAGAAGTGATGACGAATCTCTATATGCTTTATCTTTGAGTGAAGTATAGGATTCTTCGTTAGATTTATTATACTTGTGTTGTCACACTTGAGAGGTATTCTTTTATTGTGATGCCAAAGTCTTCAAGTTGTTGCCTCAACTATAAGGATTGGGCACAAAAACTTCCAGCAGCTATGTATGCTACCTCAGTAGTTGATAAGGCCACACAGGCTTGCTTTTTGCTTGTCCAACATACTAGACTATTCCCAAATAAGTGACAAGTTCCACTTGTGTTTTGCTTGTCTAACTTGCAACCTGCAAAGTCTAAGTCAGAAAAGTGAATTAAGAAAGGATTTATATCTTTGGGATACCATAATCCCACATTGAGTGTTCCTTTCATGTACTTCACGATCCTTTTATCACTGTCATGCGTGATTCTTTTGGTGCAGCCTGATACCTAGCACACAGACAAACACTGAACATAATGTCAGGTCTACTAGCAATTAAATATAGCAGTGAACCTATCATTCCTCTGTATTTGGACACTTCTATTAGATGTCCTTTCAAGTCAACATCTAGGTAGCAGTTGGTTCCTATTGGAATGTTGGAGACTTTGCACTCTTCCATGTCAAATTTCTTGAGTAGCTCCTTTGTATATTTGGTTTGGTGAAGGAAGATTCCTTTCTCCATTTCCTTGACTTACAAGCCTAAGAAGAAATTTAGTTCCCCCATCATGGACATATCAAACTCCCCCTACATTTTGGAACCAAAGCCTTCACACAGATGTGTTAGTAGAACCAAATATAATATCATCTACATATCCTGAGCCAACATTATATCTTCAGAAGATCTCATAATGAATATGGTTTTGTCTACCTTTCCTCTTTCAAAGTTCTGAAACAAGAGAAATTTACTTAACCTTTCATACCATTGCCTCGAAGCTTGCTTAAGACCATAAAGGGTTTCTTAAGCTTATACACGTGGTGAGGAAACCTGTGATCTACAAAACCAGGAGGTTGTGAAAAAACATTTCTTCATCAACGAAACCATTTAAAAAGGCACTTTTTACATCCATTTGATATAGCTTAAAGTCAAACACACATGCAAAAGCAAAAAGGAGCCGAACAGCTTCTAATCTAGCTATTGGAGCATATGTTTCACCAAAGTCTATACTCTTCTGTTGATTATAGCCTTTAGCTACTAATCTAGCCTTATTTCTAGTTATGGCTCCTATTTCATCTAGTTTGTTTCTAACCACCCATTTAGTTCCTATGACATTCATAGAACTCTTATATGGCACTAGTTCCCAAACGTCATTTCTTTTAAATTGATTCAGTTCATCATACATGGCTAACAACCAAAATTCACCATTTAAAGCATCATCCACACAAGATGGTTCAATTTGAGAAACAAAATCTATATGTTCATAGAAAAGATTTAGAGAATATCTAGTAGTAACTCTCTTTTCAATATCACCAAGTATGCTTGTCAAGGGAGAGATCTCTAGGTGTCCTCCATCCTTTAGGTAGAGGTTGAGTTTCAACTTCATTTGAGACTTTCTTTTCCTCCAAGTTGATGTTGTATTTTGACTTTTTAGGAGGAATATCAGATGTACTTGATTCATCAACATCTACCAAGAAAACTCCTTTTTTTGGGGGGTTAGATTCATCAAATACTATATGAACTGATTCTTAAACACTTAAGGATCTTTTATTGAATACTCTACATGCTTTAGTACATGCAGAATATCCTAGAAATACTGTTTCAATCGCTTTTGCATCAAACTTGCCATATTCTCTTTATTGTTCAGAGCAAAACATTTACAACCAAATATCCTCAGATGAGAGATATTAGGTTTTCTACCCTTGAACAATTTGGTTAAGAACCTAACATGCATTGCTCACTCCATCAGCCCAAAAGTACTTAGGCATAGAATTCTCACTGAGCATTGATCTAGCTAATTCAATCATAGATATGTTCTTACTTTCCACCACCCCATTCTGTTGTGGTATTTTAGAAGCAGAAAAGTTGTGATCAATGCCATACTCTTCATAGAATTTCTCAAACTCCTCATTTTTAAATTCACCACCATTCTCAAATCTTTTTCATTTTGGATCTTTTTGGTAATTTTGAGAAAAACACGAAATGTATTACTTTTAGCAGATCAGAAAGCTACCCATGTGAATCTAGAATAATCATAAATTATAACCAACTCATATAAGTTTCCACCTAGACTTACAATTCTAGAAGGACCAAATAGATCAATATGCAAAAGTTCAAGTGGTCTAGATGTAGAAACTGAATTAATGGATTTGAAAGATTTTCTAGACTACTTTCCCTTTTGACATACATCACAAAGGCCATCTATAGAGAACTTTAAGTTGGGTAGGCCTACAACAAGATTTTTGGATGTAAGTCTATTCAATTGACCCAAATTAATGTGTTCAATGCGTCTATGCCAAGGGATGATAGATCATCTCTAGATTATAAATATATAATGTTTGATGCATACTGATAAATGTCAAGCACATAAATGTTATTGAATCTCGTACTTACAAATAAAACATGGTTTGATGTATCACTAATAGTACAACGCTCATTATCAAACTTGATTTTAAAATTCTTGTCACACAATTGACTTATACTAAGCAGATTGAATTTGAGATCATCAACAAGTAAAACATCATCAATCTGAATAAAGTCTTTGTTACTAATGATTCCTATACCAAGGATTTGACCTTTATTGTTGTCTCCATAAGTGACAAAACCACCTATTTTCGGTTGTAGGGAAATGAACTTGCTTCTATCTCCCGTAATGTGCCTTGAGCATCCACTGTCCAGGTACCACAGGGACTTCTTTCCTTTAAGGAACACCTGCAAAACAAGTTAATTGCTTATTTTGGTACCCAAATGAAGTTGGGTCCATTTGGATTAGTAACAATTTTGGATCGTTTGGGAATCCATACATATTTCCCACTTGGAACTTCAATCCTCCTGATAAGGCAATTATAGGTAGTATGTCCTTTGTGAAAACAATAATGACAAGAGATATAAGGTTTATAAGATTTCCTAGAATTGAAAGTCTTTTTTAAGGCCTTTTTCTTAGTGGTATTTTGATATCCAAGACCAGTTTTTGAAGAAATGTCATGTTGCTTTCTTAAAAGAGCATCAAGGTTAGCACTCCCCATATTGAACTTAGAAAGTGCTTTTGTAAGATAATCCACTTTACCTTCAAGTACTTTACAGTTAGCACAAGTGGAGGAGGAAGCATGATTTCAATTAGAAATTGTTTTTAATTTCAAGTTTTCATCTTTTAAAACTTCCATTTCTTGATCTGCTTCATATGTCTTGATCTGCTTTTTGAAACCAATATTGAGATGGCTTAATCTTTTAGCCCCACCATGCAATTCAACAAAAGATTCTTGTAGTTTGTCATAACCACAATCACAAGAAGAGTTAGGGTCAGAATTACTTGCCTCTTTTTCTGCTTTGTATTTAGTCATCAATTAGAGATTAACTTCTTGATCACTTTCACTCTCACTTGAGAATGTGGTAGAGACATTGTCTTCCCAAGCAATGTAAGCCTTCTTCTTCCTATTCTTTCTAAATTTTGATCTAGGCTCTTCACTGTTCTGCTTTCTGGAAGGATAATCAGCTTTCATGTGACCTATCTTTCCACATTGAAAGCAAGTGAACTTTGGAAGATGTGTTCCCCTTCTTTGATTGCTTTTTGGGACTTGAAAACTTTTCCTTGTTGTTCTTCTTCTTCATGAATCTTTTGAATTTCCTTACCATGAGACTCATGTCCTCAGGTTTTGAAGATTCACTGTTAGTGCCTTCATCATCACTTGATTGATCATGAACTTTGAGTGTTAAACCTTTGCCTTTCTTTTCCTTCTATTCTTCTTCTGCCATTCTAGCCATATCCATCTCATACTCTCTAAGTTTTCCAAAGAGTTCAGCATTTGTCATGGTTGCTAAGTTCTTTAATTCAGTGATTGTTGTTATGGTAGGTTGCCATTTGCGATTGAGAAATTTGAGTATCTTTACATTCAAATTTTCTCCCTCAAACAACTTTCCAAGTCCCTTCAGATGGTTGATTATGTGTGTAAATCTCTTCTATACATCCATGATTATTTCACCTTGATTCATGCGTAACATCTCATATTCTTGGATCAAGGTATTCTTTTTAGCCCGTCTTACTTCAGGTGTACCTTCATGGGTGACTTGGATTAGATCCCATGCTTCCTTAGCTGCATTGCATGATGACACCCTGAAAAACTCATTACTATTCAAGGCAGAATGTATAATATTTAAGGCTTTTGAATCATTGTCAGCACGTTTTATTTCATTAGTGGTCCACGACTCATGATTTTTCAACTATTTGATTTTCAACCATATATGTAAGAATTTTATAATCGGTTACTACAACTTGCCAGATGCCTCTATTTACAAACTTCATAAAAATTCTCATTCTAACTTTCCAAAAAGCATAGTTTTCACGAATGAATAATGGTGCTTTGTTAATGGCGGCACCCTCAATGAAAGGTAATTGATTCCCTAACATTTTAAAAAATGGACTGATATAATCTTGAATATTTCACAAGATCCCCTCTTGATGCCAATTGTTGGTCCTAGGGGGATCTAGAAGGAGGGTTGAATAAATTTACCAAATTATTTTTCAAAGATTTCTATTCAACAGTATCAGAATATTTTCAAAAACAACCCTTTTTGAAATTTTGAAAATCTACCTTCTTTTGCAAAAATGGGTTTTCAAGAATTCAACCCGTTAGGCAAAACACCAATCAATTCAATTCCTCCAATAATGATTTTAAATAAAGTACCTAAGAAACTTAACAAGAATGTTTAATCAAATAATTCAGAATCACAAGAAAGGAGTAGAAAGAGTAAAAAATCAAACCCACAAAATATGGGTTATGATTAACTGGCAATGTAAAACTTTTTACACTCCCAATGTATAAGTGTTTTTCTCAAAAAAATAAATATAAGTCAAAATCATTTTCAAAAAAATAAAATAATCCAAAAGGAAAAATGTTCAAGTAGATTGACTTAGGTGTACATCCCCGTCAATTCTAAATTTTCGGACATATGAACTGTGATAGTTAAAATATCCTAAATCTCAAAATCAAAGGTCAAAGTTAAAAAATATTAACGCACAAATGTTTTCTACGAAGAACTATGTAAATTGTTATTCTTCATTGCACCTGGAGATACGTAGGAGCAGGAGTCACTCTTATCGAGCTAAATAAACTAAAATAATAATATCAATCTTCTTTCTTGTTATGTACATTAATAATAATAATAGTAGTAGTAATAATAATAATAATAATAATAATAATAATAATAAATAATAATAATATGATAAGCATAATAATATTTTTTTTTTACTTTAAAACGAATATTTTAAAAGAAAAATAATTTGCTTAGTTAATTAGAGATAACCATTTTTATGATGTATGTTGTAGGGTGTTAATACTTTTTCTACACATTATCGACTCCTGAACTCAAAATTTGGTGTTGCAGAGCATTTTTTATTTTTAAAGGTTTTTCTAATGTTTTTGTTAATAAATATTGGTGGCGATTCCTCTGGTTTTTCAAAAGATCTTTCGTCATTCGATCGAGACCCGCGTGTTGACAAGCTCATTTTAAATTGAGTGTTAAATAGAGTCCCCCAAATGAAGCTGAAAAATTAGAGATTGAGAGAGTTCCTTATACATATGCGGTGGGTAGTTTGATGTATGTAATGGTGTGTATGCGACCTGATATTGTTCATATTGTTGGTATAGTCAGTAGGTTTTTGTCAAATCCACATAGAAAGCATTGGAAAATTGTGAAATGGATTTTGATGTATCTTCATGATATTGTTGATATAAAGCTTAACTTTGGAGGTGATAAGCCCATTTTGGTAGGCTACTCAAACTCAGATATGGTTGGAGAAATTGATTCCAAAAAGTCTACATTTGGCTATTTTATTATGTTTGCAAGGAGAGTTATGACTTAGCAATCTAAGTTGCAAAAGTGTGTGGTTTTGTCTACTACTGAGGTGGATTTCATTGCAATTATTGAAGTATGCAAGGAGTTTCTATGGTTAAAGAATTTCTTGTAGGAGCTTGGATTGTGTAAGACAACTATATTAACTGTCAGAGTGTTATCTATCTTGGTAAGAATCCAACTTCTTATTCTAAGTCCAAACATATTGATGTAAGGTATCATTAGATAGTGATGCTTTGGATGCTAAGTTGTAGGAGTTGGTTAAATTTCACACTGATGATAATGGTTCTGATATGATGACTAAAGCATTGTCAAGATGATAGTTTTGAGTTTGTTATGAGATCGTTGCTTTGACTACTTGTCCTACCATAAAATACTCATAACCGCTACCCGCGGGTATCCACGGTACCGATGGATATTTTTCAAAAATATTTTTCTAAAAAGATATTTTTTTTACCTAAAGTTTAATCATACAAATAATTAATTTGTTGAAAAATCTAAAAATAAAATTATACTAGTAAGTTTCTACAAGATTAACTAGATCTAAAAATAGATTAATATAATTATATAGAAAATATTTAATGTAAATGGAATTTATTTTTTTTACATTATTGACATTTTATAAAAAACAATTCTATGAATTGTTCATTTTTAATTAAAAAAAGTAACATTTATAACAATAAAATTTTACAACTAATATTTTAAGTTGATTTATTTAACAAAAATATTATCTTCTTTAAATTAAATATGTGTAGTATTTTAATTTAGCAGGTAGTGGGTACCCGCGTGTACGGGTACTATGATGCCCGTACTCGTACTCGTTAAGGAGTAGGTGGAAAATTATCCATACCAACGGGTGGCAAGTACCCATTTAAAGTACTAATGCGGATATGATGAGATCCACTTTGGATGCTCCTTCCAAGGATCAACTCCAAGAGGTTGCATTGTAGAAGTAGCTTCGGTGGAAGAGAAGAGGATGAAGGTGAGAGGTGTCACTCTAAGGGAGATAAGCCTCAAGGAAGAATGCTTGC
Organism: Psophocarpus tetragonolobus; assembly: GCA_037954015.1. Lineage (NCBI taxonomy): Eukaryota > Viridiplantae > Streptophyta > Magnoliopsida > Fabales > Fabaceae > Psophocarpus > Psophocarpus tetragonolobus. The sequence continues at coordinate 37,831,396 of CM075688.1, read as the reverse complement.
CACAAGAGAAGGAACCCTTGATAAAATCAAAAGAAACTCTCACAAATTGGAGAAGAAAGAACACTCAAAGATGAAGCAAACTCTCTCTATTCATTCAAAATCAAGTGTAGCCAATACAAGTGAGTGGAGGGTCAAATTTATAGCAAAAGAAGTAAGGTTGGCCGTGTGAGATTTGGAGGGAAATTCAAATAGGTGCAAATTCAAATAATTAACACATGCTCCTAAAATCATGGATCTTAGAACTAAATAAGTGCCATGTAGGATGCCATGTAGCCATTAGATGAATTTCGGTGCCTATTAGAGGGGAACAAGGGCCCCACCTTGTCTCCTTCATGCTTCATGTGCTAATTAGTTGGGGTTTAATTAGAAAAGAGGGTGTGGTTAATAAAATAACCCACCAACACCCCTTAATGGCCCAATTAGTTAATACACTCCACATAATCACTACACATACCACCTAGTCCCTTAGCCTACGAAAAATAAATGGAAGTGATGTTTGATCTTGAATTGGATGATTTATTGGATAGTTTGGATGTGGCGATTACAGTAAGGTAACTTAGTTTTGGTTGAATTGATTTTTTGTGACTGGAATTGAATTATTAGAATGACAATGTATTAAATATGCAAGTGAATATTTCTGTGATTTCTATTGTGGTCCTGGTACCAGATATGTAAGTGGTGCCTAAAATACATAGTCAGGCAACGACTGTGTGTCACAAGGTGTTAAGTAGACACTAGACATCAATTTGTGGTTGTCAGTTGACTATTGCTTAGACTTAAATTAGTGGTAACACGGGTAGATTGGATGCTTGTCACCAATTGGAGGGGGTCTTAAGCCGCCTCAGTGTCCAAACTCAATGTAGATATTTCAGAATATGTCTCATCTGAACATGCTGTGTGAAAAACTTGTATTTAGGGGAATATAAGTGTGTTTGATTTGATTGATTGGTTGTGAGTGCTTATGTTTAAGTGAAGCATAAGAATGATTGATTAGTTATTTACTATCAGTGATTTTGTGTTGATTATACTTAATATAAATGTTATGTAACTTTCATGCTTTATGACTGATGTAATGGTACATTGCGTATTATGTAAGCCTACCTTTGTAACATTTGTGTTTTTGGTATGACTATGATGATCGTGCTTTGCAGGGAGCAGATAGTACTGATGATGCAGAGAGGAAGTATGCGCTGGAGTAAAGTATGTCAGATCGTGGCTGGAAGTCTCCAAGGATGCTATTTTATTGTTGAATTTGTATATAAGAAAGTTGTGTTGAGATACCGTTGTTTGAATTTAGAGGCATTGTTGTTAAGTTATGTGATCATTATGTTTTATATAGAAGTTGTGTAAACATAGTGCAAAAAGATAAATGAATTATTATATGCATGCTATAAGAATGTAGAGTTATATGTTAGCCGATTGGTTGGTTTTGGAAGTAGAGGTTCTACTATCTGTAGGGTCTCGTAGGGTGGCAGTTATCACTGGACGAGCTACCCCAAGTCTTGTCAGGTGACGATGTTCCCTGGACGAGCTGAGATTATGTGTACTATATTATATTTCATTTTGAACTTTGAAAGTGTTGTAATGTATACTTTAATATTGAGTATAATGTAATAGAAATTTGATATCTCAGTATTTGAGAATATAGATAATAGTAATTTAAATAATTATAAAGAGTATTTATGGTGTAAATAGTATATATAAATTTGGAATGTTACAAATCTGAGTTGAGAGATATTCAGTTCTCATGACAACAGTGTTTTTGGGATTTTTCATCTTTCTTGTTCTCTATTTGTAAGCTTTATTGTTGACTTAGTGTTAGCACTGATTTGTGCACTTATTGACACTCTCTTGTACTCTTTATTGATAATAATGGAACTATTTCTTTGGTCTAGACGACCCGTGATTTTTACCTTTTCTTTAAGGGATTTTTCACATTCAAATCTTGGTGTCTTATTTTGTGATTTTAGTGATTTTCTATTGTTGTGCATTTGTTGTTACTCCTCATAGATTCTTGCAAGTTATAGGAATTTATTTCTACTGCTTTATGTATACTCTATTATTGTCGGTGTTGTTTCCCCATCAACTATAATATAAAATATCTAAAATACAATAACATAAATGAAATAAACATATTATCTATTGTTATAAATATCTTGAAAATTTTAATACTAAAATAACAGAAAATATTTAAATAGTGTAATAGTTAAATTAAGAAAATGTAAGAGAAAAAAAAATGCACGTAGTAAAAACAAAAACAATAAGATTATTCCTTGCTTAAAATGTATAATAAGAAAATTTAATAAATATTTCAAGTATAAAAATAAAATGAAATATAAAAATAAGAAGTTGGTATTTTAAAAAGTATTGTTTTAAGTAGCATATTAAAAACAGTAAAATACTTAAAAAATTAGACAAACACAACCGAATATGTGAATCAACTTAAGAATCATTTCACTTAATAGAATTGTCTCTAGAATATTAAAGATATATTCTATCTTACTTTAAACATCAATTATCAACTAAGTGTGATCTTATGTTATTTTAGAAATATTATAATCAAATATATTTATAAGAGAAATATGATATGATAAAATACGAGCAATGGGATAAAAACATGATAAAATAATAGCTGAATAAACTATATATATCCCCTCCAATGTTTGGTATAAACTAGATAGAAAATTAGATAAGAATATAATATATTATGAATTATGTTCAAATAATAATATTTCTATTTCGTTAAAATTACCTAGGATTTTCTAGATTAAGAATTTACTTTTATTTGGTATTTTTAAAAATTATGAAAATTATAAAAAACGTTATAAACTTCCTTTGAATCATAAAATTTTTTTAAAATTTTAAAAATATAATTAATATTTAACTATTTCTGTAATAAGTATTTAATATTTAATTGCTATGAAAAATATTTTAATAAATAATATATTTTTTATTCTGAGTTACATTATTAAAAAAATTATATTTTTAATAATTTGAGCATATAAATTTAAATTATATTATGCATCAAAATATTTTTCTAGAAATTAAATAATTAAATGCTTATTATTCAAATATTTTAAATATTAATTATAATTTTTAAAATTTATCTATGATTTAGAGAAAAATTATAATGTTTTTTTATAATTTCCAAAACTTATAAAAAATATAAATTAAAATTCAATTTTTAGAATCAAGTATATTTATTAAAATATAAATTAAAAACGTTTATGTTCTAAAATCATTATATTATATATATATATATATATATATATATATATATATATATATATATATATATATATATATATATATTACTCCTAATTATATTTATTAAATGTAACTAGAGTTATGTATACTGGTCGTCTCACATTTCTATCCAGTGTTATAAAACTCGATGAAATCATTAACTGATGACCATAATGGAATAGCCGAACAGGTCTACTGAACGATTAGCAAAACAAAAGAATCCATTCAAGTCTATTTGAATCGATTGATTATTACAGAAAAAGAATTGGTAAATCGTTGAATTGGATTGATTCAAAGATGTTTTTTATTATTTTAGAATATTGAATAAAAACTATTGTATTGTACAAATTACTACTTCTGCAATATATTTTACTACATACACTTTTATTTATATTTTTTCTTAAAAATTCATTTATCACTAAACTAAAAATTAATTTTCAAAAGATAATTTAAATTGTACCTCCTTTCATTTCAAGTCCTATTTCATCATTTTGATTCATAGCTATTTAAATTACTAAATGGTAGAGTGAACAATTGAAGTAATCTCCACCCTTTCTATCCTCTTGAATGGTTATGCTCCCAAACACAATTTTCAAAATCAAACATTTCACAACAGTAATTTACGTTTTATTTTTTTAGTTTGTTTATTTGAAATCAAACACAATGTTAGGTTCAGAAAATTAGTATGATCAAGAACTTTTATGAACACCCTTAATAGCTTTAATAACAATAAATGAGATTAAGATTGATTATCTAATAATTTATTTAAAAAATTTGCATAAAACATAAAAATAAGAAATCGAAAAAGAAATCAAGGCATTAAAACAAAAATAATTCATGCAATATGGCTCTTCAACATGATAAGAAGGTTAATGATGAAAACGAGATGTTATGCATTTAAAAAGAAGTAGAAGATTGTAAGATTCTTTGAGCTACCTTTTATACAAAAAAACATGAGAAACATATGATGTTATGCATAGAACATCTAGTATTGTATTGACTAGAAACTTCTATATGAAGCTTCCGATGGGTAATACATTTTGATAGTAAATAGAAGATTCTTATCCTTATAAAATTACATTGTTAAAATTGATTGTATGCACCAATATTTATCCAGATAGTCATTATCATCTGAAAATTTGAAAAGAAAAATGGTGTATCATGCATCTAACATCCCAAAGACGATCTTGTCATTTGGAACATACTACGAAAAATCAACATTCAAATCTCTATTTTGTATAAGTGTTAGTATAACTGTTTTAGGTTATTAAAAGATGACAAAGCCACTTAAATAGTGATTCAGTCAGATACTCATAAACTTTCTGTGAAAGAGGTCAATGAGAAAGTGACTTTACATAGATGAGGCTCAACAGCTACATACAATCCAAACGTATATAAAGGAAGTTATGCATGAAGAAGAAAAACAACGAAGTGTGAATATTATACATGCATTCTTTCATGTACAAAAACTCTATTCATCAACCTTCTAATCAACACCTTCTGGTGTTAAGAGAGAAAATTGTTTTAGATTTTGTTTGTAAAAACCTTCATTTTTTAAGTTATTTCTTAAACTTTATTTGTAAAATATCTTTCTGAGAATTATTTCATTACAAATCTCTTTATTTGTATTGATAACCAAAAGTGACTTAGTGATAAAGAATACTAGTAATTAAATTCAAGAGGAGTTTAAGGGTAGACCTGAAGTGATGAAAAATATTTATTGTGTTATAAGAGACAATAAGCAATAAGAATTCTTAGTTGTGTTTGAAGTTTGAAATAGTAGAACATTTTAAGAAGTGCTCAAAAGAGAATGGAATGTAACTCTATTATTAACTTCTTAAGATTCTAATATTAACTTCTTAAGGAAGTAATTTTAAAAAGATTTAAGAAAAATTTCTTATAACTCTATTCTGCCTCTTCTATAACTAATATTTCATTTCACATATACAATAAAAAATAATAATATTAACATATACTAATTTGATAGATTAAGTCTAAAAACATAACATATAATAATACTAAAATATAATAAACTATTTAAATAATAAAATTATGATAAATATATTATTTTTAATTTTTTACTATAAATCAATTCAAACAGCTTAACTATTAATGAGTGAGTTTGATTACTAAATCATAAATTGGTTTTTGTAATATTGTTCCCGCCCATTTAGGTCTGTCTCAGAATGGCCCGCAATTTAAATGTGTTGGCTTTTTAGTTCGCTTTCACCTTGCATAGCCTGCGGGCTAACATGCAACCTATGAATGAAAAAAACAAAAAAAAATTTATGAGTGACAACTTATACATGCTACTATTATTTATTACTGTATTTTGTTTTTATTCATTAAAAATCAACGTCCCACACTATTTAATATAGACATTTAAAATATATTTTAAAAGAATTACGGTATTTTGTAGTGGAAGGAGATTTTATAAGAGTTTGCAGCGTAAGTGAAGAAGGGATAGGCATTGAACATCACTGCATTAGGTAGGATCTGGTTTGGAGGTGTTGTTTGGGTCCACAAGCACTTTGTTTCCCACGGCTATGGCTTCGATTTGTGTGCTTTAGGGTTTGATAGCATCCACGCGTATGTGAAGGACCGCTCAGAACCTTGTTTGGCATGGCAATATTCACTGCTGAGTTTGCAAACGCGATTAAGACGCTCGCATTCGCGTTGGCGTCGCTTCAACCCCACTTCTGCAAAGCCCCATCACAAATTTATGTTAAGGTACCCCTGCCAATGAAACCAAGCTTCAACATCTTTAATCTAATTTTTATAGTTAGTTGGACTTCATCTCACTAAAACAGTACAATTTTTCTTTAAAAGAAGAAAACCGTGATCCAAACATGTTGTAAGAGTTTGTTTAAATACAAAGTTAAAAGATTTTTTAAAAATATTTTAATGGAAAAAAGTTTATATTTTGAATGAAATTTTTTTTCGAAAACACTTTTAACTTATATATATAATAAACATTAAGAAGGTTTAACTTCTACAAAATCATGTCTCCTACTATATGGGTTGACTATAATCTGTCACTTAAAACACATTATGTTGGTTTGGTAAAGAAGGATAACTATTGTTATATATATCTATGACTTAATTACTTGCAGGAATTAAGTCTTAAATGAATTCAGCCTCAATTTCTTTATCACTCCATTCGTTTAATTAGTCATTTTAATTTTTTTTATAGTTTTTAAAATTAACTAATGTTTATTTTTTTACTCCAGTAATTATAAATTTATTATGATATTACTTTAAATAAATACTCACATTAATATAAAATTATTTTTAATATTATATTTTAAATTCTCGACTGTACCGCTGCTATTAATAAATATGAGAACATTTTAGAGAACGTATTATATTAATTTATTTATTGCATGTCTTAATAATATATAAGAAAGAGCTTAAACGTCTTAATAATATATGAGAAGGCTAAAGCAACCATAGTTGTTGCAAACTTTTAAAAGTCTTTCCTAAAATAATTTTTCCTAATGAAAAATTTGTCGTTGCATGTTGTTGTAATAACTACTGTTATAAAAAGTTTTGCAACAATGTTTGATTTCGTTGTTACTAATTATATTTTAGTAATGAAGATTTTGCTGGTCATTTGACGTATTTATCATTGTCATAAGTAACTTTTAGTAACCATAAAAGTTATTGTTATATTTTATTTGTCTTAACTATTATTGTTGCAAAACATCTTTTTTATCATCAACCAAATTTGTTGCACTATAACAACTTTTTTTAATAATTAATATCGTTGCATAAATATATTTTTCTCAACATCTAAAGTCATTGCAATAAAGCCTCTTTTCTAAGCAACATTCATTAATTAACTATCCAAAATATATTCTTATTTTTTATAACAAAAATTTGTGGCAAAAGGTATATTTTTTAACAATTTACAAATTTAAATTTGTTAATAAATATTAAATTAAATTTTAATAATAATCAGATATTATTTTTAAAATTATATATTAATGCAAATAATTTAATTAGCTTAACTAGTTTAGATTATGTTACATGAATTTTTTTGTTTAGTCATATATTTTTTTAATAGCAAATGATCATTTTAATAAACTAAATATATCAAAAAAATATAAACTCAACATATGTAAACATGATTGAATATAATAAATATTTCTTCACATAATTTAACTACTAAAGTTATTATGTATTATATATAAAGACATTGTGATACATACTTAACAAATAACTAAAAAGTACTATTGGCAACATTAGATCTTCCTTTTCTTCTTTAAGAAAAATCTTTCTTTTCTCTTTACTTTAAATTCCTTGGTATAGTAGTTGAGTCACCAATAGCTGACCTGCAATTTTTAACATATGAAGTTTTAGTTTAACATTTTTTCTTGTGGAATTAATAAATAAAATAGAAAAAAATTAAATTAATTAATCAATATGATGTTCTTAAACATAAAACATTGATATTCTTAAATGTAAAGGAAAAATTATTTACAACTTACTTATGATGTGCTCAAGTTTATCATTAAGTTAAGAGACATTTTTGTCTCTAATTGAAGGGTGTCCACCCTATACAAATATTTAAAGAACCCCAAATTAATTAAAATTTATCGGTCTCCACATTTATGCCTCCTAACTTCTCTAAAGTGACTTCTTGAACACTCTATCTATCAACATAAAATTAAAATCATAATTATAATTTAAATTAAAAATAATAAATTAATTATAATTCTAATTTGTAATTCACATAAAAAATCATACATGTACTTCCTTGCATGCTTCATCTATCCATGCTCCATTTTTGGTATGAGTTATTTGTGACAAATCTTGAAAATTAGGCTCCTTTTGAGTTTCCGGATCTCTCTAAGAAAATATTCCAAAGACAGCTCATAATCAAAACAAATAAACTATGCAATTAATAATTTACAATAAATATATTTGTAATTCAAAAGACAACTCATAATCATTAATGAAATCAGGAGCTTGTAATCCAACCACTACCATCTTATAAGTTGGAATGTTGCCAGACAATTTTCTTGTAATACTTTTTCTATTTTGTTTTTTTTTTTGCAATACTTAAACCACTTGTTTTTCCTGTTCCAACTTTTGTTCTTGTATTTGTACTTCCTTTTGCATTTTCAACCAACCAAAATATTATTAGCAAATTAATGACAAATAAAATAAATATATGTTTAAGAATTTATGTATAAGAATAAAATTCATAATATTCATAATAAATGAGAAAAGACCAATCTAAGTTAAAAATTCAAAAGAACTAAAAATATAAATACCTTCTGTTTGATGAACCGTGGTATCATTTGAACAATTTTGAGGTCTTAAATTTGAAATACAATTTAAGGATTCCATAACTAAATACAAAGAATGAAAATTTGAAACACAATTTGAGGATTCCTTAAAAAACAGTCATAGTATAACTAAGAAATAACAACATATGTATACATGAGAATCAAGTGAAACAAGAAATAATTATTTATGTTGTGTAGAGAATAACAAAACATATATTGTACGAGTGTGAGGCATTTAGCAATATGGAATACAATAGTAGAATTAATTAATGCAAGTAATTTGAAGAATGAAATTCTAAAGGAGCTAGCTCTCTATTTGCTACAACTTAGAAGCAATAATGACTCATAGTCTATGGGATGGATGCAACTATAAAACTATAATATAATCTTAAATGCGTAGGTGAATGTCAATTACTTTTTGTAATACATAGAAATCCTAATGTAAATTATGTGTAATTATGAGTTTGTTTAAATTTTAGATTAAGTAAACAACCTAGCTATGAACGGGACAAGAGGAAATTAGAAATGAGAGGAAGCAAATAAAGTGGGTGTGATAAGGAGTTAAGCGAGAGACACTCTTTTGTAAGGTTTCAAGGTAGTTGGTTACATATGTTTATTTGTTAGCATTGATTGAGAAGCTCAAAAGGTATAAATGCTAAATCACCTTGAATACTAAATCAACTTCTAACTTTAATACTAAATCAGTTTCTTTTCAGTGGATTAGACCAGAAGGAACACAAATATAAGAATAATAATAAAAATAATAACTGTTACAAGTGATATAGAGAGTTAAAAAGAAAATGCATGAGAAGCAAGAAAAAAAATGCTATGTAAATTTATAATAATTCTTTCAAAATATTTTGATTAGGAAATCTATCTCTTGACTGTGACTCTATTAATCTACGTGCAAGAAGAACGTCAATATTAATGGCTCTCATACAAATTTTCACGCCACTGCACATACATATGTCAAAGTAATATATCCTTGTTAAAATTAATTAAGTCAGCACCAAAAATAGATACTTGTGGATTATTTTGGACTATATTATGAGTTTATGATTAAGTCTAAGCAGAAAAGAAATTGAACTTACATGTGCTAGGCACTTCAAGTGAAGAAAGCAAAAGTATTCTGATTTTGGAAGAAAGAAGAAACTTGTACGATTCTGATTTTGGGAGAAGGAGGAAACTTTCATTTTAGAAAAGAAAAAAGAGTACATTTGAGGTTCTAATTTTGAAAGGAGGGAAGAATAACCTGCTGATCTGATTTTGAAGGAGGGAAAAAGTTTGAGAATCTTTTTTAGTTTTTTACAATAACAAGAGGGTCAAATAAATTTTCCCCGATAAATTTGCCGCTTAGTTGCAACCTGAACTATACGTGGAGTGTTATCTTAATATTATATTCTAATAGCTATCTTTGATTTTTCTTGTTACAATGTAATATAATGAGGGTAACACCAGTTTGTTACAGTTATAATATACAAACAGCATATGTGGGAGCAGTTTTCTTTTTTTTTTACCAAAACTGTTCGTTAAATTAGAAATGTTATAAAAAGTTAAAGGTAGTGTAACAATAAGTTATACAAAAATTATATGCACCTTTTTTTCTTTCACAAAAAATTAAAAATATTTAAATAAATCTATATATAAAAAAATCATGCAAGATATTATAAAATTGAATACGGTCAATTTTTTAAAATTAAATTTAAAAATTAAATTTTCAAAACTTATTACGGTCATTTTGTAAAAATAAAAATATTTAACTAAATCTATATATAAATAATCCATGCAAGATATTGTAAAGTGAAAAATTAAATAGGCAGGTAATTGAAAATTTACTTTGTGAAAATTAAACTGACAAGTACGGTCACTTTGTGAAAAGTAAATTGAAAAAATTATTTTTTGAAACTTAATATGGTCATTTTGTTAAAATTTAAAAAAAAAATAGAAAATTTTAATTAATAAAAAAATACGTAATCAAATAAATTTAATTGATAAAATATAAACATTTTTTGTTAAATTTAATATTAATATAATTAAAGAATATTTTTCAAAATATTATATATATATATATATTGAATAGTAAAATTCTAAATTTAATATATTAAAAACTATTACAATAATAAACTTAAAACTAACCAAGTGTTTAGCTTTGGACTCAGTGAAAATAAAAAATCTTAATTTAACTAAATAATTAATTCATCTCCAATAATCCGCATATAAAATAAAAATAAATTGAAGCATGGATACAATTCCTGAGAATAGTTGTATTTATCTATTCAATATTTACAATACAATAATAAAAAAATTTATTGTTACAATTTTACTGGCTAAATAAAAAAATATACATTTCATATACTTTTTACATTTAAATATTAAAATATAATTTAATTATTCTAAAAATAATAATTGTCAAATAATAATTCAAAATACCTTCTATGTTGTGCCAAAATCTTCTTCTACAATATCATCTATCTCGTATTCTTCTTGAGCATCAGCACCATAATCAGTATTGTGTCAATGTGACATTCATTGTTTGATTTTTGTAACTCTTCTTCTAAGTTAATAATCTCTAAGCCTAGTACACTAAATCCATTAATACCATCCCTATTTAAAACTTCCTCATCTTGGTCTACTAGTTGTGTTTCTAATTGTTCTCGTGTATATCATTGAGTTGATAGAGTTGATATGGTTCAAAGTCAACTTCTTCATGAGTTAATGCAAATATATTTCTCAGCTTGACTTTAATGACAGTGTACCAATTTTCCTTGTCACTATGCTTCACATAATAAACCAATCTAGTTTGAGAACCTAAAACAAATGGATCATTCATGTAATACAAATTCATTGTATTTACACTAATAATCATCTTCTGACAACTCTCCTTTCACTATCACACCACTATTTTAAGTTTTTAAGTTTTTTCTCAGCATCATTTATATGAAATTTATAACCATTGAGGATGTATCCACTGTGATTAAATACTCAAAAATCTAGTCTGCTTCATAATGTAATTGGTTAGTGATTCTTCCATCACCTAGTTGTTGCAATCGAATTACCTACAAAAGCACATTATTTAAAAATTATAATTTATAAAATAAATAATTTAAATGTATTTTATTCTTTATAAATGACCAATAATTCAATTTAACTATTGATCTTTAATAAATTTACTATTGTTATTATTATGTATTCTTTTGTCTTCGAATTTGTTTAGATATTTTTTAGGACCAAAACAAAATAAAATTTTCATTGAAAAGTAAAAAGTAAAAAATATCTTATGTTCAAAACAAAAGAGTTCTTAATTTATAACATATCAAAATTATATTAAAGCTAAATAAATAATATTTATTAGTTACATAATTGAATTAATTACTATTAGTAGATATAGCTATAAGTTAAACATTACCCCTAATACCTCATTTTCAAATCATTTAAGGAATTGATATTTGTGCCTCTTATCCACATTCCTATTCTTTTCATTCTCTTATTCATGTGTTCCTACAAAATGATAACAAATATTAAAAAATTACAAATTGTAATTAATTTTTATTAAAAAGTAACATTGGCTATACTTACTCAATCCAATGTCTAACTTCAGGATATTTTGGTAATATATAAAAATAAGTTTGCTAAACAGAAAAACTCATAATTTCTCAAGAACTCCCTCCAATAGATCAACCGTTATTCTTAAAGGCTGACAAACCATTATAATAATCACTTTCATATTTACCATAAAAAATTGAAACAAACTTAAAAATTAAATTTCATAAAACCAATATAATTTATACACATTATGAAAATTATATTTATAATATTTAAAAACTTAGTGCATATAGCATTTATATAAGAATTGAACAAAAAATTAGCATTAAGCCTTAAAACCTATAAATCTAAATTGATCACCTAGATCCGTGAATTAACCCAAACGTAATCGAATAAAACCTTATTCAATCTTATTAAATCCGTAGATTTATAGACACAATTTAAGTCATATATATATATATATATATATATATATATATATATATATATATATATATATTATAATTTTCATTTTATATCAAAAGTGTATTTGGTGTAGTGGTTAAATGTATTTACAAAAGTTCAAATTGAAAGGTTATATTCTTATCTTTTACACTTTATAATATTTTTTCTTTTTTTTCTCTCAATAAATCTTATCTATTTTAAATTTTTGTTTAATATAAAATTTAATACTATAATATCTAATAAATATTATACTCTAATTAAATCTATATGGGTGCATTAATCTTGTCTAAATGTTAGTTAAAATATGCACTTAAAAATTAAAATATATATGATTATATTAATCTTATCTAGTTAGTTTTTTAAATTTAATAATAACATTCATTTCAATAAATAAATTATCTTTTTCGGTGATATCATAAAAATTAATTTTTAATTAATTTTTAAAATTATATTTTATTGAAAAAAGGAAAGTTGGAGAAATTACACCGAAAGAATGGATAAGACATTTTATGTTTATTTTTATTCTTTTACCTAATCATAGACAATACTTGTTTTAAATTCTTTAGATTATTATATTTATTATATGTCAAATATTTATAAAATTCAAATTGGGAGAAGATTTATTAGTTTTAAATTTTTATCTAATCTTAAAAATTCAAATTTATATTCAAAATCAAAGATAAAAAATATAATTTAAAGACCAGATCCAAACATTTAACAATAAAATATAATTATTTTTAAAATTTTTATTTTATTATATAACACTACAAAATTTAAAATTCTTAACTTATACAAATCATCAGATGTCTTCAAAACTAGAGTTAAAAGATTTTGTTTAATAGAAGATTAAAACCTTCTTTTATTATTTTTCTTCTTTTTTTTTTTACTTTTTAAGTTCAGTAGCTAACCCTTAAAAATTTAATTTGAAAAAGAAAATTAATTTACTTTACTTGTAATTTTATATTGATCTCTCAAAATGAAAATTTTTTAGGTTTGAAAGTTATTTTTTTCAATAACACCTATATAATACGAAACATCCCTCAAAACATGCATAAAAAAAATCTTTACTATCTCACACTCCGCATAGCACATTCTCACTATGCAACAAATTTCAACTATCCTATTATCAAATAATCATTAAAATTAAAATTTAAATGGAAGAAAAAATTTATGTTATTCTAATTTTGAAATTGAACTTAAAAATTTAACAATAAAAAAGAGAATAAATTTTTTATGTATTTTTTTATCATGAGATTACTCTCATATTAATATTTTACCTGCAATGCAATGAGAAGATGATAAGGTATATATGTGCCTAATAAGATTATTATTAAGATCAAGAAAGAATTCATCATTCACTATGTCGAGAGGGATTCGAGAGAGAAAATGACAATATTAGTAATGTATTTAACATTATTAATAGTAGTATTTTTTTTTATAATGTTGACAAAAAAAAGAAAATGTTTTGCAGCGATTAAGAATGTTGTTGACCTTAAGTAATACTTTTTCCAACAAAGTAGATACGTTGGTATAAAAAAATAATTTTTTGCAGCAACTATTGTTGATGTTAAGTAATACTTTTACCACCGATAATAGACATGTTACTATAGAAAAAACACTTTTTCCAGTGACATTTGCAGTGAGAAATTTTCTTGTTGAGGAAGGTATAGTTTTCCCCTCAAATTTGGACTTGTTGACAAAAAAATTTCCTATCCTAACAACATCCAAATATTGTTGTGAAATGTCTATCTTTGACAACAACTTAATTTATGCTGCAAAAAAGTTGCTGTGAATATACTTATTCCTTGTAGTGCGTGATGTGAGTTTTTCTTTTATATTTAATATAAGATAAATTTTTTCATGATATTAAGATTCTCTTTTCGGAAGCAATTATTTATGTTTTGGAACGAATTCTTAAAGAGTACAATCGTAAACATACTGAGCTGCAGAGAGTGAACACTAAATGTAGAGAAGGTAATTGTTCTTTTTTTTCATTCAAAATGATGTTGTTTCACCCGTTAAGAAAAAAAAAATGACCCCTTGAGTTGTCGGGTCACCAGTCCTTAGCTGAGTATGACCAAATTGCTTCAGATCAATCCAATTTTAATGCATTTCCAGGTCAAATAATGGTTCAAATAAATTATTATTGATTCTTAATCGAACCGGTTGAATCGATCGTCCAAGTTGAGTTTTAAAACATTGTTACTGACAATTCCAACACACATAAGACAAATGAGCATTTCTACCATAGGATATATACATTAATCCACTAAATGTTGTGGAGGGTACTAAATCGATCTTTAACTAATTAATATGTCTTATACAGGTAATGGTCTTCAACTTACTGAACCAAAAGTTGTGTTTAAATCTTATTAATAAATTAGAGTTTTATAATTTTTTTTTACAAATTATTGGAGATATATATTAAAACTATATTCAGTTGTGAGGAAAGAAAAAAAAAAGAGAGATAAAATAAGGTTAAAATTAAAGTTGTTCAGTTGGATGAAAAGGAGTCTAAAAAGGATGGAAAATTATAAATTAAAATTGTTATAATTACAAAATCATCCATATATTTATGAGTTTTTAGAGTTAATTACGTATGCATTACTTAAGATTTAGTGTAATTACACATGAACTCTTACTGTTTTAAACATTATTTTCATACCCCTTGTTGGGGTGTTAGTGTAAGGTTTGAAAGAAGTGTTAGTGTGAGGTTTTCAAATATATAGAGGATACAACTGTAATTAATAAATAAACAAAAGAGAGTTATGTGTAATGTAAAAAAAAAAAAAGTACATATATAATTTCATTAAACTCAAGAGGTGCATCCATAATTAACTCTTTTTTTATATATAAAGATAATTTTTGAAATGTCGATCTTTTCTCACTTTCCTTTTTTTCATACCTTTTTGAATAAAAAGTTAAATGAGAAAAATACTTACACATTATCAGTGTAAAAAGTATCAGTTAATTACAACCCTTTATATATTGTAAATTTGTTGACTTTACTAATATTTTAAAAGTCATATAAATAAAGAGTTGTGATTAACTATTAATATAAAACTTTTTTATACTGATAGTGTATAAATATTAAACTCAAAATTAAATACATGAGACTTACTACTATAATATTTTCATTAATACTTTCTTTGCTAAGGAATTAGAGAAATTATAACTTTTGTCTCGTTTTTGTACACATGTATCTTTTAGCTCTCTATTTTCTTGCAAATGATTGTTTAAGCTTTAACATCCTTAGTTTTTTTTTTTTTAAAAAAACTCTCAATGCGTTAAAAAATCAGAATAAATTGAAATGATTGGCATCCAATTCGATACAAGCAAAGATCAGTTGCGTACTGACTACTGAGTCAAGATGATCTGAAACTATTAGTAATTACCATGTTATTTCCTCCTTAACCCGTGGATTTGTAGAGAAAGAAAAAATATAAAATGGGTGTACGTTCGGGCTGGAAGTGCTATCTCATATCATACGCAACATCAGAATGAATGGGGAATCTTACAGTGCATCATGTTCTTTGCATGACCCCCCATACATGTTCTTCAAAATCCTTATGAAGAGAACATATATGTTCTTTGCATACGGCCACATGCACGAGAATTTATTTGATCCCTGCATGCATAATCACTATGTTAAAAAACAAGTTTACACCAACTTTAGAGATTACTATGTTTAGGTTTATAAATGTGAAGACACTTAATTTAAGATGGAGGTACGGTTTTCGTTACAAATTAAAATTGTGCTCTAATAACATAAGCGAGCTTTACAATTTACAATTTACTCCTATAGTAAAAGTAATAATGATAATAACAAAAAAAAAAAAAAAGAAAAAAAATGTACTGTTAGATCGTACAGACTTCATAGTCATATTAAAAGGAATGCGTGTTACTAGTCATAAGAACAAAGAGGAGATTGTCTTACAAATCTTCTTGCAGTCTGAAAATATATAAGAATATTTATTTTGAGAAAAACACTTATACATTTTTAATGTAAAAAATTTTATCCTAGCAGCTAATCATAATTATTTATATATAATAAATTTGTTAATTTTACCTATTAATACTTTAAAAATTATGTAAATGAATAATTGTAATTAACCGTAAGTGTAATACTCTTTTATATTGACAG
Source organism: Psophocarpus tetragonolobus (assembly GCA_037954015.1). Taxonomy (NCBI): domain Eukaryota; kingdom Viridiplantae; phylum Streptophyta; class Magnoliopsida; order Fabales; family Fabaceae; genus Psophocarpus; species Psophocarpus tetragonolobus. Next base: position 37,814,725 of record CM075688.1, on the reverse strand, counting down.
TGTATAAATATTAAATTCATTTATTTTGTGTTTTTTTGAAGATTATTAAAAATAAACATGTTCATTTTTTATTTTCAAGAAATTACATTGCCATATCTATATAATTTTTTTTCTTATATTATTAACTTCACTGTAACTTCATATCTTACATTTATTTTTATTTTAATAGTTTTAAAATTTAAAAATGTTTATAAAAATATTAAAAATTGGCCAAATATATTTTTAGATATGCTAAGAAATAAATATTTTCAAAGAAGTAATTTCTAAAAACGCAATTTAAAACAAAGGTCCCTAATGACACATACCAACATTTGCAAATTTTAAAATTTTTATTTGTTTTGGATCTGATGGTATGCTTAATTATGAGTTTGGATCAACTAGCTCCAGAATCAATGCAGGCCTTATTACGGTCCAGATCTCACTCACCGACATGCCAATATTTGTCCATAAAAAACCAATTGTATTGAAAATTCTATTGAATGGTCTGAGTATAACTTATTAACTTCGCTAATTTCGAAACTAAAAAATGTCACGTAAGAAAATACTACTATGTAATTTTTACTCTTTGGCACATGGAGATGGGAGCATATGAATAAGTAAATGAGAAAAATAAACAAGACTATCAAATGTTGCACACAACTTATGCAAGCCCATCTCAATCACTTTATTTTTAACAACTCTACTTTTTGTATCCACATATTAGGAAGTTTATTTTAGCATCTATTATTTTGTTTTTTGCAATTTCACAACATTTAATATAGTCTGAAAAACTACAATTTATCTTCATTTTCATTATGTTTTAACCTATATTTAGGATGTATATTTTGGATCAACTATCTAGAATATACATTTTAAAATATTCCAAATCAGTTGATTAGAATATCTTAAAGTACATATTTCAAATCAAGTGATCTAGAATGCAATAGCAGAACATGATCAATTGAATTTCATGTCAACCAATTTGGAATACAAAATAATTAATATTTTAGATCAATTGATTTGAAATATAAATATGATATTATACTTTTAGACGAGTCACTCTAAAATGATAATTATGTACAATTTAATATGCATCTACCTAAAATTAAAATGGACAAGTTTTCTTAAAATTTCGGATCAATTGATTAATAATATACATTTTAAGGTATTCTAGATCAATTGATCCAGAATTTCTTAAAATATATATTCTGGAACAATTGATCCAGAATATACACTATAAAAGTTAGTTAAAATAGAGTGAAGATATGTTGAGATTTTGCTTGTAAATTTGAATATTGCAGAGATACAAATAATAAATGAGGGATACTAAAAGAAACTATTACATTATTATTTTCATGCCCTGTAAAATGAGCTTTTACATAACTAGCTTACTTTGCTTTCTATGTTTTTTATATTTATTATTTTATTAAATTTTTAAGGCTTAAATATGTTTTTTATATAATATACCCTTTTTTTAATGTTTTTTGGTCTCCACAATTTTTGTATGTTTTTAGTGCCTATAATATTATTAAATATTCTTTTTGTTTAACAAAATTATTTACTAAATATCATTACTAAATAAAGACAACCACTCGACTGACCTGTGCGTAGGCACAATTCTCATGACTAATGAAGAAGAAAGCAAAGGAAATAAAAACTATTCATGACACTGTATTGGAAAGGACAAATAATTCAAAAGTGGAAAAAATATGTTTTAAACACAGTTCAAAACACATAAAAATTACAAGAATTTGTGATAAGTGTCAAATTTACCTAAAGATATAGCTTTCTTGCCACTTATCTAGTTAGGTTTTAAATGAAATATTATTTTTAACGTTCAAATATAATGTAAAAAATCAAAAGGATTTGCTTAAGTCCTCAAAGTCTTAAAAATTTAAGGAAAACTCGAGCAAGATTGACTTCTGCTTAGTGGAATGAGGAAAAATAGAGAAGAGATACTGCTCACATTTCACTTAGCCAAATCAGAAATGGCTAAACCAAATTATAAATAACTAAGCAAAATTAGACAAAAAAAAAAAAAAAGAAAAATTGAGCAAGAATATTCGTTGAATGAGATCCAAAGACGGTAAGTGAAATAACTTTCTTCAACTCAAAGAATTCTCATCCCGCTTAACAAAATAAAGAAAGGTTAAGTGAAATGGATCACTTAAGTCATTCTCTATTTCTCATTCAAATTAGTTGATATAAAAGGAAAAGTTAAGAGGAAACAAAAGAGTTAATAAAAAGGGGAGTAAAGAAAAAAATGAGAGGAGGCTACAAGACCATATGGAGACAAAAGATCTTGGGGTTCTATTTTCCTTTCATGACTTAAACTTGTAATGGAGATTAGTCTCACCATCGTTAATAGCCAATCTTCTCTTTTGTTAGGAATGAATATAATAAATCTATCAAATACTTCTATAATCCTTTTGGTTTATATATATATATATATATATATAAATTTAATTAGTATATACAGTTAGTGTAAAACTTTTTACATTGACATTGAATTACAATCCTTAATTTATTATAAATTTATTAGCTTTACCAATTAATATTTTAAAAGTCATATAAATGAAAAGATGTAATTAAATGTCAGTGTAATATTTGTTGAGTTTAATTGGTATATACTATCAGTGTAAAAGATTTTTACAGTGGCATTTAATGATGACTTTTCATTTATGTGACTTTTAAAGTAGTAATGAGTAAAGTAAACAAATTTACCATGAATGAAGGGTTGTGATTGAATGTCAGTGTAAAAATCTTTATAGTGATAGTGTATACCAATTAAACTCTCTCTCTATATGTATATAGTAGTGAGAAAGTCAAAAACTTATATGAAAGTGAGAGAAGTAAATATCAGTCATTAAGAGAGAAGAGAGAAAAATATTTGACAAATCTCTATCATTGAAAGAGGAAAGAGAAAAAAGAGTGACAGATAATAAATGTTAAAAGAGAGAAAATGACTGGATGTATATGATTTGATCGCAATCATTAATTTTTATTTCAATGGTTGAAAGTTTCTCCTCTGACTCTCATATGCGATATCTTATTCTCATGATATGTCATATATATATATATATATATATATATATATATATATATATATATAGACCTTTGTTAGTTGTGTTAGTTATTTGATTCTTAATGCTTTAGATGATTTAAATATTTGATCACTTGTCTTATGATATGAGATTTAGATTCTGGTTGAAAAACATTATCTAAATCTAAGTTGATCAAGTCACCTAATGATTCTGAATGTTAGAAATATATTTAGAATTATTAGTTGGTAAAATTCATGATCTAAATAAAGGCTTTTAACTCAATAACCAAGAGATTGGTTATTAAGTTAGGATCCTTAGAATTTCCAACTTGAAGAGATTAACTTGAATGACTTAATAAATTCAATAACACCAAGTAATGGAAGTCATGTGTGGAGAATCAAAGAATTATAAAGGAATAAGATAGACAAAACTTGATCTCAATATTCTTTCTGATTACTTTTTAATCAAATCTTATTTTCGTAATTTTATATTTTATATTGCTTGTCAGTTTACTATTCAATATTAAAATTACAAATTCATGAACAATTATAAATTATTATTTAAAAGGTTTTAACTAAGATATTTAAAATCATAAAACATTTGACATGTCTATGTGGATATGATAACCCCACTTTACTTTTCATTGTATTAGAAGTTGACTTGACACGCTTGTTAAATAATCAACAATCAACAATATGTTTGTTGTGAAATGAGAGTGAGAAAGAGAGAAATATAGCATATTGAAAGAATGAAAGAACTTGAAATTTCTTGTTAGGTGCAACTAGAGAAGGTGTGATGGTCGAAGCCTAAGGGAAATTTCAAGCCTGAATTAATTAGCAATTTCTTTCTGTTCCTCAATGATTTCTTTTTGCACCCATTTTTATAACTGCAGAAAAATTTATATCCAGAATGGGGTATAAGGATAAATTTATTTCTTATATCTGTTTTTATTTTTCATCACATAATTTATCATTTTTTTTCTCTTTATGTTCCACTTCTTTCCACCTAAGCTCACTATTTTGGGGTGTACGTTAGGAAATTTTGAAATGAAATTGGAAGGAAAAGAGAATGCAAGTTATCCGGGCCTGGTCTGCAAAATGAAACCCAAATTATTTGCATTGACTGAACAGTGAACAGCAATTACCCAAAAGTTTCATGACGTAACAAATAATGTGAAACGATGAAAGGAAGCTTTTATGGCCAACACGAGTAAAAACATCAGTATTTTACAATGAAACATGCTTATTGGTTGAGGGCATGATATGAAGAGTGAAGACACCACGTTCTGCAGAAGTTTTATTGATTATTATCTCAATCAAATGCAGTTGTGAGGCAAAAACACTCATGGTGTCTGCAAATAAGACTCAGAGTCAGAGGATGGACGGTTCTTCAACTCAGGTTGCTTAATTTCCTCTATCATTCTAACAACTTCATCCATTCTAGGCCTATTATCTGGCCCCTTAGCTACACATGCTAATGCAATCTGAAGCATTTGCACCATTTCCTCTTCAACATATTGCCCTCTAAGAAGCTCCTCATCAAACACTTCAGCAGTCCATTCCTCTCTAACAACAGACCTCACCCACCTTGGAAGATCAACCACATCCTCATGGCCTGGATATCTCAGTGGGGTCTTCCCTGTCAGCATTTCAAGCAGCAAAACACCAAAGCTGTATACATCAGACTTCTGAGTTATCTTCTTTGAGTCAGTGACTTCAGGGGCTCTGTAGCCATTGGCTCTGGACATGGTTGCTGGGCTGTTCATTAGAGGTGGCAATCCAACATCTGAGATGCAGCTGTCTAGTTCTTGGGTTATGAGCACATTGTTTGACTTTATGTTGCCATGTGTGAATTTTGAGCCCCCTTCAGAGTGGATCTGAGCAATTCCCTTGGCAGCTCCAAGCAAAATCTTCACCCTTGAATCCCAGTCTAGTGGGGTTCTTCCTGCTCCCCTGTTTCCTATTGTTTGCAATACAAGAGGTGGGAAAACCAAAGATATAATAGCATTGTTACAATTTAAGTTTGGCATGTGATAACTAATTTAGTTCCAAGTCAAACAGTAACTCAAGCAAGGAATTAACTGCATAATTTAAAAAATGTAAAATATGTTGAGTAAGTACGTACTGATAATGTAAACGACTTTTTTACATCATTTAGTTAGTAAGTTTATCACCCAAACTGTTATATGTAAGTTTATTAATTTTTTATAATAATTATTTAAAAGTCAAAACAATGATAATTTTTAATTCGTTGATGGTGTAAATTTTTTTACACTCAAAAAATTCTAGAAATTAAACTCAGAGATGTTTACTGCCACTACCTGAAAGACCACACATATAAACATGCATTGATGAACTATTTTAATATCAAAAGTCAAGGCTATTATTATCCATTTTGTTTGGGTGTGGGTTGGGGGGTTGTCTAACTATAATAGGCTTGAAATCACCTATGACTTCGTGGAAACAAGTTGGTTATACTGTCATTGTCAGTTTTAGTTCCTACTTGAATTAAATGAACAATGATTATACTGAGTAAAGTTGATTTGTCAGAGTTTAGTTAATTAAAACTGAGAGGCTCACGTAGCAAGCATAAAAGATGTTACTTTTGAAGATAATGAAGAGATTTTTGTCTTCACGTAGAACGTACCATGCAACAAGAAAAACAAGCTGCCACCTGGCATGTAGTTGTAAACCAGAAGTTTCTCATCTTTGGAATAGTAATATGCCCTTAGGGGCATGACATTGGGGTGGCTTCCAATTCTCCCCACAATCTCCAACTGCTGCTCAAACTCCCTCTTGCCAGCCACAACTTCCTTCAACCTTTTAACTACCACTGTTGTTCCCTCCTCCAAAACAGCCTTGTATGCTGTTCCATAGCTTCCTTTTCCAAGAACTTCAGCTGAAGCCTTCAGTAAATCTTCAAGGTCAAAGCTACAAGAGGAACCTTCAAAGAAAAATAGCTTGTTCTTTTCAGCCCCTTGAACTCCACTCCCAAAACTCTTTGAAATCTCAGTTTTTCCAGCACAAGAAGCCTTTCCTTTCAATATGCCACTGCTTTTACTGTTTTTCTTCTTCTTCAAACAGAACACACAGATCACTACAACTAGCAGAGAGAAGAATGCAAAGACACCAATGACTAGAGCAAGTATAGTAGCTAGGCCAAAGTTATTCTTATGGTGGGTAGCATTTTGGTTTTGGTATGTTGGGGGAGTGGGTGACTGGTAATCAGTGGAAGGAGATGGAGAAGGAGAGATAGAGCATTGGTTAAGAGGTGGTCCACATAAAAGAGAGTTCCCAACAAAAGAAGTGTAAGGAAATGTCTTTATGGAATTTGGAATCGAGCCATTCAAGTTATTATAACTCAAGTTCAAATGTTTGAGACTTGGAAGATTGAAGTCAGGAATACCTCCAGATATGGAGTTGTTTTGGAGATAAAACCAAGTGAGTCTTCTAAGGTTCTGAAAAACAGGTGGGATGCTTCCAGAAAAGGAGTTAAAGGAAATATCCAATGCAACAAGTTTAGGGGTCACAGGAGAAGGAATTAGACCAGAGAAGCTATTGTGCTGAAGGTATGCAAATTGGAGTGAAGGAATAGAGAGGATGTTAGAAGGAAGATTTCCTTTAAGGCCATTAGAATGAAGACTCAGGACCCTAAGAGCATCTAGTTTTCCAATGCTGTTCTCTGGAATGGTCCCAGTTAATCCCATTCCTGGAAGGTGGAGACCTATGACACGTGTGCCGTTTGAGTTGCATGTTACACCAACCCAAGAGGAGCAAACTGAAGCAGAATCATTGTTCCAGTTCAGCCTTGGGGCATGTGGGACACTTGAAGCAAACTCCAAGAGAGCTTGTTTGTCAGAGTTCAAGTCAGCTGCAATTAGGCCACTGAGAGATAGTGTGGAGCCTAATAGAACAAGTGCAACAATAGAGGACTGCAACTTCATAGGTATTGTTTGATGCAAAATCAAGGCAAGTGATGGTTCCAGCTTCTGAGCTTTAACTGTTCTTTCATTCTTTCCTCGCTTGGCTTTGGAAATTGCAGCAAGCTGTTAGCCGATCCTGTAGCTAAGAAGGTATAATATTTCAAAGTTAACACTACAGAAAAATGAAGCAATCTGAGGTAAGCATGATTTTACATTAACTTGGCCTAAAACCAGTGATACTTTTTAAACTAAAGCAACACTAAAACACAAGTGATTAATTACTGGATGAAATTAGAAATCGTACAGAATTGAGTTCAAATATTTTGAACTAACTTATATCTATGAAAATTTGAATTTTTGGTACGAAAATTTTGCTGTTCATGCAGAAAACTGAAAACATTACTTATATCATCTTTTGCAATGAAGAAAAAATAAAATAATAGTATCATCCATGCTTACCATGTAGAAAGGAAGGGGAGTTCCCTCTTTCAGATACATCAGTTAGGCATTTCCTTTCTTTCAATTCTTGAAGTGTTATGCTGACTCCTCCATTTAAAAAGAAAAAGTAAAAAGCCAAAGGTTTGCCTGTGAACTTTAAATAATGGGGGACTAAAGTGCATTTTTCACCGAGAATAAAGAAATTGTCTCACAAATAAATTGGTTCTTATAAGTTTCAGAAACAACCAAGAAGGGAGAAGTGAAAAAAAAGAAAGAAAACAAAGCGCATTGTGATAGTCGAGAATCCAAGAAAAAATAGAACTGAAAAAGTAAAAGCTAAAGTTTGATTCTCCATGGTACTTTATAAAGAAAAAGCATTCTTTCCTTAAAGTAGCCCTCATTCTCATAATTTAAAAATCATCAACATAAATCATTGGTGTGGATTTCTAATTTTTGCCACCTTATCTGGTCAGTGAATACTGCTGAAAGGTCATTTTGAACTACAGAAAACTATTTGATGAACCACATTTAGACACGCACAGGAACAAAGGATAATAAAGGGATGCAGATGGGTCAAGCATTGTATTAAACAACTCAAAGCTAGAATACCATCAGCATTTCACAAAAACAACTTGCTGATTCCTCCGCTTAAGGCAAACAAAACAAAAGATTTGCCCATCATCCCATTTAAAGAAAACATTAAAAATAACGAAGTTATGAGAGAAGGAATTGAAGACGTAACAGTTCACACTAGAAAAAATCTTCAGTTTGTAAGACATAAATAACCAGAAAGAGGTTTAAACTTATCATAAAGAAGGATAAAATCTTTATAGGGATCAGGATCCAAGAACAGTTATGTGGTGACTTAAAACTATGAGCAACAACAGTAACCAGAATTTTTCTATCTTTAATCATGGATACTGTCATATTCAGTGTTCCAAGCTAGTGACTGCAAGTATTCAACATGGAAATTGAAGGAAGTGAGAGATGTTACCTTGGCATGAAATTCTGTTCTGGGAGGCCAAAGACACATCATAGAGTGAAGCATCACTGCACAAAAAATTATTCAAGAAATATCATCGAGTTAAAGAAGAAAGCAAGTTAGTAAAGCAAAAGCACAGTATGAAATGGAGCACAATAGTACTTGTCTATTTGTGCTTGCAAATCTAGTATGACTTGTAACTTTAAAATTGATAGAGAGATTAGTTTCTCTTAAAGTTACTTACAACTCAGCACAGTTGGAGTCGGTGGCATCAGACTTGGCATTACAGTTTTACCAATAATAAGAATATGATTTCTTCTCTTTTCAATAGATTCACACACAGCAAAAAGAGAGGGTCAGCTGAATATGTCTTACGATAAAACGGAAAAGTACTTTCCTACTAACTACAATGACAGCATCACAGCAATAATGGGGGAGTTAACCTACCAAGTCATTTATCTAACTAACTATACTACTATAGTACTAGTACATTAATATCCACCTGCTGCTGTTGAAAATGGCCCAACATAAAAGGAACAATGCATGAATTGTGTAGATCTAATCGTATGAAAAGAAATACCAAGACTACTGGAGCATAAATAAGGATTCGCTGACATGTCTTTAAGAAAACTACTGAAGAACCGTATAATAGAGTACTTTAAATCTCCCGACCCCGTGCCTTCATCACTATTACACTCAACAAGACTGAGATATTAACTCTTCTATTTCTATCTACAGTAAGAACATCCAGTGTGCTCCAACTCCCTCAGATATAGAGGGGACAAATTTTTTTGGCAAGGGGCGGTATAAGCCAATTCTCTTTGCCAAAACCAGCACGAAGGACTGCCACCAATGGTTATGATTGAGTTAGAAACTTTCATGAAGGAGTAATTAAAGGTTCGTAAAGAGGAAAATGATTGAAATAATTGCATGCTTTGAATTCTTATTCAACATCAAAATCCATCATAATGGTCCCCATGAGGATTAATTAATTAAAAGTTTAAAACAATAGGGCATCATGGTGGCATGCACTTTAGTATTGCACACCAACTTATTATCGTAAAGGCCATGATCAGTTATTAATGAGGGAATGAGCTAATTAAGCTGAAAACCAGTCTTTGTTAATCAGTTAACAAAATCCAATCCAGTCCATTGATTATAAATATTTTGATGATTACTTATTATCATCTTCCAAAGTTACATCTATTATGGTTTGACTACAGAGAAGTGAGAAAAAGACGATCCTTCATGAACTAGGAATAGGATAAAGGTGTTGAACAGAAACTAAACACTTAAAATTGGCACATATTGGCTATGTTTGTGAGAGGGACGAGACCATAATGGGGCCAAGCGTGTAATGAGTTATTCATAAAAACACGAAGAAGGTAGTTGGCTGTTACAGTCTTAAAGAACCATTTAAAATCCTTTTCTCTCTTCCACACTAATGTTAATGCTATTTTAGCCACAGGTAGGCTGTCACTCATAACTCATCATCATGTCAACATGAATCGCTGTTGACACATCTCCATTTGGAATTTGGATAAATGTGTAATTAAGAGAGGAATTTCATAATAAAGCACCAATTTTACATGGCACGTATCACATTACAGAGATGATGATATTAGAACTTTAATATTTATAATCTTATCTTATTCGGACAGGACTATGTCCTGTTAAAAATACTAGTGTCATAAAAAAACATTAGTGATATGTATTGGTGGGAAGTTGCATGCTTACCTCTTAGTTTATTTTATTCAGAAAACGGTGTCTCAAAAAATTTCTAATAATGAGACACCTATCTTGTATAAGTGAGAAAATTAATTAACACTTGTCCATAGACAATTTTAATTTTTCCATGCCAATGCTTAATACTTAACCCTAACACTGTTATATATATGTTCATATATGAAAGAGCAATAATATTTAAAATGGAAGTTCAAGAACGGACGTGAGACTCAACAGATAAGAGCATGAAGTCCTTTTCACATGTAGCTATGGGACAACTAAGATAAGTGCCTCATTAATATCAAAAGCAACTTGAGTAGTCCATTTTTAATTTCTATTTCTATGAAACATTGTGGGATGTGTATGTGGCGCATCTTGCTTAAAAATGTTAGAAAAAATAAAATAATAAAGTAGATATACTTAAAAAAATTATAATCTTTTAATAAAAATTCTATATCTATTAAAAGAAAAGAAAAAAATTTAAGAAGTGAACAAAATAAAATAGATATATTAAAAAATTTACGACATTTTTAAAGAATCTATATTAATAAAAGAGAAGGTTATGACTCATCTAACTCCTATAAAAATCCACCATTTTACGGAATATTTGATCAAATAATATGCACGGGAAAGGTTAGGCTCTCTTTCCTGACAAAATTGTCATTCAATGTACACGTGCTTATGAAGCTGTTACCTATTAATATTTTATTTCAAATCTTTTTATTTTTTTATTCTTTTGTGTTCATTGATATTTCAGATTAATTATTATATTTCATATTTTTAACTTTTTTTAATTTTCTACTTTAAGGTTAATTAATACATACCATTGCATTTCAGATTTTCATGTTTTTAGATTCCCACGGTATCATTAATTGTAATATAACGTCGATTCTCTTTATTTAGAGTATATCTAAAAAATATTAATTAAATAACAAAACTATTTACCAATTATTACACTATGTTGTGGTGTTCTAAACACATCAAAATTTTCATAATAAATGAAAAAAACTAGACATCGATATATATAATGAAAAAGAAAAGTATAAAGTTATATCTAAAAAAGGTTTTACTCTATTTTTTATAAGAAAAAATTATTGGTCCTTTTATAATTCATGTTACAATTTCTATAAAGTATTGATATTTGTTTTCCTAAAGTCATATTAATAAATGTTTTTCCTCTCACATTTTAAACTATTAAACATTATTTCATTTATCAATTTTCAAAATTATTAAATGGGATAAAATTACTATTTTAATTTTTAAAAAATAAAATTAACTAATATAACTATTTTAATGTTCATATGATTTATATTCAAATATCTTATAATACACTGAAATGTATGAATTAAACTAAAATTAAGTGTTATAAATAAAAACCAAAAGAATTATATCTGTTGTCATTAGATTTATTTTTTATATAAATCTCATGTTAAAATGTTTTTTTTTTCTGAGAAGCTCGTAAATGTTGAGTATAGCATAAATTTTTTATATTTATATATTTTCAACATATGTAATTATATTTATTGATTATATATTATAACTCCCCAATATTATAAAAAAAATTTTTAGCATAAAATAAATCTCATGTTAAAAATATTTTAATGACAATTTAAATTACCCTTAAAAATAAAGTTTAATCAATAAAATTTATGCTTTTTTATAAAAATGAGTATATGTTATAAACATATCTTTACTATGTAAGACATTCATGATGATTTATTTAAAAATGTATTTCGCAAATAAGGATTATAAAGGAAAAAAAATTATTTTAGATTAAAATACAACAGCAAATATCTGTAAAAATATATATTTATGCTTTTAATCAAAATTGAGTGCATGTTGTAAACATATTTTTAGGATTTAAGGAATGCCTGATAATTTATTTAAAAATATTTTGTTATAATAATTATAAATAAAACTAATTTATTGTAGGTTAACAACAGCAACAACAACGAAATATCTAAACAACAACAAATTTATTGTAGGTTGAATAATAATAACAATAACTACCGCCACAACAAATATTTATTGAGGTTTATTTAAATAGAATCTTCTAAATTAGAAAAAAAAAAAAAAGAAGAGCTTTTTAAATGACTTAAAATTTGTCTTTTATATAATTAGACTTTAATAAAAGTCTTGGGCTTATTTATTTTTTAAAATAACCTTATCTAGCTTGGACATGATGTAAAATAAATTATATATATCTCGCAGGCAATCTGAACTATTTCCACCTCTAGCTGCAATTGAACTGGTCACAGCATCTCATAGTTTTACTTCAGAATTTCAGCACTAGCTATAGCTTGTAAAGAGGCACCAACCAGCACACTGATAATTCTATCGAAATTAGAGGAAAGGAGGAAACTAGAACAATAGTAGAAACAACTTCCAAAGGCAATGAGGCAGGTGGGTCAAAATTTAGGTCCCTGAAATGACATCCAACCATGGCAGATAGTAACTATATTGTAGACAAGGATTATCCACTTGAGACAAGGCACATCGAAACCAACAAATGCTGAGTCCATTCCAATGCACGTTGATTCCTATCAGCTTTATTTTGTCAACTTTGGTTCAGATACTCTTGGCTATTTGTGGTACAAGGGTTTCTAAATCTAGGGAAAACTCGAACTGCTACAAAACAAAATGTGTTCAAACAACATCAACTCTTGTAATCAACAAGAGAATAAATCAGAGAAACATCACGAAAGCCTATAACTAGGTGTCACTCTTTTCAATCTCTTCACGCTGCTTTCTTTCAGCCTCCTGACGATCTCTTTCAGCATCTTCCTCTTCTTCAATCTCATCAAGATCATCAAATTCCTTGGTTGCTGCCATTGCTTTCACTACAGGGTCTCTTAGCTCAGATATTAGCCCCCCACCAACCCTGTACTCTTCTTCATCCCCAATTAGATACAACCGCTGGTCAGGACCAGAAGCCATGGGTACATCAACGGCCAGCAGCTTCATATCATACTGCATATGAACATAACGGTAAAAGCTAGGTAAGCAAACCCTCAAGCACCAATTAACTTTTTATATTTATTTTTCTCTTGAAAATAATTCTAGCTAATGATTCCACCATAATAAATATAGAGGGGGAAAGGAGGATACTTTTGTTAAGCAGAAAACAAAAAATTCTATCTGTGATATCTTGGTAGTACTCAGATAGCGATGGACACAACTATAAGCATCTACCCTAAGGGGAATTGGGGAAGAAGCCAGAAGAAACTCAGTCGGATGGAGCACCCAAAGTTGAACACTATAAAATGCATGTATAGCCTTTCAAATTTTATAAACTAGTACATAGACTTTCTCTGACTTTTAATAATCACTTCAAAGAAAATTTCTATCATAATAAAAAAAAAGTAAATTAGAAAAACCTAAGGATAACATCTACTTGATTCAAATAAATTATTTTCTATTTGAGATTGAAGGTAAATACTAAAATAATATAATTATATTTATATCTTAATTATATTTAAAATTTAACATTGTCCAACTATCATCAGTAGAAGGATGTCACTGTGCATGCAGTAGGGCAACTGGGCAAGGCAAAATTGAAAAAGGAAAAATAAAGGCATTCGCAAACTAAATTCCTCAAGTAAAAACCAATCTCCCAACAACCCCACCTCACCATGTGGAAGTTGAGGGCAGTAGAAATTCATCCTAAATTATGTGCAGCCATTACAGCCAGTGCTATATTTTCTCTATATAAAAAGCAGAAAATAAGTGCTATATTTTCTCTATATAAAAAGCAGAAAATTAAGGTCATCAATGTTAATATTCTTAGATCAAGCACAATGTCTTGCTTCAGAGATGAAAAGAGAAATCAGGAAGGTATACTGTAGATCAGATATCGTATCAACTACATAAACCTGTTCTAAAGTAACATGGGGTATATATTGCAGGAGAGGAACTCATGTTCTTGGCACATATAACAACTTCCAGAGGAATATTTACAGCATGCATTTAGCTTCAAAGAATTAGACTGCACTTTCAGTTCAGCAATAGTTTTAAATTAGAGTTAAACACTGGTTTATCCATTCTGATTATATAACCTAAAATAGGACTTAATAAACATTGACCACAAAACAGTAGATGTTAAATTTAATTTCATACCATGAAAATTATAATCACAAGAAAGAAAAGATCAACAGAAACATTTGCATCAGTATACAGTAGTATTTTACTGGCAGGAGAAATGAGAAATATTTCACAACAATCAACCAGTCCATAGAAAAAAGGCATCATTTGCTGCATTTAAACCCTTTTGGATGTAACTTCGAAGCAGAAATCTAGTTGCAGTTGCCTCTTTTGGTATCCCCTAACAAACTTCAGTTCAATTTAAGCTTGTGCTCTCACTTTTCAGATAGTTATGCATGCCTACCCAAAAAAATTTAAGCAAGTCATATTACTACCCAAAAATGTCTACATCACAATACTTGTTGAGATATCTAATTATGTCAGTGTATTATTTCTTAGCTCTGGGTGATTTGATGAACACCAGATTCCTCTCTTCTCTCAATCTTTCAGCCAGTAATACAAGCCTCAGGTTTAAAACATGTTTTTCTTTTCTCATTAATAAGAAAAGCATTCTTTTCTTCACAAATCCTTCCAAATTGAGGAATTAGAGAATCAATACCATGACAGTCTTAGTAAACTTTTCTGCTATCCCTATTTTATGTGGAAGTTGCCAGCCACCAATCATCCTACTGCTATGCTTTATATATAATAGATAGATGCAGAAATTTATAAAGACAAAACTAAATTACAAGGACTTTAGAGCATAAGGAATCCTCCTTAGCTAAAAAGGAAAACAAAAACAATAATGTATGTAGTTGACCCCACCTAGTGGGAGAAGGCTTGGTTGTTGTATACACAAGCTGGCATACCATTGGAGCAAAGCATCCCAGTCCCTCGACGTGTCTTATAGGAAAATGTCTTCAAACAAAACCATATGCTTTACACCAAATTAGATGCTAAATGACTAAATAAAGTCCTAATCTGCTGCATTGCCAAAGAAAACCCCCTTTAAACATGAGTGCAATGCTCCAAGCCTCCAACCAAATGTGCCAAAAAGTAGCATACATTACACAGTAACTTAAAGATTTAGCTCTGTGCCATATCACTAAAACATATATATCATTACCATATGAAGCATCATACTCATCAACATCAATCCAAGTTTTGCAAAATAAACCACCAAAATGCATATGCATATCTTGTTGTGTGGACATATATAAATGAACCCCTCATAAAAAAGAGAGTAGCAACCCTCTAAAAAATGTTTGAAGCTGAGATTATCTTTACATGCTCAGAGCAAGATATTTTGTCGGTTTATATTTTTTGCTTATATAGATTTTAAGCTGGGATGTTTATCACCAGAATACATAGTTTGAACAAATCTGATGTGGTTATTTCAATTTTCAAGTGGCCAAAACTTTGAAAATATATATCATACCCCACAGATGAAAGGGAAAATACCAATCACAAGATAAGAAATTTTCGTAAAAAAACTTATCTTGGATCATATAATTAACAATTTTTGAGACAGAACAACAAAATGTACCTAAATCAAGAATCTTAGTAGTCCTGGAAGAGAGAATTAGATGTTGAGACAGATAAGGCGTACTACAAATGTCAATTCAAGACTAACAGATATTAACAGAGGTGAGATGATTTACCTGGCCCCTCTTTTTCTTAACTTCAACACTGACCAGACCCTTTTTCTCAGAGCCTCTAATTGGGAAAATGAGAAAGCAGCGTCGGCTTCTAATACTGGGCTTGAACTTCTTGATGATGAGGCCACCCCCTGACATGACATAGGCTCTCAAATCAGTTCCAGAAAGGGGGGCACCCATAACTTCAAGAATCCCAGCGGATGTGTTAAGTCTTGTCATGGCCATTCTATAAATTTTATCAGGGTTTATTGTGAGCCTGGACCGGATATACAAGCCCTTAAAAACGCAACACGCATAAAATAATTAGACAATGCTCCATTCCATACACCATCGTTCATAATCTCAAATTAGCAATACATGATTTATCACAATGTGGATTAAGCTGATATTTATTTAGAGTCTAAGGGAAGAGTTTGTATTAGTAATGAAATGAATAATAATAATAATAATAATAATAATAATAATAATAATAATTGAAGTAGCCTAGAGCATGTGAAAGAACTTACAGTAAAAGCAACGATAGCAGATGAAAGGGCAAGGAAGCCATACTTAGCCATGCCTTCGGAGAGTCCAACGAAGAGGTTAGCGATCCCGAAGAGGACCCTCCACAGAACAGTGCAGAGGACAACTCCACCAGCGCCCCACAGAAACAGGTGATTCCTCTTGAAGAATGCCTCCATCTGCAGCCCAATTGCCTCGCGGTAACGCGAAACTGCCGAGCTCACTGCGGCCCTGGGTTTATCCAACACCTTCTTCGCAAATCCTTTCTCCAAATTCGACGAGAAGAATCGGAAGGTGCTACTGCCAAGCCGATGCTGCGGGTGGAACATCGCTGCGGCATTGGAGAATGGGGGTTTTGCTGCCAACCGACAACAATCCGCGACTGCCGGCTGCCGGAAATGGAACCGCTTATTCATGGTGCCGCGGAGTAGAACTTGGAATTGACTGATTCTTTGTGAAGAAGCCCTTGACATTTCTGATTTGATTTTATTTTCAAGTTAAGGTAAATGCAGTGCAGTGCACTTCTCAACGCAACACCACTTTCTGTCGGGTCAACCTTTTTTCTGTGAAACTGCCCACCCGACTGAACGACCCGCCCCGACCCGTCACAAGTTAGTAATAGTCATGGACATGGTTGGAAGGGAACTGGGAAGAACCGTGAAGACGAAGCCAGGACTATTTCTGTCTCGAGAGTTTGGATGTACAATGTGCTACCAACCTTGTATTTCCACTTGTGGACTGAAACTTACTCTGAATTGGAAACTATTCTTATACTTTAATGGGATGGTAGTGCATCAGATACAATATTAAGGAACATAAATTTGGAGGTTAGACAGGCAAAATGTGGCTACTTTTGAAAAAGGTCCGTTCGTGCAAATCGCTGATTCTGATGGTTCTTTTCTTCTGCATCTCATAGTATCCAAGTCCAAGCAACTTGCTGCTAAGTGTCTTGCTAAATGCTCGTATTCTCAATTACCGGCGTTTGCATTTTTGAATATTTTAATTTTATAGATGTTTTTTAATATTAATTTTTTTTAATATATGTACAATAACCTTTAACCTAAAAGAAATAAAAATAAAAGCATTTATTTCATAAATAAAAGCATTTATTTCATTCATAAAATATTAGTTTAAAGTATTCTCACTTTTCATCTAGTAAATCTAACGTTTGTAACATGCACCAACATCAATTTCTTTTATAAAAAAAAATGTTATACAAATGCTTAAAGAACCCAGGTTCAATCATGTTTCACATATATTTGAGGACTAAAAAATGTACTTTATCTTTAAGTTATTGAAGTCTGTGAGAAAGAAATTGGAACCCAACTCATCTATAAATCATTTGTCATATTTTCATGATTTATGCGTCTTAGCACTTACGGTAGGGAGAAAGATGTACAAATAATTTTGGTTTCACAACACTGTAATTTGTTGTCTTGGCACTTATGGTAGACAGAGATATACAAATCATTTGTATACAAACCATTTTGATTTCACAACACTGTAATCTGTTGGCAGCACCGATAGCCGCGTAGTATAATTATGAATTGCAAACGAGACATTACCATGCCCAATTAACTTCACTATAAAATACATGTTATTCTTTAATGATAATTGATGTAATCAAACCCAAAGTTCGTCCTTTTTCTAGCAAAGAGGATGAGCAACCGGTTCTTTACACTGCAGATAACAGGCCTAACTTCTTTTGTCAAGCAATTATCAAAAAGCATCGGCGACAAGGGAATCCAAACAAAATATGGCATTCATTCTATTCAAGATGGTTTGTAAAATACAAGATAAACTCAACATAGTTTAACACAACTATTGTGGTCAAAGCCCACTATTTTCAAAAACAAATCATCTATGCAGTAGCACTAGGAGGCAAAAAAGCTTGTCCAGGACGACGGTTTGCCAGTGGTCCATGACACCCAAGAAACTGCATGACCACAAGAAGCCACGTGAAAAATTAGATAAGCTAAAAGTAAATTTAAAATATATCAATATGTTCCAAACAGGCATTGCATTATTTCAAAAACTCAAGCATGAAAACAGTATGCAGAAATATTTCAATCTGATCCATAAGTACATACACATGCTGACATGATGGTGCAGCTTTGTATTACCTTTGCATTCACACCATCAGGCATAATCCTGTTTTCTGACTTGTAGTTGAGATAATCAGCCCGGCTAAACTTGGTGAAACCCCTGAACAAGCATTTTTAACAATAAATGCAGTCAAACCAAATGCATAAAAAAGGACTCTCATATGAAGGACCAAGATAAAGACACCCTGATCAAATTCTTAACCAAATGGTAATGGACAAAATAAAATATACAATGTTTATTTTAAGAAACTATAAATTGTATTGTTCATAATTCAAATCTAAACCAGCCTTAACTGATCTATAAGTATTCATCATCAGATGCAAAAGGTTACTGAGAATAGAATTAATCTTTAATACATACCATTTCCTGCTAACAATGATCTTCTGGCGACCAGGGAACTTAAACTTAGCACGACGAAGGGCCTCCTGTGCATGATGACTGTTGCTGTCCTTACAGCGGACAGAAAGAAGGACCTGGCCAATGGCCACTCTAGCACATGTGCCCTGTGGTTTTCCAAATGCACCTCTCATTCCAGTTTGAAGCCTATCAGCTCCAGCACATGAAAGCATTTTGTTAATCCTAAGAACATGGAATGGATGTACTCTGACTCTCAAGTGGAAAGCATCCTTTCCAGCAAATTTTGCCATATATTTGTTGCATGCAATTCTAGCAGCTTCCAATGCTTCACTTGAAACATTTTCCTTTTCCCAGCTAACCAGATGAACACAGAAAGGAAACTCATCAACACCTTTCTTCTTCATACCAACATCATAAATTCTGATCTTAGGATCAGGAACACCACGGCAAAAACGTGATTTAGGATATGGTTTGTTTTTTATCTGCCGATAACACCTTGCAGGCCCTAAATCATATACACCATTCATCATTTCCAGTAAATAAACATGTATTAATGTATTATCATTCAACTACAATACATACGACCCTAGGACTATATCAGTAGGAGAGAACAGTATTTTTAAAAAAGTACTTCCTAACTTTTATCAATACTAAAACATTCTCAATACAAGTAACATTGAGCAAAACATATAATTCATACAAGGATTGATAAACAATAAAAACTGCAAGACAAAGTAGTATACATATGCCTTGATAGTGGTTTTACAAGGAGAGAATGTAACTTTGTAAAGGACTAAAGAATGGCATGTTCTTGATGCATGAACCATAAGCAACAGTAGCCATATATCAGTATTGTAAATTCTCATATAAGAGTAGATGACATTTAACTTTCAGTCAAGGTTATAGCAACCAAAGGTAATCATGAACACAAAACCAAAGGGCACAACTTTGGTAAATGGATTTAGAAATCACAAAACATGCGTTTAAAATCTTAAGAAAATAATGATTCTACTTGAGAGATTTAATTAGAAACATACAACAGATGGTGATAGGAGATACGACAGTGTGTTTAAGTTACAACCAACCACAAGGTATGTTAATTTTTAAACAATTAACAGAATCGATCCAAAACAATTATTCACCATTCTTTTTAAGATAACAAGTACATGCAATTCCGCGGTGAACAGAACTACACAGTTCATAAATTTCATTTAACCTATAATAAAAAAATCATGAAATTCAGCAGCCACAAACCAGTAGCAACAACGGAGCTTGGAGGTTTAAACAAAACAGCTAAAAAGTTACAATTAATCTCGGCTTTATACAAAAATGGAATATATGGACATTTGAAAGTATATTCCAATCTGCCTATCCTTCTAATCAAATGAATCTGGTGGTGATCCAGAAACAAACAAGAATAAAAGGGATCATAAAAATCCGAAATGCAAACACAACAGCGAAGAATAGAAGAAGGGAGGGGAGAATAGACGAGAAGGAACACAGATGCTTACTCCTCCCCATTGCGACCTGAACGTCTCTCTCAGCAACAGGGTGCCCGATTCACGAAAGAGGGAAGACCTAAATCTAATAACCCTCGCAACTATGGCCGGCCTTTTCTTTCGGCCCAATCCAAACACGCTTTGGTCAACGTAATTGTCCTTCTACTTGCGCCTCAAGCCTCAACTATCTCCATCGTCACTCAAACATATATTTTTATTTAAACAAAATCAAATAACATTAAATTATATATTTTTACAATATATATACATAAAAGAGAATTATTTACTAAGAATAGATTACAATAACATATCATAATTATATATTTTTTTATTTTTTAATTATTATTTTTATACTTTCATTTAATCTAAAATTCAAGAGAAATACTAATATAATATTTTTAAATATATAAAGATATCAATGTAAAATTTTTAAATTTAAAAAAATATGTAACTGAATAAAAATTGACCATTCATATATAATTTTTTCATGAATTTATTCCTCAAACTTTAACAATTGTAGATTTAATCTTTTCATCGTGTCTTTTAAACTAGTATATGTTTTTTAAAATTTTTAGAGCCAAATTTATCTACGATGTTTATTTTAGTATGATTATTGAGTAGAAGCAAAGTTTTTCTTTTTTGAAAAAATTAATTTGATATTGACTATTCTTTTGACACGTGACACGTGCGAGGGTCGTGGCAGTTTATGACCAAACCACGCAGCAATGCATGGCTTGAAGCTTATGTAGTAGTGAACTAGTGATATACCCAAACTAAACTAGAAAGAACCCGAAGCTCTATATATGTAGTTATAGTGTTTGTGGTTGCTTTGCTCCTAAAATAAATGTACCCGCACAGTGCACGCTTGTAACAAACCATGAAAATCTATCACGTTCCTTGTCTTCAAGACAGTTATTCCTACTTGTAAGTCTGTGTTGTTCTATGTCATCCTAAACAGATTTGAGTTAACATAACACTTCCACACAGCTAGCTTCTGGTTCTGGCCTTCCGAATTAATGATGCTTCTGTTGATTATTAGTATTATTATTATTGGCCAATCCTTTAATTAGATATTTGTATTGCTGCAGAATGTTGGATGAGAGTACTAAAGAAGGTGCAGTGGTGGACCCTGTAGAGCCTGAGAAGGTTCTCCAAGCTGCCAACTCGCATGGGGTCAATCTCAAGCTCGTCCTCGCCACACATCATCACTGGTGCTGCTACTACTTTCCATTTTTTTTTCCATGTTGACATAGAATAGCTATTATGTAGTTATCAGTGTTTTTCTTCCCAAAGTTGATAAAGAAATATATGCCCACTTCAAACATGGGAGACCTTTTGTATTTCAAATGAGGTCTGTGAGATCTCCAACACACCCCGTTCTGATAGCGGTCTAGCTCCACAATTATAAATTGTAAATTTAATATTTTGTGGTGGTCCTATACCGGTTTAATAAATATTTATAAAAATCACTAGTCAATAGTTAATATGGGATCACCATATTGATTGGCTTATTAAAAAAAAATGATATTATACTTATACTTGGTTATGATCACCATATCTTGACCAGTTGTGCATGTTTGTAAATTTCATGTTATTATGACAGGGATCATGCTCGTGGTAATGAAAAGATAAAGCAATTGGTGCCTGGAATTAGAGTCTGTGGTGGTTCGATTGATAACATCATGGGTTGCACCGATAAGGTTGAAAATGGGGATAAGGTGTCCCTTGGAGCTGATATTAATATATTGTCTCTTCACACACCTTGGTATGGTTCTTATCCTAGTCAAGTGAATATTGTTGGTGGCCCCCTTCCCCCAATATAAAACTAAGAAGTTTGGATTTACCTCTCTGAATTTCTAGAATAAGGCTGTAACTTTGTGGTCTTTCCTTCATTTTGTATGAAATGATAGTCTAAGTGCCTTAATAATACACTGCTGGAAGAGGTTTGGAAAACTCATCAACCCGCCAATTGCCAAGCTTACTATTTGATTGCAGCAAATTGTCTACAGATGCAATGTATCTTACTGAATTTTCTTGTTCCACCGCTAAGCGTGCTCATCCTTAGTATCAAACTTACACAAGTTTGGAGTCCTTAAAAGAAAAGAAGTGACATTGCAATGATACTCATTTAAGAATCCAACTCATACAAATAATTTTGGAGTCGTATGAGTTTTTCATCTTGCACGAAAATAGGTTGTAAATTAATCATTTTATTTAATTCTAAACCTATATTTCACCAAGCACAGGATTATAGTTTCGTGTTACTTTCTATGCGTGAAAACCAATAGAGATGCATTGAGTTTTCTTATAAGCCACCAATGAAGCATTACCCTGTTTCGCTGTGATTATTATTAAATACATGCTGTTGCTTCACTTGAATGGACCTGAATTTCATTCTTTCTCGAGATACGTTTCCCTATATTATGTTAACATAAACCATTTTTCTGACATGCTTCAGCCATACCAAAGGTCACATAAGCTATTATGTTACTAGCAAAGATGAGGAGCAACCTGCTGTTTTTACTGGAGATACACTGGTAAGTTGACTGAACAGTCTTACCTTTCTCATTTATTTAGCTATCATGAAATGTGTCCTAAGATAAGAGTTCCTAGGATAGAATACAATAAATTGCTTTAAAATCTATGCCCAGTGCTCCGAGTCATTGTATATAACTTACCTTTTTGTCTCTGTGAATGCTTGTACGTGTATGAATGAATTATGAAGAGGTCCTACTTTAAAATTCTAGATTTATTTCCTCATTACTTTTTTGTCTTACAGTTTATTGCTGGTTGTGGGAAATTTTTTGAAGGAACTGCAGAGCAGATGTATCAGTCACTCTATGTAACATTAGCTACATTACCAAAGCGAACACGAGTTTACTGTGGCCATGAGGTAATTTTGCTAAAGTCCCCTCTACCATAATTCTTTTAGCATTTAGGATGTATAGTACCCCAACCTAGGAATGGTTGGTCGTGAAAGTTATTGTAGACAATCCCAAATAATCATTTTAGGCCAGGCCATACTTTTAAACTTGCACAAAGGCAAGGATTGCATCCCCTATTAATGTTTCCAAAACATTTTAATGCATTAGTCCTTCTATTCATATGCCCAAAATGAATAGAGTTCCTTTATTCAGAAATCCTTAACACATGATTTTGGATATCCAATAGGCAATTGCCAACCTCATAATTATAATTTGAAAAGGAAGTGGACTCCTCTAGATACTCCTTACTTAATAGAAGTGTTTATGTTTCTGTGTTGTTTCGGTTTAGAGAGAAGAGAAAATTAATTGGTTCTGGATGATTCCGATTTTTGAAATTTCTTTTTTCCGATCCAAATTAAATATCCAATGATATTCGAGTGAGTTAGTTGAGTACCGATAAAAAAATTAAAATTCAATTTTTTTATTAAATTATGAAAAATAATTTTAATCAAATTCATTAATTTATTAATTTACTAAATTCATAATTTTATAACAAAATATTAAATGTTTTATATATATTAAATTAGTCAAATTAAATTATTAAAATAACTTAATACAATAAAAACAATAAATTATATATATTTAAAACGTTATTATATATATTTAAAACAGTTAAGAGTGCAATACAAGAAAAAATTTTAAAAATATAAAATAAATTTCATAATATATAAATTTTGTAATATATATATCTTCGTTTGGATAATAAAATCCCAAACCAAATTGAATACAGTCTGTTAAATTTTGTTCAGTTAGGTTAAGGTCCAATCAAACAAAAGTAACCATCCAATCAAATAAACTCCACTTAGCACCCCTAACTTAATGCTAATAACAGGTGCAATACGTTAAATACCAAATTAGAGCCATACAAAACATACAAGGGGAGAGAAGCGCATACTCCATATTATTTTATTATGTGCTTGGGGACTTCAGAGGCTTTTGACCTACGAAAGCTTGGAATCTTGTAATTTATACTAATTTACACTATTAATGTAGATTATTTTATCGTCCGTGCCTCTTTCTTATCATTTACACTATTGTTATGTATCTAGTACGCAGTGAGGAACTTGAAATTTGCTCTGACAATTGAGCCACATAATTTGAGGATACAACAGAAATTAACATGGGCTCAGAATCAGCAGCAAGCTGGCCAACCTACAATTCCCTCCACCATTGAGGAAGAAATGGAAACCAACCCATTTATGAGGGTTGCCCTTCCTGCAATTCAGGTTTTCCCCCAACCCCACTTACCAACTCTTCAAAAGGGTATGCATATATAATTAAGAAAATACAAATTGACAGAAGAAAAGTGTAATGAATGAAATAGATATATGTGCTAAAAGTGATGTCTCTTCACCAGTCTCTATTGCAAAATTACAGTGACAACAAATACCGTAGCACATTTTCATTTCTTTGGTCTGAAGTCTTAACAAATGTTAAAATATTTGCAGGAAAAGTTAGGGTGCAAGTCTCCAGTTGAAGCTTTAAGGGAGTTAAGGAAGCTGAAAGACAAGTGGAAGGAGTAGTGGTTTATATATGCATCTTTGTTGGTGTTCCTTAAAATAAAAAGGAGATATCAGATAGTTATCATGTTAGGGGAGTGGATTGTGATTAAATTTGCACTTACTATCTATCATCAAGACATGTATGTTACGTTGCTTAGTCTAATACTAAGATGTTCCATTTCATTCATGTGATATACTAGGGAGTTGTGATCGAACTTGAAAAACATTATTTTATCCTCTCTCTGTGCCGCCAAGTAACTTTCACCCGCGAAATTTTAATAAAATGAAGCACCTAAACACAATTATGTTTCGAGGTTGTCATAGAAAATAAATATCATTTTTTAAATACATTGTTTATTTTGGTTTTAGTTCGTGGGGTTATTGCAGTGATATTTTTATTTGGGTTGACGTATGCGTGGACAAGTGGGCAATTGAGCACTTGTTAGTGGCAAAACCATAGTCGTACCTTCTGTGCAGAGGCGGTGCCAAGATTTCAAAGCCGTCAATCAATTAATTATAGGTGAACCATTTACTGTCAATCTTAGTCAGGGTATCTCCAACAATGTCTTTAAGTGTTTTCTTGTTTTTATATTTATTTAACAATAGTTAAATAAAACACTTCATGGTGCATTATAATTAAATTTTAAACAAAATTATTAATTTGATTACGGTAATGGCAAAAAAAAAATTATTATTAAGACATAATTTATTATCTATTATATGTAGAATCTGAAAATTAAGATAAACAATTTTTGAGTCACAGATTCATTTCAATTTTTCAACTTATACTTTTAAAGAAACTTAATTTAGTTAAAAATTAATTAAATTATTAATTCATTGATTTCTGTATGATAACAGAATTTTTTTATTATTATTAAGAAATAATAAAAAAAAATTATGTCATATATATTCATTTCAATGAAAATTGTTTATAAAAGTTAATTTTTTAACTTAAAGTTGCTCTTTTTATATTTTTAATAAAAGATGTTGAGAAATTGAACATGAATAGTAGAAACAACTTTGAAAAAAAAAGTCTGAACATGATAAAAACTAATTTTTTTCAATATTATTATTATTATTTTTTTTAATATATGCTCAATAACTAATTTCTTATAAGTTTTTTACAATAAAAAAACTACGTTGAGAAATTAGTTTTTTCCCAATAAATTTTTTATAAAAATAATAAAACAGATTATTTTATTAAAATAATAAAACAGATTATTTAGATAAATAATGTTAGATAAATAATGTGAGATGAATATTTTGATAAATATTTTTTTATTCTTTTATAAAAAAAGCTCAACTCCATCCAATAAATTTGTTAAAACATTTAATATTTTAATTATATTTTCTTTTGTACTGTTGACTTTGTTAATAGTGAATAATCATAATTTTCCTTCCATTTTGCCTTTTGAATTTGTCTCATTTAAGTTAATGAGAAAACAATTTTGAACAAAAACGAATATATTTAATATACCACAAGTACCAGTGGTCCTAAGTATGGTCGAGGTCCATTTTAGAGGGGGGAAAAATTAATCAACTATAAAATTAAAATTTATTGTATATATAACTTTATTTAATATTAATTCAATAAGCACCAAAAAATTATTAAGTGTGATTATAATAAAAATATAATTTTTATTATAAAAACAATTAACAGTCAGATAATAATAGTCAATAAATTATTAATAATTGATAGTCAAATATGTATTTACTACTCTACCTATAATTTTGGAAAATGAATAATTGATAGTGTAATTTCTGCGTATAAATTTTGAGTTTAATTGATATATACGGTAAAATGTAAAATAATCATTGAATGTCTGTGTTGTGTAAAGATCCTTTACACTAACTGAAAGATGAAGTGTGAAACTTCTACTAGGGTTTTAAGGGAAACTTTTATTAAGGAAGAGATCTGTTTTTGCACAACAATCATAAGGTCAAATGTAAGGCGATCAACGAGAGAGATGTGTCTCATGATTTGGAGTAGATGAATGTATTTTATAAAGCTAAATTGTTATATAAAGATAGTTCAATTGCATTTTTTGAGTTTGATGGGAGATGTTTTTGCATGTCAAAGAGTGAGATACTCCCTTCAATTTGAAAGAATTAAGATCACTGTTCTTGGTAAGAATATAGATTTCAAATGTTAACTAGAGTAAAAAATTAAACATGATTTGACAAAAAAAAAAGGATCTATTAAGATTATTGATATGTCTCAAAACTATTATAAGTTTTTTTCTCGTCTCAGGAGAATTACAAGTGGGCTATCTTTGAAGGATCCTGGATGGTGATCGGATCATTATATCATGGTACAAAACTAAAGATCATTTTTCATGAAAAAAATTATGTCTGTTAAAAAATTAAGTGTGTGGATTTGTATTCTTAATTTCCCAATTAATTTATATAATGATGAATTTTTAAGATTGTTGGCACTACATTGGTACCATGCTTAAAGTTGATAGGCTCACAACTATTCAAGCCAGAGGTAGATATGGAAGGGGTTGAAATTGACTTTAATGAACCTTGCAATCAAAAGTTATAGCTAGTGGATATTTGTTACAGCTCCAATTGGAAGGTCTCCATATGTTCATAGAATCTGCTTTGCTTATGGCCGATACGGACATAAAAAGATGTAGACTGTGTTCAGAGTGCTAGTCATGCGACAGGGAAGACAGGTACTACAGAGAAACTTGGTGATCCAGCTCCGGTTACTCAAACTGAAACGGTCAATTCTCCAACAGGCGATAGAACCATTATTATTGGTAATAATGGTGATTTAATGGGCACCAAATTTTTACATGAAATATCCCATGATGTAGCCAAAAAGGATGACCACATTAATGCTTACGGTCCATGAATTATTGCAAAGCCAAAACGGTTGAAACATCATGTATGTATTGCAGCAGATCATGTGAAAGGCAAAGATGTTATTCCACGTCAACACAAATTAATTAAATCTTTGGTACAGAAAAATCATGGTTCACGCTATCAATTGCTGCAGGAAAATTCTGCAGAACATATATCAGTGCAACTGGGACCGAAAGAAAGTGGGCTTTTGAATAACACATGCACGTAGCCCATTACCATGCAGAGAGAGGCAATCAGCAGAATTGTGAGGAAGGTCCACCTGTGATGGTCCAAAAGCGGTAAAGTTATGCGCTTTCTGCATCAAAGGCGCCGCAGAACCAGCAGCGGCAGAAGATGTGTGGACAGTCAACGACGCAAAACATGTGTCCTGCTCATAATCCATCTCCAAAGGCAATTGAGGACTCCATTAGGCCTTGCGTGACTAAGAAAGGAAATATTCCAGTGAGCAAGCAGAGGAAAACGCGTGACAATGCACCTAAAATTAAGTTTATCCTTACGTTCCAAATCGGGCATTGCTACTTCACAAGTGGCGTCCCACTTGGCCACGCCCAAAAGCTCTGTTGTCGGAAATGAGAAGATGAATTCTACGGAATAATCAAAACTTATTCTTCAGTACCAAAAGTTGGGCAAGAATTTCATTTTCAGAGACCCGTTAAATGTTAATCATGAAGTATGTCTACAACCATGGCTTCTCGCACGTGCGCCCCATTAAACTTGCTTGGTGAAGTTTCCACCTTTAACTCCCAGTGTGGGACTAATGCAGTAGTGATCGCAAGCCGTTCACAACCACCAACTGATGCCTTATGGATGTTGCAGGAGGTGATTCTCATGAGGAAGAGGTTAGCCCAAATCGACCAGGTACACATGTTCCGAGCTCTTTAGGGGCTCTCAAAATAATTCTTGTTAATGAATTTCTTATCGTGGAATTGACGGGAGCAAGAGAGATGGGCTTTTTGGTTTGGTTAAAGGCATCACAAAGAGGAGTATGATGTTAATTTACTGTGTCTTCATGAAACACAAGTTAATAATGATAGAGCTAAAAAAGTTGTGGCTTAACTTGGTTTTCACAGTTGGCACCTTGGTTTGCATGGGCAAACACAAGAGCTAAAAATGTTCGACAAAATCCAACAAAAATTGAGTACTTGAAAAAAGGAGACCCTCTCATTTGTAGGCAAAGTGACATTAGCAAAATTAATTATTTAGACCCTGCCAAATTATGTTATGCAAAAAATCTCTCACCTTTGTTTGTGTGTAATTTAATTGATAAGTGTAATTTTTTGGGGTGATTCTGACACTTGTAGGAAGGTGCACTAGCTTGATTTGGGTAAGCTTTGTTAACTAAAAGAAGGTGGAAAGATGGGTCTGCAGAAGACTAAACATTCCAACTTAGCTCTCCTCTTAAAATTAAGATGACAATTGCTCAACATACATGATGCTGCGTCAGTGAAAGTGGTTCGGTCAAAGTACAAATGTAAATAAGATGCCAAAATTATGATAGATCCTCCACAAAGAGACACGAATTTCTAGCAAGGGATTCAACACTCTTGGAGCATCTTCACGAGCAACATGCTTTGGCAAGTCGGTAATAGTATAACAATTGATTTCTTGGTAGATAATTGGGTCGTGAGTAGAGGCCCCTTGAAAACTTGGTATACTAAAAATATGTCTATTATTAGTTGAATGATAAACTATTTTTTTATGGCGTTAGGTGGCTCTTAAAATGTACAGAGACTAACTATATATTTGTCAAATGATGTGGTCAATGATATATTTGATATTGCTCCTTTTAAGAGTGATAGGGATGTAAACTAACGATGTTAGGCACGTGAAGTGGATGATGCTTTCTCCACTAAGTTTGCTTATGAAAATTTTTTGAACCAAAATACATCCTAGCATTGCATAATTTTTTAGCATTTGTGGAAATAGGCAGGACTAGAGTGTCTTAAGTTCTTCCTTTGGAAGGTAGTTGTTACTATTCTACCCACAAATGTCCTGAGATACTCCAGACATATGTTGTCAAATCCAAATTGCCCTCTTTTGTGAAACCTGTATGGAAACGATGATGCACACATTTTAGGATTGTATCCACACGCACAGAGTATGGAAAAATTTTGACACCAATTAAGTTAAAAAAGATTACAAAACAACACTTTGACACGTGATTTTTTATCAATTTGAAGCGAGACTTCGCCATACTAACTACGAATGGAGCTTAACCTTTAGTATTGTTTTAGATCACCTTTGGTGGAGAGAAATGATTTTATTTTCAAAGACAAATGGTAGTCAGATGAGCAAGTTGTGTCATTTGTGAGGTCCTTTATCAGAGATGTTGACTCTCATAGTGACATATGAGCATGGATGGGTTTAGAAATATTTTCATTGAATCAGACTCTTTAAATACTACTAAGTTACTCAATGAAGGATGAAATATTATATGAGTTTAATTGATATACGAGGGTTGTAATTGAGTGTTAGTGTAAAGATCAGTGTATACCAATTAAATTCATATTATATATGCCCCAAGGGAGAAGAATATGGTGGTGGATGGTTTTGCTAAATTGAGTTTGTGTATAAATGAGAAAACTATAACTTTTAATGTTGTGCGGGACTCTTTGTTTAATATTTACCACAACAATTTGAGTTGTATGATATTACTTGGTAGTTAATAAGATCTTGGTTGAACTTTTTCCATACCTTTTACAAAACGAAAATGTTGTCTAAAAAACAACTTTTTGGTCACCTAAAATAAATAAAAAAAAAAATTGAAACAGATATTGAATCTCAAAAGGGGTTGTTGATAACTTTTTTTTTTTCAAACTCTTACATTTTTTGTTAAAGTGATGCAAATCTAGAACATTTAGATTCCATGACAGAAAATTTAGAGAATGAAGAACAATAGCTAAATATGAATAAGTAAAAGGAAATTTATTGATGATTTAGGTCACAATGAAAATGAAATTTTATTTAAAGAATTAAAATTATAAGATAAGTTTTAATAATTGAATCAAAATCAAGCTTTATGATGTTGCATTTGTTAAAGGCATGTGCAACTTATAGAATAATATTTATTATCATTATTATTGCATTTTTTAAATTAAAATTGTTAAAATCCTATTTGTGATCTACTATGTCACAAGGTGGATTAAATAGTCTTGTTGGAATTTCTATTGAAAATAGTCTTTTAAAAAATATTGATTATGAAAGAATTAGGAATGATTTTGCAATAAAAATGCAAGAAGTATAATATTTAAATAACTAAGAGGATATAAGTTTCTTAGTTTGTCCATGACACAAAAAATTTCAAGGTCATTCCAGAAGGTAAGTAAATATGTATTAAGTTTTACCCATATTTATTAAAACATATGTTGATCCATTTGTCTATTTTTAATGTGTCTATTATGTGTTTCTCTCTTATTTAACATCTTTCTGGACGATTTATATTTGCATTTATATGTCTGTTGCTGCCAGGTCTTATGCTAGTCTACACGTACATAATATTGAACCAAGTTGTGTTATTTCCTATATTATGGACAAAAGAGTTAAAACTGTTTTAACTAAAAAAATCTACTAGTTGTCAAAGTGGGTTATCACTTGTTGGTTAATCTAACGAACCACAGATTCAGTTTGGTCTTCATCGAAAAAGAAATTTGTTTAATGTTCAAAACTTAGAATCTAGTTAGTTTGCTCACGGAATTATAACTCATCTAAGTGGCTTAACCTTCCAAACTCACTTAAAATGACATCTTTAGACTTTTTATTCACTTTATATAATGCCTTGTGTTGTTAACTTTATTTGGACTTGTAAATGTTGAACAATTATTTTGTTTGTAAAAAAAAACTGCCATTAAAAAGATATTCAATTTTTTTCTTATATTTATTCAATTGAAAAATTTTACCTAGCTATTGTTCAAAAACTTAGAATTTATGAACATAAATGTTATTATATTGTTCCCGACTATATAAATTTTTTCCTTGTTAAATAAACAATTTTATTTTATAAATAATTTTTTATGGTATAGGTAAAAAAATAGGGAGAATGCTACCTAGATGGTCGAATTTACCTATTTAGGTGACTAATTAATATGGTTCAGGTCTAACAAACCGATCGAACCATTTTCAAAACCCTATCTAAAATCAAGTTAATCTTTTGAAATTCTAATACAATATTAAAATATATTCAACTTATGGAATTCTGAACTCATCTAACATTTTATTTTGTTACTTCTACTTTTACAGAAACAATTTTTTTAATTTCTACTTTTCTAGTTATAGTTAAAATGACAATGTTTTCTAAAAAAAAAAAGGTTAAAATGATTATTTTTTATAAGAATGAATATTATTAAAGATAAATTGTAAAAACACAAGGTGTGCCTACATGGTAAAAATAAAAAGAGATTTGAGTATGAAGATCTAAAATATAAGACATGAATATACTTTAAGTACAAAACATAAGATTCATGACCCACTCATAGCAAAAGAATGTGATGTTAATTTGGTAACGTAACATTCTCACATGTTCAATGGTATAGAACAAACAATTTTGACCATCTAACGAGGTTGATCCTAAAAAATTGTAACATTTATAGCATTCCATATATGTTAAAGACCCACAAACCAACCGAATGACTAAGTCTTTCTTAACTTCTTTTCTCCATTGACTAAACCTTGAAATTGATGATAGCAATGACCTTGAATATCCTTATGTAAGACAATAATAATCCTTCACTAGACACATATTTTTGTCCAAACTTAAGAAACCTATTTACAAAAGTGTCTTATTTTAGTGAATCATTGCTGCAAGAACATGTATTACATTGTAATGAGATAATATAATGCATAGACAAATTATTTCTTATTGATAGCCTATATACCAGATCAAGGATTGTATATTTGTTGAAATGCCTTTTATTTAGAAACTTGATAGATTCATTCAATTCGTTAAGTAATTTCCTCTTTTAAAAATGTAACATGTAATCATGCAATTTTACTCTGATTTTTTATTATTTCACAATAGCATTTTTATTGTGATTCTCGGTAATTATTTTATTTATTATTAATTCCATAATTGTTGTAACAAAACTGCATTTACCTTTTGTTTTTTTTATTCTATTATTTTGCTTTGGTTGTGGTTTTGGCTAAGTATTTTTCAACTAATATAGTTTTATTTTCAACGATTAATTTTCAAATTCTTATCTTTTACTCAACATTTTTTTTATAAAAATGGTTTATTGAGTTGGCTTCATTATTTTTTTTCGACTCAAAACTCATTAACGAAAATATCAAACTTCATTCAATGAAAAGAAACGTCTGATTTTTTCTCTCTATAAACATTAGTTACTTATCTTACAAATTTCGTCAACTTATTTTATTTTTCAAATTCCACAAAATTTCCACCTTTTAAGTTTTCAAAATATTTAACATTTCAAATCCATAATATTTTATAAAAATACTTAAATAAAAACAAAAAATTGAGAATTCAAATTAAAAGTTGGCAAAAGAAACAAACATTTGCTGAATTAATAAAATAGGAAAAATTAATCATTTGTTACCGCAGAAATTTAATTATTGAATAAAATGAAAATCATAGATAGATCGTCTGTTATTTTCTAAAATAAAATAGTTTAATTAGAATAGATAGACAGAGACCAGCGAGATTAAAATCATAATTAAGTAATTAACCATGTTATGAAGGCATAATAATTAAATTTTATTAGAAAAAGAATCCCACTTATTACAAAAAAAGGAGCTGTTTAAACTCGAACATCACCTATAATATTAAATTAATAATAATATAGCAGCGAAAAGTAATTAACAAGGGGAGTAATAATTTGTAAAAAACGATAACAAGGAGAATAATAATGAAAGCCGAAAAAAAAAGGAAGAGAGAGGTGGTGGCAAGGCAATTGATCCGTTGGAATGGAAGGAGGAAGGAGGAAGGAGGAAGGAAAGAAAAGTATAACAATAATAATATCCAATGAAACGCGTTTGATTATGATCATTCATTCATCAACGTCAACCTCAACCTCGTGTCCTCTCTCACACAGTCACACACAAATATCGAAATTTGAAAGAGAAGAAGGTTTCAGCTTCCTGACCTTGACTTTTCTCCTCCCTTCTTCTGCTTCCACCGTGTCCATTGCTGGATCCGCGTTCACATTAAACCCTCTCATCACGCACTAACCCTCTCTCACCATCTGCATCTTCTCTTCCCCCATTCTTTTTTTCTTCATCGCAATTAATTCCACGCTAAATAACCTAATCCATAACGCAAAACCAATGGTTTCGCAATATCCGTGATTGGAGGACGCAAAAAAGGAGTACGCGGTAGGTGGAGCCAAAGAGGTTGGTTACTTGGTTAGGGTTTTGACGAGATGGAATCGTCGCCGTCCTCTTCTTCGTCCTCGTCGTCGTTGTCTTTGTCTTCTTCATCCTCTGGAAGCGACACCAGCGGTGGTGGCGCTGTCACGTGGTTCGGGATGACTTTCCCGTTCCGTTCTCCGCTCTCTCTCGTCATGGATTACTGTGCGCGCGAGGACTCCGCGGAGCCGGTGATTATCATTCCCCGCACGCGCCCTCGGTTTCAGGTGCACGCCGAATCGGCTTCTTCTTCGGGGTCTGAATCCGACGACAATGCGTGCAACGGCGCCGAGGAGGTTGCGATACGCATAATTGGAGCCGGCGACCAGGAGAGCGGTTCGTTGCCGTCGTCGTCGTCGTCGAGGGGTCGGACTGGGGAACAAGGGTGTGAGGAGGCGATGGTTGGGAGGAGCGGGATGCTGTCGTCTGAGGCTCGCCGGCGAATGGTGGAGGAGAGGGTGCCGTTGGTGTCTCTGGATGATGGGGTTGGTGGCGGTAGGGATTCTTCTTCATCGTCTTCGACATATCAGAGGTATGATATTCAGCAGGTTGCCAAGTGGATTGAGCAGATTCTACCGTTCTCTCTCTTGTTGTTGATCGTTTTCATTCGCCAGCATTTGCAAGGTACTGCTTCGTTCTTGTGTTTTGTTTTCTCTTTCAAGTTGTTTTTTGCATCAAATATTCCGCTTCTACCCACTGGATTGAATTAGACAGTTTCTGATTTATTCAATGTGCTAGAGTTTGAGGATGTGGTAGGTATTGGAGAGATTGTATACGCTTGACTTGTTTGGGTATGGCGTTTTTGCATGGTGCTCTTGATAGGGATAGTTTTGCTTCCATATCTTGGCTTTGTCTGCCTCTTTGGAAGGCTGTATAGGTTTCCTCGTGGGATGTGCTTAGGGGAATAATAGTCTGCTACAATTGCTTGCCTTTTGGAGGGATGAAAATTATGAACTTAATATTCACTAACATGTAACATTTGTTCTGCCCATTTTTAATTAATTTTTTGTGCTTCTGCTGCCTTGTGGCTTTCAACACACTATGTTGTTGCCAAGGAAAGAGGTAGAGTGAAAGAAAAGAATCAATAGATTTACCTGAAACAGTTTCTGAGGATCATGTAGGATTGTGCTTGTGCCTGTCTTTTGTTTCTATTTCTCCTACTTGGAGGTGCCTGGACTTTCCTACTCGTAAGAGATATAAAGAAGTATATTTATTTCTGAGATAGTATTGATCCCTTGTGTTTCTTTTATGTGAAAGTTTTACTTATAGAAGAATATCACACTGCTTGCTTTGTACATTCCCTCTGAACATGACTATATTCATTCTTTTAACCTCTTCATCCCTTCTGAATAGGGAAAGAAGCAATGTGGTTGGTTTTTTTTTTGTTCCATTTTTAATACTGTTTTTTATATTGAATTGTTTGCTCTACAGTCTAAGAGATTGGCAAACTGGTTCTCAGATAGTTTCAGTTTGTTTTTAATTTCTATTTTTATTTGACTCTTTCCACATAACTGTGAATTGTAATATTCATTTCTGGGAACTTGCAGGGTTTTTTGTCACAATTTGTATATCCGCTGTGATGTTCAAGTCAAATGAAATTGTTAAGAAGCAGACAGCCTTGAAGGTGCTATGCCTAGATTTTTGCAAGTCATTTAATTTTTCATTTTCCGTATGAAGTATTTACATAAAAAATGCATCATCCTCATAAAAAGATGAAAATAAAATTGGAGTCTCAATTCAAGTTCTATTTTGCAGGGAGATCGGAAAGTCTCTGTTCTACTTGGTATCACTTTTGCCTTTATGCTGCATGTGATATGCATTTACTGGTGGTATCGAAATGATGATCTTTTATACCCACTGGCCATGCTTCCACCAAAAGCAACACCACCTTTCTGGCATACAATATTCATCATTTTGGTTAATGGTATGGATTTATTCTATGTGCGTACTATATGCAGTTATTACATTGTTATAGTTTGTATACATTAGACTGTTTTTTTGCTCTATTGAACATAGAAATGTAATTGCATGTAAAAAGTAGGTGATTGAAGCAGAAAATTGGCTCCTTAGTGAATAACTAAGCAGTTAGTTTAATTGTTGAATGCTTGATTAATGTGCAAGGGGATTGGAAGTTTCAGCAGAATAGTAGGGTTATTTGCTTGATTCATAATGATAAATTGAAGCTTCCTTTTTTCTTTTCTCTTGTGCAAACTCATTTCTATTTTGAAATATTTTATTTTTTAAAATATATCTTTAGTGTGGAAGAATCAACACATTGCAATGAAATGGGTTATTTTTATATCATCAGTAACCCTGGACCAAAATTGAATAAAAAATGTTTCTGAATAATGATAACATTTTGTTGCGAATGAAGGCTGCATGAATTGGGTTTGAATCTTATGTCCCTCATTTCCTGTGCTGGTTGATCTATAATCTCATTGGAGGTGGTTTTCCTTGGCTCCAGAATGGGGAGAGCCTTCATCACCCCAAAATTTTATGAACCAAAAAATTTAAGCATTTTGTTTTTTCCTTTTCCCCTGACATAGAGACAGTCTCCCTTCTGTGCTTATGCATGGTCAGTGCTTGATCACCTGTGTTGCTTATGTCAGTAGTTTCCTGGGAAAGAAGGAATCTTCCCATGAAATTCTGTTCAAGATCCAAAATGCCATAGTGAGACTGATTTTTGAATTCCCAATTTTTATATCCACTCATTTCAGACTTCTTTCAAAGGTGTTGGGAAGGCCTTTTATGGTGATTATTTGAGCATATCTTATCAAATATAAGTATTTAAGCTGAAAGTTTCAGGTGTTTGATTAAGCTTATATAACTGGCTAAGGATCCCACTATAAGCTCTGTTTAGCCTATTTCAATGAGCTTTCAATCTTTCATAGCGAAGGTTATCAAAATAGTCTTATTGAATTAAGTTCTTGTGATATAAGCTCTCAGCTCATGTGATAAGCTTTTTTCTCAAAAGTGTTTAATTATACTATTTATCCAAATGTGTCTTTATGAGCTGTTGTAATAACTAATAAGTGCTTATTATATACAAGTGAGTCTAACATTCACACTAATCCTACTTTGCAAGAGCTAGCTTAATAGCTTATTTAAGGCTTGGATAGGTTTTATCTTGTGTATGATGAGCCAACTAAGATTTGTAGGCCTTCCAGTATGTGCCCGAATGAAGTAATTTCTATGTTATGTTGAAAAAATAATTTCTCAAATTTGGCTGTTTGCATAGTACTTCACTAGTTCTCTTTCATTGAATGGGTTTTGGAGGCAAAAACGTAGCTGCCTATTTGCATTAATGTGAGATATTGTTCAACAATCAACATTGATAATGAGTAATTGAGTATTGATTAGTATCTTTGTAAATCTGTTTAATGCTCTATCAATATGCATTTTGAATTTTTGGGTGTTCTGGTTGATTGTTTCTTGGTATCTTGGCCATCCCTTGATATTGGTAATTTTCCTGGAAAATAGTTATTTTAATTATTTGCGGCAATTTTTTCTTTTTAAAATTTTGGTGGATATTGATGGTTACAATTATACATTGACTTTTTAGATACATTGGTGCGGCAAGCAGCAATGGCTTTCAAATGTTTGTTGCTTATTTACTACAAAAATGGAAGAGGCCATAACTTCCGTCGGCAGGTTTTTAGTAGTTTCCTTACTTTTTCCAACAAGTATAATACATATTTTTCAAGTTTAATTTCTCCTACAATTATCTGACAGCATTTAACTTATTTGAAGGGTCAAATGTTGACTCTGGTTGAGTACACTCTGCTGCTGTATCGTGCTTTATTGCCAACACCAGTTTGGTACCGATTTTTCTTGAACAAGGACTATGGAAGTCTCTTTTCCTCACTGACCACAGGATTGTATCTAACTTTTAAGCTAACATCAGTAGTTGAGAAGGTATGTTTTCATTAAAACTAGCATTCCTGCTTCATGGGGTTGTATTAAACAATTTTTGTGCATGAAACTAAATTATTCAATTTTATCCAATCTTATGTATTTATTAGGTTCAATGCTTTGTTTCTGCCTTAAAAGCATTATCAAAAAAGGAAGTTCATTATGGGGTTTATGCCACAACGGAACAGGTAATGCTTCTATCTCCTTTGTTACTATGTATTTATATTGATACTGTTTTGTGCTGTTTTTTGGGTTTGGAAATTATATCTTTATTATATTTGTAAATGCATGCTAAATATATTTAAAATTGGGTATGTCTACATGTCTGCATTTTTATAGTGCTAAATTTGATATATTATTACAATTTCTTGATTATGAACCTTTAAACCTTTGATTGTAAAATAAATAAATGAATTATATAACATGGTGTTAAGTATTCTCTTTTCCGTAATATGTTGCATGAATGTGAATTTATTTTGGAAAACATAATTTATATCAAGGACAATTTATTCGTTAAAACAGAATATGATATTACAGATAATGAATCAGAATTTCAGATTCATAAAAAAGATGACGTTGAAGGAAGAAAGAACATAAAATGAAAAAGGAGAGGAAAAGAAACTAAAAATACAGAGCAAGTAGGGAACTAGAATTCTGTGAAGGAAGAAGAAATAGAGGGATGCAGTCCCATTTCATGAGAAATAGGAATTGCCTGAAGATGTTTTGGTTTATCTTGAGACTACTTCTGGTTGTCAGAGATGGTGTTCTGACAACTGAAAATGACATGGAGATGGTTTTGTTGAGTTTAGGTTTTACATGGAGATGGGAGAGTCATGTTTTCTTCAAAAATAAGAAATCTAGGTTCACATGGAGATTGTTCATTTGAAAACTACTATTTTTTTGGCTATTGCTGTAATTTCTTCCATAACTGCTAATCTGCTATATATAAGAGGCAGTCTCAACTCTCAATGAGCAATGTGAACAGTGACATGTCATGTTTCTTCTGTGGTGTTTGTTCCAACCTCCAATTCCAAGCACTGCCATGGGCATGTGGTGTTTTGTTCATGTCAACTTGTCAAGGCAATTGGATTTACCATATATGGACATGGACATATTAGTCTGTATCTCTCCCATGAATTGGAGGGATAGTCATTATACCTAGTGGCATAGAGGACAGTCTCATTGGATGTTTCAGATAGGCAACCTGTACGATGTTCACATTTTATTTTTGTTGTCTTGGTTTTGTTTCATTCCTCAAGATGTTCAAACTCCTTACCTCTGGCAAAAAGTGCAAAAGGATGAGAACGATTATAAACTATGTTATTCTTAAAATTTTATAACTTTGGCCAAATGCTGATCTTTGGGGTTTTCTTGCAGATACTAAGCTAGTCATTCTTTTGAAAATATGAAGTCAAAATAGATAAAAACTAGGTCAATGAAGACAGTAAATGGAGGAAACATGTCATACTTTTCATGTGCCACAGCTGAGTGGACTGACCAAAACATTTACAATATTGTTGTCCTACCTTTAACCTTTTCTCATCCTTTGCTTCTTACAATAATTGTATAACCACACATGTAAGATAGAAACCCCTCAAAAGGTATGACTTTAGATATGTTTGCATGTTGTTCTCTCCATATATGACATTCATGGCATTGATGTTTTGTTTAGTTGTTTGCTTGCATGTCGTAGTTGTGTGTTAAAATAAAACATTATTTTTTGGATGACACGGGGAGTGGTTCATTGGAAGAAAACCTATGATACTATGATAGCATGTTCTCATTTGCCCCTGTTTCTTATTCAGAAAGCATTTTGAAGTGTTAAATTTAATAAGGAAAACAATTTTTTGGATGCTAGTTACCGGGTTTATTTTACCGCAGTTCCAATGTCATAGTTTTTAATTGTTGGTTTGGTGAACTTTTTTATTTTTACCATTAACCCCTTTAAGGATGAGCTTTGGTGTAATGTTAAAGTTTGTCGAAGAATATTTTTTTGGCAGCCTTTCTAACAATGATTCCACGTATATCTAAATGCAGGTGAATGCTGCTGGTGACATGTGTGCTATATGCCAGGAGAAGATGCAGGCTCCCATATTATTGAGCTGTAAACACATGTTCTGCGAGGAGTGTGTATCTGAATGGTCAGTTTATTGTTTTTATTCCTTGTTTGAACCTTTTAAAAATTGGAAGCTTACCACATTTAAGAGAAATTAACTATAGGACTTTAAAAGTATTAAATAATTGTTTAGGGTGGACCAGTTATCTGTCAAGAGTTTATCCCTCAAGCTGCATGCCTGCATCTAAATTTTATTGAATGTGTTGTCCAAGTACTTCTATCATAAATTCAATAGAATTTATTGATCTTTGTTATTGGTTTACATTTCTTTCACCTTAATATATTTGCTAGCTTTTTCAATGGTCTATCATATCTGTGGAATAAATTCAAAAATGAATGGGCTATGCAAGTATACAATTGTTCACTAAAATGAAACCCTGGTTTTTTTATGCATCCTTAGACTATTTTTTATGCTTTTATCCTGTTAATTTTTTTTTTTTCAGTTTTCAATTTCTTTCTTTATGCTTTTCCTTGTTATCAAGTTTTGCATTGGTAATTTTAATTTGTAATTGTATGGAACATGAGACTGGGGTATTTTGGAAGAGGTAAAACATCATTTTTCGAGAAAGTGAGGAAAACGTGGTGTTGATGAAGATGGGATTTTTCTAGAAAGTGCACTCTTCTACTGTTCTGTGAGCGTCATGGCCAGAAGTAATTTCCCGAAAATTTGGGACTCCAGTTCTATGAAAAACTTGTTTTCGT
Organism: Psophocarpus tetragonolobus; assembly: GCA_037954015.1. NCBI lineage: Eukaryota > Viridiplantae > Streptophyta > Magnoliopsida > Fabales > Fabaceae > Psophocarpus > Psophocarpus tetragonolobus. The sequence continues at coordinate 37,774,050 of CM075688.1, read as the reverse complement.
TTATATTCATCAATGTTTTAAGCAGCAATAACTATGTGTTTGATAATTATATTAAAAAAAACTATGAAGTTATAAAATTGATCTAGAAAGTTGATCTAGAGACAAGTGGGGAGATAAAGAAGTTTGGAATCTCTCTATTACCGACAAAAACTAACACATAACAACTACATTTAATGTATAAAAAAATCCATTAAAAAAACTACGTGTATGATAAATATGTAGATGCTTTTAGATTGTATTCTGATTTGCTCATAATCTATTTATCAGTTCTCTATTATCCAACAAATATACATTTGTTTCAGGTTTGAGAGAGAGCGGACTTGCCCATTATGCAGGGCATTGGTAAAACCAGCTGATCTGCGAACCTTTGGAGATGGATCAACAAGTCTATTTTTTCAGTTGTTTTAAGCTCAATTTGTTTGGCATGTTGGGTCATGTTTTTGAGCCAAAATCTTCTTGGAAAATGTCACCTTCTCTGGTTTGGTAAAATTTTCCGTTAATGGATTCTAATGAAATTGAGATTGAAAAAAGAATAAAGAGATATTTACATATATGGCTGAGTATAAGTTCATTCTAGTGTTATGAGGTCAGATGTACAAAACAAAGGGCTATAGACAGCTGGCATATACTGAAATCCGCGTGGATCTCTTATCTTAACCTGATATTCGTCACGACACCTTATGAAAACTTTTGTTTATAATGTTACATTTCAAATTAATTTCCCTCTTCCTCCCTTATTATTATGTACGGATCACTTCTACACTTTTTTTTTTGCAACGCCACTTCTACACGTTTTTTTTTTTGCAAGGCCACTTCTACACGTTTTTTTTTTGCAAGGCCACTTCTACACGTATACACTGGTAAATTTGTTTTAGAGCCGGTTAACATATTTTGTCAAAATCGAATTTTGTCAACATAAATGTTTCAGTTCTACTCGTAGGAATTTTGAATCAATTTTATTTGAACTGCAGGGAATTCTTTTCCAGTATATTTCTTTATATATATAATTTTGTGCAACAACTAAAAGTGGCCAAGCAAGCCAATTACATGGATACGGGATAAGGAGTTGAATAGTGTGCAAACTTTCAATACTTAATTTACATAAAAAAGAACAGTTGAAAATATTATAAGAGTTTCTGCCATATCGAACCTTCATGTTCAAACATGAATCTTTACGTTGAATCCAAATTTTACCAATCTAGTTATATTATTTAATTTTCTTGTAGAGCTAATAGTCAATATTTTCTCTTTTTTTTAAAAAGAAAAAATAGATGTAGATATTACCATAAAATAGTACATTAAATAGCAACAAGAAATTTTAAATTGTATAAGGTCCTATAAATAAATATCATTTACCAACGCATATGGTTATAAATAAATTTCTTTACCACGAATTAATAATAATTTATGGTTTAAACGCTGTAAAGTCATTTCAAATACGTAATCGAGATCGAAGATGTCAGCACTGGCGTCTTGAATGTGTATCGGAAATCTACATCCTAGATTTGTTATTTTGTTTACATATATAGGATTGTGTAAGGAAAGAGATTGTTTTCATAGGACTAATTATTGACAATCGATGTCCACTAGAATTGGATGACATGCGATAACGCACCAGTAGTTCATTAATCAATGTATGTGAAAAGAATGACATTCTGGCAAATCAGTTTTTATTCACTCAGCTAAGATAAAAAGAAATAGTATAAATAGAAATAAAATACTACATGTGCACTGGGACTCACTATTGATAGTGATAGAGAATGACAAGGTGATTAAACAAACATATAAATCTGTGACAAGGGAAGTGAATCTGGGAGATAACATTAAATATTAGTAACTAAATTTGGAAGCAGAAGGGTTGCTAGTTATGAAACAGAGACTGTGCAAAAATGGTTATGGAAAAGTGAAGATAAATCCAAAGAGAATCTGGGGAGATTTAAAGATTATAAGGTATATCTTTGGTGGTCCATTGGTGGTCTGGCTGCTGCTCCCCTGCTGCATTGTGGGATAACACATCCACTGCATCATTTCAACTTTTGACACCAACCTTCATGCCTTTCCATTATCACTTTCTTTCAACCTTTTGACTCCTTTTCTTCTTTTTAAATGTCCATTTCTTTTCTCAGTTTAGTTTGTACTCTTCCTTTGCTGTTACTACTTTTGCTTTTCCCATTTTTTAACTAACTTAATTTGGACTGCATATCAAACCTACCTACATCTACCGCTAATTATATACATTGACATTCATTTTGTTTAGTTTTCTCATTCCTCTAGACAAAACACACAAAATAAACATTTAAGAGTTATGAACTTATGGGGAATACAAAGAGAGGGAGAACCAAGTATATATATTATCTACTAGTTTGCTTAATTTTATGAGGAGAATGAAATTGAAAACTCAATTTGGTCTTATCACTTCAAACTATGTATGTTCATTACTTAAAAAAAAAACACTTAAAGTTGTGTGTAGTCAAATGTCACAATTTAATTAGCTATATGTTAATGCAATTTTGATTAGATTAGTATAACTAGTAAGCAGTATGTTTACGAGTTTCATGAGTATTATATTACTTTACTTGAAGTCTGGTCATGGTTCTTCTTGGGATGAAATCCCTTCTCTCTCTTTTTTTGTTCTGGTAGTGGTAGCTACTAGTTACTTACCCAAAGAGTTGTAGAAATAGTTGGATCTAGTCGGCAACGTACGTAAAAACATTAGATTGGAATGGAAATAAAAGGAAGAGTTGGCTTGGAGAATGGGGTGCAAGCATGTCGTGGAGCACAATGCACGTGGTGACTGGTGATAAGGTACTCTGACATTTTATGGAATTTTGATGATGGGAATGAAGACTAAAAAAAGCACAGCTGAATGATGCATTCATACATTGGATATATGGGTGGTCTCCATGTAAGGAAGAATATATAGTGACCAGCTAGCAAAGGAACCACGTTGTAAATTCTGTATCACCTCTTCAATAACTTATCAACAAATTTAGTTATATATATAAGATAGATTATTCAAGGATAATGTTAAATGTTCATATTTAATTTGGCAGACATTATGCTGTTTTACACAAAATCCTATTTGTATGGGCGCTGTTTTTTAAATATAAGGTAGAAATTTTAATTTTTAAAACGACACTTTTTTAATTAATGGAATGTTTTTAAAATATGATTGATTTGAAAATAATCTGTTGTATTTTTTTAGATGTAAACTTATTTTAAATTAAATTTCATATATTATATGAGAATTTTTAATTAAATAAAAATTAAATTAAAAAATAAAAGATAGTTAAACTAATATTTAAGATGAATATACATAATTAATATAAATAAATAGAAAATATAAGTATCTTAAATTTAGGGAAATACCAACAATTAATTGTTGGTAGCTAACTAGATTTTTTAAGCATATTATTGTTAGGTTCCATCTTTACTTTTCGAAAGAAATTAGTTTCATCTTTTCAACTATCGAGTTGAAGATATCTTTGGTTGATACCAAAGTATTTAAGGAAATAAACTTTTAAAAGTTTAAAAGAATTAATTAGAGAGTAATTGAGTTGAGAGATGAAAATAAAATTTAATATATTTTTTAAAATTAATTAAAGTTGAGATTTAAAAGGAAAAAGAGAAAACCAACTTGTTTTGGTTTGAGTTGCACTAAATTCGATTTCCTCAAATAAGGTTGGATGAAAAAAAAAATGGTTGAAAAAGAATATCTCACAAAAAGTAGTTAAATAAGTTGAAATCTCTCGTATGTTAGAGGTCCCATACAAAATTTAGACATATTATTTTTTTATGATGACTAATTTATATTAATATCATATCATGAAAAAAAATTAAAGATAGTAAAATAGGTTTTGTTTGATTCAGTTTATTTTTAGTTTAAAAATTACTTTTAAAGACAAATTAGCTAAACAATATTTATAGAAAAAATTTTAAGAAGGTTATTATACAAAATAAATTTTTTAATTTATAAATTTTTTATTAGATAAAAAAATTTAACTAACAACTTATATTAATGTTTTAAGCTCTATTTTTTATTTTTACTTTAAAATAAGCTCATCAAATGGAGCCTAAAAAAGACTTGTTTAAGGGTGAGCCGTACGTCTCTCTTATAATATAGGGATTGATTTTCGTAATCAATTTTATTTAATATCTTATAGTTTTTTTAACACTCAGAAATAATCCTAATTCCTTTTAATATTTTTTGAAATATTGATAATTTTATATAATTTTATTAATTTTAAATTTTTATTGAAAAAAGAATAAAATCTTTATATGTAATTGAGTATGCCAGTTGATATTTCATTTTTACTTATAGAATTTAGCATTTTAAAATTTTAACTTATAAAATTATTAACAATAATTATGTGTGAAGATTTTTTTATAAAGAAAATGCAGGGATAATTGAAGGAGTTTTTTTTTTCCTGAGAAGAGAGACAATCATAATAAGATGCAGGTATATTAAAAAGAGTTTAATTGGTATACACTGACACTATAAAAACTTTTACACTGACATTCAATCACAACCATTCATTCATGGTAGATTTTTGTTGACTTTACTCATTACTACTTTAAAAATCACATAAATGAAAAATCATGATTGAATGTCAATGTAAAAATCATTTACATTGACAGTCTTGGCCAATTAAACTCTATTAAAAAAACATGTAATTGGTTTAGATAGTTATTTATTTTTTAAAAAATTAATAGTAATTAAAAATGTTTTTTTAGGTCCTAATAACTCAAGTGTCCTTTATAAGCCGCAGGGTTAGGTAGACCTTTACCTTTCATGACTCGACAATTTACCTCAAATATTTTTTCATATAGAATATGAATAATAAAGAAATAGAATATCATAAAAATAATTTTAAGTTAATAGGGAATGCGTTACAGTTGAAAGATTAAATTTATAGTATAAAATATGATCGAATTACTTATATACCAACCTTGTTTGCCAAGAAATTGTGCAAATAAACATAATTGTCTTTTTATTTTTGCAACATGCAAATTTTGCTACTAGATTACTTCTATAAATTCACATGCAAATAAACATAGGTTGAACCACACTTATGAGTTAGACTCTAGTGTTACAAATAAAGCTGGATATTTGTGTTTGAGTTCATTGTGGGCTCTGATGCATATTTTGAATGTGAAAAACGAAAGATACTTAAATAGTTATGGTCTAAATATGAATCACGATTCTCACCCTTAATTTTTTTTTTTAATTTAACAGAAATAGATACATTAGTTGTTAAAATCATAAATTAAAAATAAAATTTAAAAATAATAAAGAAGATTAAGCCTTCTAAAATTATGCTTAAAATAATTTGATTGTTTCCTTTAATAAATCATGACAATTTTTTTATTTATAGAAATTGGATAATTTGTGACATATGACAGATCTAATCTAAAAAGAAAATCTATTCTCTCAAGCAACTCTACAATATAATGCAAGGAGATAAAAACACATAAGATGTAGGTAATTTGGCTTCAGTCCTGTCTTTATAGCCTCTTGATATAGGTACAACAGCTAGAGAGACATTAGGTAAACTTTACAAACATGTAAAATTTGGAAATTTATAAAGTACATGTTTGATTTACCATATATATGATTCACATCTGAATAATAGATTATGTTAAAATTACAGAAAACAACTAATAATTATTTGGTTAATGCGCATCTAAGTTGGAAATTTTTTTTTGAAGTGACATTAGCAATTATCATTGTATAAGATTTTGACCACTCAAAAAACTTAATAGCATGGTATATTAATCTTTTTAAAAAAGTATGGTATATTAATATTTTAAAATTGAGATTTTAAAAATAAATAGTAAAATCGTAAAATTTGAAAAGATTCAAGTTTTCTTTTTTTCGACATGATCCATTCCCCATCCTACTTACATGGACAAGGATCCAAATATTCGGGAAGCAGATCTAATTACATTGGGAGAGGACCCAATCAACACAGTAAAGAACAGACTTTCCTTTCCCATAAGTAATGGTTCTGTAGTATTACTCTTCCGTGAATTTTTCATATATACGCAGGCAAACTTAAATAAATTTGGAGGGACATGGATCTAACACCACAAAAAATTTTAAGGAACACGGTTTCTTGTTTTACATAAAAAGAAGAAAAAAAATAAAACCCTGCTGCTGTGTAACATTATATATATATATATATATATATATATATATTACTGAGAGAGTGAGAGTAAAAAAATTAAATTGCCTATAGAGCCACCAGTCAAAGTGGCAAATAATATAGACTATAGAGTGAAATTAAATATTGTATATAGTGTCACACAATTATTTCTTTAGATATTGGAATTACTTTTCCGTCTCTGACTCTCATGGGGACAGTGACCCATCATGTCTCTACTATTATATATGAATTCTGCAAAAACAATAAATTAATAAAAATGGTTATTTTATTTTCATTACTGGCCATTTTTTGTCACTTACCTACAAGTCCTTTTTCGTCTTTACAGTTTTCATCTCTTTATAACTCCCTCGTTTTCTCTCCGTCCAGCGCAGATATCCATAAAAAACATAGCTGATTTAGGGTTTCTGCCATTATCTACCTTCCTTCTCTTCTCATCTTCATTACCTCTTCCTAGCTACTTATTTCTAACTTCAACTCTCTCTTCTATTCACTTCTCATCCAATTTCACTCAATTAACAATTCAAATGTTTCTTTCACACACTTGCACTTCTTCTACCTCTTGTCTTTCAAAAATTAAAATCACTGTTTGTGCTTCCCGTGGCAATTCTATTATGTTCGATTAATTAAACTTTTTTTTCTTCGCTGATCTTGCAGCTCTCAAAATTAGGGTTCCCTGCGTTTCGTATTCCATGCCTACGGCCTATTTTCTTCTTTATGTGTTGGATTAAGATGGTGTATATATATTTATAGTCTTATATGTTGGTATTAATTTTCGCCAAAATGTTTTTGAAATTTAATTCTGAGTTTGTAAACTTGCATTGGAATACACATGTACTTATTATACACTGCACCTTGTTGCTTGTTCAGAGCTTCTCCCTTTTTCTATTTCTAAGTTTTCTTTTATTTGAAACAGACATGGGCCTACAGAAGTGCCTTTTCCAGTATTTATCCTCCATGAGTTTTATATGAATTAATAAACACTAAGTAATTGGCTTTGCAATTGCATTAGGAACATTTGGTCTCACATGAGGCAATTAATAAATTTATTTTGTCATCTACCTATTCATTGATTCATTGACAGAATCTGAATATGTATACTTTAAAGTCCATATATATAATTGTCCATGGTTGAAACCTTTAATTTGTGAGTATACTTCAATTGTTTTTTATTAAAGCTGGATAAACAATTGTTTTTATTGATTTCCTGCTAAACAGTATATATATCAAAAGTTTAATTTTCAATATATACAAAAGGCGATTCATTAGCCTTAATTTATAGTATGTTTAATTCGGTACTATATTGGTTTATTTATAGCAGCAACAACATCACCGAAACACAGATCTAGAGTAGATTCCTTGAAGGCCTCTTAATCATGAATGTGATGTCTGGGTGATCCGGAAAGGAAATGAAAAGATATGCAAAGTTGTATGCAGTTGGGAGAGAAAGAGAGTGAAGGAGCTTCCTTCAGCCCACGCATGGGTATGGGGGATTAAAGGGTTGCTGAAGTATCTGCTGACTCATTCAAACACAAACAGTAGAGGTTCAAATGCTACTGTAATTGTGTGAATGAAGCGGGAGATATTTTGCATCCCTCTTTCTCTGTGCTTGGACTGAAGGGGAGCTCCTTCTTTCTGTTGCCTCCGTTTGTATTAACGCACACACATTTATATATATCTTTTATTGTCTCCAACAACACCTTTTCTTAATATACATATAAGCCTAATCTTTATGGCCCTGCAACAAAAAGGTATGGCCTCAACTGTAGCTGATGTAACATATCGTCCTGTAAGTATTAACTCTTCCACTCTAGCCTGCCCAAGATTCGGCAAACATCTGCAACTGTTGCATATGATCGAGTTTTATAGCTCAATGCCCCACCTAGCTGTATAGTACTTTTTCACTTGCCAGGAAAATCATCATCATGTGTCCAATATGTAATGTAATTAACATATATAACCAATATCAAATGTAACATTACATGGTACGTAAATTTCTCTTCAACTTTTAATCATTGCTCTCATATCGCTTTGTGGATCATTACTTTTACATAACAGATTTGTTCAGGAACCGAATCAGCTAGCTCGTACGTGCTCCTTTCCTTTCGCGATTCTTGTACAGGCTTGGTTTCTCTCTCTATCTCCCCACTTGCTTTCCATAATTTTGTTTTTGGCTGAAAAGCAAAATTTAGGTCATGATGGTGTTTGTATTCGTCCCAAACTTGCCAAGTTGAAGGTATCAAGATCTAAACCTTCATTCTTTTCCATTCCTAATTTAAGTGCATGTACATCCATGATGATAAATATATTTGGGTTTGGAGCGCTAGATTTCATTTTGTATTCAATAATTTACTTAGCATATAATCGCAATACTTAATTTAAGCGCGGTGAATGTGGATCTGGTAATGTATAATACTACTAATTATATTATCTATAGGTAGACAAATACATACTCAGCAGACAGGATATATATGATGTCAGATAAAAGCAGTGACAATATACTAATATGAACTCTGATCTTTCGGTTACAACAAAATCCTACCTCCTACTTCTACGTACATGTATTTTTTGTGCCCAAACAAAAGAGAAAATTATGTGTCAAAAAATTATATAATATACTCTTATACACAATTAGTAATAAAGTATAGGATTTGATGTGTCAAAAAATTATATAATATTCTCCATCCTATATTAAGGATATTTTGAGAGATTTTTTTTATCTTTATTTTATATAGTTATTTAATTATAATTATTTAAGCACTATAAGTTTGGTAACTTTATTAATAAATATGTTAAAAATTATATAAAAATAAATTATTATGAAATGATAATATAAAATTATTTTACACATACATTGATATTTAATCTCTTAAAAAAATTATACTGTATAAAAAATTTATATAACATTTAATCATAATTTTTACGATGGTAATATAATTAATATAATTGATGAATGGTTTTTCTTAAATTATTAATGAATGGTTTTGAGGCACTAAATTTTGTTGTCATTACCATTTCATCATTTCACAAAATAAGAATAATTTAGCGAAACTACTGATGATTATTGTATGACATTAACCTTAAACAACACTTACAACAGAAATGAGGGAGTAGTTATTATGTGCCTATTAGTTGTGTGTAAAAAATTTTGTTTGAAACAAATTGGCTTCGAACTGAATTGAATTAATTTGAGTTGAATCAATGTAATAAAATTTAACCAAATTGTTTTTAAAAGTATAGATAAGTTTGAACCGATTTGAAAATCAGTTTGGTTCCCTGTTTTTTGGCTACTTCATCACAGTCTCTCTCTACTTTAAAATGGTGAATTGTGCTTTTGCGGCAGAAAGTAGAAACCAAGTAAAGCGAGGAATATATACTTGAAAAGTTGTTAGCTGGTCAAATGAATGGTGAATTGTGCTCTACTCAAACCTGGTCATAATAATTGGTTGCAAAAAATAGTTTATCATTGGGATAATAAAATAAGTTTAAAAAATATTTTATTATCTTTCTCCCCCTATATCGTTCTGCTCTTTTCTTCGTCTTATGTGTCTTGAATTCAAGATTTTAAAAATATATTTCTTTTATCTGAACATAATATTGTTAATGAATTATAGGGATCAAATTACGTGCATGAATATAAATTACATAATCTGTTATATCTATTTGGTCAGCAGTAATTGACTTGAATATCTATTCTAATTGAATAAAAATAATTAATTGTTTCTGGATAGTTGCTGAGTGTCATTGAAAATTTCTAATTGCTCATAAACTTCACTGTAAGCGTTACTATTTGCTTTATTAAGAAACAGTTAAATTAAAGCCGTAAAAAAATAGTTAAAAACAATCCCTCAAGTTTTCCACATTACGTGTTCTTATAACTGTGAAAACTATAGTGTCTAAAAAAATAGTTCAAAATCAGTTTAATTAAAACTGTTTCACACCAGTTCTAAACTGGTTTAGAAGCAGTTTTTTTGAAAATATTCGGTTTTAAATTAATTTTTTAAAATAGTTAGTTTTTTTTTTTAAAAAAATCGAATTGTTTAATTTAGTTCGGTCATTTTTTTTTTTTTGAAAACTGATTTTTGCACGCATCTAATGTCAGCCGTCAGGTACTAACTAATGAATATATAAATTCGATCATCACATTTTGATTGGATGTATATAAAGTGAATGTATTTAGTTATTGTTATTTGCACACACTTTCCTGCTTTCAAATTAATTTCACACAAATATGGAAAACCACTTCATAATTGAGAATTTATAGGTGGTGATTTTTATATCACAATTGACCTTAGAGGTGTTTAAAATTAATATAATTTGAATTAAAAACTGAAAATCGAATAAAAAGATTAAAAACTACAAAAAAAATTGATTTAATTTAAAGTTATTTGGCTTTGTAATTACTTAATCACATAGTTCGATTTAGAATAACCGCACTAAATTATGTACCTTTAATTATTTTAGTTAACTACGAGAAGACATGATATAAAATTACTTGTTACTTTCAAAATTTTTATGATTTAGATTTATTTTTAATTAAAAATTTTAATTAATATGTATTAATTGGTGAATTAATAATTTAACAAGATGATTTATTTAGTTTCATTAGATACAAAGAACAAGTAATATGAAATAAAAATGAATTTATTATTTGTACTTTATTTTTATGGGTGCTACTTTTATATAAGTTCGTTAGAAGTGAGTAACCTTTTATATAATTTTGAAAATAAAAATTTTAAATGTATTTTTTAATACTTAATTAAAGAATTTTTAAATTATAAAACCAAATTAAATCAATTTGATTTGATTTCCTTCAAATTTTATAATCAATTTAAACAAAATAAAGCTGTACCACACTTATATCCAACATGTATGTTTCTTTTTAACTATGTTTTGCATGCAAAATATCCATTGATAGTGATGATTATTTTTTGTTGAAAATTTGTGGTTGACCATCTTTATTGATTCTTTTCTTCAAATTATTTTTTAATTCACAAAATTTGAAGAGTGTTAGTATGTAAATTGGTTTTTGCATCCATTTTTCTCTTTCTAGGAATCCGGAGAGTATTTAAATAGTTGAAAATCAATTTATGAGAAACTAAAATTCAAATTTAAACATAGATATTTTAAGAAGCCTAAACTTGATTTCATTAATATTAATGATTTGTTGGTATAACATGAATGTATATTACATGCATAAACATTAAAAACTTTCTATGTTCTTTAAAAGTTACATATATTAAGTTAAAAAATCATACAAAAGTACCAAATTCGAATTTTCTTATTCATTAGTTTCTTATTCATATAAAAGTACCAAATTCGATATTGGCACTCACGGATTTGCCTTTTTGTCTGGTACGTAACGTAAAATATGAGCTTAATTTATTTAGTTTTTGAAAAAAGTTTTTAAGAGATAGTTTTCAAAAACTGTTTTCAGAAAGAAAGAAAAGAAAAATTTATTTAGTAAGTGTTATTTGAAAACTATTTTTGAAGATGTAAAAATGAATAAATTTGTTAATATTTATTAAAATTTCATTAATAAAAAACAAAAAATAACATATTCTGATCATATTGAGTTTTCAAACAAAAATAAAAAGCAAAATTACTTGTAACTGTTCCTATTTTTTAGTTTTTAAAAACTAAAAAATCAGAACTGTTTTCAAAAAATGTTTTTAAAAAACACTACTCAAACAAGTTTTTTAATTTTTAAATAGTAAAATACTGAAACAATTTTATAAAATTGTTGCCAAACAAGTATTATAATTTCATTAAATAAACTAAAATTAGAGATGACATCTATAAAATATAGAATAATTTATGTATCACCCAATTTTTTATATATGTCTAAACAAATTATATATTTCATCTCTAATTTATTTTATAGATTGAAACGTTTACAATTTTTGTTGATTATTTATATTATCACCCAATTATTATTTGTTTATCTTATAAACAAACGAAAAAATAGAATATAGAATAATTTATGCTAGCAATTAATTATTTTTCAAAAATAGTTTTTAGAAATTAATCGCAAGTAAAGTTTGGTAATCGAGTCGACAAATAAATTCAATAAACTTCTAAACAAGGTAAAAGAAAATACTATTTCTTTTATTTATTTGCATAAATGAATTTCTTTAAAGTAATTTTTTATTTAATTATATTATGGAATTGTTAAATTGGACCAATCCAATCTTAAAATAATGTAATTACTTTTAACACTTCAATTACTATTTGCACCATTCAAAAGAAAAACCATTCAAACAACACTCTTATTTTCCATATCAAATGATCTAAAACAAATAAAAAGACCAAATTCTAGATAAATTAATCTAGAATTAAGTATTAATTATTTTTTTTGGATCAGTTGATCCATAATTTATGTTTTTATGTGTTTCAAAATCTCAAAAACACGATTAATATTCTATTCTAGATTAATTGTTCTAGAATATATATCAAAATAATTTATAATTATTTGACCCAGATAATATAAAGTTGAAATTTAATTTAGTGATCTAAAAGTCCCATAGAAAATAAAATTCTTATCAAATGATCTAAAATAACAAATGAAACAAAGAAAAAAAATATAGATTTGAGACATACTTATTACATGTCGCAGAAGAGAAATTATAAATAGTAATTGGAATGTCGTTTGGAGATTGTGTCACCACAGAGAAAAATTTATGGAACTTGTATGATGGGAGTGAACAGCTTGGGAGAGGACTTGGGAGAGGACTGGAAATAGGAAAGAAGGAAATAAACTAGGAATGATGATGTATGAGTAAAAATTATGAAATTTTAGATCAGAAGGTATAGGGATATTTTGGGATTTTTAAAATTATATTATCCAATGAATGCAAATAGTAATTATGGAGTGCATAGTTACCGTTGGACCTTCCAAAGAATTCAGGTCCAACAAGAAATTTGTTTTTGACAGAGAGCATCATAAAAATAAATTTGAGAAAGACAAATTTCAGTTGAGAAACTGAACCCAATTCAGTCTTGCTGAAACAAAGCAGATAAAGCAAACAAGGGATCCACGCCCGTTAGACTCCTAATCCAGAGAAGAACCGAGGAAAGAAGAGGCCGAATAAACAATCAGGTAAAATAAGTAATTTTTTTTTTCTTTTGAGTGTGTTTCACTAAATTTGTTTTGTTTAAATAAAAAAAATTATTTATTTTAAAAAGTAAATCTTATCCACTTATTTTAAAAAAAAAATGCTTATTTTAAAAAGTATTTATTGCAGAATTGTTTTTTTTTTTTAAGTTTACCTAGATACACCTAAAATAATAATGTGAAACAATTGTTATCTACATCTTACAGATTTATTCACAATTTAACATGAGCCAAATTAACTCATTATAGATTCAATCCGAGCGAGTTGCAAGCTAAGTGAGCCGAATAAAATTTACCCACAGTTCAAGTGAGCTAATTTTTTCCAATTCAACAACACTGAAACCTATGGTGAGCCAAATTAATTAGCTCATGAACTAGAAGAATCCATATGACAACTCCAATAGCTAACTTTAACTCCCTCTTCATATTGATTAATGGGGCACTAAAATAGTAGGTTTACTTTTTTCTTATTATTACCATTTCAATATGCTCATTGTCCTTTTGAAATATTCTAGTCTTTTCCATTCAATTCCGAGATTGATGAATAGTTGAAACTTAGATGAATCTTAAAATCTTTTTTCCAAATTTGTATTTCATTTTATGTCATAATGAATCCATAAATATCATATTATTTAGTGTGTTATATAAGATATAACAAAAATTATAAAAAGAAATAATTATTAAATGATGTAACATTTATTAATTAGTTAAAATAGATAATAAAACACAAATTTGGGATAATGGATTTTCAACCGGTTCCAAATTCGTGTTTCATTTCCTATTTCAACCAATAAATAAACAACATGTCATTTAATGAGTTATATAAAATATAAAAAATTTATAAAAAAAAATTCATTAAATGATGTAATATTTATTAATTTATTAAAACATAAAATAAAACACAAATTTGGGATAAGTGATTTTCTTCCCTTAAAGCCACAACTTACACATGAAAAGACCAAATGAATTCTTAAAGTCTTGAATCCATCTACATTATCATATGTACTGTCCTTTGATCAATAAAATTTGACCATAATAATAAGAGTTAATTAGTATACACTATCAATGTAAAGATTTTTACATTGACATTCATTCACAACTCTTCATTCATGATAAGTTTGTTGACTTTATTAATTAGTATTTTAAAAAAGTTCTTTAAATAAAAAGTTATAATTGACTGTCAGTGTAAAGATCTTTTACACTGATAGTGTATACCAATTAAAACCTAATAATAAAGATTTGCACGTTGGTATTTCCTTATTTTCCTAGCTTTTTAATTAAAAACATAAAAAAGCAGTAAAGGAAACATAGTATAGGCAATACATATCCAATGTAGGATGGGGAACATGCAATAGGAAAATGCAAATTAGAGGCAACATTAAAATCACGTACTTAGAGTGCTCACAACAATGATTTACTGATGCACCCATAAACATTAATGTAATTATTTATGTATTTTTTGTTTTTTTAAGTATTACTTTTGTATTTTTTGAGAGGTGTTAGTATAAGATTTGAGAGAGTATTATTGTAAGGTTTTTAAATGTACAAAAGTACACCTGTAATAAATATATAAAAATAAAAAAGTTATGCATAATATAAAAAAAAAAAAATACATTTATAATTTCACTAAATCCGACAAAGTGTATCCATAATAACTCTTTTTTAAAGATGCTAATAGTGGCAATGGTGCACAAAACGCTCATGCTGGTGTTGGAGTCAATGAGGGCTAGTTGCACCATGATTATGGCCGTAAAGAAGGTATAATTGAGAAAGGAGAGTGAAATAATATGAAAATGACATCTATTTTATTTGTAAAAAAAACGACATATTTTATTCAAAAGGAGTGTGAAGAAGTCTTTCATAAATTTTATGATTGGTTAAAATTAGAGTGAAATACTAAAAAAATTCCTGAAAGATTGAAATGTTAACACTTAAGTTCCTGAAAGAATTTTAGAGGCATCCTGATCATTGAATCATTTTGTCATTTGCATATTAGTCCTTACGTTTATTAATACCGTTTAGTAAGTGCACAATCATTTATTAAGTGTCTTGTTGACAGAGTTTCTCTCTCATATATGATATTTCACATCATTGTCCACCTCATAGGGATTTAAGTCATCAGAGTGAAAATATAATTTTGGTCCTCGAAAGATTAAAGTTGTCGCATTTAGGTCCTTGAAAGATTTTTAGAAACATCTAGGTCCTTGAAACATATTTAAAGGCATCTAGGTCCTTGAATTTTTGTGGCATTTGCACATAGGTCCTTAATTACTAACGACATTAGATAATATACAATCAACAGTAAGCTACTATGCTATCAGTCCTTTTCTCTTATACATAACACTCCAACTACTTACATGAAATTCACTTTTCTTTTATTTAATTTTTTTAAATTAAAAACATTTTTAGAGATTTTTATAGTGAAAAATAGTTGTGTGGTTCTATGTATTAGTTTGGTATTTCAGCAAAAGTATAAAAACTTTGAATAGTCAAGTTATTATAATATAATGAAGTTTGCGCTTCATTCATATTAATTAGAGATTTTAATTCAATGTTAACAAAATAACTTGCAAATTAGAGATGGACTTACACCATAACAGTTAACTCTTGATTGTAGAATTGTCTAATGTCATTAGTAATTGAGAGACTTATGCAAACACTACAAAAATTCAAGGACCTAGATGTCTCTAAAAATCTTTTAAGGACTTGGATGTTTCCAAAAATCTTTCAAGAACCTGAATGCTTTTTAAAAAATCTTTCAAGGACCTAGATGTGACAACTTTAATCTTTCGAGGACAAGATAATGTTTTCATTTCGATGACTTAAATCTCAATGACGTGGAATACCACATATGAGAGAGAAACTTTGCCAATGAGAAACTTAACAACTGATTGAACACTTACTAAATAGTGTTAGTAACGTATAGACCAATATGCAAACAACAAAATGATTTCAGGACTTGAATGCCTCCAAAATTCTTTCAAAAATCCAGGCGCCAACGCTTCAATCTTTTAGGGATCCATTTGGTATTCACTCATTAAAATTACCTAAAAAGTACTAATTTTAATGAGTTTCACTTGTTATTAAACGATTTTTTTAAAATTAATAATATTTAAAAGAAAAAGTTTAGAAGAGAGTTTTAATAATACTCCCTTTATTCATAAGGTTATTTAGGTAAATAAAATCTTCAACATTTATTATAGTATGTTAAATTAGGATCCAAATTAATTTAAACTGAAAATTTTTACTTTTCAATACAAGAAAATAGAAACACCAAGGCTATTATTTAGTGTAAAAGATGGTTAGAGTTGAAGTTAAAGTTAATATTACTGTGAAGATTATGCTTCCTTAAATTTATATATATATATATATATATATATATATATATAATATAATATAATATAATATGACAATTCAGGTGAAAAAAATGTTATAGTGAAAATTAAGAAAAAATAATAATTATTATAGAATTTCACAATTCAGATTAAATGCTTATTTGACAACAGTTTTGTAAAACTGTTTTCAGTGTTTTAGTATTTAAAAACTAAAAAACTCGTTTGAGTAGTGTTTTCTGAAACCAGTTTTGTTTTTTTATTGTTTAAAAACTAAAAAACAGGAACAATTAAAAGTAGTTTTGCTTTTCACTTTTCTATTTTTTTTTTTAAAAACTCAAAATAAAATCCGAAAAAGTTATTTTTTTTACTTTTTATTAATGAAATTTTAATAAATATGAACAAATTTTTTTATTTTTATATCTTCAAAATAATTTTCAAATAATATTTACCAAACAAGTTTTTTTTTCTTGAAAACAGTTTTTAAAAACTATTTTTAAAAACTTTTTTTAAAAATTAAAAAACAAAATCAAATAAATAAAACCCTAAATATTTCTTTGAATAATTTTATGTGGTTTCATACAACAACGTGTCTCACAAACCAAAGCACCTCGAGAGTAACTCCTCTCTACTGATCCTTCCTACACCCCTTCACAATTTGTGCTGCCCGTGGCAAATTGGAGCGCAAGAAGCCCTACGTGAACATTCACGCCATCGGACACTTGGACCACGGAAGACCACCCTAACAGCCACCCTGACCATGGCACTAGCGGCCCTCGGCAACAACGCCCCCAAAAAGTATGACGAAATTGACGCAGCCTCGAAGGAGCACGTCTGCGACATCACTATCAACACGACCACCGTGGAATACGAGACCGAGAATCGCCACTACACTCATGTGGACTACCAAAACCACACCGACAACATAAAAAACATGATCACGGGCGCCGCCCAAATGGACGACGCCATCTTGGTTGTCTTCGGATATGACGAGGCTGCCACTTTGTTAGACTCTCAAAAGAACATCAACGAGATCTTCCTCCCGACCTTAATTTTGCCTTCTTTTACTCTTCCGAGCTTTTGTTGATGCCGATTTAAGATGTTATCATAGATCCTATCAAGTTACTTCTGCAAGTTGTCCAATTCAAATTTTTTCCCAGATGCGTATAAACTTCATTAAAGGAAACAAGTAGGTAGGTTAAATCCTTCTAGCTAGGTCAACATCACCGTCAGTAAGGTAAAGGGGTGATTTTGCAAGGATAACGAGTGGTGTCTTAAGCGTATGTGTGAAAAGTTTATATGAGCTTGGTTAATTAATTCAATATGAACCGTTTATTGTATTATATGATTATTATTATGTTTTTTATTTTTTATTGTAATATCTTTTCTTACCTATATTGTCTCTCTTTATATATAGAAAAGAGACCGGTTTACTCCAAGATGATAAATCCAACATAACTAGATCTATATATAATTAACATTTATGTTGAAAATGATGCAAATTCTAGAATTACTTAGATAATTACACATAAATAGAAAACTTTAGAATAATGTATGATAAATTTAAAATTGCATATAGATAGAATATTATAAAATAATGCATGATAACTCTAGAACTACATATAGGTAGAAAACTCTAAAATAATGTATGATATCTCTAAAATGATTGTGTTAAAACTTATAATTAGACCATGCACTTAACATTTGTAATTAACTAAAAAACTAGCAAACCATTTCCATTGAAACATATTGGCTTTCTATCAATCAAAGAAACTTTAATTATTTCATAATCTAAAACTATTAGAGGCATTAGAGCTATGTTTGGTCATCTACTAGGCATAAAAATATTTCCCTACTATCTAAAAAAATTCTCCCAATATCCTACCCACTTCTAAAAAATTTCACTAATACAAAAATGACTTTTAAGAATAGTTAAAATTGGCTTTTAAGAACGACTTATGATTGTTCTCTTTTTGGAAGATGTTGAAAGTTGTGACTTTTAAGAATGGTTATAACATTACTTTTAAGAACTATTATGTTTACATCTGTTGTTGAAAGTAACATTTTTAATAACCATTCTGTCTACACCCATTCTTGAAAGACTTAACCTTTAAGAATTATTATGTCCAGAATCGTTCTTAAAAGTTATTTTTTAAGAGTTTAACATTTATATATTAACAAAGTAAAAGAGTTTTACATTGACGGTTAATCACAACTCTTAGTTTACATGACTTTTAAAGTATTAATTGGTAAAGTCAACAAACTTATCATATATAAAGGGTTGTGATGAATTTCCAGTACAAAACTTTTTACACTGAGTTTTTCTCATTTTTTAATACACAGTTTTTTTGTTTTTATAATTTTTTTTCTTGTAATAATCAATCACAAAAATCACAATAAACATAATAATTGTAATTGCCAAGATATTGCCGGTTTTGATGATCGAAAAAAGTAACAGGAAATGTTCATACAAAAGCAAGGAAGCAAAACAACAAATAACATTGATAGAGATTCAAGTATTAATGTTAAGTTAGATAAATAAAGTAACTTAGTTATTGTATAAAAGAATCTCTACGAGTTTGCAGGACATTGATTTGGCCAAATATGTTTTTATCAGTTCAAATTATGAACTGGTAATCAATTACCAGGTTGTGTAATCGATTACCAGAGGTTTTACTTGTTGAATTTTTGAATTCAAAAGTGACAACGACACAATATTTTAAACCATATAATCGATTTCCAGTAAGCCGTTATCACAGGTTTGAAAAGTCACAACCTTTTATAAAAGGGTACATCACTTTGTTTTTGACACTATAAATAATTGAATTTTCTTCTATTTTAAACACGATTTCTTCCAATCATTTTCTAAACAAAACTCTTGGTCAAACACTTTCAAAGTTCAGAAGAGTTCTTATAGGATCTTTAAGTTGTATCATCTACTCTTTAAGAGAGACTTTTCTTCTTCTTCTTCTTCTTCTTATTATTATTATTGGTTGTATTCAAGAGAGACTTCTTGAGTGATAAAGGAATCTCAAACACAGGGAGAAGGCTCCCAAGGTAATTGAGGATTCATCCATTTGTAAAGTGATTTACAGAGGTAGTAAAAATCTCAAGTGGGGATACTTGAGGACGGGACGTAGGCAAGTGGATTGACCGAACCAGTATAAAAAAAGTTTGCATCTTTCTCTTTCCTATACTCTTATTTATTTATTCTGTTTGTATATTTAAACACTTCACATTTATTTTAAATATTATATTATAAAATCAAATAAAAAGAAAACTAAGATTAAAATTTGATCTACTTAATTCACCCCCTCTTAAGTAAACTGAGGTCACTTGTCCAACAAGTGGTATCAAAGTGGATAATCTTGAATAACGCTTAAAAACCTCAAGAATCAAATGGCTTCCTCAAATTCTCTCTTTCCTGAGGGTAACTCAATAAATATACCCCCTATCTTTAATGGACAGGGCTACCATTATTGGAAGACCCGAATGCAAATTTGTATAGAGGTAATAGATTTAAATATATGGGATGCAATTGAAATTGGTATTCATCCCTATAATGCAAGTAGAAAATAAAACTATAGAAAAGCCTAGAGAACAATGAAATGAAGACGATAGAAGAAGAGTTCAATATAATTTAAAAGCAAAAAATATAATCATTTCTACATTAGGAATTGATGAATATTTTAAGGTGTCCAATTGTAAGACTGCAAAAGAAATATGGGACATATTAGAAGTAACACATGAAGGCATTAGTGATGTCAAAAGATCTAGAATAGACACTTTCGCTCATGAATATGTACTTTTTAGAATGAATCAAAATGAAAATAAACAAGACATGCAAAAAAGATTCACACATATAGTCAATCATCTTGAAAATAAACACATATAGTCAATCATCTTGCATCTCTAGGAAAAGTTTTTCCAAATAAAGATCTTATTAATAAGGTTCTGAGATGTTTAAGCAGGCAATGACAACCAAAAGTAACAGCAATTGTAAAATCAAAGGATCTCTCAACAATGTCTCTTGCCACATTATTTGGAAAACTTCAAGAACATGAACTAGAATTGATAAGACTTGATCAGCATGAAGAAAATGACACTGATTCATCAAATGACTCAGACAATGAAATTGTAAATCTTGGTCTCACAGCCAGAGACTATGGTAGCAAAGAAGAGGTAACCTCTTCTAACCTTGAAACTTCTTTTTCCTTTGATGAACTTCAAGAAGAATTCAACAATCTGCATGAAGAATCAATAAAAATTGAAAAACTAGTATCATCTTCCAAGAAAACAATTTCAAACTTAGAAGCAGAAATTTTAAAATTAAATAAAGAATTAGAAAATCTTAGATCTGAAGTTAACACACTAGAGTTAAATTCAAAACAACCAATTGCAAGCAATCCAGAAAATGAACCTCATTCATATGCATCATGTAGTAAATATAAAGAAGAAATTGATAATCTAAAAATTATGCTTGCTAAATTCACTTCAGGCAGAAACAATTTAGATATTTTATTAGGAAAACAAATATGTATCTTTGATAAAGCAGGGTTAGGATATAATCCTCTAAAACAATAGAAAATGTATAAAAATTTCTTTGTATCCACTCAAGCAACTAGTTCTCTATTTTTTACATGCTTTTATTGTTGCAAGAAAGGACATAGTGCATCAACATGCCATTTTAGGAAAAACAATAATAACAATAGCAATATGATATGAGTTCTAAAAGGATGCTCAATCAAAACTAACCCATAAGGACCCAAGAAGGTTTGGGTACCAAAATCATGTAACCTATTTTGTGTTTGAAGGAATCTTTGAAGCAAAGCTGGTACATTGATAGTGGTTGTTCGAAACATATGACGAGAGATACTTCAAAGTTTCTCATCTTGAATCCAAAGAATAATGGACATGTAACTTATGGAGACAACAAAAAAGGTAAAATTCTAGGGGTCAGGAAAATCGGTATGAATCTCTCTACCTCAATAGATAATGTTTTGCTTGTTAGCGTAAGTCAATTATGTGACAAAGACTTCCTAGTATTTTTCGATTCACAAAAATGTGTTATTGAAAGTAAAAATGATAAGAAAATTACTTATAAAGGAAAAAATGATTAATAATGTATATATATTAAATCTAGATAAAACTCCAAATCATGCTCAATGTTTTATAAGTAAAGAAGATGGATTTTGGTTGTGGCATAGAAGAATTGCTCATATAAATATGGAATGTTTGAATAAACTAATTTCAAAAGATTTAGTAATAGGATTACCCAAAATCAAATTTGAAAAGGATAAACTTTGTGATGCATGCCAAAAAGGAAAACAAGTAAGAACTTCATTTAAATCTAAAATTATTATCTCAACTTCTAGACCCTTACAACCGTTGCACATGGATCTTTTTGGTTCTTCAAGGACTATGAGTTTTGGAGGTAGTTATTATGCCTTGTAATCATAGATGATTACTCTTGATTGACTTGGACATTATTCGTTGCTCATAAAAATGATGCCTTTCATGCATTAAAGAAATTTGCTAAAATTGTTCAAAATAAAAAAGAACTCAAAATTACTTCAATTAGAAGTGACCATGAAAGAGAATTTGAAAATAAAACCTTCGAATTATTCTGTGATGAAAAATGAAATTGATCATAACTTCTCTACACCTAGAACTCCTCAACAAAATGGAGTAGTAAAAAGGAAAAATAGATCATTAGAAGAATTGGCAAGAACTATGCTTAATAACATAAAACTTCCAAAATACTTTTGGGATGAAGCCGTCAATACTGCATGTTATACAATGAATAGAACACTTATAAGACCTATTTTAAAGAAAACAACATCTTATAAACTTTACAATGGAAGAAAACCAAATATTTCCCATCTTCATATATTTGGATGTAAATGCTTTGTATTAAATAATGGAAAAGATAATTTAGGAAAATTTGATGCTAAATTAGATGAAGGAATATTTCTTGGTTACTCCTTAAATAGTAAAACTTATAGAGTATATAACAAAAGAACTATGATGATTGAAGAATCAATACATGTTGCTTTTGATGAATCTAACAATTTTTTGTCAAGAAAGGATGTGCTTGATGATATGATAGAAACTCTACAAGATACACATATTCATGAAGAAGCTCACAAAAGTAAGAAAGAGGAAAGCAATACATATTCCATACATCAAACAGATCAAACTAGTTTGGATATTCCAAAAGAGTGGAGAACCTTAAAGAACCATCCTCTTGATAACATCATTGGAGATATTTCAAAAGGGGTAACAACTAGACACTCTCTTAAAGATGTATGAAATAACATGGCTTTTGTGTCTTTAATTGAACCAAAAAGCATAAATGAAGCCTTAATTGATGAGCATTGGATCATTGCTATGCAAGAAGAATTAAATCAATTTGAAAGAAGCCAAGTATGGGAACTAGTTGCTAGACCTAAGGACTATCAAATAATTAGAACTAAATGGGTATTTATAAATAAAGTAGATAAACATGGAATAGTCATAAGAAACAAGGCAAGATTAGTGGCCAAAGGATATAATCAAGAAGAAGGAATAGATTATGAAGAAAGTTATTCTCCAGTAGCAAGATTAGAAGCCATTAGAATGTTAATTGTATTTGCTTCTATAGTGGACTTCAAACTATATCAAATGGATGTTAAAAGTGCCTTTTTAAATTATATTATTCAAAAGGAAGTATATGTTGATCAACCTCCTAGATTTGAAAATCTAGAACTTCCTAATCATGTTTTTAAATTAAAAAAGGCTCTTTATGGTTTAAAACAGGATCCTAGGGCTTGGTATGATCGATTAAGTACATTTCTATTGGAAAAAAGGTTTTACAAGAGGAAAAGTTGACACCACACTATTTATTGAACGAAAAATGCTTGATATTCTTTTAGTTCAAATCTATGTTGATGATATCATCTTTGGTGCCACTAATGATTCTTTATGCAAAGAATTCTCTGATGATATGCAAAGTGAATTTGAAATGTCCTTGATGGGGGAGTTAAATTTCTTTCTTGGCTTAGAAATTAAACAAACTAAAAATGGGATATTCATCCATCAAAGAAAATATTGCAAAGAACTACTTAAAAGATTTGGAATGGAAAATGCTAAGTAAATGGCTACACCAATGAGCACTGCTTGCTACTTGGACAAAGATGAAGCCGGTAAGTCAGTAGATATCAAACGATACAGAGGTATGATTGGATCCCTTCTTTATGTCTCAATAAGTAGGCATGGTATCATGTTTAGTGTTTTTCTATGTGTTAGATATCAAGCAAATCCAAAAGAATCTCATCTTAGTGTTGTCAAAAGAATCATGCGATATTTATCAAGAACTCCTAGCTTAGGTTTATGGTATCCTAAAAATATGTCCAATAACTTAGTAGAATATTCTGACTCAGATTTTGCTCGATGTAAAACTGATAGAAAGAGCACTAGTGGCACTTGTCACTTCATTGGTTCCATTCTAGTTTCATGGCATAGCAAAAAGAAAAATAGTGTTGCTCTATCTACAGCCGAAGCAAAATATATCGTTGTTGGAAGTTGTTGCGCACAAATTCTTTGGATGAAACAACAAACCTTTGACTATGGACTAACATTAAAACATATACCTATTCGTTGTGATAACAGCAGTGCAATAAATCTTTCCAAAAATCCAGTATTACATTCTCGAACAAAACACATTGAAATACGCCATCACTTCCTTCGAGATCATGATAAAAAAGGAGATTATGTTCTAGAATTTGTAGAAATGAAAAATTAATTAGCCGACATCTTTACTAAACCTTTATACCTAAAGAAATTTTCTTTACAATTCGAAGAGAATTAGGTATCATGAATTTAGCTGATCTGGACTCGTAAAGGTTAGATGCATGTAATCGATTACAATATGTCGTAATCGATTACCAACACATTCGCATAGTTCTAGGTTTTCACACATGGTCACGTAATCGATTACCAGACGATTTAATTTCACTGTCTTTAATTGTTTCTTTCTTTCTTCCTGCCTTTTATTATTTTTATGTTGCCAAAGGGTGAGAGACTTGTCAGGCAAAGGAAATTATTAGGATGTTATTATTTTTGACAACTAAATTATTACTTGTTTTATTATTTCAAGAAAATTGTTTACAAACTATAGAATACTCATAAGTTAATAAATGTTAAATTAAGGGGGAGTGATCGATAAATATATATATATATATATATATATATATATATATATATATATATATATATATATCATTGTTTTTCCTTCCCTTAAAGATGATTGACATCATAAAAAAGGGAGAGAATCTAATTGCCAAGATATTATAGGTTTTGATGATGCCAAAAAGTAACAAGAAATGTTGATATAAAAGAAAGGAAGCAAAAGAACAAATAGCATTGACAGAGATTCAAGTATTAATGTTAAGTTAGATAAATAAATTAACTTAGTTATTGTATAAAAGAATCTCTATGAGTTTGCATAACATTGGTTTGGCCAAATATGTTTTTATCAGTTCAAATTATGAATTGGTAATCGATTACTAGGTTGTGTAATTGATTACCAGAGGTCTTGCTTATTGAATTTTTGAATTCAAAAGTGACAATGACACAATATTTTCAACCATGTAATTGATTACCATTTTGATGTAATCGATTACTAGTAAGCCATTATCATAAGTTTGAAAAGTCTCAACCTTTCATAAAAGAGAACATCACTTTGTTTTTGACACTATAAATAAGTGAATTTTCTTCTGTTTTAAAACACGAATTCTTCCAATCAATTTTTAAACAAGACTCTTGGCCAAACACTTGCAAATTTCAGAAGAGTTCTTATAGGATCTTCAAGTTGTATCATCTGCTCTTTAAGAGAGACTTTTCTTCTTCTTCTTCTGATTATTGGTTGTATTCAAGAGAAACTTCTTGAGTGATAAAGGAATCTCAAACACAGGAGAGGGCTCCCAATGTTGGCTCGAGACCATGTTAGTATATTGATCCCAAACTGGCACCAAGTTCCTGAAACTAAGAAAAACATAATTTGGGAGGACATTTTGGTATGTGACTTAGATGCAAGTCCTTATTACATAGTTGCAATATAGATATTACATTTGAAGTGTTAAATAATGTTATTTATTAAGTATTTATTAATTATTTTCATTTCTTTTGAGTGAAGGATCATTTTGACATTCTAGAAGCTAAAAAGGCAAGCAAGAAGATAATCCAATTTGTTGGGGCAAAATGGAGGCAATTTAAGTCAAACTTGACTAAAAGGTTTATATTTGGTAGTGAGGTTGATCCTGAAGTTCAGGGTGTTAGTGCTTGTGCTAGTACTGATGTTGATGTTGGTGCTAGTGTTGATGTTGAAGTTGATGGTGATGTTAGTGATAGTGATATTGTATGTAAAAAGTACGGTATTTCTAAAGAGGATTGGAAGGAATTTTGTGATAGTCGCAATACTCCTAAGTGGAAGGTTGGTCTAAGACGTATGCTATTAAACTATACTATCTTACTTAAGTATCATGTTTGTCATTTTATGTTCATTATGACAGGAGATTAGAAAAAAGGCTCAAGCAATCCAAAAATTGAACAATATGCCACACACGATGTCTCATAGAGGATATGTTTGGCTTGAAAAGAGGATGATCGAGGAAAAGTGGAAGAAAGCAGAAGAGGAAGCTGTTGAATCTAATAGTGTCGTTCATCCTCCATCTTCCATTAAGAGACATGAAAGATGGAAAAAAGGGCTCGACAAACAAGAAGGACAGGGCATGTGACATCTAAGGTAGCCCAAGATATTATTGACAAAATTGTAAGTTATCATGTTTTTAAATATAAATTCTGTTTATTTTTAAAAAATAAAAACTAATTAATTTCATGAGTGTATGATTCAGTTGATGATAAAATGGAACAAGGAACCTTGGTCCCTAGTGGACGTCAGGATATACTAACAACTGTCATTGGGCGACCAGAGTATCCTGGCCGTGTATGTGGAGCTGGTGTTGGTGTCACGATTACCCAATACTTTGGTCCTTGTTCACATACTTCTTCAAGTTATAGCCAACAAGATATGCAACAAATGAAGGAAAGCGTTAGGGAAGAACTTAAAGAAAGCTTAGAAGCTGAAATGTCAAAAAGGTTAGAAGCTGAAATATAAAAAAGGTTTAAAGAGTTGAGTGAAAAACATCCTCTACGACCATTTGAAGTAGTTGAAGAAATCATGGAGGAAGTTCAAGAAGATATAGTGCCAAAGAAACACCCTTTGGATGCATGTGTCAGCACAAAAGGTAGTCATGCTCAAGACATAGATCATTCATCAGGGGGGAGCCTAACATTAATAGTTATCATAAATGTCACTTATATGTTGATGATCTTCCTTACTATTTGGTGGCAATTGGAAAAGTTTTTGAGGGAGCATCAACTATACACCACAAGCAACTGACTAATGATACAGTAAAGGTTAGTGTTGATGAGGTACTTGATTGTGCTTCTTTAGTCCTTATAGCCACAGATGAGGTTCAAACAGTAGGTGAAGCTCTAAACACCTTTCTTGCTTGGCCAAGATATCTTGTTAAACTGGTTACCTCTGAGGTATTAATTTAGCTGAACTTTTGGTGATTTTAAATGAAATTGACATATATATATATATATATATATATATATATATATATATATATGTAACTTTTAATTGACTGGGATATGTAGGATAAACAGGTGGGAAAGAACCCAACTCAACCTGAAAGGAATAACTCTGAAGTGGATGATAGATCATTGATTGAGCTTCTGAAAATTGGTTTTAAAATTTATACAAAACCTTTTCAAGTGTCATGGGACGTGGCCATATTTGGGGTCTTCAATGTTGATTTCCCCCTTTATATAAGTTCTAGTGACCTGTCAGATATAAGTCATGGAAACAAATGTCTTAACATTTCTGTGCTACAATTTTGGACATTGTAAGTTATGTGGTATTGTTTTGTCCATTAATTAATTACCTAAGTTATAATATTTGCTTATAAATTAATGTAAATTATTTAGGTTTTTGAATGAGCTAAGCATTGACTTAGGTCACGAAGATACCTATGGATTGCTTGAGCCACAAAATATACAAGTTGTAGGTAATTCGAAGGAAGATGGTAAAAATTACCTAAAGAGATGGATGGAGGAATCCAAAAGACAAATCTATCTTGGAGCTTACTTCATCAGTAAGTAAAAGATCATCTCCATTAGCTTTTAAATATGATTGCATTGTAATTTATTAAAATGTTGTTTTCTTTTTTGTAGGCAGCATTGACAACTAGTAGTTGTTTGTCCAAGAGAAAACAATGTTGCTTTCTTTTGTTCCCTTGGAAAAAAGTCTGATGCAAATCTTAAAAATGCAATCATATATTGTACTTTACATATTAAATGCAATCATAAATTATTTGTAATAACAATTTTTTAATTTGGTGTTATGTTTGGATGTTTAAGTCTCATTGGAATTCTTTGATATGTTTAACAATATATATTATAATTTACATATTAAATAGTTCTAATGGGAAGAACTTTATGCTTGATCTATGTTCTCTTGCATATAAGATAGGCCCAACTATGTGACTGTTTTGAGACAAGATATTCACAAGAATATCAAGGTAGAAATTTGAAATTTAATTTTGAACTCTCAATTGATTAAGTTCAGTTTACTTGAAGGGAAATGAAAACTAAAATTCTTGCATGATAATTATAGGAATCTAACATCTCTAGAAAACAAAATTGAAAGTTGAAATTAAGAAGTGCATGAGTTTGATGCAAAGATGTGAATGAGTTAATATTAAAAGATAGGAGTAGTTGATGGAACGTACAAAACAATATCATATGATATTTGGTGTAAGATAAGCCATATTTATATATGCGTATTCTACTATATAAAGTTGAGCAATAATTATAAGCATTATTATTAGTTATTGTTATGGAAATTGAAGGATCAACCCATTGTGCATGCCATCCTTTTTGGTTCATGGAAATAATAAGTGTTTCCCATGAGAAATTTCACGGATAATTAAGCCTTGTAGTTCGTAATATAGCAATAAAATTCAATTATACTAAACTCTGAACTATTTCTAGGAACTATATATATAATGTTATATAAATCATTGAAGTAATATTAAAACACACCAAGACTTTGTTGCAACCATCCTTGTCACAAAAAAATTTAAATTACATTAATAAATTAAATTAAGTAGAACAAAAGCAAAGAAAAGTGAATTGAAGGGTAAAAAATGACAATAAATATTAAATATATCTAAATATAATAATTATCAACATAATAAACTATAATATAAATGTAACTCTTCTAAAGCCTAATTAAGTTGTTGCGTAAAAGTAATAAATGATTGGAATATAGCTTCAAGCTAAAAAACATAATATTTAAATAATTGAAGTCTAACCTTTTATTTAAAAAGTAAAAAAAAAGGTATTGTTATTTTAAATTCCAATATTGGTACAAAGTTTGTATTTGTTTTGGTAGAAATATATTGGATTTGTATATAATTAAATTATAGGTTGGATTATTTTAAAAAACAAAAAAAAATACAAAAACTAACATCGATTCTTAGAGTAACCAATGTAGGTTTGTATTAACATTGCATCGGTTCACTCTAAAAAATGATGTAGGTTTATTATCATTTTCATGTCATTATTAACATCGGTTCTTCACATCCGATATAGGTAGCGAACTACCTCGATCCTAAGAAACTGATGTAGAGTGATTTTATTTCTACATCTACAAATACAACATCAGTTTGAAACCAATGTTGTTTTGCCCCCAGAACCGATGTTGAATCCTATTTTTGTAGTAGTGCAAGGTTCTTCCTCTTAGAAATGGAGGATGGAAAGGTTAGCAAATGGGGGGGGATTAAAACCATTTCCTCGAGAGGAAGATGAGTAAAAAAATTTTATGTTGCTTTCCATAAGGGAGAAGGCCCTTGATAAAAGCTTAGGAAGAGAATCCTCAAGGAGAGGTTTCTCAAGACACTCAATTGATCAAAATGCCCACTAAAAGAGTCTTATATTCATCCATTCAAGTGTGTTTTTACAAGAGAGTGGGAAGAGTATATATAGCCCAATGGGAAGGCTTGACACATGATCCTAGGCAATGAAGGACTTAGGCTTAATTAGCATTAAGGCTAATTAAGCCTAGTCTTAAGCCCTAAACCTAGCACCTAGACTTAACCATTAGAGGTGAAAAAATCAAACCTAAGAGTGAAGGGAGAAGTCCATTCACACCTAAACTAAAGAGCCCATGCACTAAGCTTACTCCTAAAACTAGCTAAGGGAACCTATGCAAAAATCAAACTAATATTTACAAAGAATTATTCTAAGGGTGATGGCCTATGATCTTCACATCCTAGTGAGTTCTTTTCGGATCATGTCCTCCCCTATCCTCCTAGCCATGACCCTAATGATAGGACCCTTGGTAGGCAGGATTACATCATTTCCCAGGTCTAATGGTAAGTTTTCTAAAATAATTTCAGCTTGTTTTTTGAGTCTTGATTAAGTAATTTTTTGAGAAGATTATTGCTCATGTAATGGTATTCGTCTCTTAAAAAATCTTTCAATTATCTATTTAAAATTTAAAAATATCAATCATGAGAAACAAACAATAAAAATAGAAGAAAAAATGATTCAATACTACTTTACTTATCTTATATTGATTAGTAACTAAAAATTTTAATTTACAACATGGGTATATTAAAAGGTCTTTAAGTAAACTTGATAACAAAAATGTATCATCACTATAAAAAGAACCTTTTATTGAATTCAAGAAATAGTAGAAACAAGTAATTGCAAGCATGATTTTTTTAAATGAAAATTAAAAGAAAACATGTTTTATTATACTAACCTGCAATTCTACAAAGCCACCCAAGTTATTGTGAAAAAGAAAAAAGGCACAAAGCATGACCAGTTAGTAAGTCCAAGACACAATACTAATGACGATGAAGAGTTGCAAATTGCAAGTAAGCTGCTAAATAAAATAGGAGAAAGAAAGTGCTTATAGCTAAAGAAAAAAGAGTGGGTTATGGTAAGACTTGGAAGGTTGAGAGAATTTGTTCAAAGGGAGGGAGTGAAATAGTTGCAAATAAAAAATGTTGGAGAAACTACTAATTTTATTGGAGAAAAGGCTAAAATAGACTTTGAAATCAAATATAAATAAAATAATAATAAACATAACTAGGTTTATTTTAAAAAATAGATAGATATAGCTTGCTAACTTACTCTTTCTAAAAAATAAGTGAGTGTAATTTATAAAATCCATATTTTGGATTTCACATTCAATCCAATTAATAGGATATGAATTGAATATTTATTTAGATTTTTAAAAATTCAAAATAAAAACTACTAGTATATAGAGTCGGAAACAAGATGTTCAGAACTTCATTTATGGTTTTAAGGAGAGAAAATTTGAAATTAAAAATGACCTCATGCAAAAACTTGCTAATAATTATATAAAAAAGTTACAACTTAAAATAAAATACATATTTAAAAAAACAAAGACTCATGAATATTCATATAGAGTTGTGGCTATATCTAAAAAGGTGTAAGAGGGAAGACGGAAAATAAAATCATAATTATGTAAAATCTTATTAAAATTTTATATTCTTAAAAATTTTTATGACTATGGACCAATTTAGAGGTAGGAATTTTTTTCTTCCATGGTCCCTAAGGCAAATTTTTTAAACCTACAGATCAATAAGTTCATAAACCTACCTTGACATTGAAATTCCTAAAATACTTTGTTTTTATAACTCTACGAACTAGTTGATTTCTGTCACAAAAACTCACACACCTACAAACTGATTAATTTGTAGGCTTAAAAAAAATTACACACCTATGAACCAGTTGGTTTGTAGTCTGAAAATAATTACACACCTACGGACTACCTGGTCTGTAGACTTAAAAAAATTATACACCAATGAACAATGTACCTTGACATTGAAATTCCTAAAATACCTTTATTTTTATAACTCTACGGATCAGCTATCCATATCACAAAAAATCATACACCTATGAAATGGTTGATTTATAGGCTTAAACAAATTACACAACTAAGGACCAGTTGACTCATAGGATTAAAAATTTATACACATATGAACCACCTAGTTTGTAGACTTATTAAAAAAGTTACACACCTATGGACCACCTTGTTTATAGGTTTAAAGAAATTACATACTTACTAAACAGATGGTCTATAGGTGTGTAAATTTTTTAAGCCTACAAACTAACTAGTTTGTAGATGTGTAATTTTTTTAAGCATACGAACTAACTAGTCCATAGGTGTATAATTTGTTTTGTGATACAGATTAGCCGATCAGTAGAGTTATAAAAACAAGAGCATTTTAGGAATTTCAATGTCAAGGTAGATGATAAAAAATATGATAAGTGTCAAAAGAATTTCTCTTTATCATGTTTCTACTTTATGAACATGAAAAATAATAATAAATTATCATTATTGTAAAATTATTTTTATTGGCCATTTTTATTATCATTATCATTATCTGCAAGTCTGTTTTGTGTTTAGAGTATCATTTCTTAATAAATCTTGTTTTCTTTCAGGTGTACAGTGTAGATACCCAAAAATTCACACCTGATTTAGGGTTTCTAACAACATATTCATCTTTGAGATACCTTGTTTCTCCTATCACCTTTTTAACCCACACATCTTCGATCTTCTAGCTCTTATCTCTCTAAAATTAAAAGTAATTTCTATAATGTTTTGGATTGATATGTTTTTTCTTAATCTTGAATTAAGTTCTCAAAATAAGGGCACTCAGTGTATGCCTACCATCTATTTTCTTTGCTAGGAGTTAGATTGACGACATATACATCCTTATATGTGGTTACTAATTTTAGCAAAAATGTTTTTCCAATAAAACTTAAATAAGTCGATAGGGAATTTGGTAACTTATACCCACCAAATTTTTAAAATAAGTAATGATGAAGATTCATCTCTTCCCAAAAATCTATTTCCATGAAGATGCTAGATTAAGGTGAAATGAAGGATGGAAACGTGAGAAATGGGATTGGTTCACGCCACTCTAAGGTTAGAGATAAGGATGGAGATACTTACCACAAGGAGGGATTCTTGATAAAGGCTAGAAGAATACTCTTGCAAGGAGAGAACCTAACAACCAAAGAGGAAGAGAGTGTCTCTCTCACTCACTCAAAGGCTCACACTCAAGCTCAAAGCTCTAATATATTCAATCCAAAGATGATTACATGCAGGAGATGAGTCCTATATATAAGCTAGAGAGGGTGGGTTAGGCTAACTCTAGTTGAGTCAAATCTAACCATGGTAGCTAACTATGGTCATGCATAACGAACTAAGAATATGTCCCTAATCTAATATAGATACATTTGGTGTGGATAGTAAAAAGGGTTGGCAAAGAGTAATCATGCTTAAAACATGACAAATGGGGGTGGCGCTTAGCAAAGGGAAGGTAAGAATAATAGTCATGCTTTGTGCATGAGTAGGGGTATGCTCTTAAGAGAATGAATGGATATATCATATGTCCAATTCATTTAAAAGCTATCCTAACCTAGCATACTTTAGCATGATGACTTTATTGCCTTAGAAAATAAGGGATGACCTAAATACAATGGTCAAAAGGGAAGGTTTACTTTAGGAGTCAAGCTACTAAAAAGTCAAAGTCGACAAAAATACAACGAAAGTCCCAATTCTAATTTATACAATGAAAGAAATCTCTTTATGTATCCTTCCAAAGGCCTTGGGTTGGATTGCATCATCCCTCTCCATTAAAAGGATTTATCTTCAAATATTGAGCTTTTGTTCCATACTTGCAAAAAAGATAAACAAAGTAATAAGCAGACAATTCTTATCAAGAAGGGATGAAGTAGGAACCATGAAGTGTTCCCTTTTGTCGATGAGGGTAGTAAAGGGTGACACTATGAAATGTTTCAAGATGAAGGTAATGTTGGTTGTCTTCCCT
The DNA here is from genome assembly GCA_037954015.1 of Psophocarpus tetragonolobus. Classification (NCBI taxonomy): domain Eukaryota; kingdom Viridiplantae; phylum Streptophyta; class Magnoliopsida; order Fabales; family Fabaceae; genus Psophocarpus; species Psophocarpus tetragonolobus. Next base: position 37,740,458 of record CM075688.1, on the reverse strand, counting down.
CCATTAAGAAAATCCCCAATCCGTCCTGGATGTGCCAAGCCTTGACCTATTAGGATTGAGATGGTGAGTGAGATGTAGACTTGGTGCATTAGAGCACTTTTCCCAAAATTTATGCTCAAGTTGGACTTGAGGTTGTGTGTCAATGTGCTCAAAAGGTTTAAGCACAACCTCAAATTCAACTTGATAATTTTCTAAGGGTTGGTGGGAAGACTTTTCCATGTAAAGAACCTCCGTTGAAGCCAAAGTTGGATCTTCTTTAGGTTTCTTCTTCCTATAAAAAACCTTAGCTTCAGTTGTATCCCTTTCTCTCTTAATTTTTATTTGCCTTTTATCCTCTAAAACTTGAATAGGAGTAAGAGGATATAAGGTAAAACTTTTTCTTTTATGAGAGAGAGTGATTTTACTAGGGAGGTCATTGTGCAAAGTTTTCCTATCATGTTTTATGACCTTCCCAACAACATGTAACTAGCTTCCATAGGGACTACGTCACATAAAACTTTATCCTTATAGTCTCATTTGTAGAAGCTAATCTCCACTTCCTATCTTACTACTACACCATTTTCATTATTAAGCCTATCCAAAGAGTAAGGTGAAAGATAAGGAGGAGTAGTAAGAGCTAGCTTTTCTATCATCCACGTCCTACAACAATTTCAAAATGACCCACCATCCACAATGAGATGAAAAATTTTGTCCAAAACTTTACATCTTGTTTGAAAAGAACTCTCTCTTTGTGTTTGGGTATCTTTACAAGGATGATTTCTAAGAACTTTTTTAACCTTTAAGAGATCACCACAAGAATAAGTACCCTTTTCATTTGATTTTTCCCCTAATGCCCTTTTTCTTTTGGGAAAATGCAAAAAAATGTGACCCTTATCTAAACACTTAAATCATTTAAGGCTCTTAGAATGATTGCTCAAACTAGTATCAGGGGTGTCACTCTTTCTCAAGGGTTTGCTCTCTATATACTTTCTTTTGGATGACTCCATTTTTGGGTGATTCCTAGAAGGGTTTTTCTTTTTCCTAAGATGCCTCGTAAGTTCATCCTTTCCACTAGAAGAGACAAAAGGGTCATGAGTTTTATTAGGTTCTTCTAGATCCTTATAAAGTTTATACATTTCACTATAGGAACTTTCATAGGCATATCTCTTTTCTATTTTTACCTTCTCTATTTTCTTTTCTCTTTTTTCTTTTGTCTTTTTCTTTCTCACGCACCTCTCTTTCTCTTTTTCTCTTCTCTTTCTTTTTCCTTTTCATACCTTTCCTTTTTTTTCTCCTTTCTTGTCTTTATCTTTCCCTTGTATTTCTCTGCTATACTCTTTTCTCTCTTTTTATCTTTTCTCCTCATGCTTCTTTCTCTCTTTTCATACTCTTCTCTTTCTCTCTTTATTCTTTTCTCATATTCCTCTCTTTCTTTTTCTCTTTTCTCTTTCCTACTTTTATTAACACTCTTAGATGTGTGTGAAGACATGATCAAGTGTAAGGATTAGGGAACCTAAGAAAAGGCTTTCACTCTCTCACCCTTTTTATGGTTTTCTCCCTAAAATTTTTAAGAGCCTTTGGAACTCAACAACACCAACTACACATTAAAAGCAAAGAAGCAAAGAAATGAAAATAAAAGCAAATACTAAGGATCTAAAACGTACACCTAAGGTATGATATTGGGGTACCAATTTCTATCTCACACCTAAAATGAGAATATAAGATTATTACAACCAAAAGAGGTGAACCTTAGGGGCATTCAACACCTCTAATTAAAATGGCCTTTAAAAATTACACCTAAAAAATAATGCAAAAGAAATAAAAGAATTCTTGAAGTTCTTATTCCTCCCAAGTGTTTGACACTCCAAGTGATTTCTTCTCCTTTTGGATAAGTTCCTCCTCCAATAGTAGGTCCTTAAAGCTTTAAATCAACACCCAAGACACTACCTAGTGGCAAAGTCTCCAAACTTGGTCCTTACACACAAAAGTGACGCAAACCAAGGGCAAAGAAATAGAAGAAGACACTTTATAAAGAAAATAAGACACGAAGAAGGAAAGCTAAACTTCCACATGAAAGATTTAATATGACAAACTCAAAGATTAAGAAATGAGACAATCAATAAAAAAGGGCTAAAAATAAAGTTGGCACCTAAAAGAAATCCTAGAATGGCACTAGAATGGAAGGACTAAAAATGCAAGAAAAGACTCAAATCTTCATTAATTTGCACAATCAAATCACTTATGGTCGTGGCACATTAAGCTCAATCTCAAGCAATTTCAAACAATTTAGGAACTCCTTTTAACAATCTTATGATAAATTTTAGGTGCACTAATATATTTTATATCTTTTGTCTTCTTTTAGTACTTTTCACTAACACTTTTTTTGACTTATTTTCTTTGATTTCTTTATTTTTTTAAAACTAATTTTGCTGCACCTTTCACTTGATTTTGAAATGAAATTTAGAAAGGAGTGAATGGTTATAATTGTTTGAATTAAGGAGCTATAACAAATCACACAAACTTGAAAGAAAAGTGCAATTCAAGAAGAAGTAACTCAAAATGGACTAGAGTTTAGGTGAAGAGAAAATAAAGAATACAAAACTTATAAGGGTCTTTTTGGACAACTTGTTTGCACAAGGTTAAGGCCCAAAAGTGTTTGACCTAAAACACTCTCAAGCTTAAGCAAAATCACCACACAACTAGTACCAAAATTAAGCTACTTAAAATAGAACAAGAAAATGAAACATGGAAGAAATTGAGCAATATCTTTTTTTTGGAAATTTTTTTAAAGAATATGCTAAGATCTAAATAGCATGTGAGACTCCTAGGATGTGAACTCAACAAGAGGCCAATTCTTCTTGGATGCTCAATTCCTCAAGAAGCAATCAACACATTTTTTATGGTAAAATTAAATAAGCTAAACAATGTAGAATTAATGGACAAAATAAGGATTAAACATGACAAACTAAGTGACATAACTTGGAAGAATAAAACTGAAAAATAAAGCTGAAAAAAAAGTAAAGACTCCCACTTAACAAGAATTAAAAAGCCTTAATGAAAAAAACTCAAGGAAGAACAAGATGTGATTCCAAAGGTCTAGACCATACTTGGTGGCTTTTTTCACAAAATTTGTGAAATCATTACCAAAACCTTCTTAAGAGATCACTAGATTAAAAAGACAAATAGGTAATAGGGTAGAAATTAAAGGAATCTTAAAGGCACACAATGATCCAATGAAAGAGCTAAAAAATTAAACCATAAAATGAAACAAACATATAGAGTGCAATATAATGAAATGAACAAAATAAAGAACACAAGGCAATAACAACACAAGACAATAATGGAGATTAAAATAGACAACATCGAAATGACAAAAGAAATAGGAAGAACAACAAAAGAAATAAAAGACCAAGACGAAATTACAGAGACAAGATAGGAATAAATGTACCACAATGAAGTTGGCTTATGATACCAAATGATGAAGATTCATCTACTCCCTAAGATCTACTTCTATGAAGAGTCTAGATTAAGGTGAAAATTGAGGATCGAAAGGTGAGAAATGAGATTGGTTCACGCCACTCTATAATTAGAGATAAGTAATGGGAATGCTGCCAAAAGGAGGGATCCTTGATAAAAGTTAGAAGAATTTTCTCCCATGGAGAAAAGCTCACGACCAAGGAGGAAGAGACCCTCTCTCTCACTCACTCAAAGGCTCACACTCAGGCATAAAGCTCTAATATATTCAAAATGATCCAAAGATGATTACATGTAGGAGATGGGTCTCATATATAGGCTAGTGAGGGTAGGTTGGGCTAACTAGACTATGGTTAATCTAACCAAGATTAGACTAACTTTAATTTACTCAAATCTAACCATGGTAGGCTAATTATGGTCATATATAACCAACTAACAATATGGCACAAATCTAGTTTAGATACATTTGGTGTGTAGATAGTAAAAAGAGGTGGTAAAGAGTAGTCATGTTTAAAGCATGACAAAGGGGGGTGGCGTCTAGTAAAGGGAAGGTAGAAGTTGTAGTCATGCTTTGTGTATGATGACTAGGGGGGTGCTCTTAAGAGAATGAGTGGATATATCACACACCCATTTCACTTAAAGGCTAGCTCTACCTAACATACTTTAGCATGATAACTATAGTACCTTAGAAAATAAGAGTGACCTAGAAAATAAGGGGTGACATAAAAAATAAAGGGTGACTTAAATACAATGGTCAAAAGGAAAGATTGACTTTAAAAGTCAATCTACTAAAAAGTCATAGTCAATAAAAAATATAAATAAAAATCTTAATTTTAATTATACAATGAAAAAAAACTCGGATTGTATCATATAAGTTAGTAATTTATATATTGGATGTATTTAAAAATATATGTAGATATAACTTGCTAAACCAAATGTCTAATTAATATATATATATATATATATATATATATATATGCGTTGCTGTGGGAGAGAAAGAGAGTAAAGAGGTTCCTTTAATTCAGGCGGGCAAGGAATGGGTATGGATGGAAGAGGGTTGCTGAATTGAAGTATCTGCCAACAAGTCATTCATGCAGACAGAGTAGGGTTAAACCAAATGCAATCTTAATTTATCTCTTGTACTTGGACTGAAGGAACCTCTTCTACTTCTTTCTTTTGCCTCCATTTGTATGCCTTGTTGTCTCCAATACCTTTCTCACTTAATTAATACATATCTAAGTCGAATCATTGTCTACTGCCACAAAATTAAGGTGCAGTCACAAACACAACCGTAGCTGATGCAACGTATCGTCTTCTACGTCTTTGTAAGTATTAACTCTTCACCGCTATCCATTACAGGACTGCGCAAGATTCTGCGAACTATATATCTTTCCGTACTTTATATCCTTCAATTTTTTGTACCTAAAACGCGAGATTTAGGTCATCATGAGTCCAAAAGTTCACTTGTTTGCACTCGTCTCAAACTTGCCTATTTGAAAGCTATCAATCCAAATCTTTATTATTTTCCATTACTAATTTTATTCCACTGTATCCAGATGATATATATAGTTGGGTTGGGCGTGGACTTCATTTTCTATTCAATTTCCGATCATTATTATAGCATATGGTGAATAACACCATTACTCAATTAAAAAAAGTAATAGTTAACTTTTAGTAAAAAATAATTATTACAATTTAGTTATAAAAATGCTAGTTATAGCATTCATGGTAGCATGAAATAATTAATTATAAAAAATAATTTGTTTCCATAAGTTTTTTGTATTTAAAGTTTTACCAAAAATAATTTTTTGTTCTTGAAATTTAAAGATATTTTTTTAGTCCCAAAAATTTATTTGTTTTTTGTATTAAAGTTACCCGTTTATAAGTTCATATGCATTTTGTTGTGGCAAATGTATAATTGAATATTGAGGTGATTAAAATTAAGAAAGAAAGTGATACATGAGTACAGAATCGTATTTACTATCACTAATTTTTTAACTGTATTAATTGAAGAAAAAAAAAACTGAAAGTTAACAAGAGACTAAAAATATTTTTTAATTTTAAAAACTAAAAAGTATTTTTTATGAAATTTAAGGATAAAAAAATTATTTAAACCAAAATAATTTTAATTAATTTATAGTCAATTTTAAAAAATTATAACTATTTTCTAATTAATTTATAGTCATATTAAATTTTAATTAGAAAAATGATATCTACCTTTACTACATAGTTAATTAACTTTAAAATATATAGTTGCTAAGTTTTTTATAATAAAAATTTGAATGTAGAGAGAAAGAGAGGTGAGAGAGAGCAAGGAAATTTACTTACTTTAAGATTGATAATTTTAGAAAACTTACTCTGAATCTCCAAATCTATTTTCTTACATCTAATTGTTATAAGTAATTAATATTAACAAAATAAATATTAAGATAGGAGTAATTTGACACATTCAACAGACAAAATATATATTAAAAGCGGATTATTATGATGTCAGACAACAACAGTAACAATTAATTAATATAATCCTCTCTGCTTTTAACATGCCTTTTAAAATACAATATTCTCTATTTGTTATTAATTAATCTAATAAAAATTTGCAAATACTTTTGAAATATACTATATATTTATTTAACGAGTCTCTTAACTTTATAATAAATAAATTTTTATTAAGGATAAAAATGACTCATACGACCTTTTATTTAATTTATGAATGATATATGAAAACTAAAGCTGTATGGAAAATAAAAATATTATTTATCATAAAATCTTTAATAAGAATTGTTTAATATAAATTATTTAATTTAAAAATTATTATTTTAATTTAAAAGTTAAGTTGGTCAAATCAAATAGAGTTATTTGTTTTAAATATTTTAAAATTATTTACATTAAAATATAATTTTATATTAAACAGCTCCTACTAAAAATTAAAAATTATATTATGAATTATGTGTGATGTAACGTAAAACACATTTAATCACTCCCATTAGCTAATGTATTATGTAAATATAAAATACACACCATTCAGAATATATATTGGGAATTGATCAATGGTGATTACATTGATTTATATCACAATTATTTTCTCTTTGCTGCTCAATCGGCTGCTGCTAATTAAGGAGGTTAGGCTGGCGGTTTATAAAGATCATTAATTTGGATGTCCTACGGTACAAGATACTGTGGTGTACATATATATGGTTGCAAAAAAACCTGGTTTCTGTGGACCAAGCATGCACGGTTACTCATGGAATTTTGTGTTCGTTGTAATCCTGGGGAATTTGTTGAGTCGCAGGAATTAATGAGAAGACTTTTTAAGATAAATTGCACTGTGATTTTGTATTCAGGAAAATGCACGGGGTATTTTCATCATACTAATGAAACTTTATATGCATCGTAGCCTATAATAATCTCACACAATTATAGTTTTAAAATGGACAGAGTAATTTATAATTTTATTTATAGTATTTTATAATCTAAATTGTTGTTTTTTAAGAGAAAGGGCAACCTTTCTCACAGCAATTACTAATAAGAAATCAACATTTTGGTAATCAATGATCAACATTTTTGACATATGAGTAAAAATAGAAATTTCCTAATTACTGGATAATTCATTTTGACAAAATCATCTGCCAATAAATTTGTCTCGCAGAGAGTAGAAAAAAAATTACAAAACAAGGTTTTTTCACTGTTATTGTGAATACTTTCCACTAAGAACAAGTATTCATGCTCAATAACACAACCCTCGTCTAATAACCTAATGCAATTTAGGGAGTCTAATTTAATAGTCAAGGCACGGAACCCTATCGGTACACTACCGTCAAGGTTTGCAAAATAGGGTTGGGGGTGGCTAATAGAAAAAATAAGATATTGAATAATTATATTAAAATATAGTGTATATTGCCTAAAAATCTTATTAATCATAAAAAAGTAAAATATCATAAAATTATGCCTTCAATAAAAAAACAATGGCAATAAATATAGTTTTGATTTTTAGCACTATGAAGCATGCACTTTATCCAAATTTTAATCTCAAACATAAGACTTTCATATGAGAAACTATGTTAGTCATTGTTTCAACATGCATTCCACAACTTTGTGGGGATAACATATTTTTGTAGATGAATTTTTTATGTTTTGTTGTAAGTCTCACTTTTTTGTAGGAATGTATACCTTGTTGTAGGTGAATCCTAATATTGTTACTATTTCAATGTATTTTCCCCAATTATGCGGAAATATCCACACATTGTGAAGGATCATATGATATTTTTGTTATTCTAGGGTTATATATTCACAACTGTAGTTGGATCCTAATATTATTGTTTTTTTAGGGCATCTCTCACACCTCTATTATAATAATAATAATAATAATAATAATAATAATAATAATAATAATAATAATAATAATAATAATAATAATAATAATAATAATAATAATAATAATAATATCTTTGTGTACATTTGTTAAAAACAACTCATGTCTCCTCAAAGTAAATCACATTTTAATAAAAAAAACTTATGCACTCTCAATTCATTAATGGTTGGTTTGACTGTGATGGATTAGATGAATTTGTTAAACAAAGTTATAATAAGCCTAATATCCAAGAGTGGGGCGTTGAAGGCTCTAAAAGCAAAGATAAAGAGCTGGAACAGAAAGAATATTGGAAAGATGGAAGACACAATAAGTGATTTGAAGGAAAAATAGCAAGCATTGATAAAGATGTTGATAAGGCAATCTTAGGGCAAAAGGCATGAAACAGCGAATGGAGGCTATGGGTGATCTGAAAAAATTAAGCTTTTATCAAGAGATGATACTAGCACAAAAGGCTAGGCTCAAGTGGTTAAAAGAGGGTGACGTAAATTCTCGTTTCTTTCATTCCTCTTTTGCTCAGAGGAGGAAAGTGAATGGAGTCTTAGGTGTGTTTTTATTGGGGAATGGGTGGATGACCCCAGGCAAGTGAAACAGGAGATCCACGAATTCTTTCAGGAAAGGTTCTAATCCCAAGGGGATGACGGTGTTATGTTGTATGGGTTGGAGTTCAAGTGTATCTCGGAAGTCCAAAGTCGAGAATTAGAAAGAGAATTTACTATGGAAGAAATCAGAACAACAATATGGGATTGTGATAGCTCAAAGGCTCCAAGTCCAGACTGGCACAACATGATGTTCGTGAAACACTTCTAGGACACTCTTAAGGAGGATATAAGGAAAGTATTTGTAGATTTTCATCATAATGGGAAGCTCCCAAGGGGGGGCCAATGCATCATTATCTCCTTGATCCCAAAGAAGGAGAGTCCTAGGGGTTTGGGGGATTATAGATCGATCTCATTAATTGGTGTGCTGTATAAAATTATTGTAAAGGTGCTAGCTCTCAGACTACAAAAGGTGCTGTCTTGTATCATTGAAGAAACTCAGACATCTTTTATTAAAGGGAGGTAACTACTGGACAATATGGTTATAGTCAACAAAGCTCTTCAAAAGGTGAAATAAGAAACCCTTGCTGGTTTTTAAAGTAGATTTTGAGAAGACTTATGACTCTGTTGTATGGTCATTCTTGTTGTACATGCTTAATCAATTTGGGTTTGGGGATAAATGGATCAATTGGATCCATGGATGTCTCTCCTCATCGCCAGTCTCAGTTTTGGTGAATGGTAGTGCAACGGAAGAATTTTGTATGCAAAAAGGTTTGTGTCAGGGTGATTCTATGGATCCTTTCTTATTCTTAATCGTTGTCAAGGGTTAAATGGGTTAGTCAGGAAAGTTGTCTCGATTAAGCTAATTTCAGGCATAAATTTTCATAATCATGATCTACAGGTTGTACTCTAACAATTTGCAGATGATACAATTTTCATGATCTCGCCTGAACTCCGAAATGTTTTCACCCTTAAGGCTATTTTGAGGTGTTATGAGATGACCTTTAGCCATAGGATTAATTTCCATAAGAGCAGTTTGGGGGAGGGACGGTTGGGGTAAAGTTGTCAAAGGTGGATGCCTTTGCTAAGATCCTTAACTGCGATGTTCTGCAGATGTCATTCTCTTATATCAGGATTACATTGGGGCAAATGTGAGATGCAAACACTTCTGGAAACTAGTCTTTGGTAAAATAAAGGTGAAGTTAACGACGTTGAGGCAAAATAATATGCACTTTTAAGGCATATTTGATTGATTAAATTTGTCCTTTCTACTTTACTTCTTTATTTCTTTATCTTTTTTTAGCATTCCTAAGAAGGTGTCTATTGTCATTCAGGCATTACAAAAGAGGTTCCTATGGGTGGTTCAAAAGAGTACTCAAAAATGACTTGGATTAGTTAGGAGCAAGTGTGCAGAGAAAAAAACACAAGAGGGCTGTGAATAAAATATATGGAGGCTTTTAACAAAGTGTTGTTGGGTAAGTGGCAATGGAGGATTCTTCTAGAAAGAGGTACTCTTTGGATCAAAGAGTTGGAGGCAAAATATACAGAAGGTATCAGGAGGAGCGTGGTCATTAGGTGAAGGAGTGGAGGATCTCAATGGTGGAATGACATTCTAAAAATTGTTGCTAAAACGGGGATGGATGACTGGTTTTCAAGGGAGGTTAACCCGATGGTTAGGGATGGGTCCTTGTTTAACTTCTGGGAAAGGGATTCGAAGGTAGTTGGCTGACTAAAGTCTATGTTTCCCAGGTTATTTACTTTGTCCAACCAAAGGGAGATACTCATTTTCGTGGTTGGGAGGTAGTGTGATAATGGTTTGGTCTAGAGGCTTAGTTGGAGAAGGGTGCTTTTTAATTGGGAGGAGGAGTGAGTAAGGAAACTGTAGGGCATTCTGGAAGAGGTCTACATGAGGCAGGAGATGAATGATGGTTAGGGATGGGGAATTAGCTCGGGGATTTCAGATCATTACCTGGTTAAGGAGGCATACCGATTAGGGATGACAATAAAATCCGCGCCCACGGATACCTGTGGATAAAACCCGCAAAAATATTTGTACGGATAGTATAAATGGGTACCCACCACCCGTGGGTACGAGTTTTCTCTACCGTTTCTTAACGGGCATAGATACAGGTATCATAGTACTCGAACCCGCAGGTACTCGCTAAACTAAAATAATATATATATATATATATATATATATATATATATATATATATATATATATATAAGTTAAAAAATATAATATTTTTGGAAAATATACCAAATTAAAATATTAATTATCAAAATTCATTGATATCTATCTTATTTTTTTATGAAAACTTCATAGTTAATAAAATTATTTATTATAAAAATACCGATAATATAAAATAAAGATTTTATTTGTATTAAATATTTTCTTATAATATATTATATGAATCTACTTTTAGATCTAATTAATCTTGTAGAAACTAGTATAATTTTAAAATAAATTATTTATTTGACAAAACTTCTTATAAAAAAATATTTTATTTTAAAAAAATTATTTTTTTAAAATATCCATGGGTACCCATGGATACTCGCGGGTATTAAAAAAACCCGCAGATATTTTTATAGCGGATACTCAATGGGTTTTTAATGGGTAACGGATGATGAGTTTTTGCAGCAGGTCGAGTGGCAGGTAACCACTACCCATGTCAGTCTCAACTCGTTGTCATTCCTAATACCGATGAGTGTGTAAGATGACCCAAACCAATGAATCTTTGTTTTTTTAGCAAATTGTAGATATCCAAGACTCCATCCCATGCGGTTGTATTTGCTTAAAAAGTAACTCTTAATAAAATTCCCATTAGAGTTGAACTGGCTAGGCATTTTATCCTCTCCTTGAATGTGGCAATTTGCCCTCTTTGCAGCCTTATTCCTGAATCAGTAAACCATCTAATATTCTCTTGTAAGTGTAGCTATTATATCTGGATGCAGTGTTGTAGATGGCTCGAGTATAAATTTATCTTGTCTGCTAGCTGTGAAATTCGTTTCTGGCATATCTTGAGTTTAGGTGACCCAACTGGCAGGGACTCTATTAAGATCCTCAATATTATTTAGCTATCTATGTTATGGGTATCTAAATAACTAGGAATCGGTGATATTCAAAGTGCATTATATAGGTTGTCATTAGAAGTGCACTTAATTAAAAAATAAAATTTAATTTGTTGCATTTTAAAGAATGATGATGCATTTTAATTTATCGTAAAACGAAGTCATAAAATTTAAAAGTTTGTTCCTGTTGCAACTACGGTAAAATAAATAATATAATTGCTTGTGCAACTACAGAAAACTACACAGTTTTCGAATTAAACTATTATTATCATTGCTTCCATTCTCATTCTGAGAAAACCTTTTTGTTAGTGACAAAAAATAAAATAAAAGAAGTTGTCAACATATGAATTCTCAATAATTGTCTTTGTTTCTTCTATTTGTCTGGAGTGGTTAGATTTTTATCTTGATTGAAAATTAAAAAAATGTTTCAGGACACTCATGCACTTATATAAATGATGTTTATTTTGTGGAGGCCTGGGTTCAAGCAGCTATGTTGTCAGATGTCTTCATCTGTACGTATTTATTATTTTTTAACATTTTTTAAAATCTTTAGCGTGAGATAAAGAAACGACAAAAATGAATTTTATAATTTCTAAATACAAATTATTTATCTTATTTATTTTTCATTTTCCTTTCTCAATGCAGAGAAATGCATTGCAAAACTCCAATATTATTCTCAGTCATGAAAACAAAATAGCATTTTACGTTCCGTTCAAATCCATTTTTAGCACATTTCTCAAAATTACGTGAAATTCACGGTTAATCATATCGTACTTTCACTACAAGAATTTTCAAAATTTGTTATAAATTTTATTTTAAAAAATTAGTAGCTATTTTATAATTAATTATTTATTAGCTATTAATATAATTTTTTTGTTAAAATTCAATATTGTTACAAATTAACTAAAACATAATTATAATTTTCAAAAATTAACTACAAATTAATTTGGATTATATTTCCTAGTTAATTAAATACTTATTTTATGCTACCATCCATTAGTAGTTAATTCTTTTTATTATAAATTACTTACAAATTAGCTATTATTATTTTTAGTTAATTTGAAACTTTCTTGTAGTGTTTTATCGTTGAATAAGCACATCCTTAATTTACTGCAGAATTACTTGACACACACTTGCCATGAAAGCATGTTGATAAATAAACGTGTTAATATCTGGATTTCCTAAGTTTTGAGGAAAACCCACCCCTTGTATTATATATTTTTCATCAAAACTTTTACTATAATTTTGCAAACACAAAATAAACTACCTAATACCCTTTATATAATTATGTTAACGCATAACATATTTAAAAGATATCACATTTTGTACTTGTTTGTAGTGAAATTAGTTTTTAATAAAATAAATATTTAAAATTAACAAATTTTTATTTGAATTCTAAAACCAAACAAATTTATATTTATTTGAGGAACTTTAAAATATAAAGGTAGCATGAATGATGACTTAGAAGTTTAAAATTTGATGAAAACATGATATTTTTATTGTTAAGTTCGGATTAAAAAAAAAGAATCCTAAGTGAGATTGACTCAAAGTTTGATTTTAAAGGAAATAAACGTGCGGTAAAAGTAAATGAAATACAACCTAAATCCTCAATAGAAAATTTCAAAAACTCTAATGCTAATAAAAGTCGTAAATGCAGAAACACAAATACAAAACCTTAAATATTAAAGACAATTAAAAGCATGAAAATAAATGTAAAAGATTATAAATGTCTTTACTCTTTGTCGTTCCTAGGCCTACTTAGTTTAGTAAGATCTTATATAAGTGTTCTAATCCTAATTCTAACATAATTAAAGAGTATTTACAGAGTTTCTTACCACAAACACTTATCCTTGTGAATTTGAAAGAAAATAGTATTTTATTCCTAATAGGAATAAACTACTAAAAATCTCCTAACTTCCACTAACTACCACAACAGGAGGTAACTTCTTATTTCTTGACTTTTGATCATTATCCTTTTGACTTATTGTCTCTTGATCTCTCTTTTGAAGTTGTAATAAAATAGACACTTATTTTGGAATTGTAATAAAATATGACACACAAACACATATATCAAAATAGGAGTTGACAATAAAATTGGCTTTGCAAAAGTTCAAACAAATAAATAAATTCATAACAAAACCAATTAACTAATTATTTTCGTCTCAATGTCATATATATTCAGAACAAGTCAAAAGGGAAGTTTAAGCTTCATTCCTCGTGATCTCATCCTGTTCATCAAGATCATATTCAACTAGAAGTAGTCTTTAGCCAAAAATGAAACAACAATAACAAAGGGTGAAAATAAGTCTTCATCATAGATATTAAGGTAAGACACATGTAAGAAAGTAAATGAATATTCAACTAAATCATAACAAATAAGAATATCACAAGCATTTAGCTTTCAATTCAATTATGAAAACTTATGCTCTTAATTTTATATGCACGTGGTATCATAACTCTTGGCACAAAATGTATATATGAGGTGATCCAAAAATGGATGGAACACACTAATTACTACATAATTAGTAACACATTAACTCTCACCAATACTTCCATGAACTTTGATGTGACACATAGCACACATAGATATATGGTTAAGCAATACCTAGACTTAAATATGGTTAAACAAAGTTTACATACTTCACAAATGACCAAGCAAAAGTTTGGAATTAACAAATGAATAAGCAGAGACTTGTAATTTATAAATGACAAAAAAAAAACTTAGAATTTATGAATGATCATAACAAGACTTGGAATTTATGAAGACTTAGAATTTAAGAGAATAACCAAACAAAATTTGAAATTTTTGAATTATCAAACAAATTAAGACTTGAAATTTACGAATTATCAAATACAGATTTAAAATTTACGAATGATTAAGAAAAGACTTGAAATTTAGGAATCATAAACTACAAACTTAAAATCTACAAATGATTAAGCAAATATTTAGAAATTCCGCACAGCTAATCAATAACTTATTTAACCTTTAACATATATTAGCTCATACATAGAAATAGTTCACGCACACAGGTTCTCTCATTAGCTCATAAATAGAAATAGCTCAAGCAACAGCTTATTTAACTTTTAACACATATCAGCTCATAATTTCAATGTGAATAACTTTTAACACATATAGGTGTGCTGAATTAAACCACGATAGTGCTCATCACCTCCATAAACACAAATTCTTAACACATTGTCAAATTAATTTTCAAATGGAGTTTAATTAACAGTATAAAAATTTTTATGCTAACATTCAATAATAATTTTTTATTTATAATAAATTTGTTAACTTTACCTATTATTATTTTAAAAATCACATAAATAAAAAATATGATTGAATGTTAATGTATAAATTTTTTACACTAACAGTAAAAAAATACACAAATTAAGAATAATAATGTACCAAAACAATCAATTAGAAGAACACTATATAAAAGTATAAAAACATAAATTTGCTCAAACTGTAAAATCACCGTAATTATATGCAAAGCATATTATCATCCCTAGTTTCGTGTTTTAAATTACCTTTTAATATCATACATGTAAAACTACATATGATCACTTTATTACTACACATTTTTTGGTATACATACCCCATGCTATATTTATTTATTTATACTTTTTCCAATGTTGGTCTTTTTCGTCTTTACAGTTATTATTTCTTTTGTAAATTTCGTTTTCCTTCGTCTGTCAGCACATATACCCAAAAATACAGACCTGATTAGGGTTTCTGGCAGCATCTGCCTTTGACCTACTGCCTTCTCTTCTCACCTTTCTCTTCCTACTTAAAATTCTTTAACTTAAGTTGTGTTCTATTATCATCCAAACACAGTAAATTAACAATCCTCTTTCAATTCTTATCCACATTCTTCTTCTACTTATTATCTTTCTTAGAGGATAATTACTATCTATTTTGTGTCGGATTCATCTTTCTTCCTTCACTGATCTTTGCAGTTGTCAAAGTTAGGGTTTTCTGCACTCGGTGTGCTACCATACCACCTACTTTCTTTTGTAGGTGTTGGATTGATGGTGTGTGTATATATGTACACCCTTGTATATACGCGAGTACTAAATTCGCCAAATTATTTTTTCTTTTTAAATGAAACTTAATTCCAAGTTTGTAACTGGCATGCGATTAGCTTTATTATCACCGCCTCTTGCTGGTTCAGCTCTTTTACTTTTCCCAGTTAATATATAAGTTTTTTCTTTTATTTGAAAGGGATATTGTTTAGACCTACAAATTAAAGTCCCTTTCCCAGTTATTTGGTTTCTACTACTCTTGACACTAGGTGAATTTGGATCCATAAAGGATAAAGGCTTAGTAACTTCAGCTAACTATTCATAGATTCGTTTGACAGAATCCGAATTTTTATGCTTTTAAAGGCCATTAATTTAAACCCTTCAACCACTTATCAATGTCATGTCACCTGTCTCGGGAAGGAAATTAGTTAGAAGTGTACATGTCTAAGATATATATGCATTGTTGTAGCAGAGAAATAGAGTACTGATGAAGGGGTTCCTTCGTGGAGCCAGGCATGGGTATGGAGTTGCTGAAGTATCTACTGAGTCATTCATGCACACACAGTAGGGGTTCAATGAAGTCATTTGCTACTGTAACTGTGTGAATGAAGCTGGAGATAGAGAAATTTTGCATCCCTATCTCTCTGCTTGGACTCAAGGGATCCTTCTACTTCTTTTTAATTGGTTACCTTCATGGCCCCCATTTATATTAATATATAATATGTATAGCTTTTTTTTTTCTTTGTCTCCGAAACCTTCTTCACCCTTACTTATTAGACTGCCCAAGATTCTGCAGAACATCTGCAAATTGGACCCGCTCAGCGGACACATATTGAAGCATATATTTTTATGGCAAACAAAAGCAGTAACAATGATAATAGAGTCATATCTTCTCGACACTCAATATTTGATATTTTGTTCGTTTCTTTATTTCTCTCAACATGTCAAATAGGAGGGGGTGTTCATGGATTACAAAATTTCCATCCATCTCTTCTTCTCAGACGACAAATACATGAATGTAGGGATACATAATAGGATTTTGATTGTGTAAAAGAAAAATATCCTTTCTCCTTTCTGTTTTTAGTGATGTTTAAAAGGACATCATTTTTTTAGTGATATTATAAGACATGTTCAATCATGTTTTAGATCAAAGTTAACGGAATTTTTGACTTGCATACAAAAATAAATTTAAGTTGCTCAGCAAATTAAGTTTTTTAATTGAAAAATAATACATCTACACCTTATATGTATGCTATTTCAGACTTGGTGAGAGAAAGAGAAAAGAAAAAATATATTAGATATAGATGAGAGAGATAGAAAAATAAGAAGTATTTACAAAGTATATAAAATAAAAAGATGTATCATTATCCTTTTCCATTACATACTTATAATTCAAAGAACTTCATAAAGATTTTAACTAATTTTTTCAGCTCTTAAGTGAATCCAACTAATATTGTTTGTCTTATATATGTCCCTGTGCTTGGCAGCTGTTGGGAGGGTGGAGGTTGTGCTGGATTTACTGTACCTGTTGTTGGTGCAATTGTATTTGGCCTAACCTTTTGGGTTTGAGGCTTTTGGTTCTGTTGGATGCAGTCCTTTACTTGGTCTTTGTGTGCCTTCGAGGTTCGTTTGGACGTTCTGTTCGTGCTTCTTTAATCAAGGGTGGGTAGCATATTTGTTGTAAGGGTGGGTTTGATTCCTTTTGTTGACAGCCTTAATTGAAATTTCACAGAAATATGGAACATCAGTCTTTCATCTTTGTTAATTTTTGCCACTGCTTGTCTAGCTCTTGCGTGTTTTCTATAATTTGCTTTCGACCATTATAATATAATTTTAGATTATATTTTTCCAATCTAAAATGATTACAAAAAATCTGTGAAGGAAACATAATGGAATTAGGAGAGATGTAATGTCGTACGTATGTAAACATTGTAAGAACAAAACCATCTTTTTGCAGGTAACATTACTTATCTTTTTACCTCGTCACAACATTTATGTCAAGATGTCTATAAATAACCAGTCCACATGGTTGTTTCAGTGCAGACTTTCCAGCTAGCATACAACTAACAGTCACATGAAAAACATCATCGTAGCAATTAATCCAAGTTAAGTTTCTACATAAAATACTACATGTAGATGTAAGTAGAGGATTTATTCTAACTTAATCATTAGAATCCATGTAAATACTCATTGACCACGGTTAATCAAATATAAGTTATAAGATTAATCTCGTAACAAAATTTACATTGGTTGAACAGATCACTACTCCTAGACTGAAATTTAGAAATTTATTAGATTTAAATACATTTTTAATCTATAAAAAACTATAAGATTATTTTGCAGGTTAAAGTCTTGGTCACATTTTTTCTTTAATTTAACGTCCCGATTGTCTCGGTAACGTTTCTTTAATTTTCACAACCAAATGATTTACACATCGCAAGTCTAATAGAATAGTCTGGTGAATGCAATTTTGTAAAAAAAAAAACCGTATCTTTTCGATGCTTATAAGTTTGTTGGAGTGTCATAAACTATTTATTTTAAAACTGAGTAAAAATACAGACGAGCGTTTGTTTATTCGTATTTTTATTTTTATATATTATAGTAATTTTGAGGTTTTTAATTTTATATGTTGTATGGGTATATTTGCAACGAATTTGAAAAAATAAGAAGACAAAAGAATGTGAATAAAATTTAAAATATTATTTTGTCAGTATATTTATTTTTTTATTTAAAAATATTAATGATATATATCTATTCACAAAACTTACATTTGTGAGAGTGAGAGAAATTATAAAATGTTTAAAAAAATAAAACAATCA
This sequence comes from Psophocarpus tetragonolobus, assembly GCA_037954015.1. NCBI lineage: Eukaryota > Viridiplantae > Streptophyta > Magnoliopsida > Fabales > Fabaceae > Psophocarpus > Psophocarpus tetragonolobus. The sequence continues at coordinate 37,722,186 of CM075688.1, read as the reverse complement.
TAAAATATGGATATTAAAATATCTTATTTCCACTATATAATATATAATATAAAATACACTATTAGAGATTATCAAGTATATATGTAGATTATAGATGACGATTAAATATAAGTTATAAGATTGATTTCGTGACAAAATTTACATTTGGTAAGAAGAGATTGCAAGTTTAAATTCCTCTTATAACAAAATAGTTTATTTTTAAATTTTTAAATAGATATAAGGGTAAAATAGGTATTTTAAAAAGTGAAGATCAAAAGTAAAAATTTCTTTTATTAATTGTATAGATTACACTAAATAATTATATCAATTAAATTTCCTAATAATACAACAAGTCCAGCAAAAATCAATATTTCAATTAACACTCCTTCTTAACATTAATTAAAGACTTCTGTAAAAATCATTTTATAAAAATTGAATAAAAAAATAATTTATACAGTACTTTAATTAAAGTAATCTTATTTATTTTTATGAAAAAAACTTAGTTTTCTAAAACAATTTATTACGTAGACAAAGGTAAATAAATATGGATAGGATGAGAAATTAACACCACAAAAATTATAAGGAACACATTTTCTATTATGCATTAAATAAAAATAAGTCAGTGTAACATTGAGGGAAATTGAATTTGCATGTACCGTGCCAGTCCAATTAGTGCCACACAAATACTGCTCTATGAATTCCGAGAAATACAAAAAATAATAAATAATTCTCATCCATGGGACAGTAATCCATGAATAATGTCTCTACTCTATGAATTAATGAGTTCTGGAAAAACAAACAATAATAAATAATTACAACTATACATTTTTTTTATTATTGAGCTTTTTTGTTACCTACCTGCAGGTCCATTTTTGTCTTTACATTTATCACTTTTTTATAAATCTGGCATGGTATTCTTTCGTCAGTACAGCACAGATATACCCCGAGAACACACACCTGATTTAGGGTTTCTGGTATCATATCTTCCTTTGAGCTGCCTTGCTTCTCCTATCACCTTCCTCTTCCTACGTCATCCTAACTTCAACCTTATTAGTGTTCTACATATGTCATCTAAGTAAATTAATAACTCTTTCAATTTACGCCCACCCTTTTCTGGCTCTTATCTTTTTAAAATTACTTTCTATATTATTGTGTGGATTGATGTTTTCTTCACTAATCTTGCAGTTCTCAAAATTAGGGCACTCGGTGTAAGCCTACTGTCTATTTTCTTTTGTAGGAGTTGGATATTATATGTGGGTACCAATTTTAGACAAAATACCTTTCAAATGAAACATAATAAGTTTATAAACTTGCACAGACTGACACATACATATATGCTCCTTCATATACAATTTGCTGATAGCTTTCTTTTATTTGAAAGTGGCCCTCGTTCTGGGTCTACAAAAGTGACTTTTCCGCTTATTTCTTCTCATTATGATTTTGGCTTTGACAATTATAGCAGATCTCTTGGTTGCTAAACGTTCCTATAAATATTCATAGCCAATAACAAAGAATAAAAAATAAAATAAATTTCCCTTGTATAAGTTGAAATTATAGTTTATATATGTTACGAATTAAATCGGCTTTTACAGAGTTAAATAGAAGAGCTTTAATTTTATAAATTAATTTATTCAAAAAACATTAATTTATTTTATTTAGAGGATTAATTTTAATTTATAAGAGGAGTTTATTGAACTTTTCCTTTTTTTTATTTTCTTCCTTTATAAATATCCATAAAAAAAGTTTATCAGTGAAAGATCTAGCCGCCTAGCTAGCTAGCTAGATTTGGCAGTTCAGATCAGAATAAAGGGTTTGTAACTTAAGCAAACTACTGTCATATGATGTTGTCATTGATTCACTTGACAGAATCCGAATATGTATACATTGAAGTTCATGTTTAACGGTCTCAATTTTATCATTAATTTGAAACCTAAACATGTTGCTATATAAGGCTCTAAGCCCAAACAGCTATATTTGCTTAAAGTTTAATTTTCACTAAACTAGATAAATATAGTTTTATTAATTTCCTGATAGATAGAATATTATTAATGTTTAGATCTTAATGAATTTATTGATAAAAGATGCAATCGATTAGCCTTTATTTCGAGTAGCTAGATTGATGAATTGATTTATGTATTGTGTCTGAGCCAGCCACGATATTACTGATATCAGTTGTACATCTCTAACATATATATGCATTTTTGTGGCAGAGAAAGAGAGTGAAGGGGTTCTTTCAGGCCAGGCATGGGTATGGAGTTGCTTAAGTATCTGCTGAGTCATTCATGCAGACACAGTAGGGTTCAATGAAGTCATTTGCTACTGTAACTGTGTGAATGAAACCGGAGATATTTTGCATCCCATCTCTCTGCTTGGACTGAAGGGACCCTTTCCACTTCTTTCTGTTGCCTCCATTTGTATCTCTTTATTGTTTCCAACACCTCTCTTAATTTCTTAATTAATTAATACATATCTAAGCCTTATCTTTATCCACTGACACAAAAGGTGCAGTCACAAACACAACCATCGGTGATGTAACGTATCATGTTCTATGTCTTTGTAATTATTAACTAGACTGCCCAAGATTCGGAATGCTTCGATCTGCCACTGTTGCACGAGTCATGGTTTATAGCTGGATGCTCCACCTAGCACTTTTTAGCTTGCAAGCAAAATAATAATGATGTTGAACCAACCTATATATCTAATTGATTAACATATTTTAAAGTGTTTGATGAACATTGCGTGGTATGTAATTTGTTTTGTTCAACTTGAAATTATATATTTACTCTATGACTTTGTGTTCTCAGGAAGCAAATAAAAAACGTACGTGCTACTTTCGTTTCAGCTTCTTGTACAACATACAAGTAACAAGCTTAGCTTCTCTATATTCTTCCCGTGCTATTTTTTTTTTTTTTTTTTTTTGACAGAAAAGGCGAGATTTAGATCATGACAAGTCCAAAAATTCACTTGTATGCACTCGTCTACCTCAAATTTGCCTAATTGAAGGTATCATTCGAAGCCTTAATTATTATTAATGGTGTTAATTTTAAAAGAGAAATCATGATGTCCATTAATATATGCCCTTACAAAGGTTTTTTCCTAATATGTTTTTAATACTCTAATCATTATTTATCGATTAAGAGACTTATTCTTCATACTAACATTTTATTTTTTTAAAATTTAATAATTGAGATTAGTTAGTTATTAGAATCATTTGATTTTAAGAGAATGAAGAGTAAGTCTCTTAAACTTACTTTTTGAGTAATTGATATATTAGTGCTTCTAAAACTAAGTTTTGGTTGTACATTAATATACTAAGTGCTTGTTTGGTAACAGTTTTATAAAACTGTTTTCAGTATTTTTCGTTTTTAAAAACTAAAATACTTGCTTGGATAGTGTTTTCTGAAAATAGTTTCGAAAGCAGTTCTGGTTTTTTAGTTTTTAAAAACTAAAAAACTGGAACAGCTGAAAGTAGTTTTGTTTTTCAGTTTTCTATTTTTGTTTTAATAACTCAAAATGCAATCAGAATATGTTGTTTTTTGCTTTTCATTAATGAAATTCTAATAAACATGAACAAGTTTTTCCATTTTTACATATTTAATACAGTTTTCAAATATTACTTGTCAAGCAAGTTTTTCTTTTTTTTCTTCCTGAAAACAGTTTTTGAAAACTCTTTTCAAAAACTAAAAAACAAAACAAAACCAATCAAACCCTAATTGTTTTTACATCGATTTTCAGATGCTTAATTGATTACTCAGTAACATCTAACTATTTTAACTTTTATTTCTCAAGATATTATTTCAAATCATTTATTAATTACTTTTGATCTTTTATTTATTATTTCCAGATATTACTTATGATCATTTATTATTATCCTATAGATATTCCTTTTGGTCCTTTATTTATTATTTGCAAATATTACTTATGGTCCTTTATTTATTATTTTCATATATTACTTCTAATCCTTTATTAATATTCTCCAGATATTGTTTTTGGTTCTTTATTTATTATCTTCAAATATTAATTTTAATTCTTTATTTATTATTTCCATATATTACTTTTGGTATTTTGTTTATTATTTTTAGATATTGCAATTTAATTTTATTATTATTTAAGTTATTCTCAAGCTATTATAGTATAATTCTCTATTATTATTTATCAATTGTTTTATTATTTAACTTATTTTTCAAAAGTTATATTTTTATCTTTTTCTTTAAAATTATTTCATTGTTTTATTTTCATATAATACATTATAGTTCATTGATATTATTTATTTCAAGTTAGCTTTGAATCTTATTTCATCACTCTTCATCATAAATCTTTTTTTCGCAATTCTGATTTATAAAAACTATTACTATTGGAATCGTTAATAACTATCTTATAATTTTTGTATAGTGTGTATCATACTTTATTCAAAAGATTATATGTTGAATGTTTATGATAAAATAGAGTTATATCTTATAATATATTCAAGGGATTGTGTGTAAAGTTTAATTATAAAAATATCATAATAAATATGATACTCCTCAAAATCATATTTGCAAAAGATAATCTAAGTATATTTTGTGGTTGTAGTCTAACCTGATCTTCTACATCAGACAAGATATCTTTTAGTATTAAAAATAAATCAATATTACTATTATTATTGATTATTATCCATGATGTAGACGTTTTGAGATGAGAAATTAATTTTTATATCTATTATAACCTTTTAATTCTTTGAGATTAATTCATAAATAATTTCTATGAATGATGATTGATATATGAAATACTACGTGCCTTAGCGATTGTCAAGTCTAGTGATTTTCAAGAACTGTGTTGATATGTTGTGAGATGAACTTAGCAGTCCTAGATTCCCTTATGAAGGTACTATACAGGTGTATAAGTTTCCGAATTTTGGGAAGTCACAGCTTGGTACATTGCAAGTTGAAAGGCAAGAATCGGGTTGGCAAGAAGATGAAATGTTCAAGACTAACCATGTTATCACTATTGGGCTAGGACATTCGTTGGCCTAAAGTTGTACATAACTACTTAGCACCCTCAAGATTAGAAGTGTATATTTTTCTTGGGCTGAAAGAGTGCCCTTCGTGTTTTGTGATGGGTAGAGTGTTCGATTGGTAGGTGGCCAAAATTTTGTGATTGGCAAATACCCGAAATTGTCTTACGGGCAAATAACCCGATTTCTCGAGAAAATTATTGTATCAATTTAGAGAAAGATATAAGACTATGAATCACTTCCCAAATAGATCCTTAATGGTTGGGGTAATCATCACATATTGGTTATTGATAAGTAAATTTTCTACTACACTCCTGGCAAGTATATCAATTGTATGTAGTATTCGATAAATATCAGGTGGATCCCACATGGACTAAATTGATACCCAAAGAACTTTAATACTAATTGTTTGTAAATAATAAAGAGATTAATTTTAAACTATCACACTAAGTTGGCAGAAAGTAAAGTGGATAAATAGTGAACTAAGATTACTGTTATGAGAAGCTTGGTAGTGTTTTGACTTCACTTCATTTATCACTCACATTCCTATCACTCACAAAAACAACCTTAACCCTAATCCTCACAAGTAAAGGACTAAGTTATTTGGGCTTTAGAATATCGATTCCGTGTATAATCTAAAGCTAAATAACATGTATTAAGAAAAAGAGCTCAAAATATAGCTAATGGGTTTTACTCTTTCCCGAGCAATAAACCTCATTGGGAGCTCTTTTCATTTCACAAGTTAAAATCCTCTCTTGAGCTCATTCAACAAGAAAAATCCAAAAAAATATATGTAAATAAAGTGAAAGATAAATAGGAACAATAAAATGAGTAATAAACTTAGATTAATAGAGCAAAATATACAAAACAGTTCTGGATAAAGTTACATCAAAATCCTGACCAAGTGAACCTAGTCTTCCATGGAGGTGGAAAGTATGATTGTCGAATAGGTTAACAAAATATGATGTAAATACGGTGATAAAAGGGTAGAACACAAGCTTGGAGTGTGCCCTAGGTCAATTGGATGTTATCTCCTCATATTCTAACAAAAGACGCAACTTTTCTTTTAAAATCGGTTCTGTTCGCGAGCAACCGCTGGGCGTCCAAACAACGAAAATGCACCCTCTAAGGTTGTCAGGGGCCTACTTCATAGTCGTTGGGCATTGGCGCGAGAACAGCATTTGCTTCTTGATTAAGCGTTCGAACACTGCTACAGCACCAATTATTCTTCAACTCTTCTGACACTTCTTCTAACCTTCTTCAAAACCTATCTCAAATAATGGTAAACAAGAAAATAAAAGTAAAATATGCACAACTGTAAACCTAAAACTAATTTTCCTAAACAACCTATTTCTGTGTAAAATGTAGGAAAACAAAGCTCTAAATAAGAAGGAATTAGGATAATTGCTTTATTTTATCTATATAAAAATAGGTAATTTAGGCAGTTATCAAATTCTTCCAAACCTAAAGCTTTGCTTGTCCTTAAGCAAATAGCTTAACACACAACCTAATATGATGCATGCTAACACAACAACACCACAAAACGGAACAGAGATAGAATGCACTTGCAACACCACACAGTCAAGATCCAAAATCTTCCCTTCATCAGTAATCGTAGTCACTAGATGCTCCCCAAAAACTACGTATTCAAACTATGGTGCCCACAAGAGTAAAGAAAGATTTACCATGCACAAATCAACTCAAAAGGAAAGCTATGCATATCACAAAATTCAAGCAACCTCACAAGTTGTTTAGGGTTCAACAATTATCACTCATTTCACACAATATGCCCACACTAATCAACTTTACTTATCATCTCAATAAAACCAAAACAATATATGCAAAATGAGATCACAAGGAGGTTTTATTAAGTTTGTAACTTGGTTGGGATAGAAGGAAAAATAGTTTTTCTAGGAAACAAATGGAAGGGTTGAAAGAAAGATATACCGTGAGATCAGTTCATCCCTTTATTAGTATTCCCAAACCCTAATTCTCACCAACCTCATTGATTCAAGTAGATTGACAATATGCACCAATCTATAACCAAGCTTTTTGCTCACAACTTACTTTTTATTTAAACTTTCTTTGTCTTTCTTTCTCTTTTTCCTTCTTCTTTTTTTTTTGTGAGCAATGTAACACACTTAAGTCTCAAAATACACTTTACTTTCCGTAAACACTCTCCTCCAAAACTTGTTTTAGAACCAATCTCATGTACACATTTTCTCAACCCTTAGGTAAAGGAATGTGCAATGCACTAGTTTAAGTTCAAAGGTTCATAAAACAAGAATGAATTCAATTAAATCTCAAAGGGGAAATCAAGAGTCAAGTATTGAATAGGTAAGCTATTTTTCTAAGTAGCTACATAAAGAAATAAGGCCTTGTTTATTTCTCTATCATACATGCAGAGATTTAGTTAGTGAAAATCAAGTAAAATCAAGAACATGGAATACATGGTGACTCACACAACAATCAACAATTAAGCTAAAAAACCTCACTTGGTTAGTGTTCTCCTTCATAGATCCACACAAACTTGCCGAAAGAATCAACTGTACACAATTAACTCAACTCACTCTATGGCAGGCACAAGCAAAAATTGCATAAAAAACAACACAAGAGCATTTTCATCACCAATAAAGGAAAAGATAAAGAATCAAAACATAATACACATGCTAACAAAACAATGTCCATTAAAGCTACTCAACAAGAAAATTCATGCAAGTAGCTAAACAAAATGCAAATGCAATGAAATGTAATAAAAACTGACAAACAAGGTGTTATGAAATTCCATAAAGCTCTAGAGGACCACTCCACCTCTCACAGAAGTGAGTTCGGTCCTCATACTCCTGAGGATTGAGTCACGATGATGATTATGGAGGAGGCCTCTACAAAAGAGTTTCAGAACACAAATGACACAAACGGTTAAAGAACACTGAAAATTGCATAAAACAAATGTCAAAAATGAAAAGATTGCATGAGAACATAAAACAAAGGGTTGGAAAATGGTCTCTATGAGTCAGCACTCAGCAATCATGGAACCACCACTAGGTTCACCCTAACAGAGACCAAAAACCAAATGTACACGGGTCTAGGGCGACCATCCAGCAGTCACAAAATGGGTGTTGGGTGCCCATATGCAAAAATATGTTCTGTATAATTATGCAGAACGGGTGCTCAACGTTCACATGATGACTGTTGGGCACCTGGGAAGTAAAGTGTAATTTCTAATTTAACAAACAAGAATCCTATTTCCCATACACAACTCACACACTCAAAATGAAATTTACACAGAATTTGGTACAATTAACATCACATTTACAACAATTATAACACTAAAACTAAGAATTCATGCAAATTCAATTTTCACACACAATATGATGAACAAATGAACAAAGAGATATTTGTTGCAAAGCTTCAAAGAAAGGCAAGTTAATCTCCAATCATTTGAAGATATCCAGGAATCTAACCAATTATCTTTCAGTGTTCTTCCTGGATGGAGTATGAGGTTATGATAGCTCTTTAGGTTGACTAATTGGAACTTTTTTCTTGCTCTCCTCCCTAGCTACCTGGTGTCTAAATCTACCCTTTTTATCCCTCGTTTTCTCCTTCCCTCAATTTCCCTTTTTTCACTCCTTTAGTCTTATCTTCCTTCTCCTCCTAAACTTTCTCTTTTTCACCCTTGTCTTCACTCAAACCTAACTCACTTGATTTTTTATTCTCACACTTTTTTTTCTCAACTTCCTCCAAACCTTTCTTCTCCTCCAACACTACCACACTTCTAGTAATCATGGCATTGCAATGCTTTTTGGGGTTAGTTTGAGTCTATGCAAAATGATCCATATTTTAGCTCAACCACCTTATTGGTTATTTGCCTTATTTGAGTTTACAAGTTCTTGATTAAGGTGTTCGTTTGCTTTTGCTTGGACATTGAAGCTTTAATAAATGCCTTGACGGTCTCCTCAAAACTAAAAGAGGGGGTTTGCTGAGTTTGCTTTGCTTGAAGTGGTTGATGGATAGATTGATATTTATTGTGCCCCTGGAATCTTGATTGGACGTGATGTTTTTGTTGAAATGGAGGTTTATGTGATGGCTCAGCGAAGTTATTATTATGCCTCCAATTCGGATTGAAAGAATTTGATGGAGGATTATTGCCATAGAAATTGGGTCGGCCTTGATTACTCATGTAATTAACCTCCTCATGAGAATTTCCTTGCACCAAGCATTGACTAGTGAAATGACTTCCTCCACAAAGTTCACAACCTTTACCATTTTGAGCTTGAAATACGAGTTGATTTCCTTGTGGAAGGTAGAGTTGAAGATTTTAAAGCAATTGAGGTATGAAAGCTACCTGCTTTCTGAGATTCTCAAGTTGTTAAGCCAGCTTGTGGTTTTGGGCCGAAAAGGAATCCTGATGATTTAATTCTAATACACCTCTTCTCTAAGACGATGCCCTTTCATATTGAACTTTTGCATCCATGGCTGTCATATTCTCTATTATCCTTTTAGCTTGCTCAAGAGTTTTCTCAAAAATATTACCTTCAATTAAGACAATCAATAGAAGCTTTGTTTGATGGGCTAGTCCAGATACGAAGATAGTAAGTTGAGTCTCTTCCTCAAACTCATGATCATTGCCACTGTAATGCCGCCTCTAGTCAAGTGATTACTAGATGTCAACCCCAAAGATTGCCTTTGGTTGTCAGTTATCGGCTACTACTGTCAGTCATCAACTATTGGTTAATAACACTACCAGTTGCAGCATGGGAAAATAATTCTAATGGGTTAAAAATTTAACAATAATATTTTAAAATTAAAAATAAAATAAATATAATTTTTATAAATTTTAAAACTTAAAAATAAAAACTAATTTTTATTTTTATAAATTTAAAAACTAAAAACCACCGTTAACAAGACCTCACTTTTCCATTTGGAATATATATATATATATATATATATATATATATATATATATATTTAAAGAGAGAGAAAGAGAGACATATTATAAGCAACAAATTATTTTTATTAAACAAAAGAGTTTAATGTTCATACGATGACTATGATGATTCAATTACCATCTATCATTTATATGAATTTAAGACATTGATTTATAAACTTAACAAATTTATAAATAAAAATTTGTGATTTTTAAATAAATATTTCAAACTTTTTGACAAGTTCTTTCTGTAAATAAAAATCCTTTAGTGTAACATTGAGTGAAATAGAATTGTATATACCTGCTCGTCAATTTAGTGCCACACAATTGTTTCATTTCATTAGATAATAGATATTGGAGCCTTGACTCTCATGCATGGGTCAGTAATCTACCCTGTCTCTACTTATGAACAAAAAACAAAAATAATAAATTTTATTATTTACAATTCTTTTTATTGGCCATTTGTTACCTACCTGCAAGTCCGTTTTGTCTTTACAATATCATTTCTTAATAAGTCTTGTTTTCTTTCGTCTGTACAACACACATACCCAAAAATACACACTAGCTGATTTTAGGGTTTCTGACAACATATTCGCCTTTGAGCTACCTTGCTTCTCCTATCACCTTCTTAGCCCACACACATCTTCGATCTTCTAGCTCTTATCTCTCTAAAATTAAAAGTAATTTCTATATTGTGTTGGATTGATATGTTTCTTCTTAATCTTGCGTGCAGTTCTCAAAATAAGGGCCCTCAGTGTTCTATGCCTCCCATCTATTTTCTTTGCTAGGAGTTATATTGACGACATATACCCTTACATGTGGCTACTAATTTTAGCCAAAATGTCTTTCCAATAAAACTTAAATAAGTTATCAAGAATTTGCAAGTTACACCAACCTAATTTTTAGATATAACTTGCTAAATTAAGTGATTAATTGTACAGATATAACTTGCTAAATTAGAAATTTCTATATTGGTGTATTTTAAAAATTGTGTAGATATAACTTGCTAAATAAGTAATTAAGTGAATCTAACTTAACGAATCTATATTTTGAATTTTATTTTCAATTCAACTAATTGGATATGGATTGAATATTTATTTAGATTTTTAAAAGTTAAAAATTAATTAAAACTACTAGCATAGAGTCATAAACAAGATATTGGAAATGTCATTAATGTTTTTAAAGATCGAGAGAAAATTTTGAAAGTAAAAATGACATCAGGTAAAAGTTGCTAATAATTATACAAGTTATAACTTAAAATACAATACCTATATAAAAACAACACAGACTAATTAATATATTCATATAAAGTTGTGATTATATTCACATAGGTGTGAGAGAAAATTATGAGAGATTCGCTTAATTATTGTGGCACAACGAGCAGAAATCTAGGAGATGCTTTGTGAAAGTGCATTTGCAAGTCTCTCACACCTCTCTCAAATATACCACTCCAATATAAGTAACCCCAAATGAACTTTATCTTTCAGATTGCTCCCACACCTCTATAGACAATTTAAAATTTGTAACTTTAATTTCAAATAGGTTTATAAATGATAAATAATCTTTTTTTGTTGCAATCAAATAAGTTGTGCAGTAAATACAAATAAAATATATTTTAATGTTCTAAGAGTAGTTTTTTTCAATTTTATTTTTATATTTATAAGAGTGGTTTATTTAAATTTTATTTTATATTTTGTTCTGTTATAAATATTCATGAAAATATACTTTGTATATCCAGAAAGATAGATTTGACACTAGTTCAGATCAAAATAAAGGGCTTTGTAACTTCAGCGAACTATTTTGTCATTTGATGAGTTCTCATTGATTCAGATGGCAGATAATATATATACTTTAAAGTTCATATTTAATGGTTGATTTTATCATTAATTTAAAACCTAAATTTGTTGTTTGATATTCTTGTTGAGTTTGGATTCTCTCCCGCAGCGAAGCCTCTCTGATCTTTTTCAACTAAATTTTAAGTCATTAAATTTAATAAGTAGTCAATAAGATTAATTAGACTAAAAATTATGAATTTATATATAATATAATATTTTATATCATTCACAACAAATACATACTTTTTGTAATTAAAATTTATATTAAAATATAATTTTCTTTGTCAATATTTTTATCTATAATTTTTTTTAATGATTATAGTCAACGGTTTAAAATTTTTTGGATTTTTATAGCATTTACAATATAGTTTAAATATTTAAAAAGATTTATTTATTGTCAAATTTAATTTTATATAATTAATGTAAATGTAGTTTAATACAAAATATTCATAGACACGATAATATTAAGTGATAATATTATCTTTTGAATATTAATTCATAATTTTTAGTTTGATTGGTCTCATTCACTCATCAAATTTAATGGTTAAAAATTTAGCTGACGCACTATACCAAAAATAGAAATAGATAGCATGATCTACATAGCACTTATAGAAATGCACGCTATATATTAAGATGCAAAAGTTGTAGATATTGCTTTCTATACAAGTGCTATTATTCCCTAATAAAAATAGCGCTCTTCTTCGTAATAAACATTCCTTTTCTATTGATTTTAATTTTTTTAAAAAAAGTAAAAAAAGAAATAGCGGGTATTTAAAAAAGCATTATTCTTATCAAAATAAAAACTGCCCATTGCTACAGGTTTTAAGAATAAATAATTAAACATTGAACATGTTTTTTTTTTCTTCTCACACACTTTACCTCATTCCCTGAACCCTCATATGCTAAAATCATAAAATCCTGCCATAGCTCACTTTACCATCCTGTTACCCTTCCACCACGTTGTAGCGTTCCCAGTCACTATGACATTATCTTTGCCACCTCGTTTTCCTTCTATTTCCTTCCCACTCCACTATAATGCCACTTCGTCATCCTTGAACATCTATCATCCTTATCGTAACCTTAAGCTTATACAAGGGTTTTGATTTGGATTTGACAGTTATTCTAAAATGGCAGTGAGTGTGAGGAAGATTACAATAAGGGGAAAGGGAAAGCTCGAACTGAGTGTGCTTTTATTTCAGAAGTCAACAAAGCCTTCCTGGCTCACATTTCTTCCTTTGAATTTTTCTTATTTTTATCTTCTTAATTGCACCGCTCTAATTAATTGGTGTTTTTGGTTCGATCACAGAGTAGATAACTTTGAGAAAAAGTTAGGGTTGTTCCAATTCTCTCCATAAGGTTAGTTTCCATTTATTAGACATTTATACTGGTTAATATGGACTTTTTAAAGATGACCTTGCTTTTAGTTACTACTATTTGAATCGATTCCTGAATGTTTTGCAATATTTTTTTAGATTCTTATGGATACTTACTAGTGTTTTAGTCTATTGCATCGCAACATTATGACACTAGTGATAATTTGATAAACAATTAAGTTGGCTTCTTACTTATAGTGGTGTTTAGTTTTTGAAGAAGTAAAAGATAACAAAGCATCAACATTATTTGCATTTGTGTTCTTCCATTGCTTTCGTTTAAGAAAAGATGATGTCCTGTCGTAGGTGAGTGGTAATTTTTTTCATGTTTTTTATGAAATGAAGGTTGAAGATTGATTTTGTTTTGAATAAGATTTCACTTGTCCCATAAATTTTCTCTATTTTTTCCTTAATAGAAAACTTTCATATTTCTTTTTTTTTTCTGGAACTTGATTTGTCATTGTGTAATAGCTTTCTGTTTTTTATTAAACGAGTCTGTAACTCACAACCCAAGATTAGCAATTTGCAGCTAGTTGTTTTCTTCTTTCGCTGGTTTGAAACTTTTGTTACCATTTTATTCTGCTTTGAGTGTTTGATTTATAATATGGTTTGATAAATTTTAGAGTGGAAAGAATATGACATTATTAACTTTATGAATTCAATGCACTCTTGCAAATTGTTTCTCTTACAATGTGGAAATTTTGTTTGTGACTACAGGGCAAAGAAAGGCTTATAACTGAGTTATGAAAGGAATAAATATTATGTGCAGATTAACATGCCTATGAGCAATTTCTAGTAAGTAAATATACAATCTTGACTTACTTTAACAATATTCTTTTAAGAAATATACTATTTATCGAAGAAAGTAATTCAATTATATGTCATCAAACATTATCAATAGCATTTTTGTCTATTCTTTATAAAAAAAAGAAAAATTGGAAGTATCTTGGAGACCTGTGTATATCTTTGTATATTTGTGTGCGCTTACTACTTTTAGTGTTTTACTTTGGAATTAGATTTATTATTAGTTTTATAGAATAACTTCATTCATACCTTTTTATATATTGATATTGATATGTACATTTTTTTATTTCGTCGTGTGACTTTTTTCTAGGTTCAGAAGTTATAACACTACAATTTGTTGCATGTGCTAGTTGGTAAACTCATGGAGTTGCTTCTATACAAACTGGTCAATAGCTTTAAGCTATTAATTATGTTATTTAAAATAGTAATAATCAAATTTGTTGTGTAAGATTGAGTAACAATAAGACATATATACATATGTCATTTTTCCTTTCTTTATTAGTTGCTAGATATAAACTTATAAAAATGTTCTCCTTATATTTTCTATTTGTAATTCCTGAAGGTCATAAACTAAATATAGTCAATTTGAAGCCTTTAAATAAAAAATAAAAAATGGTTGAACGTAATATTTATATAATACATTTTAATATATATTATTATTTGATACAAAACATGTTTGGTATATTCAAACTTGTCTGATATCATTTATCAATTTTTCCTTTAATGCATTCCTTCCATTTAGATATTTTAGACTGAACTTAATAGGGAGATGGAATATGTTGGGGCACAATTTAGGCATGAAATGTGCTTAAATTTTGTTGAGTTTTCACTTTAAAGTGTGGATAAATGTTAATGCATGAGTTGTTTTATTACTTCTACGTATTGTATTATATTATATTATATTATATTATATTATATTATATTTATTTTATTGTATGTGTGTGTATGGATATATATATGTACATCAAGTTCAGTAACCATGTATGCCTTGAGTTTTTCCTAAAAGAATATATAATAATTGGGATTTTAAACAAATAATTTATAACTTTCTATTCAAGAGTTGTTATCTAAAAAATGATTTTTGATTTTACTGTTAAAGAATATAATTGTAGATTATCATTTGATAATGACTTGGAAATCTGTATTTGTATCTAATGAGCATATAAGCCTTGAAAAAACATATATAATCGTTCATATTCGTCATAATAGATTTTATAAAGCCATATATGAAATCGTATTTGCTGTGCTGCCAAATGTGAAAACTAAAACATGATTACAAATAATGTTTCCATGAAAATGTGTCATTTATTATTGAGAAGTATAGATAGCTTTTATATATCCAAGCGTTATCTATATTAAAAACTATACTTAGCGTCTTTCTTCCACCGCTATCTTTCAATAGATAGCGGTAATATGCATAGCGCTTCAAAAGGACTTTCTATTGACAAAATAAACGCTATTTATAGCAACTTTTGGTAAGAAACTACACCGCCAGAAAGGATCCAAACTCATGGTAGTTCTAAGCCAAAATAGGTATATTTTCATATATTAGATCCAGGGAAATATAGTTTTATTGATTTCGTGATAGAAAACATATATATTAATGTTTAGATCTTAATTATTTATTAATAAAAGATGTAGTCGATATGATTAACCTCTATTTTAAGTATCTAGATGGATTATTTCTCAGCCAGGAACCCTTGAACCACATAATCAATGTATTGAGAAGGAAAATTAGTTAGTTGGAAGCTGGTGTAGATACATGTCTAACATATATATGCATTGTTGCAGGAGAGAAAGAGAGTGAAGGGGTTCCTTCAGGCCAGGAATGGGTATGGATGGAAGGGGGCTGCTGAATTGAAGTATCTGCCAACAAGTCATTCATGCAGACAGAGTAGGGTTAAACCAAATGCAATCTTAATTTATCTCTTGTACTTGGACTGAAGGAACCTCTTCTACTTCTTTCTTTTGCCTCCATTTGTATGCCTTGTTGTCTCCAATACCTTTCTCACTTAATTAATACATATCTAAGTCGAATCATTGTCTACTGCCACAAAATTAAGGTGCAGTCACAAACACAACCGTAGCTGATGCAACGTATCGTCTTCTACGTCTTTGTAAGTATTAACTCTTCACCGCTATCCATTACAGGACTGCGCAAGATTCTGCGAACTATATATCTTTCCGTACTTTATATCCTTCAATTTTTTGTACCTAAAACGCGAGATTTAGGTCATCATGAGTCCAAAAGTTCACTTGTTTGCACTCGTCTCAAACTTGCCTATTTGAAAGCTATCAATCCAAATCTTTATTATTTTCCATTACTAATTTTATTCCACTGTATCCAGATGATATATATAGTTGGGTTGGGCGTGGACTTCATTTTCTATTCAATTTCCGATCATTATTATAGCATATGGTGAATAACACCATTACTCAATTAAAAAAAGTAATAGTTAACTTTTAGTAAAAAGTAATTATTACAATTTAGTTATAAAAATGTTATAGAAAGAGACTGATGCACGAGTAAAAAACGTATTATTTATCATTAATTTTTTAATTTTGTTAATTGAAGAAAAAAAAAACTGAAAGTCGAGGGACAATAAATATTTTTCAATTTTAAAGAGTAAATGATTTTTATGAAATTTAAGAACAAAAATTATTTAAACCAAAATAATTTTAATTAATTTATAGTCAATTTTAAAAAATATAACTATTTTCTAATTAATTTATAGTTATATTAAATTTTAATTAGAAAAATGATATCTACCTTTACTACATAGTTAATTAACTTTAAAATATATAGTTTCGAAATTTTTTATAATAAAAATTTCTAACAAATTTTGAAAATTTTTTAATGAATGTAGAGAGAGAAAGAGAGAGCGGCGAAAAAATTCACTTACTCTAAAATTGATAATTTTAGAAAACTTACTCTCAATCTCCAAATCTATTTTCTTACATCTAATTATTGTTATAATTAATTAATGTTAATCGTTAAGAAAATGAAATATTAAAATGAAATAATTTGACACATTCAACCGACAAAATATGTATATTAAAAGCGGATTATTATGATGTCAGACAACAACAGTAACAATTAATTAATATAATATAAACTCTGTGCTTTTAACATGCTTTTTAAAATACAATATTCTCTATTTGTTATTATTAATCTAATAAAAATTTGCAAATACTTTTGAAATATATTATGTATTTATTTAACGAGTCTCATAATTTTATAATAAATAATTTTTATTAAGGATAAAAATGGCTCATACGACCTTTTAATTAATTTATGCATGATATTTGAAAACTACAGCTGCATGGCAAACAAAAATATTATTTATCATAAAAATTAAAGTATCTTTAATAAAAATTGTTTAAAATGAGTGACTTAATTTAAAAACTATTATTTTAATTTACTATGTCTCACAAGTTGAGTTGGTCAAATCAAATAGTTATTTGTTTTAATTATTTTTAAATTATTTACATTAAAATATAAATTTTATATTAAACAACTCCTACTAAAAATTAAAAATTATATTATGAATTATGTGTGATGTAACGTAAAACACATTTAATCACTCCCATTAGCTAATGTATTATGTAAATATAAAATACACACCATTCAGAATATATATTGGGAATTGATCAATGGTGATTACATTGATTTATATCACAATTATTTTCTCTTTGCCGCTCAATCGGCTTCTGCTAATTAAGGAGGTTTGGCTGGCAGTTTATAAAGATCATTAATTTGGATGTCCTACGGTACAAGATACAATGGTGTACATATATATGGTTGCTTAAAAATCTGGTTTCTGTGGACCAAGCATGCACGGTTACTCATGGAATATTGTGTTCGTTGTAATCCTGGGGAATTTGTTGAGTTGTAGGAATTAATGAGAAGACTTTTTAAGATAAATTGCACTGTGATTTTGTATTCAGGCAAAGCCTATGCAGGGGTATTTTCATCATACTAATGAAACTTTATATGCATTGTAGCCTATAATAATCTCACACAACTATAGTTTTAAAATGGAGAGAGTAACTTATAATTTTATTTATATTACTTTATAATCTAAATTATTTTTTTAAGAGAAAGGACAACCTTTCTCACAGTCATTACTAATCAGAAATCAACATACAATGTAAATCATTTTGGTAATCAATGATCAACATTTTTGACATATGAGTAAAAATAGAAATTTCCTTATTACTTGATAACTCATCTTGACAAAACCATCTCTGCCAACAAATTTGTCTCGCGGGGAGCAGAAAAAGAATTACAAAGCAAGGTTTTTTCACTATTATTGTGAATACTTTCCACTAAAAACAAGTACTCATGCTCAATAACACAATCCTCGTCTAATAACCTAATACAATTTAGGAAATCTAATTTAATAGTCAAGGCACGGAACCCTGTCGGTATGCTACCGTCTAGGTTTGCAGAATAGGCTTGACGGTAGCTAATAGAAAAAATAAGATATTGAAAGAAGAATTATATTAAAATATAGTGTATATTGCCTAAAAATTTTATTAATCATAAAAAAGTAAAATATCACAAAATTATGCCTTCAATAACAAAAACAATGGCAATAAATATAGCTTTGATTTTTAGCACAAAGTTTATGAAGCAAGGACTTTATCAAGACTTTAATCTCAAACATAAGACTTTTATGAGAAACTATGATAGTTGTTGTTTCAGCATGCATTCCACAACTTTGTGGGGATAACATATTTTTGTAGATGAATTTTTTATGTTTTGTTGTGAGTGTCACTTTTTTGTAGAAATGTACACCCTGTTGTAGGTGAATATCAATATTGTTACAATTTCAATGTACTTTCCACAATTATGTGGAAATATCCACACATTGTGAAGGATCATATGATGTTTTTGTTATTCTAAGGTTATATATTCATAATTGTAGTTGGATCCTAATGTTATTGTTTTTTCAAGTCATCTCTCACACCTCTATTATAATAATAATAATAATAATAATAATAATAATAATAATAATAATAATAATAATAATAATAATAATAATAATAATAATTTCTTTGTGCACATTAGTTAAAAACAACTATGTTTCCTGAAAGTAAATCATATTTTAATAAAAAACACTTATACACTCTCAATATAAAAAGTTATATGCAGTTAATCATAACCTTTTATATATGACAAATTTGTTTATTATACCAATTATACTTTATATTATATAAATTATGGGTTGTGATTAAACGTTAGTTTTACACTCTCACTACATAGGTGTTAAACTCTATTTTAATTTACCTAAAGTTTTTAAAATAATAAATATGCAATATTACCTTTCATTTATAATATGTAATATTACCTTTCATTTATACTTTATCTACAATATGGAGCTTTTAGAGGTTTTTGTAGCTGGGCATTGATTCACTTGGTTTAGTGCCAAAAGTAAAGGGTGTAGTATTCTTTATAGGTTCCTTATTTCCTGAGAATGGCTTGATATTGCCCCTAATACCTTCCAGTTGAACTTGAGTAAGGACTTTTCTTACCATTGCCCCATTTTATTGAAACACTCCAATGCTATTTGGGGTCATAAACCATTTAAATTCATTAATGGTTGGTTGGACTGTGATGGATTAGATGAATTTGTTAAACAAAGTTATAATAAGCCTAATATCCAAGAATAGGGTGCTGAAGGCTCTAAAAGCAAAGATAGAGAGCTGGAACAGAAAGAATATTGGGAAGATGGAAGGCACAATAAGTGATTTGAAGGAAAAAATAGCAAGTTTTGATAAAGATGCTGAAGAGGCAATCTTGGGGCAGAAGGCATGAAACAGTGAATGGAGGCTACGGGTGATCTAAAAAAATTAAGCTCTTATCAAGAGACGATACTGGCACAAAAGGCTAGGCTCAAGTGGTTAAAAGAGGGTGGCATAAATTCTCGTTTCTTTATTGCTTAGAGGAGGAAAGTGAATGGAATCTTAGGTGTGTTTTCATTAGGGAATGGGTGGATGACCCAAGGCAAGTAAAACAGGAGATCCACGACTTCTTTCAGGAAAGGTTCTAATCCCAAGGGGATGATGGTGTTATGTTGGATGGGTTGGAGTTCAAGTGTATCTCGGAAGTCCAAAGTCAAGAGTTAGAAAGAGAATTTACTATAGAAGAAATCAGAACGACAATATGGGAGTGTGATAGCTCCAAGGCTCTAGGTCTAGACGGATACAACATGATGTTTGTGAAACACTTGTAGGACACTCTTAAGGAGGATATAAGGAAAGTACTAGTAGATTTTCATCATAATAGGAAGCTCCCAAGGGGGGGACAATGCATCATTATCTCCCCCGATCCTAAAGAAGGAATGTCCTAGGGGTTTGGGGGATTATAGATCGATCTCATTAATTAGTGTGTTGTATAAGATTATTGCAAAAGTGCTAGCTCTCAGACTTCAAAAGATGTTGCCTTGTATCATTGAAGAAACTCAGACATCTTTTATTAAAGGGAGGTAGCTACTAGACAGTATGGTTATAGTCAACAAAGCTCTTCAAGAGGTGAAACAATATAAGAGACCCTTACTGCTTTTTAAAGCAGATTTTGAGAAGGCTTATGACTCTGTCATCTAGTCATTCCTGTTCTACATGCTTAATTGATTTGGGTTTGGGGATAAGTGGATCAACTGGATCCATGGATGTCTTTCCTCCTTGTCGATCTCAGTTTTGATGAATGGTAGTGCAACGAAGGAATTTCGTATGCAAAGAGCCTTGTGTCAGGGTGATTCTATGGCTCCTTTCTTATTCTTAATCATTGTCGAGGGTTAGGTGGGTTAGTCATGAAAGTTTACTCGTTAAGCTAATTTCAGGCATCAAATTTCATAATCACGATCTCCAGGTTGTACTCTAACAATTTACAGATGATACAATTTTCATGATCTCGCCTGAACTCCAAAATGTTTTCACCCTTAAGGCTATTTTGAGGTGCTATGAGATGGCCTCTGCCATAGGATTAATTTCCATAAGAGCAGTTTGGGAGAGGGGCGATTGGGGTGAAGTTGTTGAAGGTGGTTGCCTTTGTTAAGATCCTTAACTGCGGTGTTCTGCAGATGTTATTCTCTTATCTCAGGATTACATTGGGAGCAAATGTGAGATGCAAACACGTTTGGAAACTAGACTTTGATAAAATATAGGTGAAGTTAACGTCATTGAGGCAAAAGAATTTGTCCTCTTGAGGCAGATTTGATTGATTAAATTTGTCATTTCTGCTTTACTTCTTTATTTCTTATCTTTTTTTAGCATTCCTAAGAAGGTGCCTATTGTAATTCAGGCATTACAAAGGAGGTTCCTATAGATGGTTCAGAAGAGTACTCAAAAGTGGCTTGGATTAGTTAGTAGCATGTGTGCAGAGAAAAAAACACAAAAGGGTTGTGAATAAAATATGTGGAGGCTTTTAACAAAGTGTCATTGGGTAAGTGGCGATGGAGGATTCTTCTAGGAAGAGGTACTCTTTGGATCAAAGAGTTGAAGGCCAAATATAGGGAAGATTATGGAGGATTGAGTCACGATGACGATTATGGAGGAGGCCCTTACAAAAGAGTTTCAGAACACAAATAACACAAACAGTTGAAGAACACTGAAAATTGCATAAAACAAATGTCAAAACATGAAAAGAATGCATGAGAACACAAAACAAAGGGTTAAAAAGTGGTCTCTATGAGTCAGCACTTAGCAATCATGGAACCACCACTAGGTTCACCCTAATAGAGACCAAAAACTAAATGTACATAGGTCTAGGGCAAGCATCCAGCAGTCACAAAATGGGTGTTGGGTGCCCATATGCAAAAATATGTTCTACATAATTATACAGAACGAGTGCTCAATGTCCACATGATGATCATTGGGCACCTTGGAAGCAGAGTGCAATTTCTAATTTAACAAACAAGAATTCTGCTTCCCATACACAACTCACACACTCAAAATGAAATTTACACAGAATTTGGTACAATTAACATCACATTTACAACAATTATACCTAAACAAACTTGTCTACACAATCAAATTCACGAAATTAAGACTAAAACTAACAATTCATGCAAATTCAATTTTCACACACAATATGATGAACAAATGCCTAATAACTCAACTCACATACTCAAAACACAAACTACACATGAATTTGCACAACTAGCAACACAATTATTCTAGTAGACACTAAACAAACTTGCACAGACCATCACATGCACAAAATTAACACTCAAACTCACAAATCACACATGTTCCAATTTCACTACATAAACATGCTAAAACTACCTAGTAATGCACAATTTAGTACCACAACTACTACATAAATACACACCACATGTACACCACTACAATCACACATGCCCATTTTAACTTGAAACTTAAAATATTACATGCACAAACTTAAAAGCACACACCTAAGACGGAATTGAACAAGACAAATCTATAATTACTAAACTACCCAAATTGATCAAAACAAAAACATCTACTTAAAACTAACTATTACAAACTCAAAAACAAGTGACACATCTATAACACTAGATACCAACAACTAACTAAAAATCACTAGTGAACCTATCAATTATACTAAACATCAAAACAGCAAACATCAAACACAAAAGTCTAAATTATCACTAAATAACTAAATTAAACATCAAAACAAAAATCGAAAAGCTATTCTAAACTAACAACAACTTATACCAAACTACACTAACATTGTATGTTACAAAAGTGCAACCACAATTAAAAGAAAAAACACAACAACTATATAGTAAAGACTAAAAGCACATATATGAAAAATTCACCTAAATACTAACATAAACATAACTAACCACAACTATGCATAAGTAAAAATTAGATTAAAGATATAAAATTGGTCTGCCTCCCAATGAGAGCTTTTTTAACGTCACGAGTCTGACGGTTTACATGTCCTCAAGGGACATAAAACACACTAGTGGTGGTCTCCTATCAACCATCTTTTCTTCCTCCTGATGGCTGAGAGCCTGAACTTCCATTTCTTCTTAGCCTTCTTTCCAGCATGCTCTTTTTGTTGAATCTTGCTATTTCTGGCATGCTAGGATTCTTCCTCTAGATGCGTCCACCACCACAGGAGTCCACTAAGAGCTACAATATAAGTTGGGCCACTCTTAGTGATGTGTCCATCACCATAGGAGCCACTAAGCAACATGATTCTTCATTAATTAGATGACTAAACATTTTAAAAATGATTTGTTCCTTTTGCATTCTTAGCTTGAACATGCCTTCATCCATGTCAATCACCGTTCTTGTGGTCTTCATGAAGGGTCTACCAAGGATAAAAGGGACTTCTACATCACCTTTAATGTCCATTATGATGAAGTTCACTAAAAGGATGAATTTGTCTACTTTCACTAGCACGTCTTCAATAATTCTATAAGGCTTCTTGACAGTGCAGTCTGCTAGTTGAAGAGACATATTAGTAGGTCTCACTTCCACATCCCCAATTCTTTGAGCATTGAGAAAGGCATGAGATTTATGTTAGATCCCAAGTCTATGAATGCCTTCTCAACATGAAGTTTCCTAATAGTGTAGCGGGTGTTAAAGCTTCCTAGGTCTTCAACTTTTGGTGGAAGCCACTTTTGCATGATAACATTACATTTCCCACCAACTTCAATCACCTCTTCATCGGTGTACTTCCACTTCTTTTTCATTAGTTCTCTCATGAATTTTGAGAAGAGAGATATAAAGCTTGGTGTACTTCCACTTCTTTTTCATTAGTTCTCTTCATCGGTGTACTTCCACTTCTTTTTCATTAGTGCTCAAGAGTTTTCTCAAAACTATTACCTTCAATTAAGACAGTCAATACAATCTTGGTTTGATGGGCTAGTCCAGATATGAAGATAGTAAGTTGAGTCCCTTCCTCAAACTCATGAGTTAGACACTTCCTGAGCAATGACTTGTACCTATCTCATGCTTCACAAAGTAACTCATAAGCTCCCTGTTTGAAGTTGGATATATCAATCTTCTTTCAGTTCACTTTGATTGGAGGGAAGAATTTGGTGATGAACTTGTTCACCAATTCCTCCCATGTCATCTAAGCATTGTAGAGGAAGGACTGAAACCACTCATTTGCTTTCCCTGACAGAGAGAAGGGAAAAAGGCTCAATCTTATGACATCATCATTCACACATTGAATCTTCATTGTATTGTAGATGTCTACAAATGTGTTAAGTTAGGTGTAGGGGTCTTCATGAGATAACTTAGTGAATTGGTTATTCTGTACCAAGTTGATAAGTGTCGGTTTCACTTCAAGACTGCTTTACTCAGTGGAGGCCTGGAAATATTGCTAAATTGCCTTGGTCCAATATATGCAATGTAATCCCCTATAGCGCAGACATAGTGACGAACTTCTTCTTCCTCTGCCATGATTGATTCTTCTATGGATTCGAGTAGAGAGGATTGAGGAATTTGTGTGTCTGTGCTAGTTTGCTTCTCAAGAAGCTTCCTTTTCCTTGTTGAATTGTTGTTCCTCTTGGTTGTTCTCTCAATCTTATGATCAAATAATAGTTGGTTAGCCCAGAGTTTATGACACATAAGCAAGAAACAAGGAAGCTAGAGCCACAAGTTAGCATAAGACAAAAAAGTAGATATAAACTTTAAAAAATAAATAAAAGAATAAATAAATGTTAACAAGCAAGAATTATTAAAATTCCTAAGTATCAAATAGTATTTAATCTCCCTGGGATCTTGCTTAAAGAGGTTCCAATGGTGTAAGAAGGTGTGGATGAATAGGAAGAAGATGAAGATGAAGGCATCACTCTAGGTAGAGAGATTAGCCTAGTTTGTAGAAGTTTTCCACAAGGGAAGGAACTTTTGATAAAAGTCATAGAAGCACTCTCAAGGTTAGAGAGAAGAAGACACTCTCAAAGAGTCTCACAAAGTATAATTTGTATAAAATGAACTAAGATCCTTACAAGAGTGAGTGAGGGGGATATTTATAGGAGGAGGGGGAGTGTTGGATGTTCAAGTCAAGCCAAGGCAAAAAAGAGAAAGAAAAATCCAAACAAGTCCCTAGAATTTAGGATCTATGTTCCCTCTAGTTTGAATTTGAATTTTGGAAGGAAGTCACATGACACTTCTAAAATTCAAATTCAAATAAGAAGCAACAAGAACAGCCATGTAGGAAAGAGATCATGATGTGGCGCCTCTCATGAAGGAAAAAGGGACCCTACATGTCTCTTACATGCTTCATGTGTTGGTTAGAAGGGTTTTAGAAGCAATTAGGGGTGTGGAAATGAATAACCACACATCTAAATCCTTCTAGGCTAAGCCCAACTAATTAACACACTCTTCTAAAGGGAGTAAACCCACCTCCTAGAGAAAATAAAACCTATAGGCCAAAATACAAGGCCTAAAATTACAAAATTACACCCATTCAAAAATACTACATAAACTACACAATTTATTTACATAGTTTTGAGATTATGACCCTAAAGTCTTCATGAAGCTCCTTCATAGTCATGTCCTCTCTCTAATCCTCCTAGATAAGGTCTCTTGCTAGGGAGGAATGCATCACTAGTCCCCAAAAACAACGCCAAAAACTTGATGAGCAAATGTTCTACTATACTCCTGGCAAGTATACTAGTTGTATGTAGTATCTGATAAATATTGGGTCGATCTCACAAGGACTAGATTAATACCCAGAAAACTTCAATACTAATTGCTTGTAAATAATAAAGAGATTAATTTTAAACTATCACTAAGTTGGCAAAAAGTAAAGTCCATAAATAGTAAACTAAGATTATTGCAATGAGAAGCTTAGTAAGGTTTTGACTATCAATTATCATTTATCACTCACGTTCCCATCATTCATAAAAATACCCTTAACCCTGATCCACGCAAGTAAGGGACTAAGTTATTTGGGCTTTAGACTAAGAATTCCTCGCATAATCTAAAGCCAAATAATCCACATTAAGAAAATAAGCTCAAGATAGTCAATGAATTTTACTCTCTCCCTAACAATAAACCTATTGGGAGCTCATCTCCTTTTGCAAGTTAAAATCCTCTTCTAAACTCATTCAACAAGCAAAATCCAACAAAATATATGTAAATAAAAAGAACAAGATAAAAAGGAACTCTAACAATGAGTAATAAACTTAAATTAATAGAGCAAAATATACAAAAGAGTTCATGAAAAAGTTATATCAAAACCCTAACCAAATGAACCTAGCCTTCCATGGAGGTAAAGAGCAAGATACAATGTAAATGGGGTGGTAGAAGGGAGAACACAAGCTTGGAATGTGCCCTAGGTCAATTGAGTGCCATCTCCCCATACTCCACAAATGATGCAATTTTATTTTAAAATGGGTTTTGTTCGCGAGCAAGCACTAGGCAGCCAAATAGCAAAAATGCACCCTTTCGGGCTGGTGGGCACTGGGTGCCTGCCTTATGGCCGCTAGGCGTCGACACCAGAATAGCATTTGCTCCCTGATTAAGCCTCTGAACACTGCTACAACACCAATTAGGCTCTAACTCTTCTGACACTTCGTCTAACCTTCTTCAAAACCTATCTCAAATAATGAAAAACAAGAAAATAAAAGTAAAATATTGATAACTACCTAAATTAGCTATTTTTATAACTAAAATAGTGCATTTATCCTCATTCTAACTCATTTAAAGCCTTAATTTCCTTCTTTTACACAAAAACTAAATACTTAGAAAAATTTATTACAGATATACATTTTAAGCATATTTTACTTCTATTTCCTTGTGTTTCTATTATTTGAGTCAGGTTGTTAAAAAGGGTAGAAGAAGAGTGGAAACTTATGAAGTTTAGAGTCAACGCCTAACGGTTAAGGAGGGTCGCCGAGTGGTCACCGCCCAATGATGGAAATGCGAGCGCCCAGCGCCTACCAACTTGAGAGGGTTATTTTTCTCTGTTTAGCGCCTAACAGCCACAAAGTGGTTGCCCATTGCCGGTATGCAAACAGGGCCATATAAATAGAAAAATTTCATAACAAACACGAGATGCAGAGGAAGACGCTATGGAAAAAACCTAGGGTTCACCATTTCTTCATCATTTTCATCCATTTTGTAGCCCGAATCCATTGATCATGCTCTACACCTCCATGGACGGCTAGGTTCTTAGTTTGGGTTTCGTTTGTAACTATGCCTGAAATTTATTGTATATTTTGATTTAATCAATATGATGTTTATTGCTCATTGTTATAGTTCTTCTTTACCTTATGCTTTGATTTAATATTTGTTGTGGATTTTCCTTATTGAATGTGCTTGAGAGAGGATTTTAACTTGTAAAATGAGAAGAACTCTCAATGGGGTTTATTGTTTGAGAAAGAACAAAAAACCATTGATCATCTTAAGCTCATTTACTTAAAGCGGATTGTTTGACTTTAGATTGCGCGAGAGTGATAGTCAAATACTCAAATAGCACAGTTCCGTACTTACGAGAGATCGCTGTTAAAGATATTTTTATGGGTGATGGGAACATGAATAATGAACATTATTTTTTCAGTCATATATGCATTAGAGGTATGAAATAGTGAGAACAAAACCTTACCACTCTTCTCATCATATTAATTCTAGTTTACTTTTTATGCATTTTATTTTCCACAACACTAGAAGAGTTTCAATTAGCTTATAAAAAAGAGAATAGTTTTATTAATTTATCTATTATTTGAAAGTAATTATTATTAGGATTCTAAGTATCAATCTAGTCTCTGTGGGATCGACACAATACATATTAGATACTACAGTACGACAGGTGTACTTGTCAGAAGTGGAGTAGAAAATTTGCACTCCATCAAACATGCACAAATGTAAACTTAAAACTAATTTTTCTAAATAACCTATTTCTACGTAAAATGAAGGAAAATAAATCTCTAAATGAGAAAGAATTAGGATACTTGCTCTATTTTACTTGTATAAAAATAGGTAATTTAGGACATTATCAGTTATATATCCATACATAGAGTCAAGTGAGCTTCAGTTTAATATTGAGATGAGTAAGGTTGAGTCTATATATTGAGTCAAATGAGATTGATTCATAGGTAAAAACCTATTAGACCCCTATTGTGTGTTTAGTTTATTGATGGCTCCACCTTCTCTATGGTGTCACCAACTCTTCTCCAAGATGAGATGTTGAAATGAATCTTCTTCAAGGGATGAAATAGGTGTAAGAATAGGGCTTATGAAGGGTGAAAGTGGTTCATGAAAAATGGAGACAAAAGTATGGTGTTTTGGGTGGTGGTGGTTGGATGGTGTCTCTTTGACTAACTTACTTCACTTGGAGAGGGTGAAGGCCAATCCTAGGGAGACCCAAGGTCTTTCTAAGATAGAGAGGAGAGAAAGGCGGTCAAGAGATCCCTAAATGACCAAGGAATAGGAATGATGAGGAAAACTCTCTCAAATATCCAATATATCCAAAGTGACTACATGTAGTCTAACCTAGGGTATTTAAAGAGAGTGTGGGAGGCCTCTAGGCCATTTGCACGAAATTTTGAGAGCTAAATGCTCTCAAATGAACCCTAAATGGACCTCAAATGAAATGTAGGTCCCTCCCTCCTAAATGACTAAAATACCCTTATGTCTAGAAAATGAAAGAAATGGACTTTTAACCTCACAAGTTAAGGTTTAAGTCCCAAAATAAATCCTAAACTAATTTGCCCCATAATACAAAGGCTAATAAAAATACACAATAAAATCCTAAGTGATTAAGGTTCCCCAAAATACAAGGGAAAAATAAGGAAAACAAGCAAAAGACTAAGCAGACGCACCAAAGTCCGCACATGTGATCATCAACGCTCTTGGTGTGGTATGACCTTCCTCTTCTTCTATTCTTCTTGCCATGGACCTTGTGATGGGTCCTATTTGATGCCCTAAGGATGGTCCTCCACCATGCCCTCCTTCTTGATAAGGATTTGATCTCAAATCTTCAAGCTCCTCCATGTCATTAGCTCCTAGGAAAGGTGTAAGATCACAAACATTAAAAGAGGAACTAACTCCATAATCAGAGGGAAGGTCTAGGATGTATGCATTATCATTAATTTTCTTAAGAACTTGGAAAGGACCATCTCCCCTAGGACTTAGTTTGGACTTTCTTTGAGTGGGGAATCTATCCTTCCTCAAGTGAAGCGAAACTCAATCCCCAACTTCAAAGGTTACCTTTTTCCTTCCTTTGTTGTTGTACTTGGCATATTTTTTAGTTTGATTTTCAATTTGACTCTTGACTTTTTCATGATATTTCTTTATAAAGTCAGCCTTAGATACTCCCTCTTTGTGATACAAGGAAGTAGTATTAGGGAGTGAAAGCAAATCCAGAGGAGTAAGAGGATTAAAGTCATATACAACCTCAAAATGGGATAAATCAGTAGTTTTGTGGACCACCCTATTGTAGGCAAACTCTATGTGGGGAAGGCATTCATCCCAAGTTTTCTTATTCCCTTTTAAAATCACCTTTAACAATGTAGATAGGGACCTATTCACTACCTCAATTTGCCTATCCGTTTGTGGGTGGCAAGTAGTAGAATAGACAAGCTTTGTTCCTAGTTTTTGCCAAAGAATTTTCCAAAAATAACTTAGGAACTTAGCATCCCTATCTGATGCATGCTCCCCAAGCAAGGGCCCTATCACTAGGGCCATAGCTAGAAGAATAGAAGAAGACATGGCTAGAGTAGAGGGAGGAAGATCTCACCTCCATATGACCATCAAGTTATGCAAGCCATGACTTATTTACTTGTAATTTTTCTTTTAGGAACTTAGGATTTTATTTTGGACATGTATTAGTCCATTTAATTTTCTAGGAGGTGTCTTAGTAATAAGAAGGGGTAAGATTAGCTTTTGGGCCTTTATTTAGGAAATAAAAGGTAGTTTGATAACTACACCCTCTTTTCCTAAATAAAACTCAAAACTAATAAAGGAGTAATCTTGGCCCTTGGATAAGGTAGCTTGGGCACTAATTCTCATCTAAAGGAGGGGGTTGATTGGACTTTGGGCTTCAATCCTCCTCCCTTGGATGACTCCTTTTAATCTTAGCCATTCCTTTCCTTCTTGACTTGCCCAAGAGGTTAGCTCCCTCTATAAAAAGGTGCTCCTTCACACTCTTGTATTTTTTACACTTTATTGAATGGAAAAACCTTGAGTTGGCCAAAATTCTCTTAGTGTCCAC
Organism: Psophocarpus tetragonolobus; assembly: GCA_037954015.1. Lineage (NCBI taxonomy): Eukaryota > Viridiplantae > Streptophyta > Magnoliopsida > Fabales > Fabaceae > Psophocarpus > Psophocarpus tetragonolobus. Next base: position 37,692,116 of record CM075688.1, on the reverse strand, counting down.
CCTTTTCTCTTTGAGAATTCCTTAGGTTTTTATCAAGGATTCCATCCCTTGTGGTAAACTTTCCCTCTTAGGCTTATCTTACCTTAAGTGGCGCCTAAAACCACCTCACTTCTTACCTCTCCACAAACCATTTCACCAAAGAAGAAAACCTCTAGAAAAAAATCAAGGGAGGCATGCATTACTATCGAAAACAATAGTTTTGGGTAGACCATGCAAACGAACCATTTTCTTAAAGAAAAGCTTAGTAATATAACTAGCATTATCCACTTTGTGGCATGGTATAAAATGAGCTATCTTGCTAAAACGATCCACAACCACAAAGATAGAATCAAATCCCCTTTGAGTCCTTGGAAGACTAAGCACAAAATCCATCCTAATATCAACCCAAGGGGTGCTAGCTATAGGGAGAGAAGTCTAAAGTCCATGAGGCATCACTCTTGATTTTGCTTGAAGACAAGATATACACTTAGAGCAATTCCATTGAACATCCACTCTCTTGTGAGGCCAATAAAATTTAGATTTTAGAAGACTAAGGGTTTTATCAACCCCAAAATGGCCCATGAGTCCTCTCTCATGACTTTCCTTTACCAAAATTTTTCTAATGGATCCTTGGGGTATACAAAGTTTTCCCATTCTAAAAAGGTACCCCTCAAGGATGTAGAACTCATCAAAAGGCTTTTGGAGGCATTTGGTTAAAGTGGATTGGAAATCTTGATCCACTTCATACAACTCTTTTATATTACCAAATCCAAGAATTTGGGAACCCAAAGAAAAGAGCAAGGAATGCCTTCTAGACAAGGTTTCCACCACCACATTACACTTTCCCTTCCTGTATTTGATAATGTAAGGGAATTGCTCAAGATATTCAACCCACTTATTATGTCTTTTATATAACTTCCCTTGCCCTCTAATGTACTTAAGTGACTCATGATCAGTATGTATGATGAATTCCCTAGTCACTAAGTAATGCTCCCAAACTTGGAGGACTCTAATAAGGGCATAAAGCTCCTTGTCATAGGTGGGATAATTCAAGGTGACCCTATGAAGTTTTTCACTAAAGTAAGCAATGGGGTGGCCTCCTTGAAGTAAAATAGCACCTATGCCAAGACCAGATGCATCACATTTTAGCTCAAAGGTTTGTTCAAAATTTGGAAGGGCTAGAATGGATGCATTGGTGAGCTTTTCCATAAGCACATTAAAAGCTTTTCTTTGAGCTTCACCCCAAATGAAAGGTACATCCTTATTAACAAGCTCATTAAGAGGGGATGCAAGTATGGAGAAGTCTTTCACAAATCTTCTATAAAAACTTGCTAAACCATGAAAACTTCTAATATCTCCAACACTTTTTGGAGTAGGCCAATCTTGGATAGCCTTGATTTTCTCAGGGTCAACTTTCACTCCTTCTTTTCCAACTATGAAACCTAAGAAATTTATATTTTCCTTGCAAAAGGCACATTTCTCCAAGTTGGCATAGAGGTGGTTGTCCCTAAGAATCTTTAAAACCTCACTTAGATGGCCAAAATGTTTATCTAAGGACTTGCTATAGATCAAGATGTCATCAAAATAGACAAACACAAACTTCCCTATGCAATTCCTAAGTACACGATTCATTAGATGCATGAAAGTACTAGGGACATTGGTGAAACCAAATGGCATCACTGACCACTCATACAAACCAAACTTGGTCTTAAAAGCGGTTTTTCACTCATCACTCTTTTTAATCCTTATTTGGTGATAACCACTCTTAAGATCAATCTTGGAAAATATAATGGTCCCATGTAATTCATCCAACATGTTATCTAGCCTAGGGATTGGGTGTCTATACTTTATGGTAATGTTATTAATAGTTCTACAATCAGTACACATCCTCCATTTTCCATCTTTCTTAGGCACTAAAAGAACAGAAACAGTACAAGGGCTAAGGCTCTTTTGAACCCCAACCCTTCTTCAACAAATCTGGAACTTGAGTTTCTATTTCTTTGGTCTTATTGACTTTTGACAAAAAAAAATTGTTTTAATTTAGATAGAGAAAATAATTTTAGAGTTTAATTGGTATACACGTAAATATTTTTACACTGACATTCAATCACAACCTGTAGATTTCATAAATGAACATGATTGAATGTCAGTGTAAAAATGTTTTATATTAACAGTGTATACCATTAAACTCATAATTTTATTATTTAAAACAATAATATTTAACAGTGAAATAATATATTAATATTATATTCATTTTAACTAATAAATAAAATAATATAAATATTATTATATAATAGTAACAACTTTTTTTGTTAATAAAATAATAATATAAGTATTTAATGTAAAGAGAAAAATAAAAATAAATGATTAAAATTAAAATTAATAGAAAGAAAGTGAAAAAATAGAAAGAAATAAAATGTTTGGAGAAAAATTGATAAAAAGTTGACATACGAAAAAAAGTTTGTTTTAATATAATTAGCAGAAAGAGTAAGTGTGATATCTTCTTTGAATATCACAATCAACATTTTTTATACGAAAAGTGATTGTAGTTTGTAGAGGCTAGAAACAAAAGTTTAGAAATTACAAAGATTAAAACCAAATAAGAATTTAAAGGAACCATAAATAAAATTCAGTAAAATTCGAAGAAAAACATCTCTTAGCCTATTTCTTAATCAAGTTTAATTGGATTTTTTTATATAAAAGAATTATTAAAATAACTCACTTCTTATGAACTTTTTTACTTTTCACATTTAGAAATCAATCAAAGAACTTTTTCAATGTTATTTATTTTTTATATAAAAAACTAACTAATTTTTTATAAGACGTTTTTTTAAGATTTAGTTTTTAATTAATTTTTTAAATTTATTTTTTATTTATGTATATTTTTTTAAATCATAAATTTTAAAATTAAAATTTTTAATTTTTTTTAAATTAATTTATATTTTATTTTATTATTTAATTTATTTTTACGTTTTGCGTCTTTTTATATTGTTTTATTTTTTTAATGTTTTGTAATTTATTTTTCAATTTATATTTTTTAAGTTAAAATTTTTAGTTTTTTTTTTATGTTGTGACATTTTTTATTATTTTTTGTTTTTTAGTTATTTTTCTAAAAGTTTTTTATGTTTATTTAAAATTTTATTTTAGGATTTATTAAGTAGATAAGTATTATGTACTTGTAAGGTAAGAATTTGTTAATTTTCATAACTTTTTATATCTTCAAAATATATATCTGACACTTAGATAAAATTAATATTTTATAATTTTAATACTAATATTTTTTATATCTAAAAATTACGTACTTAAAAATTATAAAAAATAATTTTAAATATTAGGCTTAAAAATCTTAATTTAAATATTTTAAACTAAAAAATAAATATAAAACATTTAAAAAATCAAATGAAATATAAATTAATTTAAAAATTTTTTAAAATCATACTTACATAAAAAAATAAGTTAAAAAAATTAAAATAAATTTAAAGGAACTTTCGAAAAAGATAACATAACAAAACAAATAAAACACCTTGAGAATAGGCAGGAATAAATGTAAATAAGTAAAAAAGATTATTTGATTAGATAACGTGACATGAGTGGTAAATTTCTTTTTAATATAAAAAAAAAAAGACGTTTAATTGTTTATTTTAATATGTTTTTGTTTTAAAAAATATTTTTTCCTGTTATCGAAACAGTCATGAATGTAGATGGATCTCTGAAATTCTCCGTCTGAAAACGTAGAAAACAAAGAGAAGAAGCTATCGTAGGAAATGACAAAAGAAGCAAATACAGAGGTATGATTAACGAACAAATCATCTGCTTCATGCTTCCCATTCTGATTCCCACTTCCTCGCTGTTTGTGACACATATTACTCATGTTTATGCAATTTAATTTTTCTTCTTATTTTGCTCTATTGATTTTATGGTACTCTGTTACTACAAATTTCAATTTTCATCGGTTTTCAATTTGATTTTCCCTAAGACAAATGAACCTCTGCGCTTTGTAACTCCCCAATTTTTTGTATATTTTTGTCAATTCTTGCTTTTTTCCGTTTCTAAAGTTTGCGTCTTTCCTTTCAATCTTTAAACTTCTGATTATGGGGTTTGTGTAGGTGCGATGAAGTGAAGTTTCATTGTTGGGAAGAGTGAGAATTTGCTGTCTTTGGTCAGAGTTGGTTCGAGTCATTGCTTCCCCCTGGTACCCTCTTGCCGCAATCACCTTTTTACCTTACTTGCAATCATTTCAAGATGTACAATATGATGCATTTTCTTGATAAACACATAATGAGCATTTTTTGTTGGGTTGGAAGATTTACAGTTTGACTGCATGCTGCATACTGCATATCTTGGTTTCTTACAAAACCCCGTATAAACATAAAAGTATGATAAGAAATAAATCTGGTATCAACCAATATTTAGTGATTGAAAGCTTGATCTCTATTTTTCTTTTTCATAATAAGGTTGCTGTTACATTAATATGTTGTGTGGGCATATTGGCTATTTGTGACACTAGATAAATTGGCTTAAATTTGCCCCTTCTATAACACTTGAATGATTGGTCTGTTTGAAATTTGATGGGCATCTAAATTTAGGGCATAGTTGTTGCTTAGATAAGTCTAATGAATTTGGAAAGTTGTCATTTTAAGTGTGATGTAACAGCTAGAGGATCCGGTGGTGCTGGAATTAGTGCATGAAAATAGAGAGTTTGTAGCATTAGTAGGACTTGCTGCTAAATATAAGATAAATCTCAGGTACATAGGTTTATGCATGTATGGAAGTTATGAATGGTAGTGACCCAAGCAATGAGTTAAGTGTACCACACTAAATTTCTGATTGTGGTTTAGACGCTGAATATGTGTGATTGTCCAGAAAAGGAGGCGGGAAAGGACTGGGCTCCCAGAGTATGAAAAGTGTGTATATTCCTTCCCATTCGAGTTGATGTATGTATTATTCTTTTAATTGAAAAGTTGTTTGAGGCTCAAGGATGGGTTTAGCTATCTAGGAGAAGCTAAGATGACATTTGTTTTAGATGTTTTCTGTTTTCATTTTCAGAAAAAAATAGTAATGAAAATATATTTGATTACAATTTAGAGAACATTTCCACCGAAACATTTTCAAAAAACAACAGAAAACAGAAAATAATTGTTTGCAGTGTTTTCAAAAGTTAACATTGTGAAAACTTAATAACAATATTATAATTATATAAAAAATAATATATAAATGTATTTTAAACTATATATATATATATATATAAATAATTTATAATATTTTTACTAAAATTGATTAAATTTAACAATATTATTTTTTGAAAATAGAAAATATCAAGTGAAACAAATATATTTTCTGAATATTGAAAACTTGAAAATGAAAACAGTTTTCAAGAAATGAAAATAAAAATATTTTCTGAAACCAAATGCCACCTAAACTTTTATTGATTTATATTATCATATATCATCACCTAAACAATGGAATCCTCTTATGTTTGCTGTTTATCACTTTGTGAATCTCAAATCACATTTAATTTTTGTACCAAACACAAAATTTCTGAATTCCCTACAATCTCATGGTCCCGTGGACTACCTTACCTTCCCATTTATTTCCTATTAGCCTGTTTGAATGATCATTAAGTAGGACACTCAACTATTTTTGCATATATACAAAGACAATTGCAATATTTGTTTTGCGCTTGATAGTATCAAATCAATTCCCGTCCACTACTTCCATGATCCAGTTTGCAACTAGTAACATTACAGAGTCTGACTAATAATTGTTTCTGGCAATATCAATGAACTTTGCTTGTCTGTTACGACAGAAATTACCTTGTGGCACTTCACTTTCTATACCCGGTCAACTGAGGTTCTTGAGTGCAGCAAATACTGGCAGGTTCCCTGTCATCTCATATGAGTTCATCTGTTTCAATCTCTCAAGGAATATTTCCTACTTCAAGGAGTTTAAATAGTGAATCCCCAAATAGTGGAGCTTCTTCTTCTTTTACCCAGCCTATTGCAGATATGAATGAAAATGATGAAACGGACTTGCTCTCAATATCATGGAATCAGGACTATGGTTGCTTTGCTGCTGGCACAAGTCATGGCTTTCATATCTATAATTGTGAACCCTGCAAAGAAACTTTCAGACGTGATTTAAAAAGTGGTGGTTTTAAAATTGTAGAGATGCTGTTCCGCTGCAATATTCTAGCACTTGTCGGTGCTGTAGCTAATTCCCATTATCCTCCCAATAAAGTTTTGATATGGGATGATCATCAGAGCAAGTCCATTGGTGAATTTACATTTAGGTCTGAAGTTCGTGGAGTGAAATTAAGACGTGATCGAATTGTAGTTGTTCTTGAGCACAAGATATATGTTTATAACTTTATGGATTTGAAGCTTCTTCATCAGATTGAGACACTGGCAAATCCTAGAGGGTTGTGTTGTCTTTCACACCATTCAAATGCTTTTGTTTTGGCTTGTCCAGGTCTTCACAAAGGACAGGTCCGAGTTGAACACTTTGGACTGAACGTTACAAAATTAATCAATGCTCATGATTCTCAACTTGCGTGCCTCACTATGACATTGGATGGGCTCCTTCTTGCAACTGCTAGTGTAAAGGGCACTTTAATTAGAATCTTCAATACAATGGATGGGTCTCGTTTACAAGAAGTAGGTTACTACAAAGTGGATTTTGTTATGTGAAAATTTGTTATTAACTTATTATATCTAACTTGCTGCTTTTATTTTTCTTTTGTGGGAATTTTAATTTCAATATCTGCATAAGTGCATAGTATAACATGGATTGACTATTTTTTTTTCTTTCATAACGCAATTTTATTAAAAGGCTTTTCATATTCCTCTTACATTGATGAAAGTAAGAACAAACCATCTTTAGAATCAAACATTCATTATTGTGAACCATTTATTGTTTTTTTTGCACATCCCCACTCGATAATTTTTAAATATGACTAGTATATACCCATTTCCTTTGCAATTTTGGATGTCTCCTTACGATAATAATATTTTAGCATGTTTTCATTGTTTTGTAGTTACTCTTTTGTACATTGCTTATAGAAAGAAACATTTAGACCTTAATAGTCTTGGGTTGTCCACAAAAAAGGTCCAAAAGTTATAACTATTTTTTTTCAGTAGGAATTCATTTGATCTTATAATTTCCTCCTTTCTTTTCTGGTTTTATGATCCATTTACTCTTTCTTGTAGGTAAGAAGAGGGGTAGATAGAGCTGAAATCAACAGTATAGCTTTGTCTGCAAATGTGCAATGGTTGGCAGCGTCAAGTGACAAAGGCACAGTTCATGTATTCGGATTGAGAGTTAGAGTGTCTGGGGAGGATAGTTTTAGTCAGCTAAATGCTCCCCAAGGGCCTGCACTGTTTCATCAGAATTCTTCAACTTCTTTGGATCCCTTAATTTCTCCAAATACTGGTGCCAATCCCAATTCATCATTATCTTTCATGAGAGGTAGAATAAATTTTCTTAAGTACTACCTCAGTCCTTGTATATGAGACTCCTTTGAGAAATTCGTTTGTCCATTTCTATGGATTCCTTTTAAACTTCCTTTTTATTAATTACTTTTTGACTGAAATACTCTTAATTACTTTATAATTTTTGTAGTCAATGAACAATAAATGCTATAAATTAACAAGATAAACTCATTCTCTCTTGTGAGGTTAGGAAATATGACTAACATGGTAATTAATTTGGTGGAAAGTAATTCAGTAGCAAAATTGAGATGACAAATCACAATAATTGTAGGGGTAATCATGAAAAAGTAATAAAATGATTAACAAATTTAATGGTACTGACTAAATTAACCAACTTTTGTAATTTTTCTTTAATTAGTTAATGGATTTTTATATATGGGAGAGTAGGTAGTTTAATGCTATGCAGTTGGAATTATCATAATTTGGAATTAACTAACAGTTGTTGACATAGCATTACCTTTTAAGAATCAAGTCTTCTAAGCATTTCTGTATTAACATTATCGTTTCTAACAGAACCCACCATATCTTTTAAGGATATGGGCTTTCAGTTCTCTAAATCTACTCGTGGTTCTAAGCTTTTCTTTTAAGATGGAAACAATATTCATGATACTTGTTTTCTTTTTTGTGCTTACAATTTTTCCTTGACCTTGTAGGAGTTTTACCAAAATATTTTAGCTCAGAATGGTCATTTGCACAGTTCCACTTGCCCGAAAATACTCGTTTCATTGTGGCATTTGGATCTCAGAATGCTGTCATAATTGTTGGCATGGATGGGAGGTATGTGTATCTATTTCTGTCCTACTATTGATGTGAACTTGCCAGTTGTGTATGTTCCACTGCCACCCTTTTTATGAAATTAAACTGTTTATCTTTCAGATTTTCATATAAAATTGAGATAAATGTAATATCTTAGTTACGCATGCTGTTGAGATTATATGTAGTGGTGATCCTGGTAAGACTTGTAACGTATATCACTGAATGACCTTCTGTAAAATATTAAAGTGCAAATTTTATGACACAAGCATAAAGGTTACTGCCTCACGACAGGATCAAATCTTGGAAACATCTCTCCTCTTGTAGGTGTGTAAGGTTCATAGATCTACCCTTCCCAAATTCCACTAGTTGGGCTTGGGAGTCTCATGCACTAAGTCACCCTTTATTGATTGTGAATTGGATTAACAAGTTCCACTTGATTTTAAAATTCCATGAAATTCTAGAAAAACTATTTAATGGAGTTAGTGGATTCTCACACATACGAACATATAATGTACTTTCAAATACAGAGAAAGCTTAAGAAGCTGCTTCTATAATTATTGTTTCGTATAATTTGTTTTCATACACTCCCCTCCCCCTTACTTTGATGTTGATCTCATTCTATGGTTTCATTAGCACCAAAAGGAGATATTTAAATATGTACACTATTCAGTGTACTTCAGTTCACTATCATCCTCGTCCTTCTTGTCAATCTTACTCACAACCTCTGCTCTCTCTTTCTTTTTCTTCTTTTATATCAGTTTATTTAGTTCAAATAATTCTTGTTAACCTCACAACTTTTCTTTTCTTTGATATCAGTTTCTACAAATGCAGCTTTGATCCAGTACACGGGGGAGAGATGGTGCAGCAGGAGTATGTTCGTTTCCTAAAATTTGAAAATAGGCCAAGATAAAGTATTTCAAGCTTCTCAACATTCTTGCCAAATAGCAACTATCCTCAAGCCATGTAAATATGTCTCCAGCATCTGGTAATAAACTCCTATCATCATGTGTAATTATGATCCCCCCATACTGGATGATCTGGAGATACTTTGTTGTATATATTGTATACTTTGGGGAAAAAATAAAATTGAAAAGGAGAAATACTGGTATTAACAGCTGCATCACAGATAAATCACTTACTGAATACCTCAACTTTTGTATCACAGTCGCGTTGGATGTTCTGTGGCTGTATATTGTCATGTTACATGCGTACATTTATGTCACATCAATCAGCTAAGGTTGTGTTTGGAACACCTCAATAATATTCCCTTTACTTGGATAGAGTCTAAGAAAATGAAACTTTTATTCTATCATACATTTTGTACAGAGTAGAAGTAACGTGATATTGTATTTTACCTTTACAATCCTACACTTCAACTTAGAAAAAATGAAGGGGGGGAATTTTCATGATTATTCTGTCAATAATGGAGTCAAAAGAAACACTATCCTCATCGCATAGAGACCTTCCATTGGTTTATTATTGAAAGAAAGTTGTACAAGAGGTTAACAAAATTTTCATTTTATAGAATTTTGTACTAGAGAACCCTATTTTCATGCTCTAGAGCATATCTCCAATGGTTTAATTCATTGGACTTGTATAACTTTATTATTATTATTAATATTTTTTATTTGGTTTCTACTGTGAGAAGTTCTTTTTTTTTCTTAATATACAAAGGATTATTTTTTTCAATAGTGCAATTTTAATGAGTTTTACACGTAATTTTTTGTTACTAACTAACCGTTGCTGAAATAGTATCTACTATCTTGTCATAAAAATGGCAACTAAACATGATGCAACTTAATTTTGGTTGCACCTCCACAAACTTCTCTTGTATTTCATTTTTACATTTTGAATTTTACATTTTGAAAAATTCAATCCAAGATAAAAAAAAAATGTGTGGGAAGTTTATAGAGGTCTGGGAAGAAATTTTTCTTAATTTAATATTGATTATTTTTAATTATTGTGTTTTTTTATAAGAAACAAATTATAGAGAAAAATATTCTTACAAAAAAATTATAGTTCAAAATAAACTATAACTTGTTTCTTATATAAAAAAAAGAAGAATGAGGATAGTATTGAAGTAACTTAATTAATTTTTATTGAAGATGTTCTAAAATCTTATGTTACAATGGTAACTTCTAACACTATGTTTGGAACTTGGAAAGGGTTAAACGGTGATGAAATTGAATGTCCCGCTTGTTTGGTCTAATTGTAACAGGCGTGAAAAGAGATGAATTTTTATGGACCTCGTGACTACCAATTTTACATTTATATTAGTGAGGTGAAATTCGGCTGAACCAAGATGAAAGAAAAGTGGACATGCAAGTACCAATTATGTGCGTACCTTCAAAATGCTTTTAAAAATAGTTTTAAATGCCTCAATTTGGCATCCCCGACATTTATCCCCTCAACTAATGAACCACTTAATTTAGGTTCAATGATACTAATATTTACTTCAAAATATCAAATTAAAGAGGCCCAAACTCTTCTTAAGTCTATTATCAAATATTAAAAATAAAAATGAGGCTTTAAAAAAAATGTAACCAATGCATATAATTTATTTATGACTACATGCCTTTTAAAATAAAGTAAAAAAAAATTGACATTCTTTATTCACTAGATAAACACATGGGTATATTGAAAATTTCACAAATATTATATTTTGCTTTTTATTTTTATTTTCTTATCCAACAAATAAATTTAATTCAAATTTTTATATCTTTTCATCTTTATTTTATCAATATCAATCAACACTATTTTTCTACTTTCTTTCATATTTTTTATTTGGTTATCACAATTTCATTCTTTTTTCTTTCTTGTCTTCCTCACATAATGTAAAATAAATGTAGTCATGTTAGGCTATCAATTGGTGATTAATTGTATATGGAAATTGACATATAAGAGAGAAATGAAATCTTTTAGAATTTTGGATTTGTGATCAGCATTTTAGTATTTGTCTATGTTTTTGGAATAAATGTAGAACACCCTTCATTATACTTGTCCTCTATGAATATTATACAATCCATGTTGCACTCCCTTTGATCTTTCTCTATGAGATTCCAAACATCCAAGAAGATGGTTGATGGAAAGAAGAAGATGAAGATGGATGGCGCCACTTCTAGGAGGGGATAAGCCAAAATTAACTCAAAGTTTCCCACAAGGGAGAAGATCCTTGATAAAAGCCTTAAGGAAGAGTTCTCTCTAAAGTGAGAAAGTTCAAGACACTCTACTAAGAATAATTGTTCAAAAGGAAACTATTATCATTCATTCAAATGTGTCTACAATGAGAAATAGGTGGAGGTATATTTATAGGTCGGGAAAAGGGAGTGGGCTATTTTGATTAGAGAAGCAAAACAAGGTTAAGCTTCTCTAATCTTGACTGTCGAAGGCTAAGCATGAACTAACCAAGATTCTTCCCTAATCTAGCGCCTAAAATAAGGAGAAAGAGGGAGCATGTGGGACCTTGTGTTGGTTACGCTTTGTGTGCTCCAAAGAGAGGTGCAAAAACAAGCTAGAGGTGTGGAAATGACCCATACATCCAAACATGGGTTGCACTTCTTTCTTCACACACTCCACAAACTAACTAAAGGCACTTCATGCTCTTACAAGAAAAATTGTCAAAATACAAGACCTAAATGGAGGACTAAAATCACGCCCCTAATTACTACATGAATTAAAATTATTTACAAACAAAATAAAATCAAGACTATGCCCTAAAGTCTTCAATGAGCTTCATCCTTGCTATGTCTTCCATTAATCCTCTTAGCTAAGGTTCACGTTAGGTGAGATTGCATCAATGAAGGGGGATTTTATTTAACTATTGACAAATTTAGTGGTCGAATGAAGAGATAATGCTTATAACAGTGTATCAATGGTGATGATACTTTTACATACCTCTCTAACCTTGATACAGTAAAAATTTAATACATTATCAAAATGAAATTGCTAGATAAAGCTCAGATGACTCAAACTCATTTGAGTCCCTTTGTTGTTCAGAACACAATTTAGAATCTGACTTTTCCAAAAGGGTTGTAGCATGCAAGAATGGACTTACAAATCTTCTTCTTTTCTCTTAAAGTGGTTCAACCAACAAAAAGAAGGAGGGGAGAGGAATTGTATTCTTTTGAATTCAATTGGCTGTGAGTAAAGGAGCATGAGAAAAAGGAAAGGAGATATGGAAGACAAAAGGGAGGGATTTTGGGGAAAACATAATATCTAGTAGTTTGGAAATAAGGTTGTTTTTTTCATGTTCTTGCTCCAAAAATTTCATGGAATGACTCCTAATTAGAACTAGCAATTTTGGGGGGTTCAATCTATTCCAATTCGTCAAGTTTACAAATAAAATGGGTTAGGTTGATCCAATCCATATTTCATTAAGTTGTAGATTTTTAACTTTAGTTCGATTTTGTATTCGGCAACCAAGCCACCAGGTCAAAATGATTCTTTTTTTAAAAAAAATCAAAATCCAAAATTTTATTAAAAATAAAATATTTTATAATACAAACTTAAACCAACTCAAAACAAAATACATCCTAAATAAGTCTAAAATAACATAAAAAATATTTATATCTATATTTGAATTTAATATACATTTTAGAAGAACATAACCTTTATTGGTTAAAAATATATTATTAAATAACATTAAACATACTTTTATATCTATTTTTTATATGTATATTAAAAATATATATGAATTGGCTTAATATCAAACATAATTTTATATGTATATTTTTTATTTAATATATATGTCCAAATTTATATATTTATATTTGTATTCAGTTGGCCAGTGGCCCACCAAGACAACCCAATGCAAGTCTATTTACATAGTTGAGTCAAATAAGTTAGGCAAAACTCCATTATTTGGCTTAAAACTTTTCATCTAACCAGTGAATTTTGTTTAAACTTGTCCCAATAGAAACTAGACTTAAAATTAAATAATTTTTTTTGGTAGGATTCAAATAGTAGTTCATCCATTGCATCCAAGTAGACATTCACATTCTGTCTGGGTAAGGTTCAATTTTTTGGCTTTCTAGACCAACATACTTACCATTTTCAAAATCGATTTTTTTTCTTGAAACTAGATAGAAAATTATTTTTAACCATATAAATTTAAAATTCTTAATTAAAAAATACTAATTTTTTTTAAAAAAAAGGCCCTTTACAAGACAAGTGATTTATTATGAGTTTTAGAGTCAAAATTTTGTGTACTAATAAAAAATTAATTGGGAGCAAATTACTCATAATTGGAAGAAAAACTTTACCTCTCTAGAAATATAAATTTGTTAGTTTTTCACATAAAAAAATAAAGAATAAAATGAAATTTGCGAAACCCTAGAAAATTGTACATCTTTTAGGGTTGCTCACTATGAAGAGCAGACCCATCCTGTCAACTTCTGTGAATTTTTATAAGTTTTGTAGATTTTTTTTGGATATGTGTCCTACTTTTATGGAAAATATATTTCATAATTTTTATCTTTATGTAAAAAGTTTACATAAAAAAAATTGTTTACAAATTTAAATTCAAGTTTACTTCTAACCTACTAGAGAGGTGAATACCTTAAATATGCCCTATTTTGGTGATTTGGAATTTGTGTTTTATGTATTGTATGAAATTAATTATATGCATGTGATTGTGAGGGCTAAGGACAACCTTTGCTTTGTTTTTGTTTTATTGAAAGACCTAAAGGAATATGGACCATCAGAAAATTGTAAATTAACATATGCATAATTTTATTTAACATTTTTAATTATGTTGGCGACCAAAAAAAGAGTGTTTGATACAATATATTCTTTAACTGTACTAAAAATTGTAAATATTCTTTAACTTTTATGTGGCACCATCACTAAAGGTGTTCACAGTGCTGTTTGAGATGTTTTGAGTCTAAAATTAGTTTAAACCAATCTAAAAAAATAAATGCAGTACAGTTTGATTCGATTTAGATTAATTATAAAATCTAAACCAAACCAATCTTTTGTGATTTGCTTTGATTTGATTTTCCGATTTAAAATTTCTATTATTAAGTATTAAAAAATACATTGAAAAAATTTATTTCCAAAATTGTATAAAAGTTTATTCACTCTAATCATAAACTAAACCAAACCGCGCAATTAAGAAATTACAAAAACCAAATCATCTCAAACTAAAGTAGTTTTTTGCGATTTTTTATTTTTATGGTTTGATTTTCGGTTTTCAATTTAGTTTGGTTCGGTTTTAAACACTCTTAACCATCACAACCACTAAAATGGGAGTACTTGTGATGTCTCAAAAGGTTTATTAGTATGATTGATAATTTGAAAAAGAAAGATAAATTATCATTAAACAAAGTGTGAAGTTGCTAGGATATCAATTTTAACTAGTATTTTTATTAAGTAAATAATTAAAATCTTTATTTATTCTTTGGATATAGAATGGACTTAGAACCCTTGGGTGGAGCAACAAACAACAAGTGTAAATAGACGAAAGATATGAGAAAATGAAGTGCGGATAAAACTAATAAAAATATAAAGCGACAGATTGATTGAGCTAATTGACTTAAGTGGATCCTTTTTAAAAATAATTTCCTTAATGAGTGTGTTTTTAAAAAATTTCAAAATGGGTCTATTTTTTGGTTTGACTTGGTCACACCGCAATTTACACTTGCAGTTTTAGTGTCACGTCAGTTGTATGCCCATGTGGCGTCCGAGTTGACATAAAAGTCCCTTAAAACAGCAATTCATGATTGCATTTTAATGAGAATCAAAGATAACTTTCTCGGGATCATGCAAGGAGCAGAAATGCCCCCTTAAAATCACAAGAGCGAGTTGCAGTTTATGTATTTTTAATTTTTTTCTTGGTCCTATCCCCTCCCACTCAAGACACCTACCTTGTGTCTAATAAAATATTCTTGGGACACAAATTGTAGATACGAGCTGAAATTTATGTTTTTTGTTTCCAAAAGGCAATAGATGGAACTGTGTGGCACAAGTTTCAAGGCATTGAAACCACAAGTGCTAGTTGTAGTTTATGCCTAGTTAAACTGAAATAGCGAGTTGCAGTTTTATGTACCTATAGCATGCACTCGTTCTCATATATATGCCTCTTCTGTTCACTATAAAAAATATTGTGTTGATATTGTTATTTTGACATTAATAGAAACCATTTTCTTGTGGTAAAGACCAATAAAACTGCATGTGCAACTTACGATTTTATGTGGCTTTTTCAGCACCTTGCGTGGTCCCAAAGAGGTTGTCTTTGATCACCATTAAATCACAATTCGTGATTGCGGTTTGACCAATTGATTGATGTCAACTTGGATGCCATGTGAGCATACAACTGATGTGGCACTAAAATTACAAGTGAGAATTGCAGTTTAACCAAGTCAAACCCTAAAACAAACTCACTTTGGCAATTTTTTTAAAAAACAGACCCATTTAGGTAATTGTTTTTAAAAAAAGACACATTTAGATAAATCAATCGATTGATTGTGTGTTTTTGGTGACATAAATTGTGATGACATCATCTTGCTTGTGCGGAATGCTAATGCACGATGAGATAGTGAAAGCGTGGGATAAAGAAAGTCATGTAGGTTATTCTAGTTGTAAGAATGTTAAACCTCATGAAATGAAGTTCAAAAGAGATTATGCACTAGTGTAGTGAATGAGGCAAGTATCCTTGGAATGATGTGATTGTGGATCCATGAAGATGAGGTCGCATTGCTTGTATGTCAATTTATCGGCACAATGCTAAGAGCAACAAAACCACTCACAATGGTAAAGGAAAGATTGTTTAGAAGCTTTATCTCTAGTAACCAATTTGGATGTGAGGGATAAGACCATAAGGTTCGAACCACTATGGTATTGGAGAAGGGAATTAGATCCTTGTGTGGTAAGTAAGAGTCATACGTTGTTGAGGACCATTGTCCAGTACCTTTGATAAAGAAGCTCACATAGATATGTAAGAGAAAATCCTAGTAAGAAGAGTTTTTAAGAGTTAGTTCTCAAAGTTAAGATGATCAATAGAGTGGTAAGCTAATGGTACACCCAAGATGACTTTCGATTTCTTGGGAATCTAGCATTGAGTTTGTGTTCATGTTTCCATAGTGTCAACTTGGCAAATTCTGACAAATGTGAGAAATAATCATGTTAAGAGGAACTGGCATTATACCATGGTCAATGAGGTACTTTCAACAATTGTCTCACTTAAATGTGTAACACCACTATGTTGTGGAAGTTTCAATGGTAGCTGACTAGCCATAAAGTGATTGAAGATATAACATTGAAAACATTTAGTTTTACAAGTGAAACCGTTAGACAACCATATCAATGTGGTAGATAACTCGTGTATGCGCTTTTGTGTGAATCTTGTGTTTGTTTGACAAAGCTAGGAGAGTTGCTCTTATGTTTAATTTTAGGATCAAATGATAGTGTTGGAGTCGAGGATTTAACTATAGTTTGATTGCTCTAAGGACTTCCATAACCTTCTCAGACATGTCCATGACACGGTAACTTACTCAAGATTAGATTTTGAGATGATTGCTCTAAGACTAGACTTTTATTCTTCTTTTGTGTATTTTCAAATGAGTAGGCCCAAGTTCCAATCTTATATATGTACTTAAGTCATTACATTTTCCTACCAATAATATTTTATTCATATTTTGGTTATATATGTTATTATTGTTCATATGGAAATATATACTTTGTCATTTGACCAAAACTCTCTTCTCTTATGCATATCTTGCGGTTGTAGATGATCATTTAAGTTAATTTTATTTTAACCACTTTAAAAATTTGTTTTACTTAAGGTGTACTAACACTTAAGTATGACATATTTTAAATTATCTAGTGACATTAAACCTTCATTTATGCCAATAAGCGATTTTTTTCATGCAATTGCTAATGAAAGTTTCTAAAACTCCGCAAAAATTTCATACCTTACTTTCTATAACTTATCAAAAGTATTAACCTATTTCAATAAACAGGTAAGAAATGTTCATATTTTCAAACTTCAAAATAAAGTGTAATGGTTGTAAAAAAAAATCAATTTTAAAATGTGTATGTGAATACAAATTTAGGGTGTTACATTAGCACCAAAGTTCAAACAACTTCAAATTTGAGTCCATGCCTCTCTTCCAAGCCACCAACTCAATAGGTACAGGATTGAAAATAAACATCCATTAGGTTTAATGTTTTTAAAACCAAACTATGATCGAATTGGTGCTGACATGGATTCACAGATATCTAGTTCAACCATTTTGAACAAGTGATTGAACTAGTCTTAATAAATAATATTTTTATTTTTAATGTACTATAATAACTATACTGAAAAATATTAAACAAAAAAATCATGAAATTCAATATTAACATATAAAAGTGTCATATATGATATATACTTTATAAGTCACAAAACATAAGTCATAACATATAAGAATAAAATGGATTAAGAGTTTAATTATATAAAAAAAGAATTTTAATAAATACACTCTTATATTACTAAGTTAATCTCCCTTTTTATTAATTTTTGAATTAAAGGAAGTTGACTTATGAAAAAGAGAGATGAATTTAGAAAACAAAATATTCTTTTTTAAAAAAATGTGAACCAATCTAATCAGTTGGACACCAATTTTACCAATTTTGTGGACAATGAATTTTCCACCACAACCGAATCAAACATGGAATAGATTTGTAATTCAACCGGTCTAATTAGTAATCCAATCCCATTTTGAAAACCATGCTCTACCACTAGTACGGGTTAAGATATTGCAACCATCTTATATTATTCTACCTATGTATATGTAGTGTTTATCAAACTACATTTGTTAAAAATGTATAAATTTAAGTATTAGCATAAATTTGTAATATTTCTAAATTTACCCTCAACAACATTGGAAAGAGAAAGTATTTATTAATTATTACAAAAAGAAAATATTTTCTTAAAGTATTTCATGAAGAATTAATACAAAGTACCTTTTAAAAAGAACAAATAAATATTAATATATATATATATATGTATGGTGGACTTATTTTATACTATAAGCTTTTTATAGAATAAATTGCATTGTACTGAGGATACAATGTAAAAATAAGTGTTATTACAATAATTTTAAAATAAATTGGAGGTTTATGCAGAATTTTAAAATACAGAAAATGTAAGTGTAATATGAAAAAATCACATGGATGCCAATGTAATTTACTCTACAATATTCTAAAAACAAAGTCAATGGTTCCTGTCTTCCTGATTATAATCTAAGTTTCTGTCTCATAGAACTATAGAAGTATGTCAAAATTAAAGTCTCTCTTTAGCAATAACAATAAGTAAACAGCTAGGAAACATTGCATAGAAATGTTAGTATAAGCAGTACTAAAACTTGAAAATAATAATATTAATAATCTTCGCAACGAAGTTACAAAGTTAAGATTTCACGTGACAACGTGAGGGCTTCAAGGGAAACATTTGTTGCATACAATTTTGGCAATTAATTATTACCCCTTTATTTGGTTTCCGTATACTAGCCTCTCTGGGTTGCCAATATAAACCTTCAATCCTTGCATGTCCAGAACAAACTATTCAACCACAGCATAATTTTGGCATGGTCACATCTTAGATCTTGTAAGTTTCTCATCAAAAACAATCATCACCTTCCCAATAACTTTCCTATCTTTGATGGCAGAAAAGGCAAGGTTGGCCTGCAAGGATAATAATTGTTCATACCAGATTGTACTACCCCCATGGAAAATCTATGAAGCAGAGATGAATGATGAGGCAAATGATACAAATTACAAAACATATATAAACAATAAAATAAATTCAACCGTTGTATGAAATAAACAATAAATTCAATAATTTTACATAAATGATTTAAATGTGATCCAATTATGGTGTATAAAGTCAATCATATTTACAATTAACTATTCGTCATTGACATTACAACAAGTAAATAAGATATTTAGATAAATGCTTTCGTCATCTGCAAGCCTATATTGCAGATACACACGTGTAACCTTGTCCTATTTCCCCTTCACCAAAAAAAAAAAAAAAAAATCCATTTTCCCACAGTTAACTCCTTAATTTTAAGCTGATGAAGAGGGCCCTGAGAAATGGAACATTCAACTATACATATGATGAGCAAGTATTGAATACAATATTCTTCCTCATATCTTCCATATTTAGTCTCAAACGGCTATCCAATTTTTCTGAACAATAAAGGAATCTAATTGTCTAAACTTACAGTTCTTTTTCTTTTTCCAGTTAAATTCTTTCCAAAAACTACTGTCCGTTCTATTGATATTATAAATATTACTCTTAAAATGTTTCTAATTTCCATTGCATAAATGTGCTGGGTTCCTCGATGAACATCACATCACCACCTAGGACTAGAAGCCATGTCTATACTAGTAAGCTATATGGCGTGCTGCTATAAACAACCAAAAAAACCATGTTTTGGCTTTACCATGTCTACATCAGAAGGAAAATAAGGTGTAAGGAGAAAAACTTTCAATTAGGCCTTTCAATGCTTAAAAGAGGGACCTTGGTAATTGCCAATTTTATCCAAATTGGTAACGAAGCAAAAGTATGTAACTATTTCTTTTCATAATTTCTTTAACCCCTGTGTTACTAGGAAGAAATCAAATAGATCTTTATTCACTTTCTCTCTTAACTTTAGCCTATCTCAATCCTTTTTGAAGAGTTAACTTCAAACTAAATGACCCCAGTGACCAAGTCTCTTTTCAATAATTATACTATAATCTCATGCGGCGTCTTGTATAGGCTAGGCAAATTTGATGACAACATAACTCCATATCATGAGTCATATAATTCTGACTCGAACAACACAACAACTTCAGTTAGAATGGGTAGCATTAGCCCAGCATTCAAACATTCAGATTTAGGTATAGTAAATAGTGAAATATCCAAAAAACACTTCCTTTAAAGGTTACAGCAGCAGTAATAAAATCTGTTTAAAATAAATGGTTAAGTCTTGGAACATGTATAGAATTAGTGAAAAGAGAGACATAAATTAGTCCAACCGATTTAACAAATAATTTCCTAACCTCTGACAGGGGGTAAGAATGAGAAATATGGATGGAAATCAAGCCTTTTGCCAACCAGGACAGTAGCTCCTTGATAGAATCTTCAAGAACAGCTGGGCGGTGTATTTTATAGCTACCCCAATAAAGGCCATGCACAGTCCAATTCTGGCACAATAATTTTAAATAAAAGCATATCATAACCCAAAAATGATAACCAGCCATGGCAGAATTAATGTGAATATGTAAAGCAGGTAGCAAACCCAAAAAATAAATTTAAAGATCCAAAGCTTTTACTAGTTCGGCTTGATGTTAATATAGGGCTAACTGTAATATTTTTACCCCCTAAAGAGTGTTGTGGTGATTTAATCGACAGGGCTTTGGTAGTGTACAACTGTACATTAAGGTCAAAAGTTGAGTATTTAGTCATATTTATGAGACTTTGGACTTTTCTTTAATTTATTTTGGATTTATCATTTTTTTATCAGGGGCTGGTTATTTACCTTGGGTCTCAAAAGTTAACGCCTAAATAACTGATGGGACTAGTTATCCATCTAGGCTAGGCATGTGATATTCCCAGGTGCCTTGGTCTTCTTCCTACATCCTCTAATGTAGTCTGATATTTGTAGACTTATTTCATTAATGAGACTTATTAGCCAGCCAGATAGAATTCCCCAATCTCAGATCCCTAAATCATCTTTTTTCTGTTAACTAAAAAAATATTCCTTTTAATTCACCCTGATTTGATGTAATCTTAAACTTACACTTTACAGGTAATTTGGCCAGTTGTTTAGAGCTAAAATAGAAAGATACTGCATCACAATTGCTTTTTGTTTGCATCACGTTTTGTGCTGCTTTAAATACATGTCATAAAGTCACTGTTGCGTTTAAAAATATTATTTTCAGTTTCAGTGTCTAAAGTAAAATGAAAGCACAATTCAACATGTTGCAATAAAACACGTGGTTGTTAGTATCGTAGGTTGGTTAAAACAGTCAAACTCTAGCAAACTTATAAGCAGCTGCTTTTTAACTTAACCGACTGTATATCCCTTTTTTTCCTGGGGACTTAATTGATGCCAAATATAGTGCATAATGCAAGCCAGATAGATCATTTTAATGAATATATGCAAATAATTTATATATACAATTATCCACAGTTAATGGAAATACCTAGACAAACTTACATTTGTGTCTACATGATAGACATTCAGGTTTAAAAGGCTAATTAAAAGACTTAGTTGACCATTAAAGATGATTCAATCACAAGGAAGCAGTATTATCATATTATGAGTATTATTGCACAAATTGCATTTATACAAATGGCCTAGGTAGTGGTTAGATGTAGTTGAGGACATTTATTTGAGAAACTGAGTTGGGATATCTTATGGTTTGCTAAACAACAAAAGCAAAACCTACAAGTCGTTAGTCTGAGTAGTACTGAACTTGATCCCCTTAAGCAATGTCTCAGGTTTGAGTCTTATGTATAAAGAAAACGTAGTTCGGAGGGGAGACTCCACCAAATGTGGTCAGCCAGGTTTCTCAACGGAGATTAGTTATTGGCAAAACCGGCAAATACTTCGCATTACTAACATGGTCAATAAAAAACATAAGAAAACATTTGTTATATTAACTGGCAACAAAGAGTAGAAAGAAGAGATTAAATTCAATTCCCGATTAATTTCAAATTATGTCTTAGAACAATGTGATTACAAATTTAAAGTTATGTGAATAAAGCTTGACTAGATCAAGCAACGAGCATAAAATAATTTAGTGATCAAGCAAATTAGGATAGACAAGATAAATTCATGGTCTGAAACTTCATTCCCACTGTACCTTAACAAGAGCTATGTTAGCTGGGATGATAGGAATTTCTCCACTCGCAAACCCAATTATGAGAATGTTAGCTCCCCATTTCAGAAGTCGCAAAGATTCTTTAGCAAGCTTCCCTCCAACTGGGTCATACAGGACATCGATCCCCTTAAGCCTTCTAGCCTGAAGGAATTGTTTGATACTCTGAGTAACATTTTCATTACTCAAGTCCACCACATGATCAACACCAAGAGATTTCAAGAGTTGCACCTTTTCAGCTCCCCTGACACGGAATCAAGAAAAACAAAAAAGACTCAACTCACTAAGTAGATGGGGATAAACCTTCTTCACTTCAAAAATCAATTTTAACTACATAGTGTATTTGAATTCCCCATCAAGCAGGTTTGAACATGGATCACTGAAGCAACTGGTAGTTGCTTTTTATGTCAAAAAATATAGTGTGATTTTGGGACAAATGTGGATCTCTATCGTTCAATCAATTACATTCTGAACCAATTTTGCAAAGGTTCACCCCAACACAAACTTAGTCATCATACCATTGTGTCATATTTAACCCATATATATAGAGGTAAAAAATATTCACTACCGAGCAACAGCAATGACAATGGCCCCACATGCTTTTCCAATTTGCACAGCTGCAATGCCCACACCTCCAGCAGCACCCAAAACCAACAACACCTACAACACAATTCAACACAAAATTGGATTATGCAACATAGCAATAAAATAAAATGAACATCAGTAATAATAAAAATGTATACAGATATTTAATGTTAAAAAATTCCTCCAATACAAACTCTGAAAAATATTCCAATATACTTAAGAATATTACTACATTCTCTCCACTCTAACACACATTTGGGATAAAATATCATGTTTCCAGTGAGATTCACCCTTATTCAAATACTGCAATTTTACAGAACCAAAGAATCAGAGTTAATACCCGACCAGTGTATTTTTTCACACCCTCAGGATGTACTCACCACTCTATTTTTTCTCTCACTATTTTTTACAACTACCCTGAAGCTTTGTATCTGCTTCTGCTTCAGATGCATTTCTTCCTCATGCCGAGCCTTCTATTTTTAAAGGAAAAAGCAATGTGAATATTACATAGTTTGTCCAAAAAAAACCTTTTCAAAGCCGTGTGAGTTCTGCACAGCAAGCTACAGAGCTCTGGAGGCAAGGGAAAATTTTTCTACAAAGCATTTTCATTTTGCATTAAAGACTAAACGTTAATTTTGGTTCATCATATTTTAGTGTTTTTTCATTTTAGTACATTAAATTTTAAAAGTTTTATTATAATCCTTTATGTTTTCCAAAGTTTTATTTGAATTCTATTAATCTTCTCAAACTACATCCTTCATGATCAATGTTACTTTTTGTGATATAATTCATCTTTAACATCACAATCATGATAGTTGCACACAATAAATTTTCCAGTGACACAAAATGTGTGCTGCGGTGGAGAACTCTTGCAAAAATTAGGAAGGTGGAAGCCGAGGGTGGTATATCTTTTATAAAGGATTAAAAGGAGCTCATAAAAAAATAAAAACTTTTTTAAAACTTAATGTACAAAACAAAAAAAAATTAGACAGCAAATTATTTGGTTGGACCTAGACAACCCCACTTAACTACATAAAGAGAAAGAATAATAAGCATTACCATCCACAATCAGACAGACACATAACCAACAACAGCGAATCAAATTCAAAGAATAGATACACACATACCTGACCGGAGGTCAATTGGGCCCTATGTACGAGTGCCACATGACAAGTACCAAACGCCACAACAAGCCCCCCAGCAGCAACAACATCACAACCGTGGGGCACTCGAAACCTTCAAAGCCAACAACTTTTCACACGTGACGATTAAGAATATTCTAAAAGGCTACATTAAAAGGTAGCAGGAGAAGAATCTCACAATTGGGACTGGTCAACGACAATGAACTGAGCGAAGGAGCCGAGGCCGGTGAAGGAACAAACGGGGTCTCCGACTCGAAAGTTGGAAACTTTGGTGCCAACGGCGTCGACGAAGCCGGAAAAATCGGATCCCGGGATGAAGGGTAGAGGAGCTTTCTCTTGGTACTTGCCCAGTATCTGCAAGTAATTGGCGAAGTTCAAACTTGTGGTTTTGATTCTGACTCTTACAGCGGTCGGAGAATCGAGTTCAGGAATTGGATGATTCTTTGACAAAACTATTGGGCTATCATTGTCTTCCAAACTCACTGTTGGATCCCCTAGTTTTCTGCACAAGAGTGCCTCCATTTCTCTCCCTTGTCTTGATATGTAAACGAGAACAAGAACGAAGAAATGCCATCAAGGATGTATACTAAAACACTTGAATAACTTCTGCCTACAATTCATAATTTCTTAGAATAGAAAAAAAAGCTTAATCAAAACACTAAAAATTTAATCATAAAGAATCACTTTTTTTTTCTCTTTCATAAGCACTTCTCTCAGTTTCCCATATCTTTTATTTTGCATGAGTTAGTTGTATTATTGTTCAATAAGTGATTTTTTTTTTCTTCTTCATGTATTATTGTTTATCTTCTTTCTGGTTGTTTTATTCTTCGTGGTTCAACTTATTTATCTTTTCTTAATATATTAGCTTTTTTTTTTACAAGTCCAAACACCATTATCCGGACTTATAAAAAAATTTGTAAATTTATTTTATAAGTTTGGATACCCCTATCCACACTGAGTCCAGAAAATCCTATTCGGACTTGTAAAAAAATTTGCAAATTTTTTTTTTCATCCCCTATCCGAACTTATAAAAAAATTTGCAAATTTTTTTACATCCCTATTTGGATTGAGTCCAAACACCCTTGTCTGGACTAAGTTCGAAAACCCCTATTCGGACTTGTAAAAAAATTTGCAAATTATTTTTTACAAATTCGGATACCCCTATTTAGACTTATAAAAAAATTTGCAATTTTTTTTCACCCCTATTCAGACTAAGTTCGGACACCCGTGTCCCAACTGAGTCCGGATACCTCTGTTCAGACTAAGTTCGAAAACCCCTGTCCGGGCTAAGTCCGAAAACCCCTATTCAGACTTGTAAAAAAAATTGCAAATTGTTTTTTACAAATACGAACACTCCTATCCGAACTTGTAAAAAATTTTGCAAATTTTTTACTAGGATTAAATTTATTATTTTACCTAGGATATTTGAGATTTTTCCTACCTTTATAGAGGTGTAGGAAGAAATCATGGAGGTGCGGGAGAAATTCTCTAATAAAAGTTTATCATTGAGTTTAATCTATGGATTGTGAGATTACAAAAAGTTTTGCATGAATGTATATATTTATATATATTTTTTATTATAATTATGATATTTTTATAAGTTTTTTATTGAAAATAATTTTTCATTTTCGATTGATTTTTAAAAATGTTTTCAAGAAATCTTTTTTAAATTATAATTTTTACTATTATTGGTATACACTGTTAGTGTAAAAGATTTTTACACTGACCATCAATCATGATCTTCCATTAATGTAACTTTTAAAGTAATAATGAGTAAAGTCAACAAATTTATCATAAATAACAATGTATACTAATTAAACTCTTAAAGGAATATGAAACTTTTTATAGTATTAATACATGACATTTTCTCAAGTGCTATCATACTTAATTAATTAACCCAAATTATGTTTGACTGAAAATATAAACATAAAATACACTTTTTTAAAAAAATGGTCTATTTTTATGTATTAAACTAAAGAAATTCTCAATAATTCACTTTACTTAGCTAATTAAATTGTCACACCTTAACTCATCAAAATTTATATCATCAACTAATCCGTCATATTAATAATAGTTATATGATAACTATTATAAAATTTAACAAATTTATTATAATAGATGATAATTTATAATTAAACAATAATATAAAAATGAAGTAATTTTTTTTAAAAGATAAAAGTGCATTAATTATTCACCCCAAAAGAATTTAACTAAATAAAAATAATAATATATAAGAAAGAGATTGATACATTTTATATTGAATTTATATATAGTAAATTTTTATTAATTTTACTAATTAATATTTTAAAAATCACCTATAAAAATATTATTCATTAACATCAATGTTGTGAAAACCTTGATCAATGTTGTAATCATTAATCAAGTCAAAATTGTGGGTCAACAGATTAATGATCGACTAATTATCCTAATTTAATTTAGTTTATATATAAAAATTTAATTAATATGTACTAATGTTGTGGAAGAGTTTTACTTCAACGCTTCGTTATAACTCTTTATTTATATGATTTTTAAAGTATTAATAAATAAAGTTAAAAAATTTATCATAAATAAAATTATAATTAAATATAAATGTAAAACTTATTATATTTACCAATGTAATTTTCACTTTTTCACATTCACAAGTCCTATTAAAAAATAAAAAAAAAAGAAATAACATTGTTTCAATAAAAAAAAATAAATCAAACTCCACTAGATTTAATTCACCAATTGTTGTAAGAATAGGCTGGTTTTTACCGATTGAAAACAGACCAACTATGTATCTATCAATTGGAGAACTCAACCCTGTTATGTTACCGGATCTATGTCAGACTGATTTGACTGGCAGGCTGGAGCTGGTTTAACAACAATGTTAGCAGAAATGTAAAACTCTTTCATAATATAATATATTTGTACATTTTCCTTAAGAATGTTGTGGTTTAAAAACCTTTGGTTGTGTGAACTGTATGTGGCATGTGGTTACTTATTTCTGTGTTGGTTGCTGGTAATTGTATTCTATCCATTTGAAAATCATAAAGCTTAAGCTGGATCTAAGTCGAAGAGAAAGTGTAGAAAGTTGAAGTGATGGTGAGGGCAGGGGTGTTTTGTGGGCAACTGAGTTTTCTTATCCCTCCTACTCTTTCTTTATGCCATCGCTGCAATTACTCTACACTCTCATACATACCCAGACACCCTTCTCTGATATCTCCAACTCACAAGAAACGATTCATTGCTTCTGCTTCTTCAGCTCCATCACTTAGCGGTTCTGGTGCTGAATATTCCGGTATATTTCTCTTCAATACTTCGCCATATCCTCTTTTCTGTTTATTTCTTTTATGTTTATTTGTATGTAGTTCACTGAATTTGTTCTTGCTTTTCTTGTCTTTTCCTTTTTACATGATGGAAAAATTAATTATAGGAGATTACAAGAAAAAAGGCCTACCTAAGTACTCTCGTTTTCTTTATTTTGATGTTGGTTCCTAGAACATACTAGAAAAAAGGGGATGGAAATTTGTGGTTGGGGTTCTGTTTTATTTTTAGTTAGAGAAAAGTCATTAATTGTTGCAAGGTTACTTACATGAGTACTGCATGTTGAACACCATGTCTCCAGAGCAGTTGGTGGATGTGGTTGCAAAAAAGAAAAAGAAGGGGATAGCAGGCATAGATCAAGACGAATTAGTTGATCCAAAGGTTTTAGCAGATCCAGACAGTTGTTTTTGTGAGTTCAAAGGAGTGCATATACACCATAAGATATGCGATGCTGAATCCCAACCACAAAGCATGTTCCAGATTCAGACTGTTTCTCATCAAATCAAGAAGCTAGGTTATCCTATGATTCTATTGCATGGGTTTGGAGCCTCGGTTTTCTCATGGAAACCGGTTATGAAGCCTTTGGCAGAGGTTACTGGTTCTAAAATTCTTGCTTTTGATAGACCAGCCTTTGGATTAACATCAAGGGTAAATTTGTCTAGGCATCTTTCTTCAGAAACGGAAGACACAAAACCTCTAAATGCATACTCAATGGCATTTTCTGTGCTTGCTACCTTGCATTTCATTAAATTATTAAATGCTGAGAAGGTGATTTTAGTGGGGTATGTGAATATTATTAAATTCTATCTTCTGTTTTGTTCCATACCTTCATTTTTCTGGGTTATCAGGCTGTCTCCAACAATGCAAGTAAAGCTTCCCTCTGTATTTATTAGATGATAACTAAACAGCTGATCATAAATTGTATTCCTGATTATTTCTCTGATCATCTAATTCATCTTACATTTATGAGTTGATGCATTAATATGACTGTAATTTTTGACATCATAAATATTAAATTGATCAGCTTTCTTTCGTCACCATTTCTGAAGTAACAGTCATGGACATGGTATACAAAATCAGAAATTAATAACATGAATGCCCCGTCAGGAAAATATAATTTACATATATTTCTCATGATGTTTTCTTTCTTTCTTTTCACCTTATCCTCTTTGTCTATCCAACTAGGATTACTAATACTGTCAAGAAATATATTCTCCTATGCCCTCTGCAGCATATTTCCTTTTCTAGAAGCTGAAATATCTCCAAAATAACATGTCAGGCACTCAGCTGGTTCACTTGTAGCAGTTAATACATATTTTGAAGCTCCTGAACGTGTTGCTGCTCTTATCCTGGTTGCCCCAGCAATTTTTGCCCCACTTACTACTCCAAAAATTGTTAAAGAAAATCAATCAGGAAATGATAACCAGATAAAAGAAGACAACAGTTCTATCAGAAAAAATAAAATTTTGGGGCTTTACAAGATGTTGTCCAAGATGACCAAGTCCATTGCAGAGGCAATAATACAGATGACGAAGTGGACAGTAGATAACCTCTACTTTTTGTATAGGAAGTTGTTATCAGCTATCCTGCGATCTTCCCTTGCTATAATGCTGGTAATTAACTTGTTCATAGTAATGCAGTACAATATTCAATTAAGTTATCTCAACCTTTTTTGGTTCAATCATTATTGAAAAATAATAATTGGCAAGGAATTGTTGGATCAAACACAACTATGTTGAACTCATGAAAAACATTCAACGAGATGTTAACATGTTCCATTTCCTTTTCACCAATTTTAATAATCCATAGATTGAAATGTAAATTAATATGCACTAACGCAAATAGTAAGCTACACAAAGAAAATCTGGTTAGATTGCTTCTTGATGGATGACCCTGGCATATTTTGGCTTGTGTTTAGTTAAACTATAATTCTTAAACTTACATGATAAATAAATTGTGATGAGTCATGCACTCCTGCCCATTAGACTGATAACTCCTTTATTCACATGAATCTCAGGTAAGAATGGCAATTGATAAGTTTGCTACTGCTGCAGTTCGAAATGCATGGTATGACCCAAAGCAGGTCTCTGAACATGTCCTTAGTGGTTATACAAGGGTAATCTCACTGTGATTTCCCATTTTCTGATTTTGTCTCTCTTTTCTTTTCTTTTTTTTTTTTTTTTTGTCATACTCAAATGGTTAGTTCTCACCTGGTTGTTAGCACTAAATGCAGCCTTTAAGGACTAAGGATTGGGATAGGGCACTGGTGGAATACACTGCAGCAATGCTTCTGGATGAAGAATATAAAACAAAGCCATCACTTTCTAAAAGACTTCATGAAATATCATGTCCTGGTAATGTCACTAATCTTACATTACCCACTTTCATTTGCCTGTTTATTTTCTTGTCCTTGGCCTTTGTCTTCCAATATCTGAATATCTGATTACTGATAGGCAGTACAATACGAGAGACGGCAGCCATCTTAGATTGGCAATGTGCAGTAAGCTTTAGTGGCAATGAATAGGTTCACTGGTTTCTGCTTTCACTAAAGATTAATCAAGATGGAATGAGGCTTAGTGGCTAACACCTTAGTTTTTATTCGTTCAATCCACTGGATACTTTTGTGTTAAGATCAATCTGTATCAATAAAATGTTAAATTGACAGAAACTAACTGGTAAGGGCAAACCGTTGTTACTAGGTAGATGTTGTGTAAACTGGGAAAATCAATTAGCACGTAGTTTTTTATTTATTTATTTGTCATTTGGTTACCAATTTCGTTTTTTGGATTTATGTGTTCTTGTTCCCAAATTAATGTTGAATAATGCAAATCTTTCCAGTAGCAATAAACCTGCTTGATAGCTAATATTGAACATAATTGGTGATGGTTGTTTGAATAAGCAGTTCTGATTGTAACTGGTGATACCGACCGGATAGTCCCTTCATGGAATGCTGAGAGACTTTCACGAGTCATACCAGGAGCATCATTTGAAGTAATTAAGCAATGCGGCCATTTGCCCCATGAAGAAAAAGTGGAGGAGTTCATTTCAATTGTTGAAAACTTCCTAAGGAGATTAGTGAGTAATTCAAGCGAACAATATCTACAACAAGCAATTTGAAATTCTAGTACAACTCAAACTTCCGCAGTTTACTGCATAGAAGATTCATATAATGTAGACAGACGTTAATGCAGTTTGATAAGATGGACAAAGATTTGTTGAAGGCATATTGATGCACACTGTTAATTCATCAAGCTCGATGATCTCTATCAAGAAATTGAAAAATGCTGATAAGCAATAACCTATAACTCAATGTTTACATTATGCTGATGCTAGCTTGCTATAGTACTTGAAGAAATCCTCTTTATGTTTACCTGCATGAATGATTAATAACTCCGTTCATATCATCGGCAATTGAACCTAGCATAAATGTCTCTTGGATGTAAAAATTGTTATCATTGAACATGTGATCTCTATTCTCATTATATTATATAATATAATATAATATATATATATATATATATATATATATATATATATTTTATAGAACATAGATTATTAAGAGTAAAACAATCATTAATATTTAATATAAAAGTTTAAAAATAATTTTATTATTAAGGTTAGTATGGTAATAAAGCTAATGTTTAAGAAGTTAGAGGTTGTGAGTTTACATATTCTCTTTAACAAGATAATTTATTTTTTAATTTTTAAATAGGTATAAAAATAAAATAAGTATTAATAAAAGAACAAATGAAGAAGAAGTATTGTCTATATATATTATAATCATATATTATTTATAATAGAACAATTATTAATGTTAGATATAAATGTTTTTATTATTAATTTTATAAGATTATATTTTATTTTTAAATAAGTATAAGGATAGGAATATGGAGATTTATATTAATATATGCAAATAATATATATACTAAAAAATAAAGAATTGATAACAATGAAATATCATATTATATATATATATATATATTAATACTGTTTAAGAAAAATGATAAAACATGTATTTGTATTCATATTCAACAGGTGTAGTGGGCTGTGAAGACCGATAATAGGCTTGTTTAATCCAGTAAAAGAAGTAGGCTGTGACGTCATGGCAAAGGAGAGAGGAAAGCTAAACAGAAGAAGGAAAAGGTTGCACTGCACGGCTGGTTCGTTGGAACTCGCCGAATGTTTCTGGGAGGGTCGTTTTGGAAAAATCCGCTGGTGGGTGTGGTGCTCTTGGGTCAGATCGGAACGCTGAAGTAAGAAGAATAACGCGAGTGAAAGCAAATCACTTTGGGGTAAAAGTTTATGTTTTTTACTTTTTTACCCTTCATTTAAAACACCTCAGTCTCTAAAAAACGCATTGTATAACTTCCGCTTTTAAAGAAACGATGAAAAAACGGCGCTATTTGGGGCCTCTCTGTTGTCCAAACGCAGAACCCTAATCATGGGCAAAATGCACCGTGAGTGGCCACCTCTTCTCGGAGGCGCGATGCTACAAGGACCTCTGGAGCGGAGAGTAGTCGCTCCTCTCTGCACCTCCGCTAAAGCGTGTGATAGTGCTGCCTTTAAATACTATGATTAACAGAGGATCTCATGCAGTTCATGATACATGATTTTGATATTAAGCTACCTCTTTCTTATGTCAAAAATATTAGCATGAAGCTACTGAAGAGAACAGACTCTCACTGAAAGAAAATATTGCCAGTTACAAAGGAAAGTAATAAATAAATTTATCTTTCATCCCTATCAATAAAACTGAGCATATTTTTAACAGAACTACAACGAATATGGTAGTGGAATACAATAACAATATAAATTTTGATTGTACGCTGTGTGCAGCCAAACATGATTATTTATAGCTGATCCATCATCCATGCTTTGTTCAGAAAGGAGGATCAACTCCTATGTCAAAGCTGGAATATCCTAGGCTCGGAGGAACATCAAATCCTGACATGAAATCATCACCAAATATTACAGCACCAGCAGCTAGTGCTCCTGCACCCAACCCCATTGCAACTCCTGGAGATACTCTCTGACAAGGGGCTCCCTTGGATGTTGACATATCTGTGTAGCTTGGAGACAAGCCATCATTTCTTGGGAGAAAAGTGGGAATATAGCCAACATTTGATGGTGGAGGTGGTGGAGGAGGAGTTATTGTTCTAGGCAGGTAGCTTGGTCCAGTCACCTCGTGGTAGCTTGTTTCACCCACCTCATGGTAGCTT
Organism: Psophocarpus tetragonolobus; assembly: GCA_037954015.1. Taxonomy (NCBI): domain Eukaryota; kingdom Viridiplantae; phylum Streptophyta; class Magnoliopsida; order Fabales; family Fabaceae; genus Psophocarpus; species Psophocarpus tetragonolobus. The sequence continues at coordinate 37,659,791 of CM075688.1, read as the reverse complement.
GGTTCACTCACATATGGATCATAATAGTATGGGGAGGTGAATGGCAATGAATGATGGTCTGGGACGTGTTTATGTACATGATCTTTCTCTGGCATACGAATTGAAATTTGAGGCTTTTGTGGTTGTGGATAGGCTTGCCTTACTCCTTTCCCTATGGCCAATTGGGTACCACTGCCATCATCTAAGAGCAAAACTCCTTCCTTGTTACCTGTAGAACAAATTCACAGCACCAGATAATGTCAAGGATTTTCCAAAAAAGCTAGGGGTAAACTTAAATCAAACTTTTCTACTCCCTCTCAAACTAGGCAACCCATTGTAAGTATATCGAAATAAGAGCTCGCTGAAAGAAGTGAAACAAAAAAATGGTAAATGTGGAAGAGAATGCAATAGGTTGTGAAATATGAAATGATCATATACCTGAGTCAGAATTTGGCTCTTTCTTTTCATCAGGAATACGAATTAAAATATCAATGAAACCTCTTGGTTTGCTGGATTTCTTCTTTCGTAATTGGTAGCTTCCAATTTCCTCTTGCCTTGGCTTTGACACTTCTGAATTCTTTACCTGCTTGGCAAGAAACTCTCTGAGAAAAACTGTTGTTGAGCCATGAAGCTTTTCCGTGAAGAATATGGGATCTATACTGTAAACTTCCACGTTCAATGCCAAATCTTGGATGTTTTGCACTGAGCCATCCACAGGAATGACAAACTTGGTTCTCCAAACAGGATTTGCTCTTCCAGAATCGACAACTTTGGTGCAATATTTGCTATTAAGATCAATCCAACCAACAGCAAACCATTGACGCTTCCAAAGAGAGGTTGAATGCTGGAGTCCATGTGCAGATATCAAGCAGATCTCCAACCATATTATCCCCATAGAAAGTGCAGGAAAGAAAAAACGAGATGTTGAAGGGTGTTGTCCTCTGTAAGCTTCTTTAGATAAGGGTTGCGCAGGGAAAGAGGTGGACGTGTTTTGCGGTATTTCAAAGGATTCTTTACTTTGATATCAGAAAAAATTTATACCAAAACATCGTTAGGGGGTACCCACATGCCAAGTTGCTAACTATTTACCCCTTGTTAAGTGCACCACATGCAGACAGGATTCTGCAACTCATAGGTGGGTCTATTTTAGCAAGAGATTAGTCTCTCAAATTAGTCTAAGGATTTATTTTATCAAATTGGTCTCTCAAAGAGACAAATCATTAATCAATTTATGTTTATTTGTCAAACCACTTTAGTCTTTGATAAATATGTTTTTTACAAGAGATCAATTAGAGAAGGACTGTCATTAATACCCAATTCTTTAGACAGTCTAATTTGGCATTTTAAACTGTATTAGGATTAGGGTGTGCTTTGTACAAAAACGTGTTATTCCAGAAGCCACAATATTTCCCATGTTTACCCCGAATGCATGTGGCAAAAATCTAGCCCTCACAAATTTTACCTATCTATGACCTGAATTTACATCTATGAATGACAAAAAATGGCAATGTCGAACCTCCTTTGGCTGATCAAGCAACACTCTTGTTGCTTATTGTTTATACAATACAGTTTACTCTTTATAATATTGTCCTTGAAGAAACGTAGCGTCTGCCAATAAGAGGTGGAATTAACAACAGTTTTCAGCCTGCAAGTATAAATGTTCATTCACCTTCCTGGTTTGTTAATGGAGCATTTCTCCGGTACATCATGGTAGTAGAGCCCAAAAAGTCGTCTCCAAACCCACACGCCTTAAAAAATAACCTGAAACAAGTTAAGAACGTCACATGCTGTTCACAAAGGTACAATATTAGGCACTCCATAGGACAGTGAACAACCTTTCATTCTCCGAGCAAAGGGCTGCTATGTCATAGATGTCTCTACTTGTAAGGGTTCTGCAAAAGGGGGAGGTCACGTTAAGACATGAAGATTTACGCGTCTATCTATGAAGAAATAATAGCAAGTACCATTGTACTACAAGGTCTATGGCCAAGAAAAAGGAGAACAATAACAGCATGCGATCAATCATAAAGGTAACAATGCTATTCAACCAAAAAAAATTAGAACGCTGGCCTACCACCAGTAACTTTTTTATTTTTATTTTTTTAGGATACCACCAGTAACTTATGTGTTCAAGAGAATTGCAGTAATACAATTCCTAACATACTCCTTCAAATAAATATTTTATATTATTGGTAGAAAGAATTATTGAAAATCACAAATGTTTGTTAGTCTCACTTTATATTTAATGATTCTCTATCTATATTTAATAGTTTTTAATAAATTTTAATTAATAATTTGTTAACGTTTCTCATGTGATTAATCATAAAGGCTCAGTGGCCAATATAAAATATTACACCCTATATTATATGACGTTTGACAAACCAAAATATAAAGAGTATAAGAAATTTATAGTTTTTTTATGAATTCAAAATATTAATTCCATTCCCTAATATTGTGTCAAAAGTAACATGGTGATAGTGAAACGACGGGAGTATAAACAAACAAAACTTTTATGCTTTAGATGTTTTTGTGTTATTTTTAATGGACACAATTTAAATACAGTTCTGTAACTCTACTTCAGTATTGGACATCAACACGGAAAGTATGTAAGTTTTGTCCCTTTCCAATTAGAATTACAATTTCAGAAATGCTAGATCAAACTATCTTATTTTTTGTTTTTTTTTTCATATAAAAATTGATCACGGAGAAGTTTATAGTAAGTTAGGTCCCTTAGGCCTTAACAAATTATATAGTCTCCATCACACTTTCTCTTTGAAACTTAAAATAACAAAAAGAGGTGATATTTAATGACTCTTTCTAATTTTCATTAAATTTTAATCAAGAAAGTATTATGGAATTGATTAAGGGAATTATTGATGTTGCTTAATAAGCAATTGATTATTTCATAAAGACTATTAAAGACATTGTTCTCGAGATTACAGTAAATAATTTTGTTTATCTTGAAAAACAAGAAAAAAAATCATGGCAAATATGGAATCCAAAACTTAAAATAAACAATTTTTTTAAGAGAAAAAAGTTACTTAAATTAAATAAAATAAAAGTTATTGATTACCCAACCTGTGAAATACTCCTTCCTTTTCATATTTAAGGAGATATGAACATATATCAAAATGTATAAAATTTAACAATAAAATGCAGTAAAAAAAAAGTCAGCAATAAATTCATTATCAAGAGTTAATCCAGGAGTGGTGTACTGCACACCTGACAATTTTTTTAACAATCATCTGACCGATTCCCATTCGCTGCAGGGAAGGAATAACCTGAAAGAGACTGAGCCACTTTGATACACGCACCTTACAAATACACTAACTAAGAAGGAGCATGAAGTAAATTCATTTTGGCAAGTATTACCATGACATCGTATATAGAAGCAGTGAGGCCAGAATCGGAAATGGCACGGCCAAACCCCACTAGTTGATCGCGGAAAGGAGAAACAGGCATGAACAAATCCGCGATGGAAGATGAAAATGAATTGTGACGAGGAACGGCGTTTACAAGTTGGGGGTTGCAGAAGACGGAGACAAGAACGGCACTGTGAGATAGAGCAATGCGGAGTTTGCGGATATCCATGGCTTCCGGTTCGGGTCGGATTGGAAATTTGTATGCGGAGTAGTTGCAATCGGCGAAGAGGTCTCGGACACGGTGCGGGTCCACGTGGCGTGAGTCCGTGGAAATGTAAATTGGGAAGTGTGTTCTCCACAGCTTCGTGTCCTCCAGCTGTGAGCTTTTGCTGATTCTTCGCCTAACCCATTTCAGTTCCATGGATTTCGAACCGAAACCCTCAAACTGTAATTGTGTCTGTCTATGCGTTTGTGCTCCCACTGTCATTCCCACCATTTCTTTTCTCTGTTCTTGCGCAACTCAAGAAACTTGAATGGATAATCAAACTCAATTTGCAATTCCCACCACACCAATGTTTAATTTCTTGTATTTTATATACACACAAATTTGGGCTAAAATGCCCACTTCCCATTTTCATTTAGCACCATCAGGTTTTTTTATATTTCCATTTCCTAAAATACTACTTTCCTAAACTATTCTCTCTTTCGACTTATCCGGCCACCATCTCCTAATCTTTCCCTTTACCTACACTTTCCAATATATATATCACATTATTTATCATGTGATGGAAATGTTTCCTTCAAAAGATCATCACATTTGTAATGTATCATATGATATATAGTTGTGTAAAGCACCTGGCATGTATTTTTATTTTTATTTTTACATGCATTCACGTTTGTCGATCACTAGATTTACATAACAATTATACTGTTGCGATCCGCAAGTTGGGGAAACTACAACTTATAGATCTAATTATTATCAAGGGAGTGTATGTTGTTAGCTGTAGGAAGAGTTCAGTAAATGGGGGTACAAAAAGAAAATCCTTTGGGTCTTTTTTCAATAGTGCTGGGTAAATTCGAAATTCTTGGGCTTTTTCTTTTTGTATCCCAAATCCAAAATTACCCTCAACAATTTTAAGCTAATATCATTTAAGGTTATACATCAACAAATCGCAATATGCATATGCATGCTTATGCATACACATTGCAGATCTTCTCCTATGCAACATTAATTTTGAATTGTGAATGTTTAGATCCATAATTGTGTGAGACACATTATGGATCACATGATTTACAATTTTGTATTACATATTTGCAAATCATGTGATCTGCAATATACCATATTTTATGCATATTATAGTTTGTTAATTACGTAAAGACCAAAGAGCATCAACTCATTTTTTTGACAAATATGTAAGCAAGAAGGCTATATTAAAGAAATTTGTTAAAAAAATATAAACTTGCTTTACAAGATAGAGAAAAGGCAGAAATGCAAGCTAATTTCAATACCTGACATTAGTAACTTATTCTAAGACTCCATCACCTTTTGAGAAGCAAATGTGAAGGATTTATATACATGAAATCTTCAAGAAATTTCAAATTGAAGTCTTAGAATTATCTAGATGTCATTTGACAAAAGAGACTGAAGATGATCAAGTTACATTTTTTAAAAACAAAGACTTTAAAAAAAATGAACACTTTGTTGTTGAGTGGGATGCATAAAATGAGAAAACTTCTTGCATGTGTCACTTGTTTGAGTTTAATGGATATCTATATAGACATTAGTTAATGACATTCCAAGCTATTATTATTTTTGTTGTCCTGTCAACTATATATTGAGAAGATGGACCATGGACATCATAAGTAAGTTGCATAAAAGAAACATAGAAGAATGATTAGATAATAAATATGTTGTTGAATCCTGTGGCTTTTCTTTGCATGGAATCTATTTTCTTGTTACTCTCTAGTTTCTCTCCTTGTGAGTTTAAGAGAGCATGAGGAAGTAATTGTAAATCTTTGACTAAAATATTTTAGCTTTTTGTTGTAACTTTAGCAATTTTTATTTTTCCCCATTCAAAAGAAGTTGAGCTTTCTATTGAGTTAGGAATTGTCACTGACAATTTTTTTATCAAATAATGTATACTTTTGTATTTATTGTGAGCAAATTTTTGTGCTTATTAGATAATTATTTTTATGTTTACTGGAATATGGTTTCTACTTTCTAGTCCATGCTGAAAAATAAACATTTTGACTATATTAATGGTGTGGAGTTAGGAAGAGTATGAATGGATAGAGTTAGAAATAATGTGAGCAAATGAAGTTAGAAAAAGTGTCCCTATGTTGCTACAAGAATTTGATGTGTTATTAGAAATTACTTCAAGCTTTAGTATGTGATGAGGACACAACTACAAATAAAGGCAACAAGACACTTGAAGGACTTGGGAGATCTATGACAAGAGTGTGAGCTAGGAAAACAAAAGAGGTTTTACAACAAGTGGTAGCAACAATTCTTAGGTTGTACCTGATGTGAAGGACATGAAACCAAAATTAATTCAATGCATGATCTTCATTGAAGATCTATGAAATAGAGGACATTGTCATAAATTTTTTAGTCAAAGTTGAATAAGCGTAAGTGGTGTTATGTTATGTGTTCATGCTTAAGAAACAATTTTTTTAATTTTCCTTTTATTTTAGAGCATTGGATTTTAGTGATTGTTTAGTTTTTATTAGTATGGTTCTTGTTTTTTCATGCACATCAGGGAGGTTATGAAATAAATAAATCTCATCATTATTAGTAGATGGTGTATTTATTGGAGTTGTAATCTTGGCTCTCCTGGCTCTATATGTAATTAACATTTCAGTGCAAATAAACAAACTTGAATTTTGATGAACAACTTCTCTGTGAAAGTGTATCTCCTAGGTGTTTGTTTGAACCAAATTTGAGTATCAAGGGCTTTCCACCCTTTGTGACATCTTTGAGACTTATATTCTTCCTTGGAAGTGGCACCTTCCCCAAAATTATTTTCATCTTCATCTAATTCTTACCTTCTTTCTTTGCTTTCCTATTATTTTTTTTAAAAAAAAAAAACTTCATTTTTGAACTTCATTTTTCTATTCATTGATCCATCATCAAAATTGTCCTAGATGATATTCAAGGCAAGTTGAATTCACATCATTTGGTATCAAAATTAACTGTTAAGGCTAATTTTTAACATTTCTTAAAGGTTAGAAGTTAGGGGTGCAATTTATGGGTTGTTTGAGACGCAATTACTTTCATCATAACTTGAGGTTTATGAATTCAATTTTGGAGATTCTTGAGCATAAACTACATCCTAGATTTTGAACTTTCACTTTGCTTTGAATCATTCAATTCAGAGTTTTGTAGCATGAGGTATGAACTTATTGATGTTGTATAGCTTAAAGATATTGGTAACGTCATTCCTTTCATTCTTATTGTCAATAATATCATATAATAGTATTGATCACCATGGCTAAATCATTGCAAAAGTTAAGCCTATATTAAAAAACAAACAAAAGAAAATATTATCACTGAATGGTTTATGTCTTTAGAATGGAAATTCAATCAATTGTAAAGTGATATATTGATTGTTTATGTGAAGGATTGTTGTTGCACTTGTTTAAGGCATTAAATTCATTAAAGTATTCTTGTTTGGCCTTTCTTGTGTGTGTGTGTTCGTTCTCTCATAAATTAATGGTAGGTGGGTTGTGATACATTATAGTAAATTAGAGTAAATTTGAACCTTTTTGTTGGTATTTTTTGCTATTCAACTGTGACCCAAAAACTACACCTAATTCGTACCTTTTTTTGTGCTATATTGGGTGGACTATTTTTGAAAAAATTCTTATTTGATTGTGTTAAGAATCCAAGAAGTATACAAGAGAGGTAAAATGTTGTGTGTACATTAGAGAAGAAGACATAAAACAAAGCATTAAAGACAAAAGTACATTCTTGAGTCTAAACACGTGAGAAGTGTGGTAAGGGCCTATTACTTTTTTATTTTAAAAAATGGCAAGTATATATGAGTTAATAGACTTATTATTAAGGTAATTATAGTCCAAATGCAAAAGATGTTGAGAGAACATACACACGCATTATATGAGAGGATTGAAGAACTTGAAAATCATGGAAATGATGAGGAGAATAAGAGGACAACAAATAATGATGGTAAACCTAGGCAAAACAAAATTGAAGGAGTCAAGTTGAATATTCCCCTATTCAAAGGAAAAAAGTGATCTCAAAGCCTATTTGGAGTGGGAACTGAAAATTGAACATGTTTTTCCTTATAACAACTATATTGAGGAGAAAAAAGTTAAAATGAAAACTGCTGAATTTTTTGACTATGCACTTATTTGAAGGAACAAGTACCAAAGGAGAAAATGGTGAGAAATGAAAAACCAATTATAGATACTCGGGCTAAGATAAGGACCATCATGAGGAAGGATATTATCAATTAGATACAATAAAGATTTGAAGCATAAACTTCAAAAATTGTCTCAAGGTAATTAGAGTATGTTGAAGAGTATTTCAAAGACCTGAAAATGACTATTATGTGGACCAAAATCAATGAAGATACTATGACTCAGTTTTTTAGTGGATTAAATAATGAAATCAAAGATGTTAAATTCAGGAGTTTATTTAGTTAGAAGATTTGTTGCACAAAGTTCTACAAGTAGAACAACAATTCAAAAGGAAGGGAACCATGAGAAAAATTTCTTCCAATTTTAACAACATAAATTGGAGGGAGAGGTTAAGAATGGAACGAGGGTCTTCATCTAGTCCAACCATGGTTGTCCCATATGAAAATTCACCAATAAGGTCTTGCACATCATTTCCAAAAACCAAGTTAGAAACATAAAATTGTTTTAGGTGTTTGGAAGGAGGGCATTATGCTTCTAAATGTCCAACTAAGGAACTATGGTGGCCTATAAAAAAAAAGAGACTATGATCCTAAAGGAATGGAGAAGTTATTAGTGAGTCTTCAACTAGTAAAGAAAAGAAGGAGGATGAAGAAGAAATGGAAGCACTGGAAGGTGACTTATTGATAGTTAGGAGGTTGTTGGGAAGTCAAATTCAAGCCTTAGATCAATCCCAACGGGAGAATATTTTTCATACTAGATGTTCAATCAATGGGAAACTTTATTCCTTGATAATTGACGGAGGGAGCTGCACCAAATGTACTAGCTCTAGATTAGTTTCCAAATTAAATTTGGAGACTAAGTCGCATCCTAAGCCATACAAACTTCAATGATTAATGAAGATGAAGAGATGACTATGAGCAAACAAGTGGAGGTGTGCCTTTCCATGGGACGATATAGTGACAAGGTGTTGCTATATGATGTGGTTCTAATATAGGCAAGCCATATTGTTTTAGGGAGGCCATGACAATATAATACCAAGGCAATTCATAATGGATTCACAAATAAAATCTTTTTTATGCACAATGAGAAGAAAATTGTTCTTAAACCATTGTCTCCTAGGGAGGTATATAAGGAACAAATAAAATTAAAAGAAAGGAGAAATGATTGTGTGTGCCTAAATGTTCCATAAGGGATTTGTTGGTAAGAGAGGTGCATGAAAGTGGCTTAATGGGACATTTTTAGGTTCAAAAGACTTTAGAAACATTGCATGAGCAGTTCTATTAGCCCCATATGAAATGTGACGTGCATAGATATTATGAGCATTGCATTGTTTGTAAAAAAGAAAAATCAAGAGTGATGCATACAGTTTATATACACTTTTGCTTGTTCCTGATTTCCTTGAATTGATATATCAATGGACTTTGTTTTAGGGATGTCTAGAACAAAAAATGACAAGGATTCTAATTTTTTGGTTGTTGACAAGTTCTCTGAAATGGCGTATTTTATACCTTGTAAAAAGGTTGATGATGTTTGCCATGTAGCTGACTATTTTTCAAGGAAGTGGTGAGACTCCATGAGCTACCTATGAGCATTATACGTGACAGGGATACCAAATTCCCAAGTTAGTTTTTGTGGGGGTAAGTTTGATACTAAATTATTGCTTTCTACTACTTGCCACTAATAAATTGATAGGCAAATTAAGGTACATAGTGAATATGAGTTTAGGCACTTTACTTATAATTGTTTTAAAGAAAAATATTAGTTCCTTGAGGAATATTTGCCTCGTGTGAAATTTGCGTACAATAGGGTTGTCCATATTGATTATTCACAATTGAAATTGTGTATGGATTTAATTTTACAACATCACTTGACTTATTGCCTATACCTAACATTTTTGTTTTTAAGCATAAAGATACGCAGGCTAAGGCTAACTTTGTGAGAAAGTTACAAGTGTATAAAAGTTCAAATTGAAAGAAAAATGAGGGCTATGTCAAACAAGTTAATAAAGGAAGAAGGAAATTGTATTTGAACTTAGTGATGGGATTTGGGTAAACATGAAAAAAGAAATATTCTCTGAATAAAGGAAGCTTGAACTCCAACCAAGGGGGATGATCCTTTCCAAGTGTTGGAGAGGATCAATGATGCCTACAATATCAATTTTGTAAGGACCAATTTTAACTAATAAATTATTAGTGGAAAGGAAATAAATATTATATGAAATTCAATGTTTAATTATCTTAGATTAATATAGTAGTGAAAGAATAACTGAGTTTATTTATAATATCAATATTATTTAATTAATTTTGATAGAATAGTTGAGAGGTAGGAAGTGAAATATAATTATTATTACTTGGTTTTAGAGAGTTTTGATTAAGTTTTGAGGTGTTTTTGAAAATCTGTTTAGGAGAAGTGCGCATAGTGAGTCAAAACTCACGAAGTTCACCCCCACTTTCTTTTTCTTCTTCTTTTTCTTTTTCTTTTTCTTTCTTTCTTCCAATCTCCATTTCATCTCTTTCTCTTTGATCGAATCTTCATCTTTTTGCATGGTTAGCCTTCGGTTGACAGATTTCAACACAATCTCTTCCATAGCTTCTATTGCTGAATGATCTCTATTATAGGTAAGTCTGATTTTGAATCAAAGAATATTTTTTCGATCGTTTTCAATCCTATTGTCCCCCTTAAAAGGGAATTTCTTTGAAAATTTTGATTTCTAAGGTTCCTATTTAATTTTAGATTTTTGTTAGGTTCCTGTAAAATTTCTTCAAGTGGATTTCTATATTTTTTTTTCAGTTAGCTTTGAAAAGGAGAAATAAGTAAGAAAAGCTAAATCTTTTATTTTAATTTGAGAAATTATGATTTAATAGTTGAAAATTTAATTGATTTTGAGCAACTTAATTTTTAATTATGATTTGAGTGTTATGCAAAAATTGAGTGTTTTCTGTGATTGGGGATTTGAGTTTTTTTCTTGAAAACAGTTGTGATTGAATTGATTGATTTGTAATTTATAATATTTTAAGATATGGATGTTTGGTGGAATTAATGATTTGGAATGTTTACTCTTTGAAATTGATGTTGATTTGGGATATTTTGATTTAATAGTGTAATTATAAAATTGATGTTGATTTGGGATATTTTGATTTAATAGTGCAATTATAAAATTGATGTTGGATGATGAGTATTTGAGATTGTATTGTTGATTGAGGAAGTTGGTAATTTCCTGTTAGTGATTTGATGAAGTGAGGAGGGATTGCATGGGCTATAAAATTGTAAATGGTTATGCAGGTTCGAACCACATCATTGTGGTAAATCCCAAAAGGGTGTGATAAACTCGCTGGGAAGAATATGGTTATTAGTGATGACTGATCTTCTTACAAGGAGGATAATGTTGATAATGCAAACTTTGTGAGAGAAACTGATGCAATCCTCCTTACCAAGGGTTCCATCACAGGGTCATGGCTAGAAGGATTGAGGAGGACATGGCAACAGAGGAGGGTAGAAGACCTCAACTCTTTATGAAAGTCAAGATCATTAAAATATAGGTCATAGTCTTCATTTTAGTCCTTTGTAATTTGCGCCATGTTCTTAGTTTCAAGGAGGTGTGCTTAGTGTATTTTTTGGCTTGTGTTTTGGCCTTTATGTCTATTTTAAATTAAGAGATGTAGATAGTCTTTTACATGAAGTGTGTAAAGTAGTTTGAACCTTTTTGGAGTACTTAGGTGTGTGGTTTGTGTTAACCACACCCCTTAAATTGGTTCCACACCCCTCTAACTCACACATGAAGCATGAGAGACAAGTGGAGCCTCTTGGTTCCCCATATTTGGTGCCATTTTCTTTATTTTTCCTAGGATAGTGCTAAACTCCTTCTAACTCCTAGTTGACCATTTCAAATTCAAATTTGAATTATGGAGGAAAGTGACATGGCACTCCTAAATTCAAAATTGAATGTAAAGGAAACATGATCCACTTTATTAGGGCATGTTTGGATCCTCACATGCCCAATTATGTGCTAATTGGCTCTAGCTAAATTAGACACATAATTAAGCAAGCTTAATCCTAGTAGACATCCACTCTTCTAATCCTAGGCCCATGTTTTTGCTCTATAAATAAGCACCTACCTCTCACTTGTACTCTTTAGACTTGAATGAGATTAGAATTTATTTGTAAGGAACCTCTTGAATGTCTTGTTCTCTCTAACCTTGAGAGTTCTCCTGTGGCTTTTATCAATGACTCCTTCCCTTGTGGCAAACTTCTAGCCTAGACTTATCTTCTTAGCAAGTGACGCCTTCACCTCATCTTTTTCCCTTCCATACTTCATCCTCTTTGGGGAGACCTTACAAGAAAAAATCATGGGACTAACATTCAAGGATACATCATGTGATATCAAGGTCTCCTTCCTGAGGTTGATCTCTTTCCTTAGCTTTTATCATTTTCGAATTGTTCTTGTCATTTCTTCTTCTACTCCATTCTATTCTCTTAATTTTTTTAGCATGAATTATGTGTTGTTCATATTCTTTTTTACTTGTCTTGTGTGCAATTGTCTTGTTGTTTTAATTTCTTGAATCTATTTTTCAATCTCTTCATCTTATTTGGTTCATTAATCTAGTTCTTTCATTTGAACCGTTTATTTTCATTTCTAGATCTAATTCTACCTTACCTATCTTGATTTCATCAAATTGTTGAATGATGTTCATCAAAGCACAAAAAATCGTAAGTCCACAACTCTGTGGCGGATTCCACAGCCTTATGGTTCATGTGCTTTGAACTCATTTGTGTGTGTTCTTGTGTTGATTCATTTCGGAAATCTTGATTTTATTTTAGGAATTAATTTTTAGTTTATAATCATGAGTTTTGTCTTAGTAAAAGTCATGTTTGGTCATTAAATTGTCACATTATCTTATTTAGGTTTTACCTCTTAATTTTGTGTTATTTTTTCTTTTGAAAAGTGTGTTGTTACCTTCTTTGAAATTAAGTATCTAAGAGGTTCTTACCTCTTGAGTAAGTCTTCCTAAGAAGTCTCATATGCTTGTAGCCTAAGCATGTTCATCTAAACAAAATTCTAAAAAAAAATTTAGCGCTCAATTTCAATCTTATGTTGTCTTATGGTTATAAGTTTTGGTAGCTCTTGTGTGTGCCTTACGTTGAAGTGATGCTTTGTTTTGGTGTGTAAGATAAATTGGCGTGTAAATAGACTCTAACCTGTGCAAAGAAGGAAGTGTCAAAACACAAACCAAAGACTCATAAACACTACCTAAATCACTTCTAAATTTTGGTACACTAGAGTTGCCTGTTGTGTTTTCATTAATTGCATTTTAGTTCAAGTTTTATGTGCCTTAGCTTGTGATTTTGGTTAAGCATTTAGTAACTCTTGCTCACTGATAAAATTTGCAATCTAAAACAAGTCATTAGGTACATCTAGGATAAAAAAAAAAGCATCAAAACAAAGTTCAAAAACCTAAAACAAAAGTGAAAAAGTACTAAAATATAAAAAGTGAAATTAGGTGTACCTAATAGAAAATCAAAGAAAATTGCAAAAAAAGAGTTCAAAAGATGGCCTAATTTTGCTTGCCAAGATCTCTATACCATTCGACCATAGCTTAGAAATTTTGTACAATTTTTTAAAACATTTTGTGTCATTTTCTTTTTAGTCCCTAATCTATTTTAGTGCTTTCTAGGTTGTTCCTCAGTGTGCCTACTTTCTTTCCTTGCCTTATTTCTTGCTTGTCTTTATCTCTAATCTTTCTAGTTGTCTCATTTACTCTTCCAATTGGATAAGTGTCTACTTTCTTTCTTTGTGTTGTGTTTTTTTTTTTCTTACTTGTACTCTTCTTCCTTGTTTGCTTAGTGTGGTGCCATTTCTTTGTAGAAAAGCTTGGACAAGAAGCCTACTACAAGGGTATCATTCTAGGAGGTGTTGAACAAGGCAAGAAGAACTTGATTGCAAGGGAAACAAGACATAGAGCGAAACACATGAGGGAGTTAGGAGGAAGATTAAAGACCTTTTGCTTTGTATTTTTGCATTATTTCACTATATTATGTCTTTCATTTTAGGAGTGTTGATGCCCATAAGGGTTACTCCATTTGTGTGTAATAGTTTTTAGCATTAGTTTCTCGTGGTTTAAGGTGTGGAGGAGGAAGTGGTACACCACCTTCCATACCTTTAGGAGCACGTTTTAGATCTTATTCTTTTATATTTCTTGCTTTTTATTTTTCTTGCAAAACTCGTGTAGTCAAGGCTTGAGTTCCAAAGATTCACTTGCCTATTTAGGAGAGAAAACTAAAGAAAGCATTGTTTGTTGTATTGCAGCTTAACCTTAGTCTTAGCATCCTTCACATGGATACCTCTTCACACACTAGTGCAACTAGCAACAAGAGTGCTAACCAAAGGGGTTTTCTCAAGGTTTCCCCTCTTAATCACTTTGTAATGGAATTTAAAGAATGGATGGGTGAAGAGAGACCAAGGAGAGAAGCAAAAGAAAAAGAGAGAAAAGAGAAAGAAAGAGAAGAAGAAGAGAGAAGAAAAAGAGAGGAAGAAGAAAGAAGAAAAAGAGAAGGAAAGAAAAAACAAAGAGAATGGGAAAATAAAAATAAATATGAGCATGGGTCTTCCTCCAGAGTTTATAGTGAAAATGCAGAAGAGTACTATGAGCGGAGACCTAGGAAGAGAGTCAACCATCATTCACATATGCATGAACATGTGCCCCTTTAAAGGGAGCAAAAGGTTGATCTTTCTCCCTTCCATAAGAAAGAGGATGTGGAAGCCTATCTTGATTGGGAAATCAAAATATAACAACTTTTTTCTTGTCATGAAGTTAGAGAGGAGAGAAAAGTCTCATTGGCAACCCTTAGCTTCCAAGGGCATGCCATGCATTGGTAGATTGGTCTAACTAATGAAAGGGCCTGAACTCGTATACCTTCTATAAGATATTGGAATTATTTAAAAAGTGAAATGAGAAAAAGACATATTCCATCTTACTATGAGAGAGATCTTTTGGATAAACTCCAAAGGCTTAGGCAACAAAACCTAAGTATTGAGAAGTATAAGCAAAAGATGAAACTCCTCATTTTAAGGGTCAGAATAATTGAAGAACCCAATGTTACCATGGCTAGGTTCCTATGTGGACTAAGCTCTGAAATAAGAGACAAAGTGAAGCTTTTTTCATATTCGAACCTAGATGAGTTGGTCCAACTGTGTATTAAGGCTGAGAGTCAAATCAAGAGAAAAGGATTTAAAAGGGATTCTCAACCTTATACAAAGAAGAACCAATTCAAGGGGAACTCTTCCAAGAGTTTCCGTAAAGAAGACCATCCCAAAGCATACAAAGAACATAAATCATTACATAATAGAGAACAACCCCCTACTACTGGTTCTACTGAAAGAACTAGTAGTATCAAGTGTTTTAAATGTCTTTGAAGAGGTCACATTGCTTCTCAATGCCCCACTAGAAAGAACATGATCATGTGGGGCCAAGACATCTATAGTAGTGAGGATAACTTACCTTCCTCCTCTAGTGAGAATGAGAAAAAAGAAGTTCATGCATCATCAAGTTAAAACATAGAAGAGTTTTATGCTTGTGAAAGGAACCTCCTTATGCTTAGAAAGCTACTTGGAAGCCAACCATTAGAGCTAGATCCAACCCAGAGAGAGAACATATTCCACACTAGGTGCAAGGTGAAAGATAAAGTGTGTTCTCTCATTGTGGACAGTGGGTCCTCTTACAACTGTTGTAACCTTAGGTTGGTAGAAAAGCTAATCTTGACCCAACTCCACATCCAAGACCTTATAAATTGCAATGGCTTAAAGAGCAAGGGGAGATGGTGGTTAACCAGTAGGTAGTTGTGTCAATTTCCATTGGAACATACAATGATGAGATCTTATGTGATAATGGAAGCTGGACATATCTTGTTGGGGAGACCATGACAATTCAATAAGAAAGTCATTCACCATGGTCACTCCAATAAGATCATCCTTACCCATAAGAATATAAATATTAAATTTATCCTCTTACTCTTGCTCAGGTGGCAGAGGATCAACTTCTCATGAAGCATAAGAGGGATGAGGGAAAAAAAAGTCCAAAAAACGGAGCTTCACCCCTAAACCTTAAAAGGGGTAAAAAGGCAAAGTTGGAAGGTAATGCCCCTTCTAAGGAGGTCATTAAGAAAGAAAGCTAGTTTGCTACAAAAAAGGACATAAAGGAAGTTTTCTTTCTTGATAGACCCTTCTATCTCCTCTTTTACAAAGAGGCACAATCTTGCACTGTCGTAGATGTTGAGATTGAGTCTCTCCCACAAGAGATTCAAACTTTTTTGAAGGAATTTAGTGATCTATTTACTAAAGTGATTCCTAGAGGTCTCCTTTTTCTAAGGGAATAGAACACCAAATAGATCTTATTCCTGGTGCTAGTCTACCCAATAAGCCTTCATATAGGACTAACCCCCTTGAAACCAAAGAAATTGAGTCTCAAGTTCAAGATCTATTGAAGAAGAGTTGAGTTCAAAATAGTCTCAGCCTTTATGTTGTGTCAGTCTTGTTGGTGCCCAAAAAGGATGGCAAATAGAAGATGTGCGTAGATTGTAGAGCAATCAACAACATTACTATTAAGTACAAACACCTAATCTCTAGGCTTGATGATATGTTAGATAAACTACATGGGAAACAAATCTTTTCAAAAATTGATCTTAGAAGTGATTACCATCAAATAAGAATTAAAAGGGGTGATGAATGAAAGACTGCTTTTAAAACCAAATTTGATCTTTACGAATGGTTAGTGATGTCCTTTGCGCTCACCAATACCCCTAATACCTTCATATGCTTAATGAATCATGTCTTCATAAATATATATATGATCAAATAGTGAAACAAGCTCTACCAGAATTATAGACATATACACATTTAAAGCCAAGTATTAGAAAGTCAAGAAGAAATTAACTCTTCTATAACCTAAGCAATACTTTTATGTTATGTCGACAGTACACACATATAACAAACAAAGAAAACTAAATGATTTTACGTTAATTATAGTTGATTTATTTGTGGCATCTGCTACGAGCCGATCAAATCTTCTGAATGAGAAGATATACACCATGGCCCGGTTCTACAATCATTCTATATGCTGGAGAATGCCTATAACTAGGAGACAGAGAGAAGCTAAACTTGGAGATGATAAGGGCAAGCACAACCTTCAATTGAACCATAGCAAAGTTCTTTCCCAGGCACAAGCGAGTACCCAATCCAAATGGCACATAAGTATGTGGGAACTTGCAAGCCTTAGAGACACCTTCACTGAACCTTTCTGGTTTAAACTCATTGGCATCCGGTCCCCAAATTTCAGGATCTCTGTGCAGTGTTGGGATTAGAGTCCATAAACAAACGCCCTTAGGAACATTCAGATTTCCTATTTGGATATCTTCATATGCCTCCCTTGACACAAAGGCTGCTGGGGGATATAAACGTAGCACTTCTTTAATCACCATAGCCACCTGTAAACAGTAATCAACGAGAATGAAAATGGTTTCTCAAAAATGTGAAATCAAGTTGGATTTGAGGTAAGTCTTTCCTTTGAGAAGATAGTATATACATAGGGAAGAAGAAAATAGTTTATTTCTCTAATGAACAATGGATGTGAATTTCTTTAGCAGAAGGTAGTGTCCAACTCTTGTGTTCAACTTCAACTATTTCTTGGTAGACAGTAAATATTTGCTTAGCATCAAAAACAAGTCATGTGCTAACAAATTGACTTGAATTAAGCTCAATTCAGTCTTTGTCTAATACAAGTTAAATTCCTTTCCCACGTAAAGTAATATACGAGTGTGTGTAGGGAGCAGTTTCATTTACATAAGACAATAACATGCAAGACTAATTATATGCTTTCACAAAAGCAGACTACATGTGTACCGTTTTCAACAGAGGGACAGAATCTGCATCTGGTATGCCATTAGGGCAAAGTTCAGCCACCTCAGTCCTTATACGAGTCTGCCACTCTGGGTGCAAAGCTAGAAGCATCAAACACCAAGAGGCTGCAACAGCAGTGGTTTCATGGCCAGCAAAGTAAATGTTTTTGCAGTTATCCACTATGAATCGCTTGGAAAAGGCCTTCCCCAAACTTTGATCTGTCATGGCTGCTTCTAACAGTAACTGCATCAAATCCTTCTCTGCTGAGGATATCTCTGAGCATTCCCTCTTGCGTTCCTCCACCAACTCCCATATCAGTGACTCTATCTCTTTCTCCAAACTCGCTATCTCGTTTTGCTTCTTTGATGAGAAATTCAGTTTGTCACTGTCATTAATTAATAATCAATAAGTTTTAGGCTATGTACAATTAAACGCATGATACTAGTTATTTTGTGATGTGCTTGTATATGGCTTTAAAGACACATTCTTCAAGCACTTAAAAAATAGCACTCAAGGTTTTAGAGATTTTAAATAAAGCTAATTAGTAATTCTGTATCGCACATTATATGAAGTTTTTTAGTTTAATTGTCTCACTTGAATTCAAGAGTTACATAGATATACTATAAGATACGAGGCTGTTCGGTTGGTTAAAAAAAATAAATGAAAAAGGTCGCAAATTCAATACTCACTGTCGGTAAAAACTAATATTTCTAAATTCTAACCACATTAATATGCGATCTATTAAAAAAAAAGCTACACACTCAATTATGCAAATGTAAGAGTTGTATACTTGTACAATAAATAGTAGAATTTTAGAAAAGTAAAATATATTTTAGATTCCGATAATCAAAATTAATTTTAGTTATTGCATTTTAAAATGGTAGTTGTGGTGGTCCTTGTATTTTTTAAATGTGGTATATTTTACTTTAACTTGACCAAAGACAATATCTACCAGTTTTAAAAATGTAAGAACTATAATTGATTTTGATCAGATGTTAAATGACTTAAAATTTTATCCACTTTAAAATGATTAAAAATTGGCATACCGGAAACTGCTGAGGCCAAAAAGGAAGCCACCATGCTTGGACATGGCCTTCTGAATGCTTCTAAGCTTTGAGAAGACTTCCTTTCCCTTGGAATAAGAATGTCCGAAGCAAACCCTTGAAATAACATCAGCTGAGAGACCCCTCAAATCTACATCCACTTCAACTTCAGCTGTGGCACTTCCGTGACTCTCAATAACTTGCTCCCATTTTAGTAGTAATGGCTGCGCTGACTCTATCATTAGGCCCACCATACCCTGCCACAATGATGAATTTCACTTAAGATTCGCTGCCCTACCACGTTTTCTTTCAGGTCACCAAGGACCATTTATTTAATTATACAAATATATCCAGAACCTAGCTAGATTATTCGGTTGATTTACTATTTGAACAGTAAAGTTAGGATAAGCTCTAGGACAGTTCAGGTGGGGTACTTTCCTATATAAAGCAAACAGGTAGAGAGGGACATCTCTATCAATCCTTTAATTCACTTTCATAATTTCATTTCCCTCCAAGCAATTGAATGAAAAATTAATTTCATCTTCTAGATAGAGCAGGTAGATAACAATTCCTACTCGTAGGTGATAATCTTTGATGTGGGGCAGGCACACTGCATAAAAATTGAAGATACTACACAGCAGAAATATGATTGTACAAATATTATAATCTTCTACAAATATGTCACAACACAAGAGAGCTACCACGTATATATAAGAAAAATTACCAGAAGAAGGGCTGCATGAAAAAATTAATAAAACAAGATAATTGTTGTCTTAAAGACAGGTGTGTACTTTAGAAAAACATGGACATCACGACTCACGTCCAATTCAAAACAGTATTACCATTATATCAAACTTTAAAAATTAACATGTTTGGGTCCAAACTAAGGGGGTTAAACATAAAAAAGAGATGTATAACAACGGGACACAAACTCATATATAACACCACCTTCAATCTCCAAAATCTTAAGACATTATATTATGGGTTTTCTCACTTATATATTACTCAACTTTCCAATTTCTTACCAAAATGAGACTTCAACTCACACTTGCACTCCAACAACTATAAGATAAAAATAAATATAACACAACGCATAAACTTAATATAAAATAAAAATCTTAAATTAAAAGAGAGAAATTATATAAAAAATATGAATATGAATATTACAAATATAATAAAATAAAATTTAATTATTTTGATATTACTATTTATTACATTTTTTTTTAAAGAAATAATAAGGTGTATGTAAAGTATATACTTTATGTGAATTGACCTTATAAATATTTTCTAAGTCCTCTCCCACTTTATTAATGTAAGGTAGCAGGTGTAATTAGGATAATATCAATTGTAGTTTTTCATGTATATAAGGAAGGTTTGTCGAGCTGTACAATTATCGAGACTAGATAGCCTTAATTTCTTGTTTATAAAATAATTATAGCTTTTGTTAAAAGTTAAATTTATGGATTTTTTTTGTCGAATTCCATACAAATGAGAAGTTGGTGAAAGGATCAAATGGTGCATGTACAAGATACTTGCTAAGGTATTGGCGAGAAGGTTGTGAGGGGTGATACATTCAACACTTTTTTAGACCAAAACAACATTTGTAAATCTAATGAACCAGTGGATGATGCATGAAAGAGGGGAAAAAAAGGATTTAGTGTACCTGATGGTAGATTTTGAAAAAATGAGTTGGTGGTATCTTTGGTATGTTATCGACATAATGGGTTTAGGAAAGAAGTGGATAAAAAGGATTCAAGACCACAACTAAAATTTCATTGTTACTCAATGGTAGTCTCACAAAAAAGTTTAGTGTATCACGGGGTCCCAAGCAGGATTACCTCCTATAACCTTTTTTGTTCCTTATAGCAATTGAGAGATTGAGTCAAATGATTTAGAAAACAAGTAGTATTTACAGGCCTTTTGAAGGGGTATGAGATACAGACTAAATATAATTGACTAGTAGGTTGATCTTGCTTAAATTCGTATTGTTTACGTTAGAGTCTATTTCCTTTTTTTCTTTGTCAATGCTCAAAAAATATAATTGAAAGTTACACAAATTTCATAATTTGAACAATTGAAAGTTGAAACTTAAAATAAAAAAAAAAATACAGAATTTAGAATTATACATTTACGACGAGGACTCAATTGCTACAATTATTAAAAAAGCATATTTGGTTAAACTTGTCTAAAAACATTTCTATATGAAAAATACTAAAATAGTTTTAAAAAAATTCTCATAAACTTTTTAAAAAAATTTGAAAATTTTACAAGTTAATTTTATCTAATATGTAAAAACTTCTTTAAATATTTTTTTAAAACACGCAAATTTTTTTAAAAAAATAGTTTATAAAAAGTCTTAATCCTTTTTTAAAATAGTTTATAAAAAATATTTTTACATATTTAAAAAACTTATAAAATAACTGTTTTAACCCTTTTTTATATTTTTTTCTAAAAGTATTTTTAGGAAAACTTATTCAAATTCTTACGAAAATGTAAAAAACGATTAAGATACACTATTACTGTATATAAATTGAAACAAAAATAAAAATATAGTAGTAAATAGGCAAAGGGTGCATGAGGAGATAGTTACGATACAAATTGATGTGTACCTTAACTTTGTCCATGAAGAACTCAGCAGCAACAAGTTTCCTCTGTTGTGCCCAACTGAGCCCGTTGGCTCTCAAAATGCCATTGCCAAGCATAGGTGCAAGTTTGTTTGTAATATAAGTTGGCTTACCCAAATCCAAAGTGATACACTGATTCATTTCTCTCACTAGATCCGGTTGGTTCACATACAGGTGTTGCTTCATCCCTGTGGAGTAAATGTATAGTTGACCTGCAACATTTTCTCCATTTTTTTATCACATTCATAACGTAATAATGATAGAGAGAGACTTGATGTTAGTCTTGTCACTAAATGGATCCCCATTTAGATAACCCCACAGAATGCTCTCTGCCAATAACAACATGTTGTACTTAATTGTGGATATATATATATATATATATATATATATATATATATATATATATATATATATATATATTTATTTTGTTGATCTTCTAAGTTGAAGAGAGTGTGAATACAAAATTTACAACTCATACATTCTTTTTAACTAATTGAACTAACCTGTTAAAAAGTATACTGTTTTTATTATTAGTTTAAATTATAAAATTACGGGAGTCTTTCTTTTATATATATGCATTACTTTGTATAATTTTTAGTTTCTTAAAGAAAGAAAGGGAAAATGAAAATATGAGATAAATAATTAATATGATAGTGAATAATATAAATCTTAGACTTGTTAAATAGACAACAGCAAAGGCCCATCATCACCCATGAGCACCCAAATTGAATCACAACAGCTGTAAAGGTGACTACTTCAAATGTATTTGTCACAGTGGCTTGCACTAGTTGGTCTATAAAATTACCATTTAGTCGTACACTTGAAATATGATATGAATCCACAGAGGTGCTTGACTTATGCTGGAGTCGACAACTTCATGTTGGCTTTATTCTGCATAATTTTGATGATAGGAATTTTGCAGAACTGTCCAAGTTTTCAATGGAGAGATAAGATACTCATCACTCATGTATCTTCTGTACCCCATATAGGTCAAACTTCTTATCTATGTTTATTTGTTATGTCTTTTTTTTTATCCTTTTTTTTTCTTTTGCATTATACTGAGTATACCTCAAGAATAATTTTCAAGAGAACTACTATGTATACATAGAAATTTAAACTTGTTAAATTTTAATACATTTTTTTCAATAATTGAATGAATTTCAACACACAAAAAGAGAGGAGAGAGAAAAAGTTTGTCAACAGAAGTTCCAAAACCTTTTATTCTTAAGATTAAATTGTAATTTTAGTTTTCTTTTAATTTTTAATTCGTAATTTAATTTCTTTTATAATTTTAGTCTCTCAATTCTAAAAGAGATATTTTACTTTTTTTTATGTTCGTCCAATTAAATTCTAAACACACATTTATTTTAGGTGCCATCAAAAAATTATTTTTATTAATGAGAATGTAAAAGAAAATAAATAAATATATACAAAATTGAGAACTAAACCAAAATTCTGAAATTATTTAATAAAATTGGAAACTAAAATTGCAAAAAAAATAAATGAAAATGGTGGATCAGATATGAGAACATACTAAAATTACATATAATTTAACCAATCTTTAAATAGAATTTCTCAAATTTCAATCCAGTTTTAGTAGCAAAATATGGATTTAATCTCAACCAGCAACAAGTGATGAAACCTCTTGTTTTTTGTGTAAGCTGCAAATGCATGCAAGACAGTGATACAAATTAATGATCAAATAAGAACGGTTTTAATATTTTAAATCATAATATGAAATATTATATTAAAATATTGAGAGATCAATTCAGAGAATTTATGAAAATGTTAACAAAAATTCTTGATTACTTAAAAGGAAGATTGCAAAGGATATATTCCTTCTTTTCTGATACATAATGTATTATTGGCTTTTTTAAAGTGTCAAGATCATGTTTGCTTTAGAAAAATCTCTACTTTTTCTCTGCCATACCTATCCCAATCCCATTTTTCTCCAATTGCAAGCCACAATAAAGACGATACGAACGAGGAATGTTCAAAAAGACTGCTGTCATGTCTAAAACTCAACAATTTCAGTACTACCAGATTCATAAGCACAGGACTTTTTGCCTCTTGGACCGTAGTTCAACCGTTAAACATCATGTTTGGAAATCCGTCCAAACCACATTCAACACAAGATTCTCACGTTTCAATACAAAATTTCAGAATTAATTCAGGTGTTACTCTGTGAATGGAGATTACTTTAAAGCAACTTTTTGCTAATTAAACACGAAAAGCGAACATGGCAAAAATTACAAAAATAGAAAAAACGCGATACCCACCAAGTCTACTCAAAATTAGTGCTCCAACAGAGTAACACTGTTAGGCACAGATGCACTTAGCTGGACTTTCGGCAAAAGTTAATAATCTATCTTTAGATTCATGATTGCCAAAATTTGAAACTATTTGGTAAGTCAAGCCCAAAGTTTTTTACGCCATACTTTAGAATATTAAAAAATTAAGTGTACATGCAAATTAATTTAAACTTATGCCAAATTTATATAACTACTTATGAATAAGTTCATTCAGATGATGAGACTTAAATCTAAAAATTGGATAGATATTTAGCCAGATTTGTAATTGTTCAACATCCTCAACACCAGATTTGTTTACATGGGTAAAATATTAATAAAAAAAGGTTAAGATGGAATGATGCAAGCAAAAGTAAGAGAAGAAGAAGAGATGGGTACCGTATTTTTTCCTCCAGTGTTCAAAGTAGGGGAAAAGGGTTGCAGTGTAGTCATGTGCTAGAAACTGATCTGAATGGTTGGAGTTGGATGTGGAAGCTTTGGCTATGGTGACCTGAGATTGAATTCTCTGCATATCAGGCAGATTTCCATGTAGAAAAGAAGGTGGAGGCCCTCTTATACCTTGCATTTGTAGCCTCTTTCTCACCCTTTGAGACTGATGCCACAAACTACCATACACACAAAGAATCCAGCTTAGAATCCCCACAACAGCAACCGAAGTAACCATTTTCATTGCCACAAACACCTCCTCCATCTCTCCCTACCTTCCTTTCTTGCTTTCACACCAGTAATTCAAGTGCTGCACCACAAAGCCTCCTCAGCCTATAAAAACAATATACTATATTAATATCCTAGGCACCAAAAGCTGATTATTTTGGCCAATTGCAGAGTTTTATTATATAAATATTTGAGCATAGAGAGAGGGGGGAGGAATGAGAAAGGGCGAGAGATGAGTGGCTTTCAGTCCTATAAGTGGTGATGAAAGATTCTAAAAATGGGATCTAGTTCTGAATCACTGGGAAAGTAGACAAGAACCTGGGAATAAGGACCACGACAGGAGGAGCCAGTGACATATATGCGAAAAGCTTTAAATATATGCATGAATGAATGTACCATGATATTATATTATATGTGAACAGTGCACATGCTTTCATTAGTGGAAAATACTATGTTAATGGACCATAAGTCAGATAATTTCACGGGATAAACATTTGTTTATTTATTAAATTAAATTATAAGTGTCTGTAAAAAGAAGATCCTTGCAAGTTATATAATTCTTATATCATGAATTATTAATATTAATATATTTTGCAGTGTGAGTCAACAACAAAAAGATAACTCTGAAAGGAAATAGATAACAAATGGCAGTGTGTAAAAACTAAAAAGTATTTCGCATATATTAATAGTACATTGGACACTAAAGGTAGCATATTCCTTTCAGCTTTAAGGCTGAGGAGATACCGACGTACTTTGATGTAGAGAGATCGTTCGTATTCACCTTTATTATTTATTTTCTCTATGATGAGTTTCCATATAATATTTTGGTAAAGAATGATATGTGATGCTTTGTCTATGAAGTAGGCACAGTTAATGAAATTGTTGCTTGATGACGATTTTTGGTGTGTCCTGAAAAGGAATTACACAATTCCCACCCTTCATCTCAGATCTTTTTCTCACTTTGACTTCGTTAGAAGAATTTTATTGTGTAAAATTGTACAGAGCATAATAGTTTTACCTTTTTACAGTTTCTGCACACAAAAGCCAAAAACAATAAACATTTGCTAAACTGACCGTATTTCACTCTCCATTCGTTAAAATCTTATCATGTCTCTGTTTAAA
This sequence comes from Psophocarpus tetragonolobus, assembly GCA_037954015.1. Lineage (NCBI taxonomy): Eukaryota > Viridiplantae > Streptophyta > Magnoliopsida > Fabales > Fabaceae > Psophocarpus > Psophocarpus tetragonolobus. Next base: position 37,634,429 of record CM075688.1, on the reverse strand, counting down.
ATTTATTCTGTATATTAAATAGGTGGGTTAAATAAGAATGATTGTGTACCATGATTATGCTTAATTAGAAACTTAATTAAGTAGAATTGGGGGTCTCCTTATCACACGATTTATCATCTACGTATGCACGAAGTGTTTAATTTAAATTTTGGCTAATTTCATATCTCTAACAAAATGTGATTATTAGAGTGAGTTTGATTTGTCACTGAAAACAGAAAAAAGAAGTAGTTGAAATGATAGTTAAAATAGTTTCAATTCTATTAATCAGAAGTTCTTTTAGAAACTACTAACTTAAAAAAAAAAACCAACTTCATCAAAAGATTTATTTTCACATATTTGATATTCTATTACAACTTTATTCTTTATTTTTAAAATTTTATCTCTCACTAATTCTTTCCTCACATAATACATCTCTTTCTCATTCATTTATCTTTCATTCATTGATGTAATTATCATAATTTATAATTTAAATATATGATTATAGAAATTTATAATTTAAATATATAACTATAGTAATTTATAATTTAAATATATAATTACATAAATTTATAATTTAAATATATAATTATAGAATTTTATAAATTAAATATATAATTATAATAATCTATAATTTAAATATGTAATTAACTTATATTATTAAAATATATTATAATTATTTTAAATATCCCATTGTTGATCTAATAATTAATTATGTCCTTATTTGTCATTTTACAACTTTCAGCTAGTTGATCAACTGGTTTTACCAAATTTTTACAACTAATTTTTCAAGTTTCAGTTATTTTTTTAGCTACCTTTTAGCTTTTCAACTAATTTTACCAAACACACTTGTAATCTATTTTTAGCTTTTAAACCATCAGATAGCTTCTTATGCTATAAAATTCAAATGGTGAACCGAATAGGGAAGTGGTTAAAAGTTAGTGACAACAAACAGTCAATGAAGAATAGCATGGGTTCAAAGCAGGTGATCAGAGTTGTTTAGAAAATGAAAGTGTTTAGTTGTATGAGTGCATGTTTAAAATTATAACAAGAAGAAACCTCGAGGTCATCATTACTATAAGCTCTCTATATGAAAATTGATGCAATCCCACCTAGCAAGGTCTCTTGGCTAGGAGGATTGGGGAGAATACATGACTAGGATGGAGCTTCACGAAGACAATTAGGGCATAGTCTTAAAATTATTTGTAAACATTGTGTAGTTTGTGTAGTATTTTTAGTGGGTGCTATTAGCATTTTTAGGCCTTTGTATTTTCAACCATTACACCTTGTATTTGGGCATAGGGATGCCATTAGTTATTTGTATGAGGTGTATGTTAGAAGGTAGGCCTTTTTAGAGCAAGAGGATATGTGAATTTTAATTCCCAAACCCCTATGTTTAATTTCCACACCTCCTAAACATACACATACACCTAAGTAGCATATGGGACCCACATGTTCCTTCCATCTGGCGCCATTTTAGCTTTTATCTCCTAGGTTGCATCTCTTGTCTCTTGATTCAAATTTGAATTTGAATTCAGGAAACTAGATCCACTTTTCTAGGATCTAAGTGACACATGAGTGAACTAGATCCACTAATATGATCTTGCTTTCCTAACTCCCCTAGCCTTAGTTGGACGTCCCACACTCACCTCTCCTCTATAAATAGCACTCACCTACTACTTTGTAAGGACCTTGGATAATTTTGAATGAAATTAGATTTTGTGAGCTCTTTGTGAATGTCACTTCTCTCTAACTTTGAGAGTGCTTCTATGGCTTTATATCAAGGTTTTCTTTCCTTGTGGTAACTACAAACCAAGGCTTATCTCACCTAGAGCACCATTTCTTCACTCTCCATCTTCATCTTCTCCAACCAAAGGAACCTCTAGAAGAAAGATCATGGGAGGAGTAATCCAAGATTGCATCAAGTGGTATCAAGAGCCTACTTCTTGAGGTTCTTCTCCTTTGCTTAATCTTCTTTTGATTTCCGAATTCTATCATCATCTTCTTCATCTATTCTTCTATTTTTTTATGTAGCTTAAATCCGTGTTGTTCAATATCTCTTAATTGGCTTGTGTTGTTGTGTTTTCTTGAATTCTATACATGTTTTACTTCATTTGTTCGGTTCAATTTTTCTATTCCTTCATTGAATCATTTGTTTGTGTGTTAGGACTTCAATTTCACCATTACCTCTTTTTTTATGCCGAATTTTGGCTTAAATAAAGTTCCTAAGAAACACTATACCTTAAACCCACACCTCTGTGGTGAAAATCCCCGCGTTGTGGTTCAGGTCTTTTGGACTCATTTTTGCTTTTCCTTGGCTAATTTGGTTCGGTTTTTTATGTTTCTTTGTTAGGTTCTTATTTTCAGTTTTATAATCTCAAATTTTTTTCATTAGAAGTATTATTTAGTCCTTAATTTTGTCATATTATCTTCCTTAGGTTTTACCTCTTTTATCTTTCAATTTTTGTTCAAAAAGTTTTTTGTAGCTTCTTGAAATTGAGCATCACGGAGGTTCTAACCTCTTGAGTAAGTCTTTCTAAGAAGTCTCTCATGCTTTTAGTTCAAGCATGTTCTCATAAAAATTTTCTCAAAAAAAAAAAATCAGTAGTTCAATTTCATCTATGTTTATTGTTCTTGTTTACATTTATGGTAGCTCTTTTTGTGCTAAATTTTTAAGTGATTTCTTAATAAGGATTGCTTGAGCAAGGGCATGAACTATTTGAGCTAAAACTTGTGCAAACAAGAAGCTATAAATCACAACCAAAAGCTCTTGGTGCATTACCTAAAATCACTCTCTAATTTAGTGCATTGAGTTACTTGTATTTTCATAGATTTCACTTTCATTTGAAAATTTGTGTGCCTTAACTAATGCCTATTATCTCAAGCGTTTAGGACCAATAGCTTCCTAACAAAATTTACAAATTAAAGAAGTGATCAGCTGCATCTAAAAAGATAAAAAAAAAGTCAAAAGAAAATTGAAAAGAAAGAACAAAAAGTGCAAAAGAATTAAAAAACAATACTGCAAAATAGATGTAACTATAGACAAATTTAAATTTAAAAAAGAGTGCTAAAAATTGGTTGCAATTGCTTGAGATAACTCTAATTATCTCTCGAACACACTCTTCTAATTTGTGCGATTTTTGAAAATATTTTGTTGTATTTGCTCTTTAGTCCCCATTCTATTCTAGTGCTTTCTAGGAAAATTTCTATTAGTTGTGCTTAGCCTTCTTTCATTCCTTTAATTCTAGTTTGTCTCTAAATTCACTCTTTCTAGTCTTTTCTATTTCACTCCTTCCATTTGGATTGTGTACTTTTATTTGTTGAGCCTTTTATTGTTTTTTGCTTCTACTCTTGTTGTCTTAGATTGCTTGGTGTTTGTGCCACTTTGGTTGTAGAGAAACTTTAGTTTGGGAGTCTTCCATAAGGGTAGCACTTTGAGGAAGAGTTAACTAAGCCAAGAAAGACTCAAACAAGTGAAGTAAACAAGAGAAGAGTGCAAACACTTGAGAGATAATCTTAAAGCCTTTCTTTTAATGTTTTTTGTTTAATTCATTGTATAAAAGGCTCCTTTTAGGAAATGTTGGATGCCCTTAAGGTCACTTCTTTTTGTGTGTAATAATATCTTAGTCTCTCAGTTTTAAGGATTGAAGTAATAAGTGATACACTTCTTCATTCCTTTAGGAGCATATTTAGGACCTTGCAATTTTACTTTCTTGCATTTTATTTTGCGTAAACCGTTTAAAGGTGCTTTAAGTTCCAAAAGCTCTTGCACCATTAGGTCCACACTTAAAGTTAGTTTCTTTGCTTGCAAAAACGCTCTTAGATTGAATGCTTGAGTTCCAAAAGACTCTTATCTTCCTTAAGAAAGAAAACATTGAAGGGAAAAAATGTCTCTTATAGAATTTGAATTACACACTCTCATGGAATCACACAACTCTAGCAATAAGAGTGTGAACCAATTAGGGGACACCCGTAAGGCAAACACTCTTAACAATTTTTTTAGTGAGTTTAAAGAATGGAGAATGGGAGAGAGTAAGACAAGAGAGGAAAGAGAAGCAAGAGAGGAGAAAAGAGGGAAGAAAAAGAAAAAGAAAATAGGGAAGGAGATGAAAGAGAAAGGAATGGGAGATTAGAGAGAGAAGAAAAAAAAAAGAAAAGAGAGAGGAAAAAGAAACAAGATCATGCTTTTTATCGTTCTTCTTCGCATATTTCTTAGACTCGAACCAGACCGACTAAATGAACCTGGAACTGGTTTCCTATTGATGATACTTCTGGCAAGTGTACTAGTTGTATATAGTATCTGATAAATATCAAGTTGTCTCCTCAAGAACTTGAAAGATAAAATAGAAATTCAATTATCCTAAGTAAAACTTGTGAAGATCAATGTACATATTTATATATTGAAAAACAACTAAAAAGAACTAAAATAAAAAAACAAGAAGAAGTAAAAGTTAAAGAGAGATTAAAAGAAGAGATGTTGAGATCATATTTCACCTATCTTACTTCCATGAAATCCTTAGATTTTCAACATATGTCTTCCATTACTCAATGTTATCGGATTTAATAAATCATTCCAAGTTAATCCTTTAACCAAAATTCTAAGGATCCTAGTTCAATACCAATTTGTTAACTACTAAACTAGAAATCTCACATTAAAATAAGGAATCTAACTAACTAACGAATCCAAAGTTACTCCTAGCATTTTTAATCATTAGCTGAATTGATTCATGTCAAATTTAGAAATTGTTTTTCAACCAAATCCTAAATCTCAAATCATAAGGCAAGTGACCAGTTCATCTTAAGCATTAAGAATATATGTGTGTGTGTGTGTGACATATCTAGTGAGAAAGTAAAATTTATATGAGAGTGACAAGAACAAATTTCAACCATTAAGAGAGTAAAGAGAAGAATATCCAAAAAATCTCAGTCATTATGAGATGAGAGAGAAAAAAGAGTGACAAATGATAAATCCTAAAAAGAAGAGAATAAGTAGTTGATCTCAACCATTAATTTTTATTTCAATGGCTGAGATTTGTGCCTCTCACTCTCATATAAATTTCTCTTTCTCACTAGATATGTTCCCTATTTTATATATATATATATATATATATATATATATATATATATATATATATATATATATATATATATATATAAATCAAAAGGATTACAAAGAGTTTGATAGATTACATTCAATCCCAACAAAAAGAAGATTAGCTACCCATGTTAATGAGAGAAATCCTCTTTTACAAGATGAATAATGGATCAACTTACTCCTTCCCAAGAGTTGAGTTTCTCCTTCTCTTTGTCTTCGTTCTCTCTTATTGACTCTCTCTTACTATGTATGTCCTCTCTTTCTTTATTTTCTTTTTTCATTTTATACTGTCCAAATAGGGAAGCCAAAAGTGACCAATTCACTTAGCAGATTTAATTTTGCTAAGCGGATGAGAATCTGTCATGGCAAAAAAAGTTTCATCTGCTGAGCGAATTGAATTTTGCTCACCGGATTCCTTCTCTAGAATCAATCCGCTTAGCGGATTCCTAGCAGAGAGCAATTTCTCCTTGCTTTATCAAAACTTTCTTGTCCATTTAACTGCTTCATACTTGTTCCAAAGAGATGTCCAATTTCTTCATCTACAAGACAAATTATTGAGGGTTAAATGTATAAATCTATCACTCTTTTTTAAAAACAAAAAGATTTACAATAATATTTTTTATTTTTTATAATAAATTTGAGTTTTTTCAAAATATTTTCTTTGGCTCCTCATTAGATAAATGTCATAAAGATGTCTTCATATAAAATTGGCATTTATCATCTCTTGTCCAGTTTGATTGTGGTAGAAAAATAATTGTCCATAAAATTTATGTTCAGCCAATTTGAATGGTTCGTAACTTTTTTTTTAAGTTTTTTGGATTTTTTTAAATACACCTCATTTTTTTTCTAAAGCAACCCTCTTTTATTCAAAAAATCAAAAGGAGAGGTTAACTTAAGAATAAGAGGGTGTATTTAGTAAAATCTATTTTTCCTTTTAATAATACATTTTTTTGTTATATGTAATGACTTATGTCTTACGACTTATGAAATATGTATGATTTGTGATATTTTTAGAGTTAAGTAGTATGCATTGTCAATGTAAAAAATTTTACACTCACATTCAATCATCACCCTTCATTTATGATAAGTTTTTTTGTTTTATCAATTAATACTTTAGAAGTCATATAAATGAAAAGTTGTGATTGAATGTCAATGTAAAACTGTTTACACTGTGAGTGCATATTAAACTCATAATTTTATGTTTTAATATTATGAATATCATAATTTTTTTGTTTAGTATTATTTAGTATAGTTACTATAGTATATAAAAAAATAAAATGTTATTTTGTTCAACAGTGTAACTCACCAACCCATAGTGGACTAAACTGTACTAAAATTTTAAATATCTTTAGTGTGGTTTGCCTAGCTGATTCAACTCAATTAATTTTCAACCTATAGTGAACTAGCCCATATAAATTAGATTGACTCATTTTAACACCTCTAATCCAATGGTCTAATTTTAAAAACATTCATTTTTCGCAACGCGAGTCCTAAATAAGTTGTGGAAGCTATACAACATAATATTTAATAAGCAACGGATGAAGATGCTTTTAGTGGGAAAAAACAGTCACGTGAAAAGAGAATGGGGGAGACGGATTGCAAATTTGATTTTCATAGTCAAAGTTATTTTCTCATCAATCCAAGTGCTTCATGAATGGGCCACCTAAATGACCTGTAATAGTGGGTTGAAACATTTTTTTACCGATTATTTTAACAAATTATAAAAATGATTTTACATTTTTGCCCGTATATTTAAAGCTAAATTAAAAACAATTATGTTGGTTTTATTATTTCAATGGTCCTTCCTATGTGAAAGTTGCATCAACATCAATCTAACATCATTATCATTTGTAAATGACATTGGTAAACAATTTGACTTATTGTAATAAATGGTAATGGTAAATATATCATACTTATTAAATAAGTGAATTCTTTTTTTAGTTAAAATCCCTAAACACAATACTCGTGACACAACAGTTAATTATTTGTTTGAAAAATAATGATATTTTTTATTTTTAATTAAAATAAGATTTGCAAGCATTGTAGATGTAACATGTTGAAAAATAATTAAATTTTTAATTTTTACTTCAACCAAGGAAAATCTTGAATAAAGTGGCTGGAAGTTGCAACGTTCATTTTTATGTTTTTTTGCCTGGGAAATCTGATGAAACAATTGATTTAAAAGGTAATCATTATAGTAAATTCAACCACATATGTTTAATAAATTTATTGTTAACTTTACATTACTGTTTACATGTGTAGTTATATTAGTGATGTTCACATTAAGTTTTATATATGTTATTAAATTTAGAGATGATAAAAATATTTGTATTTGCAAGTGCCACCCCGAATTCGCCTTAATTTTGACGAGAATTTTCCACTTTGACCGAGTATAGAGGTATGAACATATAACTAATCGAACTCGTACCTGCCCTACAATAATTATAACAGTTATATAATATGTTTATAGTTAATATTTAATTACAAATCTTAATTTTTAAATTTTAATTTATAATTTGTTGTTATTTATTATTTTATATACTTTTTAAATTAAAATATAATTGATAGTAATATATAATGTATTTAATAATAAATAACTAAATTTAAATTATAAGAAATAATACAACGAGTTATTCATGGGTATACCCAAACCCGAAAATATCCAATAGTGATGGGGATTAAAATTTCTACCACTCCTTTTATATCCACACCCAAAATCATCACACACTTTTCAGGGACAAAGACAAGGATAACCAAACTTGTAACTATTCCTAGGGATGACCAAAAAATTCACCCCCACGAATAAAACTGTCAAAATACTCGCACGAATAGTATAATGGGTACCCACCATCCTATGGGTACAAGTTTTTTTCTACACTCTCCTTAACAAGCACAAGTACAGGTATCATAGTAAATGTACATGCGAGAACTTACTATTCGATAAACTAAAATACTACATATATTTAAGTTGAAGAAGATAATAATTTTATAAAATAAATTAATTAAAATATTAATTGTTAAATTTCATTAATATCAATTTTTTAATGAAAATTTCATATTAATAAAATTTATTATAAAAATCTCGATAATATAAAACAAAAATTCTATTTGTAGTAAAAATTTTGTATATAATTATATTAATCTATTTTAGATCTAATTAATCTCCTAAAAAATAATATATTGTTATTTGTATATTTTTTAACAAATAAAGAATTTATTTGATAAAATTTTTTATAAAAAAAAATTTCTTAAAAAAATATTTGCATATACCCACGGATATTAAAAGAAAAATTGTGAATATTTTTATAATAGGTATCAATGGATTTTTAGTGGATGGTAGGCATCAGGTTTTTGTAGAGAATCGAGTAAAGGATAACAATTATTCGTATTTGTCCTAACCCATTGTCATTCATACCTATTTTGTCTCATTGTTATTTCTAATTAAATTATTATCCTTTAGATTAATCTTTACATTTATTGTTAAATTATATAATGATAGACGTTAAAATAACATATTTTTTATTAAATAAAATACTTATGCTTAGTCATTTCTTGTTTATCCCACTTCATGTCATCACAATATTGACCGAAAATTGGAAAATCTTACGATTAACAAAAAAATGTTGCTCATAAATTTCAAAACAAGTAACGTAGCGTTAATATGAAATCAGATAACATAACAAAAAGCAAATATATAAATTTCAAAACAATTAACGTAGAATTAATTTGAAAATAGAAACAGCAAAAATGTCAATATATATTAGTGTTTACTTAATGGTTTTATAGACATGCTTAGGCTCAACAAGTTTCAACAAACAAATAAGAAAAACATCATTTATAAAAACAAATACATCATAATAGTTAAAAAATAAATAAAACAAGGACCAGCACAATAAACAAAAACGTCTTATCAGTGAAACAAAAAAACAAAAACAAAAATAAAACTAGCCAAATAGAAGCAGTATGAAAACCGAAGAAACAGCTCAATCCAAAAAAAGTACCAAAAAAGAACAATATGATATGTCACAAAAAAATGCAAATCATAGAGACAAAACAAAACTTTCACCACATAAAAAAATAATACAAAAACAAGTCACTTGTGTTACTACTAACAAATCAAGACTGTTGAATTAAAAAACAATATATCTAGTAGCTAAAACATAATTCACCATGGGTGAACCACCTAATCAATGGGTGCACACTAAAGGAAACTTGAAATCAAATACTATTTTACAATGTTACTTTCTTTCGATTTATTTGAGGGCAGATTCTAGCATGGACTACAAGTAGGGATGGAAATGGATATGTCTGGGTAGGTACTGTAGTACCCATTCCATACCCGCATTTAAAAAGTGTGTTTGTAGCTGACCTTATACTCATGCACATGTTTATTAAACTCTCAAGTTAACTTTTTAACTTTTTGGTGTTTACGAGTTTACTTATCCTCTGCGAGTTCACTCGTGTGCAAACTCTTTTTCTAGTAAATTTCAGGTAAATTCAGTACACTTTATGCAAACTCTGCAAACTCCTGAGTTTACTATCAAGTCATTGAGTCAACAAATTAGGCTATTTTTTAAGCATTTAGAGTTCAACAAACTTTCATTTATTGTATCATTCTTAAATCGAATAACATTTGTCTCTAAGAACATATTAAACCTTCGTTTTCCAATAATACCAAACATTGATGAGAATGTTTTACCATTATTATCATCTTTGCAATTTATTATCTGATAGTGATGTATTGCTAGATTTAGTTATTTAAGTATTATGAAATTTATGTTTTACTATTTTGATTTATTATATAGTTGAAATGTTTAATCTATATTATTTTATAAATATATTTTATTATTTTTATATAAAGTAAACTTTTACGACTCAACGAGTCGAGCTTATTGAACTTCAACAACTCGAGTTTGATAACCTTGCCCACACGGTAGCAACTTTGATCCCTATCTGCATACTTGTCGAGTACTTATATACTCATACTCAACCTGCAACCCGCATGTTACTTTTGTATAGAGACAATAAATAAATATTTTTTACACATAAGCAAACATAATATGAAAAACAAGTCAACATAACATTAAATAATGTTATAAGTTCATTAAGAATTATAAGTTCATTCAGAGTTATTTTATAAACCTATGTTTTATATGATTAAACATAAACCTATGTGTTTCTTACCACAACATCAAATATTGGTATAAAATCATTAAGAGTTATTTTATAAATAACTCAATTTCTGGTAAATTTTGTTTTTATTTATTAAATTTATGTAAAATATATTATATCTCTCTTTTTATTCTATAATTATATTACTTATTACATATTATAATGTAAATAATATTTTTCACTCAAAATTATAATTATGTAGTATTAAATAATATAATAATATTAAATAATATTATATATATATATATATATATATAAAAGGTGTGGGGTGGGGCAGGGCAGGGTGGGTTGGCTACTATAGTCCCCATACCCGCCCTTATACCTGCATAATTTTGTTGGAACCAAAGGCACTACATTGAAGCTTGGTGAAGTTTCGATTTTCTCTCTTTGTTTTTGCTCTTAAATCAATTTTATGACACCAAACATGTTTATAGATGTGGTACTTGTATTGTGAGTTTAGATAGGCTTGAGAATATATTTGGGATGGTTTTGGATAAATTACATAGGTTGAGTTGAGCTGAAAAAGTTTCAAAAATGGGACTTTGTGTGTGGTAATCAATTACCTAAAAATAGTAATCGATTACCTTGTGAGAATTTTGAGATAAGGAGTTTATGCTCTCTGTGGTAATCGATTACCTGAAATTCGATTACTCCCGAGAACAAGCATTTTGGACCAGTTTTGTGTAGTATATCAAGTAATCAAGTAGGTAATTAATTACCCAACATCAAACTGATATAAAAGCATTTCAAAAACAAATTTTACAACTTTGATCAATCCAATCAAGTGTTTGCTTCTCTTTTATGATTTCTCAGAATTCTCTCAAAGATTCAGACCCATTTTTTATGGTTTGAAGGTGCTTCAATTTCAAGATTCAAGGAAGAAACTCTATTTTGATCTTTCTATTTGGGTATTCTTCACTTCAGGTAATATTGTTCTATACCTTATTTGTGTTTTTGCACAAGTTTAACAATCTCTTGAGGTGTTCTTGAGATTGTTGAGAAATCTTGCAGCAGGGTGTTGTAAATGAGACGTTGTGAGTGGTGGGATCTCACGATGTAGCAAACTCTTGTGGGGTGTAAGAGGAAGCCTCTTCTTTTGTGGTTTAAATCTTTTTGGGATGAAAATCTATATGTGTGGTGTGCATGTACTGAGATTTTAGTGGAAAGCAGATTAGCAGAAGGCTAAGTCTATAAACTGGATGTAGGTCAGGTGGATCGAACCAGTATAAATCACTTTGCAAATTCTCTCTTCCTTATACTCTTTAATTTCAGTCTTTATTGAATTCTTGGAGCACTGACAATTGGATTTTTCCAGTTGTATTTGATTCATTAAGTTTTCTTATTGCGGATCAAATTCTTTTCATTTATTTGCTTGATATTAAATTGGGGTTTTGACCCTTATTTGTGGGTTTTGATTTTCATTATTTCTACTCTTTTCTTTTGATTCTGAATAATTTGAAATAGGATTCTTGTTAAGTTTTTCTTCTATTCCATTTGAAATCATTATTGAAGGAATGTTTGTGCTTTGCCTTAATGGTTGAATTCTTGAAAACCCATTTTTGAAAAAAAAGGTAGATTTTGAAAATTTCTGAAAGGGGCTATTTCTGAAAATACTTTGATACTATTGAATCGAAAAAATTTGAAAAATAATTTGGTGAATCTATTCAATCCCCTTCTAGATTCCCCCTAGGACCAACAAATTTTTGTTGGTCTATACTTGCCTCGTACCTATACCCATTTTTGTGGATAATTACCCACCTTACATGAGGATATTTTTGCAGATGCCCGTAGGGTCTGAGTATTTCCTACAGTCATAAGGAAAATACAATCACAATCTAATGGCTAAAACTTTTAATATTTATATTTTTTTATTATAAAATTTATTATTGTGATTGAAATTATATGCAGTCACACATGTAACTACAATGAATCAATTTCCACTTCCGTTATAGTTTGTCTTTATTAGCATTTTTAAACGTTAGATGCATAAATTGTTGATATACCCCTTGGTATTATTTAAAAAATTGGTGACACAGAAATTAAATATTTCTTTTGGACCGAAAAGAGGAATTCACTATATTAGAGTTGTTTTTTTTTGCTATTAATTTTTTAAAAGAGTTTTAAAAATTAATTTTTAAGAGTTATTTTTTAGAAGATGAAAAAAAATATTTTGCAAGTATTTTTTGAAAACTATTTTGAATATATGAAAATGAAAAATCGTGTTCATATTTATAGAAGTATCGTTAATAAAAAAACAAAAAAAAACTTATTCTTTTATAATTTAAATAAGTTTTTTGTCCCTAATGTTTCACAAAAAATCACTTTTAATCCTTAAAATTCAAAAATATTTTTTTAGTCCTTGATTCACTTTGTCTTTCTTCTCCATTTAATATCATTAAAAAATTGGTAACAGAAAACACGTTTTTTACTCGTGAATCGCTCTCTTCCTCAACCCTAATTCCCTCAATCTTCATTTTCACATCCGACACAATCAAATACACCAGAACTTGTAAAAGAACAATGTTAATATAAAAAATAAATTAATTTCAGGACTAAGAAATATATTTTTGAATTTAAATGACCAAAGATAATTTTTGGTAAAAGTTTAAGGACAAAAAACTTATGTAAGTCTTTTTTTATATTAAGTTTTTAAAATAAAAATATAAAACTGAAAAGCAAAACTGCCCACAATTGTTCTCCTTTTTCAATTTTTAAAAACTAAACAACCAAAATTATTTTTAAAAACTATTTTAAGCAAACATTAATCAAACGAATTTTTTAGTTTTTAAATGCTAAAATACTAAACAGTTTTATAAAAATATTGTGAAATAAACACTTAATCTTTATCGATCAGGTAATTTTTATTCTACTCTTGATTATAGTATAGAATGAATATGACAAAACGTAGTGATGCAATCTATAATTATTGTATGGTTTAACTGTCTTTTTCATTTTTAATATAATAATTAATTGAAAATTAGTTATTATGCAATAACATTCTAGATTCTATATATAAAATTATAAATTAGTAGTTATGTATAAACATTCATTGGGTTGGATAATACATATTTTATTATTTACAAATTTATATTTAGGTTGTAATAATTTTATTGGTATTTATGGAAAATATTCATTTTGTGATTTAGTCTTTGTTGTTAAATAATAATTATTTATCCACTCTCGGGTTTTTGAGTAATAAGTTTTTAAATTTGTATTTAGGCTTATTTAGTAGAGTTTAACACTTATACACGGTTAATGTAAAAAAATTTTACACTAGCGTTTGGTTACAACTCTTTATTTATATGACTTTTAAAGTAATAATTTGTAAAGTCAACATACTTATCATATATAAAGAGTTGTAATTAAATGTCAGTGTAAATACATTGACAATGTATAAGTGTTTTTTTAATTAATAATATGTAATTTTTTAGTAAAATTTTCTTTTTGGTAAATTAAAAGTTTTTCTTTTAAAGTTGGTCATTTTAAAAACTTTGTTTGACATTAATTCTTATTATTAAATAGAAGGGGAGAAGGGAGAATATGGGAGGTTGTGAATTCAAATTTATTCACTACAAAGATATAAGGAGGAAACAAAAAACATAAAGGAGAAATAAAAAAATGAGGGAATTAGATGGTTAATTTTTTAAAAACAATTGGTTTTTTCTATGGTTGAAATAAAAACTATTGGTAAGTAACATATGTTTGGAAAACCCTGCCTGTCCAAGAAGGTTCTAAATCATAACCTAATGCTAAGAAGTAAAAAGGAGTAAGTAATTACTAGAATAGCTTATCTAATGTAGTCGTTAGGCCTTTGCCCCTTTAAGATAAATGTTTTCAGTACTTGTTGTTCATGCTTGCTACTGAAAAGTGTATAGTTTGTTCTGTTTGTTGAATCTTATATTTTATTTCTTACAATCCTTTGAATCATTTTTCTTCTCTTTTCTGCCAAAAACTTTATTTCAATTTTTTTCTAATAATAATTTTAGTAACTACTATATTTTTTGTATATGCTACTTTGCAAATAATGTTAAACTGTTAGTTTCTTAACCTTTAACTTTTATGTTTATTCATCTTTTGTGTTTGAATATTTATTATTTTTTTAATATTTATTAAAACATAAAAGAAGACAATCAACACATCATACAAGTTGGGTACAAGGACTTAAAATGCAAAAGGAGTGGGCACAAACCTGAAATGGAAAATGTAATGAGTGCATGGACTCAAAAATGCAAAATATATTGGGTACGAAGACTTGAAATGTAAATGTATTGGATACGGGACCCAAAATGTAAAATGGAATAGGTACATCCCCTCCATCTTGCATTTGGATCTCTGTGTCCACTCTACTTTTCATTCAGATTCTCATGTCACTCAATTTTGCATTTGGGCCCCACCCCACTCTATCTTGAATTTGCTCTTGAATCAAACACTTTGATTGGTCTTCAAGTTAGGAAATGAGGTTGAGTCATTCAAGCTTCCATTTTCAGAGCAAATTCCAATATCACTTTGGATACCACGTAATAACACAATTGACATGATGCCTAAATCGTAATTGCGAGTTGCGATTTGATCAAATCAAATTATAAAAACAAACCCACTGTGATAATTTTTTAAAAATAAACTCATTTAAATAATTATTTTAAAAAATAGACTATAAAATCTTATTTTGCTGTCCTAATTCAATTATTCATTAAAGAAACTCGCGTAACTTCTTTCCTCTAAAACTCCGCACGTCCAGAAACACAAGATTGCAATATTTTGGCTGTGACGATCCTACCCAATTCAAGTATTTTACATCATCCCTCAAATTTATCACTCCCACGCCTCCATGCTTGTCTCCCATTCCCAGTGCCCCACTCCTTTTCTTCTTTTTCCCAATTAAAAAAAAAACACTCCTCAACCTTTTATTTTTTTCTATTTTATTTTATTTAAATTAAAAAAAAAATCTTCATTCATTGTAATTTAGTTCATGAACAATATCGTTATTAGACAAATTTGAAAACTTATAATTCACATTCAGTCTCGCTAGCTGACCTAATTATTTTAAAGCATTTTCCAAATTGATAGTAATATACATTCGTTTATCTAAAAATGTATATATAAATTAATTATGATATACTAAATAAATATTTATGAGGTGTGCAATGTACCCGTATGAACTTACTCGTCCAATGGACGATAGGCAAAAACGGTCATATATAGTTAAGTATAGCTCTTGATAATAGAAAGAAGTGTGAGAAAATAGACTAATGGGTCACAAAGAGTTAGACTCAACTAAAATCTTAGTAGTGGTGGTTAATGCAGCACCCTATCTTTAATAATTAATTTATTTGTATCTTATTTTGGAATATTAAAAATAAATCTTAAAAATTCAATTTTTGTAGTTAAATTGAGGCAATAAATCTTATCTATCTTAGGATTTTAGCATTTTATTTAAATAACGTCTAAATAGCTTAAACATAAGTAGATGTTATTAGAAAGCAGTATAATTGAGTAAAATGAAAGTTATATATAGGTAATTTTAAAAAATGTTTTTAAACCATAAATAGAAACAAAATAATTTATAATAATTTTGAGAATTTTCTAAGAATTTATTGAGATAGTTTCATGAAATAGCTGGTATATCCATTTATTATTTATTGATCTATTTCTATTATTTATAAGATGCATCCATAAGAAACAGGCAAAAGATGCAAGCATAGGACGTAAGTATAAGATGTAGGCAAAATATGTATTCATAAGATGTGTGGGATAAAATGTAGGTATAAGACGCAGCCACGAGACACATGAATAAGACGCAATCATAAGACACAGACATAAAATGCGACCATAAATAAGATTTTAAAACTATTGAATAAGATTAAAAATTATTGATAATTTGCGAGCGAATGATTTAAAAACAACAACTACATTACATCAAGAATGTATACGTATAAATAATTATTATCAAACTTTGTAACACCAAACAGTCTAATCACTCAAGTTGAGTGTTTTATATAATATTTTATGAACAAGCAAAGAGAAAGCTTTTGGCACTTAAATAATATTCACAGATTAGTCATCAGGCTATATAGCCTAGATGCATGTGGCCATTGAGAGAAAGCAGCTTTGAGTTGTTACACAATATAATTGAAGCACCAATATTTCAATTGCTGACATGCATACATTTTCCCAAATCAATATCGTCTACTTTATCATGAAAGGTGTTCCACTCACTACTTAAGTTATCAAATTTACAACTTTACCTCTTCATAATAAGATACCTTTTTTAAAAACCTTCATAAAAATTGATTTCTTCTTGAAATCTCCTAGAAATGCCACTATCTCTCATGTTAAAATCTTTTGCTTTAATTAAACTTAGCAACTTGACAATCTGATTAAACTATGATTTCAATTATTTTTTCTTAATCATTATGGGGAAATCTCTACTTGCTAGTCACTGCGGTCATACCACAACAATTAGATTTGAAGTTAATTCTACATACTAATTCTGGTCCTCGTTTTATTTCATTCTTTTACAACTCTTTCATCTGATTTGACATTTATAGCTCATATTTCCCTTATCTGCATGATCAAAAGACATATTAACTCTTAAGTCTTTGACTACCTTGAAACATAAGCTCCAACTACATCAAACTCTACTCCTAATCATTTATCCAAACCAAAAGGTTGATCTTTACTAATAAATTAGCCCGAGGTTGCCACTACCTTTTGGAATTCTTCTTTGAATCTCCAATAGTATAGACTGAGTATAAACCTATTGCTTTTCAATACGATCTCTAGACATTCTCCTTCTACATTGCCCCTCATTATAGTTGGATTGGTAATTCTCTTCTCAACTGACATCACCTGACCCAAGAACTTCACTCTTTCAGGATTTCAAACATTATACTTAAGTGCTTTTGACATAGTTGAATCATTTGTCACTCCAAATAACATTACCATGTACTCGGTGTTTATTTTGAACTTAAAAATTTCCTTACACATTCTCATTGATATGATGACATTCAAACCTCGTACTGACCTTAGGAAACATCTTTGCTCTACATGATTAATCCATCACACTAACCATCCTAAGCAATGAACATTTGTCCTTGATGATTAACTGATCCTGTTGTTTTTAATCCACACACAACTCTGCCATCGTCTATTACTAGTAGTATTATTCCTCTTCCTAGCGATTTATTAGATTTTATCACATGCTTTATCTCAGAGGAGTCTCCAACTAACTTATTCAACTCAACCAACTTGACTATTGCTAGGCAGTAAGGAATTATATACCTTTGCCCCATATCTAAAACCAAATATTTAACAAACTCAACTTTCAACTTTAAATCCAATTCTAGTACTTCTTCTGGACTCATTTTTGAAAATCTTTCATCAAAGATATACCCTACAATTCCCTTTCAACCTTGGCTCCCTAACTTACAAGATTACTAAACTTAAGATTTTTCCCTTCCTTATAATCCAAATATGTTGATTAAGCAAACATAATATCTACTAATCTAATGTTGAGGAAAACTAAAACATGTCGAGCATCATCTTCAGAATGTGATTGGTAGATAATCAATCCATTCCTAGGGTTATGTCCACATTCATTAAAACTAACAGATCAAGCTAATCCTTGATCTTACATCTACTCAACTGAATGTTTACTATCTTTGATCTTATATCTTTTTTATTTCCCATCTCATGAAAATGAACTTGTAGCATTACAAATTGGAAAATAATAACAAAGAATCTACGAGGACAATCTCACAAGAAGTTTATGTTTTGAAGAAAATTCATTACAATGAAATTATAAGGGCATCTGTCATAATTCTATCACAAATCATTTCTTCCAAACAACTTCATCTTGCTCGGATATAAAGAAAATTAAAAGAAACACTTCAAACATTCAAACAATCACATGTCATACAAAATAAGTTACACGACTCAAGCCACATTATATTCCCATACATTTCAAGCACATATCTATCACATTTACACACACTCACCCTTCACACCACACACCAAAAGAACAGTAAACTTATTCCCCACAAGTTCGTGTATAGGAATGAACTGCTTAGATACCCTTAATGTAAAATCCCAAATTACTCAATATAAATTTTTCATTACATCACACTTAATATTACAAAAAATATCACAATAATTTCAAAGTTCAAAGCAATATATAACATAGTACACACCATTCCAACTCGCCCAGTGAACCTTGTTGCTTGGCAGGACTTAGGGTAAGTTGCCCATTGAAGACCATGTATCATATTGTCCCAGTAATAAGGACTTCGTTCAGCAAGACATGTCGTTGGGCGCAAATCCTCAAAAATTCAACCTAGGACAACTTTGCACTAGGTGAGACCTCTTGTTGGGTGCAAAACTACAATTTAATCCTAACAAAGGCTAAAGCTCAATGAACAAAACCTGCTGCCCAGTGAGACCTTGCAAATAGTAGAACCTCTACTGCATAATACTCAAACTTGTATTCTACTATTCAATCATACATAAACATACTCTTTACCACTCAACACATTTCTAACGTATTATCTACACATATACATTACATATCCTTTCATAATAAAAAATATAACCAATACTTAATTTACATTATGCAGATGCATAACATGTCATTTCTTCGTTAAAACATAACTATTACATAATTCACCTTAACCTAATTCTAGTCATTATAACATACTTAAAACATAGCTTACAATCTCAGTTAATGCAAACCCTTAGCCTTCTCAAAAGATTCTAACTGCGTATGCATATAATACATTAAACTTAAATTAGTTCTATTACAAAACAGGTAGCTTTTGCTATTGCCTCTAATCCTCCACCAAACCTGCTAGTTCTTATTTATACCGTCATCATTGATATCTGCTCCTGTGCAAAGCACGATCATCACAATCATATAGATTACACACACAATGCAAGGGTAGGCTCATGCATTATAAACCAATATAAACTTAAACATAATATACAATTACATTTATATCAAATCTTAATTTCAATAATGATAACCTAACCAATCAATCACCCTTTATGCTCTATATGAACATAAGCACTCACAAACAATCAATCGCACTTATGTTTCATCTAAACATAAGCACTGACAACAAATCAATTGCACTTATGCTCCACCTAAACATAAGTACTAACCAATCACACTTATACTCCACCTAAACATAAGCACTAACAATAAATCAATCTCACTTATGCTCCACCTGAACATAAATACTAACAACCAATCAATCACAATTATACTCCAACTAAACATAAGCACTAACAATCAATCAATCACACTTATTCTACACTTGAACATAAGCATTAATAACATTCAACTTATGCTTTCTGAAAAGACTAACTACATTGAATTTGAATTCCAAGGTAGTGCCCATTTGACTTTCCCCACACTGATATCTGGTATCTAATTGACTCATCTGATAACCAGTTGAAGTCTAAGCATTCTCATTTGATACCCAACTGAAGTCTTCCAAATTTGACATCCAATTGTTATCTAGATATGTGATGTTGGTGTATTATCATTATAACAGGCCTAATACAAGTCGCATTATCGTCGTAACCAGGCCTAACACCATATCACCTCCACAATATAATTCATCAATGCTCATTAATGAATTGCAAACTCGAAACATCCAAATCACAATTTCAACAACTCATCACCTCAACATAATATCTCATTTCATATGTGTGTGTATGTGTGTGTGTATATCACAACATGGATCACAACATAACTCATCAACAATCATCATGCATTTAATACAACACTTCATCATCTCTCACAACACCAACATGCATTTTATCACAATTTCAATCACCAAATCATCACTAAACATAAATTTCAAAGAGTAAATATTCCAAATCATAAATTCCACCAGCATCCATAACTCAAAATATTCCAAGTTACAAATTAATCAATTCAATCACAACTAATTTCAAGAACAAGACTCAAATCATTAATCACATAAAACACCCAATTTTGCATAACACACAAATCACAATCAAAAACTCAATTGCTTAAAATCAATTAGCTTCTTAGCTATTAACTCATAATTTCTCAAATTAAAATCAAAGATTTAGCTTCCCTTACATATTTCTCCTTTCCAAAGCTAACTCAAGAAAAAAGAGGAAATTCACAAGAAAAAATTTCATAGGAACTTGGCAAAAATCCCAAATTAAACATGAATCTTAGAGATTGGAATTTTCAAAGAAATTCCCTTTTAACAGGAATGACAAGATCGAAAATGATTGAAAAAAGATTTGTTGATTCATGAACAGACTTACTTATAATAGCAAGCACTCAGCAACAAGAACTACGAAAAAGATCACATCGAAATAAACAACAAGTTTTAAAACGTATTTATTCTATAATAGTTTGTTGATTCGTTGATTCATAATCAGACTTACCTATAAATTTAATTCCCTTCACTATTTATTCTACAAATTTATAACTATTAAATAAACAAGTTCTCACAAGTTCTAAATTTTTTTTTAAAAAAAATCTATTTCTTAAAAATATTTTTTAGTGGATTAGTTATTTGACCTATATAACCCATCAACATGTGGTGAACGGGCCGAGCCAAAAAAATGTTCACTGTAGTGAAAATGAGCTAGGTTGAGCTAACATATTTCATAGGTGGACCAACCTATTTTGACAACTCTAATTTGTATATAATATGGTTGTTGAGAAACTATGTGTGTGTAATGTACTACACATAATAATCAATCTAATCTCTCGTGTTTTTTTTTATGCTCTGTTTAGTTTGAGACGAAAAATGAAAAACAAAGAAAATTGAAATAAAGTGGTGAAAATATATAATCTTTTAACTTGTCTAGTGTGTGAAAATAAGGAGGAAAAAAATTAAGGAAAAGAAAATTATTTTCTAATAGTTTTTATATCCTTAACTAGTAAATTAGTTTTAAAAATATAATTTACAAATAAGGATTTTTCTCCCATTTTATAAAGAGGAAATATTTATCATAAATCTAGAGACAGATCTAAAAAGGTAAATTTTTTAAAATATTAATCAAAATAGAATATTATGTTCATATTTATTTAATTTTTTTCTTGATAATATATTTTATTTTTAATTATATAATTAATAGTAAATAATAAATTTTAAATATCATTATTTATTGATTAAATAATTACTTATTAAAAATTAAATATTCAAAAAATTGTGTAAATAAAAATCCTTTAAGACATTTATGGTTTCATCACTGTATAAGCCTCACATGAATATTTTCTTGAATTCATAAAATTTTTGGATATTTCGAATGATAGAAAATGATGAGAAAAGTCGAAACAATGAATCTTGCAAAGATCAATTGTTGGATATGAATGTCATGGTCGCATATTCATATTATTTTGGTTTTTGATTTATATTTTCATTTTGAAACATGCCAAACATATATGAATGTTACATTATATTGACTATTTTAGAACTTAAGCTTGCGTGTTTTAGTTTACAATCTGTAAATTTTAAGTTCAATTCACAAGGCACAACTACGTTCTTGATTTTATCTTATTTTTTATCAAGGTTTTGTTCTTCAAATGTTTAAAAACCTATTACACCTTTATCTACGTAAAGATATCTTGAATATTAATCATGGTTGATTAATTACTTGTTCTTGTAATCGATTATTTTAGTTATACTTCTTCAAATAGAGGGAAATTTAATTAAGTTTAAAGTTTCTCACTGGTTTAATCTACTACCAAACTTAGTAATAAATTATCCCATGCCTGAAATTGAGTTCTAGTGAATCTTTGTCGAATTAATTTATTACTAGAACTTGTAATCAATTATCAAATACTAAATGGGGTCACAACCTGACTTTTTCTCTATTTAAAGGCTTCTTATTTAAAAAATTTGGTCATCACACTTTTTGGAAATATCATTCCTACACCATTACTACATTCTTACACTGCTGGCCGAATTCTTTGGAAAACTCTTTTGCCTTCATCATTCCAATAAAGGCCTTTCATTGATCAAGTGAAAATTGCTCCATCACTCACTCTTTAAAAATCTTTAGAGGAACCTTGATCATGAACACAGTTTGGATATCTCTTGTGATATGGTCCTCATTATTTACATTAGCACAATACAGGTGTGATAGTTCCATCTTTTAACAATTAATATTATTTTGTTTTCTAAAATAGAGTTTTTCGATGAAGTCTTGTGATAAGGTTTCACAAGTTGTTTTAGCTTTTAGCTATTCTAGAATAGGGTTTTTCAGTAAATCCTTATGATAGGGTTTCTCTAGGAGGATTCAAGAGAAGGTCATCTATAGGCTTTGTGTGTGCATAATGTTTGTACCCCAATCTATATTGAAAAAGGTTTTGACTTGGGTTGTCAAACTAACAATAAACGTAGGTTCAATGATTGGATAAACTAGTAAAACTTTTGTGTTCTTGCTTCTTTCATTATACTCTTTATCTATTGTGGTTAGAATCAATAGTATATATATACCTTGTTTGTAATTTTGAATTAATAATCTTGCCTCTATTTCCTTAGAATCTGTTAGTTTGGAAATCCACATTTTGACCTTCTTATAAACAACACAAATCTTCGTCATCATCCTGTTTTATTGTGTGAAAATTTATTTGTATTTTGGGAATCCCAAAATTAGTTGCTCTTTCAATCATTTTTAAATCTTAATTGTTATTGTTGATTGTTTCAAAGAATCCTAATTTTTTGAAGAGTGGTGATTGGTTTGAAAACAAACTTTTAGAAAACTAGAAAAACTATTTCAAAAATAATTTTTTAAAGGAATCTATTCAATCAATTTTCTAGATTCTTAAGTGGGACAAACATCAACGAGGAGCACTACTAAAATAAGAAAAAATAGAATCACAAGATAACAAGAGACATACAATTTTAATATGTGAAAATCCTCACTGCAGGGGTAAAAATTACGAGTCATCCAAATCAAAAAAATAATTTACTATAATCAATAAAAGGTACAAAAAGCTCTCTAGAAATTGTACAAAATATTATTGTAATGTTAGGTCCCATTTTTATTAATATGATATAAGTTGTATGAAATAAATAAAAGAAAAAACAAAATTTAATTTGAGCATAATTAATAAATTAATTACAGAATATTTGGTTGAAGTATGTGTGTGTGTGTGTGTTTGTGTTTTATTTTGACGAAATGTGGCTATTGAATTATGTTGACTATCATTGGAATTAAATAGATTTTGAATAATGAAAAGTGGTGTTTAGTTTAGTGAGAGGTGAAAAATATATACATATATATAATCTCTTGAGTTGAAGTAGGCCACAGGCCAAACCCCTGAGCTTTCAGATTTAGTCCACAGGTTTCACGGACCAGACTTAAAATTTTTCTACAATTCTGATTCTTAAAAAAAAAGTCTAAAACTCATACGGGCTTGGAAGTCTGCGAACTAGTCTACAGGCCCGAGTCCATATACCCACCCGTACACATGGTTCTTTCACACAGAGACCTTTCCCACAAACCCTTAACACACCACTCTCTTTTGTTACCTTTGCAGAATCCTCTAAAAGGGTTCAACCACCCTCAATCCATCACCATCGTTATTGATACTGCCAGCACTGTCGACAATAGTGATGGTGGCTGCAGCAAAGGGTGGTAGTGGCAATACCAATGATAGTGTTGACAGTAGTGGAGTGGCGATACCTCCACCTTTACCCCCCACCCCACTGCCGATGTCACTATTGTCACTGCTATTAACGACAGTGGTGGCAGTACCGACGACAGTGGTGATGGAGTAGGGGTGGTAACAACCTTATAGAGGATTCCACGAGGGTAACAAAAGAGACTAACATGTTAAGAGTTTGTGGAAAAGGTCTTTGTGTGAAAAAATCATGTGAACTTGTTTAATTAACAACTTAATCTGAATCACTTATGAAAATCCTATGTAGTGATGAATCTTGGCCAAAAATATTTGGGGTGGAAAAAAAATAAAATAGATATATTTAAAAAAATTATAAATTTTTATAAGAAAAATTATATTTGTTAAAAGCGAAAAAACTTTGGGGAAACAAAAAAATAGATATACTACAAAAAAAAATTACAATTTTTTTTATAAAAAGCTATATTTACTAAAAGTGAGAAAAAAAGTTTAGGGGAGTCATGGTTCCCTCAACTCCTAAAAAATCATCCACCAATCTTATAATTATTACTATATTTTCTCATTTTTTATTGTAATATTTTTTTTTCACCTAAATTATTTTATATATATAATATGAGTATTTTATATATATAACATGAGAAAAATCCGATGACATTATGTATCAAACTTATTTAATTCACATATTTAATAACTTTATGAAATTAAATTTTTACCAATTCAACAATTAAATTTTATGATATTATTTTATTATTTATGTTTATCAAATTTTATATAATTTGAATTTTTCTAAATATATTATTTAATAATAAATATTTATACATTTATAAATATCATATTATACTAACATAATGCACCACAAATTGTTAAGTTACCAATAACAAGTTTTATTAAAATATTAAAAAGAGGGTTGGCTAATTATCTTATTAATAAAAAATAAATTCATATAACCACTCGAGTTAAAATTGAATGGGAAAATGAATTTTTCATCTAAAATTTTAGAGTATTTTCTCCTAGTATAATGATAACTTTATTACCATGATAGTAACTAGCCCCATATGGATGATTATGACTAGGGACCCTACCCCTTTAGATAAGGTCAAAAGCATATTTACATAAAATTCTGAACCAATTAAAAGTTTCAGTAAAGGACATCATTATTTTTAAAGTTAAAGATTTCTAACATCAATTGTCAACATACAAGACAAAAAGACTTTCAACAAAAGATGACTTTGACAACATAATTATTAATTACAATGTAATTTATTTGAAATTAAGGATTTGAAGTTTAGACCTGTGAAATTAAATCTATAAATACCTTGTAGATTGAAGGAAAAAGACCTAGCTAGATTGAGCTTTCCACTCTCTTCTCTCTCGTTCCTTTTCAACTCTTTGAGCAAGCCAAAAAGCCTAAAGCATTTTTCGCCTTCGTTCAAAGCTTTGTAAATAATAAAAATTTCTTAATTATATTTTATACTCTTTTGCTTTTAATATTTAATTTCTTTACTTTTCACTTTTAAAAGTGTCTTCGTACAACGGTATAAGAACAGAACATTCTCTATTTTCACTAAAGTTGATATTGACATTATTTGTATTCATTATTAGAAACATACACATACGTACATACCTATCAAAGTTTACCTAGCAGCGGAAAGGTTGAAGTAATATGCACAATAGTTTAAATTCTATCATGATTATATTGTAAATAGTATAAACATTGTCTATAATGTATAAAATTTTAGACAAATTAATATTTACTAAAAAATTATTGTTCAATAAATTATATTTATATTTATAATTATTTGAACGTTTAATACTTATATACTCACATTTAATTATGTATATGTCAAACGGATTTAACCCAGTTGGTTGAATAATTTGTGTGAATTATTATAAATTTTCTAGCACTCTTTTTAATTTTTATTAGAAAAATCAACAAAAAATATTTAACTGTGTGCATATTAAAATATACCTTAAAAACTTTACTATCTCATTAATATTTAAAAATGTTAAAATATACCTTAAAAACTTTACTATCTCATTAATATTTAAAAATAATTTGTAAAACTTATTTTAAAATATATACTTCAAATACGTAAATTGATATAAATATAATATTTTATATTATAATTTATATTCTTAATTACAGTTTTAAATAATATTTTGATTATTTTTAATAAGTATATACCATAAAACCTTTATTTAGAGAGTGAAAACAATTTTGTAAACTACAAATTTTAAATATTATGTATTTTTAAAAATAAGTACATCACATAATGCAACAATGTCATGCTTAACATTTGATTTAGAGTGTCACTATCACCGACTATGTTGACTATCTTCTACTATGTTCTTATTCTTTTATCATAAAAGTGGTAAACACTAAATTCATAATGTGCTATCAATAAATGAATTGACTTGTATCAAAATCTTAACATTTGATTTAGCTCAATTGATTTTATAATATATTTGAGATAGATATAATGATACATGAATGAATTGATCACACACCAAACCGAGATGGATAAAAAGGTTGTATAATTATGAGGCTATAGAATTGAGGATGATTTAAAAAACATTAATTAGTAATATTAGTAACAATAAAATGTATATACATTTCATTAGTTTCTCATTTAAGTACTTTAAACTAAAGTGTGTTTAACTTTGAGTAATTTAGAGATACTTGACTCAATGTATAATTTAAAGCAGTCAATCATCTAAAAAAGAACTATTATTGGAGATTTTGATCAATGGAAGGGTCAACCAATAAAGCAATCAAGTGAAGTGTCACAAGGTGAAATGTTGAGGAGTGAAGCTATTGAAACGTCGATTCTTGGAAGTATTATGGTGTATTTAGTGTCTACTACCAAAATTTGTATACATGGCCACTCACCCTCTTATAGCAAAATTGACGGTAGTGATTTAACAATAGAATGAAACCAATTACCTTCTACATGTTCAATATTAACCATTGTCAAAACATTTCTCTAGCTACCACCAAAATTTGCACACATAGGTCACTCACCCTCCCATAGAAAAATTGATGGTAGTGATGTAACAGTAAAATGAAACCAGTTACCTTCTCCATGTTCAAGATTCACCATTGTCAAAACATTTGAGTTTGGAGGGTTGAGTTTTAACTTATGATGTAAGTGACCTATTATAAATGCATCATCATGTTAAATAATTTGGTAGCCATGAGACATTTTCATGTTCTCTACCTATCGGAACATTATTAATCTTTGTATGAATAAAGGTGAGTCCTAATGTTTGAGTACCATAACCTTTTAACTTAGTAAAATTAAACTATTCACAGTGTCTTTTTGCCTAGTCCATATATACCATTGGTCTACATATGTATGATGTAGGTTTGGAATCCTAATCAAATTGTTTTTCTTCTAAATTAATGCTTACATTATTTCTTTTAGTTATTGAACCACTCCTATCCTTATTATTGACAAAATCAATTTCATTAAAATGACTATTAGTTGGAGATTTTGTTCCTTATTTATTTTTAATTTCATAGTTGCAAATTAATGATGTTCCTTTTTTCTATGTTGTTAGCTAATCACCCTGAACAACTTCTTGATTATCGGTTCATGCATTAATTATGGATATATTGTTTCATAATTGTTGTTACTTTCTAGTCTCATCGTGATTTTGTGTTGTCTTTTTAGGTTGATGGTGGACATCCATTCAAGTTACCATAACTTGTTGGAAATAATAGTGGATTGGTATTAATCAATTATATTTTATCATTATCTGGCAATTTAAGATATGATGATAATCATATCTTATAATATCTTTATGATTATTTGAATGGGATTATAGGAAGATTGACTCTGTGATGGGTTGAGTCAATCATAAAAAGCCCATTTGAGGGGTCTCTGCTTACCTTGGGGGATTATAAATTTGTCATCCCATTAAGCAAATTAAAAGAAGAATACACATTCTCTAAAATAATCCCCTAGAAAGTAGGTAGTAAAATCCTCAAGAGTTCTTATTGAACTCATATCTCTACAATAATCATTCCTAGGGTTTTTTTTTGTTCTTGAAGATCAAGAACTTCAATTCAATATATTTGAGGTACACAAATTCTCTTTCCTCTATCCTTTTATATTTAATTCTCTATACATACTATAATCTTGCATCTACTGATTTAAGGTTTCCTTTTATTTCCATCAATTGGTATCAGAGCCAAATTAGATACATATTATGGTTGTTTTCTATTAGAGAATTATGGTTGTTTTCTATTAGAAAATTAAATTTGAATTAAAGATTTTTTGTGTTATTAGTGAAATTTTATAATATAGTTCACTATTAGTTTTTTCACAAAAAAAAAAATGAGGGTTTACGCTACTTGTTATTGTTAAAATAACATGTTAAAGTTTCATTCCCTTACTCTAACATGGGTAAATTATATATTGAAACTTTTTTTTAAGTGCTACCCCTTTAAAACCTAGTTTTCTTTTAAATAATTACGGGGTAAATTGTTTTCAAAATTACTTAATGGTTTTCCTTTTTTTATGTTTGACTAATGTGAGTCAGTTGTGTGGGCAACATAATATATTTGTGTTAACTTTACTTTGGAAAGTGTTAATGGGGTTGCATAGACTCATTTTTTTATACCCAAATTTTTGTGATTTGGTCAAGGGAGAACTTTGTCATTTTGATACGATCATGTATGATGATTCGTGTGTTAAATTCATTCTCAGAAGCATTGAATGTGGTTGCTAATTTTTTATATTCTTATTTTTTCACAAATACCATATTTATTTAATATTTTTATATTATTGGTATTTTTGAGTATAAAAAAAATTGATTAATTCAAGATTAAATTAAAATTTTTTTTACTATTATAATCTTGAATTTTTGACCTATTTTCATTGTGATAATTCTTTACAGTATTTGTATTCTCCAATTATACTGTACTCTCTTTAATATTGAATTATCATTTATAAATTGATTTTAGGTTATTTTATTAATTATGCACAATCTTAATTGTCCTTCTATTATGAGCATAATTTTCTTTATTAATTTGCATTATTATTACTTGTCTATCACGGGTATAATAATGTGAATTTTGTATGTTGGTCATATAATATATATGATTAAAATTATGCAAATTTATTGGACAATATGCATAATTTCTTTTTTTATTTACATAATTATAATTTCACTATTTTAGATGCATTTATGTGAATTTTGTGATATAATTATTTTTTTTATTGCATTGATGATAACTATACTCTATCGGTGTATTTTTATTAATGTAATTTGGTGTTATACAATGTATTTTTCTTGGCTTATGTTAATGATTTTCTTATATCCTATCGGTATTAGGATTTTATTGATATAAGTTATAGTACATTGTAATTTCTTTAGGGATTCTCTTTTAACTGAACTTTTAGAATTACATAATGTTTCCCTATTTTTGTAATGTTCAGTTTATTTCCCTCATTTGATCATGTTTAGTTATATTTATATGGAACCAAAATTTACACTCTCATTTCCTTTTGTTCCATATTGACTTATAACCTTTAATTGGACATTTTTTCCTTCAAAACAAAAAAAAAATATTGCATTTTTTGTGGTGCAAATTTTCTATATATATATATATATATATATATATATATTGATAAAGAAATAGTTGAATTTTATTTAGCCCTCTGGGTATTTTTTTGTTATATCAACTTATTTTTTCTTTATCAAGTGGAAGGATTTTGTATATTAGAATTTTAATTAATATCTTATAAAATAAATTTTCGTGATATAAGATTTTTACCTTAAATGTCCAATTAATCATACATGTAAAAAAAACAAATGTTCTTGATAAAATTATTTTTTCTTATCACATTATTTGTGATCACATTGTTGGGATCTATATTAAGGATTTTATATTGGTCTCTTGTAAAATATTTTCTTGTATAACAAACTCTCTATTGATTTGCAATATTAGTATGAAATTCTTGTAAGGACAATATAGGAATCTCAAATTTTAAGAGATTAATTTCTCTATACCATATTTTATAATATTGTTAATGGTATTCTTGTAAAAGCTAGAGGCTTTATTTTGGGATATATAAATAAACCTATGTCCATTATAAATTGTGATGAGAGTTAGAGACTATTTATTATTATATCCTTAATATATGCAAGAATATGTCTCATTCTTCTGCTGAATGTAATCATGTTTTATTCTCAAGTGTGTGTAAATATTGTTTATTGTAGCACTTGATTTTTGTTTATGATTACTTGAGAACTTGCTTATGATCTCATATTCTACGTAAAATTATCAAGTGATCCATTTTCTCACTCATGTAATTATTTTTTCAAGATCTTCATAGGGGTCAATATTTTTGTAAAGATTGATTAATATGTGGTTAATTATGAAACCATTTATGAGAATTATTTATTCTTATGGATGAATTTGTAGGTTTCATATTCTTGTTATTTTAACCACTTCTCTCATTAATCATTTGTTATTCTATTACTTTCTAATTCCTTAAGTAGAATAATAGTGAATTTTAATTCACTTTTATTATTATCTTATAAAGTCATCATCCCACTATCACTACTAGTGTACCCTAATGATAATCCTAATATTTTTTTGGTATATTAAGGATTAGTGAGAGTATATATAATCTTCTATTATCTCTCAAAACTTATATATTTTTTATTGTCATATAATCGTGTGCATATTTAATTATGATATGACATAATAGGGCTTCTCTATTTATTTTTGTCCTATTTTTATTGAGATACATAAAATCCATTATATCTTTGTAGACATCTTTAACTGATGTTAAGGTCATTCTTTTGGGTACTGCACATTAATCCTTTTGGCATACAATTATGCACAGTGCATCTCTTTTACCCAAATTTCATATTTTAATTGATCAAAATTTTAGAAGTATATAATTTTGTATCATGTCTCGAGACTTATCTATTTGTATTATCATATATTCTTGTGCACATTTAATTATGATATGACATACTTTATAGGACTTGACTATTTATTTTTGTCCTATTTTAATTGAGATATATAATTCATTGTATCTTAATAGACATCTTTAATGGATGTTAAGAGCATTTTGTTGGGCATTGCATATTAATTCTTTTGGTATGCGATTAAGTATTGTGCTTTTCTTTACCCAAAATTTCACATTTTGTTTGGTCAAAATTCTATAAGTATATTGTAGATGCAATACTCCTATCGAGTATGATTTTCTACTTTGTAAAAAAGTGCTTATTATGATAGTACTCCTATTGAGTACAATTTTGCACTATTGAAGTACTTATGAATTTTTTTTGTTTAGACCAATTATCTAAGTGTTTGCTCAATTGACATTTTGTGGTCACAATAATCTGAGTATCATTTTATATAAACTAGGTGTCTATGTGGTTTTAGTAGGAAATTTATGGATTTCCTACTTATCTTTGGATTCTTACATAGTCACTCTTTTTTGAAACTCAGATTAGTATAAGTTATGTAGCCTATATGTAATTACATATGTTATTAGGCTATGATGAATAATTAGATGCATGTAAATTATGTTTTCTCACCTATATAATTTTTCGGACTCAAGTAAAAAAAAATAAATTATATTAATTAAACATTTTTTTATTCACTGATCAAATACTTAACCTTAGAGTTTTATAACTCATATGGTTTGGTTAAGTTTTGATGTCTTAGATCAATGGGAGTCTGAAAATTCTCTTATGAGATATGTGTGAAGTAATATCATTTTAGTAACATATCTCTTAGCATTTTTGGATGCTTGAGACCATGTAGTATCATTTTATTGAACTACATTATTCTATATACTTTATGAGAAATATTTATGATATATATCCCTATCGGATATTATTTTGTAGCTCAAATTTCTCATTAATATAAGATTTGTCTATAATTGTCATTCTAGCTTAATGATTTATCTTTGTATTATTGATTAATACCATCCAAGTGGGAGAATGTTGGAAATAATAGTGGATTGGTATTAATCAATTATA
Source organism: Psophocarpus tetragonolobus (assembly GCA_037954015.1). Classification (NCBI taxonomy): domain Eukaryota; kingdom Viridiplantae; phylum Streptophyta; class Magnoliopsida; order Fabales; family Fabaceae; genus Psophocarpus; species Psophocarpus tetragonolobus. The sequence goes on along the minus strand of CM075688.1, from coordinate 37,602,540 downwards.
TTTTATCATTATCTGGCAATTTAAGATATGATGATAATCATATCTTATAATATCTTTATGATTATTTGAATGGGATTATAGGAAGATTGACTCTGTGATGGGTTGAGTCAATAATAAAAAGCCCATTTGAGGGGTCTCTGCCTACCCTGGGGGATTATAAATTTGTCATCCCATTAAGCAAATTAAAAGAAGAATACACATTCTCTAAAATAATCCCCTAGAAAGTAGGTAGTAAAATCCTCAAGAGTTCTTATTGAACTCATATCTCTACAATAATCATTCCTAGGGTTTTTTTTGTTCTTGAAGATCAAGAACTTCAATTCAATATATTTGAGGTACACAAATTCTCTTTCCTCTATCCTTTTATATTTAATTCTCTATACATACTATAATCTTGTATCTACTGATTTAAGGTTTCCTTTTATTTCCATCATAACTACCACACATTTTCAAGCTAAGTGATCATGTATTCAACTTTATACTAATGCCTATTTAGCTAAACACTGTCCATTATTTTGTTAAGCTTAAGGATGATAAATAACCTCGTACTCATGGGTAATCCTCGAACCAGCCCTAAAGTTGACGGGGAATTTTTGATTTGATTGAGCATGGTATGGGTATGGGGCATACCCTATTTGTTAAGTCGGGGATGGGGATGAGGATATACATACCCACCCCATACTCGTATACCTACCTCTCCCCGCTCTTATTTTAATCACTAAAATATTCATTTATCTTATAAAAAAAGAAAAGTTTGACATTTAACTAATAAATTACAAACTTTGTGATTATTAGATAACTTTTGAATTAATATAATTATATTCAAAGAAATTATTTTTTACTAAAATATTATTAGAATTTTTTTGTGGGTATGAGACGGGTATGAGTATACCCGATACCCGACAAAGATAAGATGGAGACATAGATCTCATACCTGTTGGGTATGAGGACAAGAATGAGGATGAGTTTCTGAAGCGGGAATGAGATGGGAATGCATACTCGTCCTCGCCCCGTTTTCATGCCTAGTTAACCTTATTTCAACATAAACCCTAACAAATATCATTTTCTCTACTTTTAAGGTGTTGTTATCCACTTTTATTGACTTCCTCGTTGCCAACGTCATGGCTAGCAAAAATCTTTCATTATATTGTACTAGATTTATTTCAAGTTACCATGACCTTCATCGCACATTTTTAAGGTAAATTATCATGTATTCAACTTTATACTAGTTCCTTTTCTTAAGTTTATTTCAACATCAATTGTAACAAACACCCTCATCTTCACTTTTAATATGTTGTTTATCTACCTTTATTAACTTTCTCATTTTTTTTTGAAAGGCAAATCAAAATATGTATTATATATTACTGTAATATGAAACAAAACGTTTCATACCCTGTACAACTACAAAAGAAGGGATAAGATCCAAAAAGAAAAAAGTGGACCTCATCCGCATAGATATAAAGCATCATCCAAACAACAAAAACCTTCGTAAAACAACCTATTTCATGTCCAACATGCATAACCAAGGATGGGCACACCAATCCAAAAAGACACAACCTCTGCTAAAACCAAACATATACGAAAGTCACTTCCAAGATAATGCTTGAGTATCTGACATGATATCCAAAGACTACATTGTTCTCCCATTAAAAACTATGGAGTTTCTAGATATCCAAATACACCAATAGACCACCAGAGAAAACACATACCTACATTTTCTTTTATATTTTCCAACCATCTAAGAGCTAAACAAATGTAACAATTGGTTTACCTCATTAGGAAATAGAGACTCTATATCAATCCACTTCGATTTGTGCCACACCCATTGAGAAAAAGAACACCGTAAAAAGAGATGGATACTCTCCTCTGGTTGCTCCCTACAAAAAACACATAAGGTCGCATCTGATTGGATAACCACGCCTCTTTTCAACAGGTAATCTATCATTGTAGTTTGTTTAAGAGTAATTTCCAAGAGAATGCTAGCATTTTTTAAGGTAGTTTTTCCTTCCATAACCTCTCACACAACTAGGTATCCAGAGGAAACCCTCCACCTTGGCTAAACCCCCCCGCTTATAATGCGATATGCATCTGCTATAGAGAACTGCCCATCACCTCCTGAAATCTATACACATGCATCCTTTTATTGAGGGTATAAAGCCACATGTTGTAGTAACCCATCCAAAGATAACAACACCTCTTCCTCTCACACAAACAACCTTCTACGCCACGTCCACTACCACCTCGGATGGTCCGACAAATTACCTCTAATAAGTTTGACTGAAGCACTCTTCTCCAAAGCCAGATCAAATAGCCTAGGAAAACAAGACCTTAAAGACCCTTCCTTAACAAATTATCCAGCCAAAACAAAGTATATTCCCCAATTCCCAATCTCTTACTAATATTATTTGAAAACCAACCTGAGGTTATGTTTGAAGGACCTTCTAATGCCCATGTGTCTTTCAACCACAAAGAGGTCCTCAACCTCGAGGTAATCTGGAATGTTAGATCATGGAAGTCACCATACCTCGCCCTTAATAAAGGATTCCAAATTGCTTTCCTATCATTAAAAAATCTCCATCTCCATTTAGCAAGCAAACTTATATTGAACTTTCTCAAACATTTCACTTCTAATCCCCCTTCACTCTTAGGTCGACACACAGTTTCCCACTTAACCCAAGCAATTTCATTGACTTCAACATTCCCTCCCTCCCACAAGAATTTCTGCTGTAACCTTCTTAATGTTTTTAACACCTTACTAGGAGCCTTATAGAATGAGAATAAATACAGAGGTAAACATGATAAAATTGAATTTAACATTACCAATCGCCCAACTAAAGACAAATTCTTCACCTTCCACCTTGTAAACCTTTTCTGTAATTGCTCAACCATTGACTTCCACACCTCAAATGACCTAAGATTGACCTCCATCGACACTTTTAGGAATATGAAAGGAGAGAGCTTACTGAGTAATTCAGCAAACAACCAACCGTGTGAATAAACAAAGGGTCCACATTTAGCCCATGACTTTTGTGAAAGTTCTATTGGAACCAAAAACATTGTATTGAAGTTTTGATTTTGTTTTTCCTCTCCTTGTTTTTGTTCTTAAATAAATTTTATAGTAGCAAACACGTTTACAGGTGTGGTACTTGTATTGTGTGTTTAGATAGGCTTAAGAATGTGTTTGGGATGGTTTTGGATAGATTACATAGGATGTTGTGCTGAAAAAACTTCAAAAGTGGGATTTTGAGCAAGGTAAAAATAGTAATCGATTACATTGCAAGATTTTTTAAGATTAGGAGTTGATTTTTCTCTATGGTAATCGATTACCTGAAATAAGTAATCATTACTCCCGAGAACAAACACTTTGGACCAATTTTGTGCAGGATATCAGGTAATCAAGTAGGTAATTAATTACCTGCATCAAGACTGATATAAAAGCTTTTTGAAAACATATTTTACAATTTTTGATCAATCTAATCAAGTGCTTGCTTTTCTTGTACAATTTACAAAATTCTTGCCAAGATTCATACCTATTTTTTATGGTTTGAAGGTGCTTCAATTTCAAGATTCAAGGAAGAGACTTTATTGAGTTTTGATTTTTTTGTTTGCGTATTCTTCACTTTAGGTGATATTGTTCTATAACCTTCTTTGTGTTTTTGCACAAGTTTGACAATCTCTTGAGGTGTTCTTGAGATTGTTGGGAAATCTTGCAACGGGAAGTTGTGAGTGACGAGGGTGTCATGATGTAGCAAACTCTTATCGGTTCAAGAAAAAGCCTCTCTTTTGTATCGTTTAAATCTTTCTGGGATTAAAATTTGTATGTGTGGTGTGCATGTACTGAGATTTTAGTGGAAAGCAAATTACTGGAAGGCTAAGTATGTAAATTGGATGTAGGTCAGGTGGCCCGAACCAATATAGACCACTATGCAAATTCTCTCTTCCTTATACTTTTTAATTTCAGTCTTTATTGAATTCTCGAAGCATTAATAAATGGGTTTTTACAACTGTATTTGATTCGTTAAGTTTTTTTTGTGGTGGATCCAATTCTTTACATTCATTTGTTTGATATTGAATTTAGGTTTCGACCCATATTTTGTGGGTTTGATTTTCATTCTTTCTACCTTTTTCTTTTGATTTTGAATTACTTGTAATAGGATTCTTGTTCAGTTTTCTTCTATTACATTTGAAATTATTATTGAAGGAATTAAATTGATTCGTGCTTTACCTTCAGGGTTGAATTTTTGAAAATCCAATTTTGTAAAAGAAGGTAGATTTTGGAAATTTCTAATAGGGTTTTTTTAAATACTTTGATATTGTTGAATAGAAAAATTTTAAAACTTAATTTTTGGTGAATCTATTCAACTTCCCCCCCTTCTAGATTCCTTAGGACCAACAAGTTCAACTTGATCCCTGATGACATCTCAAAACCTCTCAAGATTACCTTTAGAGACCACACTGTTTGGAAATTAACTTCCCCCAACAACATTGTGTCATTAGCATACTGTAACAATGAATATTTAGCTTCATCCCCAATGTTGACCTCTTTATAATTTATTTTTGTGTGTGGTTGATCTAAACAACCCTGCAAAGCCTTCTGCCACCACTACAAACAAGAAATAGGATAAGGGATCATCTTGCTTTATTCCTCTACCCGGACAGAACTCAAAGGTTGGACTTCCATTAACCAAAAAAGACATGTGACTGCTCTTGATAATATTAGATATCCACATCTTCCACCTATGGCCAAAACCCATCCCGGTGTAATCCTCCCTAGCAAGGATCCTCTCACAAGGGCCATAGCTAGGAGGATTGAGGAAGACATGGTTAGAGAGGAAGGGACAAGATCTTAACTCCTCATGGAAGTCAAGATAATTGAAAATAGGCCATAGTCTTCATTTTTAGTCCTTGTATGATGCGCCATGTTATTAACTTTAAGGAGGTATGCTTAGTTTTTTTTGGCTTATATTTTGACCTTTAGGTCTATTTTAAATTAGGAGGTGTAGATAGTCTTTTATGTAGAGTGTGTGTAGCAGTTTGGGCCTTTCTGGAGTAGCTTAAGTGTGTGATTTTTGTCAACCACACCCCTTAAGTTAGTTCCACACTGTTGGTCCTAGGGGGAATCTAGAAGGGGGGCTGAATAGATTTACCAAATTATTTTTCAAAAATCTCTATCCAACAGTATTAGAGTATTTTCAAAAACAGCCCTTTTTTAAAATTTTCAAAATCTACCTTCTTTTACAAAAATGGGTTTTCAAGAATTCAACCCTTTAAGCAAAGCACCAATAAATTCAATTCCTTTAATAATGATTTCAAATAAAATAGCTGAGAAACTTGACAAAAGTTATATTTAAAGCAATTCAGGATCAAAAGGAAAAAGTAAAAATAATAAAAATCAAACCCACAAAATATGGGTCAAAAACCCAAATTTAAACTCAAGAAAATATGTATCAAGAATTATATCAGCAACAAGAAATCTAAATAAACCAAACGCAGCTGCAAAAACACAAATGTTAGTGCTCCAAGAATCCAATAAAGACTGAAAGTAAAGAGTATAAGGAAGAGAGAATTTGCATAGTGATTTATACTGGTTCGGTCCAACTGACCTACATCTAGTTTACAGACTTAGCCTTCTGCTAATCTATTTTCCACTAAAATCTCAGTTCATGCATACCACACATACAGATTTTAATCTTGGAAAGATTTAAGTCACACAAAAGGAGGTTTCCTCTTGTACACAATAAGAGTTTGCTACATTGTGACACCCTGCCACTCACAATGCCTCACTTGTAACACCCTGCTGTAAAATTTTCCCACAATCTCAAGAACACCTCAACAGATTGTAAACCTAGTGCAAAAACACAGATAGGATGCAGAACAATATCACCTGATGTGAAGATACCCAAAAAGAAAGATTAGAACTCAATGGAATCTCTTCCTTGAATCTTGAATTGGAATCACTTTCAAACCATAAAAAATGGGTATGAATCTTGGAGAGACTTCTTAGAAATCGTATGTGAGAAGCAAACACTTGATTGAACTGTTCAAAAATAGTTAAATTTGTTTTCAAAATGCTTTTATATTAGTTTTTATGCAGGATAATCAATTACCCACTTGATTACCTGATATCCTGCACAAAAGTAGACCAAAGTACTTGTTCTCAGGAGTAATAGATTACTAAAATCAGGTAATCGATTACCATAGAGAGCATCAATTTCAGTTATAAAAAATTCTCGCAGGGTAATCAATTACCATTTTTAAGTAATTGATTACCTTACCTAAAAATCCATTTTTGAAGCTTTTTCAGCACAACCCAACCTATGTAATCTATCCAAAACTATCCCAAACACATTCTCAAGCTTATCTAAAATACACCATACAAGTACCACACCTATAAACGTATTTGGTACCATAAAATTGATTTAAGAGCAAAAACAAAGAGAGAAAAGCAAAACCAAAACTCCACAAGTCTTCAATGAGTTCCTTTGGTTCCAACACATACCCCTCTAACTCACACATGAAACATGAAAGACATGTGGGGCCCTTTGGTTCCCCATAGTTGGCACCATTTTGTTTCTCTCTCCTAGGTGGATGACGCTAACCATCTCACTCCTAGTTGACCATTTTAAATTCAAATTTGAATTTGAAGGAGACATTATTCACTTTATTAGGGGCTTATTTGGATCTTCACATGGTTGATCATATGCTAATTGACTCTAGCTCAATTATATACATAATTAAGCATGCTTAATCCCTTGAGAGTGGATGTTCACTCTCCTAATATTAGGCCCATGTTTTTGCTCTATAAATAAGCATATTCTCTCATTTGTACTCTTTACAGTTGAATATTAAGAAATTCTTTAAGAGAGTTCTACTTTTGAGTTTTTGTTTTTCTTAGAGAGAACTTCAATGGCTTTCATCAAAGGATCTTTCCCTTGTGGCAAGTCCTTTTCTAACGGCTTATCCTCTTAGGTGGAACCTCCATCCAACATTTCTATCTTCCATCTCTATTTCATTCCTTGAACCAACCTCTTGAAAAGATCCAAGGCTAGACATCATGAGGATTGCACTAAGTGGTATCAAAAGTCACTTCTAGAGGTTGATTCTTATCATGTTCTTCTTTATTTTTTGGTTATTTTATTCTTCTTTTCCATTCAATTCTCTTTTTAAAGTTGCTTTCGTGTTGTTATATGTTTTTTCTTTACTTGTCTAGTTAGTTATGCCTTAGTATTTTTTTTGTTCACTAAATTCTATGCTTAAGGCTTCTTTACTTCTACAGTGGAAGTGAGAGTGGGTACTATGAGGGGAGACCTAAAAGAATCATCAACCATACACCTTTTATGCATAATCAAGTGCTCCCTCCTAGGGAGCAAAAGGTTGATCTCCCTTCTTTCCAAGGAAGGGAGGATGTGGAAGCTACCTCGATTGGGAAGTCAAGGTAGAACAATTGTTTAAGTGTTATAACATAAGGGAAGACAAAAAAGTCTCATTGGCAACCCTTAGCTTCCAAGGGCATGCCATGCATTGGTGGACTAGTCTAATCAATGAGAGACTTTGAACTCATAGCCACCTATTGAGTATTGGAATGACTTGAAAAGTGCTATAAGGAGAAGGCATATTCCCTTTTATTATGAGAGAAAACTTTGGATAAACTCCAAAGACTTAGGCAATACAATCTAAGTGTTGAGGAGTATAGACAAAACATGGAACTCCTTATTATGAGAGCAGGAATCATTGAAGAGACTAAGGTTATCATTACTAGTTTTTATATGTGGTCTAAGTTCAAACATAAGAGATAAGGTTGAACTTCTACCATATAGGAACCTAGATGACTTGGTCCAACTTTGTATAAAGGTGGAAAATTAATTGAAAAGAAAAAGGAATAAAGAAAGAGTACACACCTTATCCAAAGAGGGATCAAGTAAAGGGAGGTTCTTCTAAGAACTTCCCTAAAGAGGAGCACCCCAAAACATTCAAAGAGCATAAAACATTTCATCCTAGAGAACAACCCCTACTACTAGTACCAATTCTAAAACTAGTAGTATCAATTGTTTTAAGTGTCTTGGGAGAGACCATATTTCTTCTCAATGCCCCAACAAAAAGACAATGATATGCAGGGTCAAGACCTTTATAGTAGTGAGAGTAGCTCACCTTCCTCCTCTAGTAAGAGTAAGGAAGAAGGGGGTCATGCATCTACTTCTAAGTGTGATGATGGATATACATATGAGGGGGATCTCTTCATGGTGAGAAGGCTTCTTGGAAGCCAACCTTTAGAACTCAATCAATCCCAAAGAGAGAACATCTTTCATACAAGAAGTAAAGTTAAAGATAAAATATGTTTTCTCATTGTGTATAGTAGGTTTTGCTGCAATTGTTGTAGTAATAGGTTGGTAGAAAAACTAGCCTTAAACCCAACTCTCCATCCAAAAACCTTACAAACTTCAATGGCTTATCACCAAGTAAGTGTACCAATTTCCATAAGGACTTACAATGATGAGATTTTATGTGGTATAGTCCTAATGGAAGCTGGTCAAATCCTACGTGGAAGACCATGGGAACTTAATAAGAAAGCCATACACCATGTCATTCCAATGAGATCATCCTCACCCATATGGATAGGAAGGTTAAGTTGTATCCTTTTACTCTTGCTCAAGTGGCAAATGATCAGCTTGTCATGAAACAAAAGAGGGATAAGGAGCATAAAAAAAATCAATCTTCACCCCTAAAGCTTAAAAGAGGTAAGGGGAAAAATTTGGAAGGAGATACCCCTTCCAAGGAAGTTGTTAGTAATAAAGAGAGCTATTTTGCAACCAAACAAGACCTAAAAGAAGTTCCCTTAACTAACAAATCTTTCTATCTTCTCTTTTGTAAAGAGGCATCATCTGGCACTATCATTGGTCTTGAACATGAGTCTCTACCTAAAGGGATTCAAAATATTTTGAAAGAGTTTGATGATATATTCCCTAAGAAGGTCCTTAAATGCCTTCCACCTATTAGGGGTATAAAATATCAAATTGACTTAATTCTTGGTGTTAGCCTACCCATTAGGCCTGCATATAGGACAAACCCCATTGAAACTGAGGAAATAGAGTCTCAAGTCCAAGATCTATTGGAGAAGGGATGGGTTCAAAAGAGCCTTAACCGTTTATGTTGTGCTAGTCTTGTTGGTGCCTAAGAAGAATGATCAATAAAGGATGTGTGTGGATTGTAGAACAATCAACAATATCACCATCAAATACAGACACCCAATCCCTAAGCTTGATGATATGCTAGATAAATTTCATGGAGCAAATATTTTTCTCTAAAATTGATCTTAGAAGTAGTTACCACCAAATAAGGATAAAAAAGGGTGATGAGTGGAAACCCGCTTTTAAGACAAAGTTTAGGCTTTATGAATGATTGGTGATGCCTTTTGGGCTCACTAATGCTCTAGCACTTTCATGAGATTAATGAATCATGTCCCTAGGGATTGTTTAGGAAAATTTTATGTAGTATATTTTGATTTATAGTAGAAGCTTAGATGATCACTTAGGACATCTAAGCAAGTATTTTGCATTCTTAGGACACACCGCCTATTTACAAACATTGAAAAATACATCTTTTATGCAGATAATGTGGTCTTTTTAGGTTTCATAGTTAGTGCAAAATGGGTTCATGTGGACCCTAAGAAAATCAAAGCCATCCAAGAATGACTCACCCCAAAAAGTGTAACTTTCATGTGGTGAAGAAGGGAGTTCCCTTCATTTGGGGTGAAAAAAGAGAGCAAGCTTTCTCTCTTATCAAAGAGAAACTCATTCATGCACTAGTTCTAGCTCTTCCTGATTTCTCAAAAACACTTGAGCTAGAATGTGATGCCTCTAGGATTGGTGTGGAAGCTATTTTGTTGCAAGGAGGGCATCTTATTGCTTACTTTAGTGAAAAAATTCATGGATCCTCCCTCAAATACCCCACCTATGACAACGAGTTCTTCTCCTTGATAAAGGACCTTCAAACTTGGAAGCATTACCTTGTTCCCAAGAAGTTTGTCATTCATAGTGACCATGAGTCACTTAAGTATTTGAAGGGGCAAGGCGAGCTAAACAAAGGGCATGCAAAGTGGGTTGAATTCCTTGAGTCCTTCCCCTATGTCATTAAATACAAGAAAGGAAAAACAAATGTAGTAGTTGATGCTTTATCCAGAAGATATACCCTTTTTGCCACTTTGAGTTCCCATATCTTAGGCTTTGATGATATTAGGGCCATGTATCCCTCTAACAAGTAGTTTGGTCCTATCTTTTCTGCCCTTGCATCTAAAACCTATGAGGGGTATTTTGTGAATGAGAGGAATTTGTTCAAGCATGGTAAGCTTTGCATACCCTAAGAATCTATCAGAAAACGTTTGACAAAAGAAAGTCATAAAGGTGGGCTCATGAGGCATTTTGGAATTCACAAAACCTTGATGCTTTTAAAGGAAAATTTTTTTTGGCTCCATATGAAAAGAGATGTCCAAAAAAATTGTTCTACATGCATAGCGTGCTTATAGGCTAAGTCTAGAATGATGCCTCATGAACTTTACACACCTTTACCTGTTCCCTCTGCACCTTGGGTTGATATTAACATGGACTATGTCCTTGGGCTTCCTAGAACCCAAAGAGGTGTAGACTCCATCTTTGTGGTAATGGATTGTTTTAGTAAAATGACCCATTTTATTCCCAGTCACAAAGTGGATGATGCTAGTAAAATCTTGAGACTTTTCTTTAGGAAGGTTGTTAGATTGCATGTCCACTATTATGTCTCATATAGACGTTAAGTTCCTTACCCACTTTTGGAGAACTTTGTGGGCTAAGTTATGAACTAAGCTTCAATTCTCTACCATCTATCACCCTCAGGCTGATAGGCAGACTGAGGTGGTAAATAGATTTTTATCTACAATGTTGAGGGCCCTTTTGAAAGGCAATCATAAGTCTTGGGATGAGTACCTTCCCCATATTGAGTTTGCATACAATAGGGTGGTTCATCGAGCCACTAAGCATTCCCCTTTAAGATTGTTTATGACTTTAACCCTCTTATTCTTTTGGATCTTGTGCCTTTCCCTAGTTCTCATTCTTATAAGGATAGAGGATCTAGAGATGAGTTTATTAAAATATTGTATTAAAGGGTTAAGTCTAATATAGAACAATAGGTAAAATGGTATGTAGTTCATAAAAATCAGGAGAGGAAGGAACTCATTTTTTGAGGAAGGGGATTGGGTTTGACTTCATCTTGGGAAGATCGTTTTCCTACTAAGAAGAAGTCAAAACTAAGCCCCAAAGGAGATGGTCTATACCAAATCCTTGAGAGGATGGGTAACAATGCATATAAGTTAGACCTCCCAGAGGATTATGAAGTCAACAATACATTTAATGTTTGTGATTTTCTCCTTTTGTAGGTGCTGATGATGAGGAAGAGGACAAGCCAAATTTGAGGTCAAATCCTTCTTAAAGGGGAGGGGTTGGTGCAATCTTCCCTAGCAAGAGTCCTTTCACAAGGGTCATGACTAGGAGGATTGAGGAAGACGTGACTAGAGAGAAGGGTGGAAGACCTCAATTCCTAATGGAAGTCAAGATCATTGAAAATAGGCCATAGTCATAATTTTTAATCTTTGTATGATTCACAAAGTTATTAGCTTTAAGGAGGTGTCCTTAACTTTTTTTTGGCCTTGTATTTTGGCCTCTAGGTCTATTTTAAATTAGGAGGTGTAGATAGTCTTTTTATGTAGAGTACGTGTAGTAGTTTGGGCCTTTTTGGAGTAGCTTAGGTGTGTAGTTTTTGTCAACCACACCCCCTAAGTTGGTTCCACACCCCTCTAACTCACACATGAAGCATGAGAGACATGTGGGCCCCTTGGTTCCCCTATAATTGGCACCATTTTATTTCTCTCTCCTAGGTGGATGACATTAACCTTTATCTCACTCCTAATTGACCATTTCAAATTCAATTTGAATTATAGAGGGAAGTGACATGACACTCCTAAATTCAAATTTGAATTTGAAGGAGACATGATCCACTTTCTTAGGGGGATGTTTAGATCTTCACATGCTTGATCATGTGCTAATTAGCTTTAACTCAATTAGACACATAATTAAGCATGCTTAATCCCCTAAGAGTGGACATCCACTCTCTTAATCTTAGGCCCATGTTTTTGCTTTATAAATATGCATTTTCTCTCATTTGTACTTTTTACACTTAAATATTAAGAAATTCTTTAACAAAATTCTACCTTTGAGTGTCTTTTTCTTTCTTCTTAGAGAGAGCTTCAATGGCTTTTATCAAAAGTTTTTTCTCTTGTGGAAAGTCCCCTTCCAACGACTTATCCTCCTAGGTGGCACCTTCATCCAACATTTCTATTCTTCCATCTCCATCTTCTTCCTTGAAGCAACCTCTTGAAGAGATCCAAGGCTAGGTATCATGAAGATTGCACCACATCCTGTACATCATATAATCTAAAAAAGATTAATTAATTGAGTCACACGCTTTTTCAAAATCAACTTTAAACAAAAAGCATGATTTTTTAAGTATGTGAGCTCAGTCAATCATTTCATTGGTTACCAGGACCTCCTCCAGGATGGATCTTCCAAGAAGAAACTGCTGTTAGGCATTCAGAAATAATCCCCCCTAATACTCTCTTCAATGTAAGAGGCAATTTTTTTTTATTATCTTTTGAACACTCGATATGAGGGATATAAGTCAATACTGAGATAGATTTTGAGGGTAACCCACCTTCGGTATTAAGGCTAAAAGTGAAGACTTAATACCTCTAGGAAGCCTCTTAAGCCATGAAATTCTTACACTACTTTAACTACATCATCCCCTACTATCTCCCAACATGATTTGTAGAAATTCAAATCAAAACTGTCAGGACCAGGCCTCTTGCAACCCTCAAAAGCCCACACTGTCACTTTAATCTCCTATGTAGAGAAAGGAACTTCTAACGAGGATCTATGGCCTCTGATAATCACCTAAAATGAACTCCGTCCAACGTAGGCCTAACACTACTTTTGTCTGAAAATAGATCGCTGAAGTACCTCGCCACCTCGACCTTGACTTCTAGGACAATATCCACCCAACCACTATCATATTCAACTGTTAAAATGTTATTCAAGGAACAGCTCGCTTTAAAACAATTATGAAAAAATTTAGAGTCATTGTCACCATAAAGAGCCTACCTTATCCTAGATTTTTGCAAAATGTTGTTCTCTATCACCCTAGCCTTACCCCAATATTATGATAAGATGGCACCTCTCGACATTTGTCCAACCTCCCCTCAACAACAACTTATTAATCTCATCCAATTCCTTTACCTTCTCCTCCAGAAAGTGCTCATTCTTGAGCATCACCTCAAAATTCCATTTTTTTATTGCCTCCTTCAAGCCTTTCAATTTGGTACGAAATTGATAAGCCTGCCAACATGATCCCCTAAAAGCAGTTCAAAATTCTTTCACCAAGTCATGGAAAGACGACCGAGTTAACCAATGATAAAAAAATGTAAAAGGTTTTGGCCCCTAATTCAATAGGTTATCTTTTGTCAAGATCCAACTATGGTCAGAAAACTCCCTAACACCAATCCATTGAGAACATATTTTCCATTCATCAATTAACAATTGGGAGAATAAAATCTATCTAACCTACTATAAGTAGTCCCTTCTAGAGAAATCCACGAATATTGCTTCCCATAATAAGGCATATCCACTAGCTCCATCTAATAAATGAAAAGACAAAATTCTTGCATATCTGCCCCGAATGGAAGTTTAAAGAGCTAACCACTTTCGTCCACCTTGCCAAGCATTAAAGTCTTTAGCTAAACACCATTAGACATCCATAAGTGCGCTTTTCGTCGTCAATAAGTCACCCCAAAGTTTCCTCTTCCTTGCCATCGAACACAGTGCATAAACATTAATAAGACAACAGGTTGAGTGTGACCCATGACCTTTCAACCCCAACCCGAGAAACCCTTCATCTTGAATTTGCCAAAGAACCTCAAACAACCCTTTCCTCTAAATCGTTAATAGTCCACCACTTAGGCTATTCAACGAAAGATACCTCCAGCCACATTCAACTTTCCTCCAAAACTCCTATACCTCCCATTCTTCAATGACTGAGCATTTTGGTAACATCATGTCTTGTTGGGAGATAAACAAAGTCCCACATCGGTCAAATAGGAGGATGGATAAGAGTTTATATATACTGGAACACTTCCGTTGGTTGAGAGGTCTTTTGGTAGGTAACAAAAAGCAAATTCATGATGGCTTGGACCCAAAGATATCTTACCAACGCGGCTAGCAAAAATTTCATTATACCACACTAAATTTAGACTAAGTGATATAATCACAACAACATCTCATCAAGGACTATCAATAAAAATTCAATAAAAAATCATTTTCTATATAAAAATATTCTGTAGGCATGATATCTAAACTCAATAAGCATTGCCATTTTTTAGCTTATCCTTCATCAAATTGAAATTAATATTCTTTCCTTGAGTTTAATCACAAAAGCATCTTATCAAGAGCTATCGGCTCCTTAAAAACACAATCATCTAAGAATACCTTAGGCAAACAATCCATCTTTTGCACAAAAATATCTAGCGAAGCCCTTGTATGCTATCTTTACTTATTTTGAAGGGACTTTTCACAAAAAAAAACTTTTTTCATTCTAGTGACTTTAATTTTCTTCTTGATTCTTCTATGACATTTTTTTCAAGTCAAAAATTACTATTTGCTCCATTTTGTAGAAAAAAACTAATCCTTTTGTATAATAAAAACTATAGATTTAAATATTCAAAACCCCTATACACCATAAGATCAATAAAAATATGAAAAATAAATCAAAGTGATAAACACATAAAAAAGAGTGTAATGACTTGATTTAAAAAAAAAAACAGACACAACCTATTAAGATATTCAATAGGTAGAATTTCTCTTTATTTCAACTCCATAAAAACATAATCATCTAAGAATAGCTTAGGGAAACAATCTAGTTTGCGACTACTAAATAACAATAAAAAAATCATTTTGGGGTTTTGTGCTTAATTCTTTTTTATTTTCTAGCCTATAAAGCTTTTCTATATTAAAAATATTTGGTAGACATGATATCTAAACTCAATAAGTATGGTCGATTTTTAGCTTAGTTTTCATCAAATTGGAATTAATATTCTTTCATTGAGTTTAATTACAAAAATATCTTATCAAAACTGTCAACTTCCTAAAAATATAATCATCTAAAAATATCTTAAACAGACAATCCATCTTTTTGCACAAAAATGCTTGCCAAATACCTTGTATGCCATCTTTACTTATACTGAAGAGACTTATCAAATAAAAAAACTTTTTTTATTCCAGTAAATTTAATCGTCTTCTTGATAAAATGTCTTTTGTGACATCTTTTTTCAGTACAAAATTGCTATTTGCTTCATTTTATAGAAAAAACTAATCCCTTTATAAAATAAAAACTCTAGATTTAAATATTTAAAACCTTATACACCCTGAGATCAATAAAAATATAGAAAATAAATCAAAGTGATAAACACATAGAGAAAAGTGTAATGACTTGATTTTAGAAAAACACACGTACACACACAACCTATTAAGACATTCAATGGGTAGAATTTCTCTTTATTTTAATTAACTAATTTATAAGAGCATTCGCCAGCGGTGAGACTTGAGAGTGAGAGTGAGAGAGAGAATCCAAATTCGGATTTTTGAAACGGGATCGAACGCCCGTTGAATGCCTTGACTCCATTTCGCTTCCTCTTCTTCTTCACTGTCACACGGCACACACAGTCCTTTCAATCGTTGCTCCTTACCGGTTCACGAAACCCTAATTTTGTTGTTCTTCTTCCGGGGAACGAAGATTTAGGGTTGGATTGAGCTGAGGTGGCAGATGCAGCAGCTTTTTCTCTGAGGAATGGAAGGTGGTGGCAGGAGAATTACGGTGAGTCCTCGACCTTGCTGCGGCCGCAGAATCGTTGCCGCGAAGAAGAGGCCGCGCGCGGTGGATGGCTTCGTCAACAGTGTAAAAAAACTTCAGAGACGGGAAATAAGCTCGAAGCGTGATCGTGCTTTCACCATGAGCGATGCTCAAGAGAGATTCCGGAATATTCGCTTGCAGGTCCCATTCCCTTTTTTTTTTTTTTTTTACTTTTTAAAAGTTTGTGTTCGAATCCTCCGACGGTAAATGGAATATTTGGTTGGGGATGTAGCGTAAAGAATTTTGGTTGGATCGGACTTAAAACTGTGTGTTGGTGCTGTGTGGTACCTTTACCATAACTTTGAAGTACATTTTTAAACAGATAAGCAGAATCTTTGTTTTTGTTGGTAGTTTGCAAGAGTTCGGGGTCTGCAGATTATTGATGGATTGAAGCATTGTTTCTTTTATACTGAATAACACTGTTGACCGTGGTTAACATGGAATTTGTGTCTTTGATTTTAGTAATTCTTTTGTACTATTTTTGTGTTTGGTGGTTTAACAAATGGTAAGGACTAGATGATTAGAGCACTAGTCTGAGTGTATGACCCTGCTGTTTCTTGTATTTTTTATATTTCTGCATGAAACAACATGGGATAATTGGAATAGGAAAGTGGGGTGGTGTTTTTGTTTGTACCAATCCCTCATGCTTCTGTGTGGTATAAGTGTATAACATTTTAAACTATTGTTTCTAGTGGTATAATACAGTGCTTGTTTTATTTTAAAATCATGGATGCTGAAGTCTTCTGTTCCTCTTGTTTTTGTTAGTGATATGTGTATTTTACTGTGCATATGCCCATTTCCCTGCGCTTGTTATCTCTGATGGTTCTGTTTACAGGAAGAATATGATACACATGATCCAAAAGGTCCTTCGTCTATGGTGTTGCCATTTCTGAGAAAAAGATCAAAGATCATTGAGATCGTTGCAGCACGAGATATTGTTTTTGCTCTTGCACAGTCTGGTGTTTGTGCAGCGTTTAGCCGAGGTAGTATTAGTATCTGTTATTTGTATGTTGTTTAATTTTATCTGCAACTTTAAAATGGAAGTATTCTATATTTGACGTCACTAATGTATTTCAGCTGTTTTTTGAATGTCAGTCCTGATGAAGTTATAAGAAGTCTGTTTTATAACAAAAGCAATGACTCACAGTATCTGTATATGCTTCAGACTAAAATGGAAGTATTCTATATGTGACGTCACTAATGTGTTTCAACTGTTTTTTGAATGTCAGTCCTGATGAAGTTATAAGAAGTCTGTTTTATAACAAAAACAATGATTCACTTATCACAGTATATCTATATGCTTCAGACTTTAAAATGGAAGATTCTATATGTGACATCACTAATGTGTTTCAACTATTTGATGCAGAGACCAATCAACGGATATGCTTTTTGAATGTCAGTCCTGATGAAGTTATAAGAAGTCTGTTTTATAACAAAAACAATGACTCACTTATCACAGTATCTGTATATGCTTCAGACGGTTATAGTTCTTTGAAATGCAGAAGCACAAGGATAGAGTATGTATTACTCTTTGTTTTTTGTAACTCCTACCGTTACTCCCAGTAATCCCTGATAGCAATGTGTATCAGTGGGCCCCAAAATTGCTGTAGTGGAGTAACTCCAACCTTTACTCCCAGTAATCCTGGATTAGCAGTGGGATAGCCGCTATTCTGAAATCTTTTATATAGTTTATATAATATATAATGTGTAATGTATAATGTATAGATTATCAATAAATAATAGTGCTATAGTGCTAGAGGGCCCTTTAGGCACTACAATGAGACTGTAGCATCTCAGTTTAATGGTGCGGTCTTGTCGCCATCATAGCTACTATCCCAGAGCCGAATAGGAGGAACAATTGTGGTGTGGAGTAAGCAAAGCTCCAACTTTTGAAGAAAATCCCTAAAATGCTCTTTTTTGTGATTGTCAATGGGTGTATTTTGGGGATTTAGTTGTGCCGTCAAAGGGGAAAATACTGTCGGTGTTATTTCTCCCTCCCACTCTGCTAGCCTCTGTTTCCAGCTACAATGGCCTGCTTTGTTTACCTACAAGCCTCTCTATCCTTCTCTTCAACTCCTGCAGGCTGGAACCCATTTTCCTTATTCTTTGTTTTTCCTCTCTTCTTCCTCTGCTGAATTTCCTTCTACTCGGTTCTTTTCTTTGTAGAGAGGAGTCATCAATCATGATCTTCTTAATCCAAGTCCTCATTTTATCATTTTCACTGCTATTACAGATTTAGATATCCTTTTTGGAAATTGAAATCCCCTAAATAGTCCCGCCAAAAGCCCTAACCTCAGTTTAGAAGACTTTTTTTTGGAATAATCACAGCTGCTATTAAGCCTGCCATTTGATCTGCTACGGCCACTACACTAAACTGCTCTGCTGCAGCAGTCACAGGCCACTCTGCACTTCTAAACTGCTGAATGCGTTATTTAAAATCCTGCTGCCCACTCAAAAGAGAAAGAAAGAGAAAATGTAATTACTCAAGCTGCCGAATAACTAAAAGAAAACCAGTTAATTGAATTAGTTGCATGTCCAGGTTTGAATTGTGTTCTATGCTAAGATTTTGTGTCATTCTCAGATATATAAGGAGGGGTAAACCAGATGCTGGGTTTGCTCTTTTTGAATCCGAGTCTCTGAAGTGGCCAGGTTTTGTAGAGTTTGATGATGTAAATGGGAAGGTATTAACCTACTCTGCTCAAGATAGGTGAGTGTTTTACTATTCTGATATCATTTGTGGGGATCTAATTATGTAATGTATCAAGGATTCTTAGTGATACTTGTCTTTCTTTTTAATCCTGTAGCATATACAAGGTATTTGACCTGAAAAATTATACGATGCTGTACTCTATTTCAGATAAAAATGTCCAAGAGATTAAGATCAGGTAATTTTTCTTGACATGCTTGTATTTACTTTCCCTTTACAACACTTCCAACCATAGATATGGTGGTCTATGGTCATGTAAAATTTTGAAGAAAATATTATTTTTCTACATTTTATAGTATCTTTGGTTGGTCCTGCTTTATTTAGTATTTACTCTCCTTTGCTCTCTGATGATTTATTTTAGTCCGGGAATCATGTTGTTGATTTATGGTAAAGCAAGTGGCCATGTCCCGCTCAAAATCCTTTCAATAGAAGATGGTACTGTTTTGAAGTCATTCACCCATCTCCTTTATCGTAACAAGAAGGTAGATTTTATTGAGCAGTTCAATGAAAAGCTACTTGTCAAGCAAGAAAATGAGAACCTCCAAATTCTTGATGTAAGTGATTTTCTCCTTTGCGTGCATTGGGTATACATGATTCATTTATCTGACTTTTATTTAATTTTAGGTGCGGACTTTTGAACAAACAGAAGTTTGCAGAAGTGAATTTATGACACCATCTGCATTTATTTTTCTATATGAGAACCAATTATTCCTGACATTTCGAAATCGTACTGTGGCTGTGTGGAACTTCCGTGGCGAGCTGGTAACTTCTTTTGAGGATCACCTCTTGTGGCATCCTGACTGCAATACGAACAATATATATATAACCAGTGACCAGGATCTTATCATATCCTACTGTAAAGCAGATCCTGATGATTCATTGTCCGAAGGAAATGGTACTTTTTGTATCTTTTTTCCTTTCTTTCCACTTTGTATTTTTCCCTTTGCAATGTTCCTTGTGATGGAAGGTACATAGAGAGAAAGATATTTTTTAGTTGTAGCTTGATAATCCAAACCTAAGAGTTGATTTAGCTAAATGTTTCACATTTTGACTTGACATGTTCAAATGTAAAATATGACAGCAAATCATGTTAAATAAATAGTTTACAACGTGTCTGTGATCAATCAAAGGTCATTACTGATGGGCTTTGTTTTCTTTTATGCAGCAGGTTCCATCAATGTCAGCAACATTTTAACTGGCAAGTGTCTTGCCAAAATAAGAGCAAGCAACAGCTTTCCAGTGGATAACAATTGCAGTTGCAGTGACAATCCTTCAGGTAGTGGTTGTTGTAATTCAAAGAAGCGAAAACATGGCTCCAAGATGAGGAGCACTGTTGCGGAAGCCTTGGAAGATATCACTGCTCTCTTCTATGATGAAGAGCGCAATGAGATCTATACAGGCAATAGGCATGGTTTGGTTCATGTCTGGTCTAACTGATGTATTATTGAATTTACTGTTGCCCTGTGTTTTGTTATTGGACTTAGTGGGTACATTGCATTGATTGTTCTGATCTGCTATGAGAACTTTCGGGGGGATGTAACTATAAGTGGCTTTGAATCATTGATTTTTTTTTTTTTGCCTTGTCATTTACGCCTTAGGCTGGTTTGTTCTGTAGTTTGTAAGAGATGTATGAAAAATGCTGGTAACTCACCGGATGTTGCTTCTGCTGTAATCTATATTTTACATTAATGGAGCGGCTTCGATGGAATGTAGCATGTGAATTATACTAACTCTATCCTCTGCCCATCTCTTTCTTTTTCTCCTTTTGCCCCCTCGTGGCATATGGTGGATTCATAATTCGTTTGCACATCACATGGATTGTAAGGGCCGCGATGCCAAACAAGAGGTAAAGTTCCAAAAGCAATCAATTATCACTAGAGTGGTAGCTTTACGATTTGCCAACCTTTCCTTCTCAAGTTTCCGTTACTCCAATCAATTCACTTTTATGTTCTATTCTACCCAACTTTTTCCTATGGCTTCTTTTCTGCCAGCTACCATCTAGTCCTAGGAAAAGCTGACACACAAACTTTGCCTTCCACTTTCACTGAACGGGTTTGGGATAACATGGAATCCACCTTGCTCGTGGCCCGGTTTCGTGCAAAGGAACGACATTTCATAGGAAGTGACATACGAAGGTGAAGGTATATATAATTTACAATTGTTACGGATAGCTGTATTTAATTTTACATCACAAAATTCGGGATTATCTAAATTTAGATTAAGTTATTTATGAATCGCACATTTAGATCCGTAAAGTTGACTTCTAGCTACTGTTAAACCTCCTTATGGGTATTTCTGTATACTTTTTTCTTTTCCCAAAATTAGTCACTATACCTTTTTTTTTTTTTTTATATTTATATACAAGAATCGGTTCATTTTTTCTCTCTCTTAGCAAAGAAAAGTTGATATGATTAATGGTTCAGATCTTGGATCAGGTCCCTGCACTTCATGCAGTCGTTTATCATTTAAGCGGATCCAAGACTGACTTATATAATCTATCTTTGTATTACATGTCCGACGTGGACATAATGACATATACGAAAATAAGCTTATGATTTCTTAATTCAATTGATCTTTTACTTTGTTCTTATCTTATGTGTGTGATAGAATAAAAATATGAAAGTGAATCAACTTAAAATTTAATAAAATAGAAACTAACTTAATTCAAAATGCCAACACATTACAATAATGACAAATTACCCACCTAAAATAAAGTAACCTATTCACTATAAATGGACAAATTACATTCACACTCTAAGATTTAAGTAGTTTCTATATCATTGTATATTTGTATAAAAACGTAAAACCGTTAACATGTGGTTGTACGATTAAAGGAAGTCAAACCAATGTCAATATTTAATACGAAAGTGAATAAAATTAAAATTTAATAAAATAAAATAACTTAATTCAAAATGCTTACAAATTACAATAATGGATAAATTACCCACCTGCAATAAAGTATAATGGATAAATTACTCACCTGCAATAAAGCATAATGGATAAATTAGCCACCTGCAATAAAGTAACTATATTCAGTATAAATAAATAAGTACGGACAAATTACATTTATACCATAACATTTAACACGTTTTTATATCATTGTAGATCGTATAACATAACATGAGGTTGTACAGATTAAAGGAAGTCAATCCAATGTAAAAAACTAGGGAATTATCGAGGGTAATATCATTATATTTTAATTTTTAAGTAATATATATGTAATTACTCCTATATAAATGCATAAATAATCAATTCGATTCATACAAAATTACCAGACACAATTAAGTTACTAGAAAAAAAAAAATCAATGAATAGTCCCCTAAAATTAGTGTGACATTTTAATCCTTTATTGATTTCAATAACCAATTTAGGGGATCAATAATTTTTTCAAAGACTAAATTAATACTTATTTAACTTTTAGAAATTAAACATGTAATAATCATAGAATAAATAGTTAAAATACTAAAACAATTTTCGCTTGTAATCTTAAAGAATTATTTAGGAACTTTTCTTCTAAAAGTCAAAACCAAAAAGGCTAAAATAAGTGATATTTTAAAGAGTAAATCAGGTTTGTTCCAGATAAAATATGGTAAAACCTTTGGCTATTTGTCTACTTCGTAGAACGCGTACTTTTGGAGTTTTTTTGTAACGAGGAGAGGGACAAGATATTTAGACGAATTTGTATATTTTGTGTCCCGTATCTTTTTTTTCTTTGAAGAAGGACCAAAATATTAGAGGGATATATTTTATTGAAATTGAGGGGCAAGCAAGCATGATGCGCAGCAAGCACAGCCGTAGATTACCGACAATAGACGATTTATCTTACGAGAGTAGATACAAATTTAAAATTAGACGAGGAACGTGTATATGTGTGGATCTGGAAAGCCCAAGGCACGCGTGTTGTGTGCATTTCGTTGCGGTGAGTATTGTCGTTTATTCTCGTTTCTCAACCCAATCTTTGTCACACTTGATGTGTCCACCTACCCGCTGCAAAATTACGCACCCATCTCATTCTCATCCATCAATGCCAATGCCCTTTTAATTTTAATTAAACTCCCAAATTAAGTTAAACCAACTTTAATTTAAACACTCCGCTTTTGTCTTTTGATTTTTAAAGACGGGAGAGAGCGTGAGAGGCACGCGTTGTAGGGGAAGAAAAAGAAAGCATATTTGATATGGAGTAGCGTGTTGAGCATTAGTTTAGTCTCACCTTCGCGGACCACAACACACATCACTTTGTCTTTCTTCTTATTACACTTCACTCCTCGCTCATCACTCATCACTCACCACTCATCACTCATTGTTCATCTCGCAGATTCAAATTGGATGCAACTCCCCTCACTCTCGCTCTCACTTTCACCGCAATTTTTTTTTCGTTTTCTTTGCTACAAACTACAAAGCTTGTTTTCAGATCTCAAACCGTAGTTTGACGAGGCGAGAGGTGAGAGTTTCCAATTCGCTTCTCTTGCTCTATCGTCTTCTTCTATTGCCATTGCCTTTTTGGCTTTCCTCATTTTTTAACAATCCAAGGTTTGCTCACTTATCACTGCAATTTGCGCTTTCTGCGATTTATCTTATCCTTTTGTTTTGTTTCGTTTCTCATAGATATTGTAGGTGTCGTGCTAGATCTGACATCAATGCACGCATTTCTAGCGCTTTCGTTTTCTCTCTTGATCTGGATAATACTTTTTGATTCCAACCGCGTGTCGTTTTATTGTGTTTCACAAACTTTTTCTTTTCCTTTGTTTCTTTCTTTGTGTTGTTTATTATTATTCTCTTTTTGTTTGCCAGAAATGGGTATTTCTGTGTTCAGTCTTTTATTTTGTTTTTTTGTTCGCGATAATGATGTAAAATAGAAGAGTTTGATGATAATCAGAAGGTCATGTTTGAAAAAAAAGACATTTCATAGGATTCTTTTTACCTATTTTTATTTACATTGTGTCTTTATCAACCTTCGTTCTATATTATAATATTTAATTGTTGTTACGGATGGTTTAAAATTTTATACTTTTAGTGAAGTGTCACTTAGTTGCATGGATATGACGGCGGCTGATTAGTTCTCTATAATTTGTTTGGTGGTCACTGGTCACTGGTCAGAGTATTGAATAAATTCGGAGTGAAATTGAGCATGTATTTTTTCTACTTGCTATTTCCTTTCAGGTTCACATTCCTTTGTTTTACATCTTAAATTTTGGAAATGGAGGATGCTATAGATGCTACTGCAACTCTGGATTATGCTTCAATTCAGATTTTTCCTAACCAAAACAGGTGAGCTTTGATGCTTTCTGGAGTTAGAATTGGGCCTCATATGATGTTTGCATTTTGTAACAATTTCTCACCCGCAACTTATTTTAGTATTATTTTTAGAGTTGTTTAAGAGGATTTCTTATCCTCCTTTTATATTTTCTTTCTACTCTCATCTCTATAATAGTTTTCTCTTATATCAAGAGGAAAAAAAACCCTTCTCTTTATTTGACTTAAATTGCAGAATGTGACAATAATGAGTTAAAAACTTGAAAAAATTGAAGATCTTTCAGGAAATAGTATTAATCTACATGTATATTTCTATTGTTGAATATATATAGCAAGATAAGTAGACAGAAATAAAGGAACAAAGGGCTCCAATTTAAAAAGACGATGTTTCTGATGTCTTTCTTTCAAGAGTTCCAAATTGCATCCTAATCAGTAAATGAAGTGAAATATCCCATTGAAAATTCCTAATTTCAGTTCCACCTCTAGCTCCAACCCCATCATTCAAAGGGGATTTTATCATTTTTAACTGAGGTTACAAGAGACCTATAAGATAAAATGTGAATAATTTTCGAATTTGAAATCTTAATAGTAGATGATATCATTAGTTATCCTGCATCATTTTGTACTGTTTTTTCTTAATTTTCTTATGCAATTTCCCCCCCTGAAAATAGGTTATGGAATCTGATTGATGAATATAATGATTTTAGAGTTGTGTTAATACTGAGTAGTTAGTTGTTCTTGTTCTGTGACACCTGTTCTTACAACTTAGAAGCAGTATTGTTCTTCTAATATATCAGAGTATCACCATTGTTTATGTATGTAATCTATTAGCTATTATGCTTTCTTTGCCAGGCCAGGTAGTTCTTCATGCAGACGTACATTCAGTTATGCATTGAGTAGTTTATGCTTAGTCTCTTCCCGATGTAAATGCTATACATTTTGTTTTTTACTGGATATTTTTACATGTTTCTCTCTGTGGTGGTGGTGGGATAGGTATGAGGCATTTGTCTACAAGGGGAAACAATCTGAGAGAGTGGCAGCTGGACATTTGGAACATTTATTGCCTCATTTACCTGCAATAAATGATTTGTATGCTGAAGGATTTGATACAAACTTTGATCTTAAATTACCGGAAGATCTGTATGGTGCTGAATGGTTTTCCAAAGCAACTGTTAAAAGGTTTCTATCGAAAAGCGGTTTATTTGTTTTTTCCTTTGTGTTTATGTGAAAGAAAACCTTACTAGCTTTAATATTATTTTGCCTCTTAGGTTCCTTCATGTTGTTAGTTCACCAGATTTGATAAATGCCATCAGTAGTATCCTGGATGAAATGTCTCAATTGGAGGATTCAAAGAAATTTCATGTTTCTTTATATGGGAAGGTGATACTGTCTTCAACAAATCAATACTGGGACTCAATTTGTATAAATTCTGATTAATATTTGTATTTTGAAATCAGGGCCATCAAGATCATCTTGAAAGTGATGGAAGAGGTAATTTTCGCCAAATTAGTAAATTCTACTTAGCTTGGTTCTTGATTCTTGTCTGCCACCACCAACCAATGGGATCTTTTTCGTTTTCTCTATATTTCAATTAAATTTCAATTAAAGAGGTCTACTGCGATTGGTTTCTGGGTAATAATAGAGGACATAGAAGATTTACCATCCCAGTATCCTTTAAGGCTGAAATCAAGAGTGTAGTGAGTTTAAAATGTCATATGATTGTATGTGCACCATGACTATCTGTAGCAGTGATGTAATTAATTTTGGAAGCTCAGATAATCTTCTTTCTTGATCTTCCAATTCAAAGGATCTAGTGACTGCTTTTCCTTGGATGCTTGGTGACGGTTATGATCATGCTTTCTTCAAAAAGATAAAGAATACCAATAAGTGGATTACCCCTCGGCCCCAGTATTAATTGTTTGGATGTCATTCCATCATTCCATGCAATTTCTAGTTACATATGTTGCAGTCATTTCAATCTATGATATTTGTCGTTAGCAACTTAGCATGGATCTCTTATGTGCTGATTGTGAATGTCAGTTAGAGCATATGATAAGTAAATCATTTGGTAGCAATCATAAGTCAAGTTGATTTTGATAATTTCTCTCGCAGAAGATGAAATGTCTCCTTTGACATTGCTTAAGGCTTTAGAAGAAGTATTATTCTTTATTGAAGAAAGAATAAAAAGTTAAGAGAATGAGATATGCTTTTTGACAAAGACACGAAAACAAAATTATACACATCTTAAAACATACAGTTCTCCCATCCCATTGAATGTATGCCTAGAAGACAGAAGACTGTTGATCGAACTTTGTGCAGAAGAATAAATATTATTTTCTTATTTAGAATTAGATGGTAATTAGAGATTTACTTCTTATTACCTATTATATTTGATCCTTAGTCATTATTAAAATAATGCAATGTAATCAATAGTGATCTTATTTGCTCTTTATGAATGAAGATGATGTGTGGTCATCTAACATTTACATGGTATCAAAGCAAATTTTTCTTATCTTGGTTCACTCACTTGGGATCCATTGTCCTTGGTGGCTCTTCCTTCACCATTTCCTTTTAGTAACTTGTTTTAGTTTTTCTGGTCACTACTAGTGGCCATCACCTCGGAGCTTCGTGACCTTTTTGACAACCAATAACTCATGGATCTTCATTCCATTGACATATGTGCTCTATAAACAGCGTCGTGAAAGAACCATCAATGTGCTCTCATGCAAGTCCTTTTGCATGCATAACCCATCATCAAGGTGAACAGTACTACACTACGTGTCTACCCCTGCTTGGCAACCATTACTAACATACTTTGCACAAATGCAATTGTGCACAACTTTCTTTGTGAGTGAATAATATTCGCGCCCACTGTTGAACCCATCCGGTAGCTACTGTGTTGTCCTTTTGTTAATCTATACTAGTGACCTTTTTAATGATTGCCATGCCATCCTCATGGGTAGCCAATTCAAAACACAATTGCAGGCGACCCCAATTCAATTCACGCACATGATATGACACATTTCCGAAAAGCATAACACTAGTCTCCATTGTCATTATGAGGCCTTTGTTGACTGTCGTTAAACCATGTTTATCTAACTCAATCATACAACTGGAACCTAACTCAATCATACAACTGGAACCGACTTTCATTCTTATTCTTATGAAATTTAGCATTTGTAGCAAGTTTGGTTTATATGACATATACTCCCGCTTGAGGGAGAGTGCTAGTAATTGGTGATTTACTTATTACCTATCACCTTAGTCATTATGAGAGTAATTCTATGTAATCAATACATGCACCATCTAAGCCAAGTCAGTCTCATCCCAAAGGTGGGAGTGAGAGAAATGCCAAAAAGTACAAATATTTACTCAAGTCAAATAGGGACTGCATAGATGGTGCATTACGTTATTTGACTTTACCTCAGTCCTACCAAAATGCTTGAAGTTGATAAAAATACTTTTTCTAAAATCGCCACACTCACCTACCATTCTCTAAACACATCAAACAGCCTACTCCATGTGATCTTGCTGATTATATGGAAGTGTTAGTGACTATGTGTCAGATTTTTTATATCCTTTATATGATACTGAATATATATATATATATATATATATATATATATATATATATATATATATATATATATATATTTTCCGTAATTGACTTTCTTGAGTTTTATGTAGAATGCCATCCTTCTCTGTAGTTTCTTTTGATTTAATTTTATCCCACTTTTGACAGATGGTAACTATAGCGCTCATGGTGAAGCACCAGCCTCCAAAGTAATTTCTTTGCTCTGATGTTTTAGAGTGGGTTTATCTTGTAAACTCATTCACACTTACCAAAAAAAAAACAACTTATTTGGATTTTACATGATTTGTTAGATCATATATCCACTAACAATTTACTGCATATGAACAGCCTGAAGTTAACATTGTGTCATCCGATGCTTCAAAGTATGTTCTTGTGACTGTTACATTACATTTAACAGATATAGATTGGCTGCACCCACTATTAAGCTTTCTGAAAATATGCTGCCAGGAATGAATTGTTACGGGCAATGGATCTAAGACTAACTGCGTTGAGTGACAAGTTAGCTGAAGTTTTTAGCAAGGCCACTGGTGCTACATGCTCCCCTGAAGATCTAACTTATTTAGCAAAATTTTCTCAACATTTTGGTGCCATTAATATAGAGTAAGTTTAGTAGAGATTTATATAATCATATTTGTATGTTAATTCTCCTAAGAATGTATAATTGCAAGTTTTGGACTGCACTTAAATATATTTTTTAAACATTGCTAAGATGTTAAGCATGTTTTTGATGCTTTGTGTTCATGTTCTTAGGCATTCTTTATGCAAGTTTACAGAACTAAACCAAAAGAGGCAGGATGTTGGTCCCCTGAGCAAAGAGACAATCTTGCACTCATGTGATGTGACAAAAGATGATGCAAACAAGGATGTCAAAAACCTGCAGATTTCCAAATCATTACATTCAGATACACCAGTCAAGTATGGTGTTTCACCAGCGAAAGCTGCCCAAGTTGAGAGACATAGCTCAACAGAAAGTGAGGAATCTTCTAACTCTAGTGATGAGGATCAAACATCTGCTGAGAGAAGCCGTTCTCTAGTAAGATCTGGAACACCAAGAAGGTCAGCATCGCCAATGCGAAGGATCCAAATAGGAAGAGCTGGACCCCGCAGAGCAGCTGCATTAACTATCAAGAGCCTCAATTATTTTCCAGGCAGAGAGAAACCAATAATGCTTAGAGATGCTGCTGAAAATGACTTTGATGGGGAAGTATCTGAACAAACTTATAAGAAGTCAGACATTGATGTAAGGAGGATAACTGTACAAGATGCTATCAGTCTTTTTGAAAGCAAACAGAGGGACCAAACTACAGACATTCAGAAGAGGAAGTCATTAGCAGATGTTGCTGTTAGTACAAATAAATCTGTCTTGAGAAGATGGAGTGCCGGTATGGGGGAAACCTCCATTCAAGACCAGCCCGAACATGTTCCTGAAGATCCTGTTCCAGTGACTTCTAATGACATGGTACATCCTGAGGTTCCTAAAAGTTCAGAAGTAGGAGTAGTGTCTGATTTTAATTCTGAAAGTCATGATAATAATGAGATCATTGATTGTGATGTAAAACCAGAAAGACAGGAAACTATAGGTTCTTATGCTGTAGATGATCCAGATGAAACCAACTCAACAGCAAAAGAGGAAACTATTAAAAAGTTAGCAGCATCAGCAGAGTGGAATCAAAGAAAGCAAGAAGAGTTCAACCAAATTCTTAAAAAAATGGTTGAAAGCAAGCCTGTTTTATTTGGGAAGTCCCAGCCCAGCAGAAACCAGAATATTTCATTTGAGCAGAGAGGTGGGTCTTATGATCATTATAAGGAAAAGCGTGATGCAAAACTTCGAGGAGCTAAGACTGGAAAACAAGTAGAAAAAGAAGCACAGTTTCGACAAATGCAGCAACTACTTGATAAAAGGAAGGTTGAAATATCTAAAAGTGCAAGTGCAGGTAAAAAAAGTTCTACAAGGTTGCCCCAAAATTCTCTTAGAAATTCAGCTCAACTTTCAAACTCCCCAAAGGAAACCTCTAAACCTTCAGCTACGAAAAGGGCATCATCTAGAACGTCACCGATGCCTGTGACACGCAAGTCTTGGTCAGCAACACCTTCACCAAGGGCACCTGGGACATCACCTGCTAAAGCTCGTGGTGGAATCTCATCTGCTAACAGCACTCCAACACGTAGGAAGTCAGTATCAACAACACCTGTTCCCCAACCAAGCACCCAAAGGGAAAAATCTCAGCCGCGAAACAGAAATGAAAAACAAATTCAGAACAATAATGCCAGGAGCCTCAAAAGCATGAATGAGAAGCGCCAGCCAGCTGTTCCAAATAAGAGCAAGGCAGTCAAAGCCAAAGGGATGACAGCTTCTGAGGAAGCCTCTGTTCCTTCAAAGACTAGCTTAGGTAATAAGGGAACCAAGAAAAGTAGCGTGGTTCCATTGGAATCAAAACCATTTCTACGGAAGGGTTCTCGTATGGGGCAAGGAACTGCCGATCTTAACAAGAAAAAAGGTCCTCCTAAGACAGACAAAACTCAGAGAGAGAGTGCAGATCTTATTGAAGATCAACAAAGGGAGTTGGTTGTCAATGCTTCCGATTTGGTCAGTCAGCATTTAGACGGGGACACAATGACACCTATTCATCAGAATGCTGCTACAGAACCAGACCCTCAGATAAATAACCATTTGCAATGCTGTGAGACAGAAAACTTGGACCAAAATCCTACTGATGATGTCTTAACATACACACATGAGTCTTCCTTAAATATAAGGAATGAAGAAGAATCAACCATATCACCTTCTGCCTGGGTGGAGACAGAGGAGGATCTGGAAATGCCCAAGCCGTGTGAGGATGATGTATTTCAATCTACATCTCTGGCCAATGCTGTCCCAGCAGGGTCAACTAGTCCTCGTGTTCGACATTCACTGTCACAGATGCTACAGGAAGAAAGTAGTGAACCTGACACTTGTGAATGGGGAAATGCCGAGAATCCTCCTGCCATGATATTCCAAAAAGATGCACCGAAAGGTTTTAAAAGACTCTTGAAATTTGCTCGGAAGAGCAAGGGCGATACTGGTTCCACTGGCTGGTCTAGCCCATCTGTTTTTTCTGAAGGAGAGGATGATGCTGAGGAATTTAAGAATTCTAATAAAAGAAATGCTGATAATCTACTGAGAAAGGCTGCACTCAATGTGAAAAGCTATGGACAACCAAAAAATTCAGTGCATGACGGATATGAAAGAAATTTAGGTACTAGTAAACTTGTCTAGAACATTTCCCCTTTTGCTTTGCTCTTCTTTCACGAAGTCTTTCTGTTTTAATTTATTTTCCTGATCTTCTCATTAAAACCTGATTGCATTGCAATAAATTTTGCAATCCTTTCTGGCCAATATGTTGGCATTCATACCAAAATGTTCACCTTCTGGGAAATATTATTTTCTCTACATACAGATTCTTGAAAAGCTCAAACATTAGATACTTTCCTGTTTTTGTGTCTTTATTCGTTTTGCGATAAAACTCGTCTTCATTATCTTACATAGTTGCGATGTAGTTAATTAGCTATAACCTACTTATTTGGTGCTTAATATTATGTGGAAGTCTGTGGTTCAGTTATATGGGAAGCGTCTTGATTAAACTTCTGAAAATAAACTAAAGCACCCTTGGGAACAAGGAACTTTACAGGGATTGAGTCTATAAGTCAACTTAAAAAGATAACGCCATCATAGTTTTATCCAAGTTTCTTCATGCAGTTGTTTGTTACTGTTAACTGATTGGAAATTAGTAAGCTGTGTTTTTCCGATTTCTCATGTCAATAATATTCTTACCATTTATTGATTTTTGCCATGCAACAGGCAGAGATGATGGAAAGGGTTCTCATAAGTTGCAAGACGGACGAGATTCAGGTGCTGGTTCAACAAGAGGTCAGTCTTCACTTCATGATCAAAACTTATATGATTTTAGTGCCGATTTTGTGCTATGGAATTGTACTTTTTTCCCTTTTCACTAATCATCATCCTTATTTCACCGTTTTGTTCCAGCGTCAAGGTCATTCTTTTCTCTTTCAGCTTTTAGGGGAAGCAAGCCCTCGGAGTCAAAGTTTCATTAGTGCTACTGAAAAATTACCATTAATTTTGCCATCATCCCGGGACGTTCTTTTCAGGTTTAATATGGAGGTCTCCCTATTTCTCCTGTTAGTTGCATCGTCAACTAAAAGCTAAATCAGAAATAATTTCAGTGCGATGATGTTATAAATTATATTGCAAAGTAGGGTTTGGTGGAATACTGTAAATTCATTAAATTGTGTCGCACTGTTTCAATACATTCATATCATCCGCATTACCTGGGAAATTTTCCTGTAGCTAGATTCTTTGTTGGCATGTGTCCCAAACGTTCATTTCATCATATGTTGCTGTTACTTCCAAATATTGATCATTGTAGATAACTCAATTACATCCTCTATTTAAATGTGGAGAAAACACACCCATGTGTATATTATTTTGTAACGCTTTTTTAACTATTATTTTGTTGAAAATTATTGAGATTAAATATTAACCATGTTAATTATTAAAATTAGAAACATTAAATCTAAATTGAGGGAAGGACCAAAATTTAAAAAGATTAAATTAAATCTTTGAAACTTAAAGGACAAGTAACTTAAACCCAAACCTATTTATATTGAAGACTGTTTTAATTAATTTTAATCTTAACAATATATTAATTTATGATTGAGAGGACTAATTTTGAGAAAAATAAATATTGACCTGTAGATTTATAATGAATGGTCAAAATTAGCACGGCATTAGATTATGTCAAAACTAATTGAAAAGTTGGTTAAAAGGTTAGAAAGATAATTGGTAACTTTTAAAGTTGTATTAAATAATAAAATGTTTGATAAAATTATCCGTTGTAATAAATGTAATTCTAAAATGATATAAATAGAAAAATAATCAATTCTTACTTTATACAGAAAATTAAGAAAATTAAATAAATATTTAAGGACAAGTAGAGAATAAACATAAAAGCTAGAAGTTAGAACATTAGAAGTTATTAATGAAAAAAAAAAAAAATTCAGCCAGTAAACAATAGAATTAAAAGTAAATGTGGATAAAAAAATCAAACATTAAACGCTTGAACTAAAAGTTATTTAATTCTCATTTAAAAAGGTCAGGTGGCATTATTATCGTTTTACGATATCTTACGGTTATTCTCACAAACTAAAGACCAATGTAGATCATAACATCAAATATTAAGGTTCGAGTTGGAATTGAAATTGATTTAAATATCACAATAAAAGACACGTTACTTTTATGCAACCTTCTCTTGTCTTTGCTATCCACCTAGTTAAATCCTAACACACTTGTTTTTCCCCTTCCCTTTTCTGATATTTCTGCTATTCGCCTCAATAAATCTCAACAAGCATCCCACACAATCACACTTTTTTTTACTCTTCATGTTTTATTTTTCTTCGACACAGGTGGAAAACTGAAGTAATTTACACCAATCACTTTATAATAACTATATAATGTAAATTTTATTGATCCAATCATTGAATTGTAAGTATATATTATCTAGATTATTTGTATCAATTTTTAAACAACACTAAGGATTCATATTTTTATATATTTTAAAAGTGTATATTATGTCACTTTTGATATATAAATGAAGTATAACAACTTTGGATTAAAAATTATCGCATAATCTTAAAGTAACATTTAATCTTGATCCTTTTTTTGACGGAATTTAATCTTGATCCTAATAATGGTTTCCACCAGATAAATTCTCACAAATATAGATTGTCAAGTATACGAGACAGATATTAACCATTGAATTTGATCATGTAACTTCATATCAGAACACAAATTACGTAACTTTTGGTGACAAAAATTTACTCCATAACATTGACACGAACTAAATTGGCCTTTTATATTTTGGATGGTATGTATTAATATGAAGGTAAGAGAGAAACTGATTTATATATGCAAAAAACAGATTTATGATTTGAGATTATTAAATCTCTGTACATGCATGCATCCCAAAAAAAAAAAACCATTCCCCCACTGCCTTAACCTGGGCCCGACTATTTGATTTAAAAGTACGGAGAGGGAGCAAAGAGATTTTAACGGTGTGAAAACACATTTGGTTTATACAGAAAGAAAGAAAGGGGGAAGATAAATGAAAGATAATTTAGTCCAATTAATAAGGAAATCTATCTCTTTCAAATTCTCTCAATTGTGGAAGGACTAAAATTAGTAAGGAGATCTTTTAACTTACCGGCGTCCCCTTCCCCTTTCTTTCACTCCATTTTCCTCTTACAAAACACTATTAATCTGCAGCTTTGATTAAAACTTGAACCTGCCTGAGTCATCCCCCAGCTACGTCCCAGATGTCCAGAGCGTACTTAAAAGCCAGCAACCATGTGCAACACTATCTATCTCACCTGAGACAAGCACAATCAACAGCGATCAACCTCGGTCTATTTTTTATTTGAAGAATAATATAATTAGGAAATATAACAAACCAATAAGGAAATAAAAAAAAAAGTAATATCCAGAGGTCCAAAGTAGGGATCAAACAAGAGAATAATATAACAAACCAATTAGGAAACAAAAAAAGTAATAATACAAGTAAAACTCACCAATCAAAAAAAGTATGAGGTCGGATGGTCACTGGGAAGTGCATGGATGCTCATGTTGGTGGGTTGACTTAAATTGTATAGATGATCAAGGACAGCAGGGTTGGTTGTCTAACAATGTTAGACAAGCTAGGGGATGGGCAAGAGGTAAAGTTTTGAAAAAACAGGTGGCTAGGGGATCACTGCATAGCATATGTGTTCCTCATATTAGTTGGGAGTGAAATATCAAATGGCTCCATGAAAGATTGAAGCATTGACATCTGAGTTCTTAAAAGAATTTCAGAAATATGCAGGTTCCTGAATGTTTTTATCGTTTACATCCAAGTCCTTATATAGTTGATACTGTTAAGGATTTTTTTTTATTTAATTTTTTTAAATTAAAAAACTTTTGCAACAATTTTTAACTGTCAAAATCCAAAAATCTTTCTTCTTCTTCCTCCTTTGTATAGCACCCTAAATGATGCAAATTGCATATCAGTTAAAATATCAATTAATATGTATAAAAAATAGATTGTATATAAATAAAAATAAAATGCATAAATAGACATAATATCAACTCAAAAGTTGATCAGCAAAAAACACATATAGAAACCATAATGGTGGATGAAGTTGTGTTTGCCAATTCAAGGAATTTAAACCGCCCAATCCATTTTTCAGCAATTATTAAAAGGAAACAAATAATTCATTGTCATTAAAAGGAAACGAGGATTTTCAGAAAGGAAAAATGGATTTTCATCAAGTACTCTGCAAATTCCATTATGAATCCCATCTTTTCCTCTCTTTTCTTACCTTCCAATCATGCAAACCAATAAACCCCAAATTTCATCAGTTCTAAACCCCTACATTACTAATTTGAAATCATGATAATAAAGCAAGGTAAAAGCCACGAATCTGTGGATGTTGTGCATAGGAGGAAGAATTTGTGGATATCGGTGGGTTCAATTGTTGGAGAAATTGTTGTCTTGTTTTTAGTTGTAATGGCTTTTCAGCTTGGGATCAAATGCAAGAACGAACAAGAAACCAAAACAAAGGACGGTGGAAAGTGTTGGATGGACCCCTTTAAGTATGTTTGGAGGGAGTTCCCTCAGTAGAAGCTTTGAGCCTAGTTCTCAAGGACTTCTTGGCTTGAAGTCCTGTAAAAAGAGCTGAATATGCATGAATCCTTGTGCATTTTATAACCAAGGAGATATTATATATATATATACTGTACAATAGGCAAATACAAGGAAATGGGCTTAGGCCCATATACTAAACTGCATCTAACACTCCCCCTCAACCTGATGCATATAAATCATATGCACCAAGCTTGTTACAAATATAATCAATTCTAGGACTTCGTAATGATTTTGTGAAAACATCGGCTAACTGATCATAGGAATTAACAAATTGGGTAGAAATGGTTCTAGATACAATCTTCTCGCGAATGAAGTGACAGTCTACTTCAATGTGTTTGGTCCTCTCATGAAATACTGGATTTGAGGCAATATGCATGGCAGCTTGGTTATCACACATTAGAGTCATTTGTGTAACCTCTCCAAATCTTAATTCATCAAGGAGCTGTTTGAGCCAAATAAGTTCACAAGTTGCTAAAGCCATAGCTCTGTACTATGCTTCTGCACTAGATCTTGCCACTACATCTTGCTTCTTACTTTTTCAAGAAATCAAGTTGTCACCAATAAAGACACAATATCCAGAAGTAGATCCCCTATCAATGAGAGAACCTGCATAATCTGCATCTGAGTATCCAACAACCTGAGTATGATTATTATGCCCATATAACAAACATTTTCCCGGGACTCCTTTAATGTACTTCAGAATGCGGATGACAGCATCCCAATGTCCAGTGCAAGGTGAATTAAGGAATTGACTTACCACACTGACAGTAAAGGATATGTCATGACGAGTGACTGTGAGGTAGTTCAATTTTCCAACCAGTCTCCTATACTTCTCAGGATCTAAAAGTGGCTCCCCCTGACTTGGCAGAAGTTTAACATATGGATCCATAGGTGTGTCATTGGGCTTGGAATTCATTAGCCCAACCTCCTCTAAAATGTCCAATGCGTACTTCCTTTAAGAAATCACAATCCCATTATTAGATTCTGCTACCTCAATGTCCAGAAAATATCTAAGTTTGCCAAGGTCTTTCGTCTCAAAATGATGACAGAGATGTTTTATCTGTAAAATTCCATGGGTATCACTACCTGGGATAACAATGTCATCAACATACACTATCATGTAGATGCACCCATCTCTTGAATTACGATAGAACATAGAATGGTCAGCTTCACTACGATTCAGACCGAACTGTTAAACTACTTCACTGAATCTACCAATGGAGAGAGGCACATTGACATAGTTCGTGAACAAAGACAAGTCAGATCTCACGGAAGTCATGAGAGATAGATCGGAGGGAAAAAGCGGCAGGAGAAAAGACAAAAAACACCCAAAAGGAGAGAGAAGACTGAAGAAGAGACCTGATGGAAGATCCAAGACCAAATCCAAGGAAAGGAGAGCACGACGAGTCTAACGCCGGTAAGCGCCGCTGGAGAGGGCGCCGGACGTGCCACGTGCGGCTGCCGGAGGTGCGAGGCAGAAGACAAGCGCGTGGAGGCTCCGACGGAGGAGCGGCGAGTGGCACTGGAGTAGCCGGAGGGAGACGAAGCCGATGGCAGGGTCATCGGCCTGAACGGCGGCAGAGGATAGCAGCAGACGGTGGTGGCAGCGGCGGAAAACAGTCAGAAATCGGAAAGAAACACGATTTTCGAAAAAAAACTTAGGCAAGGATCCACCTGACTCTAGATACCATGTAGAAAGAGCTGAATATGCATGAATCCTTGTGTATTTCACAACCAAGGAGATATTATATATATATATATATATATATATATATATATACTGTACAATAGGCAAATACAAGGAAATGAGCTTAGGTCCATATACTAAATTGCATCTAACAAGTCCATTTTGCTGAAATACAATCAACAACTAACAACTTGATAGAAATTTGATTACAGGGTCTGGTGGATTTGGTATGGTCTACAAGGGAGTGCTCAGAGACAATGTAAAGGTGTTAAGAGAGGCATGTCAGGGTCTAGACAAGGCCTTCTTGAGTTCCATGCTGAGATAAATTAGATGTTTATTCATTTGGGGTTGTATTTTTTTAGGGTTTCTCCTCCCTCCGACAATCCTAAACTCGCCAGGCGCTGAATCAAAGCCATTCAATTTTAATTTGGGGGTTTTGGCAAGGTTAGCGAAATTAGGGTTTTGCATATCTAATTAAATTGTTAGAAATGTGACACAAAAATGGGGGCAAATGTTAGAGGAACTAGGGGATTGAGAGGAAGTTCATGAGAAGATGTAGAACCAGTAGAGGAAGATGACGAAGGAGTGAAGGAGACAGATTCGACGTATGGGGTTCGTTAGGAATGGAAAATGAAGAAAAGGAATTGGTTGAGAATTGTGTAGGGTTCAAAAGAGGAAGAAGGATTTCCAGAAAAGAAAAAGAAGATTTTATGGCGGTTAAAAACTGCCGTAAATGCTTTTAATTTAGAAAAATTAAATAAAAGAATAATCCTTAGTAGCGTCCGCTGTGTAGGACCTGAATGCAAACAGCAGAAACATTCAGAAACTTACATGCCTCTGAAATTCTTTGAGGGACCCAAATGCCAGCAGCTCAATCTTTTAGGAACCTGCTTAGTATTTCACTCAATTATTTGGTATAGTGGTTCATCAAAACCTATTAGTCAAGGCAATGAAGGCAGGGGAGTTAGGTTGGACGCGGAGAATTTTTTGCATGAGAGAAGGACATGCTGGAGGAATTAAGGGAGTCATTGGATGGTGTTCTCTAGACAGAGGGATCTCCAGATGGGTGGGCATGGAGTGCACAAAGGACATGATGGTATACAACGGACTCTGCTTATAAGGTACTTACATCTATTGTTATGCCAGTTAACAAATGTCTTTTTTGACACTTGCTAGGCCAAAGGGATCCCACCTAAGGTCCAATGTTTTTTGTGGAGGTTGGAAGCCAACAAGGTATCAACTAAGGACAATTTGCGAAGATGGAGAGGACAAATGTGTTACATATGGGGACCCCGCAATGAAAACAAATCAACACTTGTCTTTCGATTGTGCTTTGTCTTCTTTTATTTGGATCAAATTATGTGCATGGTAGGGTTTTAACACAACATTTCATCATGAGCTTCATAGTCATTGCTATCAAATGTTGGGTCTAAACAGTGGTTCGTAGCTTTTGAGGCTGACATGGTCTATTGTCTGTACACTGGAATATATTTGGAAGGCAAAAAACGCAATTATTTTTAAATATCACACTTTTGAGCCAAAAGCCATAATTTAAGTTGTTCAGTTTTCCTCTTGAGAATGGTGTTACGCTGTGAAATTGAAGTCATTCATTTGCTAAATCGGTTTTGATCCCTAAGTTTTGTGCTTAATTGTTTTCTTAGTTCTTCGTTTTGTGGTTTCTATGTTTCTGTAATTGTTATGTTCAGTGGGCACTCCTTGTGTTGCTCACACAACTGTCCGTTTTAATAATATTTGGTTGGCTTATAAAAAAAATTAATCCCAAGAAAATAGTTGGAGGCAAGCCGATGAGAGACTTTACCAGTCCCTTGAGATCAAACTCTGCAAGGAAATGGGCCATTCTACACCTTGCCTCTTGGTTTGTTTAATAATGAAATATGCACTCATATTTCTCCAAAGAACTTTCATAGGCTTGGTAAGTAATCAAATCTCCATTGATATACTTTGTAGGCATCAAGCAAGAATAAAAATGTTTTTATAGAGTAACGGGATTAGAAGAACAATTTCAGGCAGGGAAGAGAAGAAAAAACCAAGAGGCAACAACATATGAAATATCAATTCAGTGGTTCCCATCGTGAATAAAAGGAGCATCACCTAATAGTCAAATTCTCTACTGCACCGATCTACAAATTCTTTTATTTTTTTGTCTTTTGCTGTTTTTCAAAATATTATGTTAATTTCTTTCCTAATTTTTATTTCCTTCTATTTGGCCCCCTTTTGGAGTATACATTTCTTTTTCTCATTTCTTCATTTTCTTTTCTAGCATTTTTAAAAACAATTGTCATTCCATTTTTTCTTTTACTATTTTCTGATTGTCAGGGTTATAATATTGATCTAGTAGTAAAATTCACATGTAGAGAGAATGTGGAGGGAGAGATCATAAATTCGAATCTCTCCAGTAACAAAATTAATAACTAATATTTGCGTATTAAAAAAAATTATTTTCTGACTGTCTATAAGCCACCATTGCTAAGCTGCACAATTTGTGAAGAAACCATTCCTACATCTTTTCATCCCTAATCTCAATCTCTATAGCTTCTCATTCCTAAAGCTTTGTACCATATGCAAATAAAAATCAGCACATAAAATATTAAAATCACATAATATCCTAGGTTTACAGCTGGCCCCTTTCACAAGACCATTTCACAAGACCATTAAGAAAATATATTCCTTGGTTTGATTTTAGTACTAGCAAGTACAAGTACAACTTACTTACCACAAATAAAAGTATTTTTGGGAAACCAAAGCTATAACATGAAAAATAATTGTTGAGGTTTAATCCACTCTGATCTTAAGACAATCTTTCAAATATATATCCCCCTTCCCCCCCCCCAATAAATTTGGATTAATATGATAATCTATATCAATAAAACAAGTGTTAAAAAGGAGAAAGTTAGACAACACACCTGACAAACCTGAGTTCAAAGCCTCAATCTTATTTATGAGGCAATATGTCTTGACTCTCAAACAGCTTGGATGTGCTTTGAGTAATGTTTGTTGAGGTGATTTACTATAGTAGTATAGTATATCTTTCATATCAAATGACCTATCATTTCAGCTGTGATTGACAATAATACCTCACATTTTATAGTTCACTTGGTTGGAAAAGCATTTTATTGGAGAGCCTTCTCTGAAAATTTCTTAATTTCTCTTCTAAGGTATTGAAGATAAGGGAAGATCAAGTCTGCATGAAGTCCATAATAACGTGAGAAGATATCATCTATTCGACTTATGCTTGCCATAGCAGTACCATCATCCAAGGAAAGTTGGATGGAAGAAAGTTTCACAAGTTCATATGCAATAACAATATCATCAGTCTCATACAGTTTTTCCAGAATCTGCCACACAAAAGAATGGACTATTTTAGGCCTCCTACTTGGAAAACTTCATAAATTTGATAACAAGACCATATTGGAAATACATTCAAGCACAAGTAATAAATCAATTATGGAAATAGCAGTTTAAATTTCTGAACTTTCAATTAGTAATTTCAAATTTAGAAATTATTTTGACTTATGGACGAGCTCACAAGCTCTTTCAGAAAGAAATAACACATTTCCATGGCCTTAGGTGAGAGTGAGAAGTCACAAATATGTATTACCTATAAGTTTTGTGAAGAGTTAAGGTACTTGAGTCAGAGAGAAGTGAGCGAGTGTGTGGGTGGTCACTTGTAGTAGCAAGTGTCTCTTGTGATCTATGTGTTTTACCGTTCCTTTTAATTCTTATTATTAAATGGGATACTTGGGTTGTAAGGAGATACACTACTTGGCAAGCATTTATGTTTCCACAGAACTTGTAATCTTGATTGAGACAGTGAACAATTTGTTGAAG
Organism: Psophocarpus tetragonolobus; assembly: GCA_037954015.1. Taxonomy (NCBI): domain Eukaryota; kingdom Viridiplantae; phylum Streptophyta; class Magnoliopsida; order Fabales; family Fabaceae; genus Psophocarpus; species Psophocarpus tetragonolobus. The sequence goes on along the minus strand of CM075688.1, from coordinate 37,561,735 downwards.
TGTTTCTGCGAATATAGACAAGAAATAGCCAGTATTCTTGATCTTTCTGAATCACACAAATTGTCTTCCACTATTTTACTGTGGTATCATGTGTGTGAATTTGGTCCACAGATCTAAGAAATAGCAAGTATTCTTGATCTTTCTCAACTAAAAGATTTATTCAAAAGATTTTTCACCATTTGAATTTGGTTATTCATGATGTCCGAGGATTCACAGTAAGCACCCATAGTAGAATGGTTAAAGCACCAAACTCATAATTGTCAAATTCATTGGTTCAATTCCTATCAAATGCACACCAATGAGTTCTCATCTTCAATTCTTGGTGCAGGAAAATATTTCCCCATCATGAATTACACATTTACATGATGAAACACAAAATGTTTCACCAAACATATCTATATCCATGGCTCTACAAGAAGACATCATTCACGAACAATAAGTCTGCAATTGCAATTGTTTTCAACAGATCACACAGCCAAAGTCAATATTACCATAATAATATCCTCAAAAAATGACCTAATATGCACATTGTAGAACATCTCGTTTCTTCCACTCATTGCATTTAAGCAAAGTTACAACCAGAACTATAAAATATGTACAGTATACTATTGATAGTTTTAATCATTTACCAATTCTCAAACATCCACATCTTTTCCTTTTGTAATGTCAGCTCTATCCTCTTAAATTCTTTGCAGAACATACATAATGTCTCCACCCAAATAACAAAATCTGTGGAACATCCTAGATAGCACGCATTAGTGCTTCCACTCTATGAAAATATAGCAGCTCTCCATTGTTTTCCTTCCCTATCTTATGGAAATAATATTTATTCTTTATTAGCTTTTATTTTCTTTATTCACATTGATTCCTGTTGGATACTGATTTGAAATTAATACCAGTCAATCACAAACTGATCCTCTTATTATGGCTTATTCCCATAGCCAGCTGGAACTTATTTACTAGCTGAATCACAGGGATTGTTATCCCTTCTACGTTTTAGTGTGTTTGCTTTACTACATTCGAACTTTCGAAAGATCTGTTGAACTGAACTTTCCTCTCACAAGTTTTCCGTTTAACGGAATGTAACTGAGATACAAACAGGAAAGGCCCATAGTCAACTAGGATTTTTCCTTTTATAAATTATTCGTTTCCTAATTTGTTGTAAACTCTAGGCTATTTACGTCCCCTATATAATGTGTATCTGTGAAAAGGGAAATAGAATCATATTTTTCAATTCCTATTCACTTGTTTCTTTGTCTATGCATCTATGTAAATTTATTACTGCAACTTCATCCTAAAGATCAGTTAGCAGATGTATTCACAAAGGCTTTCCTATTCTTGGGCCTGAAGAAAATATTAAAGTGATATTTTTTTTAAAAGCATAAATTGAGGCCTTTAAAACTAATAATAATATTTTATTGCATTAAATGCGGATAAGAAAACATAATTAAAAAATAGGTCTTTGATAGCTAATTAAGAGATATTTTTATTAATTAAAACTAATGAGTAATTATTTTTTCAGAGAAAGTATCAAAAAAATTATGATGCCTACAAAAATAATATATTAATATTTAATATTTTATTTTTTAGGGGCCTATAGCAAGGATTTTATTTTCTTACATTTACATTGTAGCAAGCTTAGTTCAAGTGGCTTGTATTCTTCAGCTTGAGGGGAGTGTGCAAAGTCTTTATTAACTTTAATTTACTTACTCATTGATTATTGATTTGTTTCCTTATTTATGTACATTTATCCTTGTAAATTATAATAGATAATTAGACCACAGCAAAAATCACTGACTCATTCAATCATATTAGGGTTTTTCTATCATTCGATTTCCTCCTCCTCACATATCTATATTCTTACATGCACAGTGCTACACGGTACACCACCACAGATTGTAATACGGCAATTTTCTGAGTTCCATTAAAAAATATTGATATTTCTGCCACTAGAAAAACGTTCTTGATAACTGATAGATCCTAGCTAGGAAGGGATACTAGCAAACTGAAAAATGTCAGAAACAAATCTCTCGTTGCCACCCCTTTTTTAGTTTTTGATAAGGAGCAAAACAAACTGACACGCAAGAGAATACATTAGTAAAAGTTTTACCTGGATAGATGCTTTACAATGATCCACAGATAATTGTAATTCTCCCACTAAACAAAATGCCTGGGCAATGCTGTCTTCTGCCTGCATGCATCACGTAGCATGTCCAATGAAATGAAAGTTAAACCGTCATATTAAAAGCATGAGACATCATTTGTCTACAGTCTATGGCGTTCAATAATTTAAAAGTGGTGCTTGATTCTTTTTATAAGATCCAATTCATAATGTTTCATTAATTACTTTTAGACTAAAATACCCTTGATTAAAGAAAAATTATAATGACAAACAATTAGAAGAGAGAGAAATGAGTATTAATAACAGTGGTATTTTACAAAAAAAATTAAGACAATTTATTGCTATCAACTAAATTAACCATTATCTTGATTAATTGGCTAATTGGATTTTATAAATAGGACTAAAGGAACTATATATTAAACAAAAATTATGCTTTCACAACCCCAACAGGGTGTATACATCCTTGGGGAAAGAGAGATAGGAAGAAAAGAGATAAAGTAATAAATGTAAGGTGAAAGGAAAAAAGTAGAGCTGTAAGATGGGAGTAAAAAATGGCATCTGAAAAATCAGGGTTTATATTATAATGGAATAATTAAATGCAATATCAATAAAACTTTTATAGACCTGATCAATCTCATGAGTACTTTAATTTCATATTGGTTAAATTCAATGCTTGTAAGTTATCAAACAGTATGGTATTCCAAGACTACCCAACACAAACACCCTTCCCTCCCTCCCCGCCCCCAGTGGAATCAGAAAACTATAATTAGAATGCAAGCGTTTTAAGTGCAGGAGGCTGAATCTCACCTCTGCAATAAGTTTGTTGTATGCATGCAAATTTAATCTTAGCAATCGAAGAGATCTCAAAGCATCAGAAATAGAAATCCTTGAAATTTCTTTTGACAATATTGCATCCTGCAGCCTGTCATTTCCACAATTCAGGATGTACAGAGTTCAAAATTAAGCAGCCATCTAGCATTTACAATGAGCTCATGAAGAATTTAAAATGGGAGGATTTATCAAGCTAGGCTCAAGTTGAGATCTATTCAAAATTAGCTGTGATTATAATTCAGCGTAAAAGGAAAGCTGTACTTCAGGACAAGGTTATTAGGAGCCAAATTGAACAGCATACCTTTTTATGCATATTAAAGCTTTATCGACTGCATTACGTGAAGACTCCAAATCACAGTAAGAACCACATTTCAAACAGTATCCAGGTCGAATATGAATAGAGGCACCATTTTGTTTGAAGACACACAGACATACTTCATATATGTCATCATTCTTGTCAATCTGAAAGAGAAAAGGGCTTTTAGAGGGAAAATATATTTGATCCCTAAAAGAGTAAAAACATGCATCGTAAATGTCATCCATCTTCCCAAACCTTGAGCAACTTAGGTGACATCAGGAAAATGCTAAGTGACTTAATGATAGTGATTTGTTATATTAAAATAGAATCACTGATCCATATTATTTTCTAGTAAACAGTTTCATACATTAGGATGGAAGAACTCAAGAAGACTCAGATTACACCAAAATTTAACTGCATTTAGTCTGTGGTTACATAGACATTTTCAGAACACTGCCATGAATGAATAGAAGGTGGAAGTAGGCTGCTTGATATTCAGATACACAAAAAGAATTTTGGTCATACATGAATTATTTGATTATGTTGTGACATATTGTTGTTAATGTCCTTTATGTTGTCATAATTATTTTTAATTAGTACTTACAACTATACATAGAGTCACAGACTAATCTTTCTGTTAGCCTGTTAGGCTGCTTGATAAATGATATAACTAATCAATAAGATGTGACATTTCTATCATTGCTATTTAATTAGACGTTACAATTCTTGTAGATGGGCTGTAAATATTTGTAACGTCTCTTTCATTGTAAAGCTGCTATTGGCTATTTAATGAGAATGGCCCCAAGCCCCCAACTGGGAAGAGTAGAGTTTTTCTTCCAAAACATTATTCCTAATTCTGTTATGGATCCTGTGATTTTCTGACATGGTATCAGAGCTACAACTCTTTACCATGGTCAGTTGTGTGTGTTTTGGAACATGATTCTTGTCTTGTACTCTTGCAATTTGGTCAGTGTTTATGAACCTTCTTCTTGTAAAGCTGCAATGAGAATGACTCTATTGAGAAACTTAGGTAACGTTTGTTTTGGACGTTTTCTATTTTCATTTTAATAGAAAACAGAAAACAGTAGTGAAAATATGTTTGGTTACAATCTAGAAAACATTTCTGCTGAAAATATTTCAAAAAGCAACAGAAAAAAGTTGTTTTTTGGGTTTTTAAAAGTTAACACTATGTAAAAACTTAACAATAATATTGTAATTATATAAAAAATAGTATACAAATATATTTTAAACTATATATATAAATAATTTATAATATTTTTCCTAAAATTGATTAATTTAACAATATTATTTTTTGAAAATATCAAGTGAAAGCAAACATTTTCTGAATGTTGAAAACTTGAAAATGAAAACAGCTTTTAGAAAACGAAAATAGAAAACATTTTCTCAAACCAAACTTCACCTTAGATACTATCTATCTTTATTTTAAATATAGTATGTAGGCATATTATCTTAGATATTTTAGAAAATAATATCTTCTATATTCATGTGTAATTTTGAAATAAGTCCGTATAAATATGCTTTTGTTGTGTATTATTCAAACACGGGTTTTAGTCCATTATTCCTCTATTTTTTTTTTTAACTTTATAACATGGTATCAAAACTAGGTTAAAGGAGTACTAAGAAAGCATCCCTTACTAAGGGGGCCCACTGCCCCTGGTGAGCTCCTTTTCCTCTTCTAAAACCTTTTTCTTCTTTCGGCCAAGCTTTTTATATATCTTCTTTTTCTAGTGAATTTTTTAATGACCGTTTATGATAATTCCGACCATGACCAACACCATCAAGGTTCTTTGAGGATTTTTGCCAATGATTTACTAACACCTTCTGCTTCTTCATTTTTCAATGAAGGGTTGTTTCTCCGTTTATCCTACTGCCATCCTTTTTCAATGTGGTTTTCAGCTACTACCTTCTGTTTGTCACTCATCTTTCGATGAAGAACAATCTAGTTGCCTACGTGACATTGTCCTTTTCTGGCATATTTCATAATTCATAGTTTAAATAATTTTGGGTTTTCACAGATATTGGTTTGAAGCCTTCAAATGTTGGTTTTAAGAAAGTTAGAACTTGCTCTACTTGCCATGAATTTTCTTAGGCTGATGGGTATTTGACCTATCTAGCAACGTTACATTTCTAGCAATATTCCGTAACTTTGCTAACATCCCTGAGTTGTCTTTCCAAATATTGCTTTATGGTGGAACTCAATTTTGTTACTTGCTTCTTGTAACAAATTGAATGCATAATAAACTGCAGTTAAAGGAGGAGTATTGAGAATCTTAGATATTATCTTATCTTTAGTTTAAATATAGTATGCAGGCATATTATCTTTAGATATTATAAGAAACAAATCCTGTATATTCATGTGCAATTTTGAAATAAATATATATAAACATGCTCCTACTGTGTATTATTCCGACACACGTTATTAGTCCATTATTCCTCTTATTTTAAGAGGCTCCAAGTGGGAAGAGTAGATTGTTTTCCCCAAAACATTATTCCTAATTCTGTGTCATGGGTCCTACTATCTGACAATTATTTATTTCCTTATTTGCACATATGTCTTCCCTTTTGTGTCATGGGAAAGTAAGATTACTTTTTGGGCATTGAGGTTAAGTATATGATAGATGGCTCTCTTCTCCTTACTCAAAGTAAGTATGTCCGTGATCTGTTGCACAAGACTAAAATGGCAGAGGCACAATCTATTTCTTCCCCAATGGCATCTTCCTGGAAACTCACTAAAGGTGAGTTAGATTTCTTTTCAAATCCTAAGCTGTACAGATCTGTTTTTGGAGCACCCCAGTACACACTTATTACCAAACCTAACATAAGTTTTGCTGTTAACAAAACTAGTCAATTTATGACCAATCCTCTTGAAAATCATTAGACTGCAGTCAAGCACATTTTTAGGTACCTCAAAGGCACTTTACATCATGGTCTTCATCTTAAACTAGCTGCTACAAATCTACCCCTATCCATTCGGGCTTTTTGTGATGCTGGCCGGGCTTCTGACCTTGATGATAGAAGGTCCACATCAGGTGCTATTATCTTCCTTGGACCCAATCTCATTTCTTGGTGGTCTCGCAAACAACAGGTTGTTGCTCGATCCAACACTGAAGCAGAATATCACAATCTTGCTCAAGCCTCTGCTGAGATTTTGTGGGTTCAAACTCTTCTAACTGAACTTGGAATTTCCTTTACTGCTCCTGCAGTTTTCTGTGACAATGAGAGTGCCGTAGTCTTGGCTCACAATCCTGTACTTCATAAACGAACTAAGCATATGGAAATTGATGTTTTCTTTGTTCGCAACGTGTTTTGGCTACGTAGCTCTTTGTTCATTATGTTCCTGCTCTTGATCAGTGGGTTGATGCTCTCACTAAGCCTTTATCTCCCATGTGTTTTCTTCTTTTTTGTGACAAACTCAATGTGGTTGATCTTTTGTTGCAATCTCATCCACCTTGAGTTTGCGGGGGGGGGGAGTATTAGAGTTTTTTGAACTGATGTAATAGTGGCAGTCAAAACTTCACTTTTCTTGTTTCTTTTGCTGTTTTTTTTTTCCAGTCAGTTAGTTGTTACTTTTCTGTTATAAGCACGTGTCTTTTTCTCTCTCTATTTAGTTAGTTAGCTTCCTTTAGAAGTCTCTGTTAAAAACTTCTTTCTCTCGATAAATAGAGAGATATATTCTTCGTAAAGTTAGGTTGTAATAATAGAAAGAATCAGTTTCTTCTTTTCTTCCTTTGTCTCTATCAGTCTCTAGCGCGACCTTCTTCTTTTTCCCTCGCACACTTCTTTCGTGCAACATAGGTTATCTCTCTCTCATATCTCTTTCTTTTATATATAAAACAAATATTAATTCTCTATTTCTTTTTCTGATTTTTTTTAGAAAACCATATTTTTCAATTTTTTTTCCAGTTTAACAACCATATCAAAGGCAAAAACAAACACCACAAATACATCCTCAAATTCAATTAACTCTATGAAGACTGACGTTGGATGGAAGCATTGTACACCAGTCAAAGAGAATGATACAAATGAAATTTGTTGTAAATATTGTTAGAAGGCTATGAAAGGAAGTATAACAAGGAGGAAACAACATTTGATTGGAAAAACAGGAAATGTTACAGCTTGTTTGATGGTTCCTGAAGCAGTAAAGGTTGAGATAAGGGCAGCTATGGATGGAAAGAAGCAGAAGCAAACTGAAACATTTAAAAAGATAATGCAAGATATTGAAAAAAATTTTGAATAAGGGTTTATGGAAATGAAAAGTTCTGATACTCCATCTCGACTACCTCCCATTGGTGATTTGAGATTGAAAGATAATAGGAAGGGACCTATGTATCTTTTTACTCAAGCTTAATCTACAGCTGCAAAGAATAGGAAAGACACTGGTGCAAGCAGGCATAAGAGAGCTTTGTGATAAAAAAACTTTAGAAAGGATGTACCAATATATAGCTTGTATTTTATACCAAACTGGTATATCTTTCAACTTAATAAAGTTAGAAAGTTTTCAAGGCATGCTTCGTGAAGTTGAAAATTTTGGGAAAATATTTGAAAGTTCCTTCCTACTATGTCATTAAGGTACCACTCTTTCAGAAAGAGGTAGAGTACACTAATGAGTTAATGAAGCCACTAAACGATCAATGGACAACTTTTAGGTGTTTCTTAATGTTCAGGTGCTTGGATGGATAGAAAACACAGAAGCATAATCAACTTTTTGGTGAACTCTTCTTCTAGAACAATGTTATTAAAGTCTGTGGATGCATCTATGTAAAGACCGGGGAAAAGATGTTTGAGTTGTTGGATTCTATTGTAGATGAGATTAGAGAAGAAAAAGTTGTTCAAATTATAACGGACAACAGAAGTAACTATGTTCTTGCTGGTAAGTTGCTAGAGGAGAAAAAACCAAAGATTTATTGGACCTCTTGTACTGCACATTGTATAAAGTTGATGTTTGAGGATATTAGTAAGTTGTCCACTATAAAGAAGACCATTCAGCAAGCTATCTCTCTTGTTGGCTTCATTTATAGTCATTCAGGCACGTTGAACATGTTGAGGTTCTTTACCGGTGGAAGGGAGTTAGTGAGGCACGCAATCACTCAATTTGCAACATCTTATCTTTTCTTAGAAAGGCTTCATGAAGAGAAAACGAATCTTAGAAAGATGTTTGTGTCAGAAAAGTGGAATGGACAAGGCGAAGGAAACCATTATGAAATGTTTTAAAAGTGAAAGCAAATACAAGGATGTGTTTGCAATCATTAATAAAAGATGGGATATTCAGCTTCCTCGCCCTTTACATGCTACTGGCCACTTTTTAAACCGAGTTTTTTTATGCAAACCCACAGATGAAATTTAATGGAGAGATTATTAGAAGTTTGTATGATTTTATAAATAAATTGTTGGGTGATTTGGAGATGGAGAAGATTGTTCATAAGGATTTGGCTATATATAAAACTGGGAGTGGTATGTTTGGCTCCACAACTGCTAAAGCAATGAGGTATGAAGTTTTAATGATGACAATATCACTAGATTATGAATTCTATGAATTTTAGACTGTTACGTTGTTGGTTTTAATTAATCTATTTGTTATTCTGTTGTCTTTGCATTATTTTATATATATATCAACAAGTTCTGAAGTCTGATTTTTATCAATCATTGCAAGCTCCTCCTGCACTGCAGCCCTCCATTCGCGGTCCTTGGTTGCATCACAGTATCCTATCAGTTCTAGAACTGCTACATTACATCTTTCATAGATATTCGAGAGCAATCTAGTGCCTCTTACATAGCATCATCAACCAACTCATCTTGATTTTGCAAAGGGTCAACTATTGGCATCTTTTCAGGATTATTCCAACTCCATTTCTCATTCTCCATGTAGTACACATCCCTGCTTATTAGAATTTTCCTTGTGTGATGTTGAAAAACTCTATAAGCCTTAGACACTGAGCTATATCCCACAAAAATATCGGGTTCATCCTTTTTGTCTAGCTTGCTCTCTTTATTTGTGGCACATAAGTCAAAAAACAAGCATCCAAATACTTTGAAGTTTTTCAAGAAGGGTTTATAACCATACCAAGTCTCAAAAGGTGTCTTTCCGTCTACTGCTTTGGTGGTAAGTTTATTTAGCAAAAATATTGCAGTATGTGCAGCCTCCGCCCAATATTCCTTGGTAACCCTTTCTCATGGAGCATACATCTGACCATTTCCATTATTGTCCGATTCTTTCTTTCATTAACCCCATTTTGTTGAGGGGTGTAAGGAGTTGTTAATTGATGCTCAATGTCTGCTTCCTCACAAAACATGGTCAACTGTTGTGGAGTGTACTCTTTCCCATTATCAGACCTCAAAGCTTGCATCATGCAATTACTATGCTTTTCAATCCACTGCTTAAATCTCCAAAAAACACCTACAACCTGTGACTTAGACTTGAGAAAGTAAATCCAACACATTCTAATGAAATCATCTATAAAGATAATGTAATATTTACTCTCTTTAAGTGAAGCAGTCCTTTGAGGTCTAGCCAAATCTGTATGGATTAGTTGCAACTTCTCTATTGCCCTATAGGTTGCTTGTTCGAAAGGTAATCTTGCTTGCTTCTCATATTGACAAGCCTCCCAACTTGGCAATTTAGAATCCAAGTGAGGTAAGCCATGAGCCAACTCCTTCATTGCATATTCAATGCATGATGAAAATGACCCAACCTTTTGTGCTAAACCTTTGAACTGTTCACAATAGTTGTATAAGCAGCTTGCTTCTCCTCCATTGGATTAAAGGAGAAACTTTTACCTATCATTTTGATACTGAAAATTTCATTGTCATTGACACCTTTAATCATACAATGCTTATTTCAAAGATGACCTTAAATCACTTCTCAATCAATTGACCTACATTTAGCAAGTTTTGATCAATCTTAGTTACATATAAAACATCATAAATTAATTTTGTACCTGGGAAACTTTCAATGACTACAGTTCCTTTTCCTTCAACAGTAATAAGATCACCTCTGTCAATTTTAACTTTAGATACATGTGATCGGTCCAACTTTTTGAAAAGCTCTTCATCATGGGTCATATGGTTGGTACAACCACTATCCACTAACCAACATTCACCTGAGCTGCTGTTTGAAAAATATGTTGCTACAAACAATTGCTCCTTGTCTTGTTGATCTGCAACTGGAGCCTCATTCTTGTGTTAAATATTGATTTTGCAAATTCTCACATGATGCCCTAACTTGTTACACTTTTCACACTTAACATTGGGTCTTCTCCAACATTTAAAAGGAGGATGACCTAATTTGCCACAATGCTTGCAAGGAGGAAATCCTTTGTTTTTGTCTTCCTTATTGTTGCTAGTGTTAGCAGCTACATTATGTGTGATGCAATTCTTCTTCTTGTATTTCTTCCACTTGGTTTTTTCTCCTGGGTTAATTTGCTATTTAGTTTGTAATGCTCCTTCCACAGAACCCTCAGCCCTCATTATTCTTCTCTATTCTTGGGCTTGCAAAGCATTTACTAGTTCTGCCAAGGTAAGTTTTGATAGATCTTTTGTATTCTCCAAGGAAATAATGGTAGTCTCAAATTTTTCAGGGATAGTCACCAATATTTTCTCAACAATTCGTGAATCAGAAAATAGAGAAACCAAGCAATCTTATTCTATTAGCAATGCCAAGAAGCTTATTGGCATCTCTTTAATGGTTTCGGACTCTTCATTTTCTGCATCTCAAATTCTCGAATTAGATTTAGGGATTGCAGTCCCTTAATCCTATCATCTCTTCATATTCATCCTTCAGGAATTCCAAATTTCGGATGCTGAATTGATTGTCATGATTCTGGTGAAAATGTCTTTCAAAACAGCAGCAAACAAAGAAGCTCTTGCCTTTGACTTTCTTTTTTTCTTCTCCTTGTGAGTTTTCATCTACACCGTTGTTGGATTGTCTGGTAAAGGAGGAACTTCGTAGTCCTCTTCAATAGCTTCCCAAACATTATTTGACTCCAAATGTGCCTTCATTCTTGCTGCCTAGATATAATAATCTTCACCATTAAATACAAGTGGTGCAAGTGTTGTTTACGGTGTCTCAAAATCCATCTATTTGATGAATTGAAGCAAGGTGTTGAGGTCCTTTATGGTGGGTTGCACTCAGTTTACTCACAAGCCCCTCTAAAGAAGAAGGCTCCTGATACCATTTTGTTGGTAAAAAGCAGTGTAACTCACAAGTAGGTAGAGGAATTCACTTGATTTTTATTCAATATTAATCCGTTTAAATACAGATTTTGTAACAGAAGGAATTTTAAAAACAATAACAAACCTCCCCAAACAACAGCCACTAACATAGACTACTGAAAAGTAACAGAAAGATAAAATAACAGTCCTAAAAACTTGGTTAAACATAATGATAAGGAAAACTGACATGCAACTACTGATACACACGTTCAACATATAGATATCTATCATCACCCTGATTGAGGGGGAGTGTTGGTAATTGTGTTAGGTAGTGCGAATCAATTAGAATTATGTGATTCCGATTTAATCAATCAGAATTATGCGATTCTGATTTGTACAACTAGATTTCAGACGTATTATACTATGTTTCCTTTTTTAGTTAGTTATTATAGGAAGGATATCTCTCCAAATTTTCAGACATAGAATTAGTGTACAAATTGATTCTTTTTCTTTCTATTTATTCAACCCATTGTATCAGTTTGAATCAGTGAAATAAGATTTCATTCTGCAGCAGGTAGTATCTGTGGTCAAACTCAAAAAAGTTTTAAATATTTACAATAACCTATATGAAAGTGTCATTACTAGTTAGTATTTAAAAGTTTTATTTAATTTTTAATTTAAAATAATAAAATTTTTAAAAAATTAGAAAAATGGCTAGCCATATCGGAGACGTATCCCAATACAGCTTGAGCCCTGTCCCTCCATGGTAAGTTGATCCAATCCATATCCCAGTCATTCCAAGCTGTATCCAATAATGTTTTTTAAAAAAATTAAATAAATAAAATAATTGGATACTTCTAGGATACATATCCTGATGTATCTGGGCAATATCGGTGTTCGACATGGGTACAACACCTATAATTTTGTTATTTTGGAGTATCCAGGCTACATAGCACCACTTAAACCACAAATTTAAACTTTACCTACATTTACAGTGCAAAGAACAATAGTAACTCAGTATCTACAAATGTCCTCTAAATGGCTTACATGGTCAGTAGTACGGAAGTGCTCAATTTTATGCCTTTCATGGTCAAGTACTCTGCTTTCCAACACTGCACCAGTACAATTTGGATTGACACAATGGAAGGCATTGAGGACAATGTCAGATAGATTAACTTCTGAACAACCAGTACACTGACAGTGAAATGCATACTCGTCTTTGAGAAAATTAAGGCGATCTTTACAGTCCCACAACCCAACCTGCAAAACATTGTATATTGAACAATTGAACATAGGCATTTATACAGCAGACTTGACATTTAAAAATCTCGGAGTAAATCACTTCTCTTACCAGATTTTGCTTTCTTTTTGGATGTAGAGGAGAAGGAGGACTTGAACCAACATGTCATACAAATACAATTCCAGAACCAATAACAAGGGAGATATGTTAAAGCCTAATAAACTGTTACTAAAATCACCTGAAACAGCTTAGCCACCATGCTTAGTGTAATGCTACTTGAGTGAGTCTATTGAAGTGTATATGTTAATCTAAAAGGTATATTATTCCTTCTATTTCATATGGGGGATGGCTCCATTCTTTTTCCATTATGAGAGGATCAGTGAATGCAACTATGCAAGTATCTTCTACTAGTGGGACTTTCCTAATTCCTAACTTATCTATACTAATAATAAACCCATTTGGTTTTCACAAATACAATTCATTAGACAATTTACCCTTAAATCTCTTCTAAAACTTCAATTTTTCTTTTCTAAATTACACTAACTAACTACTACCTTGACATTCAAATCTTGTTTTCTTTTTTATTTTAAAAATTTAGAGGCACAGAGTGCCTCTCTTTCCCTAGCTAGTATAAAATAGATGTCTCTTTATTGTAACACAAAAGATACAAAAAAAATAAATATTATATTATTCTAAGCCTCAATTTTGCCTATCTCAGCAAAATTACCCCTCAAAGCCATCATAACCATACCATAGGAAAATTCGTGATTGTTCTTTTCTCTCTCACTTTTGGAATTGGTTGTCTTCAATTAAGTTGTGAAGGGTTTGATCCATTCAATCCTTATTTTAGTTAAATTATTTCATTAGAGTTTTTGGATAGCCCTTGTTTTGTCTATGCTTCAAGCACAAAGGGAATTTACATAAGGAGACATGCTTGAGATGAAAACAAAACTAAACTTTTAACAGGTTAAGCTTTAAGGATGCTTGATCACTGACATTCTTTGTCAAGAAAAAAAGAATAGACATACTTCAAAAGTCTCAAACAAAAAGCTGCTAGCAATGTTAAATACAGCTTTTAATTACCAAAGGAAGTTACCTGCGGACCATAAGACAATTCTAGAGGACACCCAGCTGCTACAACATTTGTGGTCCGTAAATAAAGAGTGCGTGAAAGAAAATATGCATGAACATTTGGTTGGCAAGAATGGTTGAATAAACTTCCAGCTTTATAAATAGCTTTACCCACTCTGACCTAAGAGAAATAACAGAATACGACTTAGAATCACTACAGATATAATAGTCACTAAGAAAAGATTTCCATCACCAACAATGTCCAAATTATAATCGTAGGACTTGCAATAATGTTCTCAAGTAAACATAACACAAGCAAAAAATTGTATCAAAGAAAAATAATGCAATAAAAGTGTAAATGCAAGATTTTTACAATGTGAACCAATGAAAAATAATCTCAAGTATGATTTTTAAAGTAGTTAATAGTTATTATAAAAGTTAACAAACTCATACAAAACAATAAAAACCCTTACACTATCAATGCATTCTAAATTCTAATTAAATTCTAAAATATATGTACAGCAAAATATCTACCTGTTCCACATTACTAGTTGAATGTGCACCTGATTGAAATAGAGATTCTCCAAAATGACCTGATAGTCCATGAGCCTCTACTGATTTTAAACGAACTACGGTCATACAATTCACTTTAATTTGAGAAATAATTATGACAACCTGCATTGGCAAAAGATAATAACACCTGAATATCATTATTTTAATTATTCAAATACAAGAAAGCAACAAAATCAATTACAATTTTCAACATATGCTCCATCATAATGGAAAAATGTTATACTACACATGGTGTATGATGGTTTGTAACTTTTGTCATGAATAGAAGTACAAATAGACACAACCACATGCGCATGCATAGAAACACACAGAAGACTGCCAAGCAACCTGTGATATGGAGACTCTGTCTATGGAAAACATAGTTCCACAAGAGTGTTGAAGACAATATAATAAGACAATGGCATATATATGTGAATCCAATTTGCTTTCCATTGGCATATGTTTGTAACAGTGAGAAAGCTCCTGCACGAGAAGGACAGAACCTATAAGCATGCAACTACTCATAATCAAATGGCAACACAATCAACTGAACTGAAAAACGGCATGCATTTAAAATATACCAGTCTTTCCACAAAGTTTACAATATCTTCGGATGTTTTATTCAGTGAAAACCTTGCCAGTATTCGTCCAGCCAAAACTATATCAGACGGCAGTACCACAGGCCAATGTACACCTTGACATTCATGTTTATGTTCAATAATATCCTCAATTTCATATTCGGAATTATTGTATTGGATAACTTCAGCAGCATATTCTCCAAGATCACAAGGTAAGTTTTTAAAAATGCCATTATTTTCTGTGTAGATCCTGAACATTTGCCCACCTGCCCGTATCTGGCATTGGTTGGAGCAATACAATGGTATTGAACATGACATACAAGGAACTCTATCAGCAGGTAGATCATTCAAGCAATAATGGCAATGGGTTTCTCGACATTGCTTTAATATTATCTGCAGGATAAAAAACTATCCAGTTACCTTAATAGAATAAGTTTTTTCCTACAGGAATACAAATACATAGAGCATGGAAACAATTTATCCATTGACCTCAAAAAGAGTGAGGATTTCTGTTTATAAGTTAATGCTATTGACAGCAAAAATCATTTCTGTCATTAACTGATTAACCAACTACCAAAAGCTTAACTTGTTACGTGAAGCTCATTTCATATGCAATTTACACCCTCGTGCTTTCAATTAAAGTAACCAACACCCAGAACTTGCATGATTGTGTAAATCACACCTTGTTACTGTTCCATTTAAATAGCTAAGAGAATTGTGCATGTGAGTATGTGACATGCATGTGATGTTTACAAAAAAACTAAACAAAAAAGAAAGAAAATTTTCCAAAAAATCTCTTTAGTTGATATCTAACTCTTTCTCTCTCAATCACGGGGACACATTTAAACTCCCTCCTTCTTAGCAACTGGAAACGAAAACAATTGCCTTTTTTTTCAAGTAAAATTTCTTCCTTTACATAAGTTCCATGTAGACGTTGTCTCACCTAGTAAATAGGAAGAAAGAAGAACAATGTTTTTTTTTTCCGGACAATTTTATTTGTCTATGGGGTCAAATGCACTATCTAGTAGATAAAGGGGATTCAGAATTTTGTAACTATCTCTACAGAATGTTTGGTTTAAATGACAACAATGATAGAGGTTTAGGATGTAGACTGCTTCAATTAAAGCAAACAGGGTCATGTATCTTTTAGCTTTTAGCCAGAAAAATAAAAATTAAAAAACTAATTATATTAACAGCACTAAAATAGGACATAGAAATAAATTTATAATTCATGATATTACATAAAATGTAGTTCTTACCATAGCATAAGGTTCTTCAGCATGAACCAAAGAACCTGATGAAATAACACATGATGACACCATGCCTCTTCCTTTATCAGGCATAGAGATACACTGTAGCTTTATTTGAGGCATCTCACCTGCCACAAATGCACTTTGTCCTCTTAGTATTTCATGATGAGTGGGAAAAAAAAAGGTTCTTAGTATATACAAGGACAGCTGACAGGATCCCCAATCAAGATAGACAAATAAAAGGAAAGAAAGCAAAGTAGATAAAGTTGGTCCAAAATAGTAGTTAGTTACAGACTTAATCATGTAGCTCGCTTAAATAACTAAGCTAGAAGATCATTCATTCAGTTTTGTTATCATTTGAGTACTAAGAATTAGCTCTGTTCTAAGAAATGGGAAAACCTTGTTGGAGAATTCTCTTCCTAGGTTCTTTGTTTAATGCTACAAGCATAATGAAACTGCAATCAACAATGCCACGACCAACTAGATAGTTACTAGAGTTTGCAGCTCGAGTTCTTAACAAGGAAAGCTTCGTACCCATAGTATTGCAGCTGTTCTCCTTATGTTGTATCTGTGCTACTACACTCGTGCTTTTGCATTGGTGTAAAAGAATTTTCAGTTCGCCTTCAATTTGTCTTTTTCCACTCACTGAAGGTTCCACACTCTTCGCCACGTTTAGGTCACAAATTGCATTTTTATAATTTCCCAATGAAGCATTTGCCTT
The DNA here is from genome assembly GCA_037954015.1 of Psophocarpus tetragonolobus. Classification (NCBI taxonomy): domain Eukaryota; kingdom Viridiplantae; phylum Streptophyta; class Magnoliopsida; order Fabales; family Fabaceae; genus Psophocarpus; species Psophocarpus tetragonolobus. Next base: position 37,544,903 of record CM075688.1, on the reverse strand, counting down.
GCCTCTCCTGTACCATGCCTGATGCCAAAATAATAAATTATTAAAAGAACTAAAGAAGTGAAACTAGAATTTAAGTTTGCATCCATATTCTTTATGACAGCAACCTATATCAATCTAAAAATTAGTTTGTATTGTGCCACAACAAATATTGGTCATTAGGATGAAGAAACAAAGTATGTCAAAATACACTACTTTGAATTATCATGTTAATAACTGAAATCTCAAAACTCACAATGAGGTAAAGTGTGAAGAAAACTAAACACATTGTTTTGTTACTAAACTCATTTATGTATACTTCCGTCATGGAGTACCGAGAAAAAAAAAAGAAAAATACTAATATCTATTTAACCACCCTGAATGAATTAATCTACAAATATTTATTGCACAGACAAACCTGGTAAAAATACAAGAATTCAAACCATTCTATAATGGTGTATAACTATATAAAACAAGCAAACTCAGGAAAAACAGGTAACTAGTGAAGCTGATTTTTTCACCTTTGGATAGTTTGGACAAATTCGAAGAGCTCGAGCGCAATCTCGCAAGCATTCTACAAAAAGACTCATTTTCTGCAGGAAGCATACATGCATGAATACTCTATTGCATTTAAAAGGAAAAAACGTGCCGTTAGGGAATTGGGGCTAACTTCAAAATGGAACCTACATGCAATACGGTGGCACGATTGATATATAAAGTAGCAACAAGATTACTTTCCATATCACCAGTGTCTAATGGAGCCTTGCGCAATGCCTATCCATCATGTTACAAGAAGAGCAAGTAAGGAATAGTCACAAAGAATGGGTGATAAATGTAGAGAGAGACGAAAGGTATAAATGGTTAAATAAAATAAGAACAAAAAATCAGCGAGCTAGGTGATTCCAAAGAAAAATAAAGTTTAAATACCAGAGTATAGCAGTCCAAGGCCTTGGCATAATCTGCATTGGAAAAGCATTGATTGCCAAGCTGCTTGGATTTCAACGCAGCGTCCTTACTCTTGCCGCACAGGCCATACGTTGGATCCGCTAGTTCAGTGATCATCTGGAAACACGGTCACGGTTAGCGTGTGGGAACAAGAAATTAGGAATAGAGAAGGTTTACCTGCTGAAATGGCTCCAAGTGGAGAAACAAGTGGTGAAGAGAAGAGCATGTGCTGCCAAGATCATCCACAGTGCTGTTCCCTATCTTTCGCTTCAGGCTTTCTGGAATTGAAGCTTTCAGAGTATCCATATTCCACAACACTACTCTTCACTTTCTGCTTTCTTTCTCTCTCCTGTATCCAACACTTTTTTATTACTGCCTCAGTATCAGCGGGAGCCACTCTACTTGTACTACTAACTACTAGGATTACTATTATTTGGACTACTTTAAATAATTCATTTAAATAAGATTTTTATTTTTAAAATTTACTAAAAATTATTTTTAATGCTTAGTATAAAAATAAAAATGACCAGGAAAAATAAAAGAGAAAAATAAAAATACAAAAACATACAAGATCAAAATTATACAATATTGAATTTGGGAAAGTCGGTTAGACATCTTCGTATAATCTTACAAGCTAAATAAAACTATACAAGGATCAAGTTTATAAGATGCTGCATCTGGCAAAGCCGGTTAGACATCTTCTTATAAACTTGAAAGATAAAACTATACATATGATAAACCTTTAAATGATAATCGCATATTTATTATTACTTAAGGCATCTGAAGATACCTTAAAGGAAAACTACTTCATATTTTAAATAAATAAAGCACAAATTTTAAAAGAAATACTTACAAAAGGGAGTGAGGAAAGGAAGGGGGATGCAGAAACACTTCTAATTTTATTGATTGAGAAGAAAATTTACAAGAGATAGAGAGAGAGGGAGAAGTTTAGAGAGAGGAAGGAGAGGGGTGTAAGAGACCTAGAGAGAGAATAGTGTAAGGGACCTGCTCAGCATAACAAACTTATGGTCCTTTTTATAGACAAATTTGTGTAACCGGAAACTGGTTGAGAGGGTAGTCTTGTAACTGGTAACCTGCTGAGAAGGTTACTGTGTGACTGACAACCTGTTTTGTAGGTAATTTTACCCTTCAGTCTATTATCTCAGTAAAGAGATAAAATTACTGTGTCACAGATAAAGTTTAATTAACTCTTTTAACTCAAGCTAGTGTGGCCAACTCGGCTGTCTCTTCATCCATTTGTTCGGGAAGACATGGATCTTCTGTATCAACAAAGTCAGATGGAAAGGATGAAAGTCCAGGAGTGGTCTGACCATAAAAACCATTTTCTTCGTAGATTTCTTTGTATAACCTTTCTTTTTCAAAATGTTTTACAAGAGAAAGGTTTGCCTCAATTGGGAATGGGTGAAATTTATTACCCATTATTTTTTTCCAGTATAATTTTGTATTCTGGGTTCTTTAGAAGAGTAAAAACTTCAGAATCTCTTTTGGAGAAGTTCTAGTTGTACCCTTCAATGTATGCTTTTCAGAGATTGTATTGGTATAACTTATCTTTGTTGAAAGATAACCTTTTCAAAGGATCATGCTCAAGTGATGTGTGGAACTCTGGATTTGTTTCGGTAAATAATTTTAGGATTAGAAGCACTTCTTAGAGAAGTGGTAATCTGTAGAGCCACTTGTATCATCTGCTCAGCCTGAATATCATTTATAACTGAGTTTAGTATGGGAGACAGAGCTGAAAATTTATCTTTAGGTGGAATTATTAATGAATGAAGGCACCCAACTTCTAGTAACACCATGGGAGTTATCAAAAAGTCCCTATATAGCTGTGATTGGAAAGAACTCAAATCTACTTGAGCTCTTCTAATAATGAATTTTATTTGACATGTGCAGTCTTTGTTAACAGTTTTACAATACTTAGAAGATCCCAAACAAAGATTTCTGTTATTGAAATAAGTTTGTGTTTTTACAAATAAACCATTGTAATTTATAGTCTCATAATGGACTTCAAACAGAAAGTCTTGTATTAATCCAAATTTTTCCAGAAAAGCATATGTTTTGTTTTGAGCAGCAAGCTCAAATTGTCATTTCAGCTTCTTCTTTTGAGTAGAAGCTTTTGTATGTAGACCAAAATTGGTCTTGTTGAGCCTCATTGAGGTCTCTAAAATATGTGTAAACACCTTTATTTTTGCCCGTTATCAAGGCAAAATGTGTAAAACCTTTCCAAGAAGGAGAGGCAAGAGATGCTAAAGCTACTCCTTTATTATCTTGGTAACAAAAGCTGTATAATGCGCTTATGATGCTTTGTTTCACCCTTGTCACTTGGTGTTTATTTTGTGTTGTGTATTTTGGAAATTCCAAATGTTGTCAATTAAAACATTTAATTTGACATTTGTCTGATCTCTTCCAGGATATTGGAAAATATTTGTAAGGATTGACAATTCTTGTTTGCCGAACTTTGTATACTGGTCCGCCATAAATAGGGATTTTACTTGTGTTAGGGCCAATGACACCCTTCTTTGTATTCTCGAGCATGTTGACCTGAAAGGTCTGTGTATGGGTGAAATCTTCACCTGATGTACCTAGACAAAATGTCAGCACAAGTATTTTCATAACCTTTGATGTGTTCAAAGTGTATGATTTTTCCAGAAAAATTTATATAATCTTTAAAAAGTAGCCATCTTTTATGAGGTTTTTTGTCATTATTAATTTGATTTTTACCATAAGAAACTATGGCTTCACAATTTGTTCTGATTGTTAATTCTTGTTTATTTATCAAAAATAATTTAAATGCATCTAATACATGTATGATAGTATTAACTTCATAGTCAGTGCTAGTTTTGTAAATTTTTTGTTTTGCTATGTATTTGCCAGAGGCATATCAGCATATTTGTTCTTCTACCTTTGGTAGATGTTTATTTTTCTTTCGTTTGAGGATTTCTCCCCATCCGAATTCACATTCATCACATTCAATTATCAAATAATCTGAATCTAATGGTAATTGTAAAATTAGTAATTTTGTTACCATTTGTTTTATTTTCTGAACTAGTTTTATATCTTCAGAATTAAATTTTCTTTCTCCTTTTAATGTAGTTTTATTGTATAAAGGAGATGTATATTTTCCTAAATCAGGAATAAAACTTCTAACGTAGTTTAAAAGTCCTAAAAAGGATCTAAGTGTTTTGATGTCTTCCATTTTATCAGGAAAATCTTGTATTTTCTTTGAAATATGTGGCAGGAGTTTTATAGTTCCATTGCCAATTTCTGTTTCAAGAAATTCTATGAAATTTTTACAATTTCCATTTTTTATTTTGAAACTATTAACCCATAATGTTCCAATTTGTATAAAACTTGTTTTAAATGATGAAAATGATCATTTTTTGTTTTAGAAAATACTAATATATCATCAATGTATACGTAGGTAAAAGATTTAACATCTTTAAAAATATTGTCCATTTTTCTTTGAAAAACGGCAGGAACATTTTTTAATCCGAATGACATAACATTCCATTCGAAAAATCCTTCAGAACAAGAGAAGGTTGTTCATTTTATAGATTCAGGATCCATCTTAACTTGATGGAATCCACTTTTAAGGTCAAATTTTGAAAACCATTTGGTATCTTGAATTCGATTTATTAAAACATCTTTAGATGGAATTGAATATCCATCTTCTACTGTGTTATCATTTAGTCTTTTGTAATTGTAAACCATTCTAGATTTACCTCGTTTTTGTTCAGAAGATTTATTGACTATAAAAATCGGACTTCTGTGTGAACTAACACTTGGTGTTATTACTTTTAGTTTTAATAGGTTTTGTATATGAGTTCGACATTCTTATTGTTCCCAATTATTAAATTGAATGTCTTTTATTTTAATAATCAAGTCTGGATTAATTATTTCCAGTTTACAAATTACGGGATCTCTGTCCCAAAATTTTGTAGGATCTTCTCCTATTATATTTGTTTTATTTAACCTATCAAGAATTTGTTGTATATTTTCAAATTTTATAGATTTTGAAATTTTTATTGAGGAAAAACCTTCACCTATATTGTCTAATGTTAAAGAAGAGTATGCCTCTACTTCTTCGTCTAATGTGTAAGAGAAATCCATAGTACAGTCACATGTACCAGGAGAATTTGAATTTTCACAAGGACACTCACTAGAAGGAGTATCTTGTTTTAATGAATCACCACTAACTATTGGTGTCATTTGGGTTTTGTCACTAATCATAACATATCTTTGTTTATTGTGACAAATCTGTTTTGTCCTAGAATAAAATCTAAACCAATTATCATGTTTTGTTTTGAGGGAACTAAGTTTTCTACTCTCATTGTTTTTATAAAAATTTTATGACAAAAAAGGTCACAATTTGTACTAAATTGAAGAGTAACATTGTTTACCTCTTCATCATTTATCATAATTTCTCCAGACATAGTTCTGGTTTTGTGTACGTGTTTACTTTTTATTATGTTGTGTGGTGGAGTTATACTTTTACATATAACTGTTTCGGAGCATCTTGTGTCCAGTAATGCTTGTATGATTTTTTCTGTTGATGGGATATTATTTATTTTTGGAAATCTTAATTTAACTAATACTTTTAAAGTAATTAGTTGTTGTTTGTTGCAAACTAATGGGATACATTCCATAGTTCCCATCATATTATTCTGTATGGAAGATTGACTTGATTCTGGGAAATCTATTTTAGTTTTCCCTTTTATAGTCTTTGCTAAAAGAATAATTTTTTCTTCTAAGTTATTTACACGAGTTTCTAATACAGAAACTCTAGTATATGTTAAGTCTTTGTTATATACTTTATTTGTGTTTTCTTTCTTCTTAAAAGAAGGTATTTCCTATATATTCATGTGTTCCTTGACACATTTAGTGCAGAAATTTTTGTAACAAAGTGGGCAATGAGCCCTTTGGGATATGTGAAAATATCTTTCCCAGTATTTACACGAAATGGATTTTGTTCCAGAATAAAATTGTATTTTGTGAGAACAGGGATTTGTTTCTATGGTTTTCATTAGACTATATCCTAAATTGTCTAATTCTTTTCCCATTTCATTGTATTCATGTCCCATAGGGAAATAATTATTATCTGGGTATAAATGAATATATTCATTGTTTGTAAATGCATTTATGAGGTCATAATTTTTATGAACCTTTTCTTGGTTCATTTCCTCTGTATACTCTGTTATACTGATAACAGATAAGATTTCGGAGTCAGTAGAAACTTCTTCATCAATGGGAAGAAGATTCATATGACATGATTTTATTAACTGCGCCTCTTTTGTGTAAATATTGGCAATGTTTGGACAATCTCTTGAGAAATGTCCTGGTTGGCTACAAGCAAAACATTTTAATGTTTGTTTATAAGTTTTGTTGTCTCTAAATTTCCTAACATGTCTATTAGGATTTAAAGTGGGTTTTCTAGCATTAGAAGCTCTTATTGTATAAGTTTTTCTTGGACCAAGAAATTTTTGGGTATTATTGTATCTAGGTTTGTTTCTAGGTATATTTTTCCTATTTTTAAACCTATTTTGTGCATACTGTTGGGGAGTGTATATTTGTTTACATATTCCAGCATCAAAATGATTAAGTTGTTTTTGTATAGCAATATGAGAGCAAGTGTCTTCCATTATTTTCATAATGTGTTGTATTCTTATTGAGAGGTTATTCAGCATAGACGTAACCTCGTCATTTTTCTAGGTTTCTCTAATTTTTTGACCTAGTTTTCCTGGAAGTTTGAGAAACATTTTATCTCCTATGTTTACATCATGAAAGCAACCAACTATTGATGCATACAAGAGATAATCTTGGCAGTATTCTTTTATTTTCCCAAAATATTCAATAGATAGTCTTTCGAGATGTCCTAAATAAAGTCGTTGTCTAATTGTGTTGCCGTCGTTGGCAGATTGTGAGGTAAACAATCTCTGTATAAGTGAATAGAAATTGTAAATGTTTGGTCCTGGCTCAATCATCAGTGTGTTTAGATCATTAGGAAAATTTTTCTTAAAAGATTATCATCCAAATCTAGCAATATCACCTAGATATGTTTCTCCTTTGGCGATAATTTCTTGAGAAGATTGTACTTATTTCTCATGATGTATACCATAATCTCGGATTACAACAGCAGTCCATTGCTCAATCTATGTGGGGAGAAGTTGAGATCTATTCCTCCTATGTTTAGAAGTAAATTTGGGATTTGGAAGTTTTGTTCAACTGGTAATCTTTTACCATGTGACACATATTTATTATCACTAAGTATAATATTTTGTACAATTTCTTGAGGAAGAAATCCCTGAGAATAATTTTGTAACTACAAAAATATTTTTAAATTTCAAAAATTAAAAGTGATTTTTTGTAGAATTTTAAGGAAAAAAACTTATGTAAGTATTTCATTTATATTATCTTATGATTATTATAATAATAATAATTTAGAGATTTCCAGAAAAAAAAAGTTAAAGATGAAGTGTTTTTGTTCATGAACGTTAGAAGATTATGAAAAATGAAAGTATATATTTCAGGTGACTTCTACAGTGAACACGTTTATAGGTGGCCAAGAAAATTTGTTGTCTCTTTGCTTTGGCTAACAATCCCAACATGTCATTATTCACACTGTCTTGTAATATTAACATGTATCCTTGTTCTTTATTACTTTTATAAATTAATTTCTTCGTCCTTAATTATTTTAATTTTTCAAGCAAGTCCTATACTTTGAAAGACTTTAACTGAGGTTCTAAACTTTTCCATTATTTTTAATTGGATCTTTAAAAGAAATTATTAGGATCCTACGAAGCCAATTTAGAATTATCAAATAATTTAAATGATTAAATTTTTGGTTTAATTACTGAATAATTCTTTAACTATTTAATTTTTTAATTAAATACTTAATGAAATCTAAATAAAAAGGTGACTCTGTAATTAAAAAAATTATAAATTAAAAAAAGTAACTACAGTCAAATAAATAAAGAACCTCATTACAAATTTTAAAATCTTTATTTAAAAAATTTAATATGATTTAGAGAGTTACAAATTAATTTAACTATTGTGATTGAACATGAGTATAAAAATCTTTATGTACCAATTAAACTTTTAAAATATAAAATATATCTTAATTATATGCACTTGTTTTTCTAGTCATTTTTAACACCTAGTTATGTTATAAATATGTTAATGTTATTATGATAGTGATAAATATTATATTTTATTAATTGAGTTTAATTAGTATAATATAAATTATTTTAAAATACTATCAAGTAAACTCAACAAATTTACTATGAATGAAGTTAATGTCTTGTTAATTTATGTTTGGTTGTAATAGAATAATAAATTATTATTAACATAAAATAACTCAAATATGAGAAAACACAATATTTAAAAACCTTTTTTTAAATGAATATTTTAAAACTCTAAATAATTCATTTGATTAATTTTATGATATATCCATATAAAAAATTTACAAAATAATAAAAGAATTATAATGGTAAATCCCTTGACATCCCTGAGGTAAACATAATGGTAAAAATATAGGTATGATGTATAATTTGATAAAATATATCACTAATTTGCTCTTTTTTATAATTCATCGACAGACTAACTGCTTATTTTTAATTTATTTTGAAAATATTTTTCTTTTTTTCTGGAAAATAAAAAATAATATTTCAAATTGACATGTGTAACAAATGAATCCAAGAAAACAAGACAACTGAGAGGATGTTATGAACTCCAACATGCTACTGCAAATATATTTTGAAGATCCCTATTAGGCTAGCATCAGCAGCTCGAGCTTTAAACATAAGCTTCAATAAGACATCCACGCTGGTTTCATTCTTGTTGTGCCTGACAAGAGCATGGTTAGATCATTACCAGATTCTGATCCACTGATTTTTTCTAGAAGATCCTTAACTAGATTGCCTGCTATGTAAGAGATTCCCGAAGTTGCAAGTGCCAAACTAACATATTGTAACACAGTTTTCACATAGCTTTTGGGTGGTCTACTGGTGTAAACTTTCCCAATAGCAAGAGGAATGATGCATATAAAAGAAGTGGCAGCCACAGCTGCAACCTTAACTTCATCAGAGTAGCGCACACCAATCAAAAGGCCGTAGACAACAACAGGGATGGAACCAAAAATTAAGAATGATAAAATAGCTACAACAGCATGAAGTAAAAAGTTTGCTCTGAGGCCAAGTAGTTCTCGATACCGATCTTGCACATTCATTTGTTGCGAATCCCCACCAGAGTGATCATTTTTCAAATCAATGAGCTGGGAAAAGGAGAAACAAGAGCTTGACTAAGTAGAATTTTCAAAGGAGCAAGGGTATGAGATTATGTTTGGAAATAACATAACTGTAGAAGCTTCAATAATGTGATACACGAATGTGAAAAAAGAATCATGTGTGTGGTATCATTCCCCTACTTTATTTGTCTTAATAAAATGAAACAAAATTCAAATTCAAACACATGATCTGAATTATAACATCAACATCATGCATCCATGCACTGATCTAAAAAATACTACACACTGCACTACGCATCATATAGGTGACGCAGAGTCATTTAGACCACAAAATATGAGTAATTGTTAACTATAATAGAACTGTAACTATGACAATAAGCTACACAAGAAAAGCAACTCACACTATGGCCAATGACAAAAAGTCCACCGATCAGATTTGCCAACCCCAAAGCTACAATATTCACTACAAAAGTCACAAGATCAGAAAATTAATAACTTGTTAACAATCTAAATATAAATTCTTAAACATAAAATAACAATTCTAGAGATTCAGATAAGTAACTCATGAAACCTGGAAAACAGCAGAGTACTTTTCTTTTTATGTTTTTGAATTAAACTAACTTAAAGAACCATATAAGTTTATAGCAGAAGGTTTAATTAATAAACATATCCATATTTGTACAAAATTATAAACTTTTAGTTCAGCAATTTCACTTGACAAATTTAGGTTTTACCGTTTATGGTCTGATCATTAGTATATGACTTCATGTATACCTTTATAGATAAACTTACCCCATTTAGTATGAGCGAAATATAAGGACATAAGATAAAACTCTCAATTTGTTTAATCATAAGACATGAATCTATAGTATATTAATCTATTTCTAGGTACTTAACCATTACACACCTCAAATTCAGACTTCTTAAGCATGTTATATAAACTAAGAAAAAAAAAAAATATAGTCAATAGTGAGATAACTATATAATCTAAATAATTGACCGTCCTCAATGGAGATCGAGAGAGAGAGGCAGTTACATGGAGCAGAACCAGCAGCAGCAGCAGACGACACAACCCCCAGACTAGTGATTGATTCAACTAAGCCACCATATATAATGCTTTTAAGTATTTGCCACTCTCGGTGCTCACCAATTTCAGCCCTTGGCTGTTCTCCAATATATATTTCAGTGTGTGTTTCTGTCACAATAGCTCCTTCAGTTGGAACAACAGCTGGTGTCTGAGACGTTGAGGATTTAAAAGCTTCTGCCTCCACAAAAACTTTCACATTATTAACACCAACATCACGTAATCATAATTATGGTTTTTAAACGAAAAGAAAGCCTATAACATTTCTTATGAGAACACAAACTGCTAGAAAAATAAGGTGAGCGAAAATTCTTGCGAAGTGATAATTAGCTTACGTTCTTTCATGTTCATACCTTCCTTTTCTTTAGCAACAGAAGGTTTTATTTTGTCTCCAATATCCTTCTGCACCTCCTTAAAATCTAGAATTGATGGACTCGTGACATCTACTCTAAAACTTTGTTTGTCGCAGGCTACTTCATTTGCAACTACTTCACTGCCAAATGATTGATCTGGTGCTTGTGCTTCTTTCATCAAAGAGGAATAACTACCCTGAGCTATTTCCAGTGTCTTGTTGTTTACATCTTTCTGTGACTTCTCAAAGATTGGAGACCCTTCGTATTGTTTAAGAATTGCATCTTTTGCAGGTTTCCCAGCATTAAAAAGTATTTCAGTAGTAGCAACAGTTGCTACTAAAACACTCTCAGGCTTGGATGTATCCCCAACAATATCTGCATGCATAAAATATGAGATTAGCAGGTTTTGGAATTGTATTAGCGTAAATTACACTAATATCTTGAGATTTAATTGAATTGCTTACAATATCAATTTTTTTATCCTACACAACCCTTCTTTGATTTTCTTCAAAAATTACACTAACCCTCATTTATATATGATACACACCTTTAGGTAAAAAAATAGAGATATTTGGTGTAATTTGCTCTAATTTATTATATTTCACCAAAAATAGAGGGAAATTACTTATAGATCATAACCATAATCCTTCATTCATAACTAATGGCCTTCAAAGATTGCGACTGTAACAGTAGAACATGTATGGCCAAGGAATTTCCTCCCCAAATAATAGATATCTTATTTATTTATGTAGCTAAATTCATCATATATAGTTGGACAATACGATTTTGTGATGAAAAGACAAAAAATAAAAACAAAATGAAGGGTCACCTTCAAAATTCAAACATACCTGTCTTTATCAAATCCACTGAATCACGTTTTCTGTCACCCACATCGGTCTTCACATTTGCTGCAAAAACCCTGGAATCATTCTGATCAACAACCAATGGCTCATTCTGGAATGCCACATCAGATTTCTTGCCTTTTTGTATCCATCATTCAACCTTCACAACTGACTTCACTGTTGAAGAAATCGAAGAATTTACTCCTCCAGGTCCAGGCTTAATATCTGGTGTAAGATTTAGACTCTGACTAATAGGAGAATTAACAAGTGGACTTTCTATATTATCATTTCTAGAATCTACAATTGAAGCATCACCTACACCAAGAATTCAAGTTGTTAAGAAAACACGCTATTTAATTGGAGGCTGAAAGATCTCATTACTAATTCGTCTATTCACATATTTTTTACTCCAGAAAAGGGGAAAAAGGCTACAAAGCATGCAGAGAAATGAGAAATTGTAGGCTTTATACTTTGTCTCCTTACTGGAATTAACTTTTTGAGGCCGAATATCACATTTAACCAAAGATAAACAAAAATAAAAACTGCGTGAAGGAATTTTATTTCACTCCAAAAATATCTTTAAAAAAAGACAATGATAGAAATGAATCTTTAGAGAATGATAACTGTCGCATATTTTAGAAGGGGAGGGACCCATACTTTTGGCGGGTCATGTGTTCATGTAAGCATCATTTCGAGAGGGACTCCACGGTAATTATTTACTCTTTTTTTTTTTTTGTTGTTGATCAATTATTTACTATTTATTACCATTATTTATTTATTTTTTTATATAATATATGTGGAAAGAATACATGTACACTTCGCCGATAAACCAACCTTTTAACTCCACTGCGCTGCTATTATTATTGTTAACAACTAGCTATGTGAATGAATTCAATTTCATTCTACTGTTTTCTAAAGACCACCAATTCAACTCTTATTTTTATATCTAATTTCATCTCACAACAATTAATACTTTAAATAATTTAGTTTTAATATCATCTATTTCGTGTTAAATTGAAACTAACATCGAAACATAATTAACATATACCATTAACAATGATTTTATTACTAAAAAGTTGTGAAATGTATTGAAATTATTTAAAGAATTTTAAACATCATCACTATTATCATCTTAGGATTACTTTGATAAAATTAAAATAATAGTGTGACTGTGGAACGAAATTGAATCTATAAATATCAGTGAACAAAAAATATAATTATGCAAAAAAATTAGAAGCCAGAAGTCAAACTAATAAGAAAACGCGAGCCAAGTGTCAGTCTAAAACATATTTTTATATCATAATAGTAGAGTAATAAAACAAAACAGAATAGAGATACCTTGAGCACTAGTTTTTCTTCCCTTGTTCGAAAAAAAAAGAGCCGAGAACCAATTATTATTAGAAGCTGCTACTACAATTGAAGGATTTTCCACATTGGGTGAAGGTATGACCAAAGGTTTTTGTGCAGTTTCAAGCTTACCACCAAAACTTGGGAACAATTTGATTCCATTTCCTGCCAAAATAACTTTGATTTTTTTTAGCATTTGAACATCACAATCTTAGGACAATAACTTTTAATCCTCAACCATCAGCCCAAACATGTGAATGTTACAACATTTATAACCTGATATCTCTTAATGGAATATTTTATACCAGAGAGTTACTAAAGCTGAAATCTGGGACCACACTACGATATTTTGATCAGGAAAGGTAATTAACTTACTCATAGGAATAAAGAAGCTGAAGCATGATAAACATCTGAATACTTCTTGTTCTCTTTCAGACTCAGAATAACCAGCTGGTGGCTCTACTCTACCTACATCAGGTGTTGCAATTGCATGATCACCTTGGTTGGCTTCCTCTACGGATCTATCAACCACCTCAGTGGCTGACTTGTCACGCTTTGCTTTGGCATCTAAATTAGGAATGCTCCTTTTTCTCTTCTTGAGGATAATCCTTTTAGTAATGCAAGACTTGCAATTAGGACAAAACAAATCATGTGTCTCTTGTTTTGCCAACACTGCCTCAACGTCAAATTCTTTCAGTTGCTGGTCAACTTCTTCTGTCAAGTTAAGATATGCTTTAGCACTGTTTTCATCACCACAATTATCTACAGCTGCACCCTGTATTTCTGATGAATTAGGTAATGGTAGTAACTCTGATCTGGAAGAATCGACTTTTTCGTCGAAAGTTTCTTTCTATGCATTGATTGCCTGAATTTTCTACCCTTATATCAAAGTCTCCCTCCCCAAGACTTTTTGGAAGAACAGACTTTGCTCCATCAATATCATTGCCTGCAAGCATGCCACAAACAACCATTTAATAAACAAGTGCCACACATGAAGGTTCATGCATCCTAGAGGGGAGAAATGTTAGCATTATATACATAACTAAGGATATTAGAAATGAGTTTCAAAGGTATGGCTATTGTAGAACATAAATGCATTAATGCCAAATGAGATAATTATAATTTCACCAACAAAAACAATATAATTATTAATGGATATGTCCAAGCAAATTCCAAAACAAAGTCAAAAAATGTTATTAAAAAAGGTGGATCATGAATGGTTCATGTAGAGAGTAGAAATTCCTTTTGTGACAAAAAATACATAACCAACGAGCTTTTTTTATTCACATATTGATAAGAAAAATATACCATAAAATAAATACGCTATTTGTTCATGTGGTTCACACTTCATGCTTACATCCACAACAAGTTTTTAGAGACTATTAAAAAACCTACAAATCCTTCCATATTTTTGTTCACCTGATTTGCACCTCATATCTAACTTCACGTTAAGTTTTTAGGAACTATTGGAAAACCTGCAAACCCTCCATCCACATCATAACTTCCTAATCTCATTTAGGGTGGTGACACCTCTTCATGATGAGTTATTCTTTTTATTTCAGAAAACGGATTTATTTATAAACTTAATATTCTAATTTTAAATGATAAAATAAATCTCTATTATATAAATAATATTTTAAAACCTAATCAAATCCTAAAGATAAAATAAAATTCTTTTGTAAAGAAATTTGAAATTAAAATAATTTGAATTGTTATACTAACAATTCCAACAAAAAAAACTTTTAAATCCAACAAATTAATTAAGTGGTACATAAAAAGTTCTGCTGCAAGCCAGTGTCTCTAAGTCAAGAAACAAAACATGGTACATGTTGAATTAGTTTTGAGATTCATGAGCAAGTAAGACGGTAAGAGTAGCCGCTGAGATTCTCAAGTGGCAAACTCCTAGGACTGTCAAATTGCTTGGTCCATGTGCAGTGGTGAGTGGTGGCATTTCCACATTCCTTCATGTATGCTTACTATCACAAAAACGGAATGGCAAAAATTAATTCCTGGAAATTTGACAGAAGGAAGGTCCTTTCAGTCCAAGGGGCCGGGGGTACCATAAGTATATCCTTCGTTTATTTGGTAAAATATAGTAAACTCTTCTATAAAGAAGAATCACATTGCTCAAAAGTTTGTGGTGTTTTATAGACAAGCTAAACACGACGGTTTGCGGTGGAGTAAACCACAACTTTTTCGTATTTTAGTTTATGGAAGTTATAAACACTAAGATCCTGAAATGGTGATGTGAAAGTTGGTGGCCAAAACACTTTAGAAAGGGCTACCTCTAACACTATCAACGCGCTTCAAGAATAACCCTCCACAACAACATAATCTATGTGTCAAAGCTTATATCTTTCATGGATCAAAATAAGTGTTTCCTAGTGATGGAGCAACATTTTTGAATAAAAAGAAGCACAAGAGAGATAGCATGGTACCTTGTTTGTCAAAGTAAACACTATTCTTATTCTGCGATGAAGCAACATTTATAGTAGCCTCTCCATTCATAACATTTTCTACAAACTCAGCTATGATTCCAAGCTCAACTGCTTCACCATCATGGTTGAAGCTATTGTCATTTTCAGCAACAATATTGGTTGTTTCATCAACTTTCTGAGTAAGTTGTTCTTTCTGTTCTTCTTGGTGAGTATAAAGTACTTCCTCCTCCTGAAGAAGAGGTTGATCTCCCGCTGAAGAAAAAACAGAAGTTGCTACAAGAGTGGCAACATTACTATCCTTTCCATGTTGCAGGGATTGCCTTCCTTTCAAAGCAGCATCATCTTGCAGTTGCTGTTGTTCTTCCTCTTCCTTCTCTTTCATTTGGCAGCGGTAGTGCACATGCTCCATTGAAGCTGGCTTGTTCACAAGCAGCAGAAGAAGAAAAAGAAAGAAGAAAGAATAATAAGACAAAGTTTTTACATTTTGAAAGATGTGAAGGCTGCTTTAAACATGCTCACACACTGTCACGGTAGATAATGCTGAGCTCCCTCCAGTCAATAGTACTAACAATCACAAATATTTTCTAAATTTATGAATTAAGACAGAGAAATCATAATTGCCCCACTTACGTCACCTCAAAATATATGGTTAATTATTGTTGCAGCCCTTTCCACGATAAAAAACAATTTTAAAATGTTAACCAAAAATCTCGAAAAAATCTTTTAAAAAAGAAGATAGCCTTTTGAAACTAAATTTTGAGCATGTCGATTACACACGTAGGAAGGTTTTGAGTTTTAACACTATACATTACATTCCTCTTAAACCGGTTAGTTTTTTTTTTTAACATTCCTCCTAAACAGGTTAGTTTTTTTTTTTAGTGAAACTAGCTATAAAGATATTTATTTTACTGATAATAACATGGATATATTATTTATTGCTATTTTTAGCATACAAATTTTATTATTAAAGAAAATTTATTATCATTAACAAAATAAGATTATTATTATTATTATTAATAATAAATATAAAAAAATATTTTTATTTATATGTTTTTACTTTTTTTTTAACTTGACAAAAATGATTTTTTGACATACTTATCTCTAGAATTTTTTTTAAGATGATATTATTAAATGAGTTTAATTATTATGCATTACTGATATAAAATTTTAATATATTAATTTTTTTAATATATTAATTTGACTGTGTAAATTTGTAACATACATATTGTAAATTTAATTTGACTTTTAATATATTAATTTGTAAATTTATTAAACTTATAAATGAAGGGTTTGTGATATACTAATTAAATCCTTATTAAATAAGATAAAATTTTAATAATTTTTTCCTATCATAATCAGATTTGGAAGGAGCATGTTTTAATTTTCATTATTTGCGATAAAACTTAATAATTAATATTTCATTTTTCATGTTTAAAAAAAACTTAGATTATATATATGGAAAACAGTGACATTATGTATATTTGAAATTATTATTGGATATTTAAATAAGAGTTTAGTTTTTCTATAATTTACTAGCGTAAAATATTTTATATTATCAATCAATTAAAATAATTATTCATGTGGCTTTTTAAGACAATTGTTCTAAAAGTTAATAGATTTAGGAAAAATTTGTAATTAGACAAAAAATTGTTTAACTGAAAATGCATGGATTTATGTAAAAGATAAAAATTAAATTTAAAGAAATATAATACTCTTAATTATTAAAATGTTAACAATCCTTCAATTAATTATTATGCTGATGATGATTTATTGTTTAAAATAAATTAATGTTAATTATTTTAGCATGACGAAAGTAATAATTTGATGTATTTTAGCAAATTAGAATAAGTGTTTTCAAGTTTAACGAAACGTAACAAGTTTTACGCTCATAATCTTTATTTATCGTAAATAATTTATTAATTTTATTGATTAATAGTCTAAAAATAATGTAAATAAAGAATTATTAAGATTGAATGTGAATAAAAATTTTTATTCATATAATCAATATATACTATTTAAACTCTTTTATATTTTTGTGATAAAAATATTAAAAAACATTTGCTTTAATTATGGAAAAGCACTTGATTTGTATTTGCTAAAAATAATTCATGCTGGACAAAAATATCTGAAGCATATACTGCCTGCCTAGCAAATCCAACCTAATATTTATCATTATTTTTGTATTTGTTTCACCTCATTGTTGTATTTTTGTCTAGGTCTCCCCATCCGATTAGGACCTAAACCTTTCATGGTTCGGATAATTAATCCATACTATTTGAGTAATTTAGATTGAGTTGTAAAAATATTTGGGTTAGATATCATGAATTATGTCATTCTTATATCCGTCATCCAATCCAATTTAACTATGAATTTTTAACTTAAATAAATATATGTAGATAAATAAAGCTATCATTTTTAAAATATTTTTTTGGTAACAATAGAAAGATGAAATAGAATAGAAAAAAAAACAACAAAAACCATAGTACAATATTGTTAAGCTCTAAAAGAGCCAAGACATGTAGAGAAGGATGATCAAGTCTTATCAATGTAAGAAAGGAGCATTCTAGCAACTAGCAAGTCCGCCACCATATTTACGTCACAAGGAATGGTGCTGATACTCACTTCCCATGGTTGGGTAAGGAGGCTTGAAATCTTAGTAATCACATCAAGATATCTATGACCTAGAATGAGAGCGTTATTGTGAGAGAGTAGACGAGTCATCTTACCATAATAAGTTTCATAAATCAGACGGTACAGATGGTAGTCCTTGGCCAGAAACAACCCTACTTTCAAGGCCAAGAACTCAACCCAAAAGGATCACCTCCTTGGAAGGAGGGTGAAAAACCAAGGACCTAATGACCCTCATAGTTCCGAAATACTCCATCAATGCCCATGTAATTATATTAAAATTATAAAACATAATGATTATTTTTTAGTTAAGTAAAAGGTATCTTACAAAAGATTAAGTCTGTTAGAATTTATTATGATTTTTTAAATAATAATAGAGATTTAATATATATATATATATATATATATATATATATATATATATATATATATATATATATATATATAAATATATATATCATTACTCTTAGGTTAGGGTAATGCATTTTAAGAAAAGACCACTATAAAGCAAGTTCAACAGATAAACACTAAATACAAATCCACACACTGTTTTCTTATATTTCTTCAACACTAATACAAAATTAAAATTAATATCTTCAAAATAATGTTATGTTTAAAAATAAAATTTTATTTAATAAATATATTTAAAAATATAAATTATAAATGAACAAAACGTAAGTACATACATTGTATTCCAATACCAATATTAATAAACAGATTTAAATGATTATAAATTTATATAACTTATATTTATATTTACATATCATATATATATATATATATATATATATATATATATATATATTATTAACATCTTTCTTATTTCTTTCGATGTCTCTCTATTATATAATGCGTTTTAAGAAAATATCACATGGGATATACATGTATATCATTTTACGCAGGCAATTAATTTTTTGAAGGTTGCTCGATTCATTGACGCGGTAAATTTGCAAGGACGTGTGTGGAGATTTTGATAAACCTTTAGTTCCATACATCCATGTAAGGGGGTGAAGTTGAATATTTAGTAATGTGGAGGAAGTAAATGTGCTTCAATATGAATTGGACACTACCATGCCAAGATGTATGCAAATATGAATTTTGATAAAGTCTTCAGGGAGGAATTTCCCAAATTCTCAATATGAACCGGAGACTGTGATTTCAGGATGCTTCCACTGTTGACCTAGGTTTGATAAAATCAAATCATAAACCTATCCGCCACACAAGACCTTTTAGAGTAATCATTCGTTTCTAATAATGTCCTACATGACGGAATGAAATCAATTTTTTTTTTAAACCAGTTTTATTCGCCAATGGTAGAGAATGGCAAATATATTTATCAGCGAGAAATTTTATAAAGAAGAGTAACCCTAAGAAAATTAACCATCGTCCAATTTCTTTATTAGATGCATATATAAAGTTGTGGTAAAAGTATTGGACAATAAGAATAAAAGAAGTAATTCAATTTGTGATATTAGACTCTTAATCAACTTTTGTGGCAAAAAGTTATTTACTTGATAGTGTGTTGGTTGTTAATGAAATGGTGGACAAGGCAAAAAAATGTAAAAAGATCTGATGTGTTTGAAAGTTGATTTTGAAAAAGTTTACAATTTAGTGGAGTGGAGTTATTTATGGGAAGTGATGGAAATTATGGGGTTTGAAGGAAATTGATGGTCTGAATGAAAGAATGTATGAGCTCAACAATAATGTCAATGTTGGTGAACATCAACCCAATCAAGGAATTTGGAATAAGAAGGGGTCTTAGACAAAGGGATCCTCTCTCACCTCTTTTCTTTCTTATTGCAGCAAAGGACCTTAGTCAAATGATTCAAGTGACAATAGATATAGACATGCGAAAGGGATATTAGGTAAGGAAAGATAAGGTGTGCATATCTCACTTATAATTTGCAGATGATACTATTTTTCTAGCTCGTAAGTATTGGGAGTTGATGGGGGTAGTTAAAGTAATTCTTCAGAATTTCAAGTTGGTTCTAGGACTGAAGATGAATTTTCATAAGAGTCACATGTTAGGAGTTAACGTGCCAGCTATTTGGCTTCAAAGGGCATTGGTTCTGCTTTACTACAAGATTAGTGAGTTTTTGTTCAAATACTTGGGCCTACAAATTGGGACTAATCCATCATTATGTGAGACGTGGAATTTTATGGTAGAAGTAGTGCGTAAACACCTTTCCAGTTGGGAAAATAAATCTTTTTCCATGGTAGGTAGAATTGTGCTCATAAAATTCTGTGTCATCTGCATTGTCAATCTACTATCCTTCGTTCTTCAAGCTTCCAAAAGGTACTCTCTAAACTTGAGTCTCTCTTTAAGTTTTTTTTTTTTGTGGATAAGGAAGGAAGATAGTAGAAAAGTGCATTAGTGTTGTGGGATAAAGTTTGTAGGCCTATAGATGAAAAGGGTCTAAAGTTGAAAGATATGCATAAATTTGATATTACTATATTAAGAAAATGGAAGTAGAGATTAACCACAAAGGATAATAGGTTATGGGCTCAAACTCTAAGAGCAAGGTATCAGGATAGAGACGGTCAATGGGTGGTGAAGAACAGGTCAAGTTCTAGATGATGGACAGATTTACAATCCATAGAGGGGCGGGGTGGAGCAAGGAGAATGGCGGACTCAACATATGCAGCATCACCTAGGAGATGGTAGTGAAACTTTGTCTTGAAGGGATAAGTGATTAGAGGGTTAAACTCTTAGAGAACAATATCCTAGGCTATTTGAGCTAGCATTAGGTAAATGCTCTTCAATGAAGGAGATGTGGGAGGAAGGTGGGTTGTGTTGGAGGTGGAGTTGGAGGAAAATTTATTTTCCTGGGAGGAAGAGTAGGTAAAGGAGTTAGGCCAAAAACTAGAATTTGTTCGGTTGGTTGAGGGGTTTGAAGATGAAGGGAGGTGGATGGCAAAAGAAACAAGGAAGTATTCGATCAGTTGGCTTACAAGCTCTGGTGAAGGCGAGGGCCTATACTAAAGACGATTTCTACAAGATATTATGATGAAAAAGGGTCTCTCCTAAGGTACAATGTTTAACATGGAAACTTTAAGGAGATAGGTTACCAACTAGAAACAATCTCCGAAGAAGGGGAATATTAACCAAAGAAAGTGATGGATATGTGTTTTGCAGTGAGTTAGCGGAAATAGGCCAACACTTGTTTTTAAGTTGTCAATTCTCAAATCAAATTTGGTATTGTTTATGTGATTGGTGGGATCTATCTACGATCTTTCATAATTCAATTCGTAGTCATTGTTGTCAATTTTTGGGCTTAATTAAAGGTTCAAAAGCGTCAAGTCAAGTTTGGTCTTTTATTTCGTTCATGGGAATTTGACATATTTTGAAAGCTAGAAGCGATAAAATAATCAAAGGTAAAATTCAAGAGATTAAGGAGATTGTTCATGCTATACAATTGAAAACATGAGAATGAAGTCTTGTATTAAAGTTGTATTCTCATTTCTTTGTTGAAGGGATCTCTAATGCTGAACTTTGTGCCTATTAAATTGTATTATGAGCATTTTGATCTTTTTGACTAAAACTGTATACCGAGTAAGGCAGATAGAACTTCATTAATGAAATTTAACCATTAATATTTTTAGTTGATTCATTTTATAAAAATATAGTATTTTAATTTAGTAGGTATTAAGTACATATGTTGTATTAAGTGGTGGGTAAAAATAATAGGTACTTATTTGAACTATTTGTGCTATTTTCCTGGACACATTTTGTGGTAGTCGTTTTTATGGGTATAGTTCTAGAAGATTAATATAGATTGAACTAAAGATAATAATGATTTTTAGTCATTAATATATTAACTAACTATTTTAAAATTATCAAAAGCCAATTGAATGCTGAATATTTGACTATTTTTTTAAAAAAAAATTAAAGATTTTACTGTAATATAATTTTTAAAAACATAAAAAACTATAATAAAAATCTTTAAAACTTAATGTACTAAAACAAAAAAAAATAATTAAAATATTAAAACATAATGACTAAAAGTAACATTTAACCTAATTTTTTTAAGTGAGAATATAAATTATTTACAATACATAAATATTAAACTCTCGTTAGTTTTGAAAATAAATAATACCATTTTCATTCATACTTAACCCAATTTGGAAGTAGTGTTTTTTTTCTTCTTTTTATAATACTTAAATTGAAAATCTTTCTTACATTAATTATTGGTAGATTAAAATATTCCTACAAAATATATATATATATATATATATATATATATATATATATAAATAAATAAATAAGGATAAATCAGGTGAGAAAAGATAAAACATGATTTCAATAAAATAGTTGAGATTCAATTGTTAATCAAATAAACTTGCGTAGTTCTCTCACATAAAAACCTTTCACACACAGTTGTTAATTTTAATATTTTGAGTTTAACAAATTTCAAAGATAAAATCCATTTTAGATGAGTACACCAAACAATTACTTATTATGTATTGTTATTGAAATATTAAAAAAGTCACGTCTAATAAATTATTAGGATTTATAAAAAAAGATAATGTTTGGAATCCTCTATAAGGTTTTCACCACTATCATTGTCATCAATACCACAACCATCATTGCTACCAATCACACGAAAACCTTTCACACAAAACTGTTAATTTTAACATTTTGAATTCAACAAAATTCAAATATAAAAATACATTTTATACGAGTAGATCAAACAATCACTTATTATGTATTGTTATTGAGATATTAAAAAAGTCAAGTCTAGTAAATTATTAGGATTTATAAAAACCTTAGCATGTGGCTCTGTCTTATCACCCTGTTCAATCCTTTGCAAGGTCACCACCACAGCTGACGATGGCGACGACTACGGTGGTGGCGGTGGTATCGACAATGGTAGCAGCGATGGGAGATAACGGTACTAACGATGGTGACGATGTAACGACAATGTGAGGGTGACGACGACAACAGTGGTGATGATAGCAGTGACGATGACAGTGGTGGTACCAGCAGTGATGGTGGAGGCGATGACGGTGGTGTCTTCACCTCCTGTTGTTGTTGTTGTTGTTGCCATCAGTAGTAATGGTGATGGTACCAATGACAATGATGGTGATGGAGACCTTTCAGAGAACTGAAGGTATTATGTTGTTTTTTTATAAGTTCTACTAATTTACTAAACATAACTTTTTTAATATTTTAATAACAATAACAATACATAATAAATAATTGTTTAGTGTACTCGTTTAAAATGAATTTTTATCTTTAAAATTTGTTAAATTCAAAATATCAAAATTAACAACTCTTGTATAAAAGGTTTCTATGTGAGAGAACCACGTAAACTTGTTTAATTAACAATTAAATCTCAATCCTTTATTAAAATCCTGCAATTATTATTATATTTTTTTATTTTTCACTATAATACTTTTTCTCACCCAATTAATCATTTGTGTGTGTGTATATATATATAAATGATAAATGTATAGCTATAAAACTAACTTAGCCACTCCTTTTAAAGATAATTAGATATTGAATCTTATACTTATATATATAGTAATATTAAGTAATTAATTAACATGCCATTGAGATAAAAAAATCTGATTACAAGAAGAAGAAAAAAAGTGATTAGCCAATTTTTTATCACAAGATTACTTATTGTGGTTACTTGACACGGAAACGTGGTTTGTAAAAAAAAACATCAATAAATAAATGATATGTCTGCGACTCTGCGCTTACAAAAAGTCCAAAAACAACAAGAGAATGAGCGAGAAGAATTTGGCGAATGAGATAATCTCCGAATACTTGTAGTGAAAAGGGGTTGCAATAAGAAAACAATTCTAGGCACATTACTCTGGTAAACTAGTGCATGTCATTTAGTGTTCAATATGTATCAAACCGTCAGCAGCTTTGTGAACATCGACCATACAAGTGAATGCAACCAATTGCAAAGACATGCTGTTGCTATTTTATTAGAAGTTTAAACT
Organism: Psophocarpus tetragonolobus; assembly: GCA_037954015.1. Lineage (NCBI taxonomy): Eukaryota > Viridiplantae > Streptophyta > Magnoliopsida > Fabales > Fabaceae > Psophocarpus > Psophocarpus tetragonolobus. The sequence continues at coordinate 37,521,075 of CM075688.1, read as the reverse complement.
AATATATATATCCTGAAGGCATATTCTATATCCATATCCGTATCTTTGCATAATTGAATTAATGTTGAGAATCGTCTATACAAATAAGCTATATAATTAAATAGATTCAGTCATCCAAATACATTCATTCAATTCATGCCATTAATGGCTCCAAGAAGACCCCAAAAGGTTGTACAAATGGTAGAACCTAACGAGGCTAAGAAAAACGTGGTCAAAACTTTATCATTCTTCAAACTCTTGAGCTATGCAGACATGGTAGATTGGATTCTGATGGGTTTGGGAGCTCTGGGTTCTATTGTACATGGTATGGCATTTCCTGTTGGGTATCTCTTGTTGGGAAAAGCTCTTAATGCTTTTGGGAACAACATCCAAAACATAGATGCCATGGTTATTGCTCTTAAAAAGGTTGGTACATATATATATAAAAAAAGTAAAAAGAAAAGAAAGAGTAACAGTAACTAGAACAAAATATTATTTTGTGTAATAGTACTACCATTATGTTTCTCACATTATTGTTTAAGAATTCCTCAAATTTTCTGCATGCATGTGATTACTTACTAGCTAGCTAATAGTTATGTTTCTTATCCGAGTTTTATACTTTCTCAACTTAATTTCAATACCTTTCTGGTCACAAAAAAGTCACGTCCTTATTATTTATTTCTAAAATTTTAAAAAATAAATGTTTTAGGATGCATCATGTTATCATGCATATATTTAATAGAAGTATCAAACAAACACGTCCTATGATATTCATATTTGAAAAAGAACTTGGAAAGTCACGTTACCATGCATAACGTAGAAGGAGCTTTAAATTGGCAACAGAAATAATGATTGTTATTTTTTGTTTTGTTTGGTGAGCAGTAAAAATGATTTGACTTGAATAAATTAAAGTAATGGGGGTTGTTGTGTTGCAGGTTGTTCCATACGTGTGGTATATGGCCATCGCCACATTTCCTGCTGGGGTACTTGGTAAATTTTTCCTTTCTTGCCGTTCCCAAAATCAAGTACTCTGTAGTAATCAATACAGACAATTGTGTGTTTATTTTATACTATCTTTTAAAGTGAGTACTTTATTTTACAGACTAAATAAAGTACATAATAATTCTGTTTAATAGGAGGAGGGGAGAAAACGGGATAGTTCAAAGATCATAATTAGTGGAAAAGTGAAAATAAAAAACCATTTTTTCCTGTAAAAATGAAGAAGAAATATTACTTTTGAAATAAAAAAACTAATTTTACCAAATTTTTTTTCAGTTTTCTTCTTTTTTTAAAGAAAAAACAAAAGCACTTTTCAGAATAGGAAATAAATTTACCTATAAAATTATTTACATGATAAATCATGTAAATCTTTCTTTTTTATCTACTAACTAAATAATTTTTTTTATAAATAAATGTTAATTATTATTAGAGAGATTTAAACTAGCCGGATAACTCCTTATAACCAAACAATTAAAAACATATGCTTGTATTCTATAAAATACATCCTCAATTTATTGGACCGAATTTCATTGTGGTTTAGCGAGTAAAGTGCATTATACAATTAAATCATTATAATGTAAATTAATACTCATCTTCAATGAAAATGTTTTTAAGAATTTGTTTTACAAGTGTCCATTAAGAATATTTTACAAGAATACTCACTTTTGGGGAAAAAAACTACTTTTTATTATTTTTAGCCAAGCTAAGATTTAGAGACCATCAATTTTACTTAACAAAAATCAAACATCCATATTTTAACTAGAGTTACATTTGATATTAAAAGTCGTAAGTGGTTGGACACATATATCCCTTAACTAAGGATTGAAATTCAATTCATGATTTGAGAATAAAATGGTAATTATTATTTTACCTTTAAATAGACAACCCAATGAAAAAAATAAATTAGCTAGTTGCAAAACAAAAACTCCATATACCTTCTAGTTAAAAAAATATGTTTTCTAAGTGAAACCAAAGAAAATTCATGAAATATACCGTTCGACCTAAATATACATAAAAATAACTAACTACACATTTATTAAGAAAATTAATTTAAATAATTTAATATTACTGGCCTTAATATAAAAATAGAGTTATTTCTAAAATATCTTTTATTAAAATTTGATGTTATAAATAAAAAAGATATTGAATATAGAGTCTTAACTAGTTAAGAGGTATTTTTAGAATAATATCATTAAATTAGGAAAGAAGTAGTTAAAATTTATTTACATTGATTTTAGTTCATGCTTATAATTAAATTGAAAGCAAAATCTACTTTATCTAATTGACTCGACGTGAATTCAACCAATAGGAAAGATATGTTGAAAGGAATACATCACATACATAAACATGCATAATGAATCATAATATTATGGTTTTTTTTATTGTAGGCCTGATAATATCATGACCGTTAATTTATTTATTCATCTACAATTAGAAAAGAAATTGCTACATCTGTAATTCAATTAAGCAGTGACATTAATCTTTCTGATCACATTTAAATTTGGCAGAGATTGGTTGTTGGATGTATGCAAGTGAAAGACAGTTATTTAGACTAAGATTAGCATATCTTAGAGCAGTCCTGAACCAAGAGATAGGGGCTTTTGATACAGAATTAACAAGTGGAAAAGTTATCAGTGGAATAAGTAAGCACATGAGTGTAATACAAGATGCCATTGGTGAGAAGGTCAGCAAATCAATGATGGTCACAATTTAAGCTCTCTCCGGATTCCTTCCTTCACAAAATTTTATGACGGAACCCCTTTAATAATACAAAGAATTTTAAATTTTCACTTATATTGAATTACTCTCTTAAATATCCCTATCCAAACACATTACAAGTTAATTTCTTGCTCACAGTTGGGTCACTTCACCTCTAGCTGTGCAACTTTCTTTGCTGGAATTGTGATTGCTGTTGTATGCAGTTGGGAAGTGGCGCTTCTCTGTTTAGTTGTTGTACCGGTTATTCTTATAATTGGGGCAACTTACACCAAGAAAATGAACAGCATATCAGCCACCAAAATGCTTTTCAATTCTGAAGCTACATCTATGATAGAGCAGGTATATGCATGCATAAATAACAATAGTAGTTCCATTGTCACATAAATGTGCATCGTGAGACATAACTTAATCAACTTGAATCTGCTTTTGTTTCAATAAGCTCTGATGTTGATATTGCAGACAATATCACAAATAAAAACAGTTTATGCTTTTGTTGGAGAGAGCTCTGCAACCAAATCCTTTAAAGAGAACATGGAAAAACAATACATTATAAGCAAAGAGGAGGCACTTGTGAAGGGCGTTGGGACAGGGATGTTTCAAACAGTGAGTTTCTGTTCTTGGGCTCTCATTGTATGGGTAGGAGCTGTTGTGGTCAGGGCTGGAAGAGCAAGTGGAGGAGACATAATAGCTGCAGTGATGAGTATTCTCTTTGGCGCCATGTAAGAAAGATCTGATCTTCAAGCTTGTATAGAATGGAGAAAATGGTTGATAATTAATAAAAAGTAACAATATACTAAATGCTAGCTACACGCTTTTTTAATTTCACTCTCTATTTGTAATTTTCAATAAATTTCATTCAATAATAATAAAGTTTGTGTTAGAAAAAAATAAGTTAAAAGATTGTGTTATCTGTTCTCCTGAGGTAATAAAACTCTCCTTGTGAATTGCAGATCTCTAACTTATGCAGCACCAGACATGCAAATATTCAATCAGGCAAAAGCTGCAGGATATGAAGTTTTCCAAGTTATCCAAAGAAAGCCTTTAATAAGTAATGAATCGGAAGGGAAGATGCCTAGAAAAATCAATGGTGACATTGACTTACGAGATGTTAACTTTTCCTACCCGTCACGACCAGAGAAAGCAATCCTTCAAGGACTGACCTTGTCGATTCCAGCAGGAAAGACAGTAGCACTAGTTGGTAGCAGTGGCTGTGGAAAGAGCACTGTTATTTCCTTGGTCAGCAGATTTTATGACCCATCCAGTGGTTAGTTCAAATACTCTTTCTCCATCTCTTTTATTTCTCTGTTTTACCTCATGATTAAGGTTAAGAATTAAATACAGGCACATCTTTTCCTTTTTTGTTTCAAAGGAAAAGAATTTCATTCATTCACTGATGACAAATAACATCATAGATAACTAACTATATTTGGAAGTATTTATAGAACGGAAAAATAAGAAAAATAAAATATAATATGTTTCTTTCATAAATTAAAATTAGTTTACATATAACTTAAAATTATTTTTTCTTTTGAGAAGTTAAAATTATTTAACTTATCTAAAAAAACCTATTTGAAAAACTTATTTCATTTTTTTCTAAGTGCTTACCTGGAAACCTATTCAAAGAGGGCCAAAGTCCTTTATATTCGTTGTACCTTCATTGACAGAACTTTCATTAACAGTCCTGGTCACCACCATGCACCATCCATCAGCTCACTTCTCCATTCGGTACTCTTCAGGGAGGATTCAGCATGACTACTTTGCCCAATCACTAGAAACCCACCACAGCCTCCCAATTATTCCTTTTATCTCAAAATTTAACCCTTCTAATGTGAGAGCTCTGCTTTAAAGAGTAATAATACAAGGAACTTTACTCACGAATTGAAAAATTATCAGTTGAGATTCAAACAATACATATGCATGTATTCAATCACAATCTCAACCATTCATTTTTTTAACCAATTATGCTTACAACTATTCCCAATGACTTGTCACTCGGTCTTACATCCGATCTATCGCCTTGATGGGAATATTTACCTACCCTTGAAGGACATACAAGCTGAACCACATTGAAAGGACTCTTCTAAGAACCCACAATTTGCATCATTGATTGATGAGGACTCCTTTTCATAACATAGTATTGGAGTTTCTTCCACTAAGTGGTCTAAAGCTTGGTTATGTGAGAGAACTTGTGAGTTGTTGCTTATGTTTGGGCCAAATATAGGCAAGTCTAGGTAGAGCAGGTCAATGTAAGTTAGGGAGGACCAGTAGTGGCTAGACCTATTGCCACATGCAAGCTGAACGGCAGGGTGTGGATGTTACACAAGACTAAAGAAGGTGCATGAATTTGACATCTCAAGTATTGCTAATATAATCATATCAAATGATGTAATGTAAATATAAAATTAGATGATAGTATACATAGACCTTACACTGATACTTATTGTAGGAATTGAATATGTGATCTTGCATGCAAATCCATGTTACCAAGCCTGACATAGTTTATATTTCAGGAGAAATTTTTATTGATCATCACAATATCAAGGATCTCGATGTGAAGTTCCTACGAAGAAATATAGGGGTTGTTTCCCAAGAACCATCACTCTTTGCAGGGACCATCAAAGATAACTTGAAAGTGGGAAAAATGGACGCAGATGATCAAGAAATTCAGAAGGCAGCAGTAATGTCAAACGCACACTCTTTCATATCACAGCTGCCTAACCAGTACCTAACAGAGGTAAGCTATTTAATCTAGTATATCACTTTTGCATACATTAATCGTATTCTGACCCTGTTCCTATTTATAGCCATATAATTAGAAATACAGAAGAAAGGACTAAGGAGAACAATAATGAAGTAAAAGACATATATAAAAACAAAATGAGACCAAGAAAACAAAAGTGAAATCTCTAGGTTCCCTTTGATTTGGATCAGAATTCCTTTCAATTTTGGGGCTTGGCAAATGAAACTCTAAATCTTTAATTTTGGCAGTTGTGTTAAAATTAAAGATACTTCTACACAATATTTTAACTTGGGGGAAATTATACTATTCTCCCTTAAGATTTGACTTAATTAGCCTCTTGTTCCAAAAGCAACACTCACCTCCCATCTAACTGCAATCTCCACGCTTAAAGCTTAAATAGGAGGTAAGGGGAGTACGGTAACTTTTAAAACCAGGATGCCAATAATTGAGATAAGCCGCAGGAGCAGTAATTATAATTTAATTTTAAACCAAAAATTGGTTTCAATAGTAATTAATTTGTCAGGGTATTTTACCGAACCGGGCCCATAAAGCAAGTGGTAGATAAAAAAAACATGGTTGAAAGGAAAAATCCCACTAAATTGTCGGCAAAAAGTTAATCATAAGAGATGGTAAATAATTCACACCAATGAAAGTACCACAAAGTGAATATACTTGTCCAACCAAAGTTCATTATGCAATTGACTTTTAAAATACAGTAAATTTTACGTACCACCCTTTTATTACACTTAGCACCTCCTTTTCTGAATCTTAAAAAAAAAAGCCTATTTTTTTACTTGTTTTATAAACTAAATGTTAATATTATTAATAATGTTAATTCTTTTTAATAATAAAGATTAAATTCCCAAACTTTTCTTACCTCCTTTTTCCAAACCACCTTATATCTCTTAATTTTTTTACTTTGATTGTACCTATCTCAAGTTTTTACTAAAAGGTGAAAGTTATTAAGTATAATAAAGACAAACTTTAATTTACTCTTGAAAATATCATTCCGAAATGCAAATCAAACATTTTAACATCAATTTTTCCTAAATCAATTCTTTAAAAAAAAAACTAATTCTTTCAAAATTAATTTTATGAACGTCTACACGAAGCTTCACAAGAGAATTGCCTTAAAAGTTGCTTAGGTTGACGCATTTTAAACTATGCCTTCTGACTACATATATTCCTTCCACTCATAAAATTTATGTGCTCATATCTCAACAATGCTGGTTTGCCAGGTAGGAGAAAGGGGTATCCAATTATCAGGAGGTCAAAAACAGAGAATTGCAATAGCAAGAGCCGTTCTGAAAAATCCTCCCATCCTTCTGCTTGATGAGGCCACTAGTGCCCTTGATTCAGAGTCTGAAAAGCTGGTTCAACAAGCACTTGAAACAGCTATGCAGGGAAGGACTGTTATCTTGATTGCACACAGGCTCTCAACAGTTGTAAATGCAGATATGATTGCTGTAATAGAGAATGGACAAGTTGCAGAGACAGGAACACACCAGAGTTTGTTAGACACAAGCAAATTCTATAGTACGTTATTCAGCATGCAGAACCTCGAACCAGTTCCTGAATCCAGGTAATTGACCATTTAAGGTACATTTTTTACATATATTATCGACCAAACAGCATGGAGGAAGAACTCTAACCAGCTTTAAATGTTAAAACATAGAGCAACAATTTCCAAGAATAAAAGTGTCCGCCAAGAAGATTTTCCTGATGAAACTAGACCTCTAGTAGAGGTGCAGGGAGATGTCCAAATAAATATCACTGATTATTCTGTGCTAAAGGAACAGAATAAAATGAACAGTAGAGAAAGAAATATATTTTTCAGAATTTGGTTTGGTTTAAAAAGGAGGGAATCGGTGAAGATTGCTATTGGCTCATTTTCAGCAGCTTTCTCTGGCATCTCAAAGCCATTTTTTGGTTTCTACATCATCACCATTGGAGTAGCATACTTCCATGATGATGCAAAACGAAAAGTAGGATTTTATTCAGCCATCTTCAGTGCAATAGGGTTGCTTTCATTATTCAGCCACACCTTCCAGCATTACTTCTTTGGAGTGATTGGGGAAAAGGCCATGGCAAATCTCAGATGTGCTCTGTATTCAGGTATCAGATATCTCCTATTAGAATTATAATTATAATTTCCATAAATTCATCTACTTTCTCTTTCCTGGAAAAAAAAACCTGGCATGAGCTAAAATGCCTATAGTAATGAATCACCTAGATAAATTTCCAGCATGATTTAAGAAACAACGGTCAATAATCCTTTCAATTTTTACAGGTGTGATGCATAATGAAGTAGGCTGGTTTGAAAAATCAGAGAATTCTGTTGGTTCATTGACTTCACGTATTATCAGTGACACTGCTATGGTCAAAGTCATCATTGCAGATCGAATGTCTGTGATTCTGCAATGTGTTTCCTCCATACTGATAGCAACAGTTGTCAGCATGTATGTCAACTGGAGAATGGGTTTGGTAGCTTGGGCTGTGATGCCCTGCCACTTCATAGGTGGCCTCATTCAAGCCAAGTCCGCCAAAGGATTTTCAGGTGACTACTCTGCTGTGCATTCTGAACTTGTTGCTCTTGCATCTGAGTCCACAACCAACATAAGGACTATTGCATCATTTTGTCATGAAGAACATGTACTGAGGAAAGCCAAAACATCCCTGGAAATTCCAAAGAAAAAGTATATGAAAGAAAGTATCAAATATGGGATCATTCAAGGCTTCTCCCTTTGTTTGTGGAACATTGCACATGCCGTTGCTTTGTGGTACACAACAGTTCTGGTTGATAGACGTCAAGCCACCTTCGAAAATGGAATAAGATCATACCAAATTTTTTCTCTCACAGTTCCTTCTATCACAGAATTATACACACTGATCCCAACTGTCGTCTCTGCTATTAATATACTAACCCCAGCATTCAAAACCCTTGACCGTAAAACTGAAATTGAACCAGACACACCAGATGATTCCCAACCTGAGAGGATCCAAGGAAAGGTAGAATTTGAAAATGTAAAATTCAACTACCCTTCAAGACTTGCAATCACTGTTCTTGACAAATTTAGTTTACAAATTGAACCTGGATTGAAGGTGGCTTTTGTAGGACCAAGTGGAGCTGGAAAATCCTCTGTTTTGGCCCTTTTACTGAGATTTTATGATCTACAGGAAGGAAAAGTATTAATTGATGGGAAAGACATACAGAAATATAATCTAAGATGGTTAAGGAAACAAATAGGACTGGTACAACAAGAGCCACTGCTCTTTAATTGCTCGATTAGAGACAATATTTGCTATGGCAATAATGGGGCTTCTGAAAGTGAAATAGTGGAGGTTGCTAAAGAAGCAAATGTACATGAATTTGTAAGTAATCTACCAAATGGATATAACACTGTTGTTGGAGAGAAAGGCTGCCAACTTTCAGGAGGACAAAAGCAAAGAATAGCCATTGCCAGAACACTAATAAAAAGGCCTGCAATATTACTCCTTGATGAAGCAACAAGTGCTCTTGATGCTGAGTCTGAAAGAATTATAATAAATGCTTTAAAAGCAATACATCTGAAGGAAGACAGTGGTTTGTGTTCAAGAACCACCCAGATCACAGTAGCTCATAGGCTCTCCACAGTAATAAACTCAGATACTATAATTGTCATGGATAAAGGTAAAGTTGTAGAGATGGGTTCCCACTCAACCCTAATAGCAGCAGAGGCAGGACTTTATTCAAGGATGTTCAGGTTACAGAGCTTTGAAGAAACTTCATAGGTTATACTAGACAGTTTTGTACAGATCCGGAATCTGTATGTTGTATCAATTCATAAATCTAGGTTTTTCTTGAATTTCTTCTCCAGTGTAATAAAAGTATAGTCAGAATGAATGCTAAGAAAAATAGTTCAATGACATGAACTAGAAAGTAGTGCCTGGATATAGCAAATTGCTTTATATGCTTGTTTAAAATTCAAGGAAGACGCTATGAATTGTATTCAGTTGTTCCATCTCCTCCTCACTAGCAATTCCAGGATCAACATAACACAAATGTAATTCAAACAAGATTATAAACCCTAATCATTGATTGGTGCAGTGCAATTGTAAATTTTCATTAAAACTAAAACAAGTAAGACCAGGTATTGTGGCTTCTTCAGTGTATGCATTCCTCTTTTTATGAGTTTCTCCCATCCAATTTTCTGCCTTAATGATCTTTCAAGAGCAGCCGTACACTATAATGAGAAATTACAACATTTGAAACTTGAAAGCATATATAAATCATTGCACAACATGCATCTTCCATGACAATATTTTAATGTGTGTATGTTAAACAGAGAGGGGAAGATAAATAATTCCAACTAAAAAAATAAATGACCTATACTTCACTTTGTATTTGTACCATTGTGTCAATAAAAATTAGTCCAGCTAATACAACCAGGCAGCATATATAGAAGTTAGGAACTGAAGATTATCATATGCATGCCCTAATTCTGATATACTTCACTTTGTATTTGTGCCATTGTGTCAATAAACATTAATGTACTATTTTCTTTCAACAAGTTGAGGAATACTTGATAAGAAAACAGCAAAAAAAATCAATGGAAGGCCAAACTCAAGACTAGTTCAGTTGTATTCAATAAGAAGAAAAGATGCAATATTGACTTTAACTTTAATTTGTAAGAGCAAAGAAAGAAGGTATCAGGGAGCAAGGTTCTTCCATAGTTTCTAGATTCCAACTGACTTTATAGAATAATAAACTAGAGTAACCAGTGCCTGGAGGCTCCTCACTAGGCGAAGGTATAGAAGATGGTTATTCTATGGAAGTAATTTTATAGAATAATAAAACCAAAAAAATCTATGCAAGTAATTTATTTTTATCTCACGCCTTTTTCGTCCATGGATCTTCTCTGTTATTCTAGATGTTATACGTACTCCAGTTCCTGTTTATATAGAATGAATTTTAAACCATCACTATTTTCTTGGATCTTGAAAAGTGATGAGAATAACTCTCTGGCTAATGTCAACATCACAACATTCTATACCTTTTCTTTCCTTTAGTTTCTTGACATTGATAGAGCTAAAAAGACATTTGTAACTTGTAAGATATGCAATGCAATTACCCCAAAAACATCTATATTGCAATTATGAAAATAGATATTGATATACAGAATGCGAAGCTAGCAATGCAGACATATTACATGAGCAGGACCAAACTAGGAGATTATATTGTAAATGTCTTTTTTCTAGATGGTTGACTTGAATTCCAACTATAGTTCTTGAGTGACCATCATGTTGAAAGTACAAAGGCCTGTCCAAGAAAGTATTCAAAAATTAAAAAACACTTTAAGAAACAAAATTATTTGTGTGGTTAAAAATTCGTATCTAAAATGTGCCCTCACTCACGTTTTCTCACTGATCACAACATGCTGTAGGCCAAATCGGATTGAGCTTTTATCAGAAAAGTAATACTAATTCCGCACAAAATCCATGAGAACTTGATAACCCTCACCCTCTTTTGCTTATCTTTTTTCCATATTATGACTACTTGCTTTATTCCTTGTGTTACCAATGCTAGAACCTGGAACAGATTGGGATTCCTTAGGACCAAAATCCACTACTCTTGCCCGAAGAGCAAAGGATCGCAACAGAGCAGCACATTCAGTAGTTCCCATCCATTTTGTTGAACCAAAAATAACATGATTGAATTGAGCTGATCCAGGAGCATCAAAACCCTTTTCCCAAGCAATCTCAAGCCATCTTTGGAGCGATCAGATGTCAGGAACATATCCCCAACCACCAAACAAAACTTTCCTTGCTTCTGGTCTTTGCACTAGTAAATGAGAACTAAGCATTTGAATGTCACGCCAGCCACAACCCCATCCAGCATCCTCAAACTCTAGGCACTGGAAATGATCAACATAGCCTTGAATATCCAACTTCCGACTCTCAACAATGCCATCAACCCTGCTTCAACTTTGTAAAAATTGCTCCTTGTCTGAGAACCAATCAAGCAAGAGATTTTGTCATTCATTTTGCTTTTCCCACTATCACTACTAGTCTCACCACCACACCAATAGTTTGCTCCAGGTCATTAACCAGTGGCTGCTTGCTCTATCTGCAAAATATGATATCAGACAATATACAGCACACATTGAATAGCTGCTTATACATGTCATATCTGGAAAAGAAGAAAATCCTCTACTTTAGACCATACATTATTTACAGGTTAAGACTTGTAGTTTAACGTAATAAGCAACATTTTTACTTGAATATAACAGTTTTATAAACTCTTTTTAATATTTTAGTATCTAAAAATTAAAAAACTCATTTTTCTAAAATAATTTTTAAAACAGTTTTACTTTTTAGTTTTAAAATTTAAAAAATAAGAATAGTTAAAAGTAATTTTATTTTTTAATTTTTATTTTTGTTTTAAAAACTTAAAATTCAATTAGAATATGTTATTTTTTGCTTTTCATTTATGAAATTCTAATAAATATAAACAAATTTTTCTATTTTTACATGTTCAAAACAGTTTTCAAATAACACTTATAAAAAAAAAAATTTCTTTTTTCTTTCTAAAAATAAATTTTAAAAATTATTTTTAAAAACTCTTTTTAAAAACTAAAAAACAACTTCAAACTAATCAAGCCTTTTTTCTTCCATCTTATTATATTCCTCCCACCCCCAATCCCAAGATGAGGTGAACGGTAACAGAAGTTGTTGTATACATTTAAGATCACAAAGAAAATGAGAAAGAAATGAGATGGTACCGCAAGAGACTGAGATTGGGGGAATGAATTGGGAGAGGGATGAGTTATTGGGGGCACGGCAAGATATTGGTCAAGTTACCCAATGTGAAAGTTGAAAAAGAATTTAGCAATGTTAAAAACATTGATATTCGTTCTTCTAGTAAGTTCATTTATTTTATTAATTAATATTTTAAAATTATTTAAAATAAAAAGTTTTTTTTTCTTATACATATAAATGAAAAGTTACAATTTATGTCATTGTAAAACTTTTGTATTATTAATATATATATATATATACTAATTAAACTAATGTTTTAATGTTATATAGATCATTTATGAAAGAGTGTTTCTTTCAACATTTATAGGTATTCTTAAAACACCTATTAAGAAAAATTAGGTTAATGTTCTTATGGTTGAAAATTAAAAAAAAAAAAAAAAACTTTCTACGGATAGAGTGGTATGTAGAATTGACTTTCTAATCTACGAATCACTTGATACATAAAACGAAAGTTCAATTTTACGAACCATCCTCTATCTGTAAAAAAAAAATTCCTTCTACGAATAAGATGGTCCATAGAAGGATTTTTTTCCCTTCTATAGGCAGGGTGGTCTATAGACTTGGGTTTTTATTCTACAAATCAAGTGATCCATAGAACAAAAGTTCTCTTCCAAAAGTTCACCTTTTAGCTTTCTTTTTATTTCATTTCCACCTCTAGCTCATTTTGTCTTTGGGACAACCCTTCCTTATTGAAGTCAAAGGATTTCTAATAAAAACACTTATATCATCTTACGGAGTTTATTCTTTCGCAAAGTTGATCACAATAAAAATGTTAAAAACTTGAATCTCTAGTGGAGACAAAATTCTCTAAATGCAACATAGTATTATTTGACTATTACAAACAAGTCAATATAAAATGTCTACAAAATTTAATCAATATATTTTTAAAGCATTTTATTGTAATACTAAGAAAAGAATTTTGTCATAACATTGTAATAATCAAAGGAAATAGGAGGTGTGAGTGGTAGAGCTAGAGAAGAGGAAAGGAAAGGACATGAAAGAATAACCATATTTTGGATATTTTATATTTTAATATGAAAGGATAACCATATTTTGGATATTTTATATTTTATATTTTAATAATGAATATTTTAAGAATGCTAGTAGTATGAAAAAACATTACAATTCAAAAAAAAAAAAAAAACACTCCTCATGAAAAGAGAAGGGAAAACTTTTTCAATAATTTTTGGCCCACAATTTCCTTTAAACATCTTCACATAAACATTTATTGTCAAACATATCACCTAAGTAGTCTATCAAATTTTAGATTAAATATCTTTATTTTTTTACCTTTGGTAAATACAAGATGTATCCCAAATGTGAACAACAATTTATAAGAAAACCCCTTAGACATCAGGCAACTATAACATCTCATTTAAGCTCATACAAGTTACATAGATTTTGGTTCCGTGTAATACTCTCTTCTAGTAAGGTAGCAATATTTTGTTGTTGGGATTTGAATATGCATTATTTTCCTTACCAAAGTAGTTTCTATGTGTACTACAAATATTATTGAATGGAAATAAAATTTTACTTAAGATTATTTTTATATTACTTTATAATTTTTATTAAATATTTATATTAAAAATAATTTAAATATAATTCATTAATAATGTCACTATTAAAATAATTTAAATATTTATACAACAAATATTATTTTATGAATAAACTAAAAATGAGAAATCATTTCTTTTTGAGTTTCATTTCTTATGTCTGTACTTATGTTTCACAGAATATGCAACATGTTTGCAATCATTACCTTGTTAACAAGGGTTTCTAACCTCTGCAATATTGCACTAGCTAAAAGTATCGTTCGTTGCTTAACTCAATTACTAATCAATTTATTTCATTAAATTCACATACTCTTTCAAGATCAACTTTTGTTTCTTTTTCTTCTTAGTACTTTTACTTTTATTTCGTTAAATCCCACTTGATGAACCTTTTGTTCAGGTGGAGAAAATAATTTTAAGTAAATATTGAGGTTTTTGGTCAGATTTAATGGGCCTTGAGATGTTACAAATTGGGTTAAGGGAGGTGATGATTAATCAGGATATAAAAAGTCAAGTTTGTTGTAGTCAAGAAAAAGTAGCATTTAAGGAGGAGACAATAAAAAAGGAATCTCAAGATCCAAAGGGAAAGTAAAGTCTAACTAGTAGAGGAATCTCAAAAGTCAGAAGTGTCATTTGTTGATTTCAAATATTCATTTTTATTACAAACAAATTTCACAAGAAACACATGTGCAACATTAATCTTTTGTTTTTTTTTTTTTAAATTTTATAATATGAATAATATTTTCAAATTAAAAACAAAATTATTTTACTTTCTCCAACTAGCTACCACATGTCAATATTTTTCAAAAGGAATTGGACGAAAAAAATCTTTTGGAACCCAAATTGAATATTTTAAGATTATGAAAACACAAAAAATAAAATATTTCATTCAATATCATGTTATTTTATTCCAATTTCATATTAATTATTTTTTAAGATCACATTAATTTCATGTCATTCTAATTTCATTATATATCAATGGTGAAAACATAGATGTTGTCATGTTTGTGTATTTGCATTTTTATTTTGATATAAATAATATATATATATATTAATTAATTATAGGTTATATATATATATATATATATTATAGATAGTACAACAATTATTTATGTTGGATATAAATGTTTTAAAGTAATTTTTCTTTTAAGGTTATAAGATTGATCTAATGACAAAATATACATTTGGAGAGAGAGGTTGTGGACTCGAGTCTTTCCCCCGATAAAATAGTTTATTTTTTAATTTTCAAATAGATATAAGAGTAAAATAGGTATTTTGAAAAGTGGACATAAAAAGAAAAATTCTCTTTATTAATAAATATTTTATATGAATCAACTAACAAAATATCATCATGAATAGGGTATAAAACATCTTTTTACTGCATCTAACATAATATTGCTGACTGAACATTGTTCTCCTTGTTTGGACAAGTTGTAATCTTGTGACAGTACTCTTCCAAAAGTTCCTTTTCACCTCTAACTCATTTTGTTTTTTGAGACCAACCTTCCTCGTTGAAGTTTGAGGATTTCTAATAAAAACAATTACATATCTTCTTCAAGGTTATGTACCAAAGTTTGTTCTTTCATTAGTAGAGTTCATCAGGGTAAAAATATTAAAAACTTGCTCCTCTAGTGGAGACAAAGTTTTAAGAAAATAGTCTATGAATGTATGGAACTATTACAAACAAGTTCATATAAAATGTCTACAAAATTTAATCAATATAATTTTAAAGCATTTTATTGTGATACTAAAAAAACAATTTATCAAGACATTGTAAACAATTCAATAAGATTAGTATTAAAAAAGTATATTAATAAAGTCAAATCAAAACCAGTAGGATGGCAAAATGTACATAAATGAAAATATCTCATTGAACCCAAACCATAGTATAACTCTTACGTTGCAATGTATAATGTATAATAACAAAAAATAGAGTTAAAGTTAAACCATTTGGATTTTTTTTATCAACAATGACAAAATATTATTAAACAATAGTACTAGTGGTACCAAATTAAACAAAAGTCAACAACAAACCACCAAGCCAAAAAAAACCAACCTAAAAAAAAGTATTAAAATTTTAAATAATATTAATGTAATAAAATGTTAAAATACTATTAATGTAATTAAATGTTAAAATTTAAAAAAAAACCCAAAAAAATATTTTTATTAATAATATTTTAAAATTAAAAACTATGTTATGTAATAAGTATCATATTATTATATATGCTTATATTTATTTTTGCTGGACTAATGATGTTTGTTATGGTAAAAAATTACTGCTTATACCCTACTCATAATGAATTTATTGTATTAGTTAATTCATATAAAATATAAATTAGTATGAGATGAATCAATGTGACCTTAAAAATTAAAAAATAATTAATGTTAAATTAGAATAGAATTAACATAATATTGGATGAAATGGTTGAATTTTATTTTTTCCCCATAATTTTAAAATGTTAATTTTTGAGTTCACATAATCTTAAAATGTTCAATTTTAGTTTCGAAAGGTTTTTCGTCTTGTCTTCTGGGGAAATATTGACGTGATAGTAAAAAAATAGTAAAATATTTTCTTTGTTTTTAATTTAATGTAATAAAATATTAAAATTTTAAAAAAGACACCTAAAAAATAAACATTACATAGATTAACGAGGTATTAGTTTAATTAAATGAGTATGACTTTAATGAGATATGAGTTTAATGAATAATAAATGTGAGTTTAACAAGAGAGAAATGAGAGTTGAAAGAGTCAATCAATACTAATGTTGAGTTTAATGAAATAAATTTATTAATAATTGAGTTAGACAATAACTGAGTTAAGATATGTTTAAAGAGTTCAATGTTGGTGATGCGGCAAACTTCTCAATTTTGCAATACGCAGATGACGTTGTTATGATGGGGGAAGCTGATCTGAAATCAGTTTGGTTTTTGAAGGTTATTCTCCGCGCCTTTGAGATGACATCGGGGTTAAAGGTAAACTATAACAAAAGCCAATTTTATGGTTTAAATGTTGATGACTCATTCATTCGAGCGGTAAAAAAGCTTTTGGATTGTCTTGTATCATCACCTCCATTTAAGTTTTTGGGGATTCTGGTGGGTGCGAATCCGAGGAAGGTAGAAATGTGGGCACCAATCATTGAGCAATTTCACAGGAAACTGGCAACGTGGAGGGCAAAACAAATGTCGTTTGCAGGAAGGTTAGTTATGATAAATTCAGTTTTGTCTAGCCTCCCTCTTTACCTATTCTCATTCTATAAAGTGCCCAAGAAAGTTCTAAAAGTCATCACCGGTATTCAGCGATCCTTCTTGTGGGGAGGGATTGATCAGGAGAACAAAATTGCGTGGGTGAGCTGGGAGAATGTATGACGGCCTAAGGAAGAAGGGGGATTGGGGGTGAAGTGTCTATGGAACTTCAATTTGAGTTTGCTTGCAAAGTGGAGGTGGAGGATATTGTCAGAGCAAGATGCAATATGGGAAAATTTGCTGGAGAGTAGATATGGCCAGAAATACAAATTCAATCAAAGGTAGCAGAATTTATCTTCAGCTTCGCAGTGGTGGAGGGACCTGTGGGCAATTGATGGGCCGAAAGCGGTGATACCATATTGGTTTGTGGATAACGTTATTAAAAAAGTCGATAATGGAAAGGATACCTGTTTTTGGGAGCAGAATTGGATAGGAGATGGACCTTTTAGCTTAAAGTTTCCTCGGCTATACTGGTTAGCGGCAGATAAGGGCATCACTATCAACCAGAAAATAGAAGCAACAGAGGGGTGGACTTGGGTATGGAGGAGGGATTTATTCATATAGGAAGAAGATCAGCTCCGTCTTTTACAGAGGGTGTTGCTGTCAGTGGTGATTGTGGAAGACAGGGTGGATAAATGGAGTTGGAGGGCTAGTAGGGATGGGGTTTTTTCTGTTGCTGAGGCAAACGCGGCTCTGCGTTCGCAACAAAACTTAACGAGACTTACCGAGTTGGAACCCATCCATCTGAGTCGAATGTGGAAGGATAGATTACCCTCCAAGGTAATTGCTTTCTCATGGAGACTATTGCTGGATAGATTACCAACTACTGATAATCTAATCAAGAGAGGGGTTGACATTCCAGGTGAGGAGGCCCTCTGTGTCTTCTGCAAAAGTGATATGGAAAGCAAAAATCATTTGTTCTTAATGTGTGCCAAAGCACAATCAGTGTGGACCAATATATGTAGCTGGCTGGGAATTCAAGGGCCTATCCCGGGGGAGTTGAATTAACTTTTTCTCTCATCGGCTTCTTGGGTGGTTGGAAAGAGGAATAAGAAGTGCAGGTATGTTTTCTGGCTGGCTGGTTGTTGGGGAATCTGGACTACTAGGAATCAGATGGTCTTTGATAACATACAGGAGGATTCAGTAGATATTTTGATGGCTATAAAGGTAATTACGTGGAAATGGCTATCATATTCCTTCGGTTTTAATAGGGGGTGAGTATTTTCGGATTGGTACGCTAATCTTAGATTATGTTTATTAAATATGCTTTAGCTGGATAACTTATATCATATTCCAATGGGATATGGAGGTGTTCGTTTATCCAGTTTTGTACTCTAAGAAACATTTTGCTTCTTTTTTCAATATATTTGAGCCTTTCAAAAAAAAAATATCATTTATGTTCAATTATTTTTTTCAAAGTATAGAAAATAAAAAAAATGGATAAAAAAGAAATGGAGAGATTCATTTTCCCATTAACAATTGCTCTAAATTATTGTAACTTGACATTGCAGACCAATTGATGAGGTACAAGTTTAATAAACTAACAAGTGAGAAATGAGAGTTGAAAGAGTCAATGAATAATAATGGTGAGTTTAATAAAATAAATTGGTTATTAATTGAGTTAGGAAATAAATGATACTCTTAGCCTTTCAATATTGTAAGGTTAAAACAACTATTAACAATTTCTCTAAATTATAGTAACTTGAAATGAAGAAAATAATTATATACTTTATAACAAATTAAAGCCAAGTTTATCATTATAAAGTTGTTTAATTTGCGAGTTACCATGATTTTGATAAGTAAAAATCCTTTTCACCTTTTGTTGAAAATTACTCCAAAAAATCTTCTATTTTTAATTTATTTCTTTTATAATTTTAACTTCATTAATTAACAAATTGTATCTCATTCATTATGTCTCCTCACATACTACAACTTCTTTCCTTCATTATAATTTCAATGTTATTATTGTAATTTATAATTTTATATAAAACTATAATTTAATTATGTAATTTAAAATTTATATATTTAATTATAGAAAACTATAATTTAAATATATAATTATAGTAATTTATAATTTAAATATGTAATTACAGAAATTTATAATTTAAATATATAATTATAGTTATTTATAATTTTAAAATATATCATTATAAAAATCTATAATTTAAATAATGTAATTATAGTCATTTATAATTTAAATATGTAACCTATTTATATTATTAAAATATATTATAATATTTTAAATATTTCTTTATTGATTTTGTGTCCTTATTTGTCATTTAGTAACTTTTAGCTAGTTGATCAACTAATTTTACCAAATACCTACAATTAACTTTTAGCTTTTCAACTAGTTTTATCAAGCATTTCCTTAGAGTGAGTTTGATTTGTTATTTCACCTAACTTAAAGTTGAAAAATTAGCTAAAACAATAGTTGAAATTGTTTTAGCTTTGTTTGGTAAGTAAAAAACTAATAATTTTTTTAGGTCGCCACTAGTTTTTTTTAAGAAAGCAAGTTAGTTAGCTTTGTCAAAAAGATATTTTATTTTCATTTACTAGTTTATATTCTTTTGCAACTTTACCCTTCATTAATTAATAAATTATGTCTCACTAATTCTCTTTCCTTGCATGTCATAAACTTTTTTTTTTGTTTCTCTTTCTTACATTATAATTGAAAGAGAAACAGGACTCTGCACAGTCCGGTTAAAAAAAATAAATTATATTGACATTCAATAACAACCTTTCGTTTATGATGAGTTTGTTCACTTAATTAATTAATATTTTAGAAGTCATATACATGAAGACTTATGATTGAACTTTAGTGTAAAATTCTTTCACATTAAAAGTGAATACTAATTAAACTCTAATTTAAATATGTAATTATAGTAATTTATAATTTAAATATATAATTCTATAAAATTATAATTTAAATATATAATTATAGAAATTTATAATTTTAAAAAAATAGAATTATAGAAATATTTAAATATGTAATTATAGAAAATTATTTAATATATAGTTATAGTAATTTATAATTTAAATATATAATTATAGAAATATATAATTTGAATAGATAATTATATTTATTTATAATTTAAATATGTAATTATAGAAATTTATAATTTAAATATGTAATTATAACAATTTATAATGTAATTATGTAATCAATTTATATTATTAAATTATATTATAATTATTTTAAATACCTCAATATTATTTATTTAATAATTAATGATATCTTTATTTATTATTTTATAAAATTCAACTAGTTAACATACTAAATTTACTAAATACTTTCAACTAATTTTTTAACTCTTAGTTGATTATACGAAACACACCCTTACACTTGATTAAAATGAACTCTATATTTTTAACATATCACTATCCAAAGTTAGACAACAAAAATTCCCTTAGTTCAACTTACTTTAATTTTACCTAAAATGTAGTGTATAAAATATTTTATAGACTGTGGTGCTTACAACTTTTTCTTATTAGCATGATTTAGCGTCATATTAACAATACATGAAAAAATAACGTACTTGGTTTCAACATTTTCGAAGCTAATCAACGTTCAAGAAATAAGTTAAAAAAATAAGTTTTAGAAATTTTGATTATAACTTTAGTTTCATTATACAAAATTGATTATATATCCATAATTGATTTTAAATAAATTTTAATATGTTAAAAAAATTATAATTAGTTATAGGGAATATCTTTCTACATTTTCATAATTTTTTGAAATGACAAAAATATTTTAAGTGAAAAAATAGAAATTAAATTACCTTTCTTGTGCGTCTCTCGTAAAAAAATTTGTAAACTTTTTTATAAATTTTGATAGACTTATTCGAACTTTTAAAAAAGTTTATAAATTCTTTTACAAGTTACATTTCTATTCAAACTCATAAAAAATTTACAAATTCTTTTAAAGTATGGACATTCTTTTTCAGACTTTGTAATAGCAAATTTCTCAATAAAAACCTCCCTGGCGTGGAAGAAGAACAAATAAACCTCACAAGTCTGAATTAGTTTTCGCATTGCCATTGTTGAAATTATTTTGCTGCTACTTTCTTATTTGTAATGGAAACGAAGGATTCAGTGCTTGAGGAAGAAGAAATAAACGCCGCACTGCAAATGAGTTATTGCTATTGTGCAATGCTTCTTCCTACTCACATACAATGTAGCCAAATTTTTGTAATACACTAAGAAACACATCCCAAATTATTATTGTTGCTTTCTTCACCATTTCTTCTGGTGTGGAGCAGCAGTATGGAAGCAGAATCATTTACGGGCTAAATTTCTTTTACAAGTCTAAACACCCTTATCTGTACTTTATAATTGCAATTGAAATTGTATAATCATTCATTTCCAAGAAGAAGAAGGTGCAAGAGAGAATTCAAATTAGTGGTGTTTAAAAGAAGAAGAATATGAGTTAAGTTATTTTTTACCTAGAGGTATTTTAAATTTTTCAACACTTATGAAGGTGCATAGAGAAGTTACGGGGGTATAGAGATAAATTTTCTTAGTTATATATTCAGAGGAGTTGAAATAATTTGAAGTAGCTTGTGTGTTTAGATAAAGAATTTTATATTAAATTTTACTCTTAACTCACTTTCACAGTTAAAACATATTAAAATAAATCACATCATCTCAAAATCAACTTTAACCAAAATTAATTTGTAAAATAAATTTAATTCAAAACCAATTTTACTCACCCTCGTCTACACATATCTATGTGTGATAAAAACAATCACACAAATTTAGCAAGTTAATATTAACTAATTATGATACAGTTTGCATATTTAATTTACATTTAATGTGACAAGTGAAAACCTAAGACAATTTTTTAGTTCGAACTTAGAAAATAAGATAGTTAACACACATAAAAATAACTTAATATTTAATTTAAGTGGGTAATTTTTAGAGATTGTTCAAACTTAAAAAAATGCAACCATTAATAAGTTTAAGATATTTTTTCTTTTATCTTAATTATTCATTTTTTTAAAATTTAATAATTAAAATTAATTATTTATTCTAACCCGATTTGCATAAAATGAACGAAGAATGATATATGTTATGAAAAAGGATTGTACATTGCTCTTATAAAAAAATTTAAATTGAAATTAAATTGCAACTCTTCATTTATGATAAGTTTGTTGATTTTTTGAATTAATACTTTAAAAATTATATAAATGAAGAGTTGTAATTAAATATTAATGTAAAACTCTTTTATACTGTCAGTGCATACTAATTAAATTTATATGTTATACTTTAACTTTATTACTTTTTTTTTATGTAAACCTTGTGTACGAGGCCTAAGTGTTCAACTCCCAGTATACAAGCACCCAAACATCCACAAAAGTGTTTGGTCTTTGGCCTTAGCAAAAAATCAAACACATCAACACCTCAAATAGACATTTTAGTTCTATTTGATATTGGTATTTCGTTTTGTTCTTCATGCTTGATTTGATTCTATTTGATCAATAGATTCTTGAATTTGATTTTTAGAATTGATTGGAAAGTATTTTTAGAAATTTGCTCTGAACTAAATTATTCGATATGTTGCATTGCTAGGAATAGATTTTTAATATATCGATTGTTTTATAACATCTGATCATAATCCTGGATAATCTATTAAATATCTGAGGAATCAGTATTTAAGAGGTTTTTCTTATGAATTTTATACGCGAGGAATCAATATAAATGATTTTTGTATGTTGCATCAATATCAATAGTTTCAAATGCTATATATATTTATTTATCCAGAATACAGATGAGTGAGATAGATGAAATTCAATCTCAGTTTCTCCCAATGAATTCTCTTTATCATTTAGCTTGTTAGTGTTTTATACTTATTATGTAATCTAATTTATCTTACTACCATTCCATCATGAACAAATCTATTTACTATGTATATATACTTAGTGAGCATTATAACTTTGGATTTTAATTGAAATCGTTCCTTGTGGGATCAACACTTTTGCTTTTAAAACTATTATACTACAATTAATTTTGGTACGCTTGTCAGAATTTCAACACCCATCATGACACCTATCATGGTAATTTGGTTATCTGCCAAGTGGGCTAACCACCTATCATCACCACAAATGCCCCCCATAAGACCAAGAAATAATCATTTGACTGATTGCCAATTGGGCTACCTGTCGATCACAAACGACCAACTATATTTAGGCCAATAAAGATATACCATATCAATCATGAGATACTGAGTGTTTGGCAATAGTTATAAATAAATGCATATTCCATTCAAGTACCAACATGAACTCCCTTGAATGTTCACTTACCTAATGAATATCCTCAGCCAAAGTATCCACAATAATCATCCAAATATTCATTTACATAAAACAAATCCTAGGACTTTCCTGATCCTGCCTTTCATCTCGCAGTGTATCAACTATGACTTCCCAAATACTGTACTTCATGCACCTATATGGTACCTCTACTAGGAACGTAGAAATTTTACTAAGTTCTCCTCTTAACTTCTCAACACATTCCCCAAGGAATTATAATTTTACAACCACAAATTATATAACACTCATACTTAAACACCATTTATTAACCATAAATCAAATATAACAACTCAAGTAGTACTTATATTTCAATCATTATTCATAGAATCAATGATGAATTATCTCAAGAAAACCTCAAAATATATATATATATATATATATATATATATATATATATAAATTCTCATATCCATCTCCTAATTCATGAATAATCAATAATGGACACAACTATAAAACTACTACATCTTTAAAAACTTATATTTCAGTCATCCTCCACGGAATCATTCATGAATTATCCTCCAAAAAGACCTCAATGGATATATAAATTCTCATATTCATCTCTTAGTTCATGAATAATCAATAATGACCATATCTATAAACTACTAAATCTTTAAGGACTTATATTTCAATCATGCTATAATATCTGGAAAGCAGCTTAGCAGTAATCAACTAAATATAATAAACAGAGATCCTAAATAATATATGTAAATGATAGATAAAGGTAAAAAATTATTATACGAAAATAATAAATAAAGAACCAGAATAATCTCTGGAGAACATAAATAAAACACCAGAATAACTTCAAGAGAAAATAACAAGGCACCAGAATAACTTTTGGAGAAGATAAAAGTTAGAATAATTAGATGTTATTGAGCAATCAACTAAGCATTAAAACTTAGTTTTAGTAATAATAATCACAAGAATAGTAAAACACATAAGTTTATTAAGATTAACACTTGTCGCGGTTTGTAAATCCCAATCCCTCCTTATCTTGATAAGAGACTGATTAAGAGTGGTGCAGAACCTCCGTAACCTTAATCTTCCTTGAAAGATTTTCCTTCTAACCTCCTTTTTCCAGAACAACCCTTTCTTACTTTAGAATTTCTCTGTGCTTCAGTTCATAGGTCGAATATGAACTCACCAAGGCCGAGTACAAACCTCCAACTCATGAGTTGAATATGAATCCACCAACGCTGAATATGAACCTCCAACTCACAAATTCAACTCGCCACAAGGAAATAACCTAACTCATCAACAAAATACCTGACTTATCAACTCAACACAAGTAAATAAAAAAATCATAATGCGGCTTATATGCAAAAGAAAATGCACAAATAAAATGGTATGAGCTTATACACAAAGGAAAACACAAATAATATAGGATGAGCTTATATGCAAGGGCAAACACCGAAAGTAAAGAATTTTTTAATAAAAAAGAATGCAAGTAATACAAAATCATCCACCAGCCAAAGTAGGCATTCATTTAAAAGAACTGATTACAAAACAAGAAAGAAATCCTAAGGTAAGCTACTCAGTTGCCACATTGTCATCCTCTTCCTCGTCGCCTTCCACATTTACCAATTGACTGTTCTTAACCATTTTATTTATATCAAAGTGGGATTATCTGCATTCATGAATAGGATGACTTGTTTCACTGCCTTGTTAAAACCACTAACATGTTCCATGCAAATCTACT
Source organism: Psophocarpus tetragonolobus (assembly GCA_037954015.1). Taxonomy (NCBI): domain Eukaryota; kingdom Viridiplantae; phylum Streptophyta; class Magnoliopsida; order Fabales; family Fabaceae; genus Psophocarpus; species Psophocarpus tetragonolobus. Next base: position 37,496,046 of record CM075688.1, on the reverse strand, counting down.
GTTAGGCTTTAGTGAGGTTGGCCTCCAAGAACTTAATCTTTTCTTGCACCTTCCCCTCCAGACTAAATATTTTGGCACTTTCCAACCTTCTACTTTCAGTAACTTTAACAAAGAACTTGCTGGAGTGTTCACTAATATCTTGGTAACCAAACATACCCTGAGCAAATACAACCACGGTCTCTTGAAAGCGAGCTTGCAACTCAACCAACTAAGCTTGGAGGGCGACCAACTCCACACTCATCTCCCTATTGGAAGCTTCCAACTTCTCAACCTTTTTAGCATCACCCCAATAACTCAAAATACAATGGGACTGCTCTAGCATTGTCACCGCCGAATTAAAGCTCTTGAAAGCCCCAAGCCTTTCTAGGATGACAACATCAGTCGATGTAACATCTTTCGACTTGAAGCAGTCAGTGGCTTCAACCCCCTACATTCCAAAGCGAGTTCAAATCTTTAGAAGCCAACATGTGCTCTAACTTATCCATCTGGTTATCTTCTTTCCCTCTCGTAAAATGCCTATAGCCAATCTTCTCTCGAGTTTTATGAGAAATTTCCCTTAGAATATCCAAGGGGAAAGAAGAGGGAATACCACGTTGGTTGCCCGACCTCCGCACTAGTGCACCGGACGACCCAGAAGTCGGTGAAGAAATCTGTATGAGGAAGGAACGGTGACATCCTCCTAAGTTTGAGAGGTTGTCAAACAGGGGAATTGACCTCATCTGCAACGTCATGACCCTGTGAGGCTGTAGGAGTAACCTCTTTGCTGGTAGAACTAACGACGTCGAAGGTTATCTTTTCATGCTTTCTCGTAGGACCTCCCCCTGCAGCCACAACAGTCATCCCCTTCGTAAGATCAAATAAGGCCTTCAACGACTTCTAGTTTTGTTTCCCCATCAAAGTTGTAAACAAGCATAAAAAAAGTTAAATGGGAGCAACACAAGTCTCACAAATCGCTAGCATCGTGGTAAAATAGAGAAAAAATACACAATTTCCAGCTCTTGTTCTACATCCCTGATAAAAAGAAGTCAAAAGACATGTTGCATAGTCATAGGTTGGGGAAGAGAAGCCAACTTAGCGATGTCAACCTCCTTTTTTATCGTGACAACCCTCCCTTTGGTCCCTTTGAACTTACAAGTTCTTTCTTGCCCAGAAACTTCTCTTTCCTATCCACCTCAAAGAAAATACTTTTATGTTGAGGCCTCTAATCTACCGAGTCCACCCTCATGAACTCATTCTTGAACTTGTAAGAACCAAAATACAAGGAGAACAAACCCTTGTTGACTCTATTCAAAGAAGCCTAACTAATGGAATACCCATTTTCAATTGATAAAAATGCAACAACCTATTCAACGAAACCCCTAAACCTAAAAACATACACAAAATATGGAAAGCTCAGAGAAACGCCCAACTATTTGGATGCAACTGTGAAGGGGTCACATTTGCGTAGCGGAGAAACTCACACTCGAACACAAAAAAGGGCAACATGATCCCGAGGTTGAGAAACAAGGTCTTATATACATAAGTAAAAGGGACTTCGGAGGACCCCCCACGATAGACGAACTCGTCCATAGTGTATGATTGCAACAAGAATAAAAAACTTTTTATTCTTCTTCTGAAGACTCCGAGTCAATATTAACACAATATATATATATATATATATATATATATATATATATATATATTATAAGGTTGGTCTTATGGTAAAGTGAAGAGATGGGGAGGAAGAGGTTGTGTCTTCGAATCCCTCCACTAATAAAACTAATATTTGCCTAAAAAAATATTAACACACACACAAAAGGTCATGCGTTCGAATCCCTTCACTAACAAAACCAATATTTCCTATAAAAAAATATTAACATATGTACACACACACACAAGAGCATGAGCATGAGGGCTCAAACAAAGCAATTGAAGCCAAAGAAAACTCAAGAGAAGAAGCAAGAAAATGTGACAAAAAACCTAGAAGTCAAACCAGTTTTATACTAATTGTTCCTACCCAAGCAACACCAATCCAATGTTGAAAACACAGACCTCTTTACTCATCCAATAGTCATGATAATAAAAGTAATCTAGCGGCCTATTTGGCTTCCATACCACTCGATCCAATGGCTAAGGATCGTCTCAAGTCGCCTGAAATGATAACTAACAAGAGTAGGTAACCATGTGGAAAAACCTCACTCGCATGATCGTACCTCTACCTACGCTCTAGGATGACTACATTCTTGAGCTCTAGTGCCTTGCTCACGAGTCTTGGAGCTTGGGGGGCTTATGTACTACCTAGAGTCACCCTTCGACTGACCTCATTGTAGTCGCCCCCAAGGTAGATGTCAGGCAACCTTAACTAGACAATCTTACCAAGACAACCTCAATTGGATGACCTTGCCAAGATGACCTCAACCGAGTGACTTTACCAAGACGACTTCGCACCCTTTATCACCTCTATTGCAAGAGTTCATCGACTCCCTCTAAGCAACACAAACCACCAGGAAAGGAGTTACAGACATCCCAGTGACTTCTCTTACGTTTATCATAGTCACTCGAGACCAACGATTATGAGACAATTAATAGGGAAATTAAAGAGTAATCAAAGCTTAAATTAAAAACACATAAATTATGTCTTAATTAGGGGTATGCAAAAAATCCAAAATGTAAAATCAATTCATATCTAATCCATTTAAATCCATTTTAATGGATTGGTTTCATATCCAAATTCATTTTTTAGATTTTACATTCAATCCAATTAATTAGATATAGATTGGATATTTATCTGGATTTTTAAAAATCTAAAATTCAAACTATGAATACATAGAGTTATCAATATAAAGTTTGAAATTTTAGTTATATTTTTAAAGATATAAAAATTTAGATAATAAAAATTATATTATGTGAAAACATAGTAATAATTACAGAAAAATACAACTTAAAATATCATATATGTTTAAAATACTAAGATTCATTAGTTAAATTAAACAAAGTCGAGTGAATATTGTATTTTATTAAATATTGAATGTATCCTTACTTTCTTTAGTAATGATATGAATGTTGTATTTTACTTATAGAATAGTTAAATTTTCTACTTTCTAACAATTCACACAACAATGTGAATATTACCACAATGGTGTGGGAGATGCACGAGAAGAGAATATAAAAAAAACATCAAGGATTCGACCACACACCTATTTCACATAATAGAGAAGTGTAAGACATACACTAAAAATAGAAAGTGCATATGTCTTTATCCCATTTACCTGTGAGATAAACCACAATGCTCTGTTCGAACTCCAGATACAATTTATTTTCTAGTGCATGGACATTGTTATCAAACTCTTGAGTTAACTCTCTAACTCTTACAAGTTTATGAGTTCACTTACCCTCTACGAGTTAACTCTTGTGCAAATTCTCTTTTTAGTAAACTAGGTAGAATCTATACAAATTATGTAAACTCTTGAGTTTACTATCGAGTGATCGAGTCAACAAATTGAGTTGTTTTGTATGCATTTAAAGTTTAACATATTTTTATTTGGTGTATCATTCTTAAATCGAAGACTATTGACCGCTAAGAACATCAAACCTTTATTTTTCAACAATATCAAATATCAATGAGAATAACCTATCATTATTATCACCTTTGCAATTTATTATCTTACAGTGATGCATTTACTTAGTTATTTAAGTATTGTGTAATGTATGATTTACTATTTTGACTTACTATGTTGTTAAAATGTTTAATTATATATTATTTATAGATATTTTTTAATATTTTTATATAAAGTAAATTTTTACGAGTTTATGATTTGAGTTCACAAGTTGAGTTTATGGACCTTCCACAAGTTTACTTAGACTCTCGAGTTTGATAACATTAATTGTGGGCATAATCACATAACTGTGATAGATGTTAAAATGACCGTTATGAATTTTAATTTCTTAACTACTATTTAAGTATTTATTCGATAAGAATTATTTTTTGTATAAATCAAATAAGTTGTGTGGTTAAATATAGTTAATTTTTTTAATATTACTTATAGTTGTGATAAAAAAAATTAAATAAAATATCTCTATTGTAATTTACTAAAAAACATATTTAAAATAAAATTGAATTTTAATTATAAATCGATTTTAAATCATTTTCAAAAAATTCAATCCAATTAAATCGATATTGATTAAATTCATATTCATTTAATTGGATTTGGATTGGATTTTTAAATATCTAATTCATACACACTCTTAGTCTCAATAATAAAAACAGGAGAAAAGGTATTGGATACTCACCTAAAACACAATACTAAATAACTTTGAGTGAATTGAGCATAAAAGTATCTTTGACATCAAACTTTCAATAACTTCCTTTGTGAATTTTTCCGAAAAATTCCCTTATATTTTCCGGTAAGTATAAAGGGGGTAATAAATATTTTTTTATTAAAAATTTAATATATTATAACTCACAACAAACATGTAAGAATATTAATTAATAATTAAAATAATAAGTTTATTCTTTATACGAATTAGATATAAAAGTCATAAGACTGTGACCTCACAATCTTAAAATTGCGCAGATCCGAATCCATCCATATCCGACGTAACTACTTATTAGTTTTACACGTTAATACGTTGAAAAAATGTCAGATCTGCGCAAGGCGAGCCGCAAACCACAAATGTTTGATGCAAGTTTTGGAAGCATTAACTGCAAAACATACAAAAGACACATGGGCACATCGCATCACACAATCTTTATTGGAGAGTTCACAGTGTTTTTACTATTTTGATTTTGATGCTATTCATATTATTTTCTTTAACTAATCAAATTATAAATCTTATTTAAATTATTTTTAATAAATTAAAATAAGTTTTATTTATTTATAAGTAAATAAAAAAATTTAAGATTTACAATAAAATAAATTTATTTTAAATACTTATTTATAAAATTTATTTTAAATAATTTTATAAAATTATTTTATTATAAATTCTAGATATAATTAACATATGATAAATTTGTCAGATTCAGTATCGTATAATATTGATCTGTTAATACTTTAAGTTTCCTCACCTTCTTTCTCATCTTATTTCTCTTTTCTCCTTTATCCCTCTCTTTTATTTATCCTTCTTCTTTTCTTTTATTTATCCCTCTCTTTTTGGTATCAGAGTCTTATTCTTTCGAAGGACATGATCTTTTATCATATATATCTAATTTTTCTGATTGAAAATAGATATCTGTCAAAGGTGTATAGTGTTTGCTAGGATACCCTTGGTAGTTGAAGGGCAATGATGGCCAGTGGAAAGTCTTTGTAAGTCCTTAGTTTCCTACCTCGATGGGTTGAGAAACACATGCAGATTGCGACACCAAGTTCAGATATATATTCTCATGATTTTTTTTAAAAAAAAAGAAAAAAAAAGATTTTTTTTTACTGATAAGCCTTATGATCTTCTATATTCTTTAATATTTATTGCTTTATAGTATATTTCGTGGATACCTTATCTTTCTGCTTTTGCTTATCTCTACTGCTTTTCCTGCGTTTTTCACTTTCTTTGCTCTTACCTTTCATTCTCATACTGCTTTATTTTTACAAATAAATGGTTAACATACAACCTTTTAAAGGAAAAGACTACAAATCAGCTCTTACAACTGTAGAACAAAATCCCCTCCAGTGGGATATACAAAACCTACTAATGAAACAGATTTTGTTCACACAATATTAATAGGACAAAATAAGACAATAATAGCTTTACTAGAAGAAATTTCTAGAAAACTAACCAATCTTATAGATTCAAACAAAAACAAAAATATATCCAAAGATATAAATGATCTAGTTAATAAAATTTCTAGATTATCTTTAGGAACAAATACACACACTAGAACAGTATGTAAGAATACTCATAAATTTGTCAAAGTAATAGCAAAAACAAACATAGCTGAATCTAGTAATAAGAATCAGTATAAAAAGGAGGAAAACACCTTTAACAAAGACAAAACTATTAGTTAAAATATGAATTTAAGACCCAATAATAGTTCACAAACACAATTACAAGATGTTTCTATGGATAGTACACCCAATAGAAGTCAAACAATAGAGAGGTTTTCAAGAACTTCTCGCAGATTAAGAGAACACCAAACTAGGAGACAAGATCTCATACAACACCCAGGAATCCTAGATAGATTTCTAAATAGAAGAAGAACTACTAATATCAGATGATTAGAAGACTTAGTAGACATACATCAAAATATAGAAATAGGATCCAACTCAAGGATAGACTTTCTGAATCCTATACAACTATACAATATAGGCTGGTTAAGTTCTGAAAGAACTAGTCTTTACAGATATAGGAGAATATAAGATTTTCACCTCCCTGATAACACATACCAGATAATTCCTTTAATATCTCAACAAACAGCTACACAACTCCTAAATCAATATGGGAGATATGTCCACTTAAGATTGATTACCATAGGAGTTAGATCCCTAGCTAGACATATGATAGGAGCGAGAGCTTTGATAGTTCTCCATGATACAAGGTTTCAAAACAATGATTCTCAAAGTATCATTGGAATATTAGAGGTTGACTTAAATCAACCCATATCATTAATATATCTTGCTCCAAACTTTACACTCACCCTTCCAGACTTCGTTAATCATATTAGTCTAGAAGTATAAACCATAGGTTTTTGAACAAATTGGTTAAGAGATAATCTACATTTAGACATTACTTTCATAGGAAGAATAAGTAATTATATTTCTTCCATGTATAGAATTAACACTAGATCATTAGAGGAAGCAATAAGCTCTATTGGTACATAATTTTTGCCATCTCAGGCATTCACAAGAAGAAATGAGGGTCATCTATGGCAAACTCATCTACAGAGGGATGAACGAAATCCAATCACAAATCCAAATTCTGCTATTATACACAAATAGATCTAGAGGCCTTAGTTTAAGCTTCACAGATTATAGAAATACTCCACTTATGGATTTAGAACAAAACAAACGGGATAGTACTTCCAATATTCCCAATGATGATCATATTTGTATGATGAACATCATAGACAGTGATGATGAAGAAGATGATGATATGACTGAAGAAGAATGGAATTATCATCAAGCAAATATAGCCATGTTTAGGCAAGGAACTCTAGACAACCAAGCTAACATAGCCATGTCTAGACAAGAAACTTTAAACTTAGAACCTTGAGATAGGTTTTTAAACGACTTTAACTGAGAACCTTGGAATAATTTTCCCCTTGAACACAATGAAGTTGAAAGACTTCAAGAAAATGAAGAAAATGACGAAATAAATTATATCGTTAATACATTTTTACAAAACTTAAAAATTGAAGAAGAAACTGAGGAAAAAGAATTTTCTTATCAATTTACAAAAAATTTACAAGATAAAGAAAAAGATATTTTATCAACAACATCTGAAAACACAAAAGTAGGACTCATAAATGAATATGAAGAATCCACTGCTATAAATTATAGGTTAGATCCTGCTGGTACACAAAATTATTCTCAAGGATTCCTTCCCAGAGAAACTGTACAAAATATTGTCCTCAGTAACAATAAATACATATCACATGGTAAAAGATTACCAGTTGAACCAAACTTCCAAATTCCAAACTTACTTCTACACATAGGAGGTATAGATCCCCAACTTCTTCCAACATACATAGAATAATGGACAGCTGCTGTAATCCGAGATTATGGCATACATCATGAGAAAGATGTACTATCTTCTTAAGAAATGATCGCTAAAGGAGAAACATACTTAGGCGATATCGCTAGATTTGGATGAGAATCTTTTAAGAAAAATTTCCCTAATGATCTAAACACACTGGTTATTGAACCAGGCCCAAATATTTACAATTTCTGTTCCCTTATACAAAGATTGTTTACTTCACAATCGGCCAATGATGGCAACACAATTAGACAACAAATTTATCTAGGACATCTGAAAGATTGTCTATTGAATATTTTGGTAAAATAAAAAGAATACTGTTAAGATTATCTCTGGTATACATCTATAGCTGGTTACTTTTATGATGTTAATATAGGAGACAAAATGTTTCTTAAACTTCCAGGAAAATTGGGACAAAAAATTAGAGAAAGTTGGAAAAATGATGAGGTTACTCCCATGCTGAATAACCTCTTTATACGAATACAACACATTATGAAAATAATGGAAGCCACTTGTTTCTATATAGCTATACAAAAACAGCTTAAGCATTCTGATGCTGGGATATGCAAACAAATATACACACCCCAACAATATGCACAAAATAGATTTAAAAACAGATCTAGAAATAAACCAAGATATAATAATACACAAAAATTCTTAGGACCAAGAACTCCAAGAAAAACATATACAATAAGGGCTTCTAATGCCAGAAAACCCACTTTAAATCCTAATAGACATGTTAGGAAATTTAGGGATAACAAAACTTACAAACAAACATTAAAATGCTTTGCTTATAGTCAACCAGGACATTTTTAAAGAGATTGTCAAAATATCGCCAATATTTACACAAAAGAGCGGCTTTAATAAAATCATGTCATATGAATCTTCTTCCCATTGATGAAGAAGTTTCTACTGATTCTGAAATATCATCTGTTATTAGCATAACAGAATACACAGATGAAATAAACACAGAAAAGGTTTACAAAAATTATGATTTAATAAATGAATTCACAAATAATGAATATAGTCATTTATATCCCAACGATGACAATAATTTCCCAATGAGAGAAGAATATAATGAAATGGGAAAAATATTAGACGATCTAGGATATTGTCTAATGAAAACTATAGACATAAATCTTTGTTCTCACAAAATACAGTTTTATTCAGGTACAGAATCAATTCCTTGCACATACTGTGAAAGGTATTTTCATACATAAAAAAGGGCACATTGTCCACTTTGTTATAAAAATTTCTGTATTAAATGTGTAGAAAAACATTTAATATACAGGAACAAGAAATACCCTCTTTTGAAAAGAAAGAGAATATGAATAAATTGTATAACAGAGATTTAACCGATACTAGAGTTTCAGTATTAGAGACTCGCATAAATCATCTAGAAGAAAAGCTTATTCTTTTAGAAAAAATAATAAAAGGGAAAACTAAAATAGATTTCCCAGAGTCTAGTTACTCATCTGAACAAAATAATATGATGGGAACAATGGAATGTATCACATTAGTTTGTAACAAACAACAACTAATAACTTGAAAAGTATTAGTTAAATTAACTTTTCCAAAAATAAACAACAAACTATCAACAGAAAAAACTATATAAGCATTATTAGATACAGGATGTTCGAAAACAGTTATATGTAAAACTATAACTCCACATCAAAACATAGTTAAAAGTAAACACATCCAAAAAACCAGAACAACGTCTGGTGAAATTATGATAAACAATGAAGAAGTTAACAATGTTATTCTTCAATTTAGCACAAATTGTGACGTCTTTGGTCATAAAATTTTCATAAAAACAATTAGAGTAGAAAATTTAGTTCCCTCAAAACAAAATATGATAATTGGCCTAGATTTTATTTTAGGTCAAAACAGGTCAGTTACAACAAATAAAGATTATGTTATGATAAGTGATAAAACACAAATGACACCAATAGTTAGTGGTGATTCATTAAAATAAGATACTACCACTGATAAGTGTAATTGTAAAAATTCATTATCTCTAGGTACATGCGATTGTACTAAGGAATTTCCATACATATTAGACGAAAAAAAAGAGAAGATTATTCTTCTTTATCTAATATACTAAATAATACAGTTGAGGCTTTTTCCTCAATAAAAATTTCAAAATCTATAAAATTCGAAAATATTCAACAAATTCTTGATAGGTTGAATAAAACAAATATAATAAGAGAAGATCCTACAAAATTTTGGGACAGAGATCCCGTAACTTGTAAACTAGAGATTATTAATCCAGACTTAATTATTAAAACAAAAGACATTCAGTTTAATAATTGGGAACAAGAAGAATGTCAGAATCATATACAAAATTTACTAAAACTAAAGGTAATAGCACCTAGTGTTAGTCCACACAGAAGTCCGACTTTTATAGTCACCAAATCTTCTGAACAAAAACAAGGTAAATCAAGAATAGTTTACAATTATAAAAGACTTAACGACAACACAGTAAAAAATGGTTATTCAATTCCAACTAAAGATGTTTTAATAAACGAATTCAAGACGCCAAATGGTTTTTTAAGTTCGACTGAAAAAGTGGATTTCATCAAGTTAAGATGGATCTGGATTCAATAAAATGGACAGCCTTTTCTTGTTCTGAAGGATTATTTGAATGGACTGTTATGTCATTCAGTCTTAAAAATGATCCTGCTGTTTTTCAGCGAATAATGGATAATATCTTTAAAAATGATAAATCTTTTACATGTGTCCATATTGACGACATATTAGTATTTTCTAAAACAAAAGATGATCATTTTCATCATCTAAAACAAGTTTTATATAAATTGGAACATTACGGATTGATAGTTTCAAAAACAAAAATGGAAATTAGTAAAAATTTCATTGAATTTGTTGGAACAGAAATAGGTAATGGAACTATAAAACTCCAGCCTCATATTTCCAAGAAAATACAAGATTTTCCAGACAAAATGGAAGAAATAAAAACACTTAGATCCTTTTTAGGACTTTTAAATTATGCAAGAAGCTTTATTCCTAATCTAGGAAAATATACATCTCCTTTATATAATAAAATTTCATTAAAAGGAGAAAGAAAATTTAATTCTGAAACAAATTTACCAACTTTACAATTACCATTAGATTCAGATTATTTAATAATTGAATGTGATGACTGTGAACTAGGATGGGAAGCCATCCTTAAATGAAAGAAAAATAAACACATACCAAAGGCAGAAGAACAAATTTGCAGATATGCATCTAGTAAATATACAACAAAACCTCAAATTTACAAAACTAGCACTGATTATGAAGTCAATGTTATACATGCAATGGATGCTTTTAAATTATTTTTAATAAATAAACAAGAAATAACAATCAGGACTGATTGTGAAGCCATAGTTTCTTATGGCAAAAATCAAATTAATAATGATAAGAAACCTCATAAAAGATGGTTACTTTTCAAAGACTATATAAGTTTTTCTGGGAAAAATATACATTTTGAACACATTAAAGGATCTGATAATATATGTGCTAATATACTTTCCAGGTACATCAAGTAAAGACTTGATCCTCTACAAAGACCTGTTAGGTCACTTATACAAACATTCATATGTTGGAGAATACAAAGAAGGGCGCCGGTGGCCCTAAACAAGTAAAGTCCCCTTTTCAGGCGGACCAATACACAAAATATGGAAAATAAGAATTGCCAATTCTTACAAATATTTTCCAGTACCCTGGAAGAGACCAGACAAATGTCAAATTAAATGTTTTAATTGACAATATTTGGAATATTCCAAAATACGCTACACAAAATGAACACCTAGTTACAAAGGTGAAACAAAGCATTGTTAGCGCCCTATACAATTTTTGTTGCCATGATAATAAAGGAGTAGCCTTAACCTTTCTTGCCTCTCCTTCTGGGAAAGGTTTTACACATTTTGCCCTGATCACAGGCCCAAATAAAGGTGTTTACACCTTATTTAAAGACCTCAGTGAGGCTAAACAAGACCAATTTTGGTCCACATAAAAAGGCTTCTATTCTAAAGAAGAAGCAGAAATGGAAGTTCGACTAGAAACAATTGATGAAGAAAAAATAAAGATTGCCTTACAATTAGAGCCTCGTGCTCAAACACAAACATATGCTACTGCTGCTTGCAGTATCTCACAACAAATAAATCCAAATATCCTTCTGGGTAAATTTGGGTTAATACAGGATTTTCTGTTTGAAGTCCATTCTGAAAGAACAACATACGATGGTTTATTCGTAAAAGTACAAACATATTTCAATAACAGAAATCCTTGTTTTGGATCTTCAGAATATTGTAAAACTGTGGACAAAGACTGTACATGGCAGTTGAAGTTCATAATAAGACGAGCTCAAATAAATTTGGGTTCTTTCAAAGCACACTTATACAGGGATGTTTCCATAACTCCCATGTTACTATTAGAAGCAGGATGTCTCTATTCTTTAGTGATACCTCCTACAGACAGGTTTTCAGCCCTGTCCCCAACATTAAATTCTGTCATAAACGACATTCAGGCGAAACACATGCAGCAGGTGGCTCTACAAATTACTACTTCCCCAAAAGTATTCACACTCATGATAGTTCAGCTACTCATGTCATAAAATTATTTACTGAGATAAATCCTGAGATTCATACTCTTACTTTATTAGAGCACGATCTACTTAAATGATTGTCCTTAAATAAAGACAAAGCATACCAGTACAATCTCTGGAAAGCATATATTGAAGGATCCAACTGGAACTTCTCAAAACGGGATTTCGAGAATTTTATACTGTTAAAGGAAACCCCGAATACAAAAATGTACTGGAAGAAGATGATGGGTAATAAATTTCACTCATTCCCAATTGAAGCTAACCTTTCTCTTGTCAAGCATTTCGAAAAGGAAAGGTTATACAAAGAGATATATGAAGAAACTGGCTGTTATGGCCAGAACACTCCTGGAATGTCATCCTTCCCATCAGACTATGATGACAATGAAGATCAAAGTCTTCCTGAACAAATGGAAGAAGAAATACAAGAACTGTCTACACTCGCTCGAGTAAGAAGAGTAAGTTAAAAAATTTTACCTGTGACAAAGTAATTTTACTTCTTTATCGAAGTAATAGACTGAAGGGTAAAATTACTAACAAAACAGGTCGTCAGTCATAAAGTAACCTTTTTAGCAGGTTACCAGTCACAAGGTTACCTTTTGAACCGGTTTCCGGTTACACAAATTATCTATAAATAAGACCATAAGTCTCTTATGCTGAGCAGGTCTGAAACACTTCTCTCTCTAACTCTCAAATCCTTCTCTCTATACTTCTCCTCTCCTCTTTCCTCTCTCTTACTTGTAAAAATTATTTCTCTGCAATAAAATTAGAAGTTATCAGCAACCCCTCCCCTCTTTCCTCCCTTTTGTAAGTATTTCTTTTAAATTTCTGCGCATATTATTTTAAGTATGGAGTAGTTCTCTCTTAAGGTATCTTCGGATGCCTTAAGCAATAAATATTTAAATATGCGATGATCATTTAAAGGTTTATCATATATTAATTAAATTTACTTTTCATCAAGTTTATAAGCTACTAAATCTGGAAAATTTATAATAAAATAATTTTATAAAATTATTTAAAATAAATTTTATAAATAAGTCTTTAAAATAAATTTATTTAAAATAAATTTTTTAAATTATTTTTAATAAATTAAAATAAGTATTATTTATTTATAAGTAAATAAATAAATTTAAGATTTACAATAAAATAAATTTATTTTAAAGACTTACTTATAAAATTTATTTTAAATAATTTTATAAAATAATTTTATTATAAATTCTAGATATATTTATTTATAATAAATAAAATTTATTTTAATTTATTAAAAAATAAATTAAATATAATTAATTAAAAAATAAATTAAATATAATTAATTAAAAAACATGAATACTCTCAAACTAAGATAGACAACATAGAAATTGTCTCTTTTACTAATTCACAACTTTTACTTTTATTGAAGCTACAATTGAAATTAATACTTGAATTTTTTTTTTATATTTTAAATAGATCCGACAATTTAAATTTTTCTCATTTTAGGAAAGGTTGCCCCTATCGTCAAAAACAAAAATGGTTACGCTTATTTCCTCTTCTTTTAAATACATTATTTGTTATTCACAAAATTTATTAAAAATAACAATTTTATAAGTATAATTGCTTATTTAATGCATTTTTTTAATAAATCTATCTCAACAAATAAAGTTTATATTAAAATCATTATTTCCTCTTCTTTATACATTATTTTTATTTAGAAAAAAATTATTAAAAATAACAATTTTGTAAGTTAATTGCTTATTTAATGCATGCTTTTTAATAAATCTATCTCAATAAATGAAGTGTATATTAAAAGCAAGTTAGGATGTTCATGGTTTCGTGTCAATCCAATAAAACTGGCGATCCGAACCAACCAATTAATGATTTTTTATTTGATCGAGTCTGGATTCGAACTAAATCGAGTAGAACTAATTATGTTTGGTTCAGTTCGTGGTTTCAACACTTTAAAACCTTAACTCAATCTGAATCAAGCTAAAAGTATATATTTATTTTATATTTTACTTGTATTAGTTGTTTTAAATATATACAATTTGTTGTTTGCATTGTATTGAATTGTTTTTATAATTTAATTTGACTAATTTAGTATATATGAAGCAATTAATATTTTTTTATAAAATTATGAATTTAATAGATTAATAAATTTGGATAGTTTGAGGTATAAAATTAGTTTTATATTTAATGAAAAAAAATTGATTTTTTAATTTTTTTATCAGTTTTCTTTGAATTCAAACCGAACTAACCTAATCATCATTGGTTCAATTTAGTCTAAGTAAAAAAAAATCCAACAATTCATTTTACTTCATTTTATAATATTTCATTTTAATTTTAAATATTAAAATAAATTATTTTCTATATATTTAATATTATATTTAAATATTTATATAATTTAAATAAAATTATTTAACAAAAAATATAATTAATATTTTATTAAAATTTATACAATATAGAAAAGAAATAATATGTTAACTAACTCCACCACTAATATTAATATGAAATAAAAGTAATGTACTAATAGTCTAATACAGTATGAAATAAGAGAAAAAAGTTATTAGGGAAAAATAATGCAAGCAATTGCGTCAGCTTAGGTTGAACGGGATGAGTGGGTTAAAAATCTTGGTGGTGAAAAGCAGGTTCATTGAACCTGGACATACAGGATTCCGCTCTATTTATATCCATGTCATGTGCCACACCACACAAATCACAATAGCCATCTAAGCCTCTCAAATAAGCTTCTTTCCATCTCCACTGTTTCTGTCATTTCCAAATATACACATTTTTGTTATTCTTTAATTTGATGGCGCTTACGATGATGGCCGCCATAGGCATCGGTGTGAAGCAAGAGAAGAAGATGCAGATGCCGGCGCCGGCGCCGGAGGAGAACGAGCTCAGGAAGCGGAACCAGGAGCTCGAGAAGGCTCTCAGAGAGAGCAGGGAGAGGGAGGAGCAGATGAAGCGCGAACTGCAGAGCGCGTGGGAGAGGCTGCGCGTGGCCGAGGAGGCCGAGGAGAGGCTCTGCTCGCAACTCGGAGAGCTGGAAGCTGAGGCTGTTGATCATGCGCGTGACTACCACGCGCGCATTGTTTCCCTCATGGATCAGCTCTCACGCGCTCAGAGCCTCCTTCTCAAGACCGGCGCGTCCTCCTCCATCGCGCTTCCCTCCTCCTCCTAAATAAAGAGAACGAAATTGTAATATATTTTTTTGAATTGCCATTGTGATTATTAGGTGTACGTGATGATGATCATGATCATGATCCATAATTGGCGTGGAATGAATCTGTTGTAAAATTTCATTGTGCGTTCCAAACTTAACTAGCTAATTAACTGTCTCGTTTTCAAACGTGAAAGTCAATGATTATTAAATAAGCCAAAAACAATTTAGCGTGGCAAGATTTGTTTTTCTTCCGTGGAAGCGCGTTGCTTGTGAAAGGGGATACCGGGTTTTGAATTGTTTGGATCCGGATGAGGGAAAAATTCGGGATGCTTAGCTAGAGATGGATGTTTGAACACGAAACTCTTTGAAACGAATGAGGTTTTGGATGAGATGAATCCGTCAATCTATACGGATTCTGTTAAATTAATGAACTGATACAGATATAATTGTAGGTTCGTAAATTCATCATTTAATTTAAAATTTAATATTTTAATTTTTTTATATATATTTAATGGACGTAAATAGAAAATTGTATTTAATTAAAATTTTAAAATTGAAAAAGAATTACATTAAATATTGTGGTAATAAGTTATTAAACTCAGAATTTAATTAATATACATTAATTTAAAATCTTTTATTTATAATAAAATGATGGATTTTACTAAATTAATACTTTAAAAATAAAGATGTGATTATATTGTACTAATTAAACTCTTAAATTGTATTGTTTTTAATAAATTAACTTTATATAATTTTAGTTTTATTTTATTTAAAAGAATTAAGATATTTTTAATATTTTGTTTGATCATAAATTTTTATTATTTTATTTTTTATATTTTATAGAAAATAAAATAAATTGAATTTTTTATAATTTATAAATTAAATTTAATCCGATTAAATTTAATTGTTATTTCATCCCGTTACATTTTTTATTTAAAAAAGAATTAAAATAAATATAAATAAGAATGGATTGAATTTTGAAAAAGTTGACAAGTTGTGGAGTTTGTAAGATTGACGGAGAAATCTGTAGGAGGGTCTTGGCGGATGGTGGTGAGTGATGAGTGCGGATTTCTGGGAGCTGTTGCGAATGATACGCTGACACGTACGTAGCATATGATTCCAATCTTGCTTGGCACAAAAAGATAGGGAATAAAATTATAATTGGTCGGTATCGTTGAAGAATTGGTCCACCATCTTAGCCAGGAAAAGATAGGACGAAAAAGGCGCGAAACGGTATCAAATCTAGAAATGCTACTCGTCCCCATTTTTATTCTATCCTTAAATAATGTTAAAGGTCGACCAAGTTTGGAGTGGAGTGTTCAATACTCAAATTAGAGTAAAAAAAAAAAAAAACCAATGGACTGCTAATATTCTTCAATACTCAATTTGGAGTGTTCTTTTTTCCACCATCACCTTAATGTAAAATATCTATCCGCTTTATTAATATCAATCTATTCATTTGTTTCTTTCATTTTTTTAAAGAAAAAAAGCTAGATTCATTTGCTCTCCTTGAAAAAGTAGATTGATCATTTCTATATATATGTATGTTTTTTTTCATGTAAAGTTCTCATAAACTTTACATTAGTTTCTATGTAAAGTTTTTTTTTTATAAGTTGTATAAGGTTTTTCGAGTTTTTCTTGCCTATTTTTTTATGATATATCTAAAAAAGTGTAATATTAAGGTGACGTTTGGTTTGAGAAGATATTTTCTGTTTTTATTTTTTATTTTTTTAAAATTGTTTTTATTTTTAAGTTTTTAATATTTAGAAAATATATTTGTTTTTGTTTGATATTTTCTATTTTAAAAAATAATATTATTAAATTTAATCAATTTTGGCAAAAAAATTACAGATAAAAAAATTTATTCAAAGACTAGGGTAGAAAAAAATGAAAACGGGACTTTGAAACAATGAGTGCGTAAGTTGATTTACAAGTTCCTCTATAGGGAGCTTTTTAAGAGTTCTTTTTTATTATACTTAAATTTTAAAAAATTCTGTCAAATTAATCTTTAATGATTATATTATTATCTAAAGTACTTCTTAAAACATTTTAGATAATACTTGTAAAATATTTTAATATATTAAACCAAATATTTTGTTTTCAAACAATGCTTATAAACTAGTATAATAAATTAATAAGTTAGTTTACAAAATATTCTGTTTTGTCAAACTAATTTCTAAGCTAACCAAATAAATTTGAAGCTAGGTTATAATAACTAAAAAAATATTAAGTTAATTGAAAGCTAAAACAATTTCACATAAAAAAAGCTTAAAAAATTAAAAACTATCAGCTGAATATGATAAAATAGCTCATTTAATTAAATTAAAATTAGAATTAATTAAGTTTTTAGTTCAGAAAGTTAAAGAAATACCGCTTTTGGTTTCTAAAATTTAAAAATAATTATTTTAATACTTGAATTACATTTACTTCTGTTCTCTAGATAATGATGTTAGGAATTTGATAAGGTGACTAAAACGATGTTGACATCTGATATTAAGAATTAAAATTCACTCCTAAATAAAGTTCATGTGAAAATTCATGTTTTGGTAATATCAACATCCTACTAATGACACTTCTAAACAAATAACATCAAAACAAAAATCAATTAATTTTAGGAATTAAAAAAATTATTTTTAAATTTTAGGACCAAAAGTAATATTTTATCAAATTTGAGAGATTAAAACTTAATTAAGCCTTAAAATTAATTATTTAGTGAAATTAGGTTTTCAAACAGTTGGAAAATTTAAAATAACATAAATTGACGTGTTTGTATAATTTTAGATAAATTTATTTTTAAGACAAAAATATCATTTTTAGATAATTATGATTTTATTTTATTATTACAATTTTGAATTCTTATTTAAAATAAAAATAAATAATTTAATAAATAATATAAACAAAATAATACTATAACTACAATAATTTATCTTTGTAATTTAATTGTAGACTTTGAGTTGTTATAATATAATCAATATAATAGAGTTTTTTTCTACAAGAGAATCTCGTGTGACATTATGATCATACAAAATCTTATTCTTTATTTATAAGTAGAAGAAAGAAAATTTAAATAATAGTGAATATTTTAACCTGAAAAGGTTTAAGTAAAAATCAAACATATAAATTATAAAGAAGTTTTAATCCCTTTTATGTGAAGCTAATTTTTTTTAACTGTAATTGTTAAAGTTTGTGTATCATCTCAAATAAAATACGTAAAAAAGTTAAGCAAAACATGAAACAAGAATGAAAAGAGAAAATTGAGAGTGAGAATAAGAGAAAACACAATTAGAAAATTAAAATGAAAGAGCATAAATGCATTGTAATTGAAAACCATTTACAGTAAAGATATATATGATAGGGTACAACACAATACATGTCACGTATCATAATTAACTGATCCATGTATATACCGAAGTTATATGTAATAAACTATAGAAGTTGCTAATTGTATAATAGAAGTTTTTTTTTTAATCTAAAGCATACATCTTTACAAACGTAAGCATTAGATGATCCACTCCAAACATTCCCATAAAAAGATTTCCACCAAACACACACTCTTATCTAAAGAGAAATGCTAGCAACATACTTTTTTAACACACTCTTTTGAACACATTCCACATGATTAGTTGAAATTTTTCAGAAAAAAACAAATTATGTAAATTTCACTTGTTATTAACTGACTCTCTCTCCTATAGTTTTCAATAAATTTTAACTAATAATAAATAGTATGTTAGGAGGAGTTTGTTAAAGAGTACGTTGTTATCACTACTCCTAATCTAAAAACGCACTTTTATTCCAACAAAAGTTTCTACTTAACACATTTACAAACTATAAACATTTTAACCTTTCAAAGACTTTAAGTCAATATTAATAGTAATATGTATATAAAAGACATAGTATATTAGTTATCAGTTTTTTGAACTGAAGAAACTTATAACTTATAAATTATAAGTTAGTGAAATAATGTAATTTATCAAACATTAGAATATAAAAAATATTTTATCAAACACTTTTCTTTTGTAAATTATGTTTCAAACCCTGTCCCTTAATGTGATTTGAAACACACTTCTAAAATACATATAATTTTATAAAGAAGCTCTTGCATTTGATGTTACGGGCATAATATCTTTATGCATATAATTTATGCATATAATTGTTAAAACGAACCGATTCAATTTATATGGGTCAGTCCACTTTAACTCATAAGAAAAATGAGTTTCTGTTCAATCTGATGATTTGATCTGGCTCACCACAAATTGGTGGGTTATTTGTGTCAACGGACCAAAAAATAAAATATTACTTTTTAAAAATGAGATCTTTTAAAAATTTTAAAATTAAATAAATAAGTCTTTATTTAAAATTAAGAAAAAATATTTTTTATTTGATTATGTAATATAATAATTTAAAATTCAAAATATGATTATATAAAATACAAATTTACAAATTAAAATAAAACAAAATTAAAAGTGAGTTAAATACGAGTTGACCCGACCATCTAGATTGAACTCATATGAGCTGGATTCTAACTGGATGAGTCATATTTTTTCTATTACAATGCAAATTTCGAATTGATACATAAGTTTCAGCTTGTTTTGACGATTTTACCCGCACCGGGTTTTCTTTGTAACTTTTAAGTTTTATCTCTTTTAATAATAAAAAGAAAAACTCTTTCATTAAATTTAAATTAATCTAACAAGTAGAAATTAAGGTAGAAGGCGCCAAAATTACGTGAACATCAGGATGATGACTTTTCTCACTACTTGCTTTGGTCGATGTATAATTCTAATCGTCCAATGTGAAATGTTGTCAATCTTAACCCACCAGTTAGAATTAGACAACAAAACAGTAAGATCCATCCAGATATTTAAAAGTTACATCCTACTTTGCATATCATATCATCATTTGTGCACATAAGCGTGTTTTTTAATTATTAATGAAGAAGAATAAAAAGTTGTTCCATTTAATACTCCCGTTTAAAATGAGTATGATCTTTAGTACGAAACTGACTGAGGAGGTTGCCCCGCTGTTTTTTCAAATAGAAAGGAACACATCGCAGGAGAGAAAGCCGGTTCAGGGAAGAGACCAAGGACAAACAAAAAGGAAATTGGGGAGTCCACACTCAAATTCAGCATTTGCTCACTCCCATGCAGGTGCTGTTGGAGAGTCAGCCACTTGTGGGTCGGGTCAGTGTTGATACACTCCACAGAGGTGGTTTCTTCTTTTCGGCCTTATGAAGAGCAGATCACACTTGCTGTACCCACTCAAGACCACAATCACCCTCCTAATTGTCAACACAAGCATGCTCACACTCTCGTGGGGACAAATCAGGTTTCCCTTATGGAAATTGCAGGTGATTCCCTCGGTTACTGGGATCATCTTACTCTCTCTTTCTCAATTTTTTTTTTTTTTTTTTATGGATTTTAACATCATCTCTTGGAATGTTAGGGGCAGGCCATAAATCCTTTCCCTCTCTTAACAAAGATTTGAGAAGCTTTTTATAAACCTTCTATTTTACCGCAAGTAGACCTTTTAACCAGACTTAGGGTAGATCAAGACAATATGGCTATAACTGGTTCTAGTAATCCTAAAGATGTCGGGGAGGGTGAAAACAACCGCTTCTCATGCAGGTGGTCATGAGACCTTACAAGGGGGAACCCCTTACTAAGGAAGTAGCGTGCCAAGTGAAGAGGTGGCTCCATACCCTAACTAGGCCCCTTACTCGTAATTTGTCCTACTGGATACTTTACAAGTTTGGGGATTAGGGGTGGTAGATTTCGTTATATTTTTCTGTTACAGTAATAATTCATAATAAAAATAATAAAAAATTTTAAGAAAATAATAAATTTTGTATTTAAATACGTGAATTCTTATATAAAAAATAAAATATAATCTTTAAATTTGAACTTCTAGACAAAAAAAATAAAAATTATAAAGACATTCATCTTAAAATAGTTACAAACTAAAACTAAAAGGAAATTTTAATTACTAAGAAATTTAATCTTGAAGTCTTCAAACTTTTCTCTTAAACTCTTAAAACATCACTTTTAATGAGACGGGGATCTAAGTGAATAAAATCAATTTCAAAGTGTGAAATTTAGAAAAATAACCATGGTACCTTCAGTAAGAGAACAAGTATTTTTTTTATATATAAATTATGATTTAATCCAAATAATTTCTAGCAATAATTTTTTGATGTAAGCACATGATCCACAAATTATAGTGATGCTCATGGTCACTCAATCTTACTTTTCGGTTTTCAGAACCAGGTTTTCAATATATTCATCAAAAGGTTTATAAGTTCATATTTCATACAATGACGTATCCAGAATCTCTTCCCCATCCCTAGATATGGAGACATCTAAAACTTCTTCCCCATATTAAATAGAAGTATCTCACATTTGATCTTCATCCCAGATGGAGACATCATAACTTCCCTATTATAAATGGAGTATATCAAGCAAGACAATTTCTCAAATAAATTAAAAAATACTATGCATAAATTAAATAGTTAAAATGCTAAAAATCATATAATTCAAGAAGCATAGGTTTATATTGTTTTATTCACTACTTGAAGCGAGATCCCACTTCTTAAATTTATTTTCTTCTTCCCTTTCATCTCTTTTTCTCAATCCTTAAATACTCAACTAATCTATATTTATTTTCCTTCTCTATATTTTTTCTTTTCTTTTCTATAAAAGATTAGTTTTTCCAATTTAAATTCAAGAGGATGTCAAATCTTTATTTATTTTATCTAGTTTCTATTTTAAAAAAAATATTATCTCAAATCAATTTATTTTCTTTTAAAATTCCTAACATGTTAATCTTTTAATTATTTGATTGATTCTCATCTAATTATTATATTTATTTTTCTTTATTATCTTGAATATGATATATGACTAAATAAAATATATGATCATCTTATCTAAATTTCATATTATAAATGTATCCAAATAATATATGAGAAATGTTTATATCATTAATAAGAATCACAATTAAAATATAACAATTATTGTATCTAAACTATAATAATTATTTTATAATAATAAATTTCTAATCTTTTAATTTGAATATAGATTCTATCATCTTTTATTTTTAATATTTAAACTAATTATTTCTTTTCTTTTAAATTCAAATAAATATTTTATTTTAATAATTTTTTTATTTAAATAAGATAACAACTTAATGTTATTTAGGTTACTAATTTATTATGTGAAATAATTTTTATTTAAAAAATTTGAGTACGTTACATCATTTGAGAGGTCATGGTTAGTGGCAGTGTAGCTGGTAGAGTTTGGAAAAAACTAGGCTTTGGACATCACCATTCTGTGGAGGCAGTTGGTTTCTGAGGAGGCATGTGGAAGCTGTGGAATTCTGACTATTTGAAATTCAGAGTGAAATGTCTAATGACCATATCATCCATTCCAAAGTCATTCCTGCGGATGGCTTTTCTCCTTGGTGGTTGGCTGCCATTGATGGACCGCCGAGGCTGAGTGAAAGGAGCCTTCTGTGGCAATTTGTGAGGAGCCTCTCCATTTCTATTACTAGAAGTTGGCTACTTATGGGCGACTTCAATGCTTACCTTCATCCTTCAGATAAGATAGGAGGAGCAACTTCAATGCTTACCTTCATCCTTCAGATAAGATAGGAGGAGCAACTTCAATGCTTACCTTCATCCTTCAGATAAGATAGGAGGAGCAACTTCAATGCTTACCTTCATCCTTCAGATAAGATAGGAGGAGCAACTTCAATGCTTACCTTCATCCTTCAGATAAGATAGGAGGAGCAACTTCAATGCTTACCTTCATCCTTCAGATAAGATAGGAGGAGCAACTTCAATGCTTACCTTCATCCTTCAGATAAGATAGGAGGAGCAACTTCAATGCTTACCTTCATCCTTCAGATAAGATAGGAGGAGCAACTTCAATGCTTACCTTCATCCTTCAGATAAGATAGGAGGAGCAACTTCAATGCTTACCTTCATCCTTCAGATAAGATAGGAGGAGCAACTTCAATGCTTACCTTCATCCTTCAGATAAGATAGGAGGAGCAACTTCAAATGCTCGTACGATGGATGACTTCCAACAATGCGTTGATGCATGTAAACTACATTACAAATTTTATTGGCAACGAGATTCATGTTGTTCCCCCCACTCCCGCTCCCAACGGCAACAGGGGTCCAGACACTCCAGCTTGGGCTCTAAACACCTCTAGACCACCTGTTGCAGGACTCTTATACTAATAGCTCTCAACCAGTTTAGAAGAGGATTTGCCAGTAGGACAGGCCACAACAGGTTACAACTTTCCTTTGGATTGTGGCAAATAATGGTCTGAAAAGTAATTATAGAAGAGCCAATACAAGAATGACCTCTATTTCTAACTCTGCGCTTTGCTAGCAGAATGAAGAATCAGACATGCACATTCTTAGGGATTGTCCTATGGTCCGGAAAGTTTGGTCTCTTATTCTCCCCCACCTGAATGCCAATCATACTTTCTTGTTATTTAGTATTCTTATTTGGGTTACCTCGACTCATCGAAACAAATTTATGTTTTCTTTGGAGGATTGAAATTCTTCTAGCATTACAAACCACATTTTTCGCACGACATCCGAAGTTAGTCGTGTCTCTATTATTTCCTGTCATCTTGCTCCATCCTATAAGGTCTAGAATATGTGCTAGATCCCCCTTCCCCCATGATGAATGGTTTAAAGCTAATGTGGATGCTTCTTTGACTCGACATCCTATTATTGTTGGATGTAGAGGAGTGATTAGGAATACTCTTAGGCATTGGCTCGGTGGTTTTGTTAAAAGCCTCGACTCCTCTTCATTAATGTTGCTGAGATATTGGGTATTATTACGAGCCTAGAAACAGCATGGGATAAAGGATACAAGTAGGTTTGGATTGAATCTAATTCTAAGGTAGTGGTGGATTTAATCTATAAACCTCTTAATGAACGTTCGTAGTTACGGTAATATCCCATAATAAATATAGAAAATAATTTTAAAAAATAGTAAATTTTGAAATAAAATAAGGTAAATAAATACCTGAATCCAAACAAAAAATAAAATATAATCCTCAAATTTGGGTCTCTATAAAAGACTACAATAGAAAACAAAAAGTAATTACAATAACATTTATTCTAAAATAGATACAAGTCAATACTACAAGAAAATGTTAATTAATAATAAACTAGATCTTCAAGCCTCATTCGATTTCCAAAACTTCTCATTGGGGTACTGAAAATAACACTTTCAATGAGATAATAATCTCAGTGAATAAAAAAATTTTTAAAAAAAGGTTCGCAAATAGTGTTGTTCTTAACCAACACGGAATCCGGAAAAAACAATCATGGTACCTACCGTAATAAAATAAATATTTTTCTTTATATAAATTATGATTTAATCTAAATAATTTCTGGCAATAATAATAAATACGATAAAAATAGTTTTCCACGCAAACACACAATCCATAAATTATAGTGATATTGCACTCTACTGTTCCTATAACCAGGTTTTTCAATAGATTCTTCAAAAAGGTCTATGAGCTTATATTCCATACAAGGATGTCTCATTGCCTTCCCTACACTATTGTAGAGGTATTCAGAATTTCTTCCCCATCTCGGAAGGAGGTATCTAAAACCTCTTCCCCATATCTCATACATCCACCATTTATCTCAAATTTCACTCCCATTCCAAATAGATATTTCAAACAATTTTCAAACACCAAAAACGACTAATAAAATCATACCATGGAGGGTTAAAAAATTTGTTTTACTCACCTCTTGAAGCATAACTCCGTAACTTTGGTTTATTCTTCTCTCCCGTCTCTCAACCCTTGCTTGAATAACCTATCTAGTTTATAATTTATTTTTTTTCTCTCAAAGGAACTACTTAACCCTATATAATAGCTTAAGATTGACTCCCTTTCTGTATTATTTTTTTTTATAAAAGATTAGTTTATGGTTTAAATTTAAAATCAAATATTTTTTTATCTTATCTTACTATTATTTTAAAAATAATATTATCTTTAATTTTTTCATTCAAAATTTCTGACTATTTAATCTTTTATCTATTTGATTAATTCTCATTTGATTATTTTTTTAATCAAATAACAATTTAATATTATTATTTACTAAGTGATCAAATATTATTTTTATATCTAGATAATTATTATTTATTACTTTATTTTATGAGGTAATTTTTTATTTTAAAAATTGAAGATGTTACACTTAATATCAATCATCTCTTGACTCCCCTCATTGCTATGGTGAAATAGTTATTGAATCAATGGTGAAATAGTTATTGAATCAAAATTGGGTGGTTCGTTTAAGTCATACTTATAGGAAATCAAATTTTGTAGTTGATAGCCTGGCTAATTTCGCTACAGGTCTCCCAGTAGGCTTGTATATGTATCTCTCTCCTATCCCTTTTTGTGTTTCTCTTGTGTGGAGGGATTTGTTACATTTCTCTCTTCCTAAACAAGTGTGTGTTTAGGGGCTCAACCCCTCTCCTATATAAAAAAATCTTTATAATTTTATACCAAAAAAACTACTAAATAAATAAATAAAAGAACAATGATTTGATATAATATAACTTTAATATTAATGTTATATTGAAAAATTAAAAAGTAACTTGGTGAGTTGTGAGTTTGGTGATGGAGTTGTAGGAGTTAGAAAGACAGAAGAATGATTAGAGGGTCCACCGTCCACATATGAATGGTGTCCAACCATTCAAAATGCAGTAGGGGTCACACCTTGATCCAAGTTGCAACTTGCATATGTCTCCTACCTAGTGTCCCATTTGGTACCAACAAATAAAGGGAAATTAATAAAATAAAGCACAGATATCAGACAGCGATGGCATTAATGGGCATTGCCACTAATAAAGTTGTTGTTCACTGAAGGCAAACCATGGCCGTCGCTTGACGCTGCCTCAATGTGTGTATAACTGCAACTGAAACGAATTTAATTGCTTTTATGTTTTTCCGTCTCACGTTTCAACTTGTAACCCTTGCTTTGTAAAACATATATTATACACCTTATAGTTATGAATTTAATTGATATATTGTTAGTGTAAAAATTTTAACATTAATATTTCATCACAATCTTTCATTTATCATAAATTTGTTGATTTTACTTATTACTATTTTAAGAGTTACATAAATAAAAAATTATGATTGAATGATAGTGTACAAATCTTTTACACTGATCATGTATACTGATTAAACTTTATAGTTATTTCAAATCACGTGCATAAATGGATGAAAATGAGTTGTTTTGTTTATTCTAATAGATAAAAAAATAAAATAAAAATATGATTTTTTATAATATTTTACATTTATATTTTTAAAAAATATATTTTATATTATTTTCTTTTATTTACTTCTCATAACCAATGACAGATCTTGAAAAAAATCTTGAGAGACAAATATAAAAAATACATAAATTTAACAATATTTATAAAAAAATCTTTAAGAGGAAAATGCAAGTAATGCAATAATTATTAATTATTAGTTTTTTTATTTTTTAAGTAGTAGAAGCATTTGGACACCGACTTGCCTAAATATATGCTGATGGGATGTTATTCCATGAGTTGAGAATCTTTTTAAATATTTGAATTTTCAATAAGTTTTCAACCAATCAATGAAACGGACAATTTTTTGGATTAAAAATAGTTTTGTAAAAAATGATAAGGAGTAATTGATAGATAAATTATCCTTTAAAGAAAAATAAAAACTTAGATGTAGTAAATATAGATATTGCTAATATCGTTCTTTACTATGGTAATATACAAAAATTTTTAATGATTCATTTATCTCATGTATTAATAAGATAATTTTATCTATTTTTATTTTTAAAAAATATATTATAATAAATATAAAATTAAAGTTATAATGTTACTCTAATAAAAAAGTTTTTTTAAAAAAAAAGTCATGAATTTAATCTTTTTAATAAATAAAACTAACACAATAATAACTAACAACTTTTAAATTAATTATTATGTTTAGCTGTTTCCAAGACTAATCGATTATAACGTTTTTATTTTCTACCAAATCGTAAGAAACATGACTTTTGCAATAGGTGGAAATATAAAGGAAGAGAAATAAAAAGATGTAGGTTTAACATTTTTATTTTTCAGTCTTCATTCAAAAGAAAATGCAAATAGAATAATTTACTCCGTATAACATATTGTTAACTAAAAGCATCTATCCTCTCCAAAAAAAAAAAAAGAAGAGTAATTACTAATAATGATTTTAGCTATTTATTGACAATTTTAAAGCACCACAAATGTATAAAATGAAAAAAAAAGAAGCAACCTTTAAAGATCAATTTTCAACTCGTAAAAATCGATTATACTTTCAACAATAGATTATCTTGTAATTGTTTTCTTATTTCTTTATTTTATATTGCTCTCAAATGAAATACTTTTATAATTCACATTATATTTTCATTTTTTTTGTTCATCCCATTTCAATTCTTTCCTCAGCAGGACTTTCATTTTATACTAATAACTAGTTGAAAACCCATGCTATGCACGGGTCGAATTTTTCTTTTTTTTTTTAAACATTACTTAATAGTTAACTAATAATTAGAATATAAATTTATTTATTTATTTAAATTAAAAATTTAAAAGTAAGGAATGAAGGAAGAATTTAATTATAATCAACATGAATTTAAAATTATACTTAGTTATAATAATTGAAAACTATAAGTATCAAAATGATAATTAATATTTATTATAAAGTATTAGGTTACAAATTATTAACTACTAATTAGAGTGAATAATTTGCAACATCATGTGAAGTTTTTAATTAAATTCAAATATTGTTTGCAATAGCTGATGACAAAAGTAAGCTGAAAGTAGCTTGGGTAAATATGTCTTCTTTTATCATTGGTTTTCACTGGATACTATTTTTCTTGCAAGATAGTTGAGAATCAGAATATTTTTAATTTGCAGAAGTAAATATTATCAATAGTTATAGTAGATATTGTAATGCAAAATAAGGTGAATATTTAGGATTTGATTCTTTTGATTTTATTTTTTAGTTTTTTGAAAGAGTTTTCAAAAATAGGTTTCGGGAAGAAGAGAAAAAAAAAACTTGTTTCGTAATTGTTATGTAAAAATTGTTTTGAAGATGTGAAAATAAAAAGAAAAAGTGTTCATATTTACTGAAATTTCATTAATAAAAAGTAAAAAAAAAATATTCTTATTGTATTTTGAGTTTTCAAAATGAAAATAGAACATTGAAAAACAAAACTACTTATAGTTATTTCTGTTTTTTAGTTTAAAAACTAAAAAACCAGAACTGTTTTCGAAAACTGTTTTAGGAAAACATTAACCAAATGAGTTCTTTAGTTTTTAAATACTAAAATAATAAAAATAGTTTTATAAAATTGTTGTCAACAACTTAATATTTTTCTTATCTTGACTTAGCTACAAAGGTAAGAATAAATGCAATATACAATCTATTAATGAGAAGTTACTATAGACTTGAATACTAACCTGTCATTTTAGCTTGCACATTAGGTATAGTTGGATAATCCAAATCTTTTGCAATTAACAAAAATTAAGTGATAAAACCTATGTATCAAATAAAACATTATTAATTATAGAAATCTAGACACATCATACGAGTCTTTAATTAGATGCATGTGAGATATTTACTTACTATTCAAATAAAACATTATTAATTATAGAAATCTAGACACATCATGAATTAGGATATTTAATCTTTTTTTACTTTGAACTCTAGCAATTACACATCCACATATAATTGACCAAGCCTGAATACGAGCCTTGGTAAGTACAAACCAATAGATGTCAATGATTGTTCTTGTGACTTATTAATTGTCATTGCGTATGAGACCATGATGGGAAATTGTCTTCTAATAAGCTTAAAAGGTCATGGTGATTGTGATAGAGATATAGACATGTGTGGTGTGTGTGTATATATATTTATATATAATTTTCATTGGTTTTTCTTCTCACTATCAATCTACTTCTATTGCATAAGCCATATGCTTGATCCAGGTTTCTCAAAAGCATGATTAGATTTCTAATTTTAAACTTAATCCTATGGTTTGGAAGACCAAATTCTAGTGTAAGTAACTCATAAGCTTTAGTTACACCAACTTCAGAATTGTCTATGGTATTTGAGTGAGATATTCTTTCTCCCTATTTGCAATGATAAGTAGAAATCATCTTAACTCTCTAAAAAAACACTTTAAATTTATATAATATATCCAGGAATTAGGGATAACACATAATAATTTATTTTATCTATTGTTTCAATTGTACTTGCCAATATAGTTCGACACTACAAAAATTCTTCATTTTTATACAACTAAAGTAATCTTGGATATGTGCTTTTTTGTGATACCCTTCTACATCCAAACACTTTATTAGTTAATTTACAAAATAGTATAGAAATTTTTTTATTTAAATAACTAGACTTAACACTTAGGTAAACGGATTCACATTGTGACCACACGAATTAGTTATTACTGCTAAACAAATCATGAAAGAGAAAATAATTTATCTCCACATAGAGTTAAAACATGGTCAAAGGGATATAAACTACTAGTCACATAGATCCATTAAACGGGCTAACTTACAATTAAAGTTGTAAACATTATATAAATAGAAATAAATTTTCAGATTATGTAATACAACACTATGAACCCTGTGAAACTCTTCCATCCCAAATAAATAAACATAACATGATTAAATAAAATTCCTTTAACTAGGTAAAAAAGGTTCAAAAAATTGCTTTTAAAAAAACTTAATCTTTGATAAATGACAAGTCTTTATAATTGAAAAGTTAAATAAGGAAAAGAACTCGAGATGTAATTGATATAATTTCTAAGATAAATAAATAATTCGAACATCATAATAGAGTCGCAAAGCTCCAATGTCATATCTATCGGAGCATGAATCCACATCAATCTCAAGCATTACTAGCCTCTACCTCTTTTGCATCTTTTTTACCTATGGGCGTTCAGCCTAAGCAACACATACACAAATAGGGAGTGAGACATTTGCTCATATATAATTAAACGGCATAAATAAGAAATATTACCACTCACAGTGTATCACATAAAACCACACAACAATATTAAATTCAATTCATGTCAATGATGCTCATGCAATGCAACTCATGTTTGCTCTCTCAGGTACACTCCCGAAGTGGTACTCTTCTATGCCAGTAACACATAGGTACAACTATCTCACATAGGTTCACCTGAAGTAAATCCTCTTCTGTGCCAGTAACACGTTGGTACAACCGTGCAATGCAACACAACCAAAGACACTTGTTATAGAGCACCTCACAATGGGCGATCCTTACAAGCTTCTTAGATTGTCATATTCATGCATCATGTCATGTAACAACATAACTCACAATCAATAATTAATTATGTCATCACAATCTAATCCCAACCGCAGCTAGGATGACACCTCCTCAAGCACACCCTAACCATCAACACAACATGCATCTAATTATAATCACATAAATATCACACGTTGAAACAAATCCCCAAATTCACACACCTCAAATAGCTTTCAAACATTCAACCATCCACGACTCTCAGAATTATAAGATACATAAAAAATATAAACATATGGCTATGCAAAAAATACTT
The DNA here is from genome assembly GCA_037954015.1 of Psophocarpus tetragonolobus. Taxonomy (NCBI): domain Eukaryota; kingdom Viridiplantae; phylum Streptophyta; class Magnoliopsida; order Fabales; family Fabaceae; genus Psophocarpus; species Psophocarpus tetragonolobus. Next base: position 37,465,002 of record CM075688.1, on the reverse strand, counting down.
AAGCACTGCTAAACAAAGTCTAAACTTCATAAATGATCAAGTAATTCAGGGTTCACACACTAATAAGGCAATTAATCCTATGATATTGTGTCTTATCTAGTTTAAAAGTTAGAACATTTATCTAAAACTCTTATGTTTACCTCAAAGGGCAAAACAAACATTGCTATTTTAAAAATTGGAGGAAACATGAATCTATCATTTAATTCTAACAGTTTAACTTTCAGTCACTAATCTGATCATAACTTCAACTCTAGGTATAATTTTGGGGTGAAACTAATATCATCAGTTATATAACATCTAGGGATAAAACTTTCATGTAGACAACTTTCTCAAATTATATCTTTTTCCTATTGTTTTCTTATCCGAAATCATGAATGCGGATTGTAATATGCCTAGGTCTAGAAGTTTGACCATTAGTTACTAATTTTATCATAAATTGAGTTCTGGGTATATTTTTGGAGTGAAACCAACGAAATTAGTTGGATAACATCTAGGGCTACAACTTTCATGAAGATCACTTTCTCAAACTATATCGTTTTCTTATCGGTTTTCTCGTCCAAAAATTGTGAACGTTGATTGTAATACACCTAATTCTAGTAATTCGACCTTTAGTTACTAATTTTATCATAACTTGAGTTATATACATCCTTTTTTATTGATTCCAACTCTATTCGAAAACTATGATCAAGGGCTAAAAAATTTTATGAAAAATACAAAGCCTGATTTGGTCATCTAGGTTACCTCACAAGGCTCACTATGTACAAATTTTGTTTGCATACTAGATGGGAGACTTAACTTCCAACTCATATAACTCAGTTTATTCTTAACATATTTACATTATTATTAAGTCTAAACTATAGCCCCAAATGTCTAGTTTCTAAACCAACAAATTTAACTCAATTTGATTAATCACACAGAAAGATATAATAGAAACTCTAGGGTATGTTTATACGAAAATTTCTAGATAGCAAAAATTCAACTTATATAAGGTTCTCAACATATAATTCTAACTTTAAACCTTCAAACATTTTACTTCTATTTCTATGATACTTGATTGTCATTACATTCTACAATTGCAATGATAGTTATCAAAAGAAGGAACTCTTAACTCCTAACGCCTAATCTTTTTTGTACAGAATAATTCAAATAACATAGAGGTTTTTCAATCATCAAGCAATCAATCAATCATAGAAATAGAATATTCATTTATAATCATTCATAACGTTCATTCATATAAAACAATGAATAAATCAATTGCATAAACTTAATCCCCACAAAGGTTTAGGGTTCGCCTCCATTACCATATTTCTTATATATGCCTATGTATAAGTTATTCCCATTGTCCCTTACCTTAAAGGATGATCGTGATTGTGAATGTGTAGCCTCAACTTCTAAACGTTGCTCCTCAAACTCTCTTGGCAATCTTCTCTCTACAACTTCTTCTCTAACTTCCAAAGTCAGAAACATGAAAACTGAAGTGTCACCCTCAGACCCCTAATTTTTACCCTAACTTAACCCTTTATTAGGCTTTTAAAATCAAACCCAAACTTAACCTCTCTTACTATTTATACCTACATTTATTTTTTTGTTTTATAAAATCAATCCTCAACTTATTTTAGTAAACATAAATATTAAATTAATTTAAGCCTATTAATATGAATTACATTTTTTATTAATGTATTTTTCTAAAAAAATGGGATGTTACACTTTTGACTATAGCATCAATAGGATCATTAAATTCTACAATCAAGAATTAAGTTGGACTTCTATTTTAGCTAAACCATCATTCGACTTTGATAATTTCTCATCTCCTATCTTTACTATCCAGTTAGAGAATTCTTCGATTTCTAAAGCATTTATATTCTCTAATTCCTCTTGTAGCAAACACATTTTTTTGTTAATGTTAAAACTTGACAGTGATCCCAAAGATAGGAAGCATTAACAGTGGCATGGACTATATCTTATCTACTTCCTCTAGGAATGACAAATAAGATCTATCTGAAAACTCCTCCAAAAACTAGGACTTTGCCTCCAAATATTGAGTTACATTTATTTTCCGCTACCATAATGTCCCTCAAAATTCTATCTAGTTCCTTGAAACAAAATCTATGTACCATTGGTGTTTTATTTCAAATAATTAACTTACTTATTTTCAATAATTTAGCATGCTCACTTCATTGGTGAATGTTAGAAACAAAATTATCCATTGTCAAAACAGGTATCTTAAATTTAGGGTGTGTGGTTCTTCCTCCTGGTAGCAAAAGAGATGCGATTCCATTTGATGTAATTGTTAATACAATTTAGTGTTGAGATCTTAAGGCAAACGTGGGTATCTTCCACATGAATGTTTTCCCCGTACCACCATAACCATATAAAAAAAAATTGCTCCTTGTTGCTTGTTTACGACATTGATGACATTTTAAAAAAATTCTCTTTGTTCTTCTGCATAAAAGATAATGGATAATGTTATATTTTATTTTAGGAATTTAATAGAATATAAATGTGTATATCCTAAGGGAATTATTATATAATTGGAATTGGCTCTTAAATCAGCTACATTATAATCCAATTCCGCATATATCAACCTGTTACCTATCTGACAGGTAAGAAAACCATTGGGATATGACATACATAGGTAGTCTTTTAAGTTCTTTCTATTTATTTGTAATAGCTTTTATAGTTGTAACATAGTCAAATTTTGTAGCTCCTCAACTGTAAGTTACAATTCTATAAAAAAGAAATTATTTCATAAAAAAATTAAATTAGTTCTTTATTGTAGAATTATATAGTTATAAAAGATTATACCTGACATATAGGTGTCAACATGTGGGTCTCGAAGAGATGGTGAAAAATTGTTTTAAAAATCAGAGAAGTCGTCACCAATATTTATTCAGGAAAATATGAAAAAAACCTTTAAAGAAAATGGTCCATGAAACCAAACTTTGAGTTTGGGAGACAATTACGTGTAGGGAAGGTGTTAGCACCCTACACATCCACCTTAAGGACGGTTACCTCTAATTAAATGTGCAAAATTAGATAACTTAAAAAATATTTATTTCACCATTGACATATAAAGACTACTTTTAATTTATTTTTGGTTTTTAACATTTTAATGAGAAAAATATTATTGGAAATTTTATTTTTCATAAAAGTATTAATAATATTTTTTTAATGGACTTATTTTATTTTTATTTTTCAGGACTCGACAGGAGTGAATTTCTGCTCCCACATATCTTCATGTACAATGAAGAATCAGAGTTTATGTAGTTCTTGAAGTTATTTGTGTGTTGGGTTTTTAATTTTGGTAATTAATTTTTTATATTATTGGACTTATTTTGAAATATTATAGAAGTGCATCCAAAGTGGTCACGATGATTATCTTACGTAATCGTCAAATCAAAAGTGCTTCCGAAGTGACAATTATTAGATTATGATAAATTTTACAATGACAAAATCAAAACTGCATTTGAAGTAATCATAAAGTTTTACTTTTATGTTTTTATATTTTTGAAGAATTAATTTTAAAGGAGTTCAAGATAATCAAATCAGAAATGCGTCCAAAGTGATCGTCATGAACCTTTTTATCGTTTATAATAGTTAAATTAGAAGTGCATCCAAAAGGACTATTATTTATTTTAAATAATTTAAATAGCATAATAATAATTATAACAATCAAGATTTTATAAAAGAAACCAAATTAGAAGTGCATCTAAAGTGGTTACTTTAGTTTTTGTAATAGTCAAATTAGAAGTGCATTTAAATTAACTATTATTAAGTTACTTTAAGGTTTACTTGGTTAAATTAAGAACCAATAAATAAATACTCATAGTTAAATATAATATTATAATTATTAAGACACGTAATTTTAATTTTTACTTGTTGACTGGATTAGAATATGAAATCTTTGTTGAATCAGAATCTATTTTTACTGATCTTCTCTACCTAACTAATATATTTGTATTTAATTTCTTATTCCTATGTTAACAAACACAAATGCTAGTACTAGAAAAAAAGAAGGAAAATGTGGGATGTTAATTCTAAAAAAAACATTGTTTAAAGATATAATATTAATTTTAACTCACAGAACTTAGGTTCAACATTTCAAATGCCAAAAATCAAAGATAATATAATTTATTAACACATTATAAAATAATATAGGAAGAATGCATGAATTGAATGTGCATATTAAACTATTAACATGAGAAACTAAGAAGATATAAAAATGTAAACTCACTTACTGTGACAAGATTGTTCAGTGTTGTTGCTTGCCATGCCATTTGATAGTTTTTGGGTTGCTTAGGTATCATTGGCGCATGGTAAGATATTATGGTTCATCATAGACATGGTTTGATGCTATGATCTATGGAAGATGACTCGACTTGTGAACTACATTTGGAGGTTAGATGTCCAAAACAGGGTGAATGTTGAGTTGCTGTCTTTTTCTATCTTAGTAGGGAAAATGAGAGTTTTTTGTGAGATGCCCTGTTATCTCCTCCTCTCTCCTTCTTGCTTTCGCCTCTTCATTTTTATTCGCCACTATCATTTTTATTTGGGTTCCTTCCCATGAGCACAAACCACGGTGACAAAGCTTACAAACCTACTAACTAGTACTGTTGGTGGGTTCCATAGCATAGGAGCAACTTGCATCAAAAAAGAAATCTGCTACGCCTTTTGAATGAAAACACTTTTTATATTTTCCTTTCTAATTTTATTTCTCATTTTTAAACTTTTTTTTTTATATAATGTAACTTTACTATTTTTTAGTCTGAACTTTTTCATTATTGTATTGAATTTTGTTTTCTAATTAGACTCAACTATCCTAATAGAAGCAAATTTTTTGGTTTAATTTTTTTTTATTTATCATTATTTTTTACTTGTTTGTACAAAATTAGGTGATGACAATAGGCTATTTTTCTTTGTTCATAAAGAATTCTATCCGAAAGTTATTCCAATTTTTATATTTTTTTATTTGTACTTAATAAGTTATAAAAGTGTAAAAATAAATGTTCCTAATTAACAATTATCAAAATATATGAAAATTATAAAATATTAACACAATGTCAATTTTATATTTTTTTTATTTTACTTAATCAATTAAAGAAATATAAAAAATGTCCCTTATTAATATTTTATCAAAATATATGAAAATTAGAAAATATTAACAGAGAGTCATTTTATATTTTTTTATCTGTACTTAATCAATTATGAAGTGTAAAAAGAAATGTTTCTCATCAACAATTTATCAAAATATATGGAAATTATAAAATATTAAATAGTGACCTTTTTTATATTTTTTTATGCTTAATTAGTTATACAAGTGTAAAAAAATTACTCATTAAAATAATCTTTCATATCTACAATATCATCAAATGAATAAATTATGTCTCTTAATTATTAAATAGGTCTCTTAATTATTTTAAAATGTTCAATTAGGTCCCTCTATTTTAAAAAATCAAATAAGATTCCTTATTATTTTAAAACATCTCAATTATACACTTTCTATCCAATTAAACTTGACGTGTAAATTTTAGCATATTTATTTGCAAATAGTTGCTATTTAACTTGTTTTTTATCCTCCTGATCGAAGGAGAAGACAATGTCAGGTGATTTACAACAACTTACGCGTATACTGCTCAACCAACTGAGGTAGATCTTGTTGACAGTTGACATTTAACTAGCTACTATATTTATATTTTTAAAATATAACTAATTATTATGAATAATTATTATAATGGCATTGACATTTTTTATATTCTATGTTTATTACTTCTTGATATCTTTAAATAATTGTGTAACTTATGAGTTTATCCTAACCTTTGAGTTTTGTAACTTATGATTTTATCCTCACACTCAAAGTTCTACTCAATTTAAAATCATCCAGAGATGTATACATGAGTGAGGAGGGTCCTATTTGTGGAGTAACTAAGTGCACTGGATAGACTAGACTGTGGTTAGATTAACCAAATGTTAGCTTACGACACTGAACGTTGAACAATCATAAGAATGTGTTCCTAATCTAATCTAAATTCAGTAGAGTAGTGCTCTAGTAAAAAGGGATGGAAAAAGTAGTGATGTTTTGTGCATGACTAAGGGATTGGTGTGAACTAGCAAAAAGGAGTAGTATAGTAGTCATGTTTTCTGCATAACTAGGGGATGTTATTGCAAAAGATGGAGTGGGCTTATCACATGTCCAACTCTCTTAAAATCTAACTCAAATTATCACTAGCATGATAACTATAGTAATCCTAAAAAAAGGTTGACCTAAATACAATGGTGAAAAAATGTCAACTATAGGAGTCAACCTACTAAAAGTGAAAGTTAACAAAAATACAAAGAAAATCTTAATCCTAATCCTAATATATACAATGGAAGATAAGAAGAATCATAATATAAAATCAAATTGCATGACAAATTGATGTTGAGTATTTTGTAACTTCTGTTCATACACAAAATGGACTTGTAAAATCACTTATAAAACTTGTAAAGTAGATTACAATATCATTATTCATGAGATCAAAACTTTCACTCTTTACTTAGGGTTAAGCAATTCTACATTTTTCAATATTAATTTGCATTAGGTCAACAACTTATTATAAATACTCCCCTTTACCATGGGTTTTAGGTCAGCAACCTAATTTTCCTATTTAAGAATTTTTGAGTGTACTATATATGTTCCAATTACACCACCAAAGTGAAGGTAAATTGGTCCTCAAATATGATTGGAAATATATGTTCCATATGAAAATCCATCAATAATTAAGTATCTTGACCTATCAAAGGGAGATTTATTTAATATTTGCTTTGACAATTGCCAATTTAATGAATAATTTTTTCAAACATTAGGAGAGAAAGAATAAGCAGTTGGAAAATATATTAGTTGAAATGAATTACCAAATGTGTTTAATGATCTAAAAAGGCTAACTAAGTCACATGTACAGTTGTCAGTGCTCCAATAAGAACTTATGTTCCAATTGGATGTTCTAATATTGCAAATGACTCTTAAACATGTCCGAAGATGGTAAACCTATAGGTTCTGAAGATAAAAATCATTACTTAAGGAGATATAAGGTGACTCGATTAACTAAAGAAGGAGGAAGGTGGTAAAAAGTAATGGGTTCAATCTTCACCGCTAGCAAAAACTAACATTACTAACACTAACATTTGGCCTATAAAAAAAATATTTGATTAAAAAATGAGCTTAAAAAACAATATGACCCAATTAAGGATATAGGAACCCCAAAAAACCCTCCAGCATAATTCTAATTTTAGTTCCATAAGAAACTCATGTACATCAAATTGTTACAAATGAAGAGATGTAAATATATTATGTGATGAATAAAACAAAATCGACCCGAAGTGAAGTTAGCATTAATGTCATAAATGACACTGGGGATCAAGAACCTAAGTCCATTGAAGATTGTCGACAAAGGAATGATTGGCTAAAATGGAAAAATGCAACTAAAGCAGAATTGAACTCATTATTTAATTGAAAGGTTTTTGGACTTGCAGTTTGTACATCTAAAGTTGTTAAACCAGTTGAATACAGTGTGTTTTTGTGAAGAAAAAAAAAACAAAATGAGAAATGGTGAAATTGTTATATACAAAGCATCATTAGTTGATCGGTGTTTTTTATATTGTCTTTGAAGAGACATATTCACCTATAGTGAATGCAACGAATTTTTCATATTTAATTAATTTGGTTGAATGTGATGAATTAAATTTGCATCTAATGGAATGTTGTTACAACCTTTGTATGATTCTCTTGAAAATGATATTCATGTGAAACTCCTTAAAGTATTTAATTTTTCCTAGTAGTACAAATTATAAAGAGGATTACTCAATCAAATTAAATAAAGTCTCTTTATGGATTAAAGAATCAAGATGTTGTGGTATAATCATCTTAGTAAGTATTTGTTAAAAGAAAGGTATAAAGATGTTCTACATCTCCTTATATTTTTTATGAAAATATCTAAAAATGGACTTGAAATAATTGTACTTTATGTTTGAAGAAAGATTTTGAGATGAAGGATATTGTTGAAACAAAGTTTCTTTTGGGATTACAAATTGAGTATTTAAATAAATATATTTTTGTGCAACAAGAGACTTATATAAGGAAGGTGTTTAAAAGGTTCTATATGGATAAATAATATTTATTATGCACTCTAGTGGTTATAATGTCTTTAGTTTCAAAAAAAGATGAAGAACTACATGGTCCTGAAGTACCATATCTTAATACTATAAGAGCACTAATGTATCTTAATGATTTACTTTTTTTTTACTAGTTTTTTATCCCGTAGAATTTTTCCGAGTGAGATTAAGACGTATTGAATAATTATTATAATAATTGTCCATTGTCCATTGAATAATTATTATAACGATTGTCCATTGACACTTTTATATTTCTCGTTGTTACTCCTTACTTGCTTTAAATAATTATAACCCTTGAGTTTTACGTAACTCTTGAGTTTAAAACTTATACATAGGACACTCACACATAAGGAGAATAAGAATGATTAGTTTCTATTTTCTTTACTCTCTTGTTTTCTTTCTCAATCATATTTACTCTAAGCTTATTTTTCATAACACTAATAAAAATTAAAATAATGACAAATTATAGTGGTTCTTATTTTTAATAGTTAATTTTAGAAAATAAAACCCTTTAAAATGAATTAGCATGAACTTTCTACCACTAGCATCCCCAATTTTCCAAAATCTTAAGAATCGAAATCAAAACAAAAAATTACAATCAAATGGAAGGGGATTTATTGGTTTCGAATAAGGTAAGGCAAGTTGGCAAAGACGGAGGAGGGTTGAATGGTCAACAATGAAAGTTAGGAACCTTTTGAGGAATATTTTTATTTCAGTACTTCGATAATTGCATCTTCCACATCACCATTATTGACATTTATTGTTAACTAAAGTTGCAAATCAATGAGATTTCTAGATTTGAATTTTTCATTGTTGTCAAATCTTGAAGAAAGAATAGTTGATCCCTCTGACACAAAGCAGAGATTCTGCTACATCAAAAAATTACCTCAATTCTATCCATGAATTTTTCAACGACATTAGCATTGAAAACCTTGTGATCATATAGTTTGTTGTTGCAACATTCCTTGCTTCTAGCTAGCATGAAAAAGATTATAACTCAACTTTTCCACTTTTTTCAATTATTGTTTCCCTTTACACATTCTTTTTTCCTTTACACAACAATGATTGATGAAAACATTATCCTAATTTGTAAGATAATATATAAGTCATTTAAATCACATTAAGATATAAAAAGTATTCAAGTTATTGAAGGATAAGTTATTCCAAGGATAGTCTTTCGTGTGGTTTTCAAGACTTTGGCAGATATGGACAACAAAAAATACATAGATTTTTAAAACAAAAGAAGTCATAATTCAAGATATAGTTAAAGCTATGCAACTGTTCGTATGAGAATGATGCTGCAAAGTTAAACTTACAACTCATTCCTTTGCATAATGGCTAATGAATCTTTAGTTTTGTATAAATGGCTTTTAATAAGCTTTTGTTTTGCTTTTTGGTTTTTTTTATTTCTATGACCAAGATTCTTTGTAACACGGGACTACATCCCTTGTGCTTTTCATTTTCTTACCAATACAATTTTTTAGCTTATGAAAAAGAAAATATTTATAATTTTTATTATCATTATTCACTCTCTTAAAATTTAATAGTTAGAGTCACTATATTTCTGAAACATTATAAGAAAAATTAAAGAGTAATAGTTTTCTTAAAAATTACTTTGGAAGCAAATTGATGCCAACCTATATACATATAATTAATATTTTTTTTTATTGATATGCAAATTCTTTATTTTTTTTTTACAAACAATAATTATCTTATAAGGTGTTAAATTTTTCTTGTATTTGAATTTTAAATTCAAAAATAACAAATTAAACTAAAACAATATCAAATCATTATAGTTTACACCTTGAATATTGATACCATATTCTAAATTATGACTAAAGTGATTAAATATATTTTTATATGCTTTGACATTTATAACTTGGTTGAACAACTAGTTGGTTACTCGAAGAAACTGTCACAATTTTCATTTAGCTTATATAATTTTATTTTTCACACTCATTTTCTTCTTCCAACTACTCTATCAATCACTTTAGTTTGAAGGGGATTTGGCTGTCTACTTAGGAGTTACTTTCGTTGGCATGACTCTAATTGTTTTTTATTTTCGCATTTGATGTACATGTACTTGTCTTGTGATTTCCGGTTTAGTTACGTCTTTTATTAGTTTATTGTTGATGAGTGCCTATAAAAAAAAAATTGTTGATGAGGGCAGACAAATTTATATCTTTAATTTAGAGCAATAAATTTTGGATTTTTAGAGTGTATTTTATGAAATTTTTTATGTCATATAGAATTCAAATATTTTTATGGTACAATTCATTTACCTTTTTATTTTTTATAATAATCTCAAGGTTTAAATAAGTTTTTTATCTTTAATGTTTTACTAAAAATCACTTTTAGTTCTTAAAATTAAAAAATATTTTTTTAGTTCATGATTCTCTTTTAGTCCTTTTTTTTCCATTAACATAGTTAAAAAATGGGAGGCATGAAATATTTTTTTTGTATTCGTGAATTATTTCCTTCCTCAACCCTAACTCTCTCAATCTTAAATTTCACCTCCAACACAATCAAATATAACGAAACTAATAAACATGCAATGTTAATATAAAAAACAAATTAATTTCTAGGACTAAAAAAATTTTTGAATTTCAAGGACCAAAAATAATTTTTGGTAAAACTTTAAGGACAAAAAACTTATGTAGATGTAATATCAAATTCTTCAATTTTCAAAATAAAGAATTGATGTTTTTAAATTATAAGTTAAGAATCACTTTAAGAACTATAACTAAAGATTGAAAAAAAACATATGAATTAATTTTTTCCATTAAAAAACATTTAGTGATTCCCATATAAAAAAATTATGATAAAATAATAAACATAAGAGTTATTGAGAGATAAAAATAATTAAATATAATGATGTGAGATTATTTATGAGACTCATTTACTAAATGTAGAATATTTATATTACTACATAAATTTATTGATTTTGTGTATTTGACAATACAATTTAAAATTAAATATAGTATATTATAATTCGAATATAATATACATTTATAATATAATTTCTACCGTTTTAGAAAATTAAAATACAAAGCAAATCTATATTGTATAACCGAAATTCAAAAAAATAGAGACGCCATATTTTTTATGATTTTAAATAATATAATTAAAATTATATAATGATTCTTTGTTTTAGATTATCTTTTGGTGTTTAATGTAAGTTTAATTGATATATACTTAAGTGTAAAAATATTTTTTTAATGAATAACTTATGGTGTATATCAACTAAACTTTTATAATATTAGTATTGTTGATTTTATTCTTTCAAAATTATATATAATTTCTAGAAGGAATTTTGATGTCATGTTCTCGGTTCACCTAAATAATAGTACCAATACAATAAAGGGTACAAGATGAAAATATTCGAGAGCATATGAAATAGAAGCGCTAGCTAAAGCATGAATAATATTAAGCATAGCCTTGTATTTGGAAATGATTACACCAAATTCAGATACCGTGCGCAATTTCATCATAGCATGCAGCTTTTACCTTTTCAGTTTTTACACTCCGTTTCCACAATTGGTTATGAGATTTCCATTAGTCAATGTAGCAAGTATAAAAGAGCAAAATCTTCCTCGTGAACCACATTTCGTAGAAAATCTCTAGTATTTGTCATGTCATGGCCATTAAAAATCTACCAGTACAACAACATGTGCCCTGCATTAGTACGAGGGGGAGCCCTAACCTTCCCATTTTTTTAACTTACTTTTATATTTATAATTTTTATCCTTCTAATAATTTTAACATAGTTAAATTTAATAATTTTTTTTAACAATTTTAAATAATTAAATTTATTTTTTTTTGTTTTAGTGGGATTGTGAAAAATAAAAAATATAAGTAAAATATGTAAAGTTATTTGTGTTAGTCCAAATTAAATATTAGACCTACAATCTAATTATTTATTGAATAAATGTTAAAATATTAAATTAAATATAATAAATAAAAAAAAATCAGGAATAAATGAGTAATCAAAGATCAAAACGTGACTTTGAAACTACCGTAAACATGAAACTGCTATTTACAATTCTACGTTACAATTTTCTAATGCACTTTGTATTAAACGTAAAGTATGACAATGATAATATATATATATAAATAAAAGTATAAGTTTTATTGTATCATACATCAATTTAGCTCTCAAAATTATTATTCAAGATGTGCGACGTCTGCATTGTTCACATGGTTCTGTTCAAAAGCCTTTTTCTAAGCACCACAAAATCATTATGAACTCCAAACATACATGGGGAGAAGACGTCTTACAAAACTTGCCTATTTAAATGAGTCAATAAAAGATAACATAGTTTTTAATGTTATTCATTAATAATCAAACATATAGCACCACACACACAAAACCCTGCAATTTTGGCCCAACCAGCTGTGCTACTCCGTATGCATCGTGCAAGCAATTCTATTATTTTCTTGAGAAGTTTAACATTAAAGTTATACTCTTTTTTTTTCTAAATTTACCTTTACCTATAATTAGAAAGAGAAAATATTTTTCATAAAAAAAATAAAAATATTTGAATAAAAAAATTAATACAGAACGCCTTATAAAAAAATAGGCACAAATCTTAAAATTCATATAAATAGAAGTCTATTAGGAGGATTAACAAAAAAATCTTATAATTAAAAACATAGGTAACATCATTTTGTACATGTGTAACTAATTAAAAAAAAAAGAGAAAAAGACTAGTATAAAAAATTTTACACTAATTATTAATCATAACCTTTTATATATATATATATATATATAAAAAGTTTGTTTACTTTAATTATTAATATTTTCAAAATCAATGTAAAGGAAATATTGTAATTAACGGTCAATTACAATGTATATATATATATTAAAATTATTAAAAAAATGCTTTTTAACTATTTTTAAATGAATCAAACATGAATGTAAAGAGATTTATAATAAGTTGTGCTGACTAAACCAATTAAATTAGACTTTCTTAACTAGTTTTAATTTAACTTTTAAAATAATTATTATAAAAATAAATTTATCATAAATAATTTTTAATTAAATGTCTATAAAAGATTTTGCCTGCCGGCCCATATTACTTAAGATAAATCTTAAATGCACATACATATTATTTAGGATAAAATTCGGATACAGTTCAGTAATTACTTTTGAATACTAGTAATATTGTTCAATCAGGATTGAAGTTTAATCTATATAATAAATGTACGTATTACGTTGAAAAAGTTTTCTTTTTTAACTTATGGATTATCGATTATCCATCTTATCCAATTTTCATATTGATTATCGATTTTTTATTTCCGGTTTAGTATTATATAAAAATATACCTATTAAATCTTAACAATAAATGAAAGTTAAAGAATTATAAAAATATACCTATTAAATCTTAATAATAAATGAAAGTTAAAGAAATGAAATTTTAACCTCGCATCCTTTCCAACAAACAATCATTTTCATTAAAAAAAAAAATATCTTTATTTGACTTTCTTTCTAATTACATATCTGAAGCATGTTTTCAAGAAATTACTAAAGTTTCAGCAAAAGCAATATAACAATGGGTACCAGATTCCAAAAAATAATGCACCGTTCAAAGCAAAGACAATATAATAAGATTACTTTAGAAAAAAAAAATCATCAAAGGACAAAATGAAAGATATTTCGTTTCACCAGAGAACTCTTTTTTTTCCCAAGAATTTATGTGATAGATCAAGCAATTAGAAATTAGTAATTCCTAAAATAATAATTTATGTGATACATCATAGCAATTAGAAGTTAGTAATTCCTAAAATAATAATTCTTAAGGGTATATTTATCCCCGATCATTTTATTTTGTAATTTTATTTTGTAATAAAAGAAAGGTAATGAAAAGAATAATCATATTAAATTGAAAAAATGCCCAATGACCAATCTTCACTTAGAGAACCAAGGTAAAATCTCAATTTTAAATGGAAAAAAAAAAAAAGCATATAATTTAAGTTTTATCCAGTTATTTATACTTTTTAAATGTATAAAATTAATTTATCAAAATATGTAAATAAAATCGTAACTTACTTACCGTTCGACCCCACCCAGTCAACAAGAAATAAACGATTCACATGCCACTAAGAGTGGTGCGACTCTTTTTCATCCATTCCACTTATCATTATCAATGTGGAACCCGAGGATTGAGCCGATCATTGATAAAACTAATGAAATCAGTTGGTAACAATGCATTCCCATGGAAGCAATAACTTTTCTTATTATCAAGTTAATAAATGCATGCTCCCTAAGTTACTTCCAAGCCATTTACGTTTCACGGCAACTGAAATAAAGAACTGCTTAGCTAACCAAATTTAGCAAGTACACTGCAACAACAATGGAACAGAGAGCTAACTGATAAACAAAAAAGACAAAATTCATTTTCAACACAAACTTCCTACTGTCCCTTTTTAAATGGCTTTCAAAGTTCAAAGGCAGCAAACTAATCGTATCAGTCACTTTCGGGTTCCTCGCTTCTCTTTCAAATCCAGGTCCCTGAAATCATACGTCAGTATTTAAGAGTATGGAAAACTAGGGATATAATAATATATGACAATACATAAAGCAGAACTCCTACCTCTGGATATGGTCAAGAATCAAAAGCCTGGGTCCAGGAGGAATCCTCACATCTCTGAGAGCACTGAAACACATCACAGAAAATTAAGGCCTCACACTCCAATACATGGTAAACAAAATATATGAAGAAAAAGAAAAGACACAACTGACACACAAAAATTGAACTTCCTACCTGTCTGTGAGTAACGGCAAAGTGTTGTCTGTTAACAAGCCTTTCTTGAAATTTTTTTCGTAACTCTGAAGGCCAAGATTGTTCAACATGTGTCTTGTTTTAGCATAATGAATATCCTCAGCTGGTGGTTGAGAGAACTTTTGTCCTATCTGCATAATTAATGAAAATAGTTGAAGATATGCTAATTACGGGACAGCAAATAGCAAATTGAGAACCTGCATTACACACAAACCAACAAGCCTTGTCCAAAATCTTAAACCCTGGCTAATATTGGAGGCACAACAAGGTTACCCCAAGATTTTTTTAATAAATTATACCAATAAACAAGACACTTTCACTGTGTATGTGACCAAAATGGAAAGTCAAGAAAACATTGTTCTCACTGATCAACAGGAGGTACAAAATAACAATTGATATCAAAATATCAAATACTGCGACAGAGGCATTAGTTTTTCCTTATTGCATACCTGGAAAAGTCCACCTTGAACAAGTGCAAAGAAAAGTCCAGAAGTGACAGCATTTGCTGCTTGATTTGGTCCACCCATGCCACTTACTAATGAAAACATGGCCCCTGACCCAAAAGCTGCCGCCATGCTGCAATACATAGTTTAGTAAGTATAATGCTATATAAGAAAGCACATTGGTTGTACTAAGGAAATAGCAAATCCAAGATTCAGAGCAAACCATTACATAATAGGAATTAAGAAATCAGCAAAAGCTTTCATTGGCTATAAAAATATTCAGTCACATGATAAGCATTATAGGAGCTATTTCATCTGCTTTAATCGTCAATATATGTTAGACATATTCTCAGAACACCAACAACAGGAAGACCTCCCAAGGTAGATGTTTCTCCTTCAATGACTTTCAAGTTTCAACCCAAAGATTGAAATTTCATACAGAGGTCACATCTTAAAATTAGATTATGTTTTGAAACCTCTAAATTTGCCTTCATTTGAGCAGCATGGCAAATTGACAGCTCCGAAGCAACTGTTAGAATATCAACAAAATATCTCAAAATAACTTTATTGTACCTCATAACATTTTAAAGTATTTTAAATGAACACTTAGTAGGGGTTTTAGATTTTACTATATTTCCCATTTTCCCCCTATAAAATTCAGGGTGTCTTATTCTGGTAGTGCTTTTGGGCAAGTAGTTGTAAAGTAGTACTACTTGTCCCAAGTATCTAGTATAAATAAGACCACGGAGACATGGAGTCAATATTTTGTAACATTTTATTTTACATCATATAAATCATATTCAAAGTTTCTGTCAAGATTTATTTCCTTCAACTTATGCAATTTTTGTTTAGCTTACACAGTAAAACAAACATGGACCTCATTCTGAAAAGAAAAATATTTTCACAAGGAAGCTCACAAATAAAGAGGAAGACAACAAATATTAATTAAATTACATAAAAAAATTCTATTTGTAAATGTTAAAATAATAAAATGTTTTATTCATCCTACAGGAAGTAGTGTAATAATAGATAGATTATAGATCCTGCAGATAACTCATAATACAGCAGGTTAGATCACAGAGCAAACAAGGAAAACTAAATATATAATATACTCAATACTTCATTGCATAAAATATTCTATTATACTATTTCTTTAACTTCCCTTAAATTTCCACAAATATTTTACTTTGATAAAAATAATTATATGAAGAAATAAATTCCTTTCTTTATTACTAGTGATTCCACTAGTAATACATATTAAGGGGGTTGATAGAAAGATATTGAAGCAAAGACATGGAATTACATATGATTTTTATTGACTTGGAAAACATAGATGATTGAGTATCAAAAGAAGTTTTCTTGAAGACTTTAGAAAAGAAACACGTTTGTGTAACTTGTATCTGAACCATACAAGACATGTATGATTGAGTAACTACTAATGTGAACGCCAGTAGGTAAAACTAAGAATTTCCCTATTCAGAAAAGATTACATCAAAACTTAGCCTTAAGTCCTTACTAGTTTAATCTAGTCTTGAATGTAGTTACTAAGGACATTAAAATTATTATTATGCTTTGTCTGGATGATTTAGTTTTGATTGAGAAATCAAGTAAAGCAATTAACTCAAAACTTGAACTTTGGGGACAGTCTTTGGAAATAAAGGGCAATCACACAAGAGTCGAAGAAAGTCTATAATTGCAAGAGAAATACTAGCAACAAACTCTCTACACACTCTTTTAAACACATTCTCTATGATTGGTTGGGATTTATCACAATAAAAAATTAATATGGGTTCCACTTGTCATTAAATGACTCTCTCCTAATTATGTAATTTCAATGAATTCCAACGAATGATAGTGTGTTGCTAGCACTCCTCATAATTGCAAATTTAGCGAGACAAGAGAAAATTGACTTAGAAGTAAAAATGGGAGATGGCATACCACATGTGTTTATGTTTAAATATTCAGGATCAATATTACAAAATGGTGGATATTTGTGATTGTAAAGTCTCAAGTATTGCCATATATCTAACTACACTCCATGACAATGAATATTGAACTTTAAAGGTCAACAAGAGGAAAAGGGTGAGAATAACAGAAATGGGAATGATAAGATGGATACGTGGCCTTAGAAAAAATACATGCTACAAAATGATTATATATGGAGAGATATTGATACGATAATTAAGGAAAAAATGAAACAAAAAAAAAACAGCCAAAGTGGTGAGACACATACAAAGAAGACCACTAATTCTAAAATTACCGGAGAGGAAAGTAGATTACATGATCTCTAGTCTTGTGAAGAAAAGGGAAAGGACCAAGAAGTACATTAGAGGAAGTTGTTAAAAGGGATCTCATGGTGAATAACTACATCCTTGCCATTGTTTTTTCTTGTTGTTTTACTAGTGATTCCACCAAAACCATGAATTCACAATCCACCAACGTATAAACTTTAAAAGAATGTAGGAAAAGAAAGAGAAAATTCATATTACACTAATTACAGTTAAGTAATTGGCATGAGAAATTGTAATTGTATACCATAATCATTTAGGCGAGGGATTACCCACATCAAATATATTACACGAGCAATTGCAGCAACTTTAATTTAGAAAGGGAAAAAAATGGTAAAAACTTCACAAAATTCTTTCGAGGTTACAAATATTTGGGGCAAAGTAATAAAAAAAAAAACCGTATCATCTGAGCCAAAAAAAAAACTCACCTGGATTGGACATCTTCCTTGCCCCTTAACCTTTTCAAGACACAGGAAATACCAGCATTCACTCCAGTCATAACAGCAAAGTTTCTCGCCTGAACTAAAGGACCTCCAGCAAGAGCCTAGAGAATAATTAAACAAAGTCAACCGACTCACACAAACATAGAAATAACAGAATCGAAAGCAGAGAAGAAAATATGAGCATCTTCCACAAACGAAAAACCCTAAGATTATCCCCAGAGCGTATGGAAATGATTAAATGAAAATAATAAGCAGAATTGGAAGAATAAAAAGGAAGAAGAAGAAGAAGAAGAGGAGTAGAAAACCTGAGCTTGTTTAAGAGAGGCCATGGCTTGAGGGTTGAGAGAGGCGTTAGGGGGAGGGGTGGGGAAGGCGGAGGAGGTTTCGGCGGTGAGGGTGCCCATGAAGGCACCGATGGCGGCGCCCTGGGCGGCGCTGGTGGTGGTGACGACGGCGGCCTCGACGGGGAGGGACTGCTTGGAGAGCCAGAGTCTGAACCCATTTTCTAACTCCTTGAAGCGGGCTTGGATTTGCTCAATGGGGTTCTGACTCTGAGGCGCCACCATAATTCCTTGCTTCCCTTGTTCCATTCCAATTCCACAATGTTTTTGATAACGTTCTCTTCTTTACTTCCCACTTTTATACTTATCAAATTACCTACACACTACACTCTCTCGCCCTATCAAACTTCCACGGGCTGCCCCTAACAAATTATTACCTTCAACTCCTAAGGTTTTTTCTTCTTTTTTTTAATTGTTAAGAATCGTACATTTTTTTAGTTGCTTTAGGATTCTTTTACAGTCCTGTTTTTTTAGCACAACTCAATTAAAAAATAAATACGATTAATAAATTCTTTTTCATAAACTAAAAAATTTAATTCTTTCTATATCAATCAAAAGAGAGAACAAGAGCTGTATTTATATGGCGGTAGTCCGCGCAATACCAATTATCAAAGACACACCTTATGAGTTTCTCAACCCGACAAGGCTTATAAATCTCAGGTTTTCGAAAATTTAAGGGTAAAACCCAGGTTTTCAGAAAAGAATGAGAAAAAAGGTGAATATGATAAGTCTTTAAATGATTATCGCATCTTTAAATATTTATCGTTTTAGGCATCCGAAGATACCTTAGAGAAAAGACTACTCCATGTTTAAATTATATAAACATAATATACTCACAGCGGGGAGAAGAGAGGAGGGGTGAAGAAGAACTTCTAATTTTATTCCAAAGGTGTATACAACAGGAGAGTTTAGAGAGAAGGGAGAGAGTTTAGAGAGAGAAAGTAAATATATCCAGAAACCTTGTACTAGTATATAAAATTTTATTCAAATTTGATATTGTGTCACTTTATTATTTCTCCTTTTGTATCATAGAAAAAATTCTTTCATAAACTTTTTGCTTTTTCCATGATTGATTAAAATGTTTTAAAAGCCACCACTTTATCATTTCTCTTTCATATTTTAATAGCAGGATTTTAAGAACTCACCAAATGAGGAGAGTTGTGGTACACTTCTAGATTAATCTAAACAAAATTCAATTTTCTAATACTTTATTTTATCTTTTTTTCACAAATATTTTTATTTCATCTATAAATTATAATTATTATGAAAAATAATCACATTTTCATTTTAATTACTATAAACAAATATACTTTTTATTCACTTCTCACTTCAATTAAATACATTTTATTAACTAATATAATTAACTAATATAATACATTTTATTAACTAATATAATTAACTAATACAACAAAACAAAAAGTACCTTTTTCCTATAATCCAGTTAGTAGTAGTAATTTTTTTATCCGAAAGAGATCGATACAAGATTTATAATAATCTACGCACCTTATTTAATCAATTGGGCTATATCCCTTAATTAATCATTAGTAGTATTATATTACTTCCAGTTTTATTTGATTTTCTAATAAATATATTAAAAACAATCTTAAAATTAATTATTATTTTCTTATTGTTTTAAATAATAAATTATTTAAATAGGCCTAAAAATTCTAAAATAACATTTATCTTAAAATGGAATAATTATATATATAAATTTCATAATCATATTATTTTACATTTTTATTTATTAAAATAAATTTAGTTTTTTTTTATAAATGTGGTATTCATATGAATTATTTATCGTCAACAAATGGTATTTCCCTTTCAACATAAATTGTTCCATACCAAAATAGTATGACCAAGATTGGAACGTAAACATTTTGTTAAGCGATACAAATTACTACAACAAGGTAGTGATACAAATTATTCATCACCAATAACAACAAACGAATTATTCATGGCCAGTAACAACAACTATGACCTTAAATGCATATACAAAATAGATATTTTGTTTCATACCAAAGTAATATGATATGACTGGAATTTAGTTTAAAAGATATAAGGTACTGCAACTCAGGTTATTAAATAAGTTAGTTACACAGAAATAAAAACTAAAAAGCTGATTAAAGTGTATATTTATTACATTCTTAATGAATGTTTTAGTAAACTATATTTTGAGGCAAAACCCACTATATATATTATTAACACCAGCTTTCCTAGATGTCATACCATATAATATTATTAGAGTAAATTTTTTTTTACCCAGAATATGTTATTTTATCATTTAAAAAATAATAAAAATAAATTATAATTACATTATTATTTTAATATAGTCCAAACCTAACCCTGATAGTTTATATGTTATATTGGTTTGTTCATACTTCATAATGTCTGTGCTAAAAAGATAAAATAAAAGATGATTTTTATATATAGTAAATATTTTGTCATAATTATTTGGTTATTTAAATTAAAGTCAGTTGAAGTTTTTTTTTTAAAAATTAAAACTAACTAACAAATTATTGGTTCAAGTGGGCTAAATGAAGGGGAGAGATTTTAATGGAGTGGAGGAATTTTAATATGTTATTTGGTTTAATGAAAAAGAAGAAGAAAAAATAATTCTAATATTATTTTGTTCACGAGGGAAGGAAAGAGATATTAAAGGTAATTACTTTTTTAATTTAACTGATATAGTGTAAAAACTTTTATACTGACATTCAATCACAACCCTTAATTCATGGTAGATTTGTTGACTTTACTCGTTAGTACTTTAAAAGTACATAAATGAAAAATCATGATTGAATATTACTATAAAATCTTTTACACTGATGGTGTTTACCAATTAAACTCTTATTTTTTTACGTAGTTATGTTTTGAAACCTTACTTGATTACTTGTTTATATGCAACAATTGTTTATCCCACATCTTTGAAGATTTTTTTCTGAACTCATGTAATCAAATTTCTTAGGCACTTTCTCTTTCAAGTTTTCCACGTCTACCCCTATGGGTTATGCTACATGCTATATTTGGTAGTACATGCATGCTCCTCACGCCTTTATAAACTATTATGCCAGATTTCTATGAGCGTTTGTTTGATGTAATTTCTTTTTCATTGCATCTCCATCATTTTATATGGCGTCTCCCACACCTATGTCAAATATTCCACAATTTTGTGATTAAATTTTGTGTACACTTTTTTTTAGCATGTTTCCCACATATAATTAAACACATATAGATAGACAATAAACAAAAAAAATTAGAGAAAAATAAACTTCATAGATATTCATGAAAATAAAAACAAATATATTTAAAAGATTAAAAGAGATTAAAGATAATTTAGTGTTTTTTATTTTAAAAGCAATTTAGTAAAACTATATAGAATTTATTAATTAATTTTCCCTCCCCTCTTCAAAATTGGGTGGAAAGGGATTTTAAGTCTCTCTCCCACCCGGTTGAACCAAATAGAGTGCAAATATGGTGATTGGTCGGTAGGTTTCCGACACACTTACAAATATTAATCATCACCAAATTATTCATACTCCGCACTAATATCGTAAATTTTTTTTTTTATAAAGAAACCTATCAAAGTTCTTTTATTGAAATGATTTATTTGAAATTTGATGATGTTCTGATTTTTAAAACTTGCTGACTATTTCTCTTCAATGCATTATTTTATGCACTATATAAACATCTCTCTTTGACAAATAGGTGGTCCAATCATTCATTTTCCTTGACTTAAAAAACTTATTTATTTCTAATTCTTATTTTTTATAAATAAATTTTAGGTTAAATTATTCACTATTCACTATCTTCCTGAATTATTTGTGAATTTTTAATTATGTTCCTAATTTTTTTTAGTTAAGCCATTGTTTATGTAATCTTATAATCTCTTATAGTTTTTAAAACTATCACAAATTATATTTTGTAACGGTTTTACATCGTAAAAAAAAATAATTTTCGAAATCTACCCTTTTAGTTCAAGAAATCAATTAATTAAATGATATAAATCTATATTTTTACAGAAAAATAGAAATATGTTTAAAGATTCGGAAATAGTTAAATGAGCAATTGAGTAATTTAACCTAAATTTTAAGCCTAAATCCTATTGTGGTCGTTGGAAATTGGAATTCTATCTTTTGACTTTGACTAATTCAAATTCAAAATTTTGACCATTGTTAAATGCTCATTCATAT
The DNA here is from genome assembly GCA_037954015.1 of Psophocarpus tetragonolobus. Taxonomy (NCBI): domain Eukaryota; kingdom Viridiplantae; phylum Streptophyta; class Magnoliopsida; order Fabales; family Fabaceae; genus Psophocarpus; species Psophocarpus tetragonolobus. The sequence goes on along the minus strand of CM075688.1, from coordinate 37,442,370 downwards.
AATGTGAAATGACATTGATTAAAGTGTAAGGGTTTTGTTTTGTCAAACAACTGGGTATTTATTTTGCAGAAGCATTTCAATCACTTTGTGCAATAGTGCATGCTTGAGTATCAGGTGCAAGTTTACGTATGGAACAAAAATAATTTTGCAGAAGCATAAGGATCTTTATTTTTATATTTACTTTTTATTTATATATATATATATATATATATATATGTATGTGTGTGAATCGACTTGTTTTGGAAAGGAAAACAGAGAAAAAAGAGTACTCAAATAGTAGAAATATATTAATTAATTATCAAATTAGAAGGATAAGTGTTTCAACTTTGTTATTTTAGACTTGGAGAAAATTAGTCAATCGGCACATACGACCGCTATATTATTTTATTTTTGTTTTCAATATTATTTTAGAGGATTTGCCGCTTTTTACTTCCTTTCTGACGAAAACTGTTTTGGTGAATAAACTAATCAATTTCATAGGCTTATTGAATTGGTCCCAATCCCATTCTAATAAAATTGTTAATGAAAGAATCAACATTTTTTAATTAACAGAATTAAAATGCTAAACATTATATTAATCATCGTTGAAGCTTTCATTAATTACATATTTTTTAATTATTATAATAATCTCCTTTATACGAGGTGTAAGTGTAATGGAAAAGAAAAGTCAATATAATGTTTGTAAATATTAAGAAATGATAGTGTGTTAGTGTAACATACTAATAAAATATAAAAAAATGTAAGAATAAAAAGTTATTAATTTAAGAGAAAATGAGTTATGCATGGATAGTGAAAAAATTTTACATCATTATTCTATCACAACTCACTATTTATGATAATAGGTAAGTTTGTTTACTTTGACAATAATTATCTTAAAAATAAAATTAAAGGTTATATGTAATTAGTTGATAGTGTACAAATATTTTTCATTATTAATACATCATATTTAAACCTTAAAGGTTTGTTTGGCGAACATGATGTGATAAGATAGGTGTAAAATTCTACTTTTTAATAATAGGTAAAAAACATATAATCAAATAGCGAGAGAGATTAAATTTAAGATTTACTTAAGTTGTTAATTTAATGGAGGTGTGATGAGTTTATTATTGTTATTAATATTTTGTGATAGTATATGGTTGATGGTAGAATGATGAGGATGTTAGAATAATTATTATTCTTTTGTTTTTTAAAGTTTTAGTTGAATTTGAAGGAATTTTGGAAATTTATTTAATAAGGAAAATGAAGGGTGCAAATATCAACTGAAACTTACTAAGTACACCCCGACTTTCTTCTTCTTTCTCCCTTTTCTTTCTTCCTTTCTTCTTCTTCATCACTTCATTCTCTCTTTTGACTGTGAGTGTTTATGGTTTGCATAGTCGATGTTTAGTTGGTAAAATTTAGCAAGTCTCTTTTGTTGCTCCTAATTCAGAGTGGTGATCAATACAAGTATGTTTGATCGTAGTTTTCTCAACCTTTTTTCATTCATTTTCGATCTTGTTGTTCTTATTGAAAAGGGAATTCTTTTAAAAATTCTAATTTCTCAGGTTTTTGTGAATTTGGATTTCCTGTCAGGTTTTTAAGAATTTCTTCAGATCGATCCTTTTTTTTTCTATTGAGTAGGCTTTTGAGTAGAGAAATAAGTGAGGGAAACTAAATCTTTTATTTTACTTTGGAAAATTAAGATTTGAGGTTGTGAAGTTAATTGATTCTAAGTGATTGTGCATTTGACTTTGATTGAGTATTTTATGAAATGAGTGTTTTGTGTAATTGAGATGAAGTATATTTTTGAAAGTGTTATTCTTGAAATGATTTTTGAATGTATTGGTTGTTCTTTGTAAATGTTGAAAGATTGATATTCTGATGTTGATTTTAGTGAAATTAATTATTTGAAATGTTACTTTTTGTAAAGATGTTGATTTGATGGTTGGTTAGAAATGTGATTTGGATATTTTGAATAAATAGTGATGTGTTGAGTTTATGCCTGTTTTGAGAATTGACAAATGATTGTTGATAGATTATATTATGATACATGTTGTGGTGATGTGTGTGAAATGATATATATGCTTATGAGATGTTATGTTGATATGATGAGCTATTAAAATTGAGTTTGTGGATGAGTGGTGATTGTAATTCATTGATAAGGAGTATTAATGAATTCAGTTGTGAGCTATTATGAAGAGGTAACAACGCCCTTGAGGTGATGCACTGAATTAGGGAGATGAATAGGTTTAAGTGATCTTGGTGCTAAGGTCATGTTTCAGGTGATGATACACTAGTGTTAGGGCCTTGTGTCAGGCGATGATACACCATAGGATATACTTGGATAACAACGTGATGCAATGTTAGGTCCCTATTTCAGGTGATGATACATCAGACATCAGTTGGTTATTCAATGAATATGTTCAAACTTCAACTGGTTATTGGATGGACCAGATAGATACAAATATGGGTGAAGTTAGATGAGTCGCTACCTTGGTATCTGAATTCAATGGAGTGAATCTTTCTGGAAAGCGTCTGATTTTGTGATTATGCCATTGAGTGTTTCTGAGCACTGATAATTTATGGGATTATAAGTTTGAATACTGGGATTTGAATTATTGTTGAGGAATTTGTGAGATGAATATATTATTGATGTTTACATTATCCTTGATTGATATGATGTTTTATATTACATTGAGCTTACCCTTGCATTCCTTGTGTGTTTTGTATGATTGTGATGATCGTGCTATTTACAAGAGCAGATGGTAACAGTGGTTTTGAGAGGCAAGATGGGCAAGACTAAAAAGAAGGATGGTTTCTCACACATCAGAAAGTGTGTGTTGGTTGTATAGACTGTGTGTATAGGAAATTAGTAAGGATATATTGTATTAACCTAAGTGATTCTATAGTATGAACTTGAACAAGGATTATGTCAGTAATAACCCTTTTGAACACTTGAAAGGAAATTGAGTATATGTATGAATGTATGCAGAAACTGGAGATGCGATCATTAACATGTGTTTATGCTAGTTAGGTTGATTAAATATAGTTTGATTATATGGTATCGTATGGAAATAAGCATGTTAGAATGTCACAAATAGTTAAAAGACTTATCGTGCATGGATTAAGTGAATTATGCAGCTGAGGTTTTGCAATCTGCATGGTCTCGCAGGCCGATGAGTCTTGCCAACAAATATTCGTCTCTGATTAGAAATTGGTTAGATTTATGTCCAACAAGAGATCTTACTCAGTGCAATTTTCTCTTTGTTTAGAATCAAATAGAGTTTTCACTCAGTGACGTGTCTTACTGAGTGAAGTCCCTTTGGAATAACTTGTTATAAGGTTCTTACTGGGCAACAATTATTGCTGAGCGAGCTACCCTAGATCTTGCTAGGCGATAGGGTTCGTTGGGCGATAGGTTGTTGTAGGTTCCTTGTTGTATTTAGTGAAATTTTTAGTTATACTTAGTTGTATATTATGTTAAAATGATTGCTTTGTGATGAAACTTTATATTTCAGTATTTTTGGTTATAAACTATATAAGAAATAATGTGATATCATAAGAATATACTAGGATAAACACAATATAATTGTGATTAGGGTAATAAAATAGACCCAATTTCTATGAGTACTTTGTAAGAATACTCTCATATGAGCAAGTAGAGCAAGTAATTACCTGAAACTTGGAGTTGGGTATGAGGCAGATCCAAACCACAAAAAATTATACTGGTATGAGACTTGTATGAGTATTATAGTACCTAGCTCACCTCACCTCAAATTAATACTACATAATTATAAATTTGAGTGAAAATATTGCTAAAAAATATTATTTACATTATTGTCTATGATAAGTGATATATTAATTATTGAAAAAAAGTGACATATAATATATTTTACTCAAATTTAACAAGATAAAAATACAATTTAAAAAATATTGAATTATGTATATACTAACTCTTAATAAATTTATAATATTATTTTAATAATTTATTTTATGTTTAATATTATGTTGACTTGTTTTTTATATTATTTTTACTTATATATAAAATATATTGATTTGTTATCTCCATACATAAGTAAAGTGTGAGTCTCAACTGCAGGGATTAGTATATAGGTATCAAGCAAGTATAAAGATGAGATAAAAGTTTCTATCCATATGGATATATGACCGAGTATGAGTGCATTTTTTAAACATGATATAGGGATGGGTACTACACTATCCTACCCAGACTCTACTTATTATTATTTCTAATTGTACTTTGTTCAATGTTTAGTGCACACCATGATTATCAAACTTTCGATTTAACACGTAAACTCTGACAAGTTTACAAATCCACTATCGAGTTTACTACTGAGTAATCGAGTTAACAAGTTTTATATGCTCTAGAGTTTAATATATTTTTTATTTAGTGTATTATTATAAATAAAAGAACAAGCGTCTTTAAGAACATCAAACCTTCACTTTTTAACAATATATATATATATATATATATATATGTATATATATATAAAACATCAATGAAAATGTCTTACCATTATTATCACCTATTTATTATTTGATAATAATGCATTGTTAGACTTAGTTATTTAAGTATTGTGAAATTTATGATTTACTATTTTGACTTATTATGTTTTTTAAATGTTTAATTGTATTTTATTTATTTTTTTATTATTTTATATAAAGTACACTCTTACGAGTTTACGAGTTGAGTTTATCAAACTTTCACAAGTCTATGTAAACTCTCGAGTTTGATAACCTTAGTACACACCATATAAAAAAATCAAATAATATATAAAAAGAGTTTAATTGGTATACACTGTTAGTGTAAACACTAACATTCAACCATAATCCTTCATTCATGATAAATACGTTGACTTTACTCATTACTATTTTAAAAGTTATATAAATAAAAAGTCAAATCTTTTACACTACAGTGTATACCAATTAAATTCATATATATATATATATATATATTAATTTAAAATATAATATATTATAAATTAAAATATTATTATATATTTTTAATAATAACATTATACATATATTTTATGTAGTAACATAAATATTATATATTTATAAATATATAGATAAAGTTTATTTTATTATATGGAGCCCAACTAACCTCCCTTTGGAATAAGAAATAACTAGAATAATAAAATAGGACAAAGAACCACGTATCATATTGACAAAACAAACAACGTATTATAATCGGTAGGATATTTTGTCCATCCTAACATATTTTAAGTTTAATTTAAAAGAAATTGAAGAATGTGAGTATAAATTATTCAAAGATTAATAATGTGAAACCCCTTACATGGGGTTCTAGTCCTTTCGTATTGTTGATATTAAATTATGTTCATGTTGTCGTTAGAATAATGTCAACATATGATGTTTTCTCCATGATTGCATAGTCTCTATATAATTTTATGGGTGTGAATGAGATAAACTCAATTAGTTCAACAAAATGCGTTGTAATTCTTGATATTTTTGCTTAATTTTTATCAGAAAAAAAATTATGATTTATCGGTTATACTGTGTTTTCGATACATACTTTTTTTAAAATTTAGCTTTTATTCCCTAAACTTTAATTTTACTGTTGAGATGATTTTGAATTCTTGTTTTTGTTTTGACATGTATTTAGAAAATAGAAGCTTATTTGATAAAAATCCTTTTAATTTGAATTTTGGTTTTGAAATGTATTTAGAAAACAGAAACTTTTTCAAAAAAACTCTCTGATTTGATTTTTAGTTACTTTTTAAACAATGTTCATCCAATTTAAAAAATAATAAAATTTAGTTTTTAAATATTTGTTTCTATCTTTATTCAAAATTCATCACTTGACAAAGTTGTCACGAGACAATCACCTTTGATCGCTAGTCACCAGTTATCACTTTTTGATCAACAGTTATCACTTTTGATCGACGATCAATAACCACCACCTTCAATTGATGGTCATTAGCCCTCACCTTTGACCAACAGTCATCGATTATCATCTCTAACTGATGGTTATTAATCATCGCCTCCAATTGTCAGTCACTAGCTGCCACCTCTGATTGTCGGTCACTGATTGTCACCTCTGACTGTCGATCATTGATTGATTGCTACCTCCGACTGTCGGTCACCGATTGCCACCTCCGACTGGTGGTTACTAACTGTCACTTTCAATCGACGGTCATCAATCGCTACCTTCAACCAACGATTATCTACCACCACCTTCAACCAACACTAATTTTTGTTTTTATAAATTTAAGCTTTTAATTCCAACATCTCTAAAATTCAAGGTGTGAGCACCCAATTTTAGCAATATACGAGTTATTTACTTATTCATTTATTAAAAAAAAAGAAACAAGATTAGAGGAAGTTATGGAGAATACTTAGGGTTTGACTGATTTAGTTTTTTATTTCGGAAGACAAAAACAAACTTGTTTAGTAAGTCTTGTTTGAAAATTATTTTAGAGAAATGTTATTATTAAATAAAAAGCAAAAAACAATATATTTTTCTTTATTTTGAGTTTTCAAAACAAAAACATAAAACTAAGAATAAAAACTAGAGTTTTTCCTTTTATTAGTCTTTAAAAACTAAACAAACAGAAATTTTAGTTTTTAAATACTAAAACATTAAAATCGATTTGATAAAATTATTATGCAACAAACATTTAATCAATGAGAAGACTGCTTATTATTACTAACAAAACAAGGGCCAATAATAGGGCATGAAAATATGAAATAAAGGATTGTTGGAGTGAGATGAAAGGATAAGTTACAAATTAAGGACTTGATTTGTTTGATTTTGTTTTTTAATTTTTGAAAAGAGTTTTCAAAAACTATATTCAGGAAGAAGAGAAAAAAAAAACTTGTTTCGTAAGTATTATTTGAAACCTATTTTGAAAATGTGATAATGAAAAAAAAAATTCATATTTACTGAAATTCTATTAATAAAAAGAAAAAAAAACAACATATTCTTATTATATTTTGAGTTTCAAAATGAAAATCGAAAACTGAAAAGCAAAACTACTTAGTCTATAAAACTGTTTCAGTATTTTAGTATTTAAAAACTAAAAAACTCGTTTGGGTTGTGTTTTCTAAAAACAGTTTTTGAAAATAGTTCTAGTTTTTTAGTTTTTAAAAACTAAAAAAAAGGAATAGGTTTGAAAAGAGTTTTTAAGAATATTTTTATTTTTTAGGGTTTGGAAAGAGTTTTCAATAATACTTTTCAAGAATTGCTTTTGGGAAGAAAAGAAAAAAAATTTGTTTGGTAAGTGTTATTTGAAAACTGTTTTGAAAATGTAAAAATGGAAAAACTTGTTTATATTTATTAGAATTTCATTAATGAAAAGCAAAAAATAACATATTATGATTGTATTTTGAGTTTTCAAAACAAAAATAGAAACCTAAAAAGCAAAACTACTTTTAGTTAATCTTGTTTTTTAGTTTTTAAAAACTAAAACCAGAACTGTTTTCGAAAACTATTTTCAGAAGACACTACCCAAACAATTTTTTTAGTTTTTAAATACTAAAATACTAAAAACAGTTGTCAAACAAGCACTAAAAAATCAAAACTGTTTTAAAAAAAACAGTAACAAATGAATTTTTTAACTTTTAAATACGAAAATATTGAAAATAGTTTTATAAAGTTGTTGTCAATGTTACACAAGGAAAAGGAAAAGAAGAAAAAAGACTCTCTTTCTTGAAAAAGTATATATATATATATATATATATATATATATATATAGATATATATATATATATACATATATATAGATATAGAGGACAACTCGAGTGAGAAAAAGGGTTATGGTGAGAAATAAGAAAATTTAATAATAACCACAAGATTTCAATAAATGGTTTAGATTGAACTCTTTATAATCAAGTTCACGTGGTCCTCTCACACATTAATTTTTATAACATGACATCTCTACCTTTAAAAAGTTATAAATTATAAAGATTAAAATTAATAAAAGAAAATTAAGAAAAATGCACAGGCCACCATTAAATAGACAGGATCTCCCATCTCCTCCACGACAAACGAATGTTGCAGGCACCATACTCTCACTCTCAGGTGATCGTCCAATTGCCTCAATTAACTACCAAACGCACATTGAACAAATGCCACACACACTACCTCTCACTCTCAGCTCCTTTGTCCAATCGCTATGTTAATCACCATCAGCGTTCGACGCCATTAGGCATGGCTCCATTCCACGACTATTCCTCTCTTAGCTCCTCTGTGGTTGCAATTGAGTAAATTCCTCCTTTAGCTGTGGTAGGCAAATAAGGGCTTAGATATTATGAGGTGCCCAAGTCCTATATTGGTTAGTATGGGATGCTCAGTGGGGTATTTAAGTACTTGGTATGACTATTATCTATCTCTTTTCCTTCTTGCTCTTTACTTACTGTTTGCTTAGTATGACTCTTGATGTCTTAGTTACTGTAAATCTGATTTAGTTAGAATTTTATGTTTCTATGAGTGCTTGGTATGATTAGTGTCTATCTCGTAATATTTTGTGATTTACAAGTAATTTAAAGAACATTTTCTAAGTGAATATAATGTGATTGATTAACATATTTTGTGGATATTTCAATAGTTCTACATTTTGTGAAGATATTTGAGATGTTTGACAATGAAGAAAAGTTCAGATATGGATTTCTTTGTTGATTATCCTTTATATCATATTGAATTATCCAAGCTTTAAATTACTTTAGCCTAGCAGTAATTATCCATCATATTTAGATCAGCTACCAAAGGTAAACTTGGAATACTGATGATGTGCTAAAGTTAGTTAGAAAATTAACAGAATCAAAATCATTTTATTTATACCAGTAACTTTTGCTAAAAGGGAAATAATAAAAGGACGAGAGAAAAGGAATTCAAATTTGAGAATAAATTTAGAAAGAAATATGTTATAGGTGCATAGTATTATTGTCATGCTTCATCTTTTTTGCTTTGTTTCTCATATATAGTATTAAATAATACTTAGCTTGTACTTAATTGGCTGAATTTACTTTTTGATGATGAATTTATGCCTTTTTATTATATATGAATACCAAAAAACAAAGCCAGAATAATTCTTTCTTTATTACTGTTGCCCTACTACTAGAAAAATCACATTCAACATCGTTGTGTCTACATCAGTTCAACCTAATAACCAATGTAGACAAATGGGTGGTGAAAAATTTGTAAATAATTAAAAAATTCTCAACATCGGGTCCCCTTAAACCGATGTAGGTAGAATATTAAAAATATTACCCTGCAACGATTTTAGGCTTACATGCGGTAGGTTGAAATAAAAAAATCAAACCTGCATCGGTTTAAGAGTGAACCGCAGTAGGAAAAAATCAAATTTGTAAATAATTAAAAAATGGTCAACATGGGTCCCCTTTAACCGATGTAGGTAGAATATTAAAAATATTACCCTACAAAGGTTTTAGGCTTCCACGCGGTAGGTTAAAATAAAAGAAATCAAACTTGCATCAATTTAAGAGTAAACCACAGTAGGAAAAAATCAAATTTGTAAATAATTAAAAAATTATCAACATCGGGTCCCTTTTAACCGATGTAGGTAGAATATTAAAAATATTACCTTGCAACGGTTTTAGGATGAACAAAAAATCAAACTTGCATCAGTTTAAGAGTAAACCGTGGTAGGAAAAAAGTCTTATTTTAAAAATAAATAAAAACAAAACATACGTTCTTCACACTCTAAACGTCTCCTGTTTCATAAACCTCACTTTCTTCTTCCCTTTCCCTTTCCCTCAATTTGAAGAAGCTCTCTGTTTTGTTTCATCGCTTTTATTTTGTTGCCATTGAAGAAACGTCTATTTCGTTGCCATTTAAGAAGTTTTCCCTCACTGTAAGTTTCAATAAAACCCTCTCACTCTCACCCTCACTCTCACAAAGTCACGCCATTGAACCATTTTTCTCTCATTCATACTCTTTCATAAATTAGTTTCATGGACCCTAGCTTGTCTTTATGAACCCTCAATTTTGTGAACTTTTATCTTCGCAAAACCCTCATGTTAAAACCTATGTTCTTTTCTGGTTTATTTTTTCATGAGCTTTCATTTACGCAAATGGACTTGTCAGAAATACATTTCTCTATTTTTATTCTACATTTTCTCTTTCTATTATGGTATTATGAGTAGGGTTCAAATCCTAGTATTTTTTTATGCTGCTATGATTGCATTATTGCACTCTTAGTTGCAATCTCAAATCTCATTTTCCTTTACCTAGAGTCTTGATTGGTCTTTGCTACTTTGATTCATGATTTTCTCTTTGCAATCACAGTTTTCTCACTGCGATCTCACTTGACGGTTTTGATTTGTAGCTTTTCTTTTGTGATTTTTATGATCTCTTCCTTTGCGACTCATCTCTTGCCCTTTGTGGTTTTGGATAGAGTTTTGAGATCTTGCAATTCTAGATTTTGTGATTTGTGTTGCATTGTTGTTGTTTTTGCCTTTGTGAGTTCCAATTCATGTTATGATTGAGCCATAGTGGAATTACAAAGTAAGAAATTCTCTAGATTCCATCTAAACTATTTTTTGTTTTCTCTATTAGCAACTTCCATCTTAAATGTCCTTTTACATTCAACAATAACACTAGTAATATAATATTAACAAATTGGTGTCTCATGAACCACAATTTTGTTAGGTTTTTCTTTATTTTCTCTTTGCTCTTTCTCTGTACTGGTTTACATTGTGTCTATCTGGATTAGAGTAACCAATGTAGGTTTTTATTAACATTGCATCGGTTCACTCTAAAAAACGATGTAGGTCTATTATGACTTTCATGTCATTATCAACATCGGTTCTTCGCATCCGATGTAGGTAGCGACCTACCTCGATTCTAAGAAACCGATGTAGAGTGATTTTATTTCTACATCTACAGATACAACATCGGTTCATAACAGATGTTGTTTTGCCCCCAGAACTGATGTTGAATCCTATTTTTGTAGTAGTGCCCCAAAGTTATAAACATGAAGATTTTCTATTTGTATATTGATTTCTTCTTTGTTATTGTTGTCCCAAAGTTATATATTCTGCATGATGTCATGCAATTTAAGGGAATAACCGCTTAACCTTTATGGTAGTGAAATTATTTATTTAGTAATTAGGTTAATGTTTTCCACCTGTCCTTTATTTGTGTCATGTATTTTGTATAGTATGCTTCTGCATTAAGATGCTGGATAAATTTATGTCTGTGCACTAGCAGTTGACTCTAGGAATGTGAAATCCAATGCTTCTAGCATGATTAAAGAATTCCTTGTTATATGGTATTATTAAGGTGTGGAGAATTTTGAATTATTGGGTTTTTTTCTCTTGTAGTCTTTTTCATTGTTTATTACTCTGTTTTTACCTCCATATATTGTTTAATACTTTTGTTTTTCATAGGATAAGAATTATGTGATTGTGCAAAAGCGTGAAAAGCAGCAGCTCAAAAGCATCAGAATGTCCTTCATCCTATTGCTTTCATTTAATAGTATAATAGGTTTTAAATTATTTTGTGTATTGGATTATCTCCCTTGTTGACTCAGGTTTACCCAAACCTAAGAAACCATCTTCACCCTATATGGATAATGCAGTGAAAGCTACACGCAGTAAACCATAGTTAAAATCTAGTTGCTTCATTTTCAATCTCTCGTTTGTTGTGTGTTGTACTTACAGTTAAGAAGAGGTATGCATTTTGGTTGTTATTTATTTCTTTTATCTGTATGAATCTGTCTGTGTTGCAAATTCTAATAATCATTAAGAATATTATTTTTGTTATTTCTTTGGCTTTTTGGAGAGGATGCAGTATGGTAGACACGTAAAGTTCATTGTAGCGAGTTGGAATTCAGTGTATACAAGGACAACTTTACCTGTTTAGTATTTTCCCCTACTTTTATTTCAATTAATCAGGTGACAAACTGCAGCAAACTACTCATTCATATGTGTAAAATTTAAAGCAGTATAATTGCACAATGATTAAGTTATGCTAATATCTATCTGTGATTTATCTTTTCTGAGTCCTAACCATTTCTACTTAGTGACTGATCTACATCATTTTATCAGAAATACCTACAAATTAAGGGTTTTAATCCCAAAGAAAGTATATCCATAAGGAGCTCTTCAAAACCTGGCTAGATGAGTGCTACAGTGGAGCCACCAGAGTGTTGGATGCAGTATCTTATAGAGGAAAAAATGGTGAAGTCTATATATAGACCCTTTGATATTGGTGGCTAAATAAATGAGAGGACAAAATGGATCCATCTTTTTGAAGGAGTTACAACTGCAGTATTCATAGCTGCAATTAGTGAAACTAGGACAACAACTATTGTAATGTTATTTCAAAGTTTGTAATGCCATTATGTAGTTGGCATGATAGGAGCACCCTAAATTGTTTGTAATGATTTTCTGTTTGTAATATTATTATGCAGTTGGGCATGACATGTGCATCTTGAATTGTTTGTAATCATTTCTTATTTGTAATGTTAGTTGACATGACAAGTGCATCTTGGATTATTTTCCATTATATAATGAAATACAACATATGTGTACTTTTATTTCAAGTCATTTTTTCCTTACATTTTTATCAATAAAAAATAAATTAAAATATAGGATCCTCGTAAATATAACATCTAAAATTGGTAGAATATGATGAAAACTCCCATATAATCATATAATTAATAATCATTGGAGCAATTTTAAGTTGCAAAATTAGACGTTAATACTTTAATGTTGTTACTTCAAATAAAAACATGAAAAAGGTCAAAAACAAGAAATTAATATTGTTTAGAATAATAAGTATTTATATATTGAAATTGTTCTACTGTCCAATCACACTAAATGGCCAACAAGGTCATTTACCAAATAAAAAGGAAAAAATCAATATTTTCTTGTCAAAGTAAACGCTTTACATTATGTCTAGACCAAAAGTAGAAAAAATGCTTTACATTATACCCTAATACTAATAATTGGTGAAATTGTCTTTCTATAAACTAAACATATCATTCTTCAGTTAATGTTTTGAATTTCTCTTTGTGTAATCATCCTTGAGTTCTTCAAATGTCATTCTTTCAAATCTAATAATCATAATAAACACATAAATTTTGACAACAAATAAGATTTCATAATACTTTTTATGTAAATTAGAAGAAAGTTCCTTACCAAAATTAGGGAGAAGGCTTTTGGGAACAATTGTGATTGTCATGAAATGCATATTAACTACATGTTTTACAAAGTCTAGTTCTTTTTTGTTGTTGTTCAATGGCTTTCTCCTTGCCACCTTTGATCCGTTTACCACTTCCTTTTGTCTTTGAAAATTGTGGTGGGAGAATTTCAACTTCTTCAGAAACATTGGATCCAATAAAAGCTTGCAAATCATCTTCCTTAGTTTGTTGAGGATCTTCTTCATATTGAGTCAATTGCTTTTCAATATTCACAACTCCATTTGAACTGGAAGTAATTTTTCCTTACACTGTACAACCTTGTCTATACATCGATATAAGTGGCTCCATATATCTGAAATAAGTTTGCTCTCATTTTCTAGATTAGAACATCAATCTAGGAAGTTGTTAGCAATATCAAAAACATGTTTTCTATTTGCTAACTTGGTCCACCTATGCATAATATAATTATTGGGTATCTCATTCAAACCTTTACCTTTTAAAACACAAAATATGCGTCTACAAGACATGCCTTCCGATTGAAACTTTTTACATGAACAAACTGCATTGTGATCAAAAGGGTTATAAACCACTTCTCGTATTTTACCAATGGCTACACTACTATCAGTCACAAGCAATGTTTCTATTTCTTGTTCCTCTTTCTTAATTTCAACACCACAATCTAAATAAGATATCCAAAACTCTTACTAAAATATGTAAAAGTTCTCACGAGTGTAAACATCTCTCCCATGTTTCTCTAGATTGCGCTCTAACTTTAGTTTTGGCATGGAATAAAGGGAACTATTATTAGCCAATAGCTCCTTTTGCCTTTGTGTTTCAATTGTAAAATTACACCTCATCTAAAACTCAACCAACCCAACATTAGGATTAAAAAAATTACCAAAAAAGGAATGCTCACTTTCAGATCTTGATGTTGTTCTTAATATCCTAGCCAAAAAAATGTCTTTAAAGTAAGCTCGAATCCACATGCTTCGAATGTCATATATATGTGAGAGCCAATAATTCTTTTCTAACTTTTGCTTGGTAATTATAGACCTCCATGTTGTCTCAAAATCATCTGGTGTTTCTAATTTCCAAACACAAGACTTGAAATTATTATTGAACTCTTCATTAGCATTCAAAGAAACAACCGACCTTTTTAGAAACTTTTTTCATAATGTGCCACATACAAAATCTATGATTAGAAGAATTAAATATTTTTTCTATAGAAACTTTCATAGCAGGGTCTTGATCGATTATTATAAGAGTTGGCTCATGTCCTCCCATTACTTCTAAAAACTTTTCAAACAACCATATGAATGAATCAATCTTTTCATTTGCTAAAAAGCCTGCTCCAAAATTAACACACTCTCTGTCATGGTTTACTCTAGTAAATGGGGCAAAAATCATTGAATATTTATTTGTCCCATATGTAGTATCAAAAGATACCACATCCCGAAACAATTACAAATACCATCTACCCACAAAACATATTTCAATCTACCTTCTCCATCTAACTCATGAGCAGCATAATAGAATTATGGATTGGCTTCTTGTTTCCTCTTAAAGTTATCAATAAAAACTTGAGCATCAAAATCTTTAATCAAAGTTTTTAAATCTCTTGAATAATTTTAGAAATCTTTCTGCGTACACCCTACATTTTCATAACTCCCAACTTGTTCTTCGATTAACTAAAACGATTTTGAAGCCCTAATATTTGCTTTATTATATGCATGCATTAAACTCTTGTGCACATGATTCACTCTTTTTGTTGATCTCAAAAAATGTTTCTTTGTAGGAGAAGGAAGAGCATGTGAATGGTCTTCAATGAATCGATTGAGTACATATTTACCTTCGTCCACCAATTTGAAAATAGCCCTTGCAGTGCACCCTTCTCTAGTAAGACTCGTTCTTCTAATCCTAGCAGTTAGTTTACTTTCCCCCACCAGTTCCTTATATGGTTTGTAACCTTTCTTTGAGCAAACAAAAAACTTCCAACTTATATTGCCTTCTTTATCTTTTGCCTCTGATGATCGATGCACATTAAAGCCAACACTATGTGCATAATTTTTGTAAAATTCTTCAACTTCTTCTAAATTCTCAAATAATTGACCAACTCAAGGCTCCAATTTCTCCTAAATATTTGCACTTACCATTAATTCATTTGCCCAAAACATCAAAATAAATTTTATATGTCAAATGATAAAAAAACAAAAAAAAATATTATTAATAACAAAAATACACGATAGAACATTGAAAGTTACTTCATGTGTTGATGAGGTAGGACTTATTGAATTGGTGTTAGAAGTGACATGGAGGTGAGAGCCTTGTATCTCTTCCATAATATCAATCTAAATTATTAATATAGAATATCATATAAAAAATCATTAAAGACCTGAAAAAAACTATAATCCCAAATCATAAAAATCTCAAAATTCAAAAAATTTGTAATAGTCAGAGGCAATAACCTTGCAACCAGAAAAAGTGTGAGAGTGATTGGTTGGAGAGATGAGAGTAACGAGTGCAACCTTGCAAGATGAAAGCGATGTTTAAGGGTTTTGTGAAGCGATGAGAGAACCCCACAATTAAGAGTTAATATCATATAAAAAATCATTAAAGACCTAAAAAAAACTATAATCCCAAATCATAAAAATCTCAAAATTCAAAAAACTTGTAATAGTCAGAGGCAATAACCTTGCAACCAGAAAAAGTGTGAGAGTGATTGGTTGGAGAGATGAGAGTAACGAGTGCAACCTTGCAATATGAAAGCGATGTTTAAGGGTTTTGTGAAGTGATGAGAGAACCCCACTGTTAAGTCTACGAGAAGAGGTGTCGTTGAGCTCCAAGAGAGAGACCAACGCTGTGGGAGATGAAAGAGGCGTAGTGATTAACATGGCTAGGTGGCAGCGGTGTGACAATTGGGTGGTGTGGCTGATGCACATTTTTCTCCTTCTGAGAGTGAGATAAAGACGATGGCGATTGACAAAAGTGGTGCAACAACAGTGCAGCGGTGATGTGGCAACTGGGTGGGTGATGTGGTGTTTAACGTGGCTGCTGGGCGTTTTTCTCCTTGTGAGAGCAAGAGAGACCATGGCTATAGTGGTGCAGCGGTGGTGCGGTAGCTGGGAGGCAGTGTGGTGTGGCGGTGGTGCGATAGTTGGGCACAATGTAGTGATTAACGTGGCTGGTGCGCGTTTTTTCTCCTTGTGAGAGCGAAAGAGACGATGGGTGGCAGTGATGCAGCAGCTGGGCGACAGCTGGGTGACGGTGGTGTGGCAACGACGAGGCAATAATGTGGTGGTGCGTGCAGGCATTTTTATTTATAAATTTTCCTTGCAGTGAGGACAAATTAATTTCTTATAATTATAACTTTTTAATGGTGGTGCGTGCCAGCAACATTCATTTATCGTGGGGGAGATAAGAGAGCCTGTCTATTGAATGGTGGCCTATGCATTTTTCTTAATTTTCTTTTATTAATTTTAATCTTTATAATTTATAACTTTTTAAAGGTAGAGATGTCATGTTATAAAAATTAATGTGTGAGAGGACCACGTGAACTTGATTATAAAGAGTTCAATCTGAACCATTTATTGAAATCATGTGGTTATTATTAAATTTTCTTATTTCTCACCATAACCCTTTTTCTCACCCGAGTTGTTCTCTATACAGAGGCACAAACACACACAGATACACACACACTTTTCTTGTTTGGAGTCATAATTTTTTTTTTGTTCAAGTAGTTAAAAAGGAGAAATGATCACTGGTTGCACTAGATCAGTAACCATTTTTTAAGGTGGTTTAATTAATTATAGGGTATTTCTAGAGTGAAACATCAAATGGTATTTCAGCGGTGACATATAATGTTACAACTATTAGATATATTAATATTTTATTCAATAAATAAAATTTAATATAGATAATTTGTTAAGATAATTGACCCCTCTGTATATTTTTGCTAAAATTTTGGCTATATTTATCTATTTTTAAATTTAAACTATATTTTAGAAGTAAAATAGAAAATATATAAATAAAATATATTTTGATATATAACTAATTTGCTAAATCCTAAGTAAATAACATATTTTAGTTTCGGAAAAAAAATTTATTAACTTAAAAATTGTTATTTCAAACATTAATTAAAGTGAATTAAATGAAGAGTTTAATGGATATACACTGTCAGTATAAATCTTTACAATGACATTCAATCACAACCTTTAATTCATGGTAAATTTGTTGACTTTACTTATTAATACTTTAAAAGTCACATAAATGAAAAATCATGATTGAATGTCAGTAAAAAATATTTTACAATAACAATGTATATCAATTAAACTCTTAAATAAATACATTCAACTTTGGGTGATCCTTTATTTAAATTATTAAATAAGTATATTATTTTAAATATTGTATTAATTTTTAAAAATATTTTTTCTTAACATACATTAGAAATTAAAACCAGATCTCTAAAATGAAAAGTTTTAGCGATGAAAATTATTAGCAATGTTTGCTTAATACTTACTGTCGACATGGAAATTAAGTGAATAGCGCCCAAATCCTTAAGTACATAAATAGATAAATATAATTAACAATTAATATTTCCTTATTCAAATTGTTAACTAAACAGCTATCATAAATACAACCTTTGATTATTTTATTAAATTTAAACATTTTTCCTTAACAAGCGCATCTCCAGTAAATGCTTGTAAAATTACTTAAAAAATTAATAAGTTACTTGAAACAAATGTCCAATTAAATCAATCTTACATCACAATTCAAGTTGCTTAAAAAGTGAATGATTCGTTTCACAAAGCATTGTTGCTTAGAATTAAAAAAATAATTTTTCACCAAATTCATACAAATTAATAACAATATACAACTAAAAAAATTAAAAAAAGTTATAAAATTCTGATTTTCTTGGAGTTGCGTATAATTTATTCCATTGGACTAAAATGGAATATAAGTTGCTGAACAATTATGTGACACTTTAGGGACCATCAAACACTTTTTTTAATACAATAAGCAATTCACGTGACACTGTTGGAACTACCAAACACTTCTTTTAATGCAATAAAAAAACTCATGAAAGTTGCTACTATTGGAGATGTCGGTACATGTAGTGCTTAAATTAAAATATAAAAGTCTCTAATTTAGATTTTATAATTAATATAGATTTTGTTTTCATTTTTCCTTAATATTATATTTTTTCATTTTATGATATGAAATCTATAACTTTTAGATATATGTTATGATGTATTATCATACTTGGAACTAGAGCTGTCAAAATGGGTCTAGCTTGCGGGCCTACAAAATAAGTTAAGATGAATTCTAAAAAAGAAGACTCAAATAGAAATAAGAGAATTTTTACTTGCACCCAAATAAGTTCACCCTGCACCTCCACAAATTTTCAAAATGACAAAAAACCATTAATAAAAACAGTAACAATTTAATCACCACTTACTCTTACTCTTTTTATTTTATCTGCACCTTTTTGTAGACCCTAAGTCTCTTGTTTCGCATTTCTCTCGTTTGCTTATCTCACAAGGCTTCATTTTTTTTCTTCACTAAATTCTTCTTGGCAGGCAATTTTCTCTTCTTCTTCGTGTGCGGTCTTTCTTTTTCTTTGTCTTCATCTAATGTGTTTCTATAACTGCTTCATTATTGTTCCCTTCGGTTTATGTTTTCATCACATGCCTTTAACAAGCCCGGACACACTTATCTAGACTTGTAAAAATAATTGCCAATTCTTTTACCACTCCGGACACCCATGTTTGGACTTGTAAAAAGATTTGAAATTTTTTTTGCAAGTCTGGCAGAGGTATCCGAACTTGTAAAAAAACTCGCAAATTTTTTTGTAAGTCCAGACAAGGGTGTTCGGACTTGTAAAAAGATTTGCAAATTTTTTCCCAAGTCCGTATAGTGTCCAAACTTACAAAAAAAAATTACAAATGTTTTTACAAGTTCAAATATCTCTGTCCGGACTTGTTAAAAATTTTTTGAATTTTTTTTTTTTTGCTGTCCTAACTTGTATAATGTGCACTTATAGCAAAAATATTAGTAATTTATGTATTACTATTCTAACCATGTATTGAGACAGAGATGCAATGGTTGGCAATTTGATTAGTAAGATGTCGAATGAAGTAGATATGAAGTCTAAGTTGGAAGTTCATACAAGTGTTAATGATATTGACAAAGTGAAAGCACAACACCAAACCCTAATGCATGAAGATTATAGTCATGCCTTTATAACCGCTGAGGTAATTTTTACTGTTATGTTTAATTAACCTAACAAAATTCGTACTTATCAAAATGTGTTTTATGTAGGTATTTGCCAGTCGAGATAAGTTATTAAAATGGGTTTAAGCTATTGTCTATAAGTTAGGATTTGTAATTGTCATCCTTAGATCAGACACAACTAATAGCCGACAAGGAAGGAAGACATTTGTTTTGTTAGGTTGTGAGAGAAGTCGAAAATACAGAAAATATAAGAAAGATTTACAAAAGACAACGGTTGGAACAAGAAAGTGCAGTTGCTCCTTTAGGTTACGTGGTAAATCTATGAAGAATAATAAGAATGGATGGTTGAAGTGTCGTGGGGTACTCATAATCATGAGTTATCTAAGACCTTAATAGGCCATCCTTACGCTGGCCGTGTGACCACTACTGAACATCAGTTGCTAGTTGACATGACAAAGAGTAGGGTTAATCCAAGAAGTATTCTACTGACATTTGAAAAGCATAAAAAAGAAAATGTGACAACTATCAAACAAGTGTATAATGCAGGACACAGGTATCAGTCATATAAAAGGGATCCTAGAACAGAAATGCAACATTTGATGCATTTACTTGAGCATGACAAGTATATTCATTGGCATAGAAGGCATAATACAACTGAAGTTTTGCGTGATATTTTTTTGACACATCCTAAAGCAATGAAGTTGGTGAATTCCTTTAATATAGTATTGATGTTGGATAGTAAATACAAGACAAATAGGTATCAACTCTCTTTACTTGAAATTGTTGGTGTGACGTCTACAGGGTTAACATTTTCTGCTGGTTTTGCTTTATTGGATTCTGAGCGTGAAAATAACTTTGTGTGGGCACTTGAAAGACTAAGAGGTCTTTTTTTAAAGGAATCATTTCCTCAAGTATGTGTTACTAATAGAGATTTAACATTGATGAATGCGATTAAAATTGTTTTTCTTGAGGCTACTAATTTGTTATGTCAGTTCCATATACAAAAAAATGTAAAGCAAAATGTAAGATGTATGTGCATCCTAAAGATGAATGGGAGCAACTCATGGAAGTTTGGTCTTGTGTTATGGATTATGCTGTTATTGATGATTATGAAAAGCATGTTACAACATTAGAAGTTGTGTGTTCATCGTGACCATGTTTGTGGACTATGTGAAGGGTACATGGTTAATCCCTCATAAAGAGAAATTCGTCAAGGCGTGGACAAATAAGGTGATGCATTTAGGGAATACAACCAGTAACAGGTGTGTTATTTTGTAAAAATTTATATTATTTTATTACTCTATAATGCTAAAATTTTGTTTGTATGTTATAAATTACATGTTTTTCTATGTAGGGTTGAGTTTGCTCATTGGAGCTAGAAGAGACTGCTTGAAAATAGCATGGGAGACCTTTGTAGTTATTTGGATGTAATGAACAATTTGATGACTCTACAACATAATGAAATCAAAGCTTCTTTTGAAAGAAGCATTCATCATGTTGGTCACACATTTAATAAAACACTATATAAGCAATTGCGTGGGTTTGTTTCAAAATATGTCTTAACTCATATTGAAGATGAGCATAAACAAGTCAATTTTGTTGGAGTTGATAGCAGTTAGTGTTGTTTCACATTTAGAAGTATGCATGGTCTACCTTGTGCATGTGAGATAGCTAGATATGAATTAAGTAGCATACCACTTGATCTTATTCATGCATATTGGTCTAGATTAAGCTTCTCAAATTTGGGGTCAGATCAATCTTCTGCAAAGTTATCCATTCAAGAAGAATGAAATGTCATTAGTTGTCGCTTTGAAGAGGGGGACTTAGCTTGCAAGGTAATGATAAAAAATACATTGCATGACGTTGCATACCTGAATGTCACATCAATGTGTCCGCCATTTAACAAGGTTAAAACTAAAGATTCTGAAGGTAGAAAGGCAACTCAACTAGCAAGATCAACAAAATGCGACCTTTCATATTTTGAGCATGTAGATACATTTCATTCTATGCATGGTAGCTCCTCAACAAAGAAGTCAAGCCAAACAAATAAGTCATGCCAAACCAAATTACACATTAAGTGGCTGAAGAAAATTGTTCCCATGCTTGATCAATTTCACTTTAAACTACATCCATATATAGATAACGTAGTTGATGTCAAAGCTGATGGAAACTGTGGTTATCGTGCAATAGCTGCCTTATCGGGCATGGGTGAAGATTCATGGTCTTTGGTACATATGAGTTTGGACAAAGAGCTCATTGAATGGCGTGATGAATATGCCTCTTTATTTGGAGGTTATGAACATGTTGAATGCCTACGAAAGTCTCTTTTGTTTGGTGATTTGAAAAGGTACGCATTATATTGATAGTAAATATGTTATAATGGATTTGAAAAGGTACATATTCTGTTACAAACTAATGTAGTTATTTAATTTTTCACAGGTAACCATGGATAAGTGGATGACCATCCCTGACATGGGATATCTCATCACAAGTAAATTAATGCCATTTTTGTATTTCTATCACTTAAGCAAAACATAACATTTTTCCCACTTAAAACAAAACCTGTTGTAGATTTAGGGATGCATCACATGATTTGTTTAGGTCATATTTATGGAAATCATTTTGTCCAGATAATTTATGAATTATTTACTTAATTTAATTATTACATTGTTGAATGAGATACGTGTAATCAAAGAATAATTTATTTTATTTTTGCAGGTTTACTTAAAGGATAATTCTCCTATACTAGCTAGTGATATACTTTGGTCAACATATTCATATCCTACAGCAAAAGCTTGGTCGATGTCTTACGCTAGACGAATACAACAATTTTCACAATTAATTGGGGCTTGATTGGTTTGGTTTTGTTTTTTAGTTTTTGAAAAGAGTTTTCAAGAATAATTTTCAAAACTATTTTCGGGAAGAAAAGAAAACAAAATCTTGTTTGACAAGTATTATTTGAAAACTATTTTGAAGATATAAAAATGGAAAAACGTATTCATATTTATTAATATTTCATTAATGAAAAGCATAAGACGACATATTCTGATTGTATTTTGAGTTTTCAAAAACAAAAATAGAAAACTGAAAAGCAAAACTACTTTTACCTATTCCTGATTTTAGTTTTTAAAAACTAAAAAACCAGAACTGTTTTCAAAAACTGTTTTTAGAAAACACTACCCAAACAAATTTTTTATGTAGATAGCAATTGGTATTCGACAAGAATATGTAGATAGCTGCAGATTGGTAAATGCGCATTATTTTTGTACTTTTTATCAGAACTTATTGTAACTTTTATAAATATCATCATGTTCAAACTTAAATAGTGTGGCTGTAATTTTAAATTTAAAGAAATGTCAGAAACACCAATAAAACACCAACAATTTTAGCATGTCACAAACACCAATAATTCATATAGTCAAATACAAACTTCTAATAAATTCATTAAGTGTCTAATGAAAAACAACTACATTCATTCGCAAGTTTCACTGCTGCTACCAATTTGGGAATTTCCCTTTCTGTGTCCAATTGCTTTATGCGTACTCCTTACATAAACATTTCCTTCAGCTGTCACTCCACGTGCTAAATTCAAGGCAACTTGGACTCCTTCATATGCATCCGTCCCTTTAGTGACCTGTCTAAGGTCAATAAGATGTTGTAAAGTGGTAGCAATCCTTTGACATATGCCCTAAATTGAAATTAAAAGTAGTTAATAACATCATGACATGTTAAAAAAAAAAAGAGAACAAAATATTTAATACTTACAACTGCAGGATGCTATTGTTGCGAGGTATTGGTGTTTCCCTTGACTGTCACCGAGGCCACCCGAATTAGCTGTCTTGGAGGGTCTCTACCTCAAATAGGACAAATGTATGGATGTGATATCGTATAAAACCACTCCATGTAGCCGGTAACATAATCGGAAAGATGGACTACTACATGCGTCAGTCTGACAAGATTATCCATATGCTCAATCCATGTCAGATCAATATGCTCAATAGTTAGTGCAAACCCAAACACTTCACTTTGATTCCTAGGAATGTCCTAAACATAGCCCAATTGTCTTAACATTCTCTCAGGTAGATGTATATGTTTGTAAGGCCTAACTCTTATGTATCCAGAGAAAAGGCAAATCAACTGAAGTGGCATTTGCTCTCTATGTGTAGTGTATAGGTTCCAATCTATTGCATCCAGTGTTACTTCATCAAGTTGTCTTCGATAAGAAGTAATGGATGACAATACTCTTGACACACCCCACCGAGCACAATGAGACGCAATCTCCATATATGTAGCTACTGGCTCCTTTGCACCAACTTTGAGAAAATGCTCAAAGATCCAACCCTGTGACATCAAATATTCAAAGTCACTTCATCTACTAACATGAATATCATAAATGTAGTTCTTATTTAGCTGTTACATATACCTGCAGTAGCGTTGCGTATCCACCTGCTTGCTTTGTTTTAGCTAGACAAGCCTCACCTAGATGCTTATACAACTGACTCAAAGTAGCTGCACCCCAAGAATAACTACCACATTGGTTCAAATGTCGAAAAAGTGCAAAATAACCCACATACATAGCCATGACACTTTTATCAGCAAAAATGGTACATCCCACAAAAAATAACAAATACGCCCGAGCAGCAAAGACCCACTATTGTTGGACGACACATCTATCATACGTGTCTCTCAAGAATTGCAAGCGAATATTTGAGCCTCGCATGTGCATGATTTTATGAACTACTTCTTCATTCGTAACACCTAACAATTCAATAAGCAGGGGAACAAATTCATGTTTATCAATGTGCGGGTAATAGATGAATTTACCAATGATCAGAATATGAAGCAGGGAATATACTTCATTAAGGGTGATGGTCATTTCACCCACCAGTAGATGGAAGCTACTTGTCTCCTTGTGCCATCTTTCGACAAAAGTAGATAACAATGTTTTGTCTATGGTATCATAGCTACATGTAATCAATGGGAACAATTCAGAGTTCTCAATATAGCAACTAATCTGGACGTGTGGACCTCCAAATTTACTTAACTTCTGCCCATGAGATACAAATTTCAACTTGCCTTGATCCTGCATAAAATTAAATTACAAATTAACAATATTAACTTTTAAAATTTTATAATAATATCAAACTGAATTAAAAAACTATTTGATGGTTGTTAACTTACATGTCCATCCCATAAGCTACAAGCAATATGATCGACATATTGGGTCAACAAAGATGTGTCTTTTGGACCACCAGGATAACCTTCCCCTGTAGCCGATGGAGGTACTACATCTACCCGCTGTTCATCAATATCGTCATCATGAACTTGTTGAGGACTTTTGCGTTTTCTGCGGCGTGCAGATGCGATTGGCCTAATTCTTTCAACATTCTCTCGGTTTTTCGGAGGTCTAGATTTACCGTCTCTTGTGCGTGCCATGTATACTTCAAAAAATTGAATTATAACTACAATTGTGATAAAGAATAAAATTACCGCAAGGGTAAAATATAAAAACTTCCTAAAATACACAATAAGTAACATGATTCTGACAAATCTGATCAATAAGTAAGGAAACAATTGAAATGTGACTCAGAGAGTACTAAAAATTTTAAGTAATTCATAGAAACATGATAAATATGAAAAATGAATAAGAAAAACATATAGGATATACTTCCAGCAATATTGTTACTTCAGCATAATACCATGAAAACTAGATCAAAATAAACTCATATGAATTAAGACCAAATGCATGGATGCTGGAGTCAAAATTTTTTGACATGTTCTATCTTGATGAATATGAAAAAATCTAGGCATCTAAGCATACATACTTAAAAAAATTATTCAATAATTATAATCATAAAAAAAGGTAATCCCTTAAAAAGTTGAATAAACTATCTAGGGACTAAAGCTAGACAGGTTTTTCCGGACAGGCTGTTTCGGACTGACTTCGGACAGGCTATTTCGGACTGCGTTATCACTATCCAGACTGAGTATGCCAACATCCAAACTGCGCATATCACCATTCAGACTCAGTGATTAACGATTAGAAAACAAAATCAAAATGACCCATACCTTTAAAGCTGCACGAAAATGGATTGCCGCAATGGTTTAGGAGAGGCGCGCTGGACTAGTGCAAGGACACGGGCCACCGATGGGTGCAATGAGGAAGAGGAAACAGAGGCAATGGTAAAGAGGAAACAGAAGGTGAAAGGAGGAAGAGGAAATAGTGGCAATGGCGAAGAAGAAAAGAAAAGAGATTGCAGGGTGTGGAGAGGAAGAAAAGGTGCACAATGGTGTTGGAAGGAGGAGGTGTGGAGAGGAAAAGAGGTGGACGGTGTTGGAAGGAGGAAGAGGAGAAATTAACTTCTTTTCTTTTATCGAGGATAGTTTAGACTTTGCATACACTTATATGGGGTGTGGGAGAAATTATAGAGGTGTTGGAAGAATTTCCCTAGAAATAAGCCTTTTTGGTTCAGTCCATTTGATCCGACTATGCAAATGGATTTAGTCCAATTCGACCGATCCGAATATAAATATAAATAAAATAAATTTTAAAAATACATATTAATAATATATAATATATTATTAAAAATATATTAAATAAAAATATACACATAAATTATTATATATATATATATATATGATTAATTCAAAATTATTCACATCACATTTAATCAAAATTTTTAATTTTTTTTAACAAGAGTCTGTTATATATATTATATATGAAGAATGATTACGACCCATGTAGTCCAAATCATATAATTTTTTTGGTTACATTTTGTTTTAAGCGCAAAAGAATAACATTTCAAAAACATCAAAACAAGAAGCATTTTAACTTTATTTTTTTTCGACTTAGTGTCTTGTTTTTAGTTGGTTTGAGCTTGTATTATAAAATAAAATTTATTTTTTAATAAAAGTTTGAATTTTCTGATTTTTTTAAAAAAATATCTATTTTAGTCGGTAACCTAATATAAGCCCAAGACCTATAAATATGTAATTCGAATAAAATATGAGTTTGAGTTACCTAACCTATTTTGTTGTAAAAAACCCCGACAGGTCAGACTAGCTTGCGCACATTACCAGTTCTACTTGGAACCTAACTTTTTAAAAAAGTCATATCCTTGTATTGCCTAAGAGTCATATGTAATAGTAGTGCCTATTTTTTTGCATCATAGTTGAAATATGATGGTAGACTAAAGAAAAGGATGCCAAATACGGGCAGCAACCATTAGCAGTTTCAGCAACATGACCTCAACAAGTGATTACATAGAATGTAACTCCAAGGCCAAGAAACCTGTAAATGAACCTGATTAAAAAATGCTCAATTTGATTACCATCTATCCATACAGATAAGAAAACTTAATAATGTAAAGAAGAATTCAACTAGTTTGACACGATTATTTCTCAAATATTTTACAAATATAAGCAACTAGTGTGAGAAACTAATTTTGAATTTATTTAAAAGTGATAGAGCCTTTAAAACAATTGACGAGTTTCGAATAATAAATAACAAAACTTAACAATTATAATTTTCTAGGTTATTACAACCTTTAATATTAGGTCACTTGGTTAAAAAAAAGTGTTGCATTGATGAAACACCCATTAAGTGTTTCACCCTACAAACATCTTTAATTACAAGTATCTTCTATAATTTAATTAATTATAATTATTTTTTATCACCTTTTTTTTTTAAATTACAAAATTAGGATCTTTCGTGTTATCAAATGACCAACTTACTATCACGTATCACATGTCAATCAATGTTTGTTACTTAACAATATATGATAATCCATTAATGACCTGACATAATTTCAAAAATTTTAAAAATTAGGGCATGATCTATTGATTTTAAAAAAATAAGGCGATGCCAAAATAATTTGGAAAAAATAAAAAAAACACATAATGTAATTAAACAAAATTTTAAAGAAATTAATTGCAATTTTGCATTAGGTTCTTATGGCAATCTCGAAATATTGTTAGAGTCATTGTGTAAGGCCCCTTGGTGGGTTAATGAAGGATGATATTTACAAACGATAATGAAAATTTTAGGAGTATTGGAACAAGCCCCTCACTCGAGGCTAAGGGGCGAGAGAGTCTGAACGCTCCTTTTGGAGTGAATATTCCTATAACCAATATCATTAGGGTCACCAACCACACATGAGATATTATTCGTTTTAGAGCTCGATGACTTTGTCACAGTTTTATCTTGAAAAGGCAACTCAATGGTAAGAAAGGATGATGTTATAAATGACTCTTAGTCTCGTCATAAATGACTCTAAGCTCGAAGGGCCTATGTACCACCCTTAGAGGTCAACCTTGAAGCTCGACCTTGTAGGTGTGTGTGATCCTAAAGTCACAAATTCCTCCCCTACACTAGTCACTCCAACTAGGGATGACAAATCATGATAGGATCGTCCATATTTAAATATTTTTAATATATTGTACAACCGTTTCTCTTATAAAAAGACATGTAGTGTGTTTAATCTATATATATATACAAAAAATATTCACAACCCTTTTTAAGCTTGACTGTCAGAGTCCAAGTGCACATACTCCTGGTGGCCTTCCTCATGATTACGATGGTCAACAACTAAACTCAATCAAAGATTTATTAGAGAATTTATCAATATGGCACGAGAATCTACACCCTCCTTCTAAGTCAATAACACATTAAAATAGGTTGCCATAAACCTATAGTAAAAATTACATGACCTTTATAGAATAAAAAGTTTCATTTAAATTTACTTCACTTGAATAAGGAAAAAAATAAAAATGGTTACTACATATTAAATGGTGCCACATGAAAAAAATAGATTGGTTAATGTTAAATGACATAATTTCAATTTGCAACATTCGGTCAAAAGTACATGTTTTGGTATATATATATATATATTATTATTTTTTTAAATTCTCCATTTTTGTAGTAACTTTTAAAAAAAAAATGCCTATATTTTTTATGAGGAGTCATTAATATATGTGTGCCACTTTTTTTTTTAAGAAAAAACATATTAATGAAAATATTGTCAATTTGTTGGGCATGTGTTTTAGATTAGGTTACTAAGAATATCTCAATAAAAAGTTATAAGCAATTTTTGTCGATTTTAAGCATTTAATTTGTGTTTTAAAATAGCTTTAATGTTTAGAGTAGATGTTATAAATAAGTTTAAATTCAGTCCATTTTATTTCCTTTATTTTTTTTCTCTTTCTTTTTTGTTTTCTTTTTAATTTTGAAAGTCACTATATGCAATAATCTTGCGAACGTAAGAAATTAAATATTATTTTTTAGCCCAAGTAATTAAATGTTATTTTTAGAATTTGTTACAGTGTTCATCAATTTCATCTTTCTTTTGTTGAAAATTTATATATATTATAATTATATTATATAATAATATATAATTATAATTTTAAATTAATTTTTAATATATTATTTCCCTTATAATCCAAAATAAATAATAATTATAGAATATAAAGAGATAATATATTTCATGCAAATTTAAAATAAAAAATTTATTTATTACATAAATTTTAATAATTTTACAAATTTAAAAGAAAAAAACTTATAAGTAATCATATAAAATTTTATAAAGTATTTTTACAATTTACTTTATGTAAATGTTACATTATTTACTTCTCATGTTAGGTATGTTTACTTATTCTAAATAATATTAATTTATTATTTCATAATATGTAAAATCAGTTCTGGATACAAGTATAAGTATATAGGATGAATATAAATACAACTATTTTTTAACATAGGAATGTGAATAAGTATTATAATACCCTACTTAGATTTACATATTATGGATGAATGAACAATAGAAATGTGAGAAATTTATAAAAATATAATAGTAAAATATGTGAGAAAAATATAGAAAATAAAATTCACAAAATATTTTTTTTTACAAACAAATTGTGATATTTTCTATTATTATAATTTGAGTTTGATTATGTAAAAATTTTTACACTAACATTTAATCATGATTTTTTATTTATATAACTTTTAAAATAGTAAAAAGTAAAGTTAACCATTTTATTATAAATAAAAAGTAAATTTATTGTGATTGAAACCTCAATATAAAACTAACCAGTAATTAATCTTTTAAAAATCGTGATATTTAAGTTTAAAATGTGTAAACTGTATAAAAGAAAAATAGTAAGAGCATAATTTATTTATTGGAGTGAAACGAGGTGTCGTGCGGAATTGGCAGAAGCGAACAATCCAGTTGCGTCCGAAAGAAAGTTCCCGCTCGCGGGTAGAGTAGCAGCGGTGAAGGTATGTAGCACAACACTCCATTGCACATCTCTTCCTTACAATTCCACATTTCAGATTATAAATATAATCTTACGGAGCTGCTTTTCTTTTCTCGAGATTCGACAGTTTTGTTTACGACGTGCCTACAACATGCTCGATCATTTGCTTCACTGAAAATGGATACTTAGAAACCCTTTTTCTTTCAGGGATTAGTTTATCATTCATCCCCGAAAATGAGCAGTTCAAGGGAGAGCTCACCTGATTGGTTGCGTTCTTTTCAGGTTTCACTTTATGCCCATTCAATTCGCTTATCAGCTTCCACTTTTTTCTCCATGCCTTTATGATTCCTCACTTTCCTTGCCATCGCTGTGCCTTGCTTTTTTTCTAGCTTCTTACATCTTTGCCTGTTGAACCAAAAAAAAATAATTGAATTGTTCGCTAGGTGCCATCTCATTCGCCGTTGACGCTGTCCTCTGATTCTGGGTCTCCACGTGATGGTGGATCTTTGAATGAGGATAAAAGTGATGATGAAGGGTCATCCCCAAAGTCATCCAGATTTTTGAAGGTCACAAAGGGCAAGAGAAAGATATCGGAGACAGTGAGTCCTAAAGTAGAAGAACAAACACCGTCCAAGCGAAAGAAAGTAGACAAGAAAAAGGCCAAAGAAGGTACACTTGGGATCTCATTAGTGCTTTTGAAGTTTTCTCATGATGAGTTCATGCCTTCATGGAATAGAGATAGGTTTTATGGTCAAGGAGTCGAGAAAACATAATATTTGCCCATGTATAGTAAAAAGAAGAATGAATTTGCATGCACTAAAGATTTTTAGAAAAAAAGTAATAGGAATGCTGAGATGTGAAAGTCATTTCTAATTTTTCATTTAATGTCATTCTGTCATTTGTTATTATGATCCAGGAAACAAAGAGAAAAAGAAGACAGAGAATGACTCAAACATTGACAAACATATAGAATGTAAAGTAAGAGCCTTCTCATCTCCTCCTTAATTGTCCGCGTGCGTTTATAGGTTTAAAAGAAGGAAGAAATAAATTTCTGTGCTTTACCTTATTTTCTGTATATTATTGACTTGTAATTCCATTTTTGAAATCTACTTAAAGGCTTATAATGCATCACGAGCTCTCACCCAGTTTAATTGTTTTTCTGAATGAGTTGATTGTCTTCTATCATAAAAGCAGTGTTTGGTTTGCTACATATTTTGTAGTTAATATTAATGTCAAATGTTTTTGCATAGGAATCTATTCATTCAATTTCGATACTGTCATCAGATTCTGAGTCATTCCATGATCATAGCCCAAAAAAAGAAAATGACATTGATCAGGTGGAAACCTCTCAGCACCAAATATCAGGTAAAGGAGAGTCTGGGGATGGAGTTGTTCTTGGTAATGATGACAAATCTCCATCCAAAAAGGGTTCAAAAGTAAAGTCTTCACAAAAGCAAATAGATGTAGAAGGTCATTTTCCAGTTAAAGGGAAGAAAGTAAAGGCCAGTTCAAAGGAAAAAGGTAGTGGTGATTTGAAAGTTGAAGAGGAAGAAACTTCTGAAAAGCCTGCTGAACCAAATGTAAGAATGGTTAAAGGTTATAATGATTGCATAAAAATGTTTCACAGCATACCCCTGACTTTGAAATGTGAATAAGTAGTAAGTATTGAAGGTGACATTGATTTTCTTTCTAGTCTGACATCCTGACTTGTGCTTGCTATTTGTAAATTGTAGGTTTCCTCTGCTAGGTTGCCTTTGATTCTTTCTGAGAAAGTTCATCGTACAAAGGTTAGGTGACAGCTGTATGTTATGGTCTACGGATTTCCCTTTACTTTATGTTCTGTTTTATAATTGTAAGGACCATGTTTTATTGCTGCTATTGGGATGACCAAATGAGTAACAGATGTTTCACTTTCAAAAACAAATAGTTTTTTAAAAGAAAAGTTGCTACTAGTTTCTAGTTTTGTTTGGAGTTGTCAGTTGGGAGGTACATTATGGTAAAACTCGTGTCTTATATTTAATATTTATAGGTATTTCCCCTTCCTTAACTCTTATTCATGAAAAAGGAAATGGGTTTGACTGATAGCTTTTCTGTTTTTTCAGGCACTTATTGAGTGTCAAGGTGATTCCATAGATCTGAGTGGTGATATGGGTGCTGTTGGCCGGATTATAATTTCAGATTCACCATCTGGGGATCAGGAAATGTTTCTAGACTTGAAAGGTATGTCAGTTTATGTTTTCTGATTATTAAACAAATTGTAAATCTCTTGTTCTTTATATTTTATAAAGACAAAGCACTTATATCTTGAATCACAATGGTCAATGGTGTAGCAATAACATGCATATATGCAGAACCATAATGCAGCTTAGCTATTTAAGGTACTATTCTGATTGTTACCTGTTAAGCTTCCAAGGAAATTTGACCTTGCTCCATGTTTTACAAAATGGAAATTTTAGACTCATAATCAAAATACCTTATAGTACCTCCATCCCTAAATATAAGACACATTTATTTAATGCACAATTCTTAAGAAAATTGGTTAATTTAGTTGAGAACATTAACTTTAAGGTTAACTTTCAAAATTACCCTTAACTTTGTTGGGGTGCATCATCTTTCTCTTTCCACTTAATTGTTTTTGACTTAATTAATTAATGTATCTTAGATATCATCCAATCTTCATAAGAGAGAGAAAACATTTATTTTAAAGTAACTAAGGGTATTTTGGTAAAAAAAAAATTAATGCACAAGACAACTTGAAAACAGTTTTATAAAAGGGGACAAAGAAACTTTAAAATTATGACTTATATTTAGGGTTAGAGGTAGCATATAGTAGTATATAGTAGATACATATCTTGATTCTTAGGTGGTTTGGGCATGTGTCGGAAAGACTTACCAAAATCTTAAGGAGATAAAGAGGTGGAAGGTAGGCCAATAGCTAGAGGAAGAGGGAGACTAAGAAAACTATGGGAAAACTATTAAGAAGGATTTAGAAGTTAATAATTTGTCTACAAGCATAATTTCCATTTTCTAAATTGTTGATACAGTTCTTTTACTTGAATGTGACAACCTGTATCTGATTGTTCAAATTTTGCTCATCTTTCAGGAACAATATACAAAACATCTATAGTTCCTTGCCGGACGTTTTGCGTTGTATGTAATTGTGATATGATCTGCTTTTAAAGTTGGTCAGCTTTAAAGTTTTAATTGGGATAGTGGCCTTGTAGCTAATTTCTTTCCTGATCAAGATATGGTATCTTTCAGTATAGCTTTCATATGAACTTGTTATTTTTTCAGGTTAGCTTTGGGCAGTCAGAGGCAAAGGTCTGTTCGTCATCTAGTATCTCCTTATTTCTAATTTCTACTTTATAAAGTTAATAACATATCCATTTTTGGCTTAGATTTTTTTCGTTAAATTTTATTTAACACTCTTATTCATCAGTAATTTAGTCAGCCTTTACAAGGATTTTGAAAAATTTATACTATCATTGTTTACCTTGTAATTTCTTTGTCAGATTGATGCCATCATGAATGACTTCATACAGCTGAAGCCACAGTCTAATGTGTATGAAGCTGAAACTATGGTTGAAGGTTATTTGCATCTACCAACAACTAATTGGTGCTTTCATTTATGATAGTGTTGCTTTTATATCCTTCATAAATTCCTTTCCTCACATTTATTTCATATGAGAAGGGACACTGGATGGTTTCTTCTTTGATTCGGATGAGGAGGCTGGCAAGATGCAGAAATCAACCAACCAAACTGATCAAAATGAGAATGCTGAAGAACAAACTAATGGTAAATCTAAAGGGAAGGCTGACAAAACATCAGTAAGTTTCTGATAGTCATTCTTGGTTTTAGGTTTCTCCTTAGTAATGGAAATGCTGGCGCATGTATACTTAATTGCTAAGAATCTGGCTGCAGGGCGCCGAAAAGAAAAGAGGTAGAAGTACAGGAGGAAAAACACAAGCAAAGATAGCAAAGAAAAAAACTCCAGGTTCCAAAAAGGCAAAGACCAAGAAATGAGTCAAAGAAGCTCTCTAAAATTTCTTGTATGTGCCATTAAAAGTTCAGATGAAATTACTTTGTCCATGACAGAGATAGAGATGGTAGAACAGTTGCTCATAGTGTTCTTCTCAAACCCCAACACAGAAGAATTGAGAACCTATGATATGTTGAATGAGTTCTCACAAATCCTTTGTATTATGTTAATAATTTTCTGGCCTGTTCTGATATTACCCATTGTAGTTGCTTTACTGGTGAATATTATTTGTTATCTTTTCTTTTAATTAGTCTGAATTAGCTGGGTATTATCATCTAGAAGGCTTGCTTTGCTTTAATTTCCCGCAGAACATGTAGTATATAATATGACACAATGAATTTGAGGATTTATATCTTCCTGCTTACATCGCAAAGGACTAGTTGTTTTCTTCTTGACATTTATTTTACAAGTTATGTCCGGATAATAGTGGGTAGACTGAACTTATGACTGGGTGCTGTTTAGATGATATCCGCTAGTTCTTAATAAGCTCCTATCTTGTTGGAGCCATACAAGACTTCTTGCTGAATGATCTGTTTGCAGAGGGTTCTTCAAGTGTAATATTTCACAGTTCATTTCCATTGATTGGGTTTCTTCTCCTCTCCTTTCAAAAGCTCTTGTGGAATTCTTGTCAGTTATTTTATATCACAGGCCGTGTCTTGCAATTGCCAAGAAAGTGAGAACTATTGACATTGGAAAGGGTAATAAAATATTTGATGAAGATGTGACGTACGGATGCTTCCGATGGGGCTGTCTGATTGGTGGCGGAGGAGATGCTAGATTTGGTTTTCTCATTCTGTTATGCAATGTAAAATGTTTGTCATGGTCTTGGAAGCATGACAATAAATTGAAAGAAAAGGAAAGAAATCGAAATTGTGGGATGATGTACAGTGTATACCCATTGGTGTTGGGACAGAAAACAATGTCATATTCGTACGCTTTGCAAGTGAAGGTGCTGGTGCCATCATCAAATGCATAGCTATAAGCTCTTGGACAAGCCTTCTTGAAAATGGTTGAATAATAGGAAGGCTGGCATGTATTTGGATTAGCGAATTGTCCACTGCAGCAATACTTGTCTGACTTGAATGCCTCGCAAGCACTCCTACACCCGACTACCCATTGGTTTTGATCGCCTCCCAGTACTTGAAGTTCTCTTGGACAACCTAAACCATTGCATTTTTAATTGTATGATCTTTGATTCCTGTCATTTAAATACCTAATTACTTAGGATATAGTTTTACTTTAAATAAACTCTTACCTCTGTTAATATCAGTGATACAACCCGTGGCATTACATGCACCACCATATACATCTCGTGGTAAAGCAAGTAATGGTAAATTGTAGCCGTCTACCATGCTGACATCATAGTAGTCTTGTCCATTGGCTCCACCCAGTGTTATCTCAAACAGTGAGGTTGGAGGCGCAGCACCATTTCCCTTACATTCCAGTCTACCCCCACAGTCACCTGTTTGGCATTTGCCAACTCCTGTTGCATCAAATTTGCAGCCAGTCCTTGCCCATATCCGTCCTGACCATCCTGGAACAGTTGTAAGTTTGATGCTTTGACCCATGTCCAATCGGAATCCGGTTGTTGCAAGTGGAGGACTCCCTGAACCGGCAAGCGTACCAGGCCATATAGTATGTGGGCAGTTGTTGATTATAGTGAATGTGTATGAGCAAGAACAAGAGAAGAATGTAAAGAGAATGAGCAAATTAGTGAGCTTCCAGGATGACTTTACTGGCATTTTAAGGATTATAGTTGGTAATGTAGGATGAGCCTTTGAAACTATACAGGGTTGAGTTTGATGGCCAAGGGAATGGGATATGGCCCTAAAATTTGCAATTTATACTATTCTGAAGGAGGGAGTTGGTGTGCTAAATCAGTTTACATTACAACAGACAAACAGTTACGTTGCTATCATGAAATCCTAAGCCGCAAGACCAGCTTTATGGGTTAAGTATTTCTTTTATTGTGGATGGCCTCATTTAAAAGCAATTCTTTGCTTTTACTATTGCATGGGAAGTAGTATAAGTCTGGAATTCTTTGTGACCTCCAGACAGAGATATCATTAATTTCTTCAAAGAATTGTATAATAAAATCTCAGATTGTACAGTGTAAGAAGTTGCATGTCCTTACCATAAAAAAAAAAAAAGGAACCCAGGATTCCTCTTACTTAGAGTAAACTAGAGTACTAGACTAGCTCCTTGAAAAAAAGAAGAAGATGAGTGATCCCTAAAAGTAAAAAGCCAGTGAAGCAACATTTATTTCTTGAAAGATTATAAAACTGATTATTACATCTTAAAAGATTTAGTAATTGAACTTTTCTACCAATAGGTAAGTTAATGATTCCATCCATATCCGGTAAATTAATCAGTAATTCTATTAAATGTTGAGGTGATACTCTTTTTTTATTAATTAAAATAACATTTATGATAATTTTTAGCTGTAAAAAATTATATATTTTTTATTTATTACTAATTATATTCTTTGTGCTCTCCATCTTGCACAGCTTTGGATGAAATGTAACTTCCAAATTCATTCTTCTGATTTAGACTACACTATAGAATCCAATTTGGTAACATGTTCAAAGAGGAGATTGGAAATCAAAACAAGAGCAAGAAAAATAAAATCCCACAATTTTTTTGGTAAACCATGACAATTAGTATTAATTAGACGAAAAGAATTAACAGTTCACTTTGTTGCTATCAAAATTCATTTTACAGGTAAGAAAAGAGAACCAAAAAAGCCTCCTCTACTGGCTAAAAGTTAAATTCCCAATTGGGATGGAATAATAATAAGCCCCAATTGTATGCTCGGAATCAATTTCACAATATTTTTATATGGCAAGTGTGTTGGTGTCTGGAGAAAGGGGGCGTTTTAAATCACCATGCCGCCTCAAGGCCAGATCTGGATATGGTCACCAATCCCTTTTCGGTGCATACGGGAGTGGGCAGTGGCAAATCTCCTACACATGTAGATGGGCTCCACTTTGCAGATCCGCACAAGAACATGTGTGCGCTAAGTATAGATATGAAGAATTTCACAAACCCAATATGAAGGTTTGGTGAATATTCTTATGTTGATGTTTTGGTCATTG
Source organism: Psophocarpus tetragonolobus (assembly GCA_037954015.1). Classification (NCBI taxonomy): domain Eukaryota; kingdom Viridiplantae; phylum Streptophyta; class Magnoliopsida; order Fabales; family Fabaceae; genus Psophocarpus; species Psophocarpus tetragonolobus. The sequence continues at coordinate 37,405,632 of CM075688.1, read as the reverse complement.
CATTCTCATTTTTTCTGTGTTCGTTTTTTACTTCATTTATATTTTTTAAGGGTTAAAAGTCCATACATTTTATTTTAGATGTAAATACAATTCTCACAAATTTTTTTAATTTTAAATGTTGTACCCTATTTTAAAACTTTAATATTACGTCACCAAATTTAAAAAGATGTGTGAACTAATATTATTTATTAACGTCACATATAAAAAGTTAGCTAACGTAACATATAACTATTACTTAATGAAAGGACTAATTTTTAGAACATTATAAGATTTACATGGATACTAGATGATGTATTTTTTTATCTATTAATGCTCATTTAAACTATAAAATATTATATTAAATTTTTTATTAATCAGTAATTGTGTGTTACGTCACATATTTTTAAAATTTGAAGACATAATGTTACAAATTTAAAATGTAAAAGTACAATATATAAAATTGAAAATATTTGGTGACATCAATTATATTTAAGCCTTTATTTGAAAGAATTAATATGATTTATCTCATAAAAAATAAGAGTTTAATTTGATAAGAGAAATAAAAAAATTATATCAGGTTTTAACTGTCAATAAAGTGTTATCACATAGCCAATGAAACCCTAACAAAAATTACTTTGAAAAATCTAACGCCGAAAAACAACTTTTTAATCGCAAAATTGACCTACAAGTCCATCCCCCTCAAGTATGCTGGTTAGTAGTTTTCCAAGGCTTAAATTACTCTTATAGGTATCTATTTCACACTTCATTAAATAAATCTAACTTAATATATAATGTTTTTTAAATATAAGTAAATATTAATTATAGGGTTAATTTTTCTTTTTTAAATATAAGTAAATATTAATTATAGGGTTAATTTTTCTTTAAAAGTATACCTTATCTAAAATTTTGTATATATGATATAAAAATATCCAGTAGTTGGATCAATAATATTCAATATATATAGATTATTCAAACAATTAACTTTACCAAAAAATATTCTTAAAATAACTTTGTTATTCCTTTTATACATGAACAATGTTTTGGAATAAAATATTCTTAAAGTAACGATTATTTCTCTTATACATGTGCTTTTTCTCGAATAAAGTTGGAGTTTCATTTTCATAACATACATAAAAAGTTTGCTTTAAAAGTTAAAAATTAGATAAAACTCCAATCTTAATAGATAACCACCGAAATACGTCGATAGAACTGTATTTACATTTTAACTAGTACAAGAATGTTGAATGTCCCTAAGGTTTTCAGTTTTTTATTGTCTTTCGAGAAAGTAGAGTTTTCTTTGAGTATTTTAACTTGTTAAAACCCTTCGATATAACCCTTTTAAAGTGTTATTCTAAAAACACTCTTTTAAAGTGGACACTGCACTAAGAATAAAGTATTTAAGTAATAGCTGTAACATAGAAAATTAAATTATAATTTTAGTAATTTCACAATTCATTATAGATTTAAATAAGTTTTTAGTAACCTTTTGTTCTAAATTAAAATTTTTATTGCCCCTATTATTTGATGCCTAAGGTTATTATCCAAAATTTTTTCCATCATAGTTAATAATAGCCCTAATTAGCAAATGTTAAGTGATAAATAGGCTTGCAACTAGGCTAATAGAATATGTGTCATAGTATTAGTGGACATATTAATCCATGTGGCATAACTTGATTATTTAATGCCAATTTAATAAATTAAATTAATTCTATCGTTAATTGTTAGTTAAAACAACTCAATTGAATTTGGATTAGGTTGTATGATTATTTTTGTCATTGCTTTGAAAGTGGAAAGACAAATACTACTTTTGTCATTGTTTTGAAAGGGGAAAGACAAATAAGAGATTCTTCTTCTACAAACTTTTGAGTTTTGTGAAATAGCAGGGGAACGTGAAAATATTCACATTCAGACATAGAATGGTACATGACAATCTCTAAGACAACATGTCTTGCAAAGAGAAGGTTGAGGTCTTCAAATAGGTATATTAATGTCATCTTTTATATTGTGGCCATGTAAGATTATGTTTTGTGTGTGTCAGTCAATTGTGTTGGTTATTTGGGTATTTAGGTATGTGAGTTTCCTTAATTAATCAAGTAATGTGTTATGGGTCATATTGGGTTGTTGGGCATGTGAGTTTCCTTCATCAAGTTTAGTTATTTTTTTAATGTGGGAATGAAATAATTGGTCAAACCACATAGGGTCTTTGTTCAATTGTGGTTTTTTTTTTTCATTTGTGTAGGAGGATGAGGTTTGCTATGTTATTCCATCACATGGGTCATTTTGTGAAAGACCTTGAATTACGACATAATAGGTGGGCATAAATGCTATGAAGAACATTGACTCTGATAGATGGTCATATTTTGAGGCATTGTTCATTGTTAGGGGTTTGGGGTACAAAGACAAGGTCCAAATATGGTGGAACACTTAATCTCTTGTTTGAAGGAGTGTTTGACCTCTTAAATGACAAAAAATGTCTTGTGTAACTCAAAGTATGCATTGAAGAATGACTGTGAAGTCAATATTTATGTTGAACAAAAAAATGTGATCCTGTAGAGTTTGTAAGTGGTTTAATTAGTGATGATGCAAAGGATTTGGTGTATAGATGAGTTTTTCATGGTGCTGATGTAAAGAATGATTGTGGTGCAAAGAGGGTTTATGTTGACGTTGGTGTAACTGGTGATTGTATTGCAAATGGGGTTTCTATTAGGAGTGGTGCAAAGGGTGATTATGGTGTAGAGGGAATTTATGTCGTGGGTGGTGCAAAGGGTGATTGTGGTACAAAGGGAGGGTTTCTATTGGGGTGATATAGAGGGAGTTTCAAAGGCTAAATACTATGAACAATGGGATGAGATGATGACAAAGATAAAACAAATTAATTTGGATGCCCACAAGTGGTTGTATGAGAAGGATCATTCTAGTTGGTGCAAATATATCCTTAATAGATATGCCAAATGTGATGTGGTCATGAATAACTTGAGTGAATCATTCAATACCACAATTTTGGTGGCTAGAGAGAAACCTATACTAACTATGTTGGAGTAGATTCAAGTTTACATAATAACAAGATTTGTCACTACGTATGAAAATACACAAAATTACACAAGAAAAATTCTACGCAAAATTAGTCATAAATGGTTTGTTGCATTTTCAAGGCATAACATTTGTGAAGTAACAAATAATTTGTACACTGATACATTAATGGTTGACTTGAATACATTGTATTGTAGCGGTAACTTTTGAGAAATAATAGGAATTCCTTACAGATATTCAATAAGAACAATCAATCATGTAGGTGAGAATGTTGAGGACTATGCTCACATGTATTAACAAAAACACTTACTACAGATTATGTTACAATTATATGATAACTCCAATCAATGGTGAGAGTAAATGACCAAAGATAAATTATCTTGGGATCTACCTCCCAACTGTAAGAGGGGTGTTGGAAAATCTAAATTCACAAGGAGGAGGAAAGTTGATAGATCAAAATTCTAATATACTAAGGCGTCGTTCGGAGTGATTTTGAGTTTCTTGGCTATGGTTTTGAATTGTATTTTGAAAACAGAAACATGTTTGGAAAAAATTATTTGTTTTGGTTTTTTACTCATTTTCGAAATAGTTTTCACTCAATTTCAAAAATAATAAAATTTGGTTTTCAAATTTCTATTTCTATTTTTATTTAAGTTCATTACTCGACGTCATTTGTCACCATTGACCATCACCTCTGACCAGCGGTCACCAGCCGTCACCTTTGATCGGAAGTCACTGGCCACCACTTCTGACTAGTAGTCATCGACTGTCACCTTGGTCCGACGGTCATTGACCACCACTTCCGACCAGCGGTCACTATCCCCTACCTTTGACCAACAGTCACCAATTGTCACCTCCAACCGACGGTCACGGTTGTCACCTCTGATTGCGACCATCGGCCACCACCTCCGACTGGCTATCACCAATCGTCACCTCTGACCGGCAATCACTAGCTGCCACCTCCAACCAGTGATCACTAGCTGCCACCTTCGACCACCTCGGTCGCGATGATCATCGGCTACCACTTTCCACCGACGATCACTAGCCCCTACCTCTGAACAGAAATCCCGGTTGTCACCTCTGATCGACGGTCACCAGTCACCACCTCCAATCGACTGTCACCTCCGACTGGCGATGACCAATGGCCACCTTTGATCAGCAATCATTGGCTGCCACCTCCAACCATCGATCACTGGCCGCAACCTTCGATTGGTGATCACCGACGACCACCTCCGATCATCGGTCACTGACCACTACCTCTGACTACCAATCACCAACCACTACCTTCGACCACCACCTTCGATTGTCAATCACCGACGGCTACCTTCAACGACTGTGTCGACCACACCTCTAACTAGTGTTTTGGTTAAGATTTGAAAATAATGTTTTAAATTTGGAAACAAAAACAATGTTGTTTTTAAAAATTTGAAAACTTAAAACCAAAACTAGTTTTTGTTTTTATAAATTTTAAAACTAGAAATAAAAAGTCATCCCGAACAGGGCCTAAAGAAAGGTTAATCAAATAAAATATTCTACTAGATGTAACATCCCAAATTATTTACACAAATCTTACTAATAATATTCAACTATTTAATTTCCTCTAATTACATATGTAATTAAATAAGAGATATAAAATTTCGTCACAATTAGGGATGACAAAAAAATCTGCGCTCATGGATACTCGTGAATAAAACCCGCAAAAATATTCACACGGATAGTATAAATAGGTACCTGCCACCCGTGGGTATATGTTTTTTTCTGCCTACTTCTTATTGGGCAGGGGTCCGAATATCATAGTACCCTACCCGTGGGTACTCGTTACCCGTTAAACCAAAATAATATTAATATATATATATATATATATATAAGTTAAAAAAATAATATTTTTGGAAAATAAATCAAATTAAAATATTAATTATCAAAATTCATTGATATCAATCTTGTTTTTTTTAATGAAAACTTCATTGTTAATGAAATTATTTATTATAAAAATGTCGATAATATAAATAAATATTTTATTTGTATTAAATATTTTCTTATAATATATTATATTAATCTACTTTTAGATCTAATTAATTTTGTAGAAACTAGTATATTTTTATTTCTAGATTTTCCAAAAAATAAATGAAATATTTGATAAAACTTCTTATAAAAAATATTTAATTTTAAAAAAATTATTTTTTTAAAAATATCCATGGTAGCGGGTATTTCTAGTATTTCTATAGCGGGTACCTGATAGGTTTTTAGCAGGTAACGGGTGATGGGTTTTTGTAGTGGGTCGAACAGCTGGTAATCATTACTCGTGCCTGCCTTGACTCGTTGCCATTCCTAGTCACAATATTTGAGCATACAACATAAAAATTTTCAAAGTTCAAAGCGATATATACAAAGTGCATGCAATAATAGCTCGCCCAACGATAGTTGTCATCTAGCGAGGATCCTATATCAGACTGTTCCAGTAATAAGAACTTTGCTCAGTGAGACATGTCGCTGGGTGCAATTCCCTCAATAATCCAACCCAAGACAACTTTGCGTTGGACAAGATCTCTCGTTAGGCGCAAAACAATAATTTAATCCTAATAAAGGCTATAGTTTGCTGATAAACCAAATTTCTACTTGTATTTTTACCATGATTAATATATGTTTATAAGAAAAGAATTGCATTTTTTTATTGGCAAAACTCAGTTTTTAATGTTTATTCTTACTTTACACAGTTACTTAAGAAACGAGCATAAAAATGGACAAAATCAAAATTTTTTAGAGCAATTATTGAAGATCTAGGTCACCACGACTGTGTTCCATCTTAGTATAGCCGTGCTAAGTCAAGACAACCTAAAAAGTCATCTAGAAGAAGCATAGTCATGCTTAGAAATAGCACGACCATGTTATGATCATGAAATTACAAGCACGACCATGCTTAACATCAACACGATCGTGCTACTTGCAAAAGAAGACATTAAAATAAGCATGAATGTGCTTAATTCCAGCACACATGTACTACGTGGGCCTCAAGAAAAACATAAAAAACCCTCAAACCCTCTTATAACTAGGACAAAAGAAGACACAAGAAAGGGCTTGCCTTGACTTAGAAGAAGAGTTAAGTCTGTGACCTAAGTGGTGAAGAACAGGGAGAAGGCTTGGGTTCGAGGCAACTCAGAGTGCTCTGTACAGTAATTGTTTACCTATTTTTATGTACTCTGTTATCGGATGGATGTTTGACTTTGTATTAACCATGTTAGGCTAGACCCTCTTTTTTCTAGGGTTGTGATGTAGCTTTTTGTAATTCTCCCTTGCAATTTGCATGATTGTTTAATGTCATTGAATGATTAATTTACTTATTTATGCTACCCTTGATATATCCTAATTATTCAAATAGTTATGACCATTGATATTTGAATATTAGTTGCATCTTAATTGTTTGAACAATTATTATCATTGATGTTTAAGCAATCGATCTAGGAAGTAGATAGGTTATTGCATTCTATTTGTTAATATCTAAATTATTTGAATAGTCGTGATAATTGATATTTAAATTATTGATTTGTGAAACAAATAGGGTCTTATGTTGGTAGAATTGGCCAAGTCGTCGGGCAAACCTCTGATTGGGTAAAAAGGAATTAGTCTTAATTTCAAATCTACCATGGCCATTACGGATGATAGATTAGGATTATAGTGCAGTGTGCATGATCAAACTCATTACAACAAATCGTGGTAATTTATTAGTAATTATTGAATTATAAAGAATAAGAATGCTTAGTAATAAGAGATAAAAATATTGTAGTAAAATCACAACCCTAGGTTTTAATCCATTGCATTCTAACCAAATATTCTCTCTTGTTTAACTATCTACTCTAATTCTAAACCATTGTGAGTCATAAATCAAATACCACTCTCTTCATTCAACTGCTCTCTTATCTCTTAAATTGAATTAATTGAGAAAAAGATATGCTTGCTCTTAAGCGGTGATATTTTACGCATCACTCATTAGGCAAGACCTGCTGCCTAGCGAGACCCTATAGATAGCTGAACTTGATACAATCCCATGTAACATGGACCTTGACTGGGATGAGTGGAAGAATACATGGCAAGAAGGGAGCTCATTGAAGACTTACACCATTATCTTAGATTTATTTTGATTTTAAATATTTCTAATATTTTTAGTAATTAGGGGGTATGAGCTATTATTTCCTTAAGGCCTTGTATTTTGGCCAAGTTTCCTTAGTAGAGGTGCCTTTAGTTAGTTTGGAGTGTATGTTTAATAGGTGGGCTTTATCTTGTTAGATTCCTTTCCACACCTTTATGTTTAGGTTGACATCCCCCTTTTAGATTAGCTTAGACATGTAGGATTAGGAAGTGTAAAACTTGATTAATTAACCTTAAAAGCTAATTAAGCCAAGTCCCACATTGCCTAGGGAAACATGCCCAAGCTCCCCTTTCCCCCCTATATATACCCACCCCACTCTCTTGTATAGGCACACTTGAATTGAATGAAATAGTCTCTTTTTTAGCATATTCATAGTAAAGTGTCTTGAGCATTCTCTTTAAAGAAAACTCTTCCTAGTTGGCTTTTATCAATGGTTCCTTTCTTTGTAGAAAACTTCAAGTGAATTTTTGGCTTATCTCATTTGGGAGTGGCACCTACCATCCTTATCCTCCTTCCTTCCGTCATCCATTTTTTGGTGCCTTGGAACCTCAAGGAGAAAGATCAAGGGGAGTGCAACTTGGTTTGCATTAGAACCTCTACTACATAATTACTTAATCTTGTTCCCTACTATTCAATCATACATAAACATACTCTTTTCCACTTAACATATTCTTAATATATTATCTACACTGATACATTACATGCCTTTTCACAATCAAAACATGACCAATACATAATTTACACTACACAGATGCATAACATATCGTTTCTCCGTTAAACCATAATTATTACATAACTCACCCCAACATAACTCCAGGCATTATATCATACTTAAAATATAGCTTACAATCTTAACCAATCTATACTCTTAACCTTCTCAAAAAAGCCTAATTGCATATAAATATACATACATTAAACTTAGACTAGTTCTGTTACAAAACGAGTAATTTTCGTTGCTGTTTCTGATCATCTACCAACTTTGCTAGTTTTGACCTTCACCATAATTATTGATATCTGCTCCCATGCAAAGCACAATTATTACAGTCATACAAAATACACATACAATGCAAATGTAAGCATATGATAAAAGATATATTATTATTATTATTATTATTATTATTATTATTATTATTATTATTATTATTATTATTATTATTATTATGCACTCACAAAGTATAATTAACCAATCAATCACCCTTATGTTCCACCTGAACATAAGCACCTACAACCAATCAATCACACTTATGCTCCACTTGTAAGAACTAACTACCAACCATTCACACTTATGTTCCACCTGAACATAAGCACTAACAATCAATCGTCACACTTATGCTCCACCTGAACATAAACACTAACAATCAATCATCACACTTATGTTCCACCTGAACATAAACACTAACAACCAATCAATCACACTTATGCTCCATCTAAACATAAGTACTAATAACCAATCAAACACACTCATGCTCCACCTAAACATAAGCACTAACAACATTCAACTAACATTTTTCAGAAAGATTAACAACATAGAATTTAAATACCAAGGTAGTGCCCATCTGACTTCCCCCACACTGGTATCTAATATCTAACAAACCTAATCACCTTCATGCCTCAGCCTTCGACATTCACTGGCAAGATTCCGACCAACCTCCATTGGCATCATTCGCTTGCGAGTGTGAACCTTGCGATTGCGATTGTGATTACAAACTCTATTTTCACCATAGCTTCCGATTTTGTGGAAGCCCCGTTTCTGCAATAGCTTCCTCTATTCTTGTGCAGTTGAGCGCATGCCTCCATTATCTCTGGTTCGATGTTGTTTTTGATTGTGCGTATTTGACTATGTAATTTTAAGGACTCTGTGGACATATATTTAGAATTTGATGGTATTATTATATATTTACATTGTTAAAATGTTAAATTCATAATTATATATTTTACTTATAGGTATTTAATTACTAATTTTTTATGTAAAGTAAACTTTTACAAGTTTACAAATTGAGTTTACAAGACTCTCACGAGTTTATATAATATCTCGATATTGATAACATTGGTCACCACTTACAACAAAAGAATAAAAAATGACGTTTAAACTATCGTGGTCACATTCTTTATACACCAATCCATGACCAACACTTACAATACAAGGATAAAAAACCTACACTGACTACTAGGTTCAAATACAACAATACAACAATATCAATGGAGCTTCAAATATAACCTATGACCAACTAATACAATTCATGACCAACTTTCAGTTGGAGCACATAAGTACACATGTTAAGCCTATGAACATTATCACCACCAATAAACACATAAGAAAACACGACAAAATAATGGTTTGTTTCCTTTCAATATAAGGATAAAAAACCAATCCATGGCCAACACTTATAGTACAAGGATAAAAAACCTACACTGACTACTAGGTTCAAATACAACAACACAACAATTTCAATGGAATGTCAAATACAACCTATGACCAACAAATACAACTCATGGCCAACTTTTAGTGGGAGCACCTAAGTACACATGTTAAGCATGTGAACACCATGACCACTAATGAACAAAATGAGAAAAAAGGATAGGACTATTGATTCAAAGTCACTAAGAAACCACAACAATGGCTTGTTTCCTTTCAAGATCAAGCTTATTTTAGAGCTTCAAAATCCTCATTTTGTGTTGCTAAATCACTTCTAAAACAACCTGAGTAACTAGTTCATTTTTTGGCCTTCCTTTTACAACTTTAACTTCTTCCTCAATCCATTGGGGAAAAATTTATAGTTACCTTGCCTTTGCAAAATGTAAACTTAATTTACCACTGACATCACAATTGTTAACTTATAAAAGTTAATGGTTTCTTGACCTTTCATTCCAATTTGGGCATCTCCAAAACCTCCTCTTCGGGTTTCTCGTGTTGGACATAAAGTTCATGGTCCCATAACTCAATCTATAAAATATATATTGAGTAACCTTGATCAAGAACATAATTTGGATATTTCTTGTGGTTTAATCTTCATTCTTTACCATTGACACAATCCAAGTGTGATTGTTTCATCTTTTAACAATTTATATTGGTTTATTTTTTGGGATAGGGTTTCCTAGTAAAGTCTTGTGATAGGGTTTCACGAGTTGTTTTGACTTTTAGTTGAGTTCTATAATATGTTTCCCAGTAAATCCTTATGATCAAGTTTCACAAGGTGGTTTGAATTTTGGGATAAGGTTTCTCAATGATTTCTTGTGATAGGATTTCATAAGGTGATTCTCTTATAGGTTTAAGAAAATGTTAGTTATAGGTTATGTGTGCATGATGTTTGTACCTCAATTTATAATGATAAAGGGTTTGACTTAGGTTATCAAACTAACATTGGACGTAAGTCATGTAATTGGTTGAAGCAGTATAAATAATTTGTTTTATATTCTGTCCCTTGACTTTACATACTTGCAATTCTGTTTTTATACCCTTTATAATCTTTGATTTGTTTAACTTGTTAATAATTACTAAAATTTGAAGTTTTTGGGAATCCCCGTATAACTTGTGAATTTTAACCTTATATTGTGATTCTTAATTATTGTGTATAACCCTTAATTGACATTTGTGCATTCCTACATTTTTATCAACATCATGAATTTTTGTGATCATTCTGTCGTATTACTAATATTTTGGGAATCCCAAAATCAAGGATTTTTTCAATAGTTTTTTGTAATCAAAATATCCATTGCTATTATGACTATTTGAAATGATTTTGATTTTCTGAAGGGTGGTCATTGGTTTGAAAGAAACATTCAAATTACAATAAAACCATTTTTATAAAAGAATTTTTTAAAGGAATCTATTCAACCACCTTCTAGAGTCTCTAGTTGGACCAACATCTTGAGCTTTTAGAAGTCAGCAATATCTTTTTCTCAGCAACCATATACAATATCAGCACAAAATGATGACATAGCAGGCAAACTCGTGGTTGAAGAAAACATTGTGCTTCTCATTGTTGCTATGAGTCATCATCCTCACCTAGGAAAAGAAGAACCCAATAGCTCAAGGAGTTCTCCTCCACCTAGCTACTCCAAAGCAAAAGTCTCCCATTTAGGGTTTAGGGCTACAATAATGTCACAAAGATAATAAGGAGATTAAATAAAAGCAGGAAACAAAAATTTACTCCATAATCTTATTAAGGTCTAATGATATAGCTTAATTAAGTTATGCCACGTGGAAGATTTGTCTACTAATATTATGAAGTTGTCCTTTTAACCCAATCAACAAGCTTAATCATAACTTAATAGAGGTTTGTTAACTAAAGGCTACTATTGACTGTGATGAGAAAATTTTGGATACTAACCCTAAGTATCAAATAATAAGACACTAAAATTTTTAACCTAGAATAAAAGGGTAATAAAAACTTATTTAACCCTTCATTATATAGTGCATATATTTTCAATAGTTAATTTTTTTAATCAACGACATAAGAGAAAATTTAGACTTTTAGGAAATCTTAAGTTAGAAAACATATTTTTCCATATTTAGTATGCAATTAAAAAAATTATATTTTCAAGAAACTATTTATCTTATTAATGTTTTTATTCCACTTTACCACTAAAACATTTTAATAGGAATGGTTGAGAATCTAACTTTTCCACATAGGAAAAATGTTTTAATTGCATAAAAAACACTAAATTACCTTTTCTTTTTTTTTTTAAATATAATTATTCTCAACCTTTTCATCTTCATGATGTTCTAATCCAAACCTAGAGTTAAAGTTATTAAAATAAATTGGTCCATTAGACAGTTAGCCCATTAAGTTGGCTAAAAAATTTGGCTTAAATAGAACAAAGTCAATATAGCTCAATGAATATGGATTGAGTCGGTCTAACCCATTTTTATTCTTGGTCTGAGGACCAAGCCATAATGCCCATAGCTTATTGGTTTCGGCCTAAAAATTTTAAATAGAAACAAGCCCAAAAATGGGCTAAGAAAAAAAATTGTATTAATAGAACCATACCAATATGGGTAAGCTTACTGGACTTTGTAGTGACAAATTAGGTTGAGCTCAAGCGTGCCTGTTTTTTCTTGATGTTTAATTTTTAAAATTTTCTTTAAGTTTACAATATTTAGATTAAAAAAATAGGAAAACAAGTCAATTTTACCCAACTTGATTGTCTACAGGTCAAACTGAGTCACAAAAAATGCAATCTATAAAAATATAAATTAAGACCCCGTTTGAAAGAGCTTATTTACAATTTATTTGAACTTATTTTATTATATAAACACTTATACTAGTGTTTGGATAAATTTATAAAAACGTTTATATATGATCCATAAGCTATTTTAAGTTTATTTAAATAATATATTTAGAATAGCTTTTTCAAAAAAATTATTTTTAATTTATTGAAAATTCGTACTTTCTTCGACTCTCACCTCTTACTTTTTGTCTCTCCTATAATTAAACTTGTTACTAAGTCTTTCTCTGTCTCTTTCCATCTCTCTCCTCCCCCTCTCCCTATCTCTCTCTTTCTCTCCCTCTTCCTCCCTATCCCTCCCTTCTCTCTTTCTCATTCTTTCTCTCCCTCCCTCTCTCTATCTCTCTCTCCCTCCCTCTCTCCCTCTTCATCTCTCTCTTTCTCTCTCTCTCTCTATATATATATATATATTCAAATACTTTATTTTCATATAAAAACTTTTAAATTTATGTATCCAAATACAAATAGCTTCTAGTATAAACTCTTTCAAACGGAACCTAAGCCTACCTACTTTTCACATTATAAGGTAAAAAATATTTAATTATTTTTTTAATAAATGGTATTTCTATAAAAGATCTTATATACCCAACAAAATTCTACTGTAATCATAAGAAAATATTTAATTTCTAGGAATGTATTTTTAGAAATCATAGTTCCCTGTAATTACTAGAAATAACTTTTTCAAGATATTATGGTTGTTAAACTACATGAGTAACTCAATAAAACTTGAAAAAGTTTATTAATGAGTTTGAGGTTGTAATATATATTATTATACAAATATTACATTGAGACTTTGTTACTTTGTAAATAGTATTTTGTTGTTTTATTTAATATTTACTTAAGAAATGGTAATATTGTTACTTTGGCCATTATTATTTACTCACGGACAATATGAAAATTTTTGTTGTTTTGATACCTTTATTTTATAGATGAGTTTTTCATAATTTTATCGCATTAACAAAATTAATTTTTAATATGCTTCTAAAATATGCGAGTAAAGTTTATTAACAAACTTGCAAGATATTATAAAAAACTTTTTCTCTCGCTGACATTAAATTGCATCTAATTCTCGACACTTCATAAAAAAGTCAAATCCACAAAGAAACGGAACGCCGAAATGGAAATGATTAGAACCTATCTGGTACCACATCGCTTTCACCACGATAAACATCCGCCACTGCCAAGGCTTCTTCATGAATCACTTGCTGGACAATGATGCCAACTTGGATAGCCAGTTAGCTACCAGCACAGCCCACTGCATAAATAAGCTTCTAACCATAATTTATCTATCTACCCATTGCTGAAACCTTTCGTTAAAAGCATAATACTTCTACTTTTATTTAATTTCTATATAAATTTAATTAGTATGTATTTATAATATAAAAATTTTACGTTTACTTTCTATTATAAATTATTTGTATAACTTTTAAAATATGGGTAAAGTTAATAAACTTTTCCATAAAAAATAAAATAAAGATTATGATTGAATATCAATATAAAACTCTTCACACTATTAATATAGATTAATTAATATTTTTATACATGTGTCAATCGTATGAATTCAAATTTATACTAATCATGTTGTCAAAAAATTATACCAATGACCATATTTAAAAAAAATAATAGTATTAATTTTTTAACAATTTATACGAATTTTTAAAAATTATTCTTAATTTATTGGATTTCTTCATCTTATTTTTTAACAAATTATTTAATGTGACATCTCCAATTCTCATCTCCTTCCATAATGTTTTTGTCCTTGAGTCATATATGATTCCTCTGTTGCTTGTGTTAGCGATAGTTGTATGGTTAAACATGTATAACAGGTTACTGTTCTGGTTGATTTCTTTTTGGGAATCTTGTAATAAAGAATGAACTTATCTTCTTACAATAGAATAATTATAATTTTTTAATAAAAAATAATTAATATAAGAATCAATCTAAAAATTCTTTCATAAAACAGGCAAACAAATTTTAAAATAGTCTATTATTTAGTGAAGAAAATATTAGATCCATTCCAAATTAATCCACTTATAATTTTGGTAACTGCTTATAAACTGGGACAGAGGGAGACGAATACCTCAGTTCGGGTAAAAAAAAAAAGAAATACTTTTCTTGTTTCAGTTTAAATCCCTCACTTCATTTTGAAGAGTTACAAAGTAACAAAGGAGACAAATCTAAATATTCTATAACACTCCCTAGATTTTTCTTTACTTTCCACTAGTTTTCCTTCCAGGAGAGTTGAGGCTTGTGTAGATTTGAAAAAATGAAGGCTTGTGTGTAATAAAAGAGCTTTGCCCTACACTTCAAAAGCAAATATGAACTAAGCTTAGTATAGAGACATAAAACTTCATCATTCCGAATTTCATTAATGAACAATAATGTGATACAAAGTGCCAAAAAGCATAAAAACACGAGATATTCTTACAAGCCTCAGGCATGTAATCATCAGGATATAAAGTTACAATCTGCCTAGAATAGAAAAGCAGAAAACTGGAAAATCAGATAAAGGGTGAGGAGTTAACTTTCTTTCACAGTTCAGATAAAGGGAAAATCACTTTCAAATATTGAATATAGAGGGATACATCCTCAGACAGTGCTGATAATTATGAGTAACCAACATGTCCCTCTACTTTGTTCAATCAATGCTGCTGTCCACAGCAAAAAAGATACATTGGAAGACAAAATTCATCCGTGTGTTGTACTTCAAAGTTCAAACCATATTGAAATTGAGTATTCAAATATTTCAACTTTCCTTATTGTGCCTTGATCATCCACCAAAACTTGTTGACAGCATCATGACTTTCCATTCCTGGACTGTTACAATCACCTCGTACCAGCTCATTCGTCTTATCATGATTCGTTAGTCATTACTTACAGCCCCATAATTGTTGTCTAAGCTACAGCAGATGTATATTAGAGCATGAGCAGCTAAGCTTGTACCTACAAGAAACAAGAATAGTATCAATATTTAACCTTCTGGCATAGAGCATATCCATAGTAGAATGTTATTCAGTATTGTAACACAAATGTTTTGAATGAGCCCTTGGTAGCACATGCTTCAAAACCTGCACAAGTCACATTAAACTGAGACAGCCAAACATCAGCTAAGTCATGGATCGAATAAGATAATAAGATAATCAAAAGATAAATAAATAAAAATGTGAACTATCATCCCTGATGAGCCTGCAAAAGAACAAAAAATTAGGCAGCAAAACTAAAATTAGTGTTCACATGTACAAAACTTTGTCCATGTGAGGAACTGGAGAGAACCTGGGCTTACAGAAGTCAAGGCAATCAACATAACCCTGAATAGGGTTATCAGCCTAAGGGAAAAGATGGATAATCCTGTGCTGTTCTAAAGGAATTGCGGGAAATAAAGGGAGTAAAACAATACAACTCAATAGTCAATAGCAGTGGTATTAGTAACGAGTACAGTAATACTCGAATAGCACTGCCTGTCCTGTGATTACAGAAACACTAGAAACTTGACACTGGCTAGAAAAGGTTAACAGTTAACCAAATCATTGTTGAACTATAGTACACCATTCAGATCCAGCTACAACAGTCTGTTTCTCATCAAGGTTAGCAAGAAAGTGAAGTCAATTCAGATTTCATAACCATCAACATACTAAATAAAGCCTGCTCAAATCCCCATTCCACAGTAAAGCTACATTAAGCACTACAATACATTGATACTAGAAATATAAGGAGTTCCTACAATAGATGAACATACATGTCCATCAATAAGTAACCATAATTGTTCAAGTTCCGTTATTCATACTCATCTGATAAAAAAGGGGGGAAAAGGACGTGAAATGATAAAGAGTTTTTCCAGTTAAATAAATATCTAGCTCATATCCATGCCATCTCCAACTTGGCTGCAGATAGGACTGACAGCAGAGAAAGATCTCTCAAAGGGAGAAGGATGGAATTGGACATCACCCCTTCTACGCTTAAAACCACAGCTATCGGAAGGCGAATTCTCAGCATCAAGCTTTCTTCGAACACCTCTCACAGCCTGTTCCTCTGCCGGTGAAAGGGGGAAAATTTGACCACTAGCCCGACAAAGGGAGCTATGGTTGTCATACAGAATTCTCTGGTTACAGTTTTTATCACAGATGTGAGTCAGCCCAGTTAGCTTGCAGCGATACATGTTTCCACAAACATGTTCATTTTGACATTTCCAGTCGCATTTGTGACCAGGAACCGGACCATCTCGGCCCAAAATACTTGACAGAAAAATAACATTTGCAGGACCTGCAACCATAGATTTGCCATATACCTCCATTTCTTCAGTCAAGACGGCAACTCCTAAGTAATCTTAACACTCTCCAACTTCAAGGCCTTTGCCCGAATTCTCTGCATGCCCCACCACAACAACACAGATTTCAGTCAAACTCAACAAAATTTATCTGGTAGCTACAAAGATATACAACAACTGACACACTCTACAACCACCCTTAACTAGTTTTCTTCTGAAAAGGGTCTCTCAATAACAAATTAATAATATCTTATTCTCATGTACAAAACGCCACGGGAATTTGTCATACGAAAATGCCCAACATAACAGGAACCCGCCACAAGAGTTAACAGCCGTTGACCAACAATAGTAAAAAATAATGAAATTAGATATCACAAAACGCAAATCTGGAATCTAATTCGTGAACAAAGTTATATTCAACTGCTCCATCTACCTTTGACAAACCGTGTTCATTCTAGGCAGAAACAAACACTCACATGCGACAGATCTAAACCAAAGCCCAAGTGGGATTTCCAAAACAACAAACAGACAACACGACAACTAACACGCGCTCTGTCAAAATAATCAAACGCCAAAAATCTGCGAGATATTTCCTCCCAGAAAACCATACATCAAAATTGCTTTACACATACAAGCTACGCCCTTAATTATTACACCATAATAATAAATTAATAATAACAATAAATTAGGAGAATATAATATGAGAACACGCCCAACAAGAGAAAAGAAAAGGGAATTAACTTACACGCTCTTGAGATAAGTGAAGCACAGGGATTAAAGTCTTCGTCTTCCTCAGTACCTAGAAAACAGAACAAGAGAAACCAACAAAAGATAAAAATAACCCTCTCTCTCTCTCTCTCTCTCTCTCTCAACGAGGAACCTAGGCTACTAAATTAAACAGAAAAAGAAGAGGAAAGAGTGGGGTATTTATAGAAATTTGGCGCTGAATGCTGATGCTTGTGACTTTACACTTGTGGGGTTGACGCACCCGTATAGGACAAAACACACGCAAACCAAAATGCAAACTAAATGCACAGCAAATTTCGCCCAAATGTAATTTCGTCCCCACTTTACCTACAATTTTGGATAAAGCTACCGGATCCAACGTTCTTGCTTAACCCATCACCTATTGGCTATTTCTTTTTTAATTTAAAAAACCACCAAAAGTTTTACGAGTAATTAATTTTCATGGCTAGTAACTTGGTTGTCACATGTACATGTACCCAACTCCAACGGTTCTCTCTCACCACTGCCTTATCCTTCACACTTTTAACGTTTCAATTTATTATTTACTTATTATTATTATTTTAATCAAAGGGATTAAGTGGAATGCGACGCGGCCGGAGACCTTATCCTCGTATTAACACTTGCCACATGTAAGCATCTGCATCACCCTCTTCCTCGCTTCATCATGAATCGCCTTTCTTGGGCTTCTTTCATGGGTCAAGCCCATTACCCGAATTCTACTCATCCCACCTTCTCTAGGGTTTCAACTCTGCAGTCTGCACCGTTTCCATTTCCCTCTCAATGATGACACTTTTTTTGCTTCTCTCCAGTTTCCATTTCAACACGTTACACCTACTTTCTGTTAGAGAAAATCATAGTTTTCCAACATTTTTTCTGAGATCAATGATATAAGGTATTCAATCCCAAATTCTTTCCATCTTTATCACCCAACAGTTTTTAGTGAACGTTCAGTCCCAGGTACTCTGTGGTCAGCTAAATGCATGTGGAAATTCCCCTTTAACTGGCAAGAATAATGTGCCCAAACAATAAAGACCAATGCTCAGCTGATCACACTAATGCATGTTCTACTTCTTTGTACACAGAATTTATGAACATCTATTTATTTTATTTTTCTATCATCTTCCTATTTCTATTTTTTTTTTCCCTCAAAACTATCTATTTCTCTGTCTATCTTTTCTTTTTTCTACTCATGCTCCTTTTTGTAACCTATTTTAAGATTTGTTTGATTTAAAACAAATTCTTTTTGTAACATATTTCCTTGCTAAGAAGTAGAAATTTATAATTTTTATTTAAAAACAGTTTCAACTTCTTTTCAAGTAAAATAAACATACACTTGGACATGAGCTCAACAGGCAACTCCTATGCCCTAGAATCAATTTTATCTCATAAAATCATGATGATATAATAAAAATAGAAATAACCAGGTATTGTTATTTATCAGAACCATGAAAGATTAATTGATTATTTCTTATCCTGAAGTTAATGCAAATACAAGTTCAAAGTATATAAATTAGATTCAGATTCTTAGAAGTAAAAAATTTGAGACCAAGCACTTCGCAAGATTCTGGCTTTCATTATAACATCAATTACTCGCTCTTTTGATCTGATTCGTACACTGAGACATGCTCTTGCTAATAGGAACAATTCGCTTCGCTAACAATAATATATCCAAATACATACGCTATAGGACTGTCACTCTCCGTTGATTGCTCACATATGTCATATTTTGCAAATAAAGTAAATGTGAAATCGTTGATTATCGAAACATGATAAAATGTACATGTCACCTTAAAACTTTTTTTTTTCTGACTACAATTTATTTTATTAATTACTGTAATGGTAAAAAATATGATTAACTTAGCTTCCAAATTTGGATTGTCAATTGCTTTCTATTATTGATAGTCTTACAATGTAAAATATGTCGATTCTTCTAGGAAACACCAATTTGAAGTCTTGAAGATTGATTTTTTTTATACCTATAATCTTGTATATCTTATACCAAATATAATCACTTAATAAGTTTGTTTGTTTCATGTGTTATCTTAAATGTGTGAACATGGGGATCTGAAATTTTCATAATGTTTTTGAGGCATGATTCATTTCCAAGAATATGTATTACTCATTTTCTATTATGCACATTCACATAGGAATCTTGTATTATTTTCATAGGAATCATGGAAGTAGTTACTTTTTACTTTGATTCTATTCTGCTTTATTTTTTATTTTTAATTAAAGTAATTTTATAAATATTTCAAAAAATAATAAATATCTATTAAGCATAAGTGATGAAAATAAGATATAGATAACAATATTCCTACCATTGTCATTTCTAAAAATATATTTCAAGTTGTGAAACAAATGCCCTTAGTCTCTTTTATAGACTTATATTACACTTGTAGTAACCCTTCTATGCTAGACAAACGTTTTGAGTTGCATAAAGGATACTTGGAAACATAATCATATTCTTTATAAAGCTTTTCAATTTTTTCGGTATGTTTGATAGCCTATATATGATATGATATAATAGAATAATTATCCTATCTATTATTTAATTTTATTGTATTAATAGGATATGATAACTTTAGTTATTCTACCTCTTATCACATCCTAAGATTAGACATGACAATGAAGTGGTATTGAGATAAGTATGTTGTTTCCCATCTTCATTCACAATACTCAATAACTATAGAATTTTATATCTTTCTCCTTTCTCGTTCGAGGCCAGTATAGTTGCTCACTAAAAAAGTATTTTATAAATTATATTTATATGTTTTTGTTTCATTTTAAATATAAAGTTAATTTTATATTTTCTTAAATTGAATAATTGATAACATAAACTTAATTTATTACAAATAAAAAAAAATCTAAAATCTCATAAAAAATATATAATAATTTGTTTTATTGTTGGAACAACTATAGTACAAATAGTTATATAAGTCCTTGGTCCGTGTTTCAATAAATTAGATAATGCATAGACTCATTCCTATAGTTGATCAAAACAAGCATTCTTCATCGAAACCTCGGGGTGAGTGAGTACCCATTGGTAGTGTTCTTGTCATCCCTACTTATAAGTCTGCATAATTCTAATGTTAAGTGGAAGTTGACTTAGAAAGCAATAGGATAGAATAAATCCCCCCCTCCCCTTCTTTCTATTATTATTAATGTATGAAATATTATTAGATAATTATATTACATAAATTTAATATTGTATGTTATAATATTCATATACTATATAATATGAGAAAAACACTTAGTACTTGTTTGATAATAATTTTATAAAACTGTTTTAAGTATTTTAGTATTTAAAAACTAAAAAATTCGTTTGGGTAATGTTTCCTGAAAACAGTTCTAGTTTTTTAGTTTTTAAAAATTAAAAAACAGGAACAGCTAAAGGTAGTTTTGTTTTTCAGTTTTCTATTTTTGTTTTGAAAACTCAAAATACAATCAGAATATGTTGTCTTTTGCTTTTCATTAATCAAATTTTAATAAATATGAACAATTTTTTTCCATTTTTATATCTTCAAAATAATTTTCAAATAACACTTACCAAACAAGTTTTTTTTTCTTTTCTTTCTGAAAACAGTTTTTGAAAACTATTCTTGAAAACTCTTTTCAAAAACTAAAAAACAAAATCAAACCAATCAAGCCCTTAGTGATTGTTTGGAAACAATTTTATAAAGCTCTTTTCAATATTTTAGTATCTAAAAACTAAAAAACTCGTTTGTTTACTGTTTTCTTAAAATAATTTTCGAAAACATTTATGATTTCTTAGTTTTCAAAAACTAAAAAATAGGAATAACTATAATACTCGATTCAGGATTTAGGACTTGATTGGTTTGATTTTATTTTTAGTTTTTGAAAAGAGTTTTCAGAAACAGTTTTCAAAAACTGTTTTTAGAAATAAGAGAAAAAAAAACTTGTTTGGTAAACTGTTTTTGAAAACTGTTTTAAAAATGTAAAAATAAAAAAAAATTTGTTTGATAATTTGGTTTCTAAAATAGTTTTAAAAACTAAAAAATGAAAACTCGTTTGATTGTAACTATTTTTTTGACTAATTATTTTTTAAGTTAAGTATATGATTTCAAATGTATTTATTACTTAAATAATACCTTTTTATAGCTGAAAATATTTTTTTAAGTAATAGATACAAAAAATACTATAAATAAAGAATAAAAATATTTGTTAAATAGTTTATATAGAAAAATACAAATATAAAAATAAAATCCAAGTGAGCCATTAATGTTTGAACTTGTATTGTTAGATAAGTATAAAAATTGAATTTGATTTAACTAGTCATTAGGTTGTGTCCGCATCCAATTTGCAATATGATCTCTACACGTTAGCATTTCAGTTGCTTTTTCATATGATAATCTTGACAAATTATCATTGTTAGAGCTTGATGTTTGTGCATTATGACTTTCATTTATGTTCTAAAGTTGAATATGATCCATTTTTTCTCACATTGTAAATAATTCGTCGTTCAAATTCCACTTTAGAATCTAATTGTGAAAACACAACATGTTATTACTATGAGTTGTTGCATAAAAGGCTTATATGGAGGAATCATCTTCAAAATAGGAAATCTATTTTTGAGTTCCAAAATAATGCTCAAGTGTCATTCATAGAGATAAGTGCCTATAGTTAAACAACAATTTATGATTTCTGAGTTGTCTATTTTGACCTTGGTATTCTTGTGCATGATATCTTTGTCCTTTGAAAGGGGGAAGAAAGCCTTCGGTACAAGGATAGCCAAAATCAACAAGATAAAATGAACTTGCTAAAAAAAATTATTATAAGATCAAATATTCATGTCATCAATTAGAAAATTTTCATGACTATATAAGTGGTCACCTGTAGATGGCCAAGGAAACTTTGCATCATGTGCACTTCCTTCCCACCTCGAATACACAAATGTAAACAACATATTGAAATCACAAGCGCACATAACATTTTGTGTGATTTTTGCTTTTCTACCTTTACACAAAATTTGTTTTTCAGTAGGAACTCGTGCACTTATATATGCTCCATTAATTTCCCCTATAGCAAATAACCTAAATACAAAATTAATATCATGAAATAAATAAATATATTACAAATGATTAAAATACTGGATAGGTATTGTGTAGTTATCTTAAACCAAGGATATCTTAGATCATTTTTAATTTTGTCGAGCAATTCTAAAGACTCTTGTTTTATGATATCTTTACCTAATTGACATATTGCCCTCAATATTTCCTTGAAACAATGTGAAATAGTTTTTGTTGAATATTGAAAGCGATCTGCAAACTCTATGACAAACATTGTGTCCAATTATAAATAAAAAAATGGCAACTTTTTTTCATCCAAATACACATCCCTTGAGTCCCTTGCATAACCCTTCACTCTTAGTTTATTACACATATTAACAAAACACAATTTCTTCATTCAAAATAAGTCAAAGCAAATTGTTCCAGATCCATTCAATATGTCAACAACATATTCTCAACCATTCAATGAAGAAATTTGAACCTTTGTTTTATTAAAAAAATTTTGCTCATCGTCATAAAACATATTAATCACAATAAACTTAGCCAATTCATCATCTGAATCAGAAGATGAACTATTACTATCATTATTATCCATCTTTGTTTTAACCTGTCATCAAATTCCAAAATAACACACACATAAATTACTATTTGATAAAAATTGCATACTAGTTTGACAATAACGTAAACATAACTACCATTATCCATCGTGGTTTTAACCTGTCACAAAATTACAAAAAATACACACATAAATTACTGTTTCATAGAAATTGCATATTGGTTTGACAATAACATAAATATAACTATGATAGCACGAGTTCCTTAAATCTTATTCAGCCATGCTAGTTTCCTAGCATCAGGCAAGACAATAAATATTTCTCTATATTCAAGCTAGTTGAATTTTTCTATTGCTTTGACATAAATGTCATATGAAAGGTCTTTAATCTCACTAAGCATATTTATACACTTAGTAATAGAGTGATTTGATACTGTAACATATGAAGATGTAACCTCCATACTCCTAGTCCTATACCTATAAGCTTTGGCCTTAAATGCTTCAACCCAAGCTGTAAGTGCCTCTCCTATTTGAGTTGACCTTGGCTCTTTCTTCAACTTTTGATCTTTGACTTGAGTTCTATGCTTTCCACTACGTGTGATGCGCTCATTTTCAGTTATGTCTTTCCTTGAACTATTATTGGTTTTCTCTTTTTGTTTTGAAAAATCAAAATATAACGAGAATATGTTAATTTTTGCTTTTTATTAATGACATTTTCCTAAATATGAACAAGATTTTTCATTTTCATGTTTTCAAAACAGTTGTCAAATAATACTTACCAAATAATTTTTTTTTTCTTTTCTTCTAGAAATAGGTTTTAAAAACTATTTTTGAAAACTCTTTTCAAAAACTAAAAGACAAAACCAAACCAATCATGCCTTTATATACTTGTCAATGTAAAAAATTTTACACTGGCATTAATTCATCACAACTTTTCATATATGGTAAATTTGTTGGCTTTACTAATTAATATTTTAAAAGTTATATAAATGAAGGGTTGTGATAAACACTGATTTTAATTTATTTTTTATTTTTAGTATATATATTTTATTGATATGTTACAAATTAATTAGTTTATTATTTAATATTTTTATGTATTTTATTAATATTTTAAAAATTAATTTTTAAATATATTGTGATACATTAAAATAGTTTAAATACATTGATAAAAATAATAAATTAGTTTTCTATTTGTTACCATATAAATTACAATATCATCAAGGAAATAAGCTTGCTTTGATTAATATTCGTCACAATTATGGATGTCAAAATTTTTCATTGAGTATTTAATAATATTTTTATATTTTTAAATCCTAAAAAATTATTTTAAGAAAAATAAAGTATATTTTTTAGAAAAATTTTAATTTCGACTAAAAATGTATAAAATATATTTTTGTTAACTTTTTTATGTAAATAACTAAAAATATATGATATACCTTTTATGCAAATAACTAAATATATGTAAATTAAATTAAATATAATTTTATAATATGAACTACAAATATTATTTATTGGAGAAAATATTTGTTTAGGGTTTTTTTCAATTATTTAAGTGATATACTTCCATATTAAATACTCAATACATTTACTTTTACTTTGAAGTATAAAAGATTATATTTACTTAGAAATCTTATAAAATAATTTTAAATAAATTCATTGATAAATTTTTACTAATGTTTTTATTATCTAGTGAAAGTTTTAAAAATAAAATAATATTTAAATCTATATAGTTAGCACATTTGTATAAAAGTATTGTTTTGACTCTGTGTTCAACAAATTCATATGTGGAAATTTTGTATTTATATGATAATTTTAATTTTTTATGTAATAATATACTAAAGTTTTATAAAATATTTTCAATTATTTACTCAACAATATCATAAATTAAACTATCTTTTACCGAAGAATTCATGCTCAAATAATATTTTTTTTATTAATATTTGTATGTCTTAATATTATTAGTAGAAGAAGCCATGTTTACTTACTTTCATGTGCAAAATTTTCTTGAATCAATAACACTCATATTGTGATGCATAGAATATGATCATTTAAGGACAAGCGTATTCTATACAAGAGTAATAGTAAACCTATGTCTGAATATCGTACCCAAAGAAACAAATCTAGTTCTCAAATAATTTAATTAAGGAGATAAAAGAATAATTTAAGAAAAATAATTAATAATTTAATATGTTTGTGCGATGATTTAGATTTAGAGTGTTATGCAAATAAGAAAAGAGTAATGAATTTAGAATTTAATGGATTAAGACTTAAGTTTGTGATTTTCACTACAATGTTCTTACCCTTATTTATTAAGCAATCTTATTTATTGTTATCCATTGATCACCAATAAATTACTAAGTTATTATGGTGCATTTCATTTACACTTCACTATAACCCTAACTTGTTATCCAATTTGGCTATGTAAGATTTTAAATTAGAATTTATTTCTTTCTACCTAGTTGGAGGTTTGCCCTATAAATTTGGTGAATTCTACTAGAGTAATAACCTACTTGCTTCACAAACTGATTATTCTAATATCATGGTAATGACTATTCAAACATTTAAAATATAACGAGTAAAATAGAGGACCAAATTAATAACTGAATAACATTGAATGACAATGCAAAGTATAAAGGGGAATCACAAAAAGTTTCCATCATAACCTTAGAAAAAGGAATTAGCCAAACATGAGTAATGTATAGTCAAAACGTCTTATCGTTACATAGTGCATCAAATAGAGAAAGAATTACTATATGAATCATTATTAATCGATTCAATCCAAAGCTTCCTTGTCGTTCTTCGTCTCTAGGTCATAGATCTAACTCTTTGTCTAAGCCAAAGTGATTAAGTGGATGTTTGACAACAATTTTATATAACTGTTTTCAGTATTTTTAAAAACTAAGAAATAGGAACATCTAAAAGTAGTTTTGCTTTTCAGTTTTTTATTTTTGTTTTGAAAACTCAAAATACAATCAGAATATATTATTATTTACTTTTCATTAATGACATTTTAATAAATATGAACAATTTTTTTCATTTTTACGTCTTCAAAAACAATTTCAAATAACACTTACCAAACAATTTTTTTTTTATTTTTTTCTTTTTTTCCCGAAAACAGTTTTTAAAAACTATTCTTGAAAACTTTTTTCAAAAACTAAAAAAACAAAACCAAACCAATGAAGTCCTAAGTAAGTCCTCTTTTGTCTCTCATCATGTAGTAGCAAGCATGAGTGTACTAATTTTTTACATCTTTCTTGAAACTTAAACAACATGATGCTTTGTATTTTTAGATTTTTTATATTTTATTTTAATTAGGATTTATTTTATTTGAATGTCATTTAGGCTTAGTATTTGTATTTTAGGTATATTTTTATTATATTTTGGAATTTGTTATGCTTTTGGTGTTTTAATATATGATTTACTAGCATTTGAGGCACTATTGGACGAATTTGGAACATTATAGTAAAGTTTAAAGTTTTGGAGACAATTTGAAAGAAAAATGAGTTAACCAGTGAAATTTAGAAGATTGTATTTCCATGAAAAACACGCACTACATTGTTTAATCAGTTTAAGTTGTTTTATTTTAATTTCTTTTTGGGTGTTGAGACATTAGGAAACCCATTAGTTTAGATAGAAACTTTCTATTCTAAACTAGGATTATGAAATTTTTGTTCACGCAGGACATAAAGAGTAAGACTTGAGACTCCTCCTTCCCCTTTTCACTCTTTATCTCTAGTTTGATGTTTTTTATTTTCTTTTTTTATACTCATGATTATATGTGAATAGACTTTTTCATTCTAAGATTGGATATATATCTTGACTCTATTATGATAAATTAAGTACTTTTATGTTTTTATTAGGTTTTTGATGATTTTTTTCTTTCTTTATTTTACTAATATAATATACGCTTTAAAAAAATGGGAAGTATTTAATGTGATCATATTTCAAAAGTTCAACAATATATAATTTATTATTACAAAATAATATAATTAATTTGTTTTTAATAAATTAATATACAAAAAATTTATTTATTAACATTTATATAATAATATTAATTATTTTTCTCATAAATGTATGATACATATTTAAAAATTAATTTAACAAAAATATTTTATAACAAAATATTAATTGCTAATAATATCATAAATTAAATTTATATTAGTTTTTTTAAGGAGACATAAAAATACCTTGTATAGAAAACAATGTTATAAGTAAAACCATTATGCATATTAAAAATTTTTTAAAATAAAAATCACAAATATTATTTACACTATTAAATTAAATTATTTTACTCAATGTCATCTTGGTGAAACAAATACGGTGGATGACAACACTTTTTCTATGGATATTTAATACAACTCCATTGATTTAAATTTGAATTCTGCCTATAACTAAGATATTAAATTTAAACTTGGTCTATGACTAATACTCTATAATATCACATTTTTTAATACTTAAATTTACATAATATATTTATTTATATTCAAAATTTATTTTACAACTATATTATTAATTCACAACTTTTTTTTATAAAACCTTCAACTATTTATACATAAACAAATATGTTGAACCACTCATTGCAGTGAAAAGATTTGTGTAACCATTAACTAAATCAACATTTATTATATAGCATGGGCATGCCATGGGTTAACTACATTCTCAAAAGTTCTGCTGCACAGCACCTGTTCCCTAAACGTACGTGCTCTGTCTTTGCTAACTGTTAAGGCCATGAGCTGAAACAAGGTTAGCCTCTACCTTCATAAATCATAACTTTCATCCACTCATTCACTTCTCTCTTGCTCAACTAGAACATCCACTATCTAAAGGTACAAGGCTTTCAAATTTTCATCTTTATTATGTTTTAACCATTTTCTGTATTCTGGGGTGTCTTGAGTTATCATTGTCCAGTTATGTATCACTGAGCTTTGAAGTGTGCTGAAGTAATTGCTCCAAAGTTTTATGCTTTTGTTCAACTAGAAAAATGGGTGTGTTTTTTTTGTTCTTTTCCAGCAATTACTATTACTAAGCTGATTTTTAATTTTTGATAAAAAAAAAAAATTGAAATCTGAAGATGAGGAGTGGATGTCTTGTACCTGTGGTAGAGAAGACAGCATCAAGAAGGAACAACAGAGTTGTTGATGAGAGTGCTCCTTTGACATCCACAGCTCAAAAGAGTGATGGTTCAGAGTTTGATGAGTTTAATGGGGCTTCGTTTTATGGAGCTGTTTTCAACTTGTCCACCACAATTATTGGTGCTCGGATCATGGGGTTGCCAGCATGTGTGAAAAAGTTGGGGATGGTGCCTGGTCTTATTGCTATAATTTTAACAGGTTTCTTGACAGAGAAGTCAATTGAGTTCATGATTAGGATTTCCAGGGCAGGGAATCTTTCTTCTTATGGGAGTCTCATGGCGGATGCTTTTGGGAAATATGGAAAGGCTTTGGTGCAGATATGTGTTATAGTCAATAACATTGGTGTGTTGATTATTTACATGATTATAATTGGTAAGGACTGTATTCTTGAGCCTAAATGCATCAAATTTCAAAGTTTATTTTGGGTGGATTTGAATTGTTGCATTGTTTTTGGTTGTGCTTCATTGATTAATGATTACTCATCAATGGTGTATAATTCAGTTTTGTGTACATGTTGGTACATGTTGAAGGTGATGTGATTTCTGGAACATCTTCTGGTGGAACTCACCATTCTGGTGTCCTTGAAGGATGGTTTGGAGTCCACTGGTGGACTGGGCGAACGTTTATTCTTTGGTTTACAACACTTGTTGTGTTTGCACCTTTGTTCAGCTTTAAGAGACTAGGTGAGTTTTTTTCTGTCATTAATTCAGGCAAAAAATAGTGGCTGGTGGCTTGTTATTAGCAGTGTCACTTATTAAATTACAAATTACTGAAAATTAGTGGTCATAAATTGGACAAATTGTGAGGAAAATGACAGAAGCACCGGGATTCATGTTTATAAAGGAAATTTAAATTCTAGTTTTGACTACCGATGGTTTTGATTGTGACAAGGCTAAGGGGTTGCTAAAACTAAAAGACTGTTGACCACCAAGTTGATTTAATCAGGTTCCATTCCATTCCACCTTGTTTTAAAGAATAACAATAATAATGTTAATCCATTATATTCCTTCCCCTGATCCCCTCCTTCATTTCATCCATTTCCATTAGTCGAATCAATTGTAAGGCTTAAGATAAGTTAGGAATCTCTATTAATTGCATGGTAATAGCTCTAATTTCCACATAACTCATTTTTGTCAGTTTGAAATATATAATTTAATGATAGAAATTAAGGGGTTAAAAGAAAAAGAAGAAAAATTACAAGAACTGTGTGCGATATTTTATTGCTGTGTATGCTACTATATTATCAAATATGATGTGTGAATGACACAATTATCCTTTTAGGACCATTTCATTGCTTTGATACTTCATAATTTTGCTTTTCATACCTACATTAAAGCAATATGTTTTGCATTCAAGTTATATGATTGGGTCACAGGATTTCTCGTTCTCTGCACATCTGCGTTGTCAGTTGGACTAGCAGTTGTTTTTCTAGTCATTGCCGTGGGAATCTCAATCTTCAAGATTATAATAGGAGGCATTGGATACCCTTTTATAAGTTTTTTATAAAAATTTGAACTCAAAACATGATTATTTAATTTTTTTTATAGCAATTCAGAACATACCGATAATTTTATAAAAATTGTCTTAATTAATTCTCAGAAAACTCTCAAAATTACAATAAATTATGTAGTTTCTATTTATAATTTAAAAATAATTTTTAAACTCTTGATATTATATTTTTATTTTATTATTTTTAATAATATATTACTTAAATTTAAGTTATTTGAATATTTTTATAAATACAATATTAAAATCCTAAAATAGATAGGAATTCATAATGTCAACTTAATTGTAGAAATTAGGTTTTTAATATATATTTTTAATTTTTAAATTAAAATTGAAAGAGATTATATAACAATCTAGTTATTAAAAATAAAGACGCTACCGTTTTTATCAAAATGACCAAAATGGTGTGTTTTGACTGATCCATGTAAGATACGACAAGTGGGTTGGGGAAACTACATAGATTCACATGCTACAAGAGAAGGAGGTATCAAGTTGTAACATCCCAATAAATTGATTTTATTTCAAAACTAATTAAAACTAAAAAAAACTTAAAAAATAAATAAAAACAACGTCTCAAAGAGACATGGTTTACATGTTGTCCCTAAAAATCCTACCTAAGTAATCTTATCTCCAATAAACTGTTGCAGTAAATTTTCCTAACCTTATCTCCAACGAATTGTTGCATTAAATTTTGAATAGACAATCTTGTTATCTTATACTGTCCAAAAAGAAATAAATTTAATTCAAAAATAAATTAATTTAGTCTATAAATAGACTTGATCCATGAATTTCACAACAAAAATTTTTGAAATTCCTTTCTCTTTCTAGGTTCAAGATTCTGCATATTTTCTTATTTAATAAAATTATTTTATTTGTCTTTCTTACATCCTCATCACTCACAAAATATACCAAGCTAAGGTAAATTTGTTTAATGTACACTTTATATTATATTTTAAGGTTCTTCACCACTCATCATCGAACTTTTATTAAGGTAAGAAGGAGTGATATTTATAAGCCTTTGTGGTGTTAATCTTACTAGAATTATATGTTACTCTTATTATTTCTTGATTATTATAATTATTGTTACTTCTAATTTTATAATACTTAATTTTATTTATAAGTTTAATTGTTCATTAATATACTAATTATTATAATATTTATTTTCAATCATTTAATTGATTATTCAATAATTTCTAACTATACTAGCTTTTAGTTATTCTCAAGAAGTTATGTTCTGGTCCTATGTTATTATTTAATTAATTTTTCATATATTATCGTCTGGTCCTGGTTATTATTTATTATTTAATTTATTCTCCAAATATTACAATATGGTCCTTTTTTATTTAATATTTTATTTATCCTGTAGATTATAAAATATGATCCTTTATTATTAATTATTATTTTATTTATCTTCCAAATATCATAAATTGGCCCTTTTCTATTATTTATTAATGTTTTGCTTTAAATTTTATTTCTTTCTATCATATAATTTAAATTAAGACTAATTTTGGTTTACACATTTCTATTTTATAAGATCTATCATTCTTTAAATTACTTTATTAATAATAATCTCATCTTTATCATTATATTATATTTCATTTAAAATGTTGCTATAAAATTATTAATTATTAAAATTTTATGGTAAATAAAAATAAAATAAAATAATAGACTAAAACCCATGTTTCCATGGTTAACATCAATATGCACTACCATTAACCAACTTACTTCTTTAATATATATTGGACAATAGTGTATATATATATATATATATAAATAAATAAAAGATAACTTACTTTATTAAATTTTATATTATTTTTATAATTTTAATTATTTATTATGATTTTTAAGTATAAAATTATATGAATTATGATATTTTTTTAATGTCAGTCGAGTTTGATAACATTAATGTAAAGTCAAACTATGAAAATTTCATAATAAATATGATATTAAAAAAATAATAATATATTTTAATATTAAATATGAATTGATTTTATATTGATATATTATTATTATTGACTTTGAAGTAAAAACATTAAACTGAGAAATTAATTTGTATATCTATCTTATTATTAAAATTATTTTACTATCTTTTAATTCCTTGAGATTGATTAGCAATGGAATTATAAATTATTCTGTGAATGATGATTGAAATAGAAGTACTATGTATCTTTGTATTCACCAAGTCTATTGACTTTCAGAACTGTGTTGAGATGTTAAGAGATGAACTTAGCAAAGCCCTAAGTTCCTTGTAATTGTTTGGCACTATGTAAGCACATGAGTGTCTGTGTTTGGGAAGTCATGGTTTGGTAGACTGCGAGATGAAAGGCAGGGACCGAGTAAGGTCTAAGAAGGTTTTAATCAAGTAGGTGGATATTCAGATAGTCTAGGTTAACACCCTAGACTAGGGTATTCAAAGGCTAAACTTGAAAACTTTCCAAACTTGCTCAGCATCGTTAAGGTTGAGTTGTGTATATCTCTCTACTATGGACTGAAAGATTTTTGGATTTCTCAAGAAAAATAATTATTATTGTACCAATGTTTTTGTGAGAAAGATATGCAACTACCAACCATTTCCTAAAGAAATCCTTGATGATTAGAGTGAATCATCAAAGATCATATATGAGTAAAGTGAGATAGAGTTGTAGGTCAAGTCTTAGACCCTCATTGTTTGTTAAGATTGACATTATTGTTTATAAAAATCTCACTCCTTTTATTGTTTCTTTTCATATATGATCGTGGTACGAATAAAAGACGGAACTGTTCAACAGATTATGTTGGAGGATTCAAAGGATTTCCTCTGAGAGTGCTGACTCATAAATGATTTATTTTGTAAACAATCCACTGCTCTAACT
Organism: Psophocarpus tetragonolobus; assembly: GCA_037954015.1. NCBI lineage: Eukaryota > Viridiplantae > Streptophyta > Magnoliopsida > Fabales > Fabaceae > Psophocarpus > Psophocarpus tetragonolobus. The sequence continues at coordinate 37,373,169 of CM075688.1, read as the reverse complement.
TATTTGGGAAGATATTTATAACAATTAATGTATTTATGTTTCAAGTATCATATACGATAATGTTCTATAATAACTATATTTTGACTTATAATGTTCAACAGATTATGTTGAAAGATTCAAAGGATTTCCTCTAAGTGTGTTGACTCATAAATGATTTATTTTGTAAACAATCCACTGCTCTGACTTATTTGGGAATATATTTATAATAATTAATGTATTTATGTTTCAAGTATCATATACGATAATGATCTATAATAACTATTTTGACTTATAATATTTATAATATGATTATGGTTTTTTATGTAAGATCTTTTTAATACTATTTAAATATTTAAAAAAGTCACATTTTAATAAATAAATTATTAATATTAAGGTTGTTACATTTAGTGGTATCAGAGTAGTTGTCATGTCAAGCCTAAGGTATGGACCTAATAATTGCTTGTTGTTTGCTCTTGCATTTTTTGTTGAAAAACAGAGGTGTAAGATAAGTAGATACTAAGAAAAAAGTAAAAATTTAAGAACAATAATCACAACCTGCAACAACTTATTCTAGAAGATTTATCAGAGAAATATTCAAACTTATAATTTTACTATCATTGGTTGAAATAAAGTAGAGTAAGAAGTACAATTCTAGAAAAAGTTCTGGCTAAGGAAAGACTTGGTACTTAAGAGTGCCCGTTTTGACCCACCTCTCTTTCCTAGGAATTAACTTAGAATGTACCAATTATAATCTACAATTATTTCTCTAATTTAACGTATTATTCTAAGAGAAGACTAAGGTGGTGATTTTTCTTTCAGGAAAGGATGGCTGCTAGACCAAACCTTACATAGGAATTATTAGAAAGAATGACAATTATATTAGAAAATATGAATCAAGGACAAAATTATGAACCTTCAAAATATCAAGAATTAGAAAATTTCACAAAAATAACCCACCAAATTTTAAGGGAGGCTTTGACCTTAGTCGTGCTCAATCCTGGGTAGCTGATATCGAAAAGATATTTGTTGCAATTGAATATTTTGATGCAAATAAGGTTACATTTGCTGCCTTTGTACTCAGTGGAAAGGCTGACAACTGGTGGAAATTCACCAAACAACAACTTTAAGTTGAAGGAAGACCAATTACTTGGGGGATCGTTAAGCAAAAGTTCTAGAGAAGTATTTTCCAGAGGATCTCTGAAGAAGGAAAAAAGTTGAATTTCTAAATCTTCACCAAGGAAATATGTCTATAGTGAATATGCAGCAAACTTGATGAATTATCAAAATTTTTCCTTACTTCAATGAAGGAATTGACGGGTGCTCATGTTGTTCAAAATTTGAAAGTGAACTTCAACATAATATCAAACAAGCCATTGGTTACCTAGAAATTGTTTTTTTTCCTGTTCTCGTAAATCGTTGTATGATTTATGAGGATGATACCAAAGCAAAAAAAAAAAAAAAACTCAATGGAAGCAAGGAGGACCACAAAGACATAAGAGAAATGAATTTTTCAACAAGAACAAACCTTACCAGCGTTCTTTTCAAACTACCAAAAATATGTCTGAACAAAAAAATTTTGCTTGTGTCAACACATTTGGTGTTGTTAATCCTATCAAATGTTTCCGTTTTGGGGGACCATACTTGACAAAGGACTATACTACTAAGATTATGACCTGCTTCAACTGTGGTAAGTTGGGTCATTACCACAATGAGTGCAAGGAACCAAAGAAGGAGCAGGCCAATGGAGGGAATAATAATGGAGGAAAGAACCAAGTAGGAAGGCCTAAGAGCACAAACAGAGTTTTTAACATGAGCAGTACTAAAATTGTTTAATCTGATGACCTCATATAAGGTAAATGCATCGTAAACGGTCACCTTGTTAATGTACTATATGATTCTGGTGCTACTTATTCTTTTATATTACATGATTGTGTGAAATATTTAAAGTTACATGTCTTTATGTTGTCATATGATTTGACTGTTTCTACTCCAACCAATATTCCAATTGTAACTTCACTTGCATGTAAAAATTGTTGTATTTCCATTAATGGTTGAAATTTTATTGTAAACCTTATTTGTCTACCCCTATCTCATATGGATATTATTTTAGGAATTTACTGGTTATCTTTCGATCATGTTCTATTAAACTGTCATGATAAAACCCTAACTTTCAAATCAATCCTTGATAAAGTTTCTAATTCAGGAGATTTAAGAGATATTACTACCAACCACAATATGGCTTCGAAAGGGGCTCAAGTTTATATGATCTTAACTTATTTGAAAGTAGAGGAAACTTTAGGTATTAGTAAATTTTCTATAATTTATGAGTATGTTGATGTTTTCCTGAAGATGTTCCTGGATTACCTTTAGATAGAGAAATTTTTACTGCAAATTTGGTACCAGGATTGGAACCTATATCCATAGCTCTTTATAGAATATCACCTCTAGCACTAGTAAAGTTGAAAAAGCAATTAAAGGAATTGTTGGATAAGAAATTCATTAGACCTATTTTTCTCCTTGGGGTGTTCCGGTCTCGTTAGGTAAAAAGAAAGATGACATCATGGGGTTGTGCATGGACTACCATAAGCTCAATAAGAGTATCATTAAAAATAAATATCCTCTTATGAGGATTGATGGTTTAATGGATCAATTGAAAGGTGTTTCGATATTTTACAAGATTGACTTAAGATCTGGTTATCATCAGATTCGAGTCAAAGCAGAAGATATTCCAAAGACTGCATCTAGGACAAGATACAATCCTTACGAGTATTTTGGTAATGCCTTTTGGGGTTACCAATGCTCCTACTATTTTCCTGGATTATATGAATCGTATATTTCATCAATTCCTTGATAAATTTGTAGTAATATTTATTGATGACATCTTAATATACTCTAAAAGTTTTCAGGAACATGAAGAACATCTGAGGATCATACTGCAAATCCTGAGAGAAAGAAATTTGTACGGAAAGTTGTCAAAGTGGGAATTCTAGTTAGAACAAGTTAGTTTTTAGGACATGTAATCTCACGAGACAGAATTGCAATTGACCCTTCAAAGGTTGAATTTGTGTTATGTTGGAACAACCAACGAATATCACAGAAAATACATAGTTTTGTAGGATTGGCAGCCATTATAGAAATTTAATTGAAGGATTTTCTAAAATTGCATTACCCTTGACTAAGTTGACATGTAAAGGTTAACCTTTTGGATGGAAAGAGGCATGTGAAAGTAGTTTCCAAAAGCTAAAAGAAAAACTGACATCTACACCTATATTAATTCTGTCATATCCTATTAGAAAGTTTGACATATATTGTGATGCCTTAGGACAATGATTAGGATGTGTGTTGATGCAAGAAGGGAAGGTAGTAGCTTATGCGTTAAGACAACTTAGACGACATAAAGTTAACTACGCTACCTATGATTTGGAATTGGCTGCAATAGTGTTTGCACTAAAAATCTGGAGACATTACTTGTATGGAACAAGATTTGAGGTGTTCACCGATCATAAAAGCTTGAGGTATCTATTTGATAAAAAAAGTTGAACATGAGGCAATGTAGATGGATGGAATTCCTTAAGGATTACGACTTTGAACTACAATATCATCATGGAAAGGCAAATGTTGTAGTAGATACTTTAAGTCAAAAATTCTTATATGCATCTATGATATGGTAAGTGAATTGGAATTCATAGAATCATTTAGAGATTTGGACTTGTCTGTGGAAGTAAAACCTGAAAGTCTTTACTTAGGAATGTTGAAAATCTTAAGTGGATTCCTTAAACAAATCAGAGAAGCACAGGGAAGAGATATGTTGTTACAAGAAAAGTTAACAAAAAGAGTGGAAGGAAAGGAGTTAGAGTTTCATAAGGATCCAAATGGGATTATCAAGTTTAGAGATAGGATTTGCATACCTATGGAAGAAGGTATGGGAAAGTTGATATTGGAAGAAGCTCATAAAAGTAGGTTGAGCATTCATCCAGGTGCCACAAAGATGTATCAATACTTAAGAAAGATGTTTTGATGGTTTGGTATGAAGAAAGATGTGGCTGAATTTATTGAACGTTGCTTAGTATGTCAAAAGGCAAAGGTAGAACATCAAATACTTTTTGGTGAATTACAATCTTTAGACATTCCAGAATGGAAGTGGGAAGGCGTATCTATGGACGTTGCCAATAACTACATTTGGTTATGATGCGATATGGGTAATTATAGATAGATTGATAAAATCTGTTCATTTTCTACCTATTAATATTAGGGTTTCAATGGAAAAGTTAGTTCAATTATACATAAACAATATTATCAAACTACATGGTGTACCTTCTAGTATTATATCTGATTGGGACCCTTGTTTCACATCTAGGTTTTGGAATAGTTTACAACAAGCCTTAGGAACTAAGATTAGATCGAGTTCAGCTTATCACCCTCAAACAGATGAACAGTCTGAAAGGACCATCCAATCCTTATAAGACTTATTGAGAGCTTATGTCTTAGAGCAAACAGGAAGCTGAGATCAATTTTTTCCTTTAATAGAGTTTACTTATAATAATAGTTTCCACTCTAGCATAGGGATGGCTCCATACGAGGCTCTATATGGGAGAAAATGCAGACCCCATTATATTGGTATGAAACTAGAAGTTCTTTGATTTTAGGTCCAGAGCTAATTCAATAAGCATAAGATAAGATTAAAATGATTAGGGAAAAGATGAAAATATCTAAGGATAGGCAGAAAATTTACTATGTCAAATGGAGGAAACCCCTTGAGTTTCAAGAAGGAGATCATGTTTTCTTAAAAGTTACACCATTGACTGGGGTTAGTAGAGCTCTCAAATCTCGAAAAATTTATCCCAAATTCATTAGTCCATATTAAATCCTTAAACGTGTCGGTTCTGTTGCTTATCAAATTGCTTTACCTCCTAACCTTTCCAATCTTCACAATGTATTTCATGTGTCTCAACTTCAAAAATATATTTTTGACCCTTCTCATGTGATAGAACCTAATATAGTACAAATACAAGAAAACCTTATATTTAATGTGTTTCTTGTGGGAATCAGGGATCAAAAGATTAAACAACTTTGGGGAAAGGATATACATTTAGTAAAAGTATTGTGGAGTCAACAATAAAATGTAGATGCAACATGTGAATTAGATAGCAATATGCAAGAAGTATACCCTCATCTCTTTCAAATCTAATAAATTTCGGGGATAAAATTCCTAAAAGGAGGGCAGAGATGTAACGTCTCTATTTTTAATAACTAGATTATTATATAATCTATTTCCATTTTAATTTAAAAATTAAAAATAGATATTAAAAACTTAATTTCTATAATTAACTTGATATTATGAATTTCTATCTATTTTAGAATTTTAATATTGTATTTTAAAAAAATGTTCAAATAACTTAAATTTAAGTAATATATTATTAAAAAGCAGTAAAATAAAAATATAATATCGAGAGTTTAAAAATTATTTTTAAATTATAAATATAAATTACATAATTTATTGTAATTTTGAGAATTTTATGGGAATTAATTGAGACAATTTTTATAAAATTATTGGTATATTATGGATTGCTATAAAAAATTAAATGATCATGTTTTGAGTTGAAATTTTTATGAGAAACTTATAAAAATGTATAAGAATTTTTAGTAAACTGATTTTATTTTAAAACTAATTAAAACTAAAAAAAATGTCTCGAAGAGACGTGATTTACATGTTGCCCTAAAAATCCTATCTAAGTAACCTTTGTCTCCCGTTGTAGTAAATTTTCCTAACCTTATCTCTAATGAATTGTTGCATTAAGTTTTGAATTGAAAAGCTTATTATTTTATCCTATAAAAAATAAATAAATTTAATTAAAAAATAAATTAATTTTAGTCTATAAATAGACATGATTCATGAATTTCACAACAAAAATTTTTGCAATTCCTTTCTCTCTCTAGTTTCCAGATTTTGCATATTTTCTTGTTTAATAACATTGTTTTATTTATCTTTCTTACACCCTCATCACTCACAAAATATTCCAAACCAAGTTAAATGTGTTTAATGTACACTTTATATTATATTTCAAAGTTCTTCACCATTCATCATCGAACTTTTATTAAGGTAAGAAGGAGTGAGATTTATAAGCCTTTGTGGTGTTAATATTAATAGAATTATATGTTACTCTTATTATTTCTTGATTATTATAATTATTGTTACTTCTAATTTTATAATACTTAATTTTATTTATAATTTTAATTGTTCATTAATATACTAATTATTCTAATATTTATTTTCAATCATTTAATTGATTATTCAATAATTTCTAACTATACTAGCATTTAGTTATTCTCAAGAAGTTATGTCCTGGTCCTATGTTATTATTTAATTAATTTTTCATATATTATCGTCTGGTCCTTGTTGTTATTTATTATTTAATTTATTCTCTAAATATTACAATATGGTCCTTTTTTATTTAATATTTTATTTATCCTGTAGATTATAAAATATGATCCTTTATTATTAATTATTATTTTATTAATATACTAATTATTCTATTATTATTATTTTATTAATTATTATTTATAAGTTTAATTGTTCATTAATATACTAATTATTCTAACATTTATTTTCAATCATTTAATTGATTGTTCAATAATTTCTAACTACACTAACTTTTAGTTATTCTCCATAAATTATGTTCTGGTCCTATGTTATTATTTAATTTATTTTTAGATATTATTGTCTGATCCTTGTTATTATTTATTATTTAATTTATTCTTTAAATATTACAATATGATCCTTTAATATTTTATTTATCCTCCAGATTATACAATCTAATCCTTTATTATTAATTATTATTTTATTTATCTTCCAGATATTAGAAATTCATCCTTTTCTATTATTTATTAAATTTTTTTCTTTAATTTTATTTATTTTTGTCATATAATTTAAATCAAGACTGATTTTATTTACAATTGATATTTTATAAGATTTATCATTCTTTAAATTAATTTATTAACAATCATATCATGTTTATCATGTATATTATATTTCATTTAAAATGTTGCTATAAAATTATTAATTATTAAATTTTTATGGTAAAATAAAAATAAAATAAAATAATAAAAAGAAATCTAATTTTAAAATATGTCTAGAGGAGCAGATGTTTTGCTCTTGCTTAAAAAGCAATAATTGAATGTGTAAGACATGAACCTATGTTTCCATGGTTAATATGTCTCCATGGTTAACATCAACATGAACTGCAGTTGAGCATGCTTACTTCTTTAGCATATATTGGAAAATAGTATATATATATATATATATATATATATATTTATATATTAAGATAACTTACTTTATTAATTTTTATATTATTTTTATAATTTTGATTATTTATTATGATTTTTAAGTATAAAATTATATAAATTATAATTTTTTTTAATGTCAGCCGAATCTGATAACATTAATGTAAAGTCAAACTATAAAAATTCTATAATAAATATGATATTCAAAAAAATAATAATATCTTTTAATATTAAATATGAATTGATTTTATATTGATATATAATTATTATTGACTCTGAAGTAAAAATTTTAAACTAAGAAATTAATTTGTATATCTATCTTGTTATTAAAATTATTTTACTATCTTTTAGTTCTCTGAGATTGATTGTTTATGGAATTATAAATTATTTCGTGAACGATGATTGAAATAGAAGTATTATGTGTCTTTGTATTCACCAAGTCTAGTAACTTTAAGAACTGTATTAAGATGTTAAGAGATGAACTTAGCAAAGTCATAAATTCCTTGTAATGGTTTGGGACTATGTAAGCACATGAGTGTTCATATTTGGGAAGTCACAATTTGGTACATTGCAAGATGAAAAACAGGGACTAGGTAAGGTCTAAGAAGGTTTTAATCAAGTAGGTGGATATTTAGATAATCTAGATTAGCATCCTGGACTAGGGTATTCATAGGCTAAGCTTGAAAACTTTTCATTTTCATACCTGCTCAGCATCATCAAGGTTGAGTAATATATATCTCTCTATTATGGGCTGAAAGATTGTCGGATTTCTTGAGAAAAATAATTATTATTGTACCAATGTTTTTGTGAGAAGGATATGCAATAACCAACCACTTCCCAAAGAAATCCTTGATGATTAGAGTGAATCATCAAAGATCATATATGAATTCATACATTGAGTAAAGTGAGACAAAGTTGTAGGTCAAACTTTAGGACCCTGTTGTTTGTTAAGTCTATTAAGATTGACGTTGATGTTTATAAAAATGTCACTCCTTTCATTGTTTCTTTCTTTTCATATATGATTGTGGTACGAATAAAATATGGAACTATTCAATAGACTATGTTAAAGGATTCAAATAATTTCCTCTAAGTTTGCTGACTCATAAATGATTTATTTTTTTATACTTTTGAGTAATTTTAGGTTTGTAAATAGTCTACTGATGTGACTTATTTGGGAAAATAGTTATAACAATTAATGTTTTTATGTTTCAAGTATCATACACAATAATATTCTGTAAGAACTATATTTTGACTCATAATGTTTATAATATGATTATTGTTCTTTATATAAGATCTTTTTAATATTAGTTAAATATTTTTAAAAAATTATCACATTTTAATAAATAAATTATTAATATGGGCCAAAAGACTACCCATGTTTGTACTTTTAGGTACTCACGAAATATTCACGTATAAGAATAAAATGATAAAAGTGTTTTATATTTGTGTAAATTACTAAAATGTTTATGTCGAGTTTTTTAAATGATAAAAGAAATGTCTATGTCTAAATGAACTTTGAAGTGTGAAAATATAACATTAAAATGGAAAACAGAAAAATAATTATATTTGATACTATTTTTATGTGAAAAAAAATTATTGGAAATATACTTGTTATTTGAACTTATGAAAAAAAAAATTATTAGCTCTCATCTTTTACTTTATGCTATTTTTAATTAAAAAATCTTATGTTTATCAAATTAAATAATGATTTTTTGCTTTTTCATAAAAAAATATATGCTTCTATTTTATTAATATAAAAAGATAATTTTTTTTAAATAGGTATAATAATTTAAGATAAATTTATTATATAAAATATTAATAATTTGTATACACTTAAGTTTAAATTTTATGATAAATATGTATTATATATTAAATAATATCTTGTAAAATACGTGAAATTAATAATTTAAGTGGTTAACTTAGTAGTACTAAAAATAAATACTAACATTATGCACAATATATATTTTAAATTGCAAATATTATGCTAAAAATTATATTAATGTATAATTTATATTAAAAATTATCAAAATAATTTTCACATTAACTTTGCATAGTGTATAATATTCAATTCTTGTATGAAATTATTTTCACTCTTAACTTTATATATGTAATATTGAAAAATAAATTTAAAATATTAATAAGATTATTAACTCCAATTAATGATAAAAGATTAAAAGGGGTCTTGTTTAGTTGGTTGAATATGATATAAGTTATTGTGAACTCGTGCTTTTGATAAAAAGTTATTGTGAACTCGTGCTTTTAATTCTTATCAAGACAAAAAACAACTCCAATTTACATCTACTCCAAATAAAAAAATTATCATTAGAATTTTATTTTCTCTATTTGTGACTTGTATTATCTCCTATGTTTTGCATTCTACTTTGGATTGACCTGACAATGAATAAAACATATCTTTGAGAAAGTCTAAGAGGTTAATATTTTTATAAAATTTAAAATATTTTTTGGTTAAATATTTTATTTGGTACAAAATTTAATTATAAATGAAAATTATAAAGGATTTATAAGATTGGTGTAGATGTAAAGTCAACATGTGGGGAGAAAGGAGAGAGATCATTGGTTCAAATCCCTTAACTAACATACTAATAAGGCTGGTATAGTGGCAAAGTATAGGAGACAGGTTGTGAGTTTGAATTCTTTTACTAACAAAAACTAACACATTAACAACTAATGTTTGACCTATAAAAAAACTCATACTAATATCTAATATTTTCTATAAAAAAATTAATTAAAATGATAGAATTTTATAAAAGCATTTTTATTACTTAAAATTTAAAAAAATAAATTTCACAAAATATAATGATTTGAAAGTTTGTGTCATGTCTTTTCTCATATTTATATCTTTTCTCTTAATCTCTCATTTTACCATTTCATTTTTTCTGTCATCCATCTCTTTCTTTTTTTCTCCATTTATCCTCTCTTTCTCTTTTCACTTCTTTGTTCTCCGATCTCTTATTTCTCATTGATTTCACTTGCTTTATTTTCTCAATTTTTCTATTCCCCCTGTCTCCCATTTATCATTTTCTTCACTTTATTTCTTTTTCCATTCTCATCTCCCTTTGTTTTTTCTTGTGCCTTTCTCTCCTCTCTCTTTTCTTTCTCTTATCTCCCATTTCTTTCCTTTTTCTATTATCTCTATTTTCATGTCTTCTCTCAATCTTCTTTTTATTAATGTAAAATTGTCAATATTTATATTTTAAAATTTATATATTATTTAATATTAGTTTTTTAGTCATTAAATATTTAAAAATTGGTTAATGTTTATATCACGAGTAAAAAAAGGAATAACAAAAATTAAGAAAGACAGTTAACATTGTTTGATTTTTATATAAAAAAATAATATTTATAAAATAATATTTATTAAAATTTGATATCATGAATAAAAATTAAAAATAAAATCTCATATACCAGTATCATTAAATACAATAAAAATAGTTAAAATTTAAAATTTAGTTATATTTTAATCCAAAAGATTATTTTTCTCTTGGATTACTTAACTATATAAATTTTATACATGATGATATAAATTTATTGTAATTTAGTCCATTTGAAACATAAAAGAAATATTTTAAAAAATTAATAAACAAGTAAATTTTAATTAGCTTAACATTTTTAAGTACTATCATTAGAGAAGAGGTAAATAAATGACCTTAAATAAATGTTAAAATTGTTTCATGAAATGAAAAAACAAATCATATTAAAATATTAATTTTAAATTATAACATCCCAAAATTCTAATTCTTAGTATAATAATATTCGATAAATTGAATTACTATAATTAAAAATAAAATTATTGAAATCAACTTATCAATTACAATTCACAACAATGTCAATTCCATACAAAGTTAAATCCGAGTATAATAAAATTTCAAATAAAACAACTCATTACATACACTACACAAGTTCGTCAAGCGAAATAGGTTGTTTAGCGAGAGATAGGGTAGCTTGCCCAATGACCACCGTTACTCAGCAAGAACCTTGGAATTGGACTGTCCCAAGGAAAGGACTTCGCTCAGGAAGCTACCTCGTTGGGCGCAAATCCAAATAATTCTCCAATAGAGACAACTTTGCACTGAGTAAGAAATCTTGTTGGGTGAAAAATTGAAAATCTGTTTGGTAGAGGCTAACATTCGTTGGACGAGACTTACCACCCACCGTGACCCTGCAGATAGAAAAACCTCATCTACTTAACTCAACTCAATCATGTTAACATATAATCCATACATTCATACATATACTAAATTTTCATTGAAGTGATTGCTAATATAACATTTACACGAATTTATACCACAACATCCTGAAGTTAAACATAACTTTTACACAAGTTCAAACCATAACATAACTCAAGTCATTACAACATAGTCTCCCTAAGTAGTTCACATGCATAGTCTATACAATCAAAATGCACTCTCTAAACCTTGTCAAATTATCTTTCTCCTCAGTCTAGTCTTTCTTGCCTCTGACAATCATTGCTCACATGCATAACATGATTATAATAGTCATACAAAACACACAAACAATGCAAGGGTAAGCTCGTAATAATATACAACTTAAAATATGAAAATCAAGTTGAATTAACAACAATATTCCTTACATAAAAACTACCAAGCACGCAAATCACACTCAATAGTTAGACTTATGTTCTCTCAAAACATAAGCACTCAGAATGTCAAAATCACATAACAAGACGTATTCCTAAAAAAGTCACTATATTGAATTCAAATACCAAGGTAGCGACCCATCTAACTTCCCCCACACCGGTATCTGGTATCTATTTAACCCATCCAATAACCAGTTGAAGTATGAGCATACTCATTAGACAACCAACTAATGTCTGGTATACTTGACCCAGCTTTTCATCCTATTGTTATATGAGCATATCCTGTGGTGTATCATCATCCGAACCAAGGCCCTAACACTACATCATCACCTAATACATGACTTAACACTAGTATCACTTAAACCTATCCACTAAGATCATACATCATCGTGCATTTAATGCAATACCTCATCATCATGCATTTAATACAACACTTCATCATCATGTATAACATAACATGCATTTCAATACAATTCTAATCGTCATCAAAGTCAATAGACAAAATACCAAAACCCTTTTCAATTATAATTGCAATATTATAATCATTATACTCACTAACATAACCAATTTCACAAAATAATCAAATTCAATTAAACGACTTAATCAATTACCTCTTATTGATTTCACCTCCACCACAACATAATAATTCAAAATAAAAGCAAGGTTTTTGCTCTCCTTACCTATTTCCCCCTTTAAAAGCTAACTTCACCAGAGAGAAAAAGATCTAACCGAAGGAATCACTCAAAACCCTATCATGAATCCTAAATTAAACGATAACCTAAGAAATTAGGATTTTTAAAGAGAATTCATTTTTCAAAGAGATCAATAGAATCCAAAACGAAAAAGGTTTGAAGAATTATTATTAGGCTTACTTATACTGACCACCACTCAAAATCAGGAGCAATGAAAGAGATTTTGTCTGATTCTGTTAACATTTGGTTAGCCATGCAAAAGAGAGAGATATTGACCAAGAAAATGATGAAAACCGTGAATGAAGAAGACAGAAGAAGAGAATGAATAAGAGAAGAAGAAAGGAAGAATAAAAGTAAAAGATTTGAGGGTGCACTTAGTAATTTAGCTTCGCTAACTTCAACCCCCTTTCAAAAATAATATATTCAGATACTCCTCGTAAAAAAAACACCATCAACTTTTCTCCAAAGGAATTCCATTCATCCTCATCTCTCACCCTACTAACATCATTTTCCAATAGACCATCATTTAAATCACTAAAATCCAATCTTTTGTTTGAAATTTTATTATACTCGGATTTGATATGTATGGAATTGGCATTGATGTGATTGATAGATCGATTTCAATAATTTTAATTTTCACTATAGGTGAAAGGAATTCAATTTATCGAATAATATTATATTATGAATTATGGGATGTTACATAAATTTAAATTCAATGATTTAATTCTTTTAATCCAGGAAAACAGGCTTAATCAAGTCATTTTAAATTTATTGATTTTAATTATTTCAATTTTATAAAAGGAAAATATTTATTGAAACTTCAAACATTTAAAAAGTGGTCCAAATGATTTATTGAAACTGAAAATTAGTCAAATAGAAATATTTTAATTAAATTTAATATTTGTTATAATTTTTTATCAAAAATTTAATAACTTTAATTATTTAAAAGATGCAATAGATTATTATTTATTAAAATTATGAATATTTGAATTAAACTAAAATTGATAATTTAGTTATTTAAAACTATTATAAATGTTTTCCTGAAATTATAATAAATTTTTGGCATAAACCATATGTATTCTCCATTGTGTACAAAATTGAGCATTGCAGGAGAACCTGTTCTTCGTTTAAAATGTAAATCTATTATAAAAAAATTAAAAATAAACTAAAAAATCAAATTTGTTCTACTATTAAAAAAAATTATGAGAACTGTACTAGAGATCCACGTAAAATACTGAAAGAAGTGAGAACCATGGATACGTTTGATAGTGGGGGGTGATCTCAAAATACACTGTATAGGCCCATTTGTTTGACGGTCCAGGATGGCAAAGTCTACATAACATAAGAATTGCTCCATTCATTATGGATTATTCATAGTATGTTTTCTAAAATAACAACTTGTACATTATGGCCGCCCGTAGTTAATGGTGGAGAGTTTTAAGAACATATCAAAAGAGGAGCACCAATAACGAAATGCATGGAAAGAGGCAGACAGCATTTGGCCACAAAAAGAAACACTATAGGAGGCAAATTGTTGTTGCAAGCCGAAAACTGCTCCTAAAATTGAGACCTCAAAGCTGTTATATAATGGCCTTTGGCCACATGAGTTCCTCACCCTCAAACCACACACAACCTCCTTCTTCCATTTTTGTTATTTTACATTCAATAATGGGAGGTTGTGTAAGCGGTCCTAAGGATGTTGCCTTGAAGGAAGGAGAGGAGGCTCCAGTCGTTGAGAATCCCACCACACCAAATGCCGAGGGTGAAATCGTTGTTGCCCAGGTTTTTATTTTTCTCTTTCTTTTCACCACACACCCAGAATGCTATTTGCTTTTGCTTTTGTTTTTGTTTTTTCTGATTTAAAATATACAACGTCATTTAATTTGGATGGTGCAGGAGAACAAGCAGGAAGATGGTGAGAAGAAAGAAGATGCTGTGGTGGACCTGATAGAGGCTAAAGATGAGAAGGTCGAGGAAGCCAAGGCAGAGGTTGTTGCTGCTGAGACCAAGGAACCCGAAAAGGAGGTAGAGGCAGAGCAACCAAAAGCAGAGGAAACTCCCGTAACCCTCTAAATGCCATTCCCTTTGTACCATTCAATCCAACAAGAGCCAACATGAATTTATCATGGATAACATTTGGCTGAAGATTTTCTAATTCATACAATACCCTTCCCGCTTCTTCGAGCAACAATTTAATAATAGAAAAATTATTTTATGTCTAGTATTCTTTTGCTTTTTCATATAGAAAATAAAATAAAGAAACAAAAATAATAATTAAAAAATATGTATCTATATAATCTACCTATATACATAATAAAGGTTTTCACTTTATTTGTGCATTAACAACAAACAAATGAACAAACTGAACATTTTTATGTAGACTTTCACGGGCAATATTTAATGTTATCAAATTTGAGAATTTATGTAAACTAGTAAACTTGACTCATAGACTTGAATAGTATAATCGTATGAATCTACTTTTTTTTAAAAAATTAATAAATACCTATAAACTTCAGTCATTTAATTAAGTAACTAATACTATTAGTCTATTACTATACATCTATACCTAAAAAATTTTAGAACATGTCCAATCCAGCCAATACCATTCAAATACCTGAATAATTAGAGAATAATCAAAATTCAATTTCAAAATCGTTTCAAAACAATCTAGTTTAAGCATTTCTAGAGTTTCAGACCAATTTCAATTGTTGTTACATAAGACATATAATATATTTCAATTTACTTTTCATAGTTCCTGACTTTTGAAAAGACTAGAATGCATGGGTGTTGACATTGTGAGACACGTCACACCTAGGGAACAAAAAATGGAACTTACAAGAGATGATAAGATAACACAACATCAAAGATAGACATAAAAAGGTGGTGGATAGGCTGAATATTGTTTTTCCAGTTAGTATTATCAGTGTATGTATTCACTCATTAACACTCACTGGAAACTCTAACTTGCATAATTGGGAACATAGGTTCCAATCTTCCAGAGAAAGGTTTGGCAACAATCAAGCATACCACAAATGGGACTTAAAGTCTATCTTTAAGTTTATTGGTGAGCCTAGCTCATATAAATTACAACTTGAAAGGTCCAGAGATGAACTAAACTATTGTGCTATGACATTTACTTGTGAGATTATGTGCATTAGACATTTGTTATGGTCATTTCCTAAACTAATAACTTAAGATCAAGAACAATAAAGTAAAATATGTCGTGCATATTAAATATTCGATGCTCTAACCTCTTATAAATAGCTTAACTTTCAATAAGTAACTTTGATTTTCTAATTATCGGTATATCACAAAATTTAGCTTCTTCAACAGTCAATTTAGATGCTATTTTTGCTACTTATTTATATTTCTCTTCATATGTTTTCCCCAATGATTCTTCCTGAAACATACCACTAAATGATAGTAATTATTTTCACATCTTAAACCATCATGTTTTCATTTAAAGAAAAAATACCTCATGTTTATCCGTAGAACTCCTTTCTATAATCTTATTTAGTCAATTATCACATCTGCTTTTATATAAAACCTGAAATACAAGTAAGCAAGGGGAAGCTAAGGCACGATGGAGTAGGTGTGACTTTGTATTTCACATGGCAGTTTGACTCACGACTCAAGTAATGTCGACATCGTGACTCATGACTCCGTGCTTCGCGCGACGGTATGAGAGAGGGAGGTAGAGACACAGTGGAGCTCACACGACGAAGGGAGGTAGAGGCGTCATCGAACTCTATGAGTGTGGGTTGTAGTCTTACAGAGAAAGCCTAAGCAGAGGAAATTAATGGTGAAAGAGAGAAAGGGGTTTGTTGAAACAGGACAAATCAAACTTATGGACTCGTGATTCTAGACTGAGTGTACCGATTCTACATAAGTTTGGTGCGAGTAATAGAGGAAGAAATAATATTAAATAAACTTGATGAATTTTAATATTGATCATAATACATATAAGTAAGAAAGACAAAACCACTTGATACTATAATTCCCACCTTGAAAAGTCAAGCCCTCAATGCTGGAGTATAACAACAATATGTTTTGACAGACAACCTTGCTAAGTTTAACACCTTTGGGTGATTACCCCAAGTTGGTGTTGACAAGTATATATTATATATTGTCCTCTGAACAAACAAATGCAGTAAAAAATATTAAAGTGAAACCATCAACATGATGAAGACTCATATTCTCCCTAAGATCTACTTCCATAAAGACGTTGGTTTTTGGATAGAAGAGGAATGGTGGTGAAAATGCCACTCTCAAAAGGGTGAGAGATAAGTTTCGGATGCTTGCCATAAGAAAAGATCCTTAATAAAAGCTAGAAAAGACATCCCTTTAAGGAAGAGAGCTCACGCCTATGGAGAAGGAGAACACTCACTCTTACACTTACACTAACTTAAGGCTACACTCAAGCTAAAAGACTCAAATTATATTCAATGATCCAAAGATGATTACATGTAGGTGAAAAATCTTATTTATAAGCTAGAAGGGGTAGGTTAGGCTAACTAGACCATGGGTTAGTCTAACCAAAATTAGGCTAACTTTAGTTTAGTCAAATCTAACCATGATTAGCTAACTATGGTCATGTATAACCAACTAAGAATGTACCCCTAATCTAGTTGAGATACAAAAGATTTGAATAGTAGAAAAGGGTGGTAAAGAGTAGTTATGCTTAAGGCATGACAAAAAGGGGTGACGCCTAGCAATTAAGAGGTAGGAATAGTAGTAATACTTTTAGCAGGCTTAAGAGGAGTGCGTCCATAAGAGAGGTAAGCTTATCACATGCTCATCTTCTATAAAAGCTAGCCAATCTTTAGCAAACTATAACATGATGACTATAGTACTTTTAGAAAATAAGAGGTGACCTAAAAACTAAAGGGATAACCTAAATACAATGGTCAAAAGGGAAGGTTGACTTTAGGAATCAACCTACGAAAAATTCAAAGTAAAAAAAATTACAAAAAAGTCCTAAATCTAATTTATACAATGAAAGAAATTGTCTTCATGTATCCTCAACCAGATTGAATCATCCTCTCTCCCTTAAAAGGATTTTTCCCTCAAATCTTAAGCTTTCTTCTGTTTCTCTACACCTGTAAGAAGATAGAAAAAATAATAAGATATTTCTCAACAAGAAGGGATGGAATGGGAATAAAGAATTCCCTTTATGGGTTGGGGTAACAAAGGGTGGCACCATGAAGTGTTTCAAGATGAAGGTCATCTTGGTGTTCTTACTTCCATTGAGAAGATTCTCAATTTTCCCTTGATGTGCCAAGCCTTGACTCATTGTGATTAAAATGGTGAATGGGGTCTAGACTTGGTGCATTAGAGCACTTCTCCCAAGGGTTTTGTTCAAGTTGGACTTGAGGTTGTGAGTCATTGTGCTCAAAAGGTTTAAGCATAACCTCAATTTCAACTTGTTCGTTTTTTAAAGATTGGTGAGAAAATTTCTTTATGTAAAGAACCTCCTTTGAAGGCAAAGATAGATCTTTATTAGGCTTGGCCTTCCTACTAACATCCTTATCTTCCGTTGTATCCATCTCTCTCTTAAGCTTTATGTTCCTTCCATCCTCAAAAGCTTGAATAGGATTAAGAGAATATAAGGGGTACTTTTCCCCCTTATGAGAGGAGTGATTTTATTGGTGAGACCATTGTGCAAAGTTTTTTTATCATGTTGTCATGGCCTTCCCAACAACACATGACTAGCTCTCATAAGGACCACATCACATAAAACTTTGTCTTTATAGTGCCATATGGAGAAGTTAATCTCCACTTGCTCTCTTACTACTACATCATTCTTATCATAGAGACCATGCAAAGAGTAAGGTGTAGGATGAGTAGTAGTAAGAGCTAACTTTTCCTTCAACTTTATGCTCAACATTGCAACATGACCCTCCATCCAGAATGAGAGAACAAATTTTGCCAAAAACATGACTTCTTGTCTGAAAAATAGTATTTCTTTGTGTATGTGTGTTTTTACAAGGATGGCTTCCAAGAAGCTTTTTTACTTTTAAGAGATCATCACATGAATAACCACCCTCTTCATTTGATGTTTCCCTTAAGTTCCATTTTCTTTTAGGGAAATGTAAAACAATGTAACCCTTATCTAAGCATTTAAAGCAATTAAGGTTCCTAGAACGATTGCTCGAACTAGTATTAGGGGTGTCACTCCCACTCAAGGGTTTTCTCTCAATGTGTTTTCTTTTGGATAACTCTCTCTTGGGTTTATTTTTAGAAAGGTTTTTCCGTTGTCCTAGGATGCTTCTTAGGGTCTTCCTTATTACTAGAAAAGGTAAGAATGTCATGAGTTATTCTAGGCTCTTCTAGGTCTTTACAAAATGTGTAAAGGTTACCATATAGACTCTTATAGGCATCTTTATCTTTTTATATCTTCTCTTCTTCCCTTTTTTCTAACTTTTTTTGCTCTTTTTCTCTCTTTTCTCTTCTTTCTCTCCTCGCTTTTCTTTCCAACTCTTTTTTCTCTCTTTTCTCTTTATTTTTCCATTTCCTCTCTTTCTCTTTTTCTCTCCTCTTTCTCATTCTTTTTCTTTTTCTTCTCTTTCTCTTTTATTTCTTTCTTTTCTCTCTTGTCTTATGCTTTCCCTGTCTTCCCTTTCTGTCCTATATTCTTCTCTTTCTTTTTGTCTTTTATCCTCTATTTCTTTTCTCTATTTTTCATACTTTTTATTTTCTCTTTTTGTCCTTTCCTTGTATTCCTCCCTTTTTTTCTCATTTATCTGCCCTATTTTTATTAACACTCTTAGATGTGTGTGAAGACATTTAAAAATGTAAGATTAGGAAACTAAGATGTAAAACACTCATCTCTTTTTAATTTTTTTTTCTCAACTAAAATTACTTAAACCTTTGGAACTTAACCACTTCCTAAATGTGAAAGCAACAAAAAAATTAAAGACAAATATAAAGGACTCTAACGTGCTCCTAAGTATATGTAAGGGGTGTGAATTCCTTACACTAAACCGAGAAACTAAGAAATTATTACAATCAAAAGAGGAGGAGGCAAATAAGAATAAAAAAAGATACCACAACAAAACAAGGCACAAATGAAGGAAAGTTAAACTTCCAAATGAAAGAATTATTTGACAAACTCAGAGTTTCAAGAAAAATGACAAGCAACAAATAAGGTTTAGAAAGAAAGTAAGTACAAATAAAGAACCTAGAATGAGTCTAGAGTGGAAATTGACTAAAACAAAAAAACTCAAAAAGTTTCAAGAATTTACACAATTAAATTCAATTGGGTCGTTACATATATATGAGCCTAGAGTGGAAATGGACTAAGTCAAACAATTGAATTACTCCTTTCAACAATCTTTTTTAGGTCACACTGAGGTGCACTCAATTTTGTTTGATTTTTTTTTCTTTAGTACTTTTTACTAACACTTTTTTTTTACTTATTTTCTTTTGATTTGTCTCTTCTTTTATTTATTTATTTTTTGTTTTTGAAATATTTTGTTGCACCTCTTTACTAAATTTTGAAATTAAGTTGATGAGGAGTAAGAGACAAATAAAGACTTGAATTAATGTTAAAGAGATAGCCACAAAAAAAAAATTGAAACAAGAGTCCAAATCAAGAAACCAAAGCAACTTAAATGGACTAGAAATTTAGGTGAATTAAAAAGAAGCACCAAGAGAGTTACAAGGTCTTTTTAGACAGCTTGTTTGCACAAGTTTAAGGCCCAAAAGAAAGAACTCTCAAGCTTAGCAAAATCACCACATAACTAGTACCCAAAATTTAAGCTACTTAAAAATTGAACAAGGAAATGAAATATGGAAGAATTGAGCAATAATCTTTTAAGAAATTTTTTGAAACATGCTAGATCTAATAGCATGTGAGACTCTAAGGACAATGATCAAGAGTACCAAGCCTCTTTGATGTTCAATTCCATAAAAATCAACAACACACTTTTTATGGTAAAAATAAAAGGTAAAACAATGTAGAATTAAGAAACAAATAAGAACTAATACATGACCCATCTAAGACATAACTTGAATGAATAAAAACTAAAAATAAATTACTAGAAATGACCATAACTAAGGTGTAAAGCAGAGGTAAGGTGCAGGAAAAAATAGAACAATAAAAACATAAACATAAAGCAAAAGACACAAAATGCACACAAGGATCAAGACTATAAATGTGTGGCTTCTTTCACAAATTTTGTGAAGTCATCATCATGATCCTCTTAGGATAGCATATGAATATTAAAAAAATAAAAAAGTTTGGCAGAATATTAAAAGAATCCTAAAGAGAACAACACACCATGATTCAATGGAAAGAAGCAAAAAAAAATTGAACCATAAAATAGAACAAAATATAGAGTGCAACATTGAAATGAAAAACAAATTAAAACCACACAAGACAAAACTAAAACAAGAGAATAATGGAGATTAAATGACAAGCTGGAATAGAAAAAAAAAAACAAGAATAAGAAATTTATAGTTGACGTACAAAAGAAAGAAAAAATTAGAAGGACTTCACTTCATTAAAAGTTGACTTTGTTACTACAATAGTTAAAAGAGAGAGTTAACTATTAAAAGTCAAAGTCAACAGAATTACACAAAAATTTCTAAATTTAATGTATATAATGAAAGAAATTTTATTCATATGTCCTTCGATAGTCTTAGACCTGATTGCATCTAAACATCAGCTACAAAGGGAGAGAAAAATCAAAGGACAAAGCACTTTACCTGCAAATTGCCATAGTGTTTAGCCAAAAATCCGGCCCCAAGGCTTAATGAACCTGTTTGAGACAAGCATTGAACAGTGGTAATCTTTGTTTTCTTAACGTTATAAAAAGCTCCGCATAATGGCATAGGAAATGAAGAGAAAGTATAATAAGGTACGGACACGTCATTTATGAGTTGTTGTTTAGTTTGCCTCATTGCATTTAAAACAAGAGGTCTCCATCCTGTTACTAGTAAAACTCAAAAGCTAGTTACAGGCCATTCAAGATTCATCAACTAGTATATTCTTTCTTTTAGAATGCCTCACTACTACATCCACTTTATTTAGAATCGCTACCAATTAGAAAAAAAGAAGAAGAAAGTAGTGCAGAAAAAACAAAGGATTTTTTTTTTCTTTTTTCAAAACTCAATTTAACATAAACCAGTTGTAATTGACGTTTCTTGTACAAGTACCACGTTATGCATTCCGAAAATGAAACGGAACAAAGAAAATAATAATAATAATAAAGAAGAAGAAGAAAAACCGTAAGGGAGGCTTGTGTTGGTTTTGGAGCGAGAAAGATCGGGTACCAGTTGGTGCACTTGCAAATTCTCTAAATCTGCCAGAACTATAATATATTGCGGGTCCACTTAAGCTCCACAATGATACTTCAAACTCCAACTATGACAATGTAAATTTTAAGGATGAAAAAAGTTACTTTTCAATTTTAAAGTTTAAAAATTTAATTAAGTTTAAATCTAATTTTTATTTTTAAAATAAAGATAATTTTTGTTGCTTTTTTCTTTTTTATATATTATTTAAACTTTCTCAGTTTCAAAAATCTATCAATCATTGTTAACCTTTTCTTCTCAAACCTTCATTTCTTAAATTTTTCTTAAAAATTTAAACTTTCTTATATTTATTAAAGTGTAATCTTGGTTCCTCTGTTCTCTTTTTCAATATGAAATTTGTTACGATTCCCGTAACAGCGGCAAGGGAAATAGATTTTTGAATTTAATTGGTATACATTATCAGTGTAAAGTTATAGTTAAATGTTAGTGTAAAAATATTTTTACGATGACAGTGTATATCAATTAAACTGTTATTTTTTTTTTATTTTTAAATAAAGACTTTAATACTCTATTTTTAAAATTAATAATTTTACTCCACCGTCTAAATTTACATGTGACATATTCTAATTAATGTTATAAAAGTAATTATTAATTTATTTAAAGTGATTAATTATAATAATTTTAATATTAACATTCAAATAGTTGCATTTTTTATTATTTTAAACAGTTGAACTAAAATTATTAACTTTGAAGATAGAAATTGAAATATCTTTATTTTAAAACAAGACTCAAGATATCAAAATTGTAAATTCACTAAATTGGGTACAAAAATTTTTATTATGACATTTTTTTGGTATTTTTCATAGGAGAATGTTAACATTGATTAAGATCGGAAAAAGTATTTCATTTAGATATACAAAATTATGCTCACTTATAATTTTAAATTTTTTTATATACAATTTCTAATAAAACTTTTTTTCTTATTCTTTAACATAATGGCACGAGTTAACAATGGCCTTTCTTAAAGCATCTTCCAATCAAATAGTTTTCCTTAGAGTGTTTTAAAGATGTCACATTTTGCCCATAAAAAAAAAGTTCACATTTCAACATTTCTTTTATTTTTCTTCATTTAGTTCCATTTTTAAGTTATGTAACCTCTTTGCTCTCCCCGTCCCCCTCATTTTTCTTCCTCAATAATCAGTTAATCATTAAGTTCATGAAAGCTGTAACATTTTTCGTTTACAAAGGTAAAAAGAACTCTTTTTTTTTTTATATTTTGATATTTAAAGGTTTTTCACTCTTATTTTGTTTAGTAAATCCCTTTTTTTTTTCTTAAAATTATAAACATTACACTGTAATTATATTTCTTAAGGAAATCTTTTGAATTAGTCTAAAAAATGATATATAATCAAATTGTACCGAGAAAATCTCGGAAAAACCAAGATTTTCTCGAATGAATCACATTCGTATCCCATGAAACGACTTTGAAACATCTCGAAGGAGACCTGTTGAATCACATGCCACTTTGGTGTAACACGTATACGATGGCTAATATCCTAATTAGTAGGAGTAAATCATGATTAACAGTTATTTGGCCATAGTTAGTCAGGCCCATGGACCTTAATTCCAACACAAAGCCTATAAATAGTGGGTAGGTGGTACAAGTAAGGGTTATTGTTACATTTAATACTCTTCTAACTAGATCGAATTCCTCTCTAACTTGAGTGTCAGAGTAACTTTTGCAGATCACTCCACCTCCACATTGTAAGAGGACATTTCAAACTGTATTGAAAAGAAGATCATCATCCGAGGAAAATATATCAGACCTCACCCTTCACTTGCCCTACATGCTTAGTTCTTAGAGTAGGAACACAAATTAAATTTTATTTGAATTAAAAATATAAATATATCATTATAAACTCTCAAAATCTTATCTATTAGCACAATATTTATCTAAATTATTTTTAGAAAAAATAAAATGTGCTGAAAAGTTTCCAATAAATATATCATGTTCAAAAGTTTCAAATAAATAATATCATAAAAAAGGTAAAATATGTTTTTTATCTCTATATTTTTAGTCAAATTTGATTCTAATTCATATACTTAATTAATCATTTTGATCTATTCAAGCTTTAAAATATGTTAAAGTCACCACATCTAAGATATTATTTGCTTTGGAGGTTGTGGTTCCATCATAGTTTTATCCTGAAAAGGCACCTCATGGGATTAAGGGAGAATGATGTTTATAAACGAGTCTTAACTTTGACTCCTAAGCAATGTGGGATGTTAGGTGTACTAGAACATGCCCCCTAGTCGTGGCTAAGGGACATGAGAACGTGGGATAGTGTCCCCATAGATGGTGCTAATGTTTCTATCGTCGTGACAGACAAAACTGTAATGGAATCACCAAACTCTAAAACTGACAATACCTTGACCGCAATGACCCTAAGAATGTCCAGAGACTCGCAGTAGGAATATTGACGTCATTTGTGGGGACCAAGCCACACTCTCACACACCTTAGCCACAATTAGGGGGAATTGTTTCAATATACCCAAAGTCTCACATTATTTAGGAATCGAGACCAATGACCATTTATAAACATTATTCTCCCTTAACCTATTAAGGCACCTTTTCAAGATAAAATCAAAACCACTTAGTTCCAAAGCAGACAATGCCTTGGATATGGTGACCATCCTAATCATGTCTTCAGACTGGAGGTAGGAACATGGTGTCATCTGTGGGGAGCGTGTCACACTCTCACACCCCTTAACGATGAATAGGGGGCATATTCTATACATCCAAAGTCCCACATCGCTTAGGAGTCGAGACCAATGGTCGTTTATAAACACCCCCCTTTCTTAACCTATTGATGAGAGTAACGAACTCCAAAGTAGATAATACCTTAAATATGGTGACCCTAATGATATGTTATGATTGACGGTAGGAACACATGTGTTGTTAAAGAATAATGTTTATAAATTAAGGGTATAAAATAAAATTAAAAATAATATATTATAAAAGTAAATCCATATTTCTTACAATTTAAAAAAAAATAGGATTCATTTGTTTCTTATAAGAGATTAAAGAAATTATTTTTTTACTTGAGTTTATCATTTTAATAACGTAATAAATATTTATGTGATATACTAATTGCAATATCTTAATTTAAGAATCTTGGTGGACAAGGATTAGATTAGAATTATAGCAGATATTTTATTAACTTATTAACTTTTTAATTTTTGAATCTCAATAGTTATTTAATTTGATACACAAGATTGTAGATAGAACTAGGCATTTGGTTTTAGGCTCGTGCGCAATAAACTCCACAGTTCAAATATTAAAAATGTACAATCTTTAAACTTGACATGTTAAGGAGAGCGGTTTTGAGTCTATGGATTTTTATTTTAAAATGTATCTTGCAAAGAGAATCATCGATAAAAATTATTTTGATTTGGTTTTTTAATTATTTTTAATATAATTTTTACCTAATTTTAAAAATAATAAAATTTTATTTCCAGATTTTGGTTTTTTTTTTTTACATCACTTGATGTCACTTATCACCATTTTAATTTTTTTTAGAATAACTTTTAACTAAATTAAAGGTATAAAATAAAATTAACAATAATATATTATAAAAGTAAATCCATATTTCTTACAATTTAGAAAAAAAGGATTCAGTTGTTTCTTATAGGAGATTAAAGAAATTATTTTTTTACTTGAGATTATCATTTTAATAACGTAATAAATATTTATGTGATATACTAATTGCAATAATATTGAAGGATTCTTGGAATCTTCATAAAATATCTTAATTTAAGAATCTTGGTGGATAAGGCTTAGATTAAAATTATAGCAGATATTTTATTAACGTATTTAACTTTTTAATTTTTTGCATCTCAATAGTTATTTAATTTTAAACATAAGATTTTAGATAGAACTAGGTATTTGGTTTTAGGCTCTTGGGAAATAACTCCACAATTCAAATATTAAAAATGTACAATCTTTAGACTTGACATGTTAAGGAGAGCGGTTTTGAGTCTATGAATTTTTATTTTAAAATGTATCTTGAAAAGAGAATCATCAATCAAAATTATTCTGATTTGGTTTTTAATTATTTTTAATACAATTTTTACCCATTTTAAAAATAATAAAATTTTATTTTCAGATTTTGGTTTCTTTTATTTTTGTTTTAGTATATCACTTGATGTCACTTATCACCATTATTGACCACATCACTCTCTAATCGGTGGTCACTGACTGTCACTAATGACCGACGGTCATCGACTACCATATTTAATCGTCGATCATCAATTGCCACTAGGGGTAGCAAAACGAACTGGCTCGCCCCATTTTGGCCTACCAAAAACGAGTAGGAGCAGTGCCATAATTAGGGTGGGCCAGTTTTAAAATTTTGAAAAATAATTTTTTGGTTTTTTAAAAAAATAATATAAAATTCTATTTTTAAAATTAACTTTTATTTTTTTAAAAAAGTTAGATTTTACAGGTATAAATAGAAAAAATCACAAAAAGTAAATCATGAATAATTGGTTTTATTTTTTTTTAATATTATGCTTTTAGAAAAATAAATTCATGATAAAGTTTATTTTATTACTGGGTTGGAGGGCCGATCCACTCTGCCTTTGGCCCGCCAAATTGGCAGGTTAGGTAGAACGAGGCAAAACAGGTTGACAGGCTAAGGGCGGGTTGGTCTGTCAGGTTCGACTCGTTTTGCCATCCTTAATCGTCACCTTTGATCAACAGTCATCAGTCGTTACCTTTGACCAACTGTTATAGGCTGCCAATTCTGACTTGTAATCAATGATTGTCACTTCCAACTAATGGTCATCAACTGCTACCTATGACCGATAGTCATATCACCTTCAATTGGCAGTCACCAACTAACACCTTCAACCACCACCCCTGAGCAGTGGTCACCGATCGGAGGTCACCAACCACCGCCTCCGAACGACAATCATCGATCGTCACTTCTGACTGTCGGTCACTAGCCGCTACTTCCAACCTCCACCTCCAATACCGACTGTCGATCATCGATCGTTGATCTTTGATCTCTAAGGAGGAGAAATCATAATGTAATTAAGATTTTAAAATAATGTTTTAAATTTTGGAAAGTAAAATAATATTGTGTTTAAACATTTTAAAATTTAAAAGCAAAACGAATTTTTATTTTTATAATTTCAAAACCAGAAACTAAAACACTCTAAACAAAATATTTGGCAGGTTTAACGAGAGTCTTGTAGGCCTTCGCATATAAAGACATTTTATTTAAAAAATGTTACTAATAAAAAATGGATGTAATAAAAAAAATTATAAAAAAGACCTTTGTTTACACTTGTCATGACATTTAAGATCTATTTTTATTAATGATTGTCTTCTTGTGTGTGATTCCTTTAGATGATATTAAAATATTTATATTAATTTACAATTTGATGATTCTTTAAAATATAACTTTTTATTTTCTATACAAAATTTATTGTTTTAATGGTGGACCTTTTTAGGAGGTATGCCTACTTAAATATAATAAATTCTTTTAGAATGCAGGCTTTGGAATGCAAACTTAGCGACCCAATGATGTGGAATACAAGTTTCACAACTAAAGCGACCCGCATCTCTAGCTCTAGTTTCAAGTTTGAATTTGTGTGATTCAATAGTATGTTATTATATACTGATAGTTTAAAAATTAGAAAGCTAAATACATTAAATTAAAAAGGTCAAAATTATGAATTACTCGAGAAATTCTAAAGAGATAAAAAATACAATTAAACTAGAATAAATAATGAGTTTTAATAAAATATTAAAAACTACATTTTTTTGTTGTTAACTAAAATTCACATATCATAAAAAGCAAAAGAGGAACATCATCACGTAGACACGTAAATGTTTTCTATAGATCAAGATCATCAAGTTGTTTTCCAAGCATACCTTCATGCTTCAGTAAACCGCTTCCTGTCTCATTATACATTATTTGAAAATCCCTCTTTTAGCACCCAGCGAGAACATCGTGTTGAATTATGCTTAATATGTTAAAATTTGTTTCGTTTCTCTCTTTCTTCTTAATCTCTAAACACAAATATTTTTTCGTTAACCCTCCATCCTGCAATAATTGCAAGTTTTTATAATAGTTTCAATATAAATTGCTCTAAGTTGTGATCTTTGACTTTCGCTGACACATGAGACAACCAAGTTCCATGAACACATACAAACAAATCTTCAATCATTTGACAGTTTTCTATGTGATGGCGGATGGCCATTGTAAGGGTGACAAACCATTAAGACAACATAAATAAGACAAAAGATACAGTTGATTTTTACAGGTAACAATCTCATTGGCCAAAGCCATTTTCAGCTGATGAAGGCGCAACCTGTTTGACGGGTTCTTCTCCCTTGTCGTCTTTCACAGCCAACACAACCAGAACCAACAATAGCGGATAACTCACACTAGTGAGCACCCAATTCACAATCAACTGAGCCATGGCTGACACATTATGGTTATCAGTTTGCCAAGCAACTGCCGCTCCTGCACTTTGTATGCCCTTGTAGAACCCAGCATACCTGCATAAAAAGAAAACACAAACAATTGTTGATCCAAGTAACAAATAGCCCAAGTTTCTTAAGAAAATGATCAGGGATTGGGAATAATTAAATGATTAGTCAGTGACGTGGGTTCTCATTCCTTGAAGAAATGATTAGGTATTGAGAATCTCGAGTTTTGCATATGGAAAAAACTTGATTGGAAGGGACCAGATTCACTAAGGAGTGCTGACAGATATTTTGTATGCTAAAAAAGAGAAAAATCAAAGAATAAAAACTGTGGTTTGGATTAATTAACCTGCTAAGAATTTCAGAATCGTTGGCGAGGGCTCCAATAACCCAATAGACCATACTTTGGAACATGGCATCCAGCAACCCAAAACAAAAATACAAGACAAAGGGTCCAGCAAAACGAGAACCAGAGTCCTTAAAATCCAATAAGAGCCCCGGTTCATGTTTAATATGATTTGCAAGTGCACCACCCCATATAACAGACGCAAGAAGAGCAACCACACTAATCCCCACAATCCCTCTCTTCCTGCGGCTCCTAAAACTGAAATCCATGACATAACCAATGGCAACCGAACCCAGCATCTGCGCGCCCCAGTAGAAGACATTGTTGAACCCTCTAGTCCTCAAATTAAACTGTGGCTTATTAACATGGTTAAACTGGTATGTGTAGAAGAAATTACTGGACCAGGAAGCGGGAATGATGAGCAGCATCTTCCAATTGTAGAAAAGCTTGAGAATTTCAACAGATTCAGTAGCCACATTAGAGTACAAGATGTTGGTACAACGAGTTCCGTCATCGCGGACAACCTTGTTAGCAGGCAAAATAGTTAACGAAAGAAGAGCCCCGACAGACATAAAAATCATGAATCCAATGTAGGTGCCGTCGTTAACAGTGACAGCGTCGTTGCCACGATGGTAATTCAAGATGAAGGGAATTAAGCCACCGATGACACCACCCATGTTGAAGATACTCCAGAAGAGGGAAATGTAAGTGCCCTTGCGATTCTCGGGGGGGTAGGAGGTCATGATGGCGCCCTGGGCGGCCCAGAGGAGGCCGGCGCCGATGCCGAGAACGGCGCCGGCGATGATGGCGAAGAACTGCTGCTGGAAGTGGTTGTAGTAGAGGAAGGAGCCGGCGTAGAGGACGTAGGTGGAGCAACCGGCGAAGAGGGTGAGGTGGGGGCCGAGGATGTTGTAGATGCCGCCGCCGAGGATGCCGAAGATGGCGAAGGTGGTGTAGAGGGCGGTGAGGGCGTTGTTGGAGGCGGTGGAGTTGACTTGGCCACCGCCACCCATGCCGGAGAGGGCGTTGAACATGCCGGGGCAACAGAAGCAGACGAGGCCGATAAGTATGATCTGAACGGAGGGTGAGTTGTACCTGAAAAGGGGATAACTTTGGGTGTAGTCAGGAATCTGGATACCAGAATCTTCATTTCCCATTGGATCACAATCACAACGGTAGAGGCCAAGAATTGTTTAAGCTTTTATGGGGGGAGTGAAGTAGAGGCGTAACGGGAACAAAACACGGGGCCTGTAATAAATAATAATAGCCTAATACGACAATTTTGGAGTAAGCTTATGGCTATGCACATGGCACCCAAGGATTCCAGATACTTTTGCAATTACCTTTTCTTGGCAAAATCGGCCGTTTTCTTCTTCCCCAAAGCGGACTTTCTACTTGGCTCATTCGGATTACACAAACTCGATGACTGGATTTTTTTCTTTTTTTTATTCATTATGTATGCAAATTAACATAAAGGAGGTTAATAATAATCTACAACCTACAATTCAATGGTCATCTCATTTTGTAAAACAAACATGTCTGTGTGACATGTGACTTCCCAACAAAGAATGGAGAGAGTGTAAGACCTTCAATCTTAGGAATGGATCATGTGGGATTTTCAATTGAGTTTTCTTATGTTAACATTCCGATTATTAAAATCTTATGTTTATCTTTTTTTATTATTTAACTTTTCTCTCTTGATTTTAATTAAGAGTTAAAATTTTACATGAAAAAAATGTTACGTGAGTATTCAGGTCCTTCAATATTCAAGATGGAGATTTTAACTTTATCCTTTTAATTGATTTAGAGTTGTAAAATAATAAATAAAGATATAATTAATTATTATTTTAATAATGAGAAATTTAAAATAATTATAAAATATTTTAATAATAAATTTCTTAATATAAATTAATTACGTATTTAAACTATAAATTTCTATATTACATATTTAAATTATAAATTACTATAATTATACATTTAAATTATAGTTTTCTATAACTAACTATTTAAAATTTTAATTATATATTTAAATTATAAATTATTTTAATTACATATTTAAATTATAATAAAGGAAAGAGATTATGACATGTGAGCAAAGAGAATTCGTGAGGGACAATTCATTAGTTAATGAAGAATAAAATTGTAAAAGAAAATTAGTTAATAACTAAAAATCAGAGAGTTTTAGAAAAAACTAATTAAAGTAGTTTTTCAAGAAAAAAAATTAGTAGCTATTTAAAAAAATTATTAACTTTTTACTTATCAAACGAAGTTGAAATCATTTTAGTTAGTTTTTCAGGTTTCAACTAACTAAAATGATAAGACAAACACATTCTTAAAAGAAATAATTCTTATACTTCAAGGTATTTTCATGATTTCATTCAATATATATATATATATATATTATGTTTTTTATAATAATTATAACATTCATACCTATCATAATTTATATTAATAAAAAATTACTTTTTATCTCAATCATATAAATAAAAATGGATATAATACATACTTCTCAAAACTCCCAACTCCAATTTCTTAATTTTATTAAATCTCAAAATTGTTTAACACACAATTTTTAATTATTCAAAACATGATTATCCATCAACCATATTGTACCCTTCGCCTCGACCTCATCTCGACACCCAACGCTCACCTCGGTATCTTGACCACCTCAGCATAAACCCGACACCTTGAAGCCCATTTTCTTAAAAAAAGTAACTAGGGGCAAAACCACTACAAAAATAAGTATAAAAGGATAGTTAAACCCTACTCTAGGTATCCAATTCTATTAACTCTTAATCACCCTATCTTATTCCAACATTGACTTGGGTGTCAGAGTCTCTTTTGTAAGTATTCACCTGTTGCCACGAAGCCCTTCGTGCCCAAGATTCGAGAGACCACAGGTTTTTCCAAACCTGGTAAGAACATTTGGCGCCGTCTATGAGGACGTAAATATTCCTGTACCCTTAGCAATATATGGTACAAACTAGGAGTGACACATCTGGACTTGCTATGAACAAATCCAACATCATGGAGGAAATAGGAAACAAATGGAAGACTTAACCTAAAAACATGAGGTCAACACCCTGAGACAAGAGAATGTCATCATGAAAACCCAACTGCAAGATCTTCAGAATTAACAGTCTAAGGCAAAAAACGACAGAGACGATCACCACCAATGGAACAGCTTGGCCCGAGACACCCGAAACAACGAAATTGGGCATCACCATCACAACAAAACAACACGTGATACCCGCAATGATAGGCCTAAGCACCACCATCGAAAGCACTCAATGTGAGACACGCGCAATGACAAAACCTCTAGGAACAACCACACCATGATTTGCGACCACATGGCGAATGACAAACCAACTCGTGCCAAGACACTTAAGAATAAGAAGACCGAGAAGGACCACGACCGCACAGGCTGACGACACCACTTCATCGACAGAATCCTCAAGACTCCCCTTCCCTAAGGCTGGAAGCCACTCACTATGAAAAGATATGATGGCTCAACCAACCCTGACGACCACTTAGAGGTATTTCTCACCCAAGTAAATCTTTATTCTAATTATAATTGTGTTCTCTATAGGATATTCCCAATGCCATTCACAGGTACTACCTCAATTGGTGGACGCACATCCCCTCGCACTCGATTGACTCGTTCGATACTCTAGTTGAAAAGTTTACCTCGCAGTATGCTACCTGCCGACCACACGAGACCACATCGGGCATCCTCATCTAGCTCCAATAAAGGGACAATGAGCCACTACGCGCCTTCATAGATTGATTCTCCAAGATAGCTGCTCAGATCGTAGACCTAGAACCCAGAGTCACACTATAATCATCACCACCCTGAAACCAAGAAGATTCATCAACAACATAGCTAAGAGGTGACCAAAGACAATGGATAGGTTTCAAGATCGAGCCTCGGGATACATTCGGCTAGACGAAGCATCAACTAGCACAAACTACTCAAGAGCTACCGTAACTCGAAAAAGGACTAGAGTTAGCAACTACACGTACCTTAAGACATACTACGACTAAATAAAAATAGGTAACGTACTCTTTTTCCTACCTCAATCTTTTTTCCCAAGAGAAATGAATATGAGTTTTGGCAGAGGAGGTTTTAACAAGACATACCTATGTATAAACATCAATTAATAAAATGCCACTTGTGTGTTTTCTATTCATACTGTTATTATGTTTTTCCTTCATTATTAACATGACATTACGCAACTCAACATTTTCTGTTCGACGAGACATTTTTTGTCCATCTCAACACTCTCTATCCAATGGGGCATTCTTTGCCTATCTCAACACTTTCTGTCTAATGGGACACATTTTGCCCATCTCGACACTCTTTGTCTAATAGAACACTCTTTGCCCATCAAGGCACTTATTGTGCACGCGGGGCATTCTTGACATAGATTTTGCCTAAAAACAACATTTTTACCATACACACACATGCACTATCATAATCTCTTTGGTCTTTCCTTGGCTAGTCAATCTCGATGTTAGGGGAGCATATGTAGCCCTTCCTCAACCTCTTCTTAGAACCCAATGCCTACCTCAGTGTCATGACCACCTCAACACAAGCTCGACACCTTGAAGCCCATCTTCTTAAAAAAGGTAACTAGGGGCAAAACTCTACAAAAACAAAAAATGATAGCTAAAGCTCACCTTCAGGTATCCAATTATATTCACTCTTAAGCACTCTCTCTTATTTCGACATTGACTTAGCATTAGAGTCTCTTTTGCAACTACCTACATGTTGCCACAAAACCCCCGATGCCCAAGATTTAAGAGATTACAAGTTTTGTCAAACCTAGTAAGAACACATATCGATCACACTAAAGTAATATGAACCAACCAACACCCAAAACTGTTATAGCTTTTTGCCATTCAAAGCTCCCACAAAATGTGAAAAATAAGATGAATAATTTACTGGAAGAGATTGGAATAAAACTAACTCAAGCTAAGCATATTTGCCAAACACAATAAGAGAATTGGCAACTAAAGAAAGAGTGTTGAAGCTTATAAAAAAAATAAGTGTTAAACATTTGAGTTGTAGACAGCCAAAGGAACACAACAAACATATATCCATCCTAATAACATCTATTCAACCAAATTATCTTTAATTAGATCCTACCATGCTTAAGTTTCCAAACAAAGATTACCACCTTACTTAGGGCTTTAAACTTCCAAATACATTTGCACATAGGACAATCCACACCTGTGCAACCTTATGAATCAAAGAATAAGCTCCTTTAATTGAGTAACCTACCTTTTCATTCGAAATCCATCTCCATTCATCCTTAGCATCATATCATAAGGGCTTGAGGTGAATAATAGACCAAAATTCATTAAAGGCTACTCATTCCCATTCCATTATAGATGATTTCTTCCATGACAGTGATCATATCTAATTGTCCTCATGTTGAACTCCAAGTTTACTAACAAACATTATTTTTGTTAAAATCCGTAGTTCAAGAGAAAAAAGAGATAAAAAGAGGTTAAAATAGAAGATTGTTAGAAAAGAAGCGAAAAAGGATAAACCCAAAAGTGTATATTACCCAAATGAGCAAATCAAATTTTACATGAGTGCAATATGACTTATATAGAAAATCCTAGTACCCTTCATCTCTAATATCCCCCTGCAAGGTGGAAGTGTTATTTAGCATTTCCAACATGGAATGAGTAATACAATATAAAATAGAGAAAATACAATTCAACTTGGAATGAAAAATATATAAAAAATAGAATCAAGAGAATCCCAATTACAAATGCTAAAATAGGAAACCAAAGCTTAACCACCAGGCAAAAACTATTCTTCAGAGTTTAACTACTTGATAAGAAGCACAAGTCAATGAAATTCTTAACCACTATAGGCAAAAGCTAACAATCAAGAAAATGCTTAACCATTCACAACAAAAGTTTAACACAATGCTTAACCACCATGGACAGAAGTTGTCTTCAAAGAACACTAAAACCAAACACCTTGTGAGCAATCTTGAAATGGCTGAACTAGTACTTGAACCAATAATCCTCCAAAATCAATAATGAAATCAATCATCAAAACACTTGGGGTGTAAGAGAAATAACAAGTAGAAATCCAATTATCAATTAGGTAAACACACTATTGCATCCACCAATATGTACAACCTAACCCTAGATAATGAAGTATCAGAAAATTCCAATCATCTCTACTAAGTTTATCAGCAAGATATTGAGAAAAAATTTATCTACTTAAGCCATCAATAACCATTAAGACAAGTCAGTCATACAAAGGAGAAATCTCATATTCTTCATGGTATAAAAATGGAAGGCTATCTGGAGGCAGAGACACGTGGCTCTGATTTGCAATGTCGTTGTTAAAGTAGATTAGTCGTTGGAAACTCTCGAAGACACTATGGCCGGTGAGAAGTGGTTTGACGGGAAACAAGCCGAAAATGAAGATGGAGATTCCTATGAACTGAACCATAACTACTATAATGCTGAGAAGTGTTAGCTTAATGCAAGAAATTGAAGACATTTCATCTATCATCATTTCTCTCTGCTATAGAATCCACAACACACGACATAGCACAACCAAGTAATAGAGGATAAGGTTCGAAATAGACAATGTGGCCAGGAAATGACATCTATGATAGAAGAAGAAGCGACATCCTATTTTTGGTAGTGCAAAATTAAGCAAAAATTAGGGAAATCTAATACAAACCCTAACATGGTGAACAAAAGGGGGAAAAGAATAGAGAGGAATTTACTATGAAGCAATAGATAGAAAAAAAATGATAAAGAAACTCTTATACCATGTGAAAATCCATGGTTTAGGAAAAAGAAGAGAGAAAAAGAGGTTAAAACAGAAAGTTGTTGGAGAAGAAGGAGAAAAAGGATAAACCCAAAAGTGGATATTACTCAAATGAGCAAATCAAATTTTACATAAGTGAAATATGACTTATATAGAAAATCATAATTCCCCTTATTACCCTCTGTCTCTAACAATTTTGTTATTTGAAATAATACCTTTGCGGAAACCTTTAGAATAAAGGACCGCTATATAGCAAAGAGATTTCCCTCTGCCATAATGAACCATAAGTATAATCAACAACTTGTACAATATCCCTCTACCATTGAGAACCAACAAAAATTTGATGCAAAATACATGGAATGAAATTTTAACTAAAGTCATCAAAACAAACATGTGGGTAAGTTTGGCCTATCATGGGTTCGAGCGAGATTGGGCCAATAAATAAACAAATTGAGCAATTGCGGTAGAAACCTAACCTAACCTAAGCTAACCGACATAGGTTTGACTTGGATGGGTTAAGCTAGTCTATATACAATCTATATGATATGGATCTCTAGATGAGTCAAAATTTAACCCTCCACTAATTTTACTTGTCTCCATTTTTTAAATTTGTGATAAATAGTCAATTTTAAATTTTTTAAAAAATGATTTTTTAATTATTTTAATTTTTGATAGGTTTGTGGGTCAACTTGTATAACCTACCAATCCATGGTAGACTAAGTTGGTCTAAAAAATTTTAAACTAAATATAAAATGAATTGGGTTAGATTGACCTATATTTTTTTTAATTAGGCTAATATGTTTTGAAAATTTTACAGGTAAGTGGTGTAATACTTATTATAAGTTACACAACAATGTCATTTTATCCCTTAACAAAAATTTATATCATAATGTATAGACACTAACTTCTTTATCTTATAGTATAATATTGTTTTACATTGTAGACTAAAAATATTTTTAAATTTTAAAGTACATTATAATTAAAGATTTATTATAAATATATTTTAGGTCCATAGAAAATTCTCCAAATATTAAATATGTCCAAAACAATTGAGTATGTTTTCTATTAATCCAACTTTGAAATACACAACTTTTGGTCCTCCAAATACTATCTTAATCTCTCTTTAAAAAATTTATCTAAATCACTTAGAAGATCAAAAGTTATATTTCAAAATTAGAGAAACAAAATCCATACAAAATTTTAGAAAAATTTATTTAATAATATGAAAATTTTCTAGGAACCTAAATATCCCAAAATTTGTATAAAAATTAATATTTTAAATATAATAATTATATTTAAATATGTGATTTTTACCTAATTTCTAAGCATGTAAATGATTAATTATCATTATTGATGGAATCTTGCCTCGAAAAAGTTTTATCTCAGGGGTCATCTCCAAAAGAATCCAATAGGAGTTGGATAGAATAAAAGTAAAAGACTTGGACTCATGTTGAGTCTTATGATCATTGATAAGGATGACAATGGGTAGGGTTTGGGTAGGGTACTATTGTACTTGTCTCCATACTTGTGTTATTAGAAATCTCACATTAGCTAGTGATATGACAAAATAATGGTATATAATGAGGTGTAAACCTCACCTTACAAGCTAGTTTTGTGGGGTTGAGTTAGGCCCAATTCCACCATTTCTAATATGGTATCATAACTTATTGTTGGTACCAAGGGGGAATCTAGAATGATGGGTTTAATAGATTCACCAAATTATTTTCAATTCAACAGTATCAGAGTATTTAAAAAACAACCCCTTTTTGAAATTTTCAAAATCTACCTTCTTTTACAAAAGTGGGTTTTCAAGAATTCAACCCTTAGGGCAAAACACCAATCAATTCAATTCCTTCAATAATTATTTCAAATAAAGTAGCTGAGAAACTTAGCAAGAATGTTATATCAAATAATTTAGAATTAAAAGAAAAAAGTAGAAATAATAAAAATCAAACCCGCAAAACATGAGTCAAAAACCCAAATTTAAAATCAAGTAAATGTATAACAAGAATTTGATTTGCAGTAAGAAATCGTAATGGATCAAACACAGCTGCAAAAACCCAAATGTTAGTGCTCCAATAATTCTATAAAGAGTAAAATTAAGGAGTATAAGGAAGAGAGAATTTGCACAGTGATTTATACTGGTTCTGTCCAACTGACCTACATCTAGTTTATAGACTTAGTCTTTCGCTAATCTGGTTTCTACTAAAATCTCAGTACATGCACACCACACATATAGATTTTACTCCTAGAAATATTTAAATCACAAAATAAGAGGCTTCCTCTTGCACCCTACAAGAGTTTGCTACACCGTGACACCCCGTCACTCACAACGCCTCACTTGTAACACCCACTGCAAGATTTTCCCATAATCTCAAGAACACTTCAAGAGATTGATAACCTTGTGCAAAAACACAAATAAGAGTACAGAACAATGTCACCTGATGTGAAGAATACCCAAACGGAAAGATTAAAACTCAATAGAGTTTCTTCCTTAAATTTTGAAATTGAAGCACTTTCAAGCCATAAAAAATGGGTATGAATCTTGGAGATAATTCTTAGAAATTGTATGAGAGAAGTAACCACTTGATTGGACTGTTCAAAAGTTCTAAAATCTGTTTTCAAAATGCTTTTATATCAATTTTTATGCAAGGTAATCGATTACCCACTTGGTTACCTAATACTCTACACAAAACTGGCCCAAAGTGCTTGTTCTCGGGAGTAATCGATTACTGAAATCAAGTAATCGGTTACCACAGAGAACATCAATTCCTGTTCTAAAAAATTCTCGCAGTATAATCAATTACTGTTTTTAGATAATCGATTACCTTGCTTAAAAATCCATTTTTGAAGTTTTTTCTAGCACAACCTATCCTATGAAACATATCCAAAACTATCCAACAATATTCTCAAGCCTATCTAAAACACACAATACAAGTACCACACCTATAAACGTGTTTGGTACCATAAAATTGATTTAAGAGCAAAAACAAAGAGAGAAAAGCAAAACCAAAACTTCTTCAAACTTCAATGTAGTTCCTTTTGTTCCAACAATCTCCCCTTTTGGTTTTGATGAGGCAAACCACTCTTCAATCCACTCTTAAGTTGAGCTTCATTCTTCTAGTACCTTTGCTTTTTGCTCTTGAATCAAGTTTTGATTATACTTGAGAAAATTGTAGCAAAGACTTCACCAAGTCTTCTCCCTATGGCTTTACCATATCTTATACAAGTCTTCTCCCCCTTTTGACACTTCAAACAAAAAGGTGAAAAAGAGAGGACACATATAAAAAAATTGATATGTTCGGCAAAAAGAAATAGCTGGGAAGGCTAAATGCTGCAAGGAACAAACTTCAACTAGTGTAGTACATAATCTGCATTCAACATCTTAAGAATTCTGTAGAATTATGTAGAAAATTGTTGCATAATGAGCCAATAAACAAGAGAAAACTGTAGAAATTGAACTTTCACGATCCTGCAAAGATAGGATATGTATCCACTTCTGTTCCTTATCAAACAGGGTTCAAGTTAGCTCAAATAAAATCCAATTTGCAGAGATCACTAAAGAAATTAGCAAATATTCAAATTCAAAACCAAGAATTAAACTTTCATTAATATGGTAAATGATATTACATTCAGCATGGTCAATACTAGAACAAAGCTTAATCGTGATACAATCACAAATTCTGACAACAACAATAAACATGCAAATTATGCAATCTCATACCATTCTATCAAAATGCAATGCTTCTAATGCATGAATAATGATCAAATGTCATTGATTTTCAACCAATTCATGCAATGACTTATCTAATACCAATCAGTCCATACAATTTATGCATTCTAGGATCAACCAAACAAGTTAGAGTCAAAATTCATGAGCACTTACTATACCAAGCTCTTTTATGAGCTTATAATACCTTTCTCTTAGCAATGATTTTGTGAATATGTCAGCTAGCTAGTTCTCTATTTCTATGTATTGGACTTCACAATCCCCTTTTTCTACATGATCTCTCAAGAAGGGATGACAAATCTCTATATGTTTGGCCTGTGAGTGAAGTACAGGATTCTTCGTCAGATTTATTGCACTTGTGTTGTCAAACTTGAGAGGTATTTTGTTGATTGTAATGCCAAAGTCTTCAAGTTCCGACAACTATAAGGATTGGGCACAACAACTTCTAACAGCTATGTATTCTGCCTCAGCAGTTGATAAAGCCACACAAGCTTGCTTTTTGCTTGTCTGAGACACTTGACTATTCCCAAACAAATGACAAGTTCCACTTGTACTTTTCTTGTCTAACTTGCAACCTGTAAAGTCAGAGGCAGAAAATCCAATTAAGGAAGGATTAGTACCTTTGGGATGCCATAATCCCATATCGAGAGTTCCTTTCAGGTACTTCATGATCCTCTTTACTGCTATCATGTGTGATTCTTTTGGTGTAGCCTGATACCTAGCACACAAACAAACACTAAACATAATGTCAGGTCTAATAGCAGTTAAATATTGCAGTGAACCTATCATTCCTCTATATTTGGACACTTCTATAGGATGTCCTTTCAAGTCAACACCTAGGTAGCAATGGGTTCCCATTGGAATGTTGGCGATTTTGAACTCTTCCATATCAAATTTCTTGAGTAGCTCTTTTGTATATTTGGTTTGGTGAAGGAAGATTCGTTTCTCTATTTGCTTGACTTGCAAGCCTAAGAAGAAATTCAGTTCCCCCATTATAGACATATCAAACTCCTTCCGCATTTTGGAAACAAAGCTCCAATAGAGAGATGTTTTAGTGGAACCAAATATAATATCATCTACGTATACCTACACCAACAGTATATCTTCAGAAGATCTCATAATGAATAAGGTTTTGTCTACCTTTCCTCTTTAAAAGTTCTGAGATAGGAGAAATTTACTTACCTTTCATACCATTGCCTCGGAACTTGCTTAAGACCATAAAGGGCTTTCTTAAGCTTATACACGTGGTGAGGAAACTTGTGATCTACAAAACCAGAAGGTTGTGAAACAAACACTTCTTAATCACGGAAACCCTTCAAAATGGCACTTTTCACATCCATTTGATATAGCTTAAAGTCAAACTCACATGCAAAAGCAAGAAGGAGACTAACAACTTCTAATCTAGCTACTGGAGCATATGTTCACCAAAGTTTATACCTTCCTATTGATTATAGCCTTTAGCTACTAATCTAGCCTTGTTTCTGGTTATTGTTCCTATTTCATCTAGTTTGTTTCTAAACACCCATTTAGTTCCTGTGACATTCATACAGATCTTATATGACACTAGTTCCCAAACATCATTTCTTTTAAATTGATTCAATTCATCATGCATGGCTAACAACCAAAATTCATCATTTAAAGCATCATCCACACAAGATGGTTCAATTTGAGAAACAAAAGCCATATGTTCACAAACAAGATTTAAAGAATGTCTAGTAGTAACTCCGTTCTTAATATCACCAAGTATGTTGTCAAGGGAGAGATCTCTGGGTGTCCTCCATTCTTTGGGCAAAGGTTGAGTTTCAACTTCATTTGAGACTTCCTTTTCCTCCAAGTTGATGGTGTCTTTTGACTTTTCCGAAGGATTATCAGTTGTACCTGCATCATCATCATCTACCAAGGAAACTCCCTTTTTTCTGGGGTTAGATTCATCAAATACAACATGAACCGATTGTTCAACACTCAAGGATCTTTTACTGAATACCTTATATGCTTTACTACATGTAGAATATCCTAGAAATACTGTTTCGCCTGCTTTTGCATCAAACTTGCTAAGATTATCCTTATTGTTCAGAACAAAACATTTACACCCAAATACCCTCAGATGAGAGATATTAGGACTTTTACCCTTGAACAATTCACATGGTGTTAATTTCAAAAGAGGAAAAATCAGAATTTTGTTAAGAACATAACATGCATTGTTAACTGCATTAGGCTAAAAGTACTTAGTCATAGAATTTTCACTGAGCATTGATCTAGCTAATTCAATTAGAGATTTGTTCTCGCTTTCCACCACCTCATTCTGTTGTGCTGTTCTAGAAGCAGAAAAGTTGTGATCAATGTCATGCTCTTCACAAGATTTCTGAAACTCCTCATTTTTAAATTCACCACCATTGTCACTTCTTAGGGACTTAATTTTCAAATCTTTTTCATTTTGCATCCTTTTGGCAATTTTTAGAAAAACATCGAATGCATTATTTTTAGTAGATAAGAAAGCTACCGATGTGAATCTAGAATAATGATCAATTATAACCAACCCATAGAGGTTTCCACCTAGACTTATAGTTCTAGAAGGACCAAATAGATCTATGTGTAAAAGTTCAAGTGGTCTAGTGATAAAAACTGAGTTAATGGATTTGAAAGATTTTCTAGACTGTTTTCCCTTTTAACATGCATCATAAAGGCTATCTATAGAGAACTTTAAGTTAGGTGGGCCTACTACAAGATTTTTAGAGGCAAGTTTATTTAATTGACCTAAATTAATGTGTGCAATGCGTCTATGCCAAAGTGATGATAAATCACCTTTAGAGGATAAACATGTTATGTTTGATGCAGAATGATCAATGTCAAGCACATAGATGTATTCATTCTCATGCCAACAAACAAAACATGATTCGATGTCTCACTAATAGTACAACACTCATGATCAAACTTGATTTTAAAATTCTTGTCACACAATTGACTTATACTAAGCAGATTGAATTTGAGATCGTCAACAAGTAAAACATCGTTAATCTGAATAGAGTTTTTGTTACCAATGCTTCCAATACCAAGGATTTGACCTTTATTGTTGTCTCCATAAGTGACAAAACCACATGTTTTTGGTTGTAGGAAAATGAACTTGCTTCTATCTCCCGTCATGTGCCTTGAGCATCCACTGTCCAGATATCATAGGGACTTCTTTCCTTTAAGGCACACCTGCAAAAAAAGTTAATTGCTTATTTTGGTACCCCAATGGAGTTGGGTCTATTTGGATTAGTAACAATTTTGGATCCTTTGGGAATCCATACATATTTCCCACTAGGAACACTAATCTTTCCGATAAGGCAATTATATGTAGTATGTCTTTTATGAAAACAATAATGACAAGAGATATAAGGTCTATAAGATTTCCTAGAATTGAAAGTCTTTTTGAAGGCCTTTTTCTTAGTGGTATTTTGATATCCAAGACCAGCTTTTGAGGAAATGCCATATTGCTTTCCCAAAAAAGCATGAAGGTTAGCACTCCCCATATTGAACTTAGAAAGTGCTTTTGTAAGACAATCCACTTTACCTTCAAGCACTTTACAATTAGCACAAGTGGAAGATGAAACACGATTGCAATTAGAAATGGTTTTTAATTTCAAATTTTCATCTTTTAAAACTTCCATTTCTTTTTGCAAGTCATTTATGCTAGCTTCATATTCCTTGATCTGCTTTTTGAAGCCAAAATTGAGGCGGCTTAATCTTTTAGCCTCACCATGCAATTCAATAAAAACTTCTTGGAGTTGGTCATAACCACAATCATAAGAATAGAGTTAGAATCACTTGCCTCTTTTTCTGCTTTGGCTTTAGTCATCAAGCAGAGATTAGCTTCTTGTTCACTTTCACTTTCACTTGAGGAAGTGGTGGAGGCATTGTCTTTGTAAGCAATGCAAGCCTTC
The DNA here is from genome assembly GCA_037954015.1 of Psophocarpus tetragonolobus. NCBI lineage: Eukaryota > Viridiplantae > Streptophyta > Magnoliopsida > Fabales > Fabaceae > Psophocarpus > Psophocarpus tetragonolobus. The sequence continues at coordinate 37,330,032 of CM075688.1, read as the reverse complement.
TTTTTCTTATCCTTTTTGAATTTTGATCTAGGCTCTTCATTGTTCTGCTTTCTAGAAGGACAATTAGCTTTCATGTGACCTGTCTTACGACATTCAAAGCAAGTGAACTTTGAAGAATTTGCATTCCCCTTCTTTGATTGCTTTCTTCCAGTTGAGAATTTTTCCTTGTTGTTCTTCTTCTTCATGAACCTTTTGAATTTCCTTACCATGAGACTCATGTCCTCAGATTCTAAAGATTCACTCTTAGTGCCTTCATCATCACTTGATTGTTCATGAGGTTTCAATTCTAAGCCTTTGCCTTTCTTTTCCTTCTATTCTTCTTCTATCATTCTAGCCATATCAATCTCATATTCCCTGAGTTTCCCAAAGAGTTCAGCATTTTTCATGGTAGTCAAGTTTTTGATTCAATGATCGCTGTCATGGTGGATTGCCATTTGTAGTTGAGAGATTTGAGTATCTTTACATTCAGCTCTTTTCCCTCAAATAGTTTTCTATGTTCCTTCAGATGATTGATTATATGTGTAAATCTATTCTGTACATCCATGATTGTTTCACCTTGATTCATGTGGAACATCTCATATTCATGGATCAAGGTATTCTTTTTAGCCCATCTTACTTCAAGTGTACCTTCAAGGTTGACTTGGATTAGATCCCATGCTTCCTTAGCTGTATTGCATGATGACACCCTGAAAATTTCATCACTATTCAAGGCAGAATGTATAATATCTAAGGCTTTTGAATCGTTCTCAGCACGTTTTATTTCATCAGTAGTTCACAACTCATGGTTTTTCAACTATTTTATTTTCAACCATATATGTAGGAATTTTATAATCGGTTACTGCAACTTATCATATGCCTTTATTTACAGACTTCATAAAAATTCTCATTCTAAATTTCCAAAAAACATGGTTTTCACCAATGAATAATGGTGGTCTATTAATGGAGACACCCTCACTGAAAGGTAGTTGATTACCTGACATTTTAAAAAAATGGATCGATATAATCTTGAATATTTCTCAAGATCCTCCTCTTGATGCCAATTGTTGGTCCTAGGGGAAAATCTAGAAGGGGGGTTGAATAGATTCACCAAATTATTCTTCAAAGATTTTTATTCAATAGTATCACAATATTTTTTAAAAACAATCCCTTTTTGAAATTTTCAAAATCTAGCTTCTTTTACAAAAGTGGGTTTTCAAGAATTTAACCCTTAAGGAAAAGCACTAATCAATTTAATTTCTTCAATAATGATTTCAAATCAAGTAGCTGAAAAACTTAGCAAGAATGTTTTATCAAGTAATTTAGAATTAAAAGAAAAGAGTAGAAAGAATAAAAATCAAACCAACAAAATACGGCTCAAAAACCCAAATTTAAAATCAAGTAAATGTATAACAAGAATTTGATCTGCAGCAAGAAATCGTAATGGATCAAACACAACTGTAAAAACCCAGTTGTTAGTGCTCCAAGAATTCAATAAAAACTAAAATTAAAAAGTATAAGGAAGAGAGAATTTGCACAGTGATTTATACTAGTTTTGTCCAACTGACCTACATCTAGTTTATAGACTTAGCCTTCCGCTAATATGTTTTCCACTAAAATCTTAGTACATGCACGCCGCACATACAGAATTTAGTCCTAGAAAGATTTAAATCACAAAAGAAGAGATTTCATCTTGCACCTTACAAGAGTTTGCTACACTATGACACCTCACTACTCACAATGCCCCTCTTGCAACACCCCGCTGCAAGATTTTCCCACAATCTCAAGAACACCTTAAGAGATTGATAACCTTGTGCAAAAACACAAATAAGGTTACTTGATGTGAAGAATACCCAAACAGAAAGATTAAAACTTAATAAAGTCTCTTCTTTAAATCTTGAAATTGAAGCACTTTCAAACCATAAAAAATAGATATGAATCTTAGAGAGAATTCTTAGAAATCGTATAAGAGAAGTAAGAACTTGATTGGACTGTTCAAAAGTTCTAAAATTTGTTTTCAAAATTATTTTATATAAGTTTTTATGCAGGTAATCAATTACCCACTTGATTACCTGATATCCTACACAAAACTGGCCAATGTGCTTGTTCTTGGGAGTAATCGATTACTGAAATAAGGTAATCGATTACCACAGAGAGTATCAATTCGTATGCTCAAAAATTCTTGCAAGATAATCGATTACTATTTTTAGGTAATCGGTTACCTTACCTAAAAATCAATTTTTGAAGTTTTTCCAACACAATCCAGCCTATAAAACCTATCCAAAACTATCCTAACCACATTCCCAAGCCTACCTAAAACACACAATACAAGTACCACCCCTATAAATGTGTTTAATACCATAAAATTGATTTAAGAGCAAAAACAAAGAGAGAAAAGCAAAACCAAAACTTCTTCAAACTTCAATGTAGTTACTTTGGTTCCAACACCTATCCCAGTGATGTGTTATGGCAAAAAAATAATATCCATTCCTCAACGTGAAGGGGTGTGTTGGAGATTCCTCATTAGCTAGTAATATGGAAAAATAATATATATTTCATATATTACTTGTGGTTCTGGTCCTTTATTATTAGTCTTTAGATATTACTTTTGGTTCTTTATTTATTATCTTTAGGTATTACTTCTAGTCCTTTATTTATTATCTCCAGATATTACTTTTGGTCCTTTAATTATTATTTCCAAATACTACTTTTGATCTTATTATTTCCATATATTACTTTTAGTGCTTTGTATATTATTTCTAGATATTATAGTTTGATTCTTGCGATTATCATTTAAGTTATTCTTGAAATATTATAGTATGGTTCTTTGTAATTATTTATTGATTGTTTGTTCTATCATTCAATATTTTTAGAAGCTATATTTTGATAATTTTATATAAAATTATTTAATCATATTATACCTTCTAGTTCGTTGATATTATTTATTTTAAGTTTTGCTTTGAATCTTATTTTATAACTCTCAATCACAAAGTAAATTATGATAAATTTTGGTTTTTGCAACTCTAATTGATAAAAATCACTACTTTGGGAATGATTGATAACTATCTTATAATTCTATATATGTATATTGTATTTTATTCAAAAGATTATTAATTATATGTTGAGTATTTCTATATCTTATAAAATATTCAATGGACTGTGTGTAAAATGGTTAAGAAAATTTCATTATAAATATGATAATTCTTAAAATCATAAAAGATAATCTAAGTATGTTCTGTGGTTGCAATCTAATCTTATGTTCTACATCAGAAAAATGTCTTTTAGTATAAAAAAATATATTAATATGATTGTTGTTATCATTGATTACTATGAATGAAATAGAAATTTTGAGATGAGAAATTAATTTGTATGTCTATTATAACCTTCTAATTCTTTGAGGTTGATTCATAGATAACTCTATGAATGATGATTGATATATGAAGTACTACATGCCTTAGTGGTTGTCAAATCTACTGATTTTTGGAGACTGTGTTGAGATGTTGTGAGATGAACTTAGGAAAGTCCTAGGTTCCCTCATAAGGGTATCATGTAGGTGCATGAGTGTCATTAATATTTTTGGTTGAAAGAGTGTTCGTTGATATTTTGTGCAGAAAGAGTGTTGTTGATATTTTGTGCAAAAAAAAAGTGTTTGTTGATATTTTGCGCTAAAAGAATGTCCGTTTATATTATGTTTAGGGCTGAAAGATTGCCCGATTTTTCAAGAAAATTTTATACCAATTTAGAGAAAGATATATTAGTATCAATCACTTCCCAGATAGATCTTTGATGATTAGGCTGAATCATCATGAATTAGTTATTAATTCATACATAGAGTCAAGTGGGACTGAATTAATAATTAAAATGAGTAAGATTGCATCCATATATTGAGACGTGAGATTGGCTCATAAGGTAAACCTTAGACTCCCATTTTGTTAAGTTTATTAAGATTAACCTCTGGTTTATAAAAATTCACTTTTTTTGTGTATTTCCTTTCATGTGTTTTTTTTTCATATATGTTCATGGAGCGAATAGAAGATGAATCTGAATAGCAGGATATTTAGAAGAATTCAGAGGATTTCCTTTAAATATATTGCATTCAAAAATGAGTTATTCTTTGATATTTAAGTAATGTTAAATTCGTAAGAAATCCATTGCTTTGAAATAGGATCATTTAACAAGGGTAGTGGTAACAATTAACGTATTTTATATTTTAAATATTTTATACAACAAAGTTTTATAATAACTAGATTTTTCTCACAATATTTATAAGAAAATTATGGTTATTTATCTTATACCAAATTTTTAAATCTCTTCCATTTTTATAAGTATTTAAACCCTTTTCTTTTAGACATAAGGACAAGGACAAATGACGTTATATATAACATCCAATCCTTTTATAAGTATTTAAACCCTTTTTTCTTAGATGAACAAGTTTAAATTTTGTAATTAAATCCTGTGTCTTTCAGTTAAATATTTAACCACGAAATCGAAGTATTTCCAAGAATATAAAAAAAATAAGCAAACATATATCTAGCTAGGATCCTAGGATTAACATTCCTACTTATAATATTCTTGAAAATGTGATATCGGAAATATAAAATCAAAACTTGAAATCAACATGGAATAATTAATTATTTAGTTTATTTAAATATTTTATATTTTAAATTATTTTTATGTATTAGCATACTATTTGTATATTTATTATGTATTAAAAATTGTTAATATTTAACAACATTTTGATCAATCAATATACAAAATTAATTTTTAGTTTAAATTTTACCATTAATTAGTTATAGAAATATAATTCATTTTTTCAACTGAGAAAAAAATATTGAATGTTTTAATTTTTAAACTTAATTATTTAAAAAATTTTACAATTTATTTTTAATATTCAAAATTTTATAAAATGTTCTAAATATTTCATTTAAACAATGACTATTTAAAATTAAAGAATTAAACTCAATTTTTAAAGTTAAAATATTTAAAATTAATTTTTATTTTAAATTATTAATTTTAAAATTATAATTTTAATTATTTGAAATTGGTTATTAATAATTTATTAAAATTTAAAAATTTAAAAATCTCACAAGTGCTTTGTGTAGACAAGAACTTAAGAAAATTACATATAAAAATTAAAATAAATAAATTTATTTTTTAAAATTTTTTTAATTATGATTTAAATTTTGAAACTTCTAAAAAATTTTCACATTTTTTTATTGAAAGTACGATTATTTTAAATTAAATAATTACCTCCAAGTTATTATTTATAATTATTATGAATATTTGCTAATATTTTAAATATTTTTTAAAAACCTATAATTTTTGTTAGTAAAATAAGAATCTTTATTTTTAGAAATTTAATTATGTTTATAATAGTTGGGATTAAATAATTAATTCATATATACTAATTTTAATCATTTAAAAATTAGAAAAATAGTATAAATATTTTTTGAAACTGAGAATAAATAAAATTTAATTTAGTAATTATAAAGAATTTGATTTGTATGCATTGTCAATCTAAAAATTTTTACGTTGACATTAAGTTACAACCCTTAATCTATGTTAAGTTTGTTGACTTTATTAATTAATATTTTAACAGTCATATCAATAAAAAGATATGATTAAATATTTATATAATATTTTGTTACACTATCCGTGCATATTAATTAAACTCAATTATAAATACTTATGATTAATAAACAATTTATTGTAGCATGATTAATATATAAAAATATTTTTAATATATATAAAATCTTTTATATATATTATGTGGATCAAATTAAATAAATATTCTCACAAATAATTATTCTTGTATCAAATTGATCCAAACACTAGACTATTTATATCTTCATACCTTGAAAACAAATTGTCATTTTTATATATATTGTTTGTTTTCTAGAAATGATATCATAATTTTTCTATATGATTTTGCATTCTTTTAATAAAACACGACAAAACAAGGCATACAAATAAAAAATATATTACAAAGCACAAAACAAATGTGAAGTAGTCTAGTTCATTTGGTTCAAAGATGTACATAAGTTGCTATAAATTTCTGGAACTTGTGTTCAATTTTCATTAAGACAAAAAAAAAAAAATGCAAACAAACTTATATCGAGTAATTGAATCGTACAAAAATAAAGCCAATACAATTATTTCTACAATAACAACTTTTTTTATTTCAATAATTTGAAGAAAAAAAACATGGATATTTGAATATTGCGTATGAAATAAAACTTAAAATTATGTTGACAACCTTTTTTCATAATAAGTAACATTAATATAAACTATATAATTTTTTTTAATTTAATACATATATTTATATATTTTTAAAATTTTTTGGATAAACTGAAATAACTCAATAGTTTGATCTATGTACTTGTAGTAAACATATATTATACATAGTATTACTATTCATTTCCAGTATTAAATTATTAATTTTGTGTATTTGACAACATACTTAAAAATTAAATAGATAAAACTTAAAAAAATATAATATAATATAAATTTATATTATAATGTGAGAAAATACAAATATATTGTTATAATAAATTTTTAAATATATTTTTAGCACCTTGAAAAATTGTCCAATTTCATTTTAGTATCTAAATTTTCATTTTTTTTTATTTTAACACCTAACAATTTCTAATGTTTCCATTTTGATACATGTTTTTAAGCACCTTTTGTTATCAGATAATGTGGCTAATGAAAATGTCACGTCGTCAAATTCACGTAATTTAAAATTTTTAAGTCGACATCTACGTCATTTTTATGATAAATAGTTTTTTCAAAAATAAAATTTTTTAGGTACCAAATGCAAAACATAAATAAATTTTAGGTAGGAAAATAAATAATTTTATTTTATAGATATAAAAAATTTATTTATGTCTAGAAAAAAGTTAATTACCATTAGGATTATATCACACATTATTTTAATATTTAAATATGTTTTATGTTTTTAATATATTAGTGAGTTTGGGTTGAGTGCATATAAACTTGTTGTTTTGTCTTTAGTTCCTTTTTATTTTGTTTCGAGCTCCTAAGTTGTTATCTAAAATACTTTTTAAAATATTTTAAAACAATTTAAGATCCAAAACAAAATAAAAATTATTCAAAACTCATTTATTTTATTAATTATTTAAAAACAATTATTTATATAGAGTCACGATTCGACAAATTTTTTTAATGACTTTGTTGTTAATGTTGTATTCACTAGTAATAATAGAAATTTTCAACATAAGGAAATCAATGGAGGTATACATATCATATAACAAAGAATGTATGATGCAATGCTAAAGATAATGAACATTTTTTTCTAGTTTAAATAACTTTTTGGTACCTATAAATAAAATTATTTTGGTTTTAGTACCTAATTTTTATTAATATTTTGATTTTGGTAATTAAAATTTTTTTATTTAAAAAGATATCTACCATGGAAATCATGGGATGCTAACTCGACAATTTTAAATAATGTAAACTTAAATATGTGACACTTCTCTTAATCAAGTCATTTGTTAATAAAAAACACTTAATGATAGTTATCAAATTGATATATTAAAAAATATTAGGTACAAAAATAAAAATTGAAAATTTAGGTATTAAAATCAAAATAAATAATTTTTCAGGTTTAAAAATATATTTAAACCTAAATTTATTATATATTGATTAATTTTAATATATCTACTTGCAAATTAATAAATACTACCTTATTTTGTAAGAATAAATTAAGAATATATTAATAATAAATAATGTTTTTCTATAAACATTTAATTATAATTTTTTTAAATCAGTGCTGTGGGGATTACGTTGAGATTTCATTGGTCAAAGTTCATCCTTCAGGCGTAATAAAAAGTCTTCTATGTCATTGTAAATTAATAAAGAAAGAATTGATTGACATGATCCTATTGTTGTCTTTCTATGGGCATTTTTTATTTTTCTGTAGTCAAGGAGGCAGCTAGCCGACTCTGGCCGACTGCATATTCATCAACTATCTAGCAAGCTTACGCAATTGCTACCTTTGTTCGGAAATAAAAATGATATTAATCTTGTACCAGAGGAGTTTTGTGGCTCGAACTTACTTTAAGTTGGACCCATTTCTGAGTTGGATTTTCAATCAAGATTGGCCTATTCTCAATTAAGTTCGATATTTTGTTTAAGGTGAGATCTATAATATTATATGAAAAATTTTAAATTATCTTTTTTAAGTAAAAGGTAAACCTTAATTATCTTTTATAAGTAAAAAATAAATTCAAAATTATCTTTATAGATTCAAGTCCAAAAAGGTGAACATTATAAATAATAAAGTATAAGTATAAGTTTGAAGATTGAATTATTATATTATTTTTTTGCTTACATACTGTATTTTCTAGTGTATTAGTCAATTTTCCTCTGACTTAAGCATCGAAGTGTTTTTGTAGGTACTCACCTGTACTGACTTGGAGGAACTCTTGGATTGGAGGATTGGATCATCAAGGAGGAAGACCCGCTCAGTGTGTGTAAGAACAGTTGGCGCCTACCGTGGGGCCGAGTAAGTAATAACCTTTAGCCTCAAATAGAAGATTGAGCAGGCGAGACGATGGTTCAGACAAGGTTTCCCTCCTGGGCAACCAACCAGAGTAAGGATGCACCTTAGGCATAGACCAGACCGGACCTACCCACATGGCGGGGCCTACCCGAGCCTGGCCAGGTAAGCTCGTTCAGGTAGGGCCTCAAGTGCACCTTTCAACATTTAGCCACCCTTTAGCACTCAGTTTCGAGTGCACGCCTCAGCACTCAGCCTTAGGTGCACCCTTTGGCACTCAGCCTTGAGTGCACTTTTCAACACTGAACCTCGAGTGTACACCTCAGTAATCAATCTCGAGTGCATGTCTCAGCACTTAGCCTTAAGTGTACCTTTCAGCACTCATCCTCGAGTGCATGTCTCGGCACTCAACCTCAAGTCCACCCTTCGGCACTTAGCCTCTAGTGCACGTTTAGGCACTCAACCTCGAGTGTACCCTTCGAAAATCAACCTTGAATGCACACCTCGACACTCAACCTTAGGTACACCCTTCACGTCTTGGCACTCAGCCTCAACTACACATTTCAACACTCAGCCTTGAGTGCGCACCTCGAAATTCTGCCTTGCGTGCCTCGTCACTCAACCTCGAGTACACCCTTCGACACTTAGCCTCGAGTACACCCTTGGGCACTTATCCTCGAGTGCACGCCTCGACACTCAACCTCGAGTTTACGCCTCAGCATTCAATCTTTAGTGCAAGTCTCAACGCTCAACCTCAAGTGCACGTCTCGGCACTCAGCCTCAAGTGTACCCTTCGGCACTCAGCCTCGAGTGCACGCCTCAACACTCAGCCTCAATTGTATGCCTCGACACTCAACCTCAAGTGCATGCTTCGACACTCAGCCTCAGGTGTACAAGACAAGGTTTCCCTCCTGGCTAACCAATTCGGTTAAAGAGGTACCTAAGCCAAAAATTAGAAACAGAAAGACAAGGTTTCCTTCCTGGCCAACCAGCTCGGGTATGGAGGTACCTTAGCCAAAAATCAGAAACGCAAAGACAAGGTTTTCTTCCTAGCCAACCTATCTGAGTATAGAGCTACCTTAGCCAAAAATCAGAAATGAGAAGATAGGGTTTCATTCCCAGCCAACCAGCTTGGGTAAGGCGGTACCTTAGCCAAAAATCATAAACACGAAGATAAGGTTTCTCTCTCAACCAACTAGCTAGGGTAAGGAGGTACCTTAGTCAAAATTTGAAAACGCAAAGACAAGGTTTCCCTCCAGACCAACCAGCTCGGATAAGGAGGTACCTTAGCCAAAAATCAGAAACACGAAGACAAAGTTTTCCTCTCGGGCAACCAATACAGCTAAGGACTTACCTTGGCCAAAAATTAGAAAAGCGAAGACAAGGTTTCCCTCCCAGCCGATGAATCCGAGTAAGGAGGTACCTTAGCCATAAATCAGAAACATAAAGACAAGGTTTCCAACCCTAAAAACTCTGATAAGAACAATACACAAAAGAAGGGCGAAAAATTGACAACCTTAAGGCCTTTCAAACCATTCTAGTCAAACTCTCCATACCAGGCCTAAAACGTATCACACCTAGATAAGCATCACTTAAACACATATCAAACTTCTTTACTACTTCAACTTCTTGACGCTGGTAGGGCTGTATACCGAAGGAATCCCCCAGCCCAAACTCAACCCTAATCGAACTACCCTCGATTCAAACCTCTGATCAAGGCCAAGTCTATCCTTAACATGCTTTGACATTCTATTTAAGGTGGGACCCATAACAGTACATCAAAAAGTCCAAATTATCCCTTTACAAGTAAAAGATAAACCCTAATTATCTTTTACGGGTAAAAGATAAATCCAAAATTATCTTTACAGGATCAAGTTCAAAAAGGTAAATACTATTAATAATAAAGTACGAGTACAAGTTTAATAACTGAATTATTATATTACTTTCCTGCTTACATATTATACTTTCTAGTGCACTAGTCAACTCCCCTCTTAGTTGAGTATCAAAGTGCTTTTGCAAGTATTCACCTATACTGGCTTGGAGAAACTGTTGGATTGGAAGATTGGATCATCAAGGAGAAAAACCCACTCAATGAATGCAGGAACAAATATACTTAATTTTGTAAAATCGATTTTAAAATGATGTGATATATATTTAGATGTTTTTACTATAAATGTGAATTAAAAGTAAAATCTAACATACAGTTCTTGATCCAATGCTAAGTTACTTTAAGTAGTTTCAAAATCAATTTTAGATACAAAATCAATTTTGTAATATGAGACCAAATGTACACTCTTATGCGTTTTTAATTTTGACATATAGAATGAAAAATTAATAAAAAAATATCTTAATTAAAATAAAATGATAGAGTTATGATATTTACAGTACTTTTTAAAATTTTTATCTTTTCCTGTCAAGAGAAATTTGGCTTTCTAATATAATAATCAATATTAATGGTTTAGGCATCAATTTAACACTTAAGTTGGAACTTGGAAGGAGTTGTTCTAAGAGAGAGGGTTCTTGATAGATGGGTGTAAGATATGGAAAGTTGGGTTTAGTACACAATGTCTCCTACTTACAGGGCATTGAATGAAGGCTCATAAATAGACCCACAATAGTTCTTCAAGTTTTTATGGGCAAAAGGAGTTCTTTCAAAGATTCATTTCTTAACTTGATAGTTAGATGTAGACAATGGGCCAACCAGGCACAATTTAGTTGGTTGAAGAATAATTCAACCCAACGACATGTCTTGCGGACTTTTGTGGTGAAGAACTAGAAATAGTATTGTGGACTTAGCGATTCAATTCGATTAAGAACATATTGATTAGGTCCATAAACTACAAAAATAAATTTTTAGAACTATTTTGTTTAATATAGAACATAAAAATAAAATAATAAATATAAAAAATTATAAGAAAAATATTAAACATACATTATTTCTTCAAAATAATATAAAATTAGTCTATAAATTACAAAATGTAAATTCTAAAAAGCTAAAACAATAAAATATAATAACTCATAATCTCTATCATCAAAACACTTAGTGTATTCTTTTTCCAACTTTGAAACTTTAATATGTAAATAATATTTAAACTTTAAATTGTATTGTCATTTTTCTATTTACACTCACATATATATATATATATATATATATATATATATATATATATGAGACATATCTAGTAAGAAAGTCAAAGTTACATGAGAGTTAGAGAATCACACTGCACATCTCAGTCATTAAGAGAGAAAAAAAAGTGACAAGTAATAAATGTAGAAGAGAAAGAACCAGTGATTGATTCTCAACTATTAATTTTTATTTCAATATTTGATATTTGCTCCTCTTACTCTCATATAACTTTGGTTTTCTCACTATATATGTCTTTTATATATATATATATATATATATATATATATACACTTTGTTGGACAAGTGACCTCAGTTTACTTAAGAAAACGGGTGAATTAAGTAGATCAAAATTTTAAACTTAGTTTTATTCTTTCATTTTATATTAGAATATTTAAAAATGAAAGTGAAGTAAACAGAATAAATAGATAGAAATATAGGGAAGAGAAATATGAAAACTCTTTTTATACTGGTTTGACCAATCCACTTGCCTACATCCAGGCCTCAAGTAACCCCACTTGAGCTTTTACTAACTTTGTAAATCACTTTACAAATGAACGAATCCTCAATCACCTTGGGAGCCCTCTTCCTGTATTTGAGATTCCTTTTCTTACTCAAGAAGTCTCTCTTGAATACAATCAGTGAGATATCAGAAGAAGAATGATAAGAAACTCTCTTAAAGAGTAAATTATACAATTTGAGGATCCTATAAGAACTCTTTCGGAATTTGCAAGTATTTGGGCAAGAGTTTGTTTTCTGTAAAAGATAGAAAAAATTCATGATTTGAAACAGAAGAAAAGTCACTTATTTATAGTGTCAAAACCAAAGTGATGTGTTCTTTCATGAAAGGTTGTGACTTTTCAAACTTTTTGTAACAACCATTGGTAATCGATTACATATACTGGTAATCGATTACACAATTCAAAAATTGTGCCTTTTCACAAAAGGTTGTGACTTTTCAAATTTTTGTGATAGAAAAAATTCGTGATTTGAAACTTTTTGTAAAAGATAGAAAAAATTCATGACTTTTTCACGAAAAGTCAAATTTTGTGACTTTTTCAAACTTTCTGTAAAAGATAGAAAAAATTCGTGATTTAAAACAGAAGAAAAGTCACTTATTTATAGTGTCAAAACCAAAGTGATGTGTTCTTTCATGAAAGGTTGTGACTTTTCAAACTTTTTGTAACAGCCACTAGTAATCAATTACATATACTGGTAATCGATTACACAATTCAAAAATTGTGTCTTTTCACGAAAGGTTGTGACTTTTCAAATTTTTGTGATAACAGCTTTTTTGGTAATCAATTACATAAACATGGTAATCGATTACATGATTTAAAAATTGTGCCATTGTCACTTTTGAATTCAGAATTTGAATAAACAAGCTCTCTGGTAATCGATTACATAACATGTAATCGATTACCAGTTCATAATTTTGAACTGATAACAAACATATCTTGCCAAATTAAGTTTACGCAAATTATTAGAGATTCTTTTACAATAACTGAGTTAATTTAATTTTCTAGCTTATATCTTGAATCTCTGTCAGTATTGTTTTGTTCTTTGCTTTCTTACTTTTGTATCAACATTCTTTGTCACTTTGGGCATCATCAAAACTTGTAACATCTTAGCATTTACATTCTCCCTCTTTTTTATGATGACAACCATCTTTAAGGGATTGAAATACAGTGAAATATATATTTATCGATCACTCCCCGTTAATTTAATATTTATTGACTTTATGAATATTGTATTGTTTTTAAACAATTTTCTTAAAATAAATCAATAAATCATTTTAGTTGTCAAAAGCAATAATATCCTAATTTAATTTCCTTGCCTTACATGTCTCTCTCCCTTTGGCAACATAAAAAATAATGAAAGGTAGGAAGAAAAGAAACAATTGAAAGACTAATCAGTTAAGATAAATGATTGTGTAAGCAAAGAGTTTAAAATAAGCACTAAATTATCATAATGAGATCATACATATGCTGAAAACTTAAGCTAAGTAGAGTCAAAGTATCGATGAAGATGTCCTATATCATCTTCAAGACATGTAAGGCGAGTATCGACAGAAGTAAAATGTTCGTCTACAAAGGCACGGAGATCTTGAATGCCATGGAGGACATCATTAAGAATAGTAGAGTGTGGAGCCGGCGGTGGCGGTGAAGGAGTACGATCATCAGGAGAATTAGCTTGATGATCATGCTTACAAACCCATTGATGATCTAGATTTTTGCAATAACTAAAAGAAGAAAGAGTGGTAGCACCAATAATTTCAAATGATCTCTTGACCTTGATAAAAGGGACATTATCAAGGGAAACATTGAAGTGTTTTAAGAATGTGGTAATAATTTGTGGATATGGGAGAGAAGCATTGTCACATAATGCTTTGTTCATACGGTGACGTACAAGATGAGCCCAGTTGATGGGTCTCCCAGTAAAAAATGCCCACATGATGATTAAATCTTCTTCCGTCACTTGAGCAAGATTGGTTAAACGTGGGAGTAAAACCCGAACAATAATATAATGCATAATCCTACATTCAAACTTCAGAGAACCGGCTAGTAAACCAGTAATATTAGCATTATCAATAGTGACCATTAGACGGGCATTATGAGTAGAATAATCATCCTTCCACTCATCAACAATAGAGCATTCAAAATAAACCCCTTGACTTTCTAAGTTTGTCAGAGTGTAAAAGAGTGATTGATCAATGACAATAGGAACTTTGTTTACTTCACTATAAATAACACCATCGTTAATATGCATGTTGCTATAGAATATTCAAACTAAATCAGGAAAATGAGGTTTTTTCAAAGTCAGAAAATCGAGTAACCCATAAGCACGGAAGGTGTCATAGAAATCAAAATGTTCTTCATCAAAGAACTCATCATTGACATATTTGGGGTCAAGAATGTCACAGTTGGAAAAATGAGCATAATACCTCTCTTGTTGAGCAGTAGTGGAAAACAGAGGAATAAAGGAGTGTGGGAGTGCAGAGGAATTATTGGTAGCACCACGTTGGCGGTTTCCGGTGGCGGTGGAGGAGAAAGAGCCCCGGCGTTTTTTTGAAGATTCAGCCATTTTGAGGAAGTTTTTTGAGATAATTGTTCCCTAGAATATGAAAAGGAGAGTAATAGAAAGGATTTGTAACTTACGGGATGAATTTTGGTGAACAAATGAAGGAGAATCGAAGATTTGAAGGTATTGGGGCCGTTTTGAGGAAGCAGCTGAGAGGGTACTGCGCGTGGAGAGAGAAAGCACTGAATATATAGTTAAGGATAACTGGTAATCGATTAACACTCTATGTAATCAATTACACATGTAAAAACAAGGGTGTAGCGCCTTCTGGTAATCAATTATATAGTTACGTAATCGATTACATGAAAAGTCCAGAATTCTGTGAATGTGCTGGTAATCGATTACCACATATTGTAATCAATTACATCCTTCAAGAATAAATATAAGTCAAATTCATAATACCTAATTCTCTTCGAATTGTAAAGAAACTATCTTTGGGTAAAGGTTTAGTAAAGATGTCGGCTAATTAATTTTTTGTGTCTACAAATTCTAGAATACAATCTCGTTTTTGAACATGATCTTGAAGAAAGTGATGGCGTATTTCAATGTGTTTTGTTCGAGAGTGTAAAATTGGATTTTTTGAGAGATTTATTGCACTGGTGTTATCGCAATGAATAGGTATTTGTTCTAGTCTTAGTCCATAGTCAAAGGGTTGTTGCTTCATCCAAAGAATTTGAGCGCAACAGCTTCCAGCAGTGATATATTCTGCTTCGGTTGTAGATAGAGCAACACTATTTTGCTTTTTACTATGCCATGAAACTAGAGCAGAACCTATGAAGTGACAAGTGCCACTAGTACTTTTTCTATCTATTTTGCATCCAGCAAAATCTGAGTCAGAATATTCTACTAAGTTTTTGGACATATTTTTAGGATACCATAACCCTAAGTTAAGAGTTCCTAGTAAATATCGCATGATTCTTTTAACAGCACTAAGATGAGATTCTTTTGGATTTACTTGATATCTAGCACATAGACACACACTAAACATGATATCAGGCCTACTTGCTGAAAGATAAAGAAGGGATCCAATCATACCTCGATATCATTTGATATCTACTGATTTACCATTTTCATCTTTGTCCAAGTAGCAAGCAGTGCTCATTGGCGTAGCCATTTGCTTAGCATTTTCCATTCCAAATCTTTTAAGCAGTTCTTTGAAATACTTGCTTTGGTTGATGAATATTCCGTTTCTAGTTTGTTTGATTTGTAAGCCAAGGAAGAAATTTAACTCCCCCATCATGGACATTTCAAATTCACTTTGCATATCCTCAGAGAATTCTTTGCATAAGGAGTCATTAGCGGCACCGAAGATGATATCATCAACATAGATTTGCACTAAAAAATATCATGCATTTTTCGTTTAATATACAGTGTGGTGTCAATTTTTCATCTTGTAAACCCTTTTTCCAAGAGAAATGTACTTAATCTTTCATACCAAGCCTTTGGAGCTTGTTTTAAACCATAAAGAACCTTTTTTAATTTATAAACATGATTAGGAAATTCTGGATTCTCAAATCCTAGAGGTTGATCAACATATACTTCCTCTTGAATGAATCCATTTAAAAAGGCACTTTTGGCATCCATTTGATATAGTTTGAAGTCCATTATGGAGGAAAATGCAAGTAACATTCTAATGGCTTCTAACCTTGCTATTGGAGCATAAGTTTCTTCATAATCTATTCCTTCTTCTTGATTATATCCTTTGGCCACTAATCTTGCCTTGTTTCTTATGACTATTCCGTGTTCATCTAATTTATTTCTAAATACCCATTTAGTTCCAATTGTTTGATAGTCCTTAGGTTTAGCAACTAGTTCCCATAGTTGGCTTCTTTCAAACTAATTTAATTCTTCTTGCATAGTGATGATCTAATTTTCATCAATTAAGGCTTCATTTATGTTTTTAGGTTCAATTATAGATACAAAAGCCATGTTATTACATACATCTTTAAGAGAATGTGTAGTAATTACCCCTTTTGAAATATCTCCAATGATGTTATCAAGAGGATGGTTCTTTAAGGTTCTCCACTCCTTTGGAATATCCAAACTGGTTTGATCTGTTTGATGTATGGAATCTGTGTTGCTTTCTTCTTTCTTACTTTTATGACCTTCTTCATGAATGTGTGTATCTTGTAGAGTTTCTATTATATCATGAAGCATATCCTTTCTTGACAAAAGATTGTTAGATTCATAAAAAACAACATGTATTGATTCTTCAATCAACATAGTTCTTTTGTTATATACTCTATAAGTTTTACTATTTAAGGAATACCCAAGAAATATTCCTTCATCTAATTTAGCATCAAATTTTCCTAAATTATCTTTTCCATTATTTAATATGAAACATTCACATCCAAATATGTGAAGATGAGAAATATTTGGTTTTCTTCCATTGTAAAGTTCATAAGGTGTTTTCTTTAAAATAGGTCTTATAAGTGCTCTATTCATTGTATAACATGCAGTATTGACGACTTTAGTATAAAAGTATTTTGGAAGTTTTATGTCCTTAAGCATGGTTCTTGCTAATTCTTCTAATGATCTATTTTTCCTCTCTACTACTCCATTTTGTTGAGGAGTTCTAGGTGCAGAAAAATTATGATCAATTCCATTTTCATCACAGAATAATTCAAAGTTTTTATTTTCAAATTCTCTTTCGTGGTCACTTCTAATTGAAGTGATTTTGATTTCCTTTTTTTTTTAACAATTTTAGCAAATTTCTTAAATGCGTGAAAGACATCATTTTTATGAGCAAGGAATAATGTCCAAGTGAATCTAGAGTAATCATCTACGATTACAAGGGCATAATAACTACCTCCAAAACTCATAATTCTTGAAGGACCAAAAAGATCCATATGTAATAGTTGTAAGGGTCTAGAGGTTGAGATAATATTTTTAGACTTAAACGAGATTCTTACTTGTTTTCCTTTTTGGCATGCATCACAAAGTTTATCTTTTTCAAATTTGATTTTGGGTCACCTATTACTAAATCTTTTGAAATTAGTTTATTCAGATGTTTCATGTTTATATGAGCAATTCTTCTATGCCACAATCAAGATTCATCTTCTTTACTTATAAAACATTGAGTATGATTTTTAGTTTTATCTAGATTTATCATACATACATTATTAACCCTTTTTCCTTCATAAGTAATTTTATTATCATTTTTACTTTCAATAACACATTTATGTGAATCAAAGAATACTAGGAAACCTTTGTCACATAATTTACTTGCGCTAAGTAAGTTGTGTTTAAGTCCATCAACAAGCAAAACATTATCTATTGAGGTAGAGAGATTGTACCCATTTTTCCGACCCCTAGAATTTTACCTTTGTTGTTGTCTCCATAAGTTAAATGTCCATTGTTCTTGGGATTCAAGATGAGAAACTTTGAAGTATCTCCCGTCATATGTTTTGAGCAACCACTATCAATGTACCAGTTTTTCTTCAAAGATTCCTTCAAACACAAAATAGATTACATGACTTTGGTACCCAAATTTTCTTGGGAACTTGTGTGTTAGTTTTAATTGAGGATCCTTTTGGAACCATATCATATTGCTATTTTTATTATAATTTTTCCTAACATGGCATGTTGATACACTATGTCCTTTCTTGCAACAATAAAAGCATGTAAAAAATGGAGAACTAGTTGTTTGAGTGGATACAAAGAAATTTTTATACACTTTCTGTTGTTTTAAAAGATTATATCCTATTCCTGCTTTGTCAAAGACACATCTTTGTTTTCCTAATCTAATATCTAAATTATTCTTACCTGAAGTGAATTTAGCAAGTGTGATTTTTAGATTAACAACTTCATCTTTATATTTACTGCATGATGCACATGAATGAAGTTTATTTTTTATATTACTTTTAATTGGTTGATTTGAATTTAATTCTAGTGTGTTAACTTCAGATCTAAGATTCTCTAATTCTTTATTTAATTTTAAAATTTCTTGTTCTAAGTTAGAAATTGTTTTCTTGGAAGATGACACTAGTTTTGCACGATTTAATGATTCTTTATGCAGATCATAAAATGCTTCTTGAAGTTCATCAAATGAAAAGGAAGTTTCAAGGTTAGAGGAGGTTACCTCTTCTTCGCTATCATAGTCTCTGGCCATGAGACCAAGATTCACAATTTCATTGTCGGAGTCATTTGATGAATCAGTGTCATTTTCCTTCCAAGTGATATATGCCTTCTTTCCTTTCTTTTCCTTGAAGGTTGTTTTATTAGATTTCTCTAATTTTTCTTTGTAGATAGGATAGTCTAATATTAGATGTCCTGGTTGGTTGCATTCATAACATCTTGGGGTGGAAGTTGAGTTTTTCTCTTTCTTCCTTGTATTGAACGTTGTTTTCTTTCAATTTTCTTTATTTCTTAGAAACTTGTCAAACCTTTTCACAAAAAGACTAAAGTCTTCATCATCATCTAGATCATAATTTGAATCTTCTTTGTCTTTTTCTTCATGGGTGGATGAGGAGGTTGAGTGCAATGTTTTTCTTCTTTTTGTCATTTTCTTCATGTTGATTGAGTCTTATCAATTCCAGTTCATGTTCTTGAAGTTTTCCAAATAGTGTGGCAATAGACATTGTCAAGAGATTTTGGATTCTGCAATTGTTGTTACTTTTGGTTGTCACTGCCTGCTTAAACATCTCAGAACCTTATTGATAAGATCTTCATTTGGAAAAACTTTTCCTAAAGATGCAAGATGATTAACTATATATGTGAATCTTTTTTGCGTGTCCTGTATATTTTCATTTTGATTCATTCTAAAAAGTTCATATTCATGAGTGAGACATTTTATTCTAGATCTTTTAACATCACTAATACCTTCATGTGTTACTTCTAATATATCTCACATTTCTTTTGCAGTCTTACAATTTGACACCCTAAAATATTCATCAATTCCTAATGAAGAAGTGATTATATTTTTGGCTTTTAAATTATATTGAACTCTTCTTCTATCATCTTCATTCCATTGTTCTCTAGGTTTTTCTACAATTTTATTTTCTACTTGCATTGTAGGGATGAATGCACCAAATTCAATTGCATCCCATATATTTAAATTTATTGCCTCTATAAAAATTTGCATTTGGGTCTTCCAATAATGGTAGCCCTCTCCATTAAAGATAGGAGGTCTATTTATTGAGTTTCCCTAAGGAAAGAGAAAATTTGAGGCCATTTGATTCTTGAGGTTTTTAAACCTTATTCAAGATTACCTACTCTGATACTACTTGTTGGACAAATAACCTCAGTTTACTTAAGAGGGAGGGGTGAATTAAGTAGATCAAAATTTTACACTTAGTTTTTTTTTCTTTGATTTTATATTAGAATATTTAAAAATGAAAGTGAAGTAAACAGAATAAATAGATAGGAATATAGGGAAGAGAAATATGCAAACTCTTTTTTATACTGGTTCGGCCAATCCACTTGCTTATGTCCAGTCCTCAAGTAACCTCACTTGAGCTTTTACCAACTTTTTAAATCACTTTACAAATGAACGAATTCTCAATCACATTGGGAGCCTTCTCCCTGTGATTGAGATTCCTTTTCTTACTCAAGAAGTCTCTCTTGAATACAATCAGTGAGTGATAAGAAGAAGAAGAATAAGAAACTCTCTTAAAGAGTAAATGATACAATTTGAGGATCCCATAAGAACTTTTTCGAAATTTGCAAGTGTTTGGGCAAGAGTTTGTTTTCTGTAAAAGATAGGAAAAATTCGTGATTTGAAACAAAAGAAAAGTCACTTATTTATAGTGTCAAAACCAAAGTGATGTGTTCTTTCATGAAAGGTTGTGACTTTTCAAACTTTTCGTAACAGCCACTGGTAATCGATTACATATACTGGTAATCGATTACACAATTCAAAAATTGTGCCTTTTCACGAAAGGTTGTGACTTTTCAAATTTTTGTGATAATAGCTTTTCTGGTAATCGATTACGTAAACATAGTAATCAATTACATAGTTTGGTAATCGATTATCAGTTCATAATTTTGAACTGATAACAAACATATCTTGCCAAATTAAGTTTATGCAAATTCTTAGAGATTCTTTTACAATAACTGAGTTAATTTAATTTTCTAGCTTATATCTTGAATCTCTGTCAGTATTGTTTTGTTCTTTTTGTTTTCTTGCTTTTGTATCCACATTCTTTGTCACTTTTGGCGTCATCAAAATCTGTAACATCTTAGCATTTACATACTTTAAATTGAACAAATCAATTCGCGGATCTACAAATTTTCAAAGTTCAAATCCGTTATCCAATCCACCAATGGTCAAATTGAATTGAATGTGATTCAAGTACGCTTAGATCAGATTACAAATCTAATTGTATCGATTTGAATTTATAAATCTAATTGTATCGATTTGAATTTATGGATCAATTGAGATTTATGTACACCTACCTTTGAGTTTACACATTACTCATAGAAATAGAGACACTTCTAAAACTGTTTAAAAAAATAAAAAATGGTTAAACAAATTAAACAGTGACATTTTTTAAGGTATAACACAATAAAAATATATATATATATATATATATATATATTTAATGTGTGTGGATATTTAAAAATTAAAAAAAATGTCCATACCAAATATTATTTTTATCATTTCATAGTTAAAATTGTGAAAATCTCATCTCATAGTTAAACTGGCGCAATACCGTGACTCTCCGTGGGTAATTTAGTTATTTTCATCAAGTTTTATAAAAAATAAATAATAAAATAAATTGAATTAATAAAAATTATTGTTGTTAAATAAATACTTGTTTTGCTTCAAAAGTAAATATTTTTAATGATTATATTTTTTTATAAAAGTGCAAACTATATTTTTTTGTTAGTAAAAACAGAAAAATTTTAGATTTTTATGGAAGGCAAAACAAACCAGAATATACTGGGTTACAAACAGTAAGAACATAACAATAAAATAAACAAAATTTTGGCAACAACAGATAAAATGTAAATTGTAAATTAAAAAAACATGATATCATGTGAAATAAAAATCGTTAACGATAAAGTTTAAATTTATTATATTACAATTTACAAAAAACAACAAAAGACAAACAAGATAAATTGTTTACTATAATAATATAATTTATATGATAAATTTATATAATAAATATATTTTTTTATGAATATAATAAATATATGTGAATCAATCAAAGTAATTTTTAATTTTAAAGAAAATAAAATAAAACAAATGTATGAATGATGGTTTCGAATAAGAATGACCAATGGACAATGTCAACACTTGTACGTCCATGTTCTCATCCTCGTTCAGGAGCTAATTTATGTGTCTTGTTCTCGTCATTTTTCACTTAAAAAGTGTCTTCATTAAAAATAATATATATTTTAGTCAAATTTAATATCTTAAGGAGATGTTGAAATGCGTATAATTATTTTATATTAACATTTATTTTTTTAAAATTTAATGTTTAGTTAATTATTTATTAGATTTAATTCGTTTCAAAGTTTTTTTAAATTTCCTATCCAACACCTTGTCTGCAAAAATGACAAATAAACTCGTTTGTGAGTAATCTCAAATTTGTTCAAAAGTTGATGAGAAATTCTAATTTGACTAGGCATAAGTATGGGTACTGATTTGTTATGTGGGGATGAAGATATATATACTCACCACATTCTTGTATAGTTTCACCTTGTCTCGACTATATCTTAATGACTAAATATACTAAACTTTTACTTTAATTTATTAGACCTAATTTCAAAACTATATGACTCTTTAAATTCATATTTTCTTCCTAAATTATAATTTTGGAATATCAAGAAAGGTTTAACATTTAGAATTTGAAATTTGTCTTAAAAAAATACATGTTTCACATTTAATTTAATAATTACAAATGTTGTGTTTATTAGATAACTTTAGAATAATACATTTTTTATTGAAAATTTATTATAATTTTTTTTTGTGGGTACGAGTATATCCAATATTTGACGGGAACGAGGGTAAGACATAATCTCATATCCATTAGGTATGTGGGTGATGATAGAGATGGATTTTGGGCGTGCAAATGAGGATGAAAATTGTTAGAAATTTAATGGAGGAACTTAAGATGATAACCATCATAATTAGAGAACTTTTTATGTCAAATCATTAAGAGAATAAATAAGATAAATAAATGGTGAAAGCATATGAGAATCTATAAGCAAACTCGATATATCAAGTTGTAGGTTTGATCTTTCAAGTCTTATATGTACAATTTCTCTTTCTAGATAAAGAGATCATATTCTCTAATGATGGAATGTTAGAAAAGAAAATTGTAAATATAACTTGGAGACCATGACCATATATAATAAGAACACACCTTTTTATAAAAAGTTACATCTTTTGAAGTTTTTCTTATTTCTATTTTAACTCATCATAAAAATAGAAATAAAACTTTTGGTATCTATACATTGCCAGGTCTATACTTAGTGAGATGTCATTAATTCCAAATCCTTATAAGATTATTGCAAATAGGATTGTTCTTTAGATAAATTTTAACACATAATTAATGATAATATGTACATTCATATATTAGACAAATATCTAACAATCTCTCACTTAGGTCACATATATCATTAAATCAATCATATGCTATAAAATAACCTTACGAGCTTTAAACTATTATCTTTATCAAATAACATCTCTAACAATTTGGTTCATTAATCATATCAACATAGGATCAAAGTGATATTCGTTACATTCATCCTAACTACTTCCATCAATGGTCACGTATATCAATATAACCAACGTCATAGATCAAGTATGGATGTGTAGCATGACAAATTATAAGCAATGTGATCTAAACATGCATATTTCTTACTATTCCAACTTTATTCCTTAGTGAGATCATAGAAAATGAATTCAAATTGAAAACTTTAACTCAAAAGAAAACTTTATTCTACAAAAAATGCTCAGTAAGTATATCTTTAATAAACAAGTATCCAAATACAAACTACCACTAGAAAAACTACATAATCCAATGACACAACACCCATATGACCAATGTGCCCATGAAAGACCTTAGACACTTGATCACTTTGAACTCTTTCCTCAACAATAGGAAACTTCATGTTTATATGATGAACTTCTATTGTTGTTAGAAAATAATATTGTAGACTTTTTATCACAAAATAACCTTATTGGTCTTTCAATACAATCCAACATTTGCAACCTAGTGATAAAATTTGGCAACAAAATTTGAATCAAAATACCCAATGATCCCTAATTTATCCAATTTTCTGTATATGAGCATATAATTCTTTGTTATCTGTAAAAACCAAAAAACCTATTTGGTTGTTTTCCAATGATCTATTCCTAGTTTACTTAAATATCTACCTAAAATTCCAACAATCTTGAGCATATATTAGATTCCCTACTGTTGATGCATGAGAATCTTTTGCATCTCTTTTACTTCAAAGTCAATCTTAGGGCACTAATTAAAACTAATTTTGTCTCCTTTAGCTATAGGGATGTAACTTGATTTACAATCTTTTATGTCAAATCTCTTTAGAATTCTTTCGATATAACTTTTTTGTGATAATCCAAGAATGCCCTAAGAACAATCTAGGGTATTTGAGTCCCCAATACATAAGATGCATTTCCAAGATCTTTCATCTCAAATTTATTTGATAGAAATCTCTTGGTTTCATGTAAGAATCCTATCATTACTAGTAAGAAGTATATCATCCACATATAAACCCAAGAAAATGTAATTATTCCCACTAAATTTATGGTACACACAATCATCAACCAAATTAATCTCAAAACCAAACGAGGTAATAACTTGATGAAACCATTTTCTTTGCATCTCCTAACAAAGTAATCTCAAAACCCAAGAAAATGTATTTGCAAATCATTTTCTTTGCATCTCCTAACAAAGTTGTTCTGTTGTACCATATATATTGTTTCATCAATGTCTCCATTGAGAAATGTAATCTTTACATTTATGTAATGTAGCTCAAGATCAAAATGAGTCACACGTGCCATTATAATCATAAAATAGTCTTTCAAAGAGATTGGACAGAAATATCAATGCTTTCCTTTTGATTAAAGCTCTTAGCAATAACACGATTCTTGTATCTTTTCATATTACTCATTGAATCCCTTTTGGTTTTAAAAATTCATTTACAACCAATGGGTTTCACACCTTTAGGTAAAGGAACAAGATACAAAACGTCATTGTCTCTCATGGAGTTATAACATTGGTCTAGTGGCAAAGTCCACATGTGGTGAGAAGGATGAATGGAGAGGTTATGGGTTCGAACCCTCCACTAACAAAAACTAAGGCCCCGTTCGGGGTGGTTTTCGGTTTCTAGTTTTAAAATTTTTAAAAACAAAAACTAGTTTTAGTTTTAAGTTTTCAAAATTTTAAAAACAACATTGTTTTTGTTTCCAAATATAAAACATTAGTTTCAAATCTTAACCAAAACACTAATTGAAGGTAGCCATCGTTGAAGGTGACAGTCGGTCATTGGTGATCGCTAGTCGGAGGTTTGGTTGGTGACTGTCGGTCGGAGGTAGCTGCCGGTGACCGTTGGTCGAAGGTGACCGCCGGTCAGAGGTATGGTTGGTGACCGCCGGTCGGAGGTAGCTGCCGATGACCGTTGGTCGGAGGTGACAGCCAGTGATCGCCGGTCGGAGGTGGCGGCTGGTGATCATCGGTCGGAGGTGGCGGCTGGTGATCATCGGTCGGAGGTGGCGGCTGGTGACCGCCGATCAGAGGTGGCGGTCGATCATCGCGGTCGGAGATCAGAGGTGGCAGTTGGTGATCGACAGTTGGAGGTGGCCGTTGGTGACAGCCGGTTGGAGGTGGTGATTGGTGACTGTCAATCGGAGGTGACGACCGATGACTGTTAGTCGGAGGTGGAGGTTGGTGACCGCCGATCGGAGGTGATGACCGATGACCGTCGGAGTGGCAATTGGTGACTTTTGATCAGAGGTGATGGGTTAATGATGACAAATGACGTCAAGTAATAAATTTACATAAAAACAGAAACATAAATCTAAAAACCAAATTTTATTGTTTTTAAAATTGAGTGAAAATTGTTTCGAAAATGAGTAAAAAACCAAAACAGAACCATTTTTGCCGAACAGGTTTCTGTTTTCAAAATACATTTCAAAACCAAAAACTAGAAACTCAAAACCACCCCAAACGGGGCCTAACATATTAAAAACTAACATGACCTATAAAAAAAATCTCAAACATAATTGTCTTTCATGAAATTTATTGGCTCATCCATGGCACCAATCCACTTTAGCGAGTTAGAACTTTGCATGGCTTGATGGAAGTTAACTAGGTTATCTTGGAGAAAAACAATATAGTCATCTTGAATTGTATTTATCCTCTCGCTAATGGATCTTCTAAATGGCAATTGTTCTTGAGGTTTTTGAGTTTGTTCTTCAAGAGTAATATCTTGATTTTGAATAAGGAGTTCATTGACATTATCTTGTTTTGGATTTGTTATTTGAACAATGTTAGGAATAAAAACCTAATAACTGTTAATAATAGATATAGGAAGAGAAAAAAATTTCGCTTTCAAGGAAATGTCCTTAACCTTATCTCCCCTCTCAATCTATGCATCCTCAAAGATCATGAATTTCCTATCTCAAAAAAGGATCTAGATGTAGGATAATAAAACTTGAAACCCCTAAACCCTTCAGAATATCCAACAAAGTGACAACTAACTATTCTTGAGTCCAATTTCTTTTCATTTGGCATGCATGGCTTTGCCTCAGATGGACAACCTCAAATATGAAAATGCTTTATGATAGGTTTTTACATATCCATAATTCATAAAGGGTTTTAGCTATTGCTTTAGTTGGCACTATAACACCTCTAATTTTTACCCAAAATTATTTATAAAAATATGAGATATTTTCAAATTTTGATCTTACATAAAGAACCATAATCTTCTAATAAACATTGTGAGTCGAAATATAATTCATTACAAACTTCATTTAAACAAAAATACATTAATTAACATAGTTAGCCTTTTAAGAGTTCCAATTCAAAGCAGTAGACTTTTTACGAAACTAAATCTACTCAAACATTAGAGAGTAACTTGCATATAAGTTCAACATATTCAGAGAAAATCCTCTTAATTTTGTTGCACCTCTAGCTAGTCAGGTCCACCTTCTATCTGTACTACGATCATAAATTAAAGGAAATACACGAAAGAAAACACACGAAATGAGTGAGATTTTTATAAATCATCAATGATAATCTTAATAAACTTAACAAACAATAGGGACCTAAGATTTGACTTATAACTAAGTCTCACAACTGAGATTTTTATAAACCATCAATTTTAATCTTAATAAACCATACTTATTTCAATGACTGAACTCAAATCTTACTCGACTTTATGTATGGATCCATAACCAATCCATGATGATTCACCACAATCATCATAGATCTGTTTGGAAAGTGATTAGTAGTTGTATATTTTTCCCTAGTTTGCTACAATAATTTTCTCGAGAAATTGGGTCATCTACCTATAACAATATATTGACTACGTGCCAATTGGGCTAAATGCCCATAACAATATATTGGCTACTTGCCAATTGGGCTAACTGCCCATAACAACCGAGCCTTCTGCCCATAATAAACACAATACAATCGGACACTCTTTTAGCCCAGGAAGGATATGCCCTACCAATCATGACATGTTAAGCATCTAAATTTATGAATATCCCATCTAAGTACCAACATGGACTATCCTAAATATTCACTCACCTGATGAATATTCTCAACCATTGCCTACATAGATAATTCTGAATATTCATTCATTTAAAACCATTTTAGGATCCATCATAATCTTGTCTTTCATCTTGTAGTGTACCAAGTTGTGAATTCCCAAACACGACACTCATGCACTTGCATAATACCTTCACTAGAGAACCTAGGACATTGCTAAGTTCACTTCACAGCACCTTAACATAGTCCCAAAGGTTACTAGACTTGTGAACCACAAATCACATAGTACTTATACTTCAATCATTATTCACATAGTAATTTACAAATTATCCATGAAAATTAAAAGATCATAGTATAAATTAATTTCTCATTTCCAATTCTATTTTCATGAGTAAAATAATATCAATAGTCATATTAATATATTTTAATTCTAAAAGACATATTTCTTATGTGGAATATCATACTAAACTGCATTCAGAGAGCATACTTGGATAACCTTTTGTGATTTTAAGACATTATATTCAGAATAAGATTTTCTTAACTAAACTTTCACAAAAATCTTTTGAATAAAA
This sequence comes from Psophocarpus tetragonolobus, assembly GCA_037954015.1. Lineage (NCBI taxonomy): Eukaryota > Viridiplantae > Streptophyta > Magnoliopsida > Fabales > Fabaceae > Psophocarpus > Psophocarpus tetragonolobus. Next base: position 37,302,069 of record CM075688.1, on the reverse strand, counting down.
TATAGTATACACATATAAAATTATAAAATATTTATTACCATTCCAAGAGTACTTATTTTTATAAATCAGAATTACGATGACCAAAATTTATCATAATTCACCTTGTGATAAAGAATGGTAAAATTAGATTAAGAGCAAAACTTGAAATAAGTAATATCAGTGAACCAAAATAATATGATGAAGTAATTTTATTGAAAAAGATCAAAATATAACATTTGAATAAGATGAATAATAGAACAATTGACAAATAATTATAGAGTATCATACTATAATATTTGGTGAATAACTTAAATAATAATAGCAAGGATCAAATTGCAATATCTAGAAATAATAATTAAAGGACTAGAAGTAATATCAAGAAACAAATAATAAAGGATTAGAAGTAATATTTGGAGAAAATAAATAAAGGATAAAAAATAATATATGGATAAAATAAACAAAGGAACAAAAATAATATCTGGAGAAAATAAACAAATGACTAGAAATATTATTTGGAGAGAATAAAAGTTAGCATAGTTAGATGTTATTGAGCATTCAACTACACATTAGTATATTAATCAAAAACTTAGTTTTAGGAGTAATAATAATCATAAAAGTAGCAATAAAACATATGTCTATTAAGATTAACACCACAAAGATTTATAAATCTCATTCCCCCCTTTACCTTAGTAAGACCTTGATGAAGAGTGGTTGGAAACTTTTGAAGTCTTAACCCTCTAAGAGTTCTCCCTTCCTTTTTGCTTCCTCTGCAAAACTCTCTTTCTCCCTCTCAAGAGCTTCCTCTCTCCCATTTTGCACCATGACTGCCCATATTTATAGGAAAAGCCTAAGCTCATTCACTGAGCAAAACTTCATTTGCTAAGTGAACATGATTTCAATGCCTTTTTGTTGATATTGGAACCAAAGGAACTCATTAAAGACTAGTGGAGTTTTAGTTTTGATTTTCTCTCTTTTTTTTTGCTCTTAAATCAATTTTATGGTACCAAACATGTTTATAGGTGTAGTACTTGTATTGTGTGTTTTAGATAGGCTTGAGAATGTGTTTAGGATAGTTTTGAATAGATTACATAGGCTGGGTTGTGCTGGAAAAGCTTCAAAAATGGATTTTTAGGTAAGGTAATCGATTACCTAAAAATGGTAATCGATTACCATGCGAGAAGTTTTAGAACTGAAATTTATGCTCTCTGTAATACTGGAGTACCTGATTTCAGTAATGGATTACTCCCGAGAACAAGCACTTTGATTCAGTTTTGTGCAGGATATCAGGTAATCAAGTGGGTGATCGATTACCCTGCATAAGAACTGATATAAAAGCATTTTGAAAACAGATTTAACACTTTTGAAAAGTCCAATCAAGTGTTTGCTTCTCATATACGATTTCTAAGAATCCTCTCCAAAATGCATACCCATTTTTTATGGTTTGACAGTGCTTCCAATTCAAGATTTAAGGAAGAGACTCTATTGGGTTCTAATCTTTCTATTTGGTTATTCTTCACATCAGATGATATTGTTTTGTACCTTATATGTGTTTTTGCTCTAGGTTTATAATCTCTTGAGGTGTTCTTGAGATTGTGGGAAAATCTTGCAGCGGGATGTTGCAAGTGAGGCATTGTTAGTGGCGGAGTGTCACAGTGTAGCAAACTCTTGTGGTGTGCAATAGGAAGCCTCCTATTTTGTGAATTAAATCTTTCCGAGATTAAAATCTGTATGTGTGGTGCGCATGTATTGAGATTTTAGTGGAAAGCAGATTAGCAGAAGGCTAAGTCTATAAACTGGATGTAGGTCAGTTGGACCAAACTAGTATAAATCACGGTGCAAATTCTCTCTTCCATATACTCTTAAAATTCAGTCTTTATTGAATTCCTGGAGCACTAATATTTGGGTTTTTGCAACTGCATTTGATTTATTTAGATTTCTTGCTGCTGATCTAATTCTTGACACATATTCTCTTAACTTTAAATTTGGGTTTTTGACCCATATGTTGTGGGTTTAAGTTTTGTTCTTCCTACTCCTTTAGATTAATTCTGAGTTATTGAATATATAATTCATGTTAAGTTTTTCTTCTATCTTGTTTGAAACCATAATTGAAGGAATTGATTTAATTGGTGGTTTTCCTTAAGGGTTGAGTTCTTGAAAACCCGTTTTTGTAAAAGAATGTAGATTTTGAAAATATAAAAAAAGGTTGTTTTGAAAATACTCTAATACTGTTGAATAGAAATTTTTGAAAAATAATTTGGTGAATCTATTCAACCCCCCTTGTAGATTACCCCCTAAGACAACATCTAAGCGATGGTCTTGAGATTCAAATACTTTTGTCTCACATAGCTAAGCCATGGGAACCTTTGCTGAGCGAGATTCTGGTTCAATCTATGCTCACTAGTGACCTAGGCTTCACTAAGCGAAGGCTTCTTCGTTTAGCGAATTTCTTCTGAAAACAACTAGATGCTACTGCCTCAAATCCATTGAGCGAAATCATTTCCGCTAATCAAATTTCCCAGAAAAGAGATTTTGCAAAATATTTTGTACAAAATGCTTTTATATGCTATAATTAACAAGTTTTTCACATGCATAACTAAGTTTCTAACTCTAATATATAAATTAGAATGTAGATAAATTATATAATAACCTAATTATAAGAATAGGGGTTATAGACACTCTATTTAGTATGTAAGATGCAACCTTTAGTGTGCCTCCCTAAAATGATTTTGATAAAGTAAAATGATTAATCCTACTCCTTTCCATGTCTTTATCTCTCAGCAACATCATTATGTTAAGGTTACCTAGCATGGTGTATTGAGGGATGATACCATACTCTTCGAGGATTTAACAAAAGTTTTGGACATTGTTCACCTAATTCATCAAATCTACCATAGTGTTCACACCACCATAATTAAATCTAACAACTTTAATTCTTATTGTTGATATTGAAGGTTGGAAAACAACTTTGGTGAAGTGATGGAGGACCACCCTTGGGGCATCAAATAGGACCCATCACAAATTCCATGGCAAGAAGTATAGAAGAAGAGGAAGGTTATACCACACCAAGAGCATTGACGATCATATGTGCGGACTTTGGTGCATCTACCTAGGTTTTTGCTTGTTTTCCTTATTTTTCCCTTGTATTTTGAGGAACCTTAATCACTTAGGATTTCATTGTGTATTTTTATTTAGCCTTTGTATTATGGGGCAAATTAGTTTAGGATTTATTTTGGAACTTAAACCTTGACTTGTGAGGTCAAAAGTCCATTTCTTTAATTTTCTAGACACAAGGTTATTTTAGTCATTTAGCGGGAAGGGACCTACATTTCATTTGAGGTCCATTTAGGATTCATTTGAGAGGCATTTAGCTCTCAAATTTTCTTGCAAATGAACTAGAGGCCTCCCACCCTCTCTTTAAATACCTTAGGTTAGACTACATGTAGTCACTTTGGATATATTGGATATTTGAGAGAGTTTTCCTTATCATTCCTCTTCCTTAGTCATGTAGGGATCTCTTGGCCCCCTTCCCCTCCTTTCTACCTTAGAAGGAGCTTGAGTCTCCCTAGGAATGGCCTTCACCCTCTCCAAGTGAAGTGAGCCAGTCAAAGAGACACCATCCAACCACCACCACCCAAAACACCATTCTTTTGTCTCCATTTTCAGGAACCACTTTCACCCTTCATAGGCCTCATTTTCACACCTATTTCAACCCTTGAAGAAGATCTATTTCAACATCTCATCTTGGAGAAGAGTTGGTGACACCGTGGAGAAGGTGAAGTCATCATGAAGCATCTTAAGTCCTTACTGTTTTGGTTTTGTAATTTTAGTTTTGCTCTTATTAATTTATTTTATGACACCAAACACATTGGATAAGTGTAGTACTTATATTGATTGTTTAGATAGACATGAGTGTATATATGAATAGTTTGAGCATTTGTTTCATATCAATTTCATGACATGTTTAACAATTGACATAATGTTTCAAACAAAATTTATTGTGGCCTGCTCCATATACCTGAATAAAATTGACTAACCTCTCTAATAGCTTTGTTGCTTGATTCAATTAATTAATAATATCGCAAGTTTGGGAATGAAATTCCAATGTGAGGAGTTTAACCTATCGAACAATAATGCCCATAAATAAAAGGAAACTTGTTCCTTGGACAAATATATCTATTTTTTTGGGAATCCAATATATATATTATAAAGAATTAGCACAAGGATGTCATATACAAAATAAGCCAAAAAGTTCTATCATTGGAAAAATTTGGTTAAAAAATATTTACATGATACAAGATATGTAATCAAGATTATCAAACTCAAGAGTTTATGTAAATTCAATTCATGAGAGTTCAATAAACTTGAATCCTAAACTCAACTCGTACACTCATAAAAGTTTATTTTATATAAAAAATAATAAAAAATCTACAAATAACATACAATTAAATATTTTAACAATATAATAAGTCAAAATATTAAGTCATACATTCCACAATACTTAAATAATTACACCTATCAGTGCAACACTATAAGATAATAAATTGCAAAGCTTATCATGGTTATCAGAAAAAATAAAGTTTATAATAATGGTGGAGGATTTTCATCAATGTTTGGTATTGTTGAAAAGCAAATGTTTAATGTTTTCTTTTATAGGTCAAATACTCATTGTTAATGTGGTAGTTTTTTCTAGTTGAAGGATTCGAACCCGTGATGACCTCTTCCTCCCACCTCTCCACTTTTTTTCTAGGCCAAAGGTTTTATGTTTAAAGGCAAATGTTTTTTATTTAAAAATAACACATTAAATGAAAATATCTTGAACTCCAAACACATACAAAACAACTCAATTTGTTAACTCGATGACTCATTGGTAAACTCAAGAGTTTATAGAATTTGGATAAAGTCTACCAAGTTTATCCAATATTTACTAAAGAAATAATTTGCACATGAGTCAATTCGTAAAGGGTAACTAGACTCGTAAACTCGTAAGAATTAGAAAATTAACTCGAGAGTTTGATAACCATACATATAGTTACAATAATACACCATCAATTCGAGAACCAAACAAAATACACATCCAAACAAAAAAGGAAATAGCCCCATAAATAATCACCAATAATGACTCTAAAACATAGCCTAATTGAAAATACAAACTACAACCATTGCTCAAAAGTACTATATATGATTTTCAACACTACCAACTTAGCCGCAAAACAGTGAATTTTAGTTAAAAATATTGGGAACAAAGAAAATAAAATAATTATACTTTAAGAAAACTATATTTTTTTTAAAAAAATTCTATATTTGTTAAAAAGAAAGAAAAAAGTTTTGAAAAAAAAATATACTACAAAAAAAATTACAATTTTTTTAAAACAATCTATATTTATTAAAAAAGAAGGAAAAAGTTTAAAAAATCATAACACCTGACTCCTAAAAAGATCCACTTTAACTACACACTCAAACAGCCTTCTATACCCCAACTTAGACATATTCTATACTAGCAAACCAAACCAACAAGTCATACTACTACTACAAAAACACTTATAAGAACAATTAAAACCGACTTTTAAAAATTATGGTATTTATCCAAATTATTAAAAGTCACAACTTTTTAAACGATTACAGCCATTTTTAAAAATTTACTTTATTGCTTTTGCAAAGAACCGTTCTTAAAGGTTTTAGACGGTTGCTCTAATCCCAAACTTAAAACTTGGTCTTCTATATCTATTATAGATAACACTTCTTTAAAGAAACACTTTCTATAATTATTCTTTTCAAAAAAGAAATGCGCGTTACCAACAAAGGTGACATATAGAACAAATTATTGACGAAAACACAGTACTTCTATCCAAAATTAGACTATAAGCTAAATCATGTAATCATTAAGACAACTCATATAACAAGACTCGAAAGAAATTAATAACCTTAATATTGTAACAAAAAATTATTATAATTTATTTATAACCAGAAAAGAAGTCCAAGAATCAAAATAGTAAACTAGTATTCATAAAAAAACATCAAATAATTATCATTCCAGGACCCTTAAAATTGCAAAATATTCTGTGATAATTTTTTTAAAAGACATAACAGATTTTATATATATATATATATATATATATATATATATATATATATATATAGTTTCACATTTCTACATAGCAATAAAGAAAAATAGCTTCTGCAGACTCCAAAAAAACCAAATTGCAATGTTGAACAACCTTATAAAAAGCAATCAACATTCATGTCATTTTTTGAAAGATAAAAATATTATAACATTCATGTCATTTTTTGAAAAATAAAAATATTATATTCTATGATAGTTGGTATTAACATGCTAGCTAATAAGTAATTTGTCTTTTCTCATCATCCACGTTTAGAAATATACATATAGAGAGAGGAGGAGATTTACCTACTCCAAGAGTAAGTTTAAGAGAATTACTCTTCATCCCTACCATTCATTTTATTGAAATCTAATTATTGTAATGCATAACTAATCTTTGCCATTAAATTTAAAAAAAAACACTGCAAGATTAGAATGAGTAATAAGTCGCTTAAACTCAACCTTGGAGTGATATATATATATATATATATATATATATATATATATATATATATATATATATAAAAGGAGAGGATTCACTTACTCTATGAGTAAGTATAGAAGATTTATTCATCATCCTATCTATTCCTTTTCTTAAAATTTAATAGTTATAATGAGTAACTAATCTTAACCATTAGATTTCAACAAAATGAAATATAAAAATAAAAAAGAAATCTCTATACTTACTCTTGAATTAAGTGGATCTCATCCCTATATATATATATATGATTTAAGGTAAAAAAGAGTAATATGGAACATCATTAAGCACAAGATACACATTTTAAAATCCATGTCATTTCCAACTCCTGTGCCAAGCTCTTAAAGGCACATGATAGATTTTTCAGCATGCGCAACACTCATAGGCTGATGACTGACCTATATTGTTTTTAAATGAAACCACAGGTCACAAATATGCTCAATATAAGAACATCACAAAGTAAATCTAAAAATTATGAATACTTCTATTATCAAGGAGACCAATATTCTCACCCCCTGTCGCCCAAAAAAAGGACATAAAGAGGCATAGCAACTTTGTTGATTCAGGATTATGTATGAAGAATTGAAAATTATAAGCAACATTTTAAACTCACCTGTTCTGCTATAATTGTTATGTTTCCATAGTTAATCGTTTCATAAGTCTCGCCAAGAATTGGATTGAGTGGCTTCCATGTTAATTAGAACACATAATAGACAAATACAAAGAATGATGCTGCAAAAATAATTTGTGAGGTCATATTTCATGCAACATACGCACAAATCGAGAGATAGAGAGAGAATGAAAGTAATGCTTACAAGCATATATATACTAGTTTCATGTATGGATATCCTCAATCTTATCCACCATATCTAACAGGTAAGACTAAGAGTACTCCATAAGCTGTGAAAATATATTAGAACCAATCAGAATATATGGACAGAAAACAGCTAAATAGTTTGTGACTTTGTCAATGTAATAGAAAAAGCACATACAATAAAATGTTCATATTGCATACTAACACAAACCTCGGTCATTTTCAACAACATTATCATTAGCTCAAAAATGATAACCGAAAGTGTCACCATTGATGTGATACCAAAGCCAACACCAGACAACCTGAAACCAGTTGTAAATAGCTAATTCTAAAATTTAAAAGTCAATAGAGGTTTAAAAGATAAGTAATTTCACAATTATTGCTGCTAACAATTCATGAAAAAAAAAGTGCTCTGCAAAGCGAAAGGAGCATTACATAACCTTTCTCGCAAATGACTTATTAATTCATGAAAAACTAAGACATACTTTTGGTCCTAATATATTAACAAATTGTTTTTTTCCTAAACTGCTATCTAAATCATATCTTATAACTTTCTAAAGTTCTACCTAAAAAAATTTAGAACTAAATATAAGATAAAAAATTTATTAGAAACCAAAAATAAAGAAAAATTTTAATGAGAAAAAAAAATTCACAAAAATTTATTGAAACCAGAAACATGGTTAAGCTTTCATGGAAAGATCGATTAAAATCTAAATAACAGGAAAATAACTACAACAATCAATTTACAACAATGAAATTGAAACCTTAAACAATTAAAATATAGAGAAAATAATAAACATTAAAATGAAAGTATTTTTTTGTAGTAATATACTAACACAATGATAGTTGTAAAACTATATGGTTAATACATCTAACAAGACCACCGGCAAACTGACTCAAAGATGTATACCTAGACAAAGCATTGAAACTGTTGCACCACATTTCATAGGAGTAATTAAAATAAGTGCAATACATCAAACTATTTTATCCACATCAAACTACTTACTTTCAAATATACCCGCGTTTAAAAAAGATGGTAAAAAGAAATCTACTTATGCTGTTATGTTTTTTGACAAATGGAAGTTCAGATACATAAGGTTGAAATATGAATTGGTATTATATTTGGGGAGAAAAAGCCTAGGAAATAGAGGACATCAATAATGACCTCTACAACTACAACATGCCTTTACATACTTGAACATGTTACAAAGAAAGCTTCTTTGGTTATTCTTTAATCAACCCGTCTGAAAGTATTAATATACCTTTAATGTGTGCTTCAAAGAAAGTTTCAAGAAATAATTCATGTGTAAGTTTTGTTCTTCTTGATCAAGGCATAAGCATCACTGTATATCGCTACAGCATTTGACAAGACCGCCAAGACTATCATAAAAATAGATAGAAGCTTGTCGGTTTTAGTTGCTATGTTGTGTCAATCCCTGTAATTAAAACAAAAGATAATTAATGATAATTGTTAATTAATTATCAGCAAAAGCAAAAGCATAAACAGGAAACATTTTCTTGCATGATATAGCAAGTTTCAATGAGACACAGCACAGATAATAAACAACTAAGGAAAATATTTCAATGATGATCCAACTCCTCCAAAGTGACTTATAGAGTAAAGTAAATAAAGGAGATGCTAGTAAAACATTTCTTAATAAACTTGCAATTGATTGAAATCTATTGAAAATTACAAATTTTAGTAAATCTCCCCTCTTATTTAATAAGGTTTTTGGTTTTCAAATTTCAATATTTTTTAATCAAAGGGTTATAAGGTTAGTTTAATAGCAAAATACATATGTGGAGAGAAGGGAAAGGTGGTGGATTCGAATCTCTTCACTAACAAAAACCAATACATTAACAATTAACATTGACTTATAAAAAAAGAAAATCATCAAAACTGTGTTAGAAAGAGTGTGTGTTAGCACTAAAGTAAATAATATTAGAGAAAACAAACATTCAAAAGTATAGGAATTCATAAACATCAGGAAATATATATAGTGGGAGAGTCACTTTTCATAATTTGAGAGATATTGATATTTTTTTTTTAACCAATCAAATTACAAATTTTATTTTTATCTTTTTTATAAATTAAAATAAGCTTTATTTATTTATTTATACATAAATACTTAAAAAAATTTATTTTACTATCAACTCCCTTAAAATAGTTACTTTAATCTATATCTTTTCAAAGTAGTAAAATTTTTTTAAAGATTTATATGTAAATAAATAAATAAAACTTATTTTAATTTATAAAAAAATAAAAATAAAATTTGCAATTTGATTGGTTAAAAAAAGAAAGTATCAATACTTATTAAATTATGGAAGACACAATAGAAATTATCATATATATATATATATATATATATATATATATATATATATATATATATATATAATATGTTAATTTTCTCATCAACAGCGGAAATTATTTACTTTATAATTTCTCAGAAGAACTAAATCCAATAAACTTGTAGAATTGCTTGTCACGTAAGGGCATGATACCTATCTCAAAATCCATAAATCACTACTTCCCCTTGTTTAGTAAAGCCTTAAAAGTTCCCCATAATTTTTTTTGCATAGCATATATTGATAAGCTTGTAGAAGACCATGACAGAAAGCACCTTCCAGCATTTTCCGCAGTATGCTATGCCAGCGATTCTAAAAATTTAGATTCTGTTATTATTTACCACATAATGATATAAAGTAGGGTAATGTCATCTTTCCTAGCTAGTTATTTCCTCTGTGTAAGCTAAAGAACAAAATTCTACAATCAAATGAATTAATCAAATTTGTATTTGTATTTACTTTTTCTATTCCACTTCACTAGGGAATACTTATCCCAAGACAACAAAAAACCTGACCATATTGAAAACCAAAATTCATTTCTGAACTCAGAGAATTTGAAGATCAAACTCATCAAAGAGTAACAGCTGCTGGAAATATGAATGCTACACAAACAGCAGCTGTTGCTCCAGTAAACTGGAAAATATCCCAAATTCGGGGTATAAAATTGACTCCCAAGAAGATAACAGCAATAAGTGAAAAAGTAATTGATGCAAATCTGAAATTATATTGACGCAAAGGCCTAGATGATGAAAATATGAGACCATCTAGGTTGACGCGCACTGCATAGAAAAACAACTGGAAATACAAGCACAAGATGTGCAGCATAGCTAAATCGAACTGCGTCATTGAGCACGGAACCAAAAGGAAATGCAAGATTAGCATCAAAATTGGCAAGTACATCATCAAGAGTTCCTTCAACAAATAAGAGGAACCCAAAGAAGTTTGTCAGTAAGTACGTACAACACCATGCATATCAGAGGAGTCCTCAAGTTCATTATCTATGCTGTGAACTGGAAACAATGAGTGCATGCATTACAATCATCAGATTTTATATTCATGAAGCAAACAGGAAGATCCAAATAGATAACTTCAATCATGTCATGCTCCTTTCTAACTGAAACTTTTATAATGGTTGTTCATTTTTAATAATACTTGTGGAATCAGTTTGAAAATCCTATATCATAATTCAAGTAACCAAGCATAAGAAGCAAAAGTTACACTTACATTCATCATGTTGTTAACATAGACTGAATGAGTAATCTGAACTCATGGTGTACAACAAGAAACAAGCATATATAACAAGGATATGTTGTTTCCAAATTAGTTTACCATTGACAGGGCAAGGCTATCTAGATATCAGATTGACATCACAGATTTTTTCATGCAAATTAATGACAAACTTATAAAAGTATTATCTATTGATCTGCATAAAAACATCAACACAAGGGAAATGAAATCTACACAAAGGTGTAAAAAGATTCCATACCATCGTAGTGGCAGATATAGGCAGTTACAAGCACAGGAACTCCAGTGAACAGTTAAAAAACTGATTACGTCTGTAATAGTAAAATAAAAATATAATATCAAGAGTTTAAAAATTATTTTTAAATTATAAATAGAAACTACATAATTTATTGTAATTTTGAGAGTTTTCTGAGAACTAATTGAGACAATTTTTATAAAATTATCGGTATGTTCTGGATTGCTATAAAACAAATTAAATGATATGTTTTGAGTAATGTAATAATATATTACTTAAATTTAAGTTATTTGAACATTTTTATAAATACAATATTAAAATCCTAAAATAGATAGGAATTCATAATGTCAACTTAATTGTAGAAATTAGGTTTTTAATATCTATTTTTAATTTTTAAATTAAAATTGAAAGAGATTATATAACAATCTAGTTATTAAAAATAAAGACGTTACAGTTTTTGTCAAAATGACAAAAATGGTGTGTTTTGACTATTCATGGAGGATACGACAAGTGGGTTGGGGAAACTGCATAGATTCACATGCTACAAGATCAAGTTGTAACATACCAAATAAATACTAATACAAATAACATTACTCAACATCTTTGACATTTATTCTGAATATAAATTCAACTTCAAAATTTTAAACTTTCAACAAATCAAGCAAATTACATATTGCATAACTCACCCAATGAGATAGGTCATCCAATTAGAAATTAGGACACCTCGTCTAGTGGCAAGTGTCACCCAGCGAGGGGTCTGAGATATAGCTTTGCAGAGAAGGGGGTTTCACTTAGCGAGAGGTTTTGTTGGACACAAAGCTATAACATTACTTAGCAAAACCACTTTGTGCTAAGCAAGACCTGTCGCCAAACGAGACTTTGTAGAATTGCAAAACTTCTACTGCATAATTCTCAGTGATCTCATCATAAATATAACTAGGTTACAATTGTGATTTAGCATTGAAACATACACACTTGCATCTGAATTATACATGTTACATATAGTCTGATCATTATAAATACATACTTGTATAAATTCAAAATACAAAGTCTTGATAGTTATGTCACTTTATATATAGACATTAAACTTTACATATTTCACATTACTAATGACTATTTTTCCTCTACGACCAACCCAGTAATCTTTATAGTCTTGATTATTTTGCCTTATCACTAGTATCTGCTCTTGTGCAAAACACAATTATCATAGTTATACATAAAACACATACAAGTAAGGGTAAACTTACTAGATAATAATCAATACACCAAGAGTATATCACAATCATAATTATACATATGATTATAGTAACTATCCATCAATCAAATATACTTATATTCCCACTGAATATAAGCAATCATCACAACACAATAGTATGACACAATGCCTTTTGAAAAATCCATTGAGGTCAGATACTCAGGTAGCCTAATTACTTATCTCAACCATTGTCTAGCATCTATCTAGCCCATATGATAACCTACTGAAGTCTAACCCCCAACTGTTGTCTGACATCTACCTGACCCATATGACAAACCAACTGTTGTTTGACTATATCACTTTGGTACCTCACTGGAACCCTAGATTGCAATGTATATAACCTTGCTACCCCACTGGCACCTAGGATAACACTGACCTATCTGTATCTCTAACTCAATGTACAACATGCATTTCAATCCAGGCTAAGTTACCTTCTATAATAGCTCACATCCAACAATCCATGATAACAAAAAATTCAACATATATTATATCATTCTTATAGTATATCTATTCATTATCTGTACTGACACCTTAGGTTACAGTGTATATCACTCTAGTACCCCACTAGCATCGTGGGTTACATTGCATATCACTCTGGTACCTGTATTAGCACAATTAAACATCAATTTTAAACATCATATATTTCAATCCATTATCATCACTTTCTAAGACATGCATCATATTAATAACCATAACATTCAACTTCTTTTATCACAAACATCTACACCAGGATATCAATTACTCTGCATTTACAAATAATATTCAATTCAATCAAAGCTCAGCTCAAGAACAATACTTCAATCATCAATTACACAAAATACCCAATTTCACATATCACTCAAATCATAATCAAAAGCTCAAAATCAATTAGCTTCACAACTATCAAATTAGAGTTTCTTAACTTAAAAACAAGGATAAAGTCTCCCACACCTTTTAATCTCATCTTCATTATATAAATAGTCATCCTTTCCCTCTTGTATTCGAATTTGATCATTTAGTGAATTGAGAGCTTCTTAGCTAAGTGATTTTTTCTCCTTTTGTTGAACTCTTCTTGCATCAAGAGGAGTCCCTTTCTAGCTTTTATCTAGAGTCCTTCCTTGAGGCAAGCATCAAGGTTTATCTCCTTTGTGAGTGAGGTCTATCACCTTCATTTCTAGTCTCTTCCACTCTCTATTTCACCATGGAAATCTCATCAAGAAAGATGTTCCACGAGATTGCATCAATGTTTGTACTTGTGCCTACCTTGCTACCCATCATCGCTTCCTTTGAATATTGGGTGTAGGTGTGCAATTAAATTACATGTCGTGTCCATTTTTTGTATCCTTTTCTCTCCACTGCAAATTTACTTGCACATATTTGTGTGTATAGATAATTTTATCATTCTAACTTTAGAATATAGGAAAAATTAATCTAAAATTAATTTATTCGACAGTAAATTAATATGGTCCCCACTGTGGCATGTCAGCGTTAAGCAACTTTATTCTATTTTCACTCTCATGAGAGAAGTTTCAAGCAACTCCAAGGAACTCAAAATTTTTTATAGCTTTTTAATTTTGGACTTCATTAAAATTATGGTACTTAAAATTATAAATTTATTTTTTAGTTTTATTACTTATTAAAATATTAATTATTATAAATTTTTTAAAATATAAATCAACTAAAATTATTTTTGTTAATTTTTTAAATAAATAAATAAATTTAATATCATAATATTTAATAATATTTTAATTTAAAAACAATGACAATTACATAACATATTTAATGACAATTTAATAATATTTAATGATATTTTATTCAAGAAACAATTGTTTGAACAAACAACTCAAAATTATTTTTAAGTAACTTTCAGTATCACATAAGAAAGATTGTTTTAAAGGTGAGAGTTCCTTGAAGAACTGAGTGCTTGGAGTAAGAAATTTTGCTAATAACTTTGCAAAATCTACGAAATTAATCTCCTATGTTTCCACGTTTGATCTAATCTTTTAAAATATGCAATTTTTATCATTCCTTCAAATTAAAAATATTGATGGTTTCTAAATTAATATTAATTTGATATCTGTCAAACAAATAATCTTATTATGTCTTAAGACCTAAATAAGTTAATCTTTTTAACCGTAATTGCTTTTAATTTTAGAAAAGGGATTAAAATATAATAGATTTTATAAATTTGAGACTAGATGTCTTTTATCTTAAATAGATTACCAAAATTATAGGTATAAAATAAAAGAATCAAATGTGTTTATTTTAAAATAGGGATCAAATTCTTTTAAATAGAGATATTTATGATTTGAATATCACATTTTTTAAAATAATTTTGACCAGTAATATAAATAATTTATTTACTAAATAAATAGCATTGTGTAAGATTTTTTTTTTCTGTGAAATGTTTTTAAATGTTGACTTTATGACAAACAATTATTACTACACTGTTTTTAACTTTAAAGGTCAACAGATTAGGAATTCTAATAATTTTTTTCCATTATTTTCATTTCATAAATATGGATCTTAACTCATGTGTAAAAACCTATATTGAAAAAAATATCAATCTCATAAATGTCAATACCTCAATAATTAGAGTTTTTGAATATGGCGTGAGATATCCTGATATACAAAAATAAAAAAGCAAAGGATCACTAAAAATTAATATTTTGAAATAATATAAAATCATCAATATAATAACAATATAGTTTATCTCTATTATTAGTTCATTTTTATTTAATAAAATATTTACAAATGAGAATACGTTAAACAAATTATTACCCAACAGTTTAATTAAATTAAACTATAAAAAATTAAATTACATGAAAATTTTATAGTCACCAAAATTTCAGATATGCTGAACTAATGTCGTATATGGTATTTTACACTTAGCTAAATGTTATTAATTATTTTCAATCCATGCAATTAATTTTTAAGCTTTTAGTTTTTTCCCTCCCAATTTTCAGCAACCTTATCCGTTAAGTTTGTCAAACATACCATATTACCGTTAATAAATAAATTTGTTACTATTATTCAATTATAAATTTATAATTATATTTAACATTCAAAATAAATTAATTCTTTATAATTTTAAAATAGATGAGCCTTAATTTAACTTTTTAAAGGTCTGCCAATGTGTGCTATTTTATTTCAGTCAAAAAAATGTGTACTATATATGTTTACTTGTTTTGGGTAGATAATTAAATTTTAAATCAAGAGAGGAGGGACGTATTTAATTCAACTTGCAAAAATAAACTTATGAGTACACACATTTAAAACCAAATAAGATTCAAATTAAAAATTACTTGCATATAAGGTAAAAAAAGAGAGTAAAATACATCAAAATTATATTTAGATATTCCTGTTCTCTTTTTGGTATTTTCTTTAGTGTTAAAGGTTAAGATATTTATTAATTAAGTCAACAATTTTAAGATGTTTAAGATTATATGTATTTTTTACGATGAGAAAACTCTTTCTCTGAATATTTATCGTAGCTGCTTAGTAGGATTGGTCTAAGGAGTAAGGGTAAGACTCTCCTAAAACTTTAAATTCATTAATAAAAAGTATTTATTAGTTACTAGTATTGTAAAGCGAAAACTTTACATTTTTTTTATATATAGAATTTTTCACTCTAAGTCCTTGGTGAAATTGGTAATCTTTCTTTCCTAGACTTATAAAGATATTACTTTTTGGAGAAAAGACTTATAAAGATATGTCTTTCTCTGATTTAAATTTTTATATATAAAAAACATAAGTTCGTTTTCAGTAGCAAAACTATCACTATTATTTCATTTTAATTGGTAATTTTGAATATAAGCTTTTAAATACATAATTGCATTAATTACTTGAAATAAAGAAAATATTAATTATAATCAACAGAATCAATTCCTCTATAAGAAAAAAAAAAGAATTAATGCTTGCTATGAATAATACTTGCAATCTCTAAGAAAAAAAATAAATTTAGTCAATTGTACAGTCAACAATATTTAATATTTTATTAACCAACATTGCAGTGTACGTACGATAGTATGTGATATAGGAAAAACTAACGGTGATTAAATTCTATGCTTTATTTAAGTTATATATTTTTATATTGAGACTATATATTTATAATTTTGCATACATACATTTATTGTTAAATTTTTTTACATTCATTAAAAATAATGAACACAAATATCACACGAATATAAAACTATATCTACTCTCTTAAAAAACTATAAATTAAATTTTGAATTATTAAACATGAAATATTGTGGTATTTTAATTTTATATCATCACGATTCTTTATCATTTACATCAAGTAAATAGGTTAAGACGTTTAAATAAAGGGAAATGTATTTTTAGTCTCTTTTTATTTTCTGTTAAACATGATATAGTTTCTTATAGTTTCACATGGATTATCAATTTAATCCCTAATTGTTTATTTATGAAGATAAAAAATGTCCAAGTTAAAAACAAGGAGTAAACCCACATATTTTAGGACCAAATTTATTGTGAGTCTTTAGTGATATTGGAAGACTGAAGTAACTAAAAACACATTTGTGTCTTAAAAAATAGGAAAATTATACAAAATCCAAAAGCATTTATTAAAATGAAATTTTCTACTTTTGGGCTGAGGACTATGAAGTCTGATGCAAGATATTAAAGGAAAATGCATAAAAATGGATTGGAGAAACTAGAAAATCAATGATCAGGATTCAAGATTGACATGCATTAAAGAAAATAAAAGTGAAACAAAGAAAGGTGCGGAGTAAAAATCATGCAGTTATAGGAGACTGAGAAATCAAAATCGCAACCCAAACTCATTGTGCAATTCTCTTCACTCTTCACTCTTCACCTTTTTCCCAACTTCCAAGCTTTCTTACCCAACAAGGATTCCTCTCTCTCTCTCTCTCTCTCTCTCTCCGTCCATTTCAACTCAGGCGAGCTTTCCATAAAGCTCGCCTCTCCCGATAATGACCGGAATCTACTACTTGTCCGGCGTGTTGATCGCCGGCATCCTCGTCCTGTGCGTCATGCAGGCCGTGAAAGGCGAAGTCAGCGGCGAGGGGAAGGAGGTGTGCGGCGGGGTGGCGGCGGTGTCGTGTCCCGTGAAGTGCTTCCGGACGGACCCCGTTTGCGGCGTGGACGGCGTGACGTACTGGTGCGGGTGCACGGAAGCGGCGTGCGCCGGCGCACAGGTTGCGAAATTGGGGTTCTGTGAAGTAGGGAGTGGCGGTTCCGTCCATCTGTGTTGTCAGGCTCTGCTTCTGGTGCACATTGTGTGGCTCATCGTACTAGGCTTCTCCATCTTCTTTGGCCTTTTTTAAATCAATAGTTACACTAGAATACATACGCATACTAAATTACATATAGCGTTGTTTATGTCTCTACTCGCTAGACTCTTCTCTTTTGCTTTTATGACTGTTTTCTTTTTTAAGGAATGACGGACAACCTTGTAGAATTCGGATTTTAGATACTTGGCCTCTCCTGGGGATAGCTTTTATTGATTCTCTCAAAACGCAGTGTTACACTTTTGGAATAACATGTACAACGCAGTGTTCCATCTTGGTACACCATGTCTTAAATGTTATTTTTGTTCCAAGTTTATCATTTCCATTTGTTACACAAAGTTATGTATATGCTCGCTCTACACCTTTAACCCTTCCTTTCTAAACGCGTTTCTAAGATATCATTTTGAAAATTATTGGCACACCGGTACTTCCTGCAGTTTCACCACTTTGGACAGTATTAATTTGGGAGAGATTGGAACTTGGGAGAGGGTGTTTGTTTCACCACGCTCTTCAATTTTACGCGTGTTGCCCTCCCAGAAGAAGTGACAACATATACTGCTTCTGCGTATTCCCCATTTTGGAGAAAACGTCCGTGGTTAAAGTAAAAATAAATTTAAATTGATACTAGCATTTAATTTGTTTTGGTTTTGAAAATTTTGTCTCTATCAATTCAAATCAACAACGACTAAATTGATTTTTTTTTTCACTAAATATAATTTATTATATTTTTAAACTTTATTAATTTAATGTATTTTCTATTTATATATAAAGAGATTGAGACTTTAATTAGTATGCCGTAAAAAGTTTTACAATGACCTCTAAATCCTTTGTTTAAGTAAATTTGTTAATTTTACTAATTTATATACAATTTAAATACTAATATATATGAGTTTAATTGGTATATATTGCCAGTATAAAAGATTTTTACACTAACATTCAATCATGACTTTTCATTTATGTGACTTTTAAAATATTGATAAGTAAAATCAACAAATTTATCATGAATGAGGGGTTGTGATTAAATGTCAGTGTAAAATTTTTAAACTATGTATGTCAATTAAACTATTTATACACACACGAGAAGAACACTTATAAGTGTAAAAAAAAATTATATTGATATTCAATCATAATCATTTATATATGGTAAGTATCTTGATTTTATCAATTAATACTTTAAAAGTCATATAATAAAAAGTTGTCATTGAACGCTAGTGTAAAAACTTTTTTACGCTGATCAGAACAACCCTTCAAATCAGCATAAGCAAAATCCTTTATTGACGTTGTTACTTTCATTTACAAGATTTGCATTCTCATTACATGTATGTTGATTATTAATTTGACTGTTCAAAGTCTATATTAAATATAAATATAATTTATTATGTTGGTGTTTAAATTAAATATTAAGAATGAAATGAAAAAATAATTAAAATCTAAGAATATGAATGGACACAATTAAAATTTTTTTGATAAGCCAAGAAACGTATTAAAGATAGGATTAGCACAAAAATTACCTCCCTAAAACAAGTTACAAAAAAATCAAACATGAATCATAAACAACCCTCATACCAAGTATTATTCCATACAATAACATGGATTCAAAATCCATTATGCCAATAAATGAGAAGATAAGTCAGCAGTTTTGCACCATTCTCATGAACTCACTTATGTATCGAAGACAATTTGTTGAATCTCTGTAGTTGTGGCTCTAAATATTGAAGTGTTCTTTGTCCTCCACAAATGCCAAACTGTTTTATACCACACAAAATTCCAAGCTGACTTTAACTCTGATTTGCCCTAACCAAACCTCTGAATTACTCTAAATGGTTGCGAATAGTTATTGGGAACACTGCCTAGACCCCCCACCACTCACATAGTGCGCCCCAAACTCTATTAACCATCTTGCAGACTAAAAATACATGCTTTGCTGTTTCTGCCATCTCCCCACACCACCCACACCTAGTCTCATCCTAATGAAGGATTCCTCGCCTTCATCAAATTCACTCTAGTTGGAAGTCTATTAACATTCATTCGCCTGACCAACATATGGATCTTAGGTGGAATTCCATTCCACCACAACCTTTTATAAAAACCATCTTCAACTTGTCTCGTCTATGCAGACAAAACTTTATATGCTGAGAACATAGTATATCGACCTGACCCATCCACCTTCCACACCCAACCATCCTGCATGCCTTCTATTAAATTTGTTGACCCTATTTGGCTCATTAAATCACCCAGTTGATTAACCTCCCACTCAAATAACTCCTTACGCCAACCCCATCTCCAACAATTCCCATCCTGATCCCACATATAGCATTTTTATTCATCGCCATACGAAATAATATTTGATATTCCTCCTGCAAGCTTTGATTTCCTACCACCCCTCCTTCCAAAAAGATACATTTCTACCATCTCCAATATGGACACAATTAAAATAATGTTAGTTTTGCAATTAATGATGAAAAATTAATGGTGAGTGCTTGAAAGAACATTATATAGAAAGTAAGTGGAAAGTGAGAGATAAGAAGAAATTCAAAAGTTTGATGATATAAACAAACTTTGAAAATATGATTAAAAAAATTATCTTGTTTCTTTAATGGGTTCATCCTCTTCTTATTTAAATGAATAACTTTTATTTCAAATTCATTATGTCCCAAATTTTCCAGACATGTCTCGTGAACTAAATTTTTTAGCTAATTAAATTCAACCACTTTTCTTTTAAAAAAAAATTCAAACACTACCCAAAAATATTGTCATATCACTTGAATTTTAGACAATTAGACACAAAATGCATTTTCGTCTGAATTTATATGTTTAACTTTGCCAACAAAAAAAAAATGTCTTACATACAAAAGATGTCAAATCATTGAATTATTTTTGGTATTACAAGCATGACCAAGCTGTATAACATCTTGCACATACTGCAGTCAATTAGTATTAGTATAAAATTCATATTACTATGTTAAAAAAATTTAAAAAATATATAAAAACACATCCGTAAATCGAAACCACACATAAATTTGGCTAAAGAGGTTGTTCAATTACATGTTGAAATTTTTAAATTGCACAACAAATAAAAAAAATCATAACACCCAGGTTAAATAATAATATGTTTCACTCAATTTATTTAATTACCGACATTTTATCTTTCTATTTTTAATTGTTCATATTTTATCTCTATTTTATAATTTGATAATATTTGAATCAATCATTAAATTATTATCAATGACTTCTCATGTAAGTTGACTAAATGACTTTCCATGTTGACATATGGATAAAAAACTTATTTTTGCATAAAAAATAGAGGAATTTTTTTTTCAAATTAGACTTTTAAGTCTATTTTTCTCCTTTAAAACTAATAGTTTCAAGTTTTTTACAATGTATTAGTTTAATAGTCACTTACTATCTTCTAATGATAATTCAAATGTTATCAAATTATAAAATATAAGATAAAATTTGAATAGTTAAAAATAGAAAGATAAAATGTCAACAATTGAATAAATTAAGTTACACAAAATTCTATTTTTGCCTAACACTTAAATCAACTAACATATTTTTTAATTTTTTTCCTCATTGTTATTAGTAAGAACCAGAACAAAAGTAGAATATTGGAGAGGGGAAACAAATCTTACATACCTTACAGTGAAGTGAAGAAGAAAAATAAGAGTAAAGGGAAATAAAACAAAGTAGAAACATAAAAAAATGTTTTAAATTAAAAATTAAATTATAAACCAAAAACATATCTCAATACCTAAACCCAATAAAGTCTTTCTTGATTAACTTATTTTCTTTTTCTAATCACTAAAATAGGATGAAGAGAAGACAAAATAGGAAAAAACAAAAATTACATACCTTATAGTTAAATCGAAGAAGAAAGAGAAGAGTGAAGATTAATAAAATAATGTAGAACTATGGAAAAAAAATTAAATAAAGAATTAGACTAAACAAAAAACATATCTCATAACACGTAAACCGAATAAAACCTTTCATGATTTACTTCTATTTTTTCCACTATCACTAAAAAGAAACAAAATGGAATAAATAAAAGATAAACTAGTAAATCACTAACGGAAGGAAGAGATAAATGTGTATCATTAATGTAGTAGTCTATATAATATTATTTACTTATTAATGTAGATAAATATTTGTGATACCAAAAATAGTAAAAGAAGTTTAAGTGAGTTAACAAGCTAGTTTTACATAAAAGATATTTATATATTTTATATATAAAGATATTATATAATTACTTTAATTATATATTTTAAAACAATTTAATTATCATATGTTACTTATTAAGATATATCTTTTTATAATATTTGATTAATAAAATAAGAGTTGACTTAGTATGTATTGAACGTGTAAAAGAATTTTACACTGACATTTTATCACAACTCTTCATTTATATTACTTTTAAAGTATTAATTGGTAAAATTAACAAATTTACTATAAATTAAATGTTGTGATTGATTATCAGTGTAAAACTTTCTACGGTGATAATGTATACTAATTAAACTCATCAAATAAATATATTTACTATTTGAAGGCAAGACACTTAAGTGATTTTTATTATCCGCTAAGTGTAGGTTTTCTTTAATGAATTCACTAAGCATAAGTTACTATCTAAAAAAAATATGAAACACATTTCTTCTAAACATAAAACAAATGTATTTTATTAACTTTTTTGTTATTATTCATTCGTGTACATAAACATTTCTAATACTGAAAATAACCATTTTGTGATAAAAAAATTCCTTCATTCATCTACCTACTTTTATATATAAAGGTTTGGTTTTATTAAAAACCATAAAGTGTATAATGGAGATGATATCCACTGATGGGATTTGGTTATAAGTGCAATTTTGACCTAGTATAATCACATTTATCTCCCCAAAAGGCTTGCATATAAATATATTATTTTAATCCCACCTGCATTCTTTCTTCTCTATATTACATTATTTGTAGGGATGGGTATATGGTTCGGGTATTGGAGAACTTTCAAGTTTGTTCTATTTTTTAATTTTTTAAAAGAAACGCAATTATAGAAAAAAATTGAATTTGGTTTGCTAAGTTTACTGGTTTGTGGCTCCCGAATTTTCCAAATAGTTTTTTTAAAAGAGACAAATTTATCATTTGAACCAGAGATAAAGTCAAAAATGTTATTTTAGGAGTCCAACATAAAAATTTAATAAAAAAATATTATTTCATATAAGCAAAAAACAAAATTAGATAATGAAATATACATAGACATCTTAATATTATATACGCTTTTTTAACATCTATTCTTGTTGGAATTTGGCAGAGTTGATGCCCTCTCGATCCTTCGGGCTTCGAGGCTTTGAAAGACAGGTGTATACCTGCAAAAAGGACTTTGACGCACAAGTTAGTGAGGGAGTGAGAGGATAGAGAGAAGAGTATGAGAGTTAGGTACCTGAGGGGGGTCTGATACCCCCTTTTAAGGAGGTCTGAAGGTGTGGTTCCAAGTTACCTTATTTAGGGAGTTCTAAGTTACCCTTTTTATGGAGATTGACTCTTGGTTTGGGTCTTTGCCGAGGTCCAAGGTGTCGAGATGTCAGGATACCACAGCTGAGGTGTTACGCCTTGAGGTGCCAAGGTCCGAGGTGTTTGGAGATGGTTGTCAGGCTGAGGAGGATGTCGGAAGGGTACTCGTGGCCCCCCAGCCTTAAGCCGGTCTGAGAATAAGCCAAGTGCAGCCTTAGTATAAGTAAACAAACACAAAGCCCGAAAGACCTGGATGTAAGCTCACACGTTTAGGTGAATTTGTGTAGAGGCAACATTCAAATCCGAAGTACCCCATGGTAAAGTTGTCAAAGGGAAGGCAGATGTGGAGATCCCAAAATATACAATCATGTACATAAAAGAAATCATGAGAATCCTTCTCCTCCTTACCTAAGTAGACTACATCAGGTTATACAAATTCGTTAACGCCTTATGAAAAAAGGGAAGTCTTCAACATCCTTGAATGAACATAGATCAACACTATTGGAAAAGCTTAAAAGAACAACTTTGCTATCGTAATGGGAAAATTTTACAGCCACATCCCCATCCACCCATTGGTATCTGGGGTTTATAATTGGAGGGAAATCCTTTTTGGGGTTCCCTATCCACACAGGAAGACGCGTTGGCCTCCCCTTGTTAAAGGGCCAAAACCCTTTTTGGTGGTGGCAGGACGATGGTTGTCTTAGGGGAAGGTGGAAAAAAAGGTATTACTATCTTCCCCTAAAGAGGTGGCTTTTCATAAGAATTAGAAGTATCACTCCTCACAGTAAGAGACCTAGAAGGGATCTCGAAAGAAGACATTTGAAGATCGAAGAAGGAGCAAGTAGCATACTTGGAAGTCGAAGAAAGAAAGGAAACTTAGAGAGTTTGAAAGCTAGGGAATTTTGGTCGAGAACTCGTAGACATAAGTGAAGAGAAATGAATCCCACTCCCCTTTTTATAGAAAAATGCCCATGACGACCCAAAATGTCACGACCATCCAAAATATTCACATGCTTTTGGGTGGGAGTATGAAACCTAAAACACATTGTTTAAGTTCATTTCAGCGGGAACGAAAAGCCTAAGTTGGGACTCTGTTTTTTGGCTGATTGATCCAAGTGGGGTTGTTTTTTAAAAAAATTACCGGTATGGGTCTGTTTTGAAACATATTACCAGCGTGGGTCTGTTTTGTTGGTTGACTCGGTCAAACCGCAACTACGAATTGCGGTTTCATTGCCACCTCAGCAACGTCATTACGTGGAAGCCAGCGTGGAAAAACGACCATGAAACCGCAAGTCGGAATTGCAGTTTGACTGGTCTTTGACCAGCACCGTCTTGTTATCCAATGGGTAAAAAAAACAGAAAACGATGCATGTAAAACCGCAAGTCAGACTTGCGGTTTTACTGGGGTTTAACCGGCCCCCCCCTTTACCCAACGGTTGCAAACGAACGGGTGCGGATATTGAGGAAGAGACGTGGTTTTTTACGCACATAAAACCGCAGATGCGACTTGCGGTTTGAATTAAATAATATTTTTCGATGTAAAACCATAAGTCAGACTTGCGGTTTTGTAGGGGTTTAATCGGCCCCCCCTTTATCCAACGGTTGCAGACGAACGGGTGCGGATATTGAGGAAGAGGCGCGGTTTTTTACGCACACAAACCGCAAGTGCGAACTGCGGTTTTAATTAAAAAATATTTTCCAAATAAACCGCAGATGCGAGTTGCGGTTTATGTGGAGTTCGCCTCCTATAAATCGCCCCCCCAACCCCACAGAACCGCACACCTTTCCGCCGCAGATAATCGCAGACGTACTTGGAAACTACATAGGGATAATCAAAGAAAGCTTTTGTTTTGTGGAAATTATTTAGAAATATTGAGGTTAGTTTTCGTATATAATATTTGTTTGTTATCTATTAATTTTGTATTTTGATATATATTATTTTGGGTATTATATTAACATAATGTTTTGTATTAAATTGTAGCAATTGTCATGGCATCATCTTCTTCTCACCCTTCTGTTGATTGTGTTCATTCTGGACCTGTGGAGAATGACGTGTTGTACATGCAAAATCAACACGTTTCTCAACATATATGGAATGGAGAGGACGACAGAAAACTGTTAATCAGACGTGCAATTCCAACGTATAATGGAGAAGAGTCAATTCCTCCTCAAATTGTACGATATTTGTGACAAACGGGATTTTACACGGTCGCACAGATGAGTTTTCTTCGTATTAATGCAGGTTTAATTAATGCATTTGTTGAGCGGTGGAGTCCGGAAACTCATACTTTCCACATGAGATGTGGAGAATGCACTATCACCCTTCAAGATGTTGCAATTTTGTTGGGTTTACGAGTAACTAGCATTCCTGTCATAGTTTCAACCAATGTTAATTGGGTTGAACTATGTCAACAACTGCTTGGCGTTTCACCAAATAACGATGAAATTGATGGTAGTTCTATTCGAGTTAGTTGGCTAACTCATAATTTTGGTGATATCGCAAATTTTGAAAATAATGAAGAAAATTTACAGAGGTTTACTAGGGCATATATTTTACGCCTCATTGGTGGTGCCCTGTTTGTAGATAAATCTAGTAGTAAAGTATCTTTAAGGTATTTGTTATTGTTGCGAGATTTTGGTGAGTGTAGTGCATATGCATGGGGTGCTGCTGTACTTGGTTTTTTGTATAGAGAACTATGTGTCGCAACAAACTACAAAATAAAATCCATGGGTGGTTTATGCCTATTAATACAGATATGGGCATGGGAAAGATTCCCAAAAGTTGCACCCACTGTATTACCCCCATACAAACCAAACAAACCCGTTGGATCAAGGTAATTTTTTTATTGAGTATAATGTTCGTTATATTTGAAAATATTATTTGGCAGTTAGTTATATAAAATTTAATATTATTCATATAATTTTCGTAGGTGGCTACGACGGGGAAACCAACACATTGGAGCCACCGATGATTTAAAACATCATCGTCGTTTGCTGGATACAATGAAGCAAAATGATGTAAGAAAATGTATGTTATTGTTTGTTAATTTTGTGTACGTACTAACTAGTTGTTATTTTATATAGGTCATTTGGATGCCACATCCAAACGAAGTTCTGGCACAGTTACCCCCGATATGCTTAGAAGGGGTTAACGCGTGGAAATGTGTTGTGCCATTGCTTTGTTTTAATATTTGTGAATGGCATCAACCAGATAGAGTAATGCGGCAGTTTGGCATGTGCCAACCCATACCCCGTCCTCCTTTGCAGCCAAAAAAATTACATGGGTTGACTATGCGAGGAAAAGGTTCTGAAAATTGGCTTATGTTGTTGCAACCAGCCATTACAATATGGAACAACATAGACCAATTTAGGGTCGAAGAAACTGGAACTCAGGTTGGAGAGCTGACATTCAACTCTGAGTACATGGTTTGGTGTCGTGCCAAAACCAAAATGTTTATCGACCCAAGAAATGCAAGAGCATCGTTGTTGGTAAAATTTGTCATAGTTATCGAATTTCTTTTTTAATTTTTGCAATAAAATTTTTATGGTTTTAATGTTTTCCATTCTGTTTTTATTGTAGGGTGAATTAGAGAGACATTATCGTATATGGTGTCGCCAGAGGGAAGAAACAAGTGGTCAGTGGACGATTTAGTCCCATATGTTAATAAAATAATGGTCTTGTTGGAAGATGAAGATCGAATCACACGAGCGGCAGTGCCAGCACCCGAAAGTATGCCTGAGGTGGATGTTCCAGATTTTCACGTTAAAAAGTCATATCGTGAAAGTCGTGGTCTAACTAGACGGAGGGACGTCGTTCAGGCAGAAGTTTACCCTGTTCTTAATTTGCATGAACGTCAAGAAGGCATATATTATACACCGACACAACTAACTGCAAATATGCCTACTACTTATTATTATCCGTCTCAGACAGACGTAGGATCATCTTACCAAGGTCGTATACCGTACGGTGGTGGCATGCCCCAAGGCCATATTTTTCAACAAATATTTGGATCACTTCGCGCACCGGAGATGCCAGCACAGCAACAACCCGCAACGACAGCAGCTATCGCCAAACCGCAATTCGATATACCTTGGGATTCTCCCTATGCTGCCGCAAGTCTAGGATTAGGTGGACAATTTGATCCAAACTCATGCCAAAATGTAGACGATGATGATGATGCTCAATGAAATATTTTTTTATTTTCACTTCAGTTTTTTATATTCTTTTTTAAAGTTATTATTGTAATGTTTACGAAAAAAAATGGTAACAAATTATAAAATATGACAACGTTGCAAAAGTTCGAAATAGATAATAATAAATTATAACATATAACAACGTTGAAAAACAGAATAACATTTAAGGTAATTACATATCACCATCGGTTGGTTGAGAGCATCCTACATCAGCATGCAAAGGGAAACTTCTTCGATTATGACCCTCTTGTCCACATCGGCGACATTTATTTTTTTTCTGTGTTTGTGACTCAGTAAAATCCATTTCATTTCTTATCCTCGTTGACTTTGGACGTCCTTTTCCTCGAACAGCAGAATGGTTTGGGATAAGAGTCCAACTTTCTTCATTATGAGGGATCAAGTCGTCATTCCCAAGAGGAAACCATTGACCAGAGTATGCACGCATGATGAAGTCATTCGTGTATACTTCATCAACAAATTGATAATAGTCTAAACTAATTGCACCACACACAGCAATTACATGTGAACAAGGGTAATGGAAAGCTTGGAATCGCCTACATTGGCAGTATTTGTCGTTCAAGTTAACTGCCCATTTTTGTCCTCCACGTTGAGTCAATGGATTAAAGGCGTCTTTGACTTTGAATCTTGTCGTTTCGATATTGTACTGACGGACTATATGGGAACAAGCGTCTTGTTGGTTTTTACGCAATGCTTGCATCAATTTATCACAATAGACCTTTCCAGCTTCCAATTGGGACCTACCATGGGATCCTCTTTCGACAAAATATGCAACACATTTACTATATGTTGACCTTACCAAAGCACTGATGGGAATATTCCTACAATCCTTGAACACTTTGTTAACGCACTCAGACAAATTAGTTGTCATGTGTCCATACCTGTAACATTTTGTATCGTATGCCATACTCCATTTTTGCTTCGATATGTCATTTATCCAACTACCTACTTCAGTGCTTTGCTGACAAAATTTTTCAAAGTTTCTGTCAAATATATGTTTGCATGGAGTGTAAGCTGCAAAACAACACAATACAATGGCTCGTTTATAATAATAAAAATTACAGTTGAAAAAAAAATGTCATGTGGATAAAAAGAAGTCATACCTAATTTTATCAACATTTTTTTCTGTGCCATATTTTTAAATCGGGTGTTGAAATTACTTGCAATATGGCGTATGCAATACTTATGATAAGCATATGGTGGTTGCCATCCTAATGCCTCATTTTGGACAGCAGACTTAATCCCAGCATGCCGATCAGAAATTAGACAGATTCCTTGTTTTTGTGTCACATGCAGTCGTATGTGGGATAGGAACCAAGACCACGAGGACGAGTTTTCACTTTCAACCACAGCAAAAGCTAAAGGTAATACATTGCTATTTCCATCTTGTGTGGTTGCGATTAACAACGTTCCACGATACTTTCCATATAAATGTGTTCCATCAACCTGTATCAACGGCTTACAGTAGTTAAAGGCATCAGCACACTGCTTAAATGTCCAAAACACTCTTTCAAACTGTTGGTATTGACGGTAACCTCGATTGCCAACAACAAGATCATCATGACATATTTGATAGAAAAAACCTAGCGATTTACTTTCAATGAATTTCAAAAGTGTTGGAAGAGTCGCGAATGATTCATCCCAGTCCCCATAAACACGCACAATTGCTTTTTGTTTTGCTTTCCATGCTTTCCTGTATGATATCTTGTATCCATATTAACTACAAATTCTCTCCTGAATCAAATTAATTCTTAAAGATGGATCTGAACCAACCATTCCTAAAAAAATTAAAAAGTTAACAACAAATGATAATAATTTAATTTAAATATTACGTTACATATGGACAAGTAACCAAACCTGATATCAAGTTACTAATGAAAGTTGAGTTTAATTTTTTGTGGTCTTGTGTGACTGCCGGATTGAGACATTGATGATCTCCACCCCATTGAGTAACCGTCCAATTGACTGTTTTCCGAGACAAAATTGCCCTCATATAAAATGGACACCCATCTTTATGGTTGGGACATTTGATAATGTATTTCGAACTTTTTGACTCCACAACATGATACGTTTGATGTGTTCGCATTGAATATTGTATCAGTGC
The DNA here is from genome assembly GCA_037954015.1 of Psophocarpus tetragonolobus. Taxonomy (NCBI): domain Eukaryota; kingdom Viridiplantae; phylum Streptophyta; class Magnoliopsida; order Fabales; family Fabaceae; genus Psophocarpus; species Psophocarpus tetragonolobus. Next base: position 37,272,550 of record CM075688.1, on the reverse strand, counting down.
ATTTTTTAGATCTTCTTTTGTGTCAAACTGTAGACCTTTGTACAATGCATCTCCAACATTCCATGAGTCATGCAAGTCTTCGCCTAAAATATCTTCTTCATCAGGATGCAACCAATTAATGTGTGTATAATGAGCTGCATCAGTCCAAGGTGGACGTTGCCCTGCAACTGTAACAGTATTGTTATTCATGTGTCTGTTATTCAACAAATTAAACTAGTAAACCGTAAAGAAAATAATTATTTTTGTTAAACATATCTTGTTCCACATTTGTTACCGACAATAACTCCATATTACGAGTTTCATTGTCATCAGTATCATATGAATTACCATCAATTGAAACGTCATTTTCTTCATCAGATGTTTCCTCACCACATGATTCACCAACAACATCATCATCATCTACTTCAACTATGTCAGAACTCATTATACCAGTGTCTACTGCAGTGCCTAAACTACTACCAGCTGATGATTTATGAACATACAATTCTATTATATCAACATTATTTTGTTGTTCAAATGCATTAAACATAATTTCAATATCTTCATCATCAACAATTTGTAGTGCACATATTTTCCAGAAAATAAAAATCTACAAGTTACAGATGATATAAATTCATTTGATGGCATTTTTAACTTTTCCTGAATTTTGTTCTTCAATGAAGTAAAACTGATATGACGCGTAATTCTAATTGCTCTTCTACTCCCTTCAAAAATAACACCTTCGTCTCCTTCGTACATTCTTCCATCACTATAAATGAAGGTGACAATTGGAGCAGACATAATATTCATAAATGTACCTACAAATAAATAATAAAGTAAATTTAAATATAAAAAATAAAGTTATAAAAGCAATTTGTTTTTAAAAATATTTAAAAACACACAAAATTTACACATTACGTTTTTTACCTGAACAATTGGACTGTAACGTAAAGCTTTGTTTTACGTCGGGTGCAACTACGTCGGAGGTTCTCTGGGTCGAACGGCTGTGCGGTTCTGTGGGGCGACGGGGGATTAAATAGCAACTGCACGTAAACCGCAAGTCTGATTTGCGGTTTATTAAAATTATTATTTAATACAAACCGCAGTTCGCACTTGCGGTTTACTGAAACAATATTATTTAATTCAAACCGCGAATCGCATCTGCGGTTTTATGTCAGTAGAAACACGGATCATTTTTGCAACCGCTGGGTAAAGGGGGGGTCGGTTAAACCCCCGTAAAACCGCAAGTCTGACTTGCGGTTTTACATCGAAAAATATTATTTAATTCAAACCGCAAGTCGCATTTGCGGTTTTATGTGCGTAAAAAACCGCGCCTCTTCCTCAATATCCGTACCCGTTCGTTTGCAACCGTTGGGTAAAGGGAGGCCCGGTTAAACCCCAGTAAAACCGCAAGTCTGACTTGCGGTTTTACATGCATCGTTTTCTGTTTTTTTTTTACCCATTGGATAACAAGACGGTGCTGGTCAAAGACCAGTCAAACCGCAATTCCGACTTGCGGTTTCGTGGTCGTTTTTCCACGTTGGCTTCCACGTAATGACGTTGTTGAGGTGGCAATGAAACCGCAATTCGTAGTTGCGGTTTGACCGAGTCAACCAACAAAACAGACCCACGCTGGTAATATGTTTCAAAACAGACCCATACCGGTAATTTTTTTAAAAAACAACCCCACTTGGATCAATCAGCCTTGTTTTTTAGACCTCATCATCACTACGTCATGAGAAGCTTAGGGGCAAGTGTACAAGTTATGTAAAGTCGAAATCCTCAAAACAGCAAAAATACCCAAGGGGCGCGAGAAGGATAAGTATTCGCTCTTCAACCATGCCAAAGACTGAAGACTATTTAGACACCAGTGGCAGAGCAAGCAAAGTGGGATTAAGACACTACTGACTAGTTTACTACAAACAAGGTTGTTAAGAAAATCCGATATTATCATCGTATTACCTAATTGCCAAATCATTTGGATAAAGCTAACAGGTATATACCTAATATGCCAGTTTTTTTCTTAAACATTTAATAAATTTATTTGTTCATTTCTATCTATATAGGTGATGAAATAATTTAAATTTTTCTATAAGTTAAAAAATATTTTAAAAACATATTTTAAACTTCTAAAATAAAAAGTATTGTTAATACATTTTTATTTATAAAATGAGGTTAGTTTTAGTGTGCTCTGTGCGTTCAACACATGCTTGTGCCATAAACCACAGGCCTTTGGAAGACGCAATGGATTTAAAACACTCTTCCTGTTCACCACATCATGGTGCCAGAATCTACAGGGACATGGCAGACGACCTGGATTGAAAATTAACACCACAATGCTGTGTTTGTTACTGTATCTATATTCAGATTCAATTTGACTAATTATATATACCTGATTGAATGTAAATAGTTAATTTCATTTTTTTTAATTAGTAATAGTTACTTTCATTTAATAATTCATTAGATTGTATTTTTATTTTATTCACATATCCAGTAAGTTGAATTTTCGTTTCTAAAAAAATTTAAAATCCTCGATGTTATATCATTTAAAATATATTTTATATATCTAGTAAATTAAGTCGTATTATTTTATATAAAATAAATAGAAAAATGAGATTAAAAATTTTAATTTACAAATCTTGTACATAACATTAAAAATATTTTTATTAAAAATAGTTTGATTTAGATAAAATTATTATTTAATGATTATAAAATATTAAAATATAAATATTTAAGACAAATAATATAATGATAATATAAAAAAATTTAATGATAATATATACGATACCAATACAAATAAAAAGTCATAGAGGAAAATATTATAGTAATCAAAACATATGTATAAGAATAAATGTATAATAAAAATCAAATTTTTATAATTAATGCAATATTTCTATATGTTTCTTTACCTAAAAGTTTAATTTTTAGTGCGTTTGATATAAGCCTACGATCCTATTAGTCAGGGATAATTTAATTTGCTATTCATTTAGTTAGTTGCAACGATAAAATATTTATATAAGATATCTTAGACCAAATACATATGTTGAAATTGAAAGGGAAAATTTGTGGGTGTGTTGGCATGATCAGTGGCAGCACGAAGTGGAGAATCCGAGGCTGCAAAATAAACAAACGCAATATATGGGAAAGTGAAGTGTAACTAATTAAGTAATTAAATCATGCAACCTCAATCTTCAATATTCCAATACAAAGTTCAATGAAGAAAAGATATGGAAAAATATAAAGCAATCAAGGAATACACAATGAAAGTGAAAAGGGAAGCTGATAAAAGTTACATACCCTTGAATATGAAGGAGAAAGAGAAACCTTCCAGTTTAAATAGGAACCAATTTATAACTTTTGCATTCCTTCCACAGTGTCTTTTAGTTTTTTATCTATTACATTCTTCCTTACCTTAAATAACGTTATCCAATATCAACATTCTTAATACTATCAAGTTATTGGATGAAAACTGTCAGATTAGCAATAAATTATTTGTCTTAGTAGAGAGTATCTATAAGAACAGTGACAAAACATTTAAATATATGTTTTCCATAAAACTAATCAATTGCCATAGATTTGTTAAGATGGGATTAACACTTACTAAAGAATGTTTTATTTTTAGTTATGTATTACTATTAATTGTGTAGGATAAAAACATGCATGGTATGACTTTAAATGATTTTAGCAATTGATTTGGTTCCTTCACAAAAAAATATGTCAACATCGGACACTATAAATAAATTCTTATATTATGACTTACTCCTTCCTATCATTATTGTAAGGCACTTGAACATAATGATTAAAATAACTATTGTCAAATTTTATTTATTTTTTAAATATATATTACTAATTTTTTAATTTGTTCTTAATAATGCTACTATTAATAAAGAGCATATATAATTAAAATATTTAACAAAAACTAACTATAATAAACAAACTCTATAGAATGTATTATAAAAGAAACCCACCAATTCTTTTAAAATTGTTGCCTTATAACAAGGACAGGAAGTAGTATTAACTAAAACTTTGTTTAACCCTAGTTTCATATTTGAAAAGATATAATGAAATTGCATTGTTATCAAAACTTGAAAAGTGTGATAATGGGATAGAGATATTATTATCCAAATTATGTGAAAGAATTCTCGTAATGCTACAAGATAATGAGCAATATTTATGAGAATTCAATATTTTAAAATATGATTATTATACAAATTATGAGAAAAGATTATGAGAATGTGATAAGCAAAACTAAAGAGTTTATGAGAATGAGAGATGAGAAAAATTAAAGATTTTATTATAAAAAGTAAGTCATTAAGTTCGAAAGAGTACTAACTAGTATCTCAAGAATACTAAGTAGTTAAATGATCAAGATAAGTATTAGGATAACTCATTTCACAAAACTCGTAATTAATATAAGTTAGTTTGAGAAACTTGTATTTTAAATGAGCTCAATGTATATGAGCTTACACCCATCTTGCAAAACCTGAAGACTTGATAGGTCAACTCACATAAAAACATCAAAAGAAAATTTAAAATTGGTCTCATTTAAAATTATTATAAAACTTTTAATATATAACTGAAATCACATATGTCAATAATTTACTTAAATAAAAATATTTAATAATTAAATCTTAAGTATAATCACAAACATAATTTCAAATTTCAATTCTAGAATAAGTCAAGAAAAAATTTAAAATGTACAAAAATAAAATATAAATAAATAGTTCATCAAATAATCATTTTCAATCGACAACATTATACCCGATCTTTATTGAGTTATTTCTTCTTGCTTTTCTCTGCTTACACATGATATCACAATTTCTTTTATAAATATATCATTTTCATTAAAAATTTAATTATATGAAAACCCATAAATTAACCGCCAAATCCACAAGTTTCATGGGATTAAACTAAAAGTCCGCATATCATGAGGGTGTTGGGATTTGTACACCGAACTCAAATATTTTTCTCTATTATATTGTGAATAGAAGGAAATATCTCAGAAGTTCCGTGCACGGAGTCTTGTGGTGGAGGTTTACAGGGACAGTGGTACCAATTGAGGTACTAGGCTTATGGGTCTCTAAGCAATGTGGCAGATACTATCATTGGTTCTGGGGCAGAGTTTTCAATACTGCAATATGCCGATGATGTTATCATGATGGGGGAAGCAGATTTGATTCGGGGTTTTGAGCATCGGGACTAAAGGTGAATTACAGCAAAAGCCTCTTAAATGCAGAAGATTCGTTTGTAAGTGCTGTAAACAACCTTCTGAATTGCGTCGTATCTTCACCGCCTTTTAAATTTTTGGGGATCCCGGTGGGTGGCAACCCGAGAAAGGCAGAAACGTGGAAAACAATTATTGAACAATTTCAGAGGAAGTTGGCAGGGTGGAGGGCAAAGCATCTGTCATTCGCAGGAAGGTTAGTTATGATAAATTCAGTTTTGTTTAGCCTTCCACTGTATTTCTTCTCATTTTACAAGGTGCCCAAGAAGGTCCTAAAAGTCATTACGGGTCTGCAAAGGTCCTTAGGTCCTTTTTGTGGGGTGGGAATGATCAGGAGAGTAAAATTGTCTAGGTTAGTTGGGAAAACGTGTGTAGGCCTAAGGAAGAAGGGGGCCTGGGGTAAAGTGCCTATGGAAGTTTAATCTGAGTTTGCTTGCAAAGTGGAGGTGGAGGATATTAACAGAGCACAAGGCAATATGGGCGACTTTACTGGAATGTAGATATGGCCACACATACAAGTTCAACCAAAGACAGCAGAATCTGTCCAAAGCCTCTCAGTGGTGGAGGGATCTATGGTCTATTGATGGTCTGGAAGCGATCACACCAGACTGGTTTGGGAACAACGTCAGCAAAATCGTAGGGGACAGAAAGGATACTCTCTTTTGGGAACAGAACTGGATAGGAGATACATCCTTTAGTCTCGAGTTTCCCAGGTTATATGGGTTAGCAGTAGATAAGGGCACCACTGTTAATGACAAAAAGCAGGGAACAGAGGGGTGGAGATGGGAGTGGAGGAGGGCCCTATTTGTTTGGGAAGAAGAGCAACTTCGTCTTCTGCAAAGCAGGCTGCACCAAGTGATGATTGTGCACTTCAGACAGGATAAATGGAGCTGGAAGACTAGTGAAGACGGAGTTTTCTCAGTTGCGGAGGCGTATTCGTTATTGTGTTCGCAACTGCCAATGTCTAGAATGCTTGACGTGGAGCCTAGAGATCTGCGACGAATGTGGAAAAATAGAATACCCTCTAAGGTAATTGCTTTCTCATGGAGACTACTGTTAGACAGGCTACCAACCACGGCTAATCTATTGAAGAGAGACATTCATATCCCAGGTCAGGCGGCTCTATGTGTCTTCTGTCGCTAGGCTACTGAAGACAGCAACCATCTGTTTTTAAGGTGCGTTAAGGCCCAACATGTCTGGAATGAGGTCATCAGCTGGCTGGGACTTCAAGGACCGATACCGGGGGAGGTGCCTCAGCTTTTTCTTTCATCGTCAGCTTGGGTGGCTGGGAAACGAAGGAAGGATTGTAGGTATGTTTTCTGGTTTGCTGGAGTTTGGAGTATCTGGATTACTAGAAACCACATTATTTTTTATAATATACCGGTGGAATCAGTTGACATTGGCATGGCTATAAAGGTAATATCGTGAAAATGGCTAGCATATTCTTTTGGTTTTAATAGGGGGTGCAGGTTCTCGGATTGGTATGCCAATCCCAGACTATGCATCCTAAATATGACATAGGAGGATAGTCATGATATGATCTAATACGGGTTCGAAGAAGAAATAATCCTCTTTGTATTTTAGAAACAGTTTGTTTCTTCTAATGAATATACGATTAGCTTTTCAAAAAAAAAAAATACTATCATTGGTTAAAATTATACCAAGTGCACAAGTAGGTGCCACTGGCCACAACTATTTGTGATGTGTCCAAAGATGTTATGGCATAGAGTTGCCAGATGTTGTGACAGTTGTAGTCAAAAGTTTTAAGATTTGTTAGTGCTAATACAAGTATTTCGGATTATCATTCATTCCCCTTGTATGGCAGTCCACCATGATTATTTGGAGATATGGATCCATATGACCACCATTGTTACACTCCCACGTAAGAACCATTTTTTATGAATTTAGGTAAATATAAACTTTTCACAAGTGAATTTGGATAAATTAAAATAAATTCTTATGATCTGAACTTTTGATAGACAAGTTTTTTCTTTTCTAACTATGGTTTTTCTATTGTAAATAAATAAGATAATATTTTATATGATTTTATCATGGACGTGTGTAAATTTAGTTAGCTTTTTATAAAATTTGAATATTTTATTATAAACTAATTCTATTTTAAATTAATTATTTGTGAATTTTAATAAAATTTGTTGATAAATAAGATAATGTTTTCTAATAAAGAAAAATAAATTTTTAATATTATTATTTTAACATAAATTCAACATTCGAAATTATATAAATTTTACGTATGACATAAAATCTAAGTCTTTAACTAAACCACGTCCGAAGTCAATTCATGATTAAAAAAAATTAAAAAATACATAAAGTTCACAGTTAAGAATGTATAACTCAATTAATTGAGAAGATACATGAATCCTTGACACTGTTTTAGTTCCTATCAAGATATAAGATATATATATATATATATAAAAGTTCCCACCATTGTCAACCATCCAACTGTTCAAATTCTTTGAATTTTCATACTGCTTGCCTCACTAATAAGCATATAGGCAGCCAAAAAATATACATTTTAATTAGTATAATATTGTAATTAAATCACAATCTTTTGTCTACGTTTAATTTATTATTACTGTTGCTAATTAATATCTTAAAAACTATGCAAATAAAAAATTATAATGTATATATTAATTAAAAAAAAATTATACTATTAAAGTATACTCAATAAACTAAAAAATATATGCGAAATAGATTCAATACTTTGGCACTCAAAGGAAACCGACTTACCTTGGTCCAAAGTAATTCCTCTACACTGGAAATTCTTTGTTGATTGAACACGAACACGAAATTTTCTTCAAGCAAAAGCTAAAACTTGGGCCCTCATTTTAAAAAAAAATCTTAAACACCTCAGTGTCTTCAAATTGATCTTAACCGAAGATAATATATCATAGGCTCTTCTCATAGAGTTTTCCTCCTCTTTGTTGATAGTCAAATATAACTATCCTTTGTTCCTCGGCTCAAGGCAACTGAATTCCATTGCACTATGGAACGATCCTTTGCACTATATAAATTATATTCATGTTAACACATGGAAAGCGCCAAGACCAATATTCAAGTTACACATACCCTCAAACACAAGGCATGAAAAAGGTTGCGCCACCCTCACAAGTTATTCCACCTCATGGTCTCATATGTTCAAAAAACAACCTACTTCAATAAATTGTTTTTTGTACTCGTGAAAATGCCCTTTTGTTTTAGCTATTGGAATGAAGTTTTCTTGATATTTACATATGTTACTATTTTAGGTCAACATTTAAACCACACATTTTTTCCATAGTAACATTGTCTTAAGTCTCTTTCTAAACAAACTATTTTGATCTTTGAAAGGTGTAGTTAAAGTTTATGTTTTGTTTTGTTTTGTTGTTTAAATAAAATATTCCGAGTTCAATTTTTATATCTTATTAGGTGAGGAAGGTGGACATGCTTGAGGGCGTTTCTGTAGATCTGAGAAGGTTAAGGATAAATTGGTTTTTGATGGAAACGACATTGAGCTTTAATTGATTAGGTCCTGTGCTCTCATTAATCAGGTACACTTTTTCTTCCCCCTGTACCCAAACCTCTTTCAATTCTGCTATTGTTTAGGCTTTAATTGATTGTTTATTAGTTTGTTTGCTACAGAAATGCAATGTTTAAAATAAAGATGTCTGGAAGTTCCTTGATAGTATTTATGTTGGTGAGAAGGGAACATATTGGAAGAGTAGATGCTAAGAACGAACATTGTTTGCTTTTAGTTTGCAGACCCTTCTTTTTTAACTTCTTGAGAATGGATTTACAATTTTGTGGTGTCAAACTTTTCATTTTGGGAATCTTTTATTTGAAATTTTTACTTCTAAATGAATTGGAGTGACATATTCTCGAAGTAGCAATCTGCAAAACATTTCTTTGTCAGTCAGTAGGTATTGTAATTCTGTTCATGTGATGTGTCTTGTGATAAGTGGTTATCTAATCGATCAAAACTTTCAAGCAAGCATAATATAGTTTTGAATATATTTTGAAATTTACAGCAGGAGATGTGAAACGATTGCCTACAGTAGAAATTCATAGAAATTATTGATTATTAAGAGCAATTCTAATTTCTAGCATGAATATACTATAAAATTTTATGTTGAATGATGCATTTTGTCATCAATACTTGATTTTTTAATTAACTATCCTAATAACAACTTTATAAACGAACTTTTCTGCTAATAAATAACATTCTAATATGATGCATTTTGTCAGCAAAACGTTATTTTTGTATGTACAATGCATTCAAATCCGCCTGTGGGTAAATAATTTTTGAAAATTTCAATTAATATTTACTATAATTTGAATTCACATGTATTTTTATAAATTTTTTTCTCAAATTCTCTTTTTATTCCAAAACCTGAAATTTTTTTTTAAATCTCCGACGAACTCTTGTGAAAGAGTCTTGCTGGAGATGGATACCATTTCCTGGATTGTTTAAAATGCCGAATTGTTTAAATTTTAGTTGAGTTTTATGCTTACCCTTAATTTTATACGTAGTCATTATGAATAGATAGTTATTATGTTTTGAGTATGAGTCATTTGAAATCCTGATGGGGTTCCTCTTAAGGTAGGTTTCCTTGGCAATAAAACAGAGCAGCAATGAAACAACGAATAAGTGTTTCAGCCATCATTCGTTTCACCAATTTCCTTGAAGCAGGGATTACAATGGCATTCATGTTGTGTCTCCAAATCGACCCAACCTTGTTTGTTCTTCTGTTGCTGTGTTTGTGCCCACAACTCAAAACATAATGTCTGCCTTTTTCATGTTTGATGCTCTTCCTAGTTAATATTTGGGCAAAGAAGTTCAACAATGCTGGCTTTAAGTGTGTTTATGCGGTAGGAATGTTAACCAACCACCTCATCTGCTCATGAGCTAGCTAGGAAAGCATTAGAGAATCCACTCAATTATTGCTCTTTGGTAAATAAATTAAATATAATCAATAAATCCCCTGAAAATTAAACAAAATCGTGCCCCTTAATCATAAGTAACGCGAAAAAGTATATTTAATACCTTATAATCCCACTTTTTGGGATTTGTGGTTACTTTCTCGTATTTTAATCATAGATTAATGTAACAGTTCAAATTTTTTACTTTTAAAAAAACAATTTAATTATTATAATAGTTTGAATAAAAGTTATCTAATGACAAAGTTATTGTATCCAAATCTAATAATGTGATTTTTAATCAACATTGGATTTAAAACTAATTTAATCCTTAAAATTATAAGATTATTTGTTAGCAAAATCCTTAAAATTTTAATCTAACAACTGTTTTATATGAGAAATATTGTATTCATCTCCAACAATCATGATTTCCAAAAAATAAAATCTTCTAGATTGATTATAAACATTTTTCAAAATGTTTATATAATTTTTAAAAACGTACTTATTTCACATTAAAGAATTAATAAGAATAATTATGATATTTTTATTAAAAAATTTATTTATATAACACATTAAATTATCTTAATACTACTTATGCATGCTTTTATTCTCAAAATATGATCAAGTTTTATTTTTTATTTTTTGTATCTCCATCTTTATTTACATAATATGTCTGACACTATTTAACAAAAATAAGAAATGACAAAAAAAATAGTAACAATTTATCAAGAATCATAAAGTTAAAATAAATTATTAAAAACCCAAAAACAAAATTCATTCATATTTCTTAGACAAAAAACATATTTAGATTTTATCTTAACAAGCATAATGCAATATACTACTACAAAAGTTAGCTTTCCAGACGAAAATATTTTTGCAGAAAACATTCCATTCCTAGAACGCTATTTTTCAAATGAGATTATGAGAAAACAAGATTTTGTACTGGGAACAGACATCAAGTGTCTCCTAAAAACTAGTAGTACGCATATACATAAAAGAGGGCAAGATATAGCTCCATTCCTTTCTTTTCATTATTTCCTCCCCAAATTTGCCAGTTAGGAAGAAAGAGATACAAAAGTAAACTACGTGTGTCCTGTATAAATGCACAACAACCATCAATGTAAGTCCAGCCAAACGCCTATGCTTTCTTCTCTTCAAAGTCCCAACTCAATTTTCAGAGGAATATCCATAGATAAAAAAAATGAATTCATAAAAATGGCAAGTTTTATAAAATGAAAGGACTATTCCCGTTTTGGTGGGCTCTGAAGTGAAAATCCAGGCTTTCCACTGTAATCCGGGATTCCATCCGTTACAGTAGCAGTTGTCGGGCTCTCGCCTTTTACCTCCCCGTAGGAATCATTTCCTTCCAATTGTCCAACTATCGAAGGGGGTGCAGTTCCACTATGCTTATCGCTGGATACATTACCAAGCAGGCTTTTATACATGGTAAGGGCTTGAGCCATCATGTTGGCAGGATTGGAAGCAGAGCTGGGAAGCAACATTGTTGTGCCCTGAGATAGAAGAAAAATCAAAAACAACTTTCAAACTAAACAAATTATGCAATGCAGGAAATTGAATATCAATCAGCTTATGGACTTATATTACCTCCTTGGCTATGTTGCTGAAAGCTTGAATATATTGCTCTGCAATCCTTAAACTTGCTGCCTGCAAATCAAATGACAATATTTATCTCTTCTTTCTCCATTATTTCCATGAGACTCAATAAGGAAAAATCAAAGTGCCAATTACGAGCCAATTTTATACACCAGGTTCTGCACATTTATCCCCAGCTTCAGCGACAATACCCATCAACATAATAAACTCTTCTATCCTAGTTATATCGACATAGTGACATACACTTTATGTATTCAAAGAAATCAAACACCGGACATTGATAAACAGTCAACCAGATCCTGTATTGAAAACTGTGACAGAAATGGTCAATAACGTGGTTTACATAAAAAAGATAAAAAAAAAAGTCTATCTATATGGCTCACATGGCAATCTAAAAATAAAAAAAAAAAATGCCGAGCATCATAGACATACAAACAATAGAAATCAACTAATCTTAATCATAAGGGGTTTGCATTAGACACTTTTCTGACTGACATAGTCTAATATATGCAAAGATATAACAAAAAACGAGTTTAAACTAATCAACATATCGATCATAATTTACAGCTAGTACAAGCTGTGATATACTTACCTCCGTCTCCAATTATAAGACGGAGTTTGAAATTTTGCTTGTCTCTTTTTATAAGGTGTTGGACATTAATTATTTTTTTCCCTAAAATATCCTTATTAAATGCTTATTGTTATATTTTTTCTTCTCTCTCCAACAATGTTAAAGGTATATTTGAACAATTATTTTAACATTAATATTAATATATCAGTTTGTCTATTTTCTTAATAAGCACAATTTGGTTAACACCGTCTTGTAATTAGGAACGCAGGTAGTATCTAATACGAAAAACTGAAGAACCTCACCTCTGGTCCTCCATTTTCTTTTAGGGTTTTTGACACATGAGCCAGTCCTTCAGCTGTTGCTCTTGCTTTAGCAAGGATGGCTTCAGCCTCACCTGAAGAAGAATCACGATAATTATGAGGTTTAAAGATATCAAATCAATTAATCAACCAACAGAAATTCATAGATGAAGGAAACATAACAACTCATGCCAAATTGGACAGCATATTAATGGCAAAAGAAAATCAGCTACTCAAATAAGACTATAGTCTAATCCACAATTTGCTATCATCTTGCCATGCATAATATCATTTTTCTCAAAAAGAAAATCCACCTAAATACCCTTGATACAAATGACAGTTTGAAATCAAAAGAAGGGTTATCACACCATGGTCAGCAAACATCAAACTCTGAAAGTTTATCTTTAAAAGAATTATATTGCAACCTAACAGGAAGTTGAAACTAATTAATCAAGATGTAATTAACCTTGCGCTCTGTTAACTTGATCCATCCTTGCAGCTTCTGATGCCAAGATCACTGAACTCTTCTTTCCATCAGCAATGTTTATGTGGGCCTGTCTTTCTCCTGTTTAACACTACAGGTGATCAATGACAGTACAGGTAGACATTGGGTGAGGGAAAGAATCATTTTTCGGTTGAATGAGAGGGGTACTAAAACTAATTTCATGATGAAAAAATAACGTAGAATAAGCTAAATTTAACATGTGAAGGATTGGAATATCAAAGTGATTACCTTCAGACTCAAGAATTTGAGCTCTCTTTTTTCTTTCAGCTTCTGCTTGCATCTCCATAGCTGCTCTCACTCCACGTGGCGGAGAGATATCCCCTACAGAAGGACAACCACAAAAGGAATTACATAAACTGTCAAGTAAAAATATAGCATAATTATTTATACATTGCCAAAACTTACTTATTTCATATCGAAGGCACTCCAGACCCCAACTTTTTGCAGCCACATTTATGGCCTCCTGCAAAATTTTTGTCACACAATTAACCATTATTATATGACCAACACAAGACCAACTCTGTCGGTACTTTTTTAAGGACAAGTCAATAGCAATTAGTTCATTTTATTATCTCCTCCAATCATTGTTAAACACTAGTTCCTTGGGACCAAGCTAGCTGAAAAGCCGTGTTCTTGTTTATTATGCCAAACTTTCTAAATAAATCTGATATAAAAACCCATAAGCAACAGTAGGAAGTGCTTCCTAGGTTACCATAAGTTACATTGCACATGATTGCAGTAGGAAAGAAACCAATATCAGACAGCCAACACAACTATTACAATTTTCATCTTTAGATCTTCTCTGGTTTCTCTTTTTTCTTTACTGTATATAACTGGATTGCAGGACTGACATTTTTTTTTCTTTCTCACTTGTATCCTCCTTCTGAAAGAATCTTGTTTGAGAAATAGCTGGTATGTGGTAATTAAATGCGCATACCTCTCCAGAGATTGTATTGTGAGGGACTAACCACTTTCGTTAGACCCAACCACCATTGGTGCAGGACTATGAAATTATGTTAAATAAAATGTCCTTTCCACAGTTTGCATAGCTCAATCTAAATAAACAAGTTCTTATTTTTCAAAACTAATTTACGTTCTGCTTTATACAAGATTTCCCGCCAAGATTTTAAGCGTAACTTGAATTCAAAGTCTCTAAGATGATTCCTATCAAGTAAGAAAAATGGGGAAAACGACTATCACAAACAACAAATTCAAAGAACTAATAACTAAACTTACGACAATCTTTTCATTGAGCGTGTCTCTTTCCTCAAAGGTCTTGTCGAGAGTAATCTTACCAAGCTCACTTCGCATTGTTGTTTGCGCTAACTGAATAACAGCATAAATGGGATTCTCCACCCCGTAAGACGCTAACTTAGGATCCACAATCTGCATTTCCAAAACAATAACAATAATAAATAAATAAATAAAATATGGCCCGATTTGGCAATTTAGGCAAATTTATCGACCAGAAAAAAATAAAAGCGGCAAAATGAAGAAAAATTGTTCAAGTTAAAATTGGCCTAGAAATGAAATAAAACAGGTGTTGGAAAGTTAAATAAAAGAATTCCCATAAATTAACTTATGCAGATGGTAATTTTAACGTCTGAAATACGAGAAAAGAATTGATGAAAACAAAAATGGAACCTTGACATAAAGCACACCATCGATTAGGATGGTGACATTGTCCTTGGTAATAGCACTCTGGTCGGGAATGTTAATAGCCTCCTCCTTGAGCGAATGCACATAAGCGATACGATCAACAAAGGGAATCAAAAAATGAATTCCGGAGGGGAGGGTCTTAACGTACTTCCCAAATCGCTCAATCACAAAGGCCTTCTTCTCCGGGACAATCCGAATTCCCCAATTCACCGGCGGAATAATCTCATAACTCCTACTCAACAAAAACTCAAAATCAAGAAATAACGAAATAAAAATTTCCTTGGAGCAAAACCTAGCAGCAATGAAACTGACCTAGAACTAGGATCGCGACCAGTGCGGAGGTAGCGGACGGAGGAGAAATGCGAAGGAAGGGAATGGGTGCGGCTAGTGGATGTCACCGACTGCGTCAAACAACGCACTGCGCTTCTCGCTGCGTTGCTTTTCCAAATGGTCGCCATTTTCGAGCAATTCAATTCTCTGCCCTTCGAATCTTTTATTTATTTCCTCTGCATCAATTTTCTTTCTTTTTGTTCATTCTCTTTGTTGCTACTTGCTTTCAATAAAACCCTAGTAAAACCTCTTTTCCCACTCTCCCCTCTATTTTTTTTTTTGTTTTTTCTAAGAGAAAGTCTTAAAAACATAACTTACATGACTGAACAACATCCTTTTTTATCTTAACACCGGATATATTATTATTATTACTGGTGAAAATTGAGGCAATATAGCGCACGTGTATTTGTATTTTTATTTTAATATATTATAATAATAATAAAGTTTTAATTTAATATTTTTTATAATTTTTATATTTTAAAATATAAATTATTATATAGCATGTTTTGAAATATATTTTTTTAATTTTATATTTTTTGTTTATGATAATATGATAAAAACATGTCAGATCATCAATAGTTATGCCAAATATGCAATGAATATGAAAAAATAGAAAGATGAGAGTTTCAATAGAATTCAAAATATTATCGCACTTATGCATTTGCATGTTTATTAAAAATATTTATCACGAAATGTATGCATATCTATATTATTAATAAAGAGAATACCTCATTTTGATGTATATTTTTCAAAATACATATTCTACCTTTACACGTATTTTAAAATTAAAAAAAATAAACTAATTTGTCATAAGAGAGACTTGAACGCATAATCTCTTATTTTCCAAATATATATTTTCCCCCTAGACCAACCTTATAACTTTAAGCAAAAAATTACTTTAAAATATTGATATTCAACATACATAATTGTCCAATCATAGATTGGACAATTTCAAAATACCCTTTTGACGTCCTATTTCAAAATACCTATTCTACTCTTACACCTATTTTAAAATTAAAAAATAAATCAATTTGGCATAAGATGAACTTGAACTCATAACCTCTTATTTTCCAAATATATACTTTACCACTAGACCAACCTTATAAGTTTAAGCAAAAAATTATTTTAAAATATTGATATCAATATTTTAAAGTAATTTTTTGCTTAAAGTTATAAGGTTGGTCTAGTGGTAAAGTATATGTTAGAGAAATAAAAAGTTATGGGTTTAAGTTCCTCTTATGTCAAATTAGTTTATTTTTTTAATTTTAAAATAGGTGTAAGGGTAGAATAGGTATTTTGAAAAGTAGACACAAAAGGGCGTATTCCCTTTACTAATAGTATAGATTACTATTATTATTATTATTATTATTATTATTATTAGGATTTTAATTTAATATCTTTTGTAAATTTTTATATTTTGAAATATAAATTGTTATGTGATATGTTTTGAAATATATTTTGTTAATTTTATATGTTTTGTTTATGACAACATGGTAAAAATATGTCAAATCATTAATGGATATGTCAAATATGTAATGAATATGAAAAAATGGAAAGAGGAGAGTTTGAGCAGAACTCAAAAATATTGTCGCACATATTTGCATGTTTATTAAAAATATTTATCATGAAATGTACGCATATATTAACAAGGAGAAGTTATATTTGTGAAAGTGGAACGGTCATAAAATGTTTAGAAGGTAAAATAATCATAAAATATGGATAGCAAAAGGTCATATTCCCATTATATAATATATAGTATATAATATAATATCATATATTATACATTATAGATATAATTGGATAAATATATATGTTGGATATCTTTTATACCTATGTAGTCGCATTTCTACTTTAATATGTTATAACAATTTTAGGGTTTTAATTTAATATCTTTTGTAAATTTTTATATTTTGAAATATAAAGTATGTGACATGCTTTGAAATATATTTTGTTAATTTTATAATTTTTGTTATGATAGTATGATATAAATGTTTTAAAATATTTTTTTTCTTAAGGTTATAAGGTAAATCTAGTAGCAAAGTTTACATTTGGAGAGAGAGAGGTTATGGGTTTGAGTCCCTCCTACTACAAAGTAGTTTATTTTTTAATTTTCAAATAGGTATAAGGGTAAAATATGTATTTTCAAAAGTGGATATCAAAAGGGGATATTTCATTTATTAAGAGTATAAATAATATTATATATATATATATATATATATTATAGATAGTAAAACAATTATTTGTGTTGGATATTAATGTTCTAAAGTAATTTTTTTCTTACGGTAATAAGGTCGATCTAATGACAAATTTGACATTTGAGGAGAAGAGATTACGGGTTCTAGTCTCTCCTACTACAAAGTAGTTTATTTTTTAACCTAGAATAGGTATTTACAAAAGTGAACATCAAAAGGAGTATTTCCTTTATCAGTAGTATAGATAATATATATATATATATATATATATATATATATATATATAGAACAATTACCTATTTTAGATATAAATGTTTTAAAGTAATTGTTTTCTTCAGATTATAAGATTGATCTACTGGCAAAACATTTCGGGGGAGAGAAGTTTTGGGTTTGAGTCTCTCTTATGACAAAGTGATTTATTTTTTTTAATTTTCAAATAGGTATAAAAGTGAAATATGTATTTTCAAAAGTGAACATCAAAAGGAGATATTCCTTTTATTAATAGTTAAGAACCACTTATAATCTTTTGTGTATGATATATAAACTTAGATCATTGTTACTAGTGCTTAGAGTACATTTACTATAGACCAGTCATATTTTAAGCTTCACCTTTATACTAATTGAAACTATTTTAAATTATGATATTATTAACAATTACCTTTAAATTTTTATTATAAATATTTTAACAAAAAATTATAAATAATAAAAATTAATGGTCTTTCACAATATTTTATTTTTTATAAATAATGGTTATGGTCTCTATCACAGCTAAAGCTATTTATTATAATATTATTAGTTAATTTTATTTAAATTTTTATTTAGTGTTTCAATAAACAAAAATTATAAAGTAATACTCTCTCTCAACTTATATAAGCAAAATTACCTAAATTGACGTAGATTAATAAAATACCCTTCATATAACTTGTTGTCATAGATAAAAAAAATGATATTATAATTAAGTAAAAGAGGTTTTAGAAATAATAGCATTAAATAAAATAAAATTAATTAGATTTGTTTATAAATGAGTCCAACATACAATCCAACTTTTTTACTTATACATAAGTCTAACAAGCGTATAAAATTAATGGTCTTAAGAAGCATTTTATTTATCATGAATAATATTCATAGTCTCTATCATAACCAAAAAAAGAAGAAAGAAGAAAATAATAATTTTGAAAAAAAAGAAAAAATAAGAAAGAAAAACATGAAAATATGAAAAAAAATATAAAAAAAGACATGTCACACATTACAAAAGGTAAATTGATCTTGTAACATATTATAAAATATATAAAAAATATAAGAATAAAAAGATAAATTTCTAATAAAAAAGATAATATATAAAAATAAAAACAAAACATTTTATATAATTTAAAATACAGTTATATGTAATTTTTGTCATAATTACAATATTATTATTAAGTTTTTATATAGTTTTCATTTTCTAAAACACTGAAAACTTTTTTTATTTTCTTTTTTCAGTTATTTTTTTAAAATGTTTTCACAGAAAATATTTTCTAAATTATAACCAAACATATTTTTGATACATTTTTTCTCTTAAAATGAAAATAGAAAACACTTAAAACAATGATATGCATTAAACAACCATAGATACATTTTAAAATATGTATTAGATACTAATAATTATGTTTTAGAGCACATGAATTTTTTAGGCAAGGGAATTGTTCAACATAAAAGAAACGTGATTTATAATAAAGTTGAAACTAATCAGCATGCAATCTGGAAAGAGACATGGATAAGAGAGTGGGTTATTGTCGAACTTCAACGCGTTAATTGAACTGCCACAAACTAAAACCACTACTGGAAATTGTAGTGTGTGGAGGGTAAAAAATTGAGATTAAATACATAGGAATCTGATACTAGCATGTATATATGAAAGACATTGTGCTGAGAAAATTGACATGCTACTTCAAATGACAAAAAACGCACAAGGCAGCTGGAAAATGATTTGGATTCAACTCAAACAGAAAGGACCAGAAAGTTACGGCTCAACCTGAACTAACCCTTTGTAAGGGAATGTTGAAGAATCTCTCCTATCAAACAATTAAATCAACTTTCTATATAGAGCCACACATGTATGCTGTTGTAACACAGCTTCAACATCCCATATCATTACCAATTCAATATTCATAGGAACCATTCAAAAGAACTTTGTTAATTAGAGGCATTCCAGGTTAGATTGAGTTTTTGTTTTTTATCATTAAATCTAATCTGTTGGGTTAATTGAGTCACATTTAAAAAAAATTAAAAAATAAATTAAATATTTAAAACTTTTTTTATATATTTTTTAGAAAAAATAGAATATATAATTGTTTTAACATAAAAATAAATAATAAATTATTGTCTCTAGTATAAAAAATAAATTCATTGTTTAAAATGAAAATTTATTATTGGTTTTTTATTTATCAATAAACTTTAGCTCTAAATTAAACTATTAAAAATATTTTTAATTTAATATAATAAAAAATAATAATATAATATTAGCTATAAACTAAACTATTAAAAATATTTTTAATTTAATATAATAAATAATAATAATATAATATTATTATCAAGTTGAGTTAAATTTTAAGCTCAACTCACTGAACAAGTCATCCAAATTGCCTAAGGATTAGGTTTTGTTAAAGTTATGTTAAGTTTCACCCTATTTAAAAAAAAAAAAAATCAACTTAACAAAGTTTGATAGAATCCAATTGAATCATCCAACCTAATAAACACCCTTTTGTTAACTTAGTTTCACGATTCTACAATAGTATCACGGGCTTGCAAGTTTTACTAGCTGAATTGATTGAGTGTCAAATCCTTTATTTTAAATAGGCCAGTGAAAATTATCAAGTCAAGCTCCCATCATGTTAGTATCTGACTAAAATATAGGTTAGAGTGGAACTACACAGTAAAGGTTGCGATTTTTGTTATTATTGGGTAAAGAGGAACTACAAATTAAAGCCTGCAATTCTTGTTATTATTGGGTAAAATTTCTGTCTCTCCTAATTCGTAAATCGAGGAAAAAATCACTAAGGGCAGGTCATTATGATTTTAGACCATGGCGATAAATTGAGATACAAATTGCACATAAAAAAAACTATTTTTTAAACCATAATTATACTGGAAATAGTAAGATTCAGAATTAAAATCGTTAGTTGTAAATTGTTATTAATAATTAACATATATCATAAAACACCGTAACAAGAAATCTTGTAAAACAAATTTATTAGTAATATATAAACTTTTGCAGTCATTATATAGTGTTAATGCATTAAACGAATAATCAACAAATAAGATAGTGAAATATTAAAATCGGATAGATTTTAAAAATACTCTTTTAATTCTTTTTCATACAACGGTTTAAGTCGATAAGACTTTACAAACTTAATTGTTCAATCATATGAATCATAAGATTCATATAATTCATTAATGTAATGTAAGATACAATTCCACTTTTAGATACATCGATACGTATTAATAGATAGTAGTCAAATCGTATCAATTCATAAAGCAAAAGATACTAATAACTACGGTTTAGACCACATCACCACAAAAATTGTTCACTGGATTATTGTCGAAGCTCCAACACGTTAATTGGACTGCCACAAACTAAAACCAGTACCGGGAAAGTGGGAATTGTAGTGTGTGGGGTCTAGAAAATTAAGAAATAAAAAACATACAATACTAGCATATAGCTATGATATAAGAGACATTATACGGAGAAAATTGAAACGCTACTTCAAATGACAATAAGGACAAAAATGCACAAGGCAGCCACTCAAACAGAAAGAACACCATATAGCGGGAATTTCTCATGCTTCGATTGACTGGGAAATTTAACAAAGAAATAAAGATTATGTTTATCCTCTAAAACTTTCCCTAAGCAATACTTTGAATTTTTACCTGTTACTGCCAGCTAACCAAATATAATTAAGTATCTGAATCAATCATTCATAGAACTAATTTGACCCCTAGTTAATTCAATAAAATAAACGGGTAAAGTTAACTACTGACTGACGAAGAAATGCATGATAGATTGCTACTTGGAGACAATATGCCACACACCAATCCATATAGAAGTAAAAATTTCAAATAAAACATTCCGCAAATGAAGAGTTTGGCGACACAAAATTGTAAAATCGAATCTCAAGAGGTTAACAAAAAAGGTCTGCAAACTAAACACAAACATGTCCCTTCTCAGCATCTACTCTTCCAACATGGTTCCCTTTTCACTAACATAAATACCATCAAGGAACTTCCGGATATCTTTATTTTTAACATGGCATTTCTGTAGCAAAGAATCAAATAAACTAAGAATTAAAACCTAAACAATAGCAGAAATGAAAGAGGTTTGGGTACAGAGCGGAGAACAATTGTACCTGATTAATGAGAGCACAGGACCTGGAAACAAGCTCAATGTCGTTTCCATCCAAAACCAATTCATCCTTAACCTTATCAGATCGCACAACGGAAACTCCGTTAAGCATGTCCACCTTCCTCACCTGATCGTACACGAAGCCAGATAAATCATTAAACCTAATACACATTTTTTCCTAAATAAGTAAATTGAAAATAGAGAAGAAGAGTGTAGAGAACCTTCTTCTCGCCCAAGAAGTTTCTGATCTCAATTGAGCGGTTGTTGTTGGTGATGCTGGCGTTGATGGGGAAGTGAGCGTAGACGAACCTCATCTTGTACCGGTATCCCTTGGTGACGCCGGTAATGAGATTCTCGACGTGGCTGAGGGCGGTGCGAATGGCGGCGGAGGTTTTCCGAGACCCAAACCATGCGTCGATCTTCAGCTTCCTTTTACCGTTCTCGTCGGTGATAAGTTGAAAATCGAGGTTAAGATGTTTGAAGTCACGCACCAATTTTCCACGAGGGCCTTCAACCTCGATCACCTTGGCGTGAACCTTTATGCTCACGCCGTCCGGAATGTTCATAGTTTCTGAGGAGAGAATCGTCTTCATTTTTTCCGACTCTTCTTCTCAGCCGGGAACCTCTGATTCTAACACCTAAACCCTAATTCAAATTTATATTTATGTATTGGATTAGGGCCAGCCCATCTAAAAAAAATTTTAAATGATGTATTTGGGCTAACCTATATACACCTCGTTGACTACGATAGACCAAATAAAACAATGTTAGGGAGTCATTTTTTGCACCTTCTCTTTTTATTTCACACACCCCCTTTTGCCTTTTGGTTTTTATTTGTTTCAAAAATACATTTTATCTCTTTAATTAGTTCAGTTCTATCCACGCAACATGAATACGAAATCAAATATACCTCTCAAACAATAAAGCTATGATCACCAGAACTAGAAATTTTATTCAAGAAAGACCAAAAAGGAGAGGCGGAGGTTAGAACGACAAAATCGAAAAAAAAAATACAAAAAAAAAAATATTGTTGTGATTGTGAAGTAAGGGATTTTGTTTTGTACTTTTATTTGTAACAGCTCTTTTTAAGTCCTTATTCAGAATAATGATGATGGGAACATCAAGTGCTATAACGAGGGCTGGTCTCACAATCCCCTTTTTGGACTAAATATTGATTTATTTGTTTATTTTGCTTTAGAGACTAAATAAGGTTTTATGTATATGTCAATGTGATGCAAATATATGCTCAAATACATTGTATTGGGAAATTAAATCTTGAAAATAAAAAATTAATGGAAAAAAACTACAGAGATAAAAGTGATCATGGAAGAAGAAGAGTTACAAACAATGAAACAATATGAAATAAAGAGAATAAAAAGCACAGAAAATGGAGGAAGAAGGACAACGAACGAATGGTTGGATGGAGGTGCATGAAAGATGTAAATGAAAATCGGGTGTTTAAAGTACAAATATTGTGATGCAAAAAGTAACAGCGATGAGCACGCATATGATACTATTTACACTCTTCCCGTTTAAAATTATTTGGACAATCTTAATATAGTCTCACCCTATTTTTGCCTACATTTATGGTGTATATTCTATATTAGTTGATCAAGAATACATTATGAT
This sequence comes from Psophocarpus tetragonolobus, assembly GCA_037954015.1. NCBI lineage: Eukaryota > Viridiplantae > Streptophyta > Magnoliopsida > Fabales > Fabaceae > Psophocarpus > Psophocarpus tetragonolobus. The sequence continues at coordinate 37,249,256 of CM075688.1, read as the reverse complement.
AATTTCATGAGGTGATCCAAAATTCAATAGTAGGATATGACTAATTATATTCTGGATCAACTGCTCCAAAATACATTATGTATATTCCGAATAAGGTAATTTGAAATTGTAACAACACTTATCTATTTTTATTCTAGGTAGGTGCATGCTTAATTTTACATAATTAACATTCTGGATTGACTCATTTGTAACTATAACATCATATTTATATTCTAGATCAACTAATCGGAAACATTAATTATTTAATGCTTCGAAGTGGTTGTTCTGAAACACTCAAACCATTCTTAATCAACATGAAATGACTCCAAGAAAGTCATACCTGAACTAAATTGCATTTTTCCTTTCTAAATAATGTTTAATAAATGAACAATACTCTAAAGATTTAGAATTAGATAAAAAATGTAGCTAAATAGATAAAAGATTTGAAATCTTAAGTTAAAAGGTAACAAATGTGTTTTGAAATTTTAAAAAATATATTAACCCATAGGGGTGGGAATAGAAGTTGTGAAGGTGTTAAAACAAAATGTCCTTATTTGATGGTAACAAAACAAGTGGATCAGTCAGGCATCCTATGCCTAAAAAAAATTTTCATTTCGCATCTACTCAAACTTCAATTCTTATCTATTGGTGTGAAAAATACTAATATATTTATATTACTATTTTTGGAGTCTAATTACATGACATTAATTACTTATACAAATAAATTAATGACACTAATAACTGTATAATTTAAATATATAACTATAAAAATTAATTACTTATACATAAATAGTAATTTAAATATATAATTTTTCAAATGTGTGAAAAGTGATACTAATAACTTTTGCAAATTACTTTAATTAATTTGAGTCTAATTACATGACGTTAATTACTCTATGTACTTTGAATCTAATTAGTCTAATGACCCTCCTCGCAGTCCCTAATTACTCTAATTACTTTGAGTTTAATTATATGACGTTAATTACTTTAATTACTTTGAGTGTAATTACTTTAACTACACTCCTTGTCGTGCCTAATTAGTCTAATTATTTTGAGTCTAATTACTCTAATTACATTGATGTTAATTACACATATATATCATATATATTAATTTTGAGGGGAGAATAAAGTCAGCATTAATTTTTATATTAATTTTAGACCACAAAAATAAATTATTACGTATTATGTAGTACAATTTTAGTATTGTATTACTACTTTGAAAAATAATTTATGTACAAATAAATAAATAAAGTCATTTTTAAATTATTGTTTTTCTCCGGTAGTGTAGCGCCAGAGAAGTAAAAAAAATTGCAAATTTTTTTACTCTCCAACAAAGCATCACCGGAGAAGTAAAAAAATTTACCAAAGAAGTAAAAAATTTGCAATTTTTTTTTTACTCTCCAGCGATGTATTACGGGAGAGTAAAAAAGATATGGTATATTAGTATTTTTCACACCAATAGATAAGAATTGAAGTTTGAGTAGATGCGAAATGAAAAATCTTTTTTAGGCATAGGATGGCTGACTGATCCACTTGTTTTGTTACCATCAAATAAGGAAATTTTGTTTTAACACCTTCACAACTTCTATTCCCACCCCTATGGGTTAATATCTTTTTTAAAATTTCAAAACACATTTGTTACCTTTTAACTTAAGATTTCAAATATTTTATCTATATATTAGCTACATTTTTTCCCCTTCTTCCTTATTCTCCCTTCTCCCTCCAACGTGTTTGTTTTCATAGTACAACTTTCATAAAATCTTCCTTTGTGGTGACCATGCTATGACACAAACACAATAGGCATATCTCAGATCTATGTTCTGTTTTCACTTCATTTATTATTCTGGATCAGTTGATTCTAATTTTATTCTTTGTCAAACATCCATAAATTTTAACTTCATATTTTTCGGATTATATGATAGGAATTTAGTTTGATATATGTTCTAAATCAATTAATTTAGAACTGAATATGGATTATATTTATGAGGATTAGTTGTTCCAGAACTCATAAAAACGTAAATTCATGATCAACTAATCTGGAAAACATAATCAATACTCAATTCTATATCAATGGAACAAGAATTTATGTTTTTATGCGTCTTTGATTAACTGATTTGAAAAATAAGAATATATTGCATATTGTTTTTTGTTTTGAAAATGCAAATAACTATTTTTGGAGTGCTAAAAGAAATTGTCTCAAAGGAAAGTATATTGAATTTGTATTACTATTTTTTATAAGTAATAAATGTATTTGTCTTTCTATTTTTTAAAATTTATAATTTTTTATATTTTTTAAAATAGAGACATTTATGTCTAATTAAAATTTTTCTTAGTTTTAAATTTTTAAATTTATAAAAATTAAAATCAGTTTTTAGTTTTTAATTGGTAATCTATTTTTGTTGTTAACTTAAAAATTTTTGGTCAAAATATTATAAAATTCGAGGATGAAATAAATATGAATTTTTTATATACATATTTAATATTTTATAAATTTTATATGGACTTAAAACATATTTAATTAACCCTTAATAATAATATTATTTTATGTTTAATTAGCCACTTGTTTCTATCTCTTTTTCAAATATGATTTTCACACACAAACTCTTGTAAATAGGTCAAAAAAATCATTTTTAATATCTCAAATTACCGTATTTTTCTCTTTGTATATATAGTTAATATTTTTTATTATTTATTCGTTTAAAATTATCATTTTTTATTTCTATCATATCCTAAATTGAATTTTAATAGTTTTATTTTTAAGATTGATAAAAAAATTAAGCATTACCTTATACTTCAATTTAAATTATTTATATTTTATTCAGAATACAATTGATATACTAAAAAAAATAATTGTTTATTGTGTTTTTTAATTATAATATAATTTACATATATAAAAAATATTTATGTACTATGAATTTTAATTATATAAAATTAAATATTTATTTTATGATATATATGGATTAAAATAGTAATTTTGGTTGAACAACCGTACAAACATCTAAAAGAACATTTTCTGAATTGTGTCCTATCCGTCCAAAATACATTTGTAAAATGTCCCTACTAGAATGAATAATGCGTCACATAATTTGAAATCACAGTGGATTCCGACGAGAATGATTAATGGTTATTCATTATTGCTTACTCGTATTTGTCATCTATCAAAACTTGTTGGATATATAATATAAAAATATATGTGGGTATTATTAAAAAAGTATTTTTTTTAGAAAGATTACTTTTATAAAACAATAATTATTTATTAAAAAACTAGAAATAAAATTACACTATTTTTTAGTAAATTAATTTGATCTATATATATATATAATATTATAGATATTTTTATAAAAAATAATATTATCGATATTTTTTAGTAAATTACACTATTTTGGAAAATTATTTATATATATATATATATATAAATAATATTTAATATAAATAGAATTTTCATTTTATATTATCGATATTTTTATAAAAAATAATTCTATTAATCATATACTTTTATTAAAAAAATAACATTGATAACAATAAAATTTAATAATTGATATTTTAAATTGATTTATTTTAAAAAATATTATTTTCTTCGATTAAATATGCTTAGTAATTTTAATTTAATAAATACTCTCACTACGAATAATATGATATCTATATTTGTAACCTCCAAGGAACAGATAAAAAAAGTACTCACAGGTCACATAACCATCTAGGTGGTGTTTTCATGGATTTTATGTTATTAAGGCGGATTCTTTTCCCATCCAAGTATAAAATACAATGCATATATTGTGTAACATGTGACGTATGAAATATCGTAGAAAAATGTCCCTACATATTAATAATGCATATACTATTGCATAACATATAGCGAGAAACATGGCTGGCATCAACAAGGGTACTACTAACCTAATATATATAGTTTTGGTATCCGTTATCGTTTCTGCTTCCCAAAATTTCCAAATCTCTCTCCAACTTTTAATGTATACTTAAGCTTTTTAATTTGTACTTTGTTTGCGATCTTAGATTCTCTTTAAGTCATATTTTTTCTTTTTTCATGTGCTAGTAAATAATTAAATACAAAGTTCAGTTCCTGTATCAAACCAAGCAAAAGCTTTTTCTAGCCACATTTTTGCTTCATTCTTCTAGCTAGATAGGGACAATTGAGAGAGAGGGAGAGAGAGAGGCAGAACATGAAAACTGTTAAGGAATGGTTCAAGAGATCGCAGACAGTGTTTAGCATGCTTTTAGTTCAAGTTTTTGCAACTGTGATGCAGATTCTATCGAGGGTCATATTGGTTGAGGGAACTTTCATTTTTGCATTCATTGCATATCGCCATGTTGTTGCTGCTATTTGTGTTGCTCCTTTTGCTTTCTATTTTGAAAGGCAAGCTTTTCTTCCCTCTTATATATAGCTTCATATGTAGAATATATAGCTTCTGGTTGATCTACATATTTAAGTGGTTAGGTTGAGTGATAAGTGTTGTTGTGGTTGCAGAGGCTGCGCAAAGAAGTTTTGTTGGTCGATTTGGTTTTGGCTCTTCCTTAACGCCTTAGTAGGGTAAGCAAGCTTATTTCCTCTTCGAACTTAACTAGATTTATTAATTGGCTGATTTCTAAAATAAATCAACATAATATTATATTTCGAAGTAGCATTTTTGCTAAGATTCTAATTTAAGTTTGTTTCAGCACATGAACAAATTCTTAAATATATAGTTCCAGATTTTTCTAAGTATTTAATATTGTCAGAAAATTTAATATAATTCAATTATGAGATACACAAAAATTGGTTAATTAAGATGATAATAATCTTGTTCTGTATAATATATATAGTTTAAATTGGTTATTTTTCGTATGTATATAAAATATTAATTATTAAAACTAAATTCACCTCCATCATCACTTTAGTTTAAAATTGTGAAGATAACAATATTAAATGAATACAAATTATAATATAAATGCTTTCATAGAATGACTCGTAAAAATAATTACATTGTTTGAAATTGGAATTGAGAAGTGCACCCTGCCTGCAAACTCAGTGAGACTTGAAAGTTCATTACAAAGGAGAATAATAAACATTCATGAACTTTTTTTTATCTACGTTATATTATTTTCTTTTCTTTTTTCACTTATTTCCAAACCAATGCACTTATCACTCGCATACGACAAATGATCTGTTTGTTAGAAGAAAAAATTGCGAAAATTAAGAGAAATAGAAAATAGAGACAATGCTTAAAATGAGGGTGTTGTTTGATATGAACAAAATGTGAAGGAAAGAAATGAAAGAAAAATGACTTCACTTAAAATTATTTTCACGTTTGATAGATGAGAAACGAGAGATTGAGAATGAGTGATAGTTTCTACCTAAACTAACCCTTTGCCCATATATAATTTGATATAATCGACTGTTTAGTGTTTAAAATTCAACAATTTGAAGCCAGTTTTTATGCTTGTATGTTAAAAGTGTGTTGGCTTCCAATTTAAGTTATAGAAAACTCAAATGGGTGAAATAGTTTCAACTTCTAATAAAAAACTTAATAGTTTTTTTAAGTAGTTATAGTTTTTTTTAAAAAAATTACTTAGTTTTTTTTTAAATATTTCGTATTTTCAGCTATTAGTGGATTTTCTTTTGTAACTTATTCTTTCTTAGATAATGAATTGATTTTTATGTCACACTCTTTATCTCTTTCACTATAATTTAAATATAAAATGTAATTATAAAAAATTATAATTTAAATAAGTAATTTAAAATTTAAATATTTAATTATATAAAATTATAATTTAAATATATAATTATAATAATTTATAATTTAAATATATAATTATAAAAATTTATAATTTAAATATGTAATTATAGTCATTTATAATTTAAATATGTAATTATATAAATTTATAATTTAAGTATGCAATTACAATAATTTATAATTTAAATATATAATAAACTAATTTTAAACACCTCACTATTGAACTAATAATTAATAATGTTCTTATTTAACTTTTTACAACTTTTAGCTAGTTGACCAACTAATTTTACTAATCATTACAACTAGTTTTTTAGCTAGTTTTATCAAATACATCATAAATTAGTATACTTGACAAGAATTTGGTGTTGGATGTGGTTAGATAATGTAGATCCAAACATTTTTTGTGTAAGGCAAAATTTTATTCAACAATATCAAGTTTATCCAAATCCTAAGACATGATAGCATGTCTTATAGAGATATACAACAAAGATTACATATCAGTTGATAACATAAAAAAAAAGACCCCTCAAAATATGACTACTCCACTTACATTTATCTTGATTGTTGAATATAATATTATGGATGCATTTGTCAATCAATAAAGGAGAATAATTATTTTTATTATTAACTCTAACAGATCCCCATGATCTTTGAAGAACATCAAACTATATATTTTTTATATAGAAACTTGTATTCCGTTAAAAACTGTTTCATTTCTAGCCAACCAAATGAATCATACCACAACTAATCAAATTGTGGTCCATATCATCTTTCCATTTTTTCTATTTACTTCTTCCACATGTTGCCAAAAGTGACAAATTTTGTTATTAGGCAATACATTTTGTTTACCAAGTCACGTATAGCAACATTATCATATTTGATGTGCGATCATGCAGACTATAAAGATGAAAGATGTATTAAATATCAAACAAAGATCACCATCTAAAAAATTTATGTTTCATTTAACGAGTTCTGCCTTTAATGGGATTTAATTTAGAACAACTTTTCATGCAAAGGAACAAACTTTAGATGAAACCTTTGTACTCCACATCGTCTTGTAAAATTTGGAATTCTAAGTGTCAACATATACTGTGGATTACCTTATTTGCATTATTAAGAAAATATCCTATGTTGAAACTTGAACTCCCACTTAAAATATCTCTTCCACCATAGATTGAAGGTTATTTGTAAACCAGCTCTCTTCAACTTCCTCTCGAGATACTTTTATAATTTCTCTCCACTATTGTGAGTCCTAATATACCTTTATATTTTGCTTGGAGCACTCTTATCCAGAATGGTAATCCAAACATGCTTAGATGATAGAGTGCGTTTTAATAAACATTGATAAAATTGATTTGGAATGAAATTCATTTTGTATAATTGATTATAATTAAAATTGATTTTAAGATATTTGATTTATGCTTGAATTTTTTTTCATTATAGAAGCATGTTAGAAGTAAAATTTAGTGTAAAATTTTGAATTCAACTCAAAAGTTACTTTATGTGGCTACTCATAATAAATTCTAGACTCAAAATAAATTTTGAATTACTCTCTAACATAAAATTAAATATACAAAATTAATTTTGAGTTCAGAATTTTAAACACAAAACTAAAAAAAAACAAACTTACTGAATCTTTCTCTATTCGATTTTTGCATATCCACGTCTGAGAAATAGATTCTTGTGAGCAAGAATCGAATAAGGGAATTTTATGATTGAGAATTTCTTGTTATATATCATGAAAAAATACTTTTTTATATCTCTAGTATCATTTCTCTTTTCATAGTAAAGCAAAGAAGCTTAAAAAAACTATTATTTTTAATTTCACATATATTTCTCTCACATTAAATATCACAAAATTAAATTCACCTTATTTTTTTCTATTTTTATTTTTCTCATCAATTGTTTTTTTTCCCATTAAGATCTCTTTTGTACTGGTGCCCTAGAATGGAATAAAAGCGCTGGTAAGAAAAGAAAAAAAAGAAAACTGACAAATAAGTAAAAATAAAAATTGTTCAATTAGGGGAAAAAATAATAGATGCAATAGAGAGAAAATATTTAAATTAAAATTGTTTGATAGATAAAAAACAATGAAAGATATCTATATTTTGTCTTTCAGACACAACCAATGGCATATTGGCATGCGAGAAAAAAAAAAGTAGTGGGTCCCAAGTTTTTTATTTTATTTTATGTAGTCAACCAAAAAATATGTTTCAGTATACTTAAATTGGTATTGTTCTTCCCACCCCTCTTTTGGCACAGTATCCGTCATCCTTATTCAAATACAGCATGGCTTTCTAATTGACAGACATATCTTATCGTAAATAGTTACAAACAGCAAATAGTCATTTTCATCTTTTACAGAATAATTATTTGTTCTGTGAATGTGCCCCATTTATTTTGGAAGTTCAATTTTTGTACGTACCAACTCTAAATACAAACGAAACTCTCTGAAGAAAACAAGACCGACGTGCATTTAATTTGTCAAATCATAAATGAGATGGCCCTCGATGTCAAATAATAGGTGACACTAGGCAAGTACCTCCTAAATCAACTAATAGTGCAAAACCATTTATATGGTGATTATCAATTTGATTATTACGGTCAGGACCCATACCACAGTGATTATCAACTTGTGCTATATTTTCATTGGTTTAGTGGGGATGAGAAGAAAACTTGGTAGACACATTCATTTTCGCTGGTAATTACGGAAGGTGCACATTTTCCATAGAAAAATCTACAAATCAACTGGCTCACAGTTCCCAGATGGATCTGGGCTACTTTCACTTTCTCTAATCACTGTCAGACAATTACAAATAGGAATTCGGTATCTTAACTTCCACACGCAGCAACAACTTAGACTTGCATTAGATCGAGGTTCTGCTTTCTGCAAATTTTAATAAAACAAATATTTTAGATGGATTTTTTTAAGTGTTTCTTGGGGTGAGAAGTAGATTTGTTTTGGAAGGTATTATTCACATTACCAGTCACAAGATTTGAACTGCCAGGGACAACCAATTCAACAGAAGGGTACTCAGATTATATTTTCTGGGTGTTTGTACATGGTATTATATTTATCGTAAAGTCTTGGAATGACAGTTTTACATCCAACTCATTCTTAAAACTTAAAAGTTAGTTTATAAGATAGAAATTGTCTCTTCTCTTTGGTCCATGTAGTACTTGGCAGAGATGAATTTAGAAAGCTAATAGAAGGGGTTAATTTTTTTTCTTTTTCTTTTCTAAATGTTTAAATATTTAATCTTAATAATAAATTAGTTTAATGTTTAGGGTTTAGTATTTTAGGATTTAGGATATTTACTAATTTTATACATAAAATTAAAAATAATATTTTAAATGATAATAACTTTAATTGTCACCGTAACAACAAATATAATTAATTTTATATTAGTTATATTCTTAATCATAATATATATATATATATATATATATATATATATATAATTTGTCCGGTGATCATGTATTTGGAAAATATCATATTAATTATTTTTTTATAGTTGTCAAGTGTTAATATACACATAATGTTTTATTAATGTATTTTTTATTTTAATATTTCTTTTACTCATTTTTTTATTCTTTGTTTTTAATCATGCAGTGTGGGGGTCTCATGTATAGTTTAAAAAATAACAATAAATTTAGACAATTCTAAACTAACAAAACTTAATAATTATTATAATAATTATATACATAAATAATTTTATATAATATTGTTTTTTCAAACATAAACAAAAATTTCTTTACAAAGGTGCTGAAACTTTACCATGTGTACAACACATACAATTGAGTCACCTATTTTAAAAAACAATATGCCTAATCCATGAGTCTAACCGCATCTATTCACATGTTTTCCACTATGCATCAATAATAGGAAAGTTTGAGAATTTTAACACGAAAAATTCCCTAACCACCTACATAAACAATAACCACCTACATAAACAAAGTTAACTAAAAAACATACCCTAAACCAAAACATCCTTGTACCAAGACTAGCTAAATTACATTACAAAATGCACATCATAAACCTACAATTAACTCAAATATTGTAGCAGATTAGAATACCAATCTGCAAAAACTTTATCTTTAATACCAAAATGATAATTCAACCACTTCCATGATGTATATTGAATACAAGATTGGATGTCCAAAAACATTACATTTTTGTTATTAAAAACTATGGAGTTTCTAAATATTTATAACTTCATATAATTTGTTTGTAATACACTTTGATACAATCTTAAAATCGATAATTATACACCTAATATTCTTTTTCTTTTGTGAAATACACCTAATATGCAATCTTATAAATTTGATAAAAAAATTTTAGTTATATTGTGGATGAGATCTCCAACATACTCACTATCATAGGCTTATTGTTTTCATATTTTTGTTTTTCAAAGGAATTGAATAAAATAAACTTATAATTTTTGGATTTTCTTTTCTTTTCCAAAGTAGCTTTAAAAAGGGTCAAGTGGAGGATATAATAATAACATAAAATTATCAAAATTGCGTAATCATTCGAAATAAATGCAAGAAAGTATGAAAAAGCTTAATCAACAGTAATCATGATTTTCATTGACGAAAATAGTCAAAATACTAATTTGTACGAACGCGGTTTTAGTCAAATTCGTCAGAAAAAAAATTATTTTTTAATTTTTAATTAATATTTCCTTAAAAGATGAGATGCAGTACTAACTTGTAACTATTAAGTTTTTATGTATAATTTTTTATAGCTTAACATTCAAGAAACTATATTATATGAATTTAGATAATATATGACTCACATCTTTTATTTTTTGTAATAATTGACAGAGTTCAAAAGATTTATATGGATTTATAATATTGTTAACAACTTGTTTTTTTAATGATATTTAATTAAGTAATTATTATCATATTCTTCTTTTTTCTTAATTTTTATTTGACAAAATCAAATTATTCAATGATTCAACTTAATATTTTCAGAATTCTCACCTTTGATTTCTCTCTTCTATAACTTCTTTTTCATAGCAGTTGAATAGTCTTTTTGAAGATATATGTATATATATTATGTATATATATATCTATAGAGAAAAAAAATATCATTTTAAATCTTTTCTGATATTCTCTCTAACTTCATTTTTTTTCTACTCCCAAAATTAGTCTTAATGAAGTGAAAAGAAAGGAACTTATTTTATTAACTTAAAAATAACCATGATGACTTTAATATAATTTCTAGTCTAACAACCATCACCTTAAAAATCTTTTTATTAAAGTCATTTCATAATTACATGAGACAACTATTAGTTAAATAATAACATTTTTCCCACTTGCCTCATATGATGACTTGAAGTTTCAACATCAAACTATAAATGCACACCATACGTTGAAATTAAAAGTCAACATAATTAATTGAATAAAAATAATTGAATCATGGCAGTTGCAAATTATCCCAACAACCCAGTCCCTTTCATAACTTTAATAATACTGTAATATGTGTCTTTAACATCCTTTTAATACACATCATGTCATATCATTGAAACAATAACGTATATCATATAATGTGAATGACATAATAAGCAGAAACACAACTATAATTGAATTCGCAAGTGTCATACAATACAAACATTACCATCATAATGTGTATATACACATCACATTACATCATAAACAAGGACTTATCCATAACACCTATCTTTTCGATATGGCTAATAAATATTTTGGGTGGTAAACCTTTAGTTAACGAATCCGCTATCATTAAGCTTGTACCAATATGCTCAATTGACACTCTATGTTTCTGCACATTTTCTTTAACTGTCAATACTTCAAATTCATGTGTGTTGCTCCTTTAAAGTATTTGTCATTCTTAGAGAAGAAGACAATTGTGGAGTTATCACAACATATCCTTAACGGTTTGGCTATACTATCAACAATTCCAAACCTTGAAATAAAGTTTCAAGGTCATAATGCTTGAATTGTGGCCTCAAAGCATGCCACAAACTCAGTCGTAGTTCGAGTAGCCAATCACTTCAAGGTGATATGACCTCCTATATGAGCATGTAATCCTTGGTGCCTTCTAAATACCAAAAAACTTTCTATGCAACTTTGTAATGTTCTATTCTAGAATTACTTTTGATATTTGCCTAACACTCTTACAACAAAGTTAATATTTGGTGGTGTACATGTCTGGACATACATCAAGATCCCAACCATTGACACATAGGGAATAAACTCCATTTCCTTTTATTCCAAATCATTTCTAGGACATTGCAATTGACTAAACTTATCCCCTTTCTGTATTGGAACAATTCTTGCATAATTCTTGCATAGATCTCAAACTTTATTTTTATACATTTATTTGAATTCTTTGTTCATTATATTGAACCTTTTTCAGAATTGTCACTTTCCATGACTTGCCTAAAAGAGTCTGGATCTTCATCAATGCTCAAGTCATTTTCATATTCAAGTGAATACACAATATAATCACTTGGAATATCTGGTCTTCTTTTCCTTTTAGACCTTCTTGGTGTTATTTCTTGTGCCTCTTCTATCACTTGTTCATTTATGACTTTCATATTGGTTACTAGCTCATCACCTTGTGGGTTTTGAATATTATTATGTTGTCTCTGAGTGTTGTTTGGCTGTAATACCACTAGAGAAACACCATCTTGAGAAGGGACTTTAAGTGAAGAAGATTCAGCATAAGTCTTTACAATATCCACCTTTTGTGATTTCTCACTCCCATTGAAAAAGGTCATTTTCAATGAATCAAGAATTATCAGACTCAACTATTCTTATACCATAATTAGGACAGTAGAACCTATAACCTTTAGATTTTTCGGATACCCAATGAAGAAACCGCTAACGGTTCTTGATCAAGCGTCTTTTCATGTGGATTGTACTATACACCTTTACTTTTGTTGGACAACCCCAAAAATGGATATGCCTTAGGGGTGTTTGCGGTGCAGTTTTTTTGAGTCTAAAACTAGTCCTAACCAAACTATAAAAATAAGTGTGCTGCGATTTGATCGGTTTAGATTAATTATAAAATTTGAATCAAACCAAGCCAATCTTTTGCGGTTTGGTTTGATTTAGTTTTGCGGTTTAAATTTTCTATAATTAAGTATTAAAAAATACATGAAAAAAATGATTTCCAAAATTATATAAAAGTTTAGTCACTCCCAACAAAATTATATAAAAGTAGCAATCATTATAGTTAAAATATAAACAATTAATTCATTTAAACATTACATTTTAGTGGTTGTCGTCAAATTGTATCCAATGAAATTAAATAAAATAGTTTTGCTAAAATATTTATTTATCAATATTAATTAAAATATTAATTAAAGATTAAGTCAAAATCTTATAAACTTAAAAATTAATGAATAATTATATATGCCTTATTTTGGATTTGCTAAAATAACTAAGGATGAGTGGTTTGATTTAGTTGGTGCGGTTTCAACATCTCAAATCGCAAATTGAACTGAACCGCGTGGTTTTAAGATTATAAAAACAAAATCACCCCAACTAAAGCGGTTTTTTACGGTTTTCGGTTTGGGCGGTTCGTTTTTCAATCGGTTTGGTTTGATTTTGAACACCCCTTATATGCATTATACTGGGTTCCGTTCCTATCCATAATTTATAAGGAGTCTTGGGAACTGCCTTACTAAGAACCCTGTTAAGCAGATATAAAATGATCTTTAATATGTGCATCCACAAAGATAAAGGTACAGTACTATAATTCAACATAGACTTAACTATATCCATCAGAGTAAGAATGCGCCTTTCAACCACACCATTTTGTTGTTGTGTGTTAGACATAGTATACTGTGCATATATGTCTTTGCTTTCAAGGAACTTTGCAAATGGACCTGGACATTGTCTACTTTCATTGTATTTTCCGTAAAATTCATCACTTTCTATCTCTTCAATAAACAATAATTTCTAATTTAAAATGAGGGTTAATATAATTTGGGGAAAAAAAATAAAAAATAATTTCTAATTTAAAATGAGGGTTAATATAACTTGAGGAAAGAAGATCACTAAATGGAGAATCATATTATCTGTAACCTTGATCTAATACCAATTGTAAGCATTATTGGACATTTATGTGTAATTTTCTAAGGTTCAATATACAAAAAATGGCAGGATGTTAGATAATATGTAGTAACACCCTTTATTCTCTATAATCATCAAGAGAGAGTTCAAAAAGCATACATGAATCCATAGTATTGTTAAGAACTTGTGTTTCTAATAGCATTTGGTCAAATAACCACGGTTACGTCGTTCTCTTTTTCTTGATTCTAATTCGTCAAAATCACCTCATCCAATGACTCAGCTTAATATTTTCAAAATTACCATATTTACTTTCTCTCTTCGCTAACCCTTTAATAACAATTGAATAGTCTTTTTTAATATATATATATATATATATATATATATATAAAATATGCTTTCAAATCTTTTCTGATATTCTTTCTAATTCTTTTTTTTTCTATTGCTAAAATTACCTTTAATAAAGTGAAAAGAAATGAATTTATTTTATTAACTTAAAAAATATTTTAATATAATTTCTAGTCATTCTATTAAATATCTTTTCATTAAAGTCATTTTAGGATTACATGAGACAAATATTAAATTAAATAATCTAACCATTAATACTACCACATAATATGTCTTTCATGCGCACTTATTAAAAAAAAACACTGCTGCTGTCAAATATGTATTTTACTTTTTATTTAATTAATAGTCAATAAAAATTCAAACACTGAGCTTAATGCCAATAAAAATTACACATTAAAAAATATACTTATTCAAACATAATAAATATTTATTGTAACTTTAAAATGTTTAAATAAAATTCTAAAAATATAAGTTAAAATAATTTATTTTGAAATGAGAATTCTCAATTAAGTTGACAAACTGAAATTAAAAAAATATATAGATGTATATAATTTTTAATTAAAAATATTTTTTATAATTGTACCTAATATAAAAAATTATATTCTTATTAAAATGATTTATTAATATAAATTAATTATTTTAAATCAACAATTTTTTAACTTAAATAAACGAATGATTAATGAATTGAAGTTTCGCAGTGGGTTATATTAGACTAAAATGTATTATTGAATTTGGAAATGCTTCATTCTAGATAATTTCATTTTTATTTTTTCTATATTTGAATACATACATCTCTTTCTAGCTAATTAAATGATATGATCAATATGATTGCATTTGCACCGATAGCAGGATAACACTGGCCATGGGACTGTTCTATTATGGTTTGAGAGACACATCAGCCACTTACTCTGTCAATTTCCTCAGCTTGGTTCCTATTTTCACTTTTATCATCTCTATTATATGCAGGTATGTGTATATATATAGAAGACCAGCATTTATATAAACATAAAGTCAATATATATATACGATATATAACATAAGCAACTTTATATATAGCAGAATAGAGAGGTTGAGGTTTGAAACATGGACGAGTAAAGTGAAGACAACGGGGGCAATTTTGTGTGTGGTGGGAGCATTAATAACTAGTTTATACAAGGGCAAGGAATTCCATATTGTTCAAAGCAGTCATCACAATCATAGTACAGTTAAGGCATCAAAACCCGACATGCTTCCTGGCACTCTCTTTTTGGTTGGTAGCTGCTTATCATACACAGCTTGGTTCATTGTGCAAGTATGCTTTTCCATCCATTTCTCTTTTGATTTCGCTCAGTATTGCATGCAATAATATGTGATGTTATGCTAATACATTCTTATTTTAAAATGGATCGATGTACTGTTGTTTATATGTCCTTATACAGAATGTTAACTTATGATTAAACAAAATTCGGGGGCATGAAAAGTAGTAATACATCAAAGATTTAGTATAGACTAAAACTAAAGTTTACTTAATAATTTTACGATAAAACAATAATGATTTCAAGTTTTAAAAAGATAAAAACCAAAGAAAACATATATTTTGAAAACCAAATCAAAATTCTTTGATTTTATGACAGTTAAAAATCTGTTATAGTATTTAGCTCGGCCGTTCATTGTTCAAATTTCTTGTGTTTAGGAAAATTTTTATTGATTGATTATTATTTAATTCCCTAAATTAATAACATACTTTTCCATCTTAAACAGGTTAAGTTGCTTGAAATATTTCCTTTCAAATATTGGGGAACAATGCTTACGTGCATCATAGCATCAATTCAAGCAACAATAATAGGAGTATGCTTAGATTGCAGAAAAGACACATGGAGTTTAAAGTGGAATCTACAACTTATGACAATAATATACTCGGTAAGAATTATCCAATGTAAGTACGTACCTTCAAATTGCTTCTACTTTACACAAAATATGAAGGAATTAAGGCATATTTAACTATATATATTTGAAAGGGCAAAACAACTATTTATCAATAATCACAAGCTGTGAAATTGTCCAAAGTAACATAAGAGATAAGATTAAATTGATAAACATGAGTTACCTAAACATTTAAAAATCTGAACATTTGAGTGGTATATAATGAAATGTTTTTTTGTGTCTAATGGACACCTTGTAATTAAGTGGATACGCTCTTTATGTATTGTTGGAAAAAAGAATATTTGATGCGCCTAATTATAATATATCAAAATTTCTTATTCTACGCACCTTTTGTAACACTTCATTATTCTTTTAATATCTCTCCCCATTCTGTATTATAACATTAAGTTGTTGATAAAAAAAATGTATTATAATATTTTTCTTATTTTCATTTTCTTTTTTTCCCTCTCTTATCTTCAATAAGGATACAAAGAAAGAAATAAGAAGAAAAATATATTAAAAAAATTCAAAAGTAATAAAATGTAAAAAGAAAATAGACTATTGAATTTATAATCATAAAATATTATTAAGATTTTAGAATATATATTTTTTAAAGTATTACTAGATGAGCAAATTAATGCAATATATAGAGTACAAAATAGATTTGACTCATTTACTTTTTTTTAAAGACTTAAAAGTAAGAGATTAATTGATATACATTGTTATTATAATTTTTATACTGACATTCAATTATAACTCATTTAAATTTGTTTACTTCACTAATTATTATTTTAAAAGTCACATAAAATTCAATCACAACTTATTGGTAAATTTGTTGACTTTACTGATTACTACTTTAAAAGTCACATAAATGAAAAGTTAGAATTAAATGTTAGTATAAAAATATTTTATATTAACTGTATATATCGATTGAACTCTAGAAGTAATGTGCAACTTTTGGAGATGTGAGAAAGTGGATCTTGCTATCCAATCGTCCAATATCAAAACAAGAAAAAAGTTACCTTAATCACGGTATTCGTACATAGTTATTATTAAAAGTAATAATTAAACTTCATTTTGAGATCTTAAAATTATATACGGTAAATATTTTTTTTACTTTATATAAAAAATTAAATATTTTCTTTTATAAGCCGTAAATTTTTTTTCTTAAACTTGGTTTGTTTTATTAAGTCTATTGAGTTGACTCACAAAAATTGTAAAAATAAAAAATTTGAATTTTTTTTCATAGTAAACAATTTAATTTTTTTAATTTGAAGATCAAGTAAGTTTTTATATAAAAAATAAAAATACTTTTAAAATAAATTTTAACCATTTTTAAGTTAAAAAATCACATTAGATTATTTGTAAGATGGTCCATTGAAAAAAAAAAAAACTAAACACAAACTTGCTTTAAACATAACTCTATGGGTTGGTGTTCATAATCATAGGTTTACATGGGTTAGGCATTTTTCTTTTAACATCTCTATAATTACTATTCGCGTCTAAATGGATTAATATTCCAAAACATTTCTATTACCTAAGATAAAGATTTAATAAATTTTACCTCCTTTTCTTCTTTCTTATTATTTGTTCTCCTCTCCCCCAAGATGCATAGTCTTATCATACAATTTCTATAATAAATCTTTTTTTATAGCAGCACAACCTTCTAAAAAAGTCTCATTCACAATTTATAATGTCTTTTTTGCGGTACATAATAGTACACTTTGAATATATACCTTCTCTTTGCTTTGTTATTTTGACATGTATTCTTAATTAACTTATTTGAAACTAATTTTTGATTATTTTTTGGATCAATTGATCAAAATACATAAAAACATACATTTTAGATTAATTGATTCGAAAAAATTAATACTTAGTATTAGATTAATTAATCCAAAATTTATGTTTTTATGTAATCTAAATTTATTGATCCAAAATATAAGAGTATTTTGGATATTTTATTTTGGAGTGTGAATAATAAGTTGCTAAAAGAAATTTCCAATAAGATAGCGCGGCTCAAAAGGATTTGATCTTATATTTACCTTTAAACTCCATATTCTAAGTGATCAATTTTATATCATATATCATATTATGGATGTTCTAAGGTAACATAATTTAGCCAATCTTGTGACTTAGTCCGGTTGACTTCGAGTTTTTGGTTTTACTTTTAAAATATATTTTAAAGGGATTAACTCCAAAAAGCAAGCATAAACCACGAACTCTAATACTAAATATAAAATAATTATTTTTTTATTTTTAACATTTTTTTTAAAAAATTTAATAATTGATATTAATTAATTATAAATAATTTCCGGTTATCACCAGGTTAATATTTACACGGTGTAACATTAATTACTGCTTTTTTTTGTGTCACATATCATTGGACAATACTGTATATATACTATTAATTAGTATTTTTATTTTTATGTTTTTTTCTATTTTTCAAAAGTTATACTGTGCACGGATCTCACATCTAATTGTTATTATATCAACAACTATGGTGATTTCATTAAGATACAATTTCCACCAACCAATATACTGACTGAAAAAAAAGTTTAACATCAATTCATGATTGATCAATCTAGAGATACATTAAGAACAAATAAACACATAATTAAAAGGGGAAAACTAGAATAAAGAAGCAAAAATTAAATTAAAGAAATTTAAAATTCAGGTCCATCACCCTTTTGAAAATAAAATAAAAAATCAAAAGAGAAAATAAAGGAGCAAAGAAAATAATAGAAAAAGAAAAGAGATTTATAACAGAATGATGCATAAGATCCCTCTATTTGAAGTATTCAGCTTAGATTTATTATTATTTACAAGTTTTTTTGGTCATTATTAACTAGATTTGTTCCTCGTTTATGACCCATCCTCATTCATACAATTTCACCCTGATATGAAGTTAATTTAAATGAGTTCAAAACCTAGAAATTAGATTTATTATATTTTGAAGACAAATTCATTTGCATTCCTTTCAGTATTTCTTCTTTTATTCTTTTGAAATTTATATTTTTTTTAGCAAGTATACGTATTAATAAGAATACTTTTGACTCAATGTTTAACGGATAACATTCTGTATAACATGTATTTTATTTATATTAATATTATTTGTTTTGAATATGTATTTTAAGATAGTTTACTTGTTTGACTTTATAATTTAGTCAAACGTAACGTTAAAATCGATATATTAATTCCTTACGTAAATCAAGTCAACATAATTTTGTTAGTTCTTAGTTGGGTAAGTTTAAGTCCAAATAAATGGCTTTATCAAAATCTAAAATTAGGTATGAACTAAGACAAATCCTCTTCAATTCATCTTATTTGAACTCCTCTACTATCGATATGGTTACGGTCATTCTTGTGTTTCAATGCCCATGTAACAGTAATTGAAGTATCACTTTTATCTACTACATACTGAAAGGCTGATATTAGTGTTATTAACATGGAATGGTTAAAGTACAACTTAATTTGTCCTTCTATTTTTAGTGTACTTATGCTTAAAATTATGCATTACTAGCTACTAGAATTATGAGCAATAAACTCATCAAAATTTACACTTTTAACCTTTATTTGCTCCGAAAATGAGGAACACAAAAAGAAAATACCTTGATTTATAGATTTAGAGAAACATCCAAATATAACAAAGTCTCATGCTTGATGGTTACATACAACTATATCTTGAACACATCAATTAATTTCCTAAAATAGCATCTATTATCTATTATTAATTTAATGCTTTCTCCATATTAAATTATTTGTAGTTATGCATTAATGTAATTGAACTTTCATTATAGTTTATAAAATTTATTTTAAAAAAATATAATTACATGCTACATCCATATAATTGTGATATTACTCATGAGATTAGGTGTGGATCTCATGCAATTAGGTGTAGATGTTATGCAAAGCTTATCATCATTATTTAATTATAAAATATACAATCCTTTTAACTACTAAATATTTAATAGTTAAAAGAATTGTATTTTTTATTTGTTTTTTTTAATTATTTTAGATGCAGATGTAATGCAAGATTGTCATCACTTTTTAATTTATTGAATGAGTTAGAGCAATACATAAATAATAAGTAATGGGTATATTATATGTAAATAACAATCGAACATTTGAAATTTGAAGAATTAGGTGCAACTTTGAATTTTAAAATCATTTTAACAGATTCAAGTAAAGGGATGTTTTTGCATTGATTTGAGTTTTTTTTTTGTATGTATTTGCAAAAATATACATTTGATTTAAAATAATACTATTGTCTTTACTTATTCAATTTGAATGTCTCACTGAAACTACTTTATATTGCATGTATGTATATTTGTTTACATTAATCATGGGTACGTTGTATCTTGGCATGCTTAACTTGAAATGTCTCTTTAAAACCTGTGTAAAGTTTAAAGATTTCCTTAATTTTCTAGTGTTTTATGTTACCAATTCACAATATACCAAATCTTGTAATACTTTTTATCATAAATATATTTTTTCTTCATGAACTTACAAGATACGAGAGTAATTTTAAGATTAATTTTTACTTGCTTAATAAAATTTAACTTAGAGTTTAATACTGATGCACTGATGATATAAAATAATTTTATACTAGTGTTTAATTGCAACCTTTTATTTATATGACTTTTAAAGTATTAATTGATAAAGTCAACAAACTTAATTATTATATATGAAAAGTTATGAAATGTTAATATAAAAATTTTTACATTGGTGATGCATAAGTCTTTTTTCTCTTTAACTAAATGGACTACTAACTACAAGCAGAAATCATAAAGCTAGCATTTACACAAGTAGCATAACTAAATTTCAAAATAAAAGAATAAACATAACATTAGAGAGCTAAAATTAAGAAATGTTAGAACTTGAATTCACTAAATCTGTCATTTATGTGGACATGAAACATTAGTTGTGTTAATTATTCATATCTTTGTCAACTCACATAATACTTTAACTCTAGTTCCTTACAAATAGGGTTTCAGCTCATCGATTAAGCTCTCAATTCCTTGCACAACTTAATCAAATTGCTTGTATTCATAACATGACTAAAAGATGACAAATGAGTTTTACTTTATACCTATCAATACATTTTTCAATCACATTCAAATCGCAAGATAGAAAAGGAATAAACCAACGCAAGTAATAATTAAAAAAAAGAACACATAATATTGAATAATAAAGTTATTAAATATCAAAGAATACATGATTTATGTTTAGTTACATCAAGTTTCAACCAATGGAATCTCAGTTACTCATAGAACAGAGGAACATTCTAGTTTGTGATGTGATTTGGTTCAATTTTTAGGCAAAAATAATTTGAACAAAAAATAAAATGAAGACACAATTTGGTTTGGTTTAGTTTAATATAACATTAAATTCAAACAAAGCTACACCAATTTTTTACAATTTTTTTAGTCCAATTTATCAGTTTTTTATTTTTAATTTATTATATAATTTAAATTTTTTAAATAAACTTACATAATTATTTTGCTATTAAATTAAAAAATAATTTTATTATATTAAATTTTGTAAAATATATTTTAGTTGAATATTATTATTTATTTATATTTAACATTATTCTAAATGTATATTATCCACTTTTTTCATAACATAATAGTACCTTATGCATTACTTGATATTGATCAATACTATTTTTAACTATATTAGTATATTTTTTTAACATTTGAAAACAATATATGAATTTTTATTACAAAATAAATGTATGTCATAAATTATTCAATATTTATTATTAGTTACCACAACAAAATCATATATTATAAATTAAAATCAATATAGTTATAATATGCAGTTAAGTTTGGTTTGTTTGGTTTTTATATTAAAATCTAAAAATTGAACCAAATAAATAAAAATATGGAGTTTTGGATTTTTTTTGTTTTGTAATTTTTGCTTTTATTTGAATTGGTTTCATGGTTTATAAACAATTTTTGGTTTGATTTCAAAACACTCATATCCTAAATGGTGGAGAATAGCAAAAAGAAGAAAAGGTATATTTGGAAGTCACATTGTTGTTGTAACATCCTAAATATACTAATATAATCTATGTATAATTTAAAACTCATAATATTGAAATTGAACAACTGATCATAATACATATATTGCATACTCTCGTCAGGCAAGTAAAGTTGCTCGATGAGGAATCAGAGCATCTTACTCAGTGATAGTAATTGCCCAATGAGATACCTAAATTAAATGTTTCTAATGAAGCAACTTCGCTCAGCAAGATGCGTCGCTTGACGAAAATCCAATTTAATTTTTAACAGGAAAAACTTTGTGCTAGGCAAGATTTCTCGCTGGACACAAAGCCAATAAATCCCTAATAGAGACAACTTTGCACTACACGAGACTCCTCGATGGGTGCAAAGCCAAAAAGTTCCCTAACAAAGACAACTTTTCATTGCCCAAGACCTATCGCTTGGCAAGAGTTTCCAGAATTACTGAAACTTTACTACAATCTTTCTAATCATTTAACTAACTTAAACATTTACATCATACCATCCATACTTCAATATATTATAGTTTCAATACAATATATTACATAACATAATTGTGAAATATATACTAATTCTTAGTATCTAAATACATAGATTTGAAAAGACTACAACATCCAACCAAAACATAGTTTATTTTCCATGAAATTCTAAACATTGTTAATTCTGGTCTTCCTACCTCTCAACAACACCATTGTCATCTGCTCTTGTGCAAAGCACGATCACCACAATCATACAAACAGTACAAGGATAAGCATAGGATAAAAGAAATCCAAGTCTTCTAATATAAGTATCCAATAAATGAAAATAACAATCAAGCAATCACACTTATGCTCCTCTTGAGCATAAGCACTCAACACAATATGATTATATGACAAACAATTTCTGAAACACTTATTGAGTTCGAACACCAAGGTTGTTAAAGACTTCTCTCAATTGGTATCTGACATCCACATAACCATCTAACAACCAAATGAAGTCTTAGTATACTCATTTAACAACTATCATCTAATGTTTACCTGACCTTTGTGACAAAATAGTTGTTGTTCAAGCATATCTCAAGGGTACCCCCCACTTGTATATCTAGTACCAAGATCATAATTTAAAACCACAAATTACCCCCATTTGTATATCTGGTATCTGGATTACATTGACCTTAGATGCAACTGCAACTCAATACACCTCACATATATACAAATATATGTACATCACCCAATGTTAAGTTACCTCCTATCAAGGTTATCAAAATCGAGAATTTACGTAAACTTGTGGGAGTGCAGTAAACTCAACTCGTAAAATCGTAAGAGTTTACTTCATTAAAAATATGACTATAAATCACATAAAAATTGAAAGTTTTCAATACATAATAATTTCAAATCCACATAATGAATTTAAATTACTTCAAATAAGTAGAAATTAAAGTTGAAACACTTAAAATGTCAAAACTTTTTTAGACATAAGAACAAATTATATGGAAAACACTCAAAATTAGAGTCAACATAGAAAAATATTACTTAAGAAGTTTGTTCACGAGTTTACTCCGATTTTACAAGTTTACTCCGATTTTACCGAGTTTACTACTTTTCTAATTTCACTGCGATTTAACTCGTTTGAGACTTGTAAACTCATAAACTCGTACGATTTTACGAGTTAACTCACGATTTTGATAATCATGCCTCCTATAACTACTACATTCATAAAATTCAATATAACATATCATCAATATGCACCACAACAATATGTATTACAACACAATTTCATATATCACCAAAATCAATAACAATATATTACCAAAATCAATGAGTTTTAAATTATATTACCAAAAACCCTTTTTTTAATAGTGTTAAAGCGATCATAACTTCCTAGCAAACCAAGTTTATCCGCTAGATGGTTTGATAACTATAAGGTCAAGAGTCGCCTAAATCTATCCTTTGGGTGCTCCAAGGTAAATTGATGATCTATATTTTCCTTATTGCTACCTAAATTTTCAATTTTTGTATGTGTATTTCCAAAAAATAGTGATATAACCTATGTGAATTAACTAAGTATGATAATGATATATTTTTCTACTTAAAAGATAAAAATTAAGACTTTAAATAAAAGAAACTAAGATAATTGCTCTCATATGTTTGTCCTTCTTAGAAATCTAAAAGAAAAGTTGAATAGATTCCTTTAAAAAATTTACCCAATTCAAAATTTAATTTCAATTAAAACATTTTTGTAGGAATTAAGATTTTTTCAATAAAATTGTAGAGTATACAACAAATTAATAAAGTAATTGAAAAAGATTATTAAAATTCATATTCTCAACATAAGAATAATGGATTTAAACACAATTAAACAAATGACAAACAATTAATAAAAATTCATATTAAGAGTTTAATATGAGATAACGAAAGAAGAATGAACACCAAGATTTATATTGGATTAGCCATTCTCATGACTTACATTAGTGTTAGTTTGACAATTCTAGTTAAACATTTTTATCATTATAAAAATAAGGTATAAACACTATGTATACACGTATATAACATTAAAAATCCATTGAACTATGTAACATATCCTCCATGTGAAACCTATCACATGAACCACATTAATAAACTTATTCTAATGCTTAATCAACATAAATATATTTAAAAAATAGAAACTAATACACCTGATTTGATTGTGCATATCTAATAATGAGTAAACTATTAAAAAGTCTCAAACAATGATTCAATCTAAAAAATTTCAAAGGAGCAATCTTGATGTTAAAACAGAGAGAATTTCTCAATTCTTAAAGAAAAATATTTGAAAGTGATTTCAAATTTGTGAGTTTTGAGAGTTAAGTGGGAGTATCTTTAAATAAAATTGATGCAACCAATTACACATCGATTTTAGAGGTAAATATGAGTGTTCAACATGTATTACATTACTAGAACTCAAATTTCAGAAAGGTGTACCCAACTAATTCTGAGAGATTTGAAATTCAGTTAATTGTCTCATTTCTTACTTCATATATAAGTAATTGATTACATATAAGGGTAATTAGTTACTGTTAGTCAAAACCATTATTTCTTAATAATGAATAGGATGTAATTTATTAATTTTTTATGTAATTGGTTACAATTGTTCAAAACATAAGATTATAAAGGATCGACATGGTTTGACTTATATCATGAAATAGGATCAAGAGAATAAAAAAATCATGCAATCCTAAGTTTTAAAACAACCAATACAATTTCATATGCAAACATGTTTAACATATTTAAAACAAAACAAAAATTGATAACACTAAATTAATCCATTGATTTGAATGATCAACATCATATGCATATAAGATAAATATATGAGACAATTATCATATTAACACTATTTAAGACCCTTGCATTGATAGGTGGTATGGAATAGCCTGAGGCCTTTATATTGACTTTGGTAAACTATTAACATAAAAAAGTATATGGAGAAAGATTAATTTTTGAAAATGTCAACTACTATGATTTTGAATTATTAATGAGAAAGACTTGTTTGTACAGGGAGCATTGGCTAGGGCGGCTACATTTTGCTTAGTTTATTGGACAATTGCAATCAAAGGACCAACTTATCCCACAATGTTCAATCCATTAGCTCTTATTTTTGTTGCCATATCTGAAGCTATCTTATTGGGTGAACCAATAAGCCCTGGCATGTACGAATCAATGTTTTCCTTCTTGATCAACTTAATGTTATTTACAATTATTTTTATATTCTTACTTTTTTCTTAGTAGTATACTCACTTTCCACACCTTACTAGTTAGGGAAACACTTTTAAAATTATGACATATTGACTTTTCTAAACTCATTGATAATCTAACCTTATCAACGAGTTATTATATTTATGCATTTATGAAAATGATTAATGTAAAATTGAAACTTATTTGCAGCTTATTGGGCATAGTTTTGATCTTAGTGGGATTATACTCCTTTTTGTGGGGCAAAGGAAGGGAAATACAGAGTATTCTTCAAGCATCTGGAGAAGTTTCAACAAGCATGGATGTTGAGTCTACTAACATGCACTCAATAGCTACAGTGGTACCAAGTTTTTCAGCTAATAATTCAACTGTTGGAGTTGGAAAGATAGGAAAAAATTGAAAAATATGATACAATATTCTTGAAAACAATGATTAGCTTTTATCTTATGATTTTCTCTTGAAATTTAAGATTTAAATTCTTTCATGAAACTTATATTGCTAGTGATTCTTAAGAAATAAATGTAAAGCTTTTAGTTTATAAAAAATACAAAATGTTAAGGTTTTTTTTTTATTATTTGGGTCATTGAAACATATGTAAAATAAGAGAGCATTGAAATATTGATAGAGAACTAATGACTTAATTGTCTAAATATATGAAAATTAGAGATAGTTGTCATCAATAATCATCGTAATTAATCACAAAAAGACAAAATACATAATATATTTTATTTTTGTATACACATCTATACTATTAATAAAGGTAATAATCATTTTATGTCCATTTTTTAAAATACTCATTCTTTCCTTATATCTATTTGAAAATAAAAAAATAAACTACTTTGTAGTAGGAGAGACTTGAACCTGCAACTTCTTTGTCCCAAATGTAAATTTTGCAACCAGATTAACCTTATAACCTTAAGAAAAAAATTACTTTAAAAACATTTATATCCAACATAAATAATTATTCTACTATCTATTATTAGGACAAACTGGGGGGGGCTAAACACCGGGGAGATGTACAAACTGGGGGGGGCGGAATCCACCGTCAACCTTGAGATGTACAACCATGAGACACAAACCCATATATAAGAGATCATGATACCACTTTCAACCTAAAACCTTAAGGCATTAGCTTATGGGGTCTTTCTCACTTATATATTACTCAACTTCCGAATTTCTAACCAATGTGGGACTTCAACTCACACTTGCACTCCAAAAATCTTCCCCTTAAGTGTGAGTCCCTTCCACATTGTAGACTCCTCCTCCAGTGGAGACATATATTTAATGATGGCCCCTTATTCACACCGTCCTTAAACACAACTGAAACCCTTGTCAGGAGGACTTTCGATGAAGGGATTCCACCGTCAACCTTGAGATGTACAAACTGGGGGGGCTAAACACCAGGGAGATGTACAACCATGAGACACGAGCCCATATATAAGAGATCATGATACCACTTTCAACCCAAAACCTTAAGGCATTAGCTTATGGGTCTTTCTCACTTATATATTACTAAACTTCCCAATTTCTAATCAATGTGGGACTTCAACTCACACTTGCACTCCAAAAATCTCCCCCTTAAGTGTGAGTCTCTTCCACATTGTAGACTCCTCCTCCAGTGGAGGCATACATTTTAATGATGGCCCCTTATTCACACCGCCCTTAAACACAAGGGTACACGCGCCCCTGAGACCCTTGTCAGGAGGACTTTCGATAAAGGGAATCCACCGTCAACCTTGAGATGTAAAAACTGGGGGGGCTAAACACCGGGGAGATGTACAACCATGAGACACGAGCCCATATATAAGAGATCATGATACCACTTTCAACCCAAAACCTTAAGGCATTAGCTTATGGGTCTTTCTCACTTATATATTACTTAACTTCCCAATTTCTAACCAATGTGTGACTTCAACTCACACTTGCCAACAATCAACCCCTTAAGTGTGAGTCTCTTCCACATTGTGGACTCCCCCTCCAGTGGACATTTAATGATGACCCCTTATTCACACCGCCCTTAAACACAAGGGGACACGCCCCCTGAAACCCTTGTCAGGAGGACTTTCGATGAAGGGAATCCACCGTCAACCTTAGCTGATCACAACCATCGGCTCTGATACCAGTTGTTAGGACAAACTGGAGGGCTAAACACCGGGGAGAGGTATAACCATGGGACACGAGCCCATATATAAGAGAATATGACACCACCTTCAACCCAAAATCTTAAGACATTAGGTTATGGGTCTTTCTCACTTATATATTACTAAACTTCCCAATTTCTAACCAACGTAGGACTTCAACTCACACTTGCACTCCAACATCTATAATCTATAATAGAATAATAATAATAATAATAACAATAATAATAATAATAATAATAATAATAATAATAATAATAATAATAATAATAATAATAATAATAATATACAATGGGAATATGATGGGTTGGTGTCCATATTTTATGATTATTTTACCATTCTAAACATTTTACGACTTCTCACATTAGTAAATACATATCTTCACAAGTTCTACCTTACCACAAATCAACTTTTCTTAAACATTATTAATGTATGTATACCTTCAATCATAAATTTTTTTAACAAAAATGTGAATACACATGCACAACAAGATGTTTAATTTTATTCAAACTCTCTTATCTCTCCATTTTCTCAAATTCATTGCAAATCTTACATATACATTGATGATCTAATATATTTTTATCATGTTAATATAAACAAAAAAACATACTAAACTAAAATTATTGAACACAAAAATGTGAATACATGTAACATTTTTTTTAATTTTATGATAATATTTTTTTTCTTTAATTATTTATTTAAAATAAAATAAAATAAAATATAATCATAAACAAAACCATATATATATATATATATATATATATTCACAAGTCATATTTACAATATTATATATATTTCTACTATATACATATTTATATATATAGGAAAATTTTTATTTATGTATGATTCTCCTCTTTACTTATAATTTTTTTTCCTACAATATTTACATGGTCAGTGGAAAAATATTCAATAAGGGATTTGTATAGTTAGTTGGTGGAAGATAAAACGTAACCACAATTGGTCCCTCAATCACTATGGGTCCATCTAACTCGTAGTAAAACATCAAGGTTGACACACCAATGCCTCTGAATGTAACTGAATTTTCAATTATATTAGTGACCCAATTGTTGCCTGGAAAGGTAGCTGAAATACCTGCAGTAAAAGGAGTTGGGACATTTGGTGCATTCATCCTTTAAGTTTGCAAATTCCATTTTTTATAAGAGACAAGAAATAAAGGAGCGAGAACAATTATCATATAAATACTTTACATAATGATAATTTAAATAACAATAATTTAAAAAAATATAAATATCTCTATATATATTATTATTTTTGTTTTAGAAATTTGAATTATTTTGTAATGACTAGTCAGGATAAATGAGTTTTTTTACCATGGTTTGTAAAGAATACAAGGTTATGTCACCTTGAATATTTACTCATTTAAATCCCCAAGGTCAAACCTCCATCTACAACTTAATTCAAATCTTTATTTAAAAATTTAAGCTTTTATTAAATTTTTTTATATATACAAAATAATTTTTAAAAAAAACCATTATGTTTAAAATAAAATAGTTAGTAACAAAAAGAAAACTAATTTAATAAATCAAACAAGATTATAAATAACAAATTAAATAATTATAACTAAAAATAGCATAAAATAACAAATAAGACGACGTTAGAAACACTTCAATGAATATTTATAGTTAAAAAATAACATAAAATAATAAACAGAACGAGGTTAGGAACATCTCACTAAATAATTATAGTTAATAATATCATAAAATAATAAATAAAACAAGGTTAGGGACACCTCATTAAGTAATTATATTTACAAATAACATAAAATAAACAAGTAAGTAAGCATAATAATTAAAATCGATAAATGTTTTCTCTCCCTTACCTTAATAATTAGATTTATACAAGAGTTAAATTTTTTTTTCTCCAAATACACATTCACTATCAGTATCAATTTCTTACTACTCACTAACTCTTCCTATTCTTTTCCCTCTTCTCTCACGTTTCTGCACTCTTCTATTTATAGGCTGAGTGCAATGATTTTTATTTTATTTTATCCGTTAGTTTTGGATAGTTCTCCTCAGTTGTTGATAAGCGTAAGTACTTGTGCAGACTTGTTTCATCATTAGCTCTTCTTTCCTTATCCATATATTCACATTAAATAATCTTTTGTTTTATAACCCGTTTCTATAACAAAATATATATATTGTTATATTGCTGATATAAATTAAAATTTTCTCGTATCATCAAAATAATTATTTATTACAAGAAAATGTTACAATTCATATAATGTTACGATTAAATAATTATTATAACCCTTTTCTGTAACAAAATATATATATTTGTGACGATTCATATCATTAGTCTTTTTTTTAATAATTATGTATATAAATTAAAATTTTAAAGTAAATTATAAATTTATTTCTATTATTTTATGTATACCATATATTTTTAAAATATTAAATATTTACATTTAACAATAATATAATATTGTATTAAAAGTTTTTTTTTAAAAAATAGGATATTTGTTTTTATTATTACATATAAATATTTTATGAAAATTTAAAGTAACCTAATTATTTTATAATTAGATAATATTTAAATTTGATTTGATTTGCTAAATATATTTTAAATACAATTGTATATATATTAATAAATTTGGGATTATTACAATACACATGTGCAACAAGATGTTTAATTTTATTCAAACTCTCTTATCTTTTCATTTTCTCAAAATTCATTGCAAATGATATATATATATTGATAATGTGATATATTTCTATCATGTTAACATAAATAAAAACATACTAAACTAAACTTATTACATATAAAATGACACGATGAATTATTAATATATTCTATCATGTTATTAAAAAATCTATTAAATTAAAACTCTAAAATTGTTATACATATCAAAATAGAAATATGAATATATAAACACGACAATTATCATGAGAATACCCCATTCTTTCTTCTATTTTATTTTTATTTAAAATATAAATAGATACATGAAGTGCCTTTTTCCCCTCGTCAACGTAATAACATCTATTGTTATATAGTTTATGCATTCTTTTATAAAATATTAAATTTATAGGTTAATGTGTAATATTAAACAACAATTTTTTTATAAAGAAAATTAACTTAAAATATTATTCACACAATATTACACAATTATGATTTGTAGCATAGATAAAAACCTTAAACTTATTAATGTACCATGAAATTTTCTATTGTATTTGTCCATGGTTTAGATTATTAGACCTTCTTTATATTGGATTAGTAAAGGGAAATCATATAGATAAAGAGAATTTGGAATATTATGAATGATGCATTGGTTTGCCTCATGATTTCTTCCCCCGAAGACAAATATGCTTGGCTTTAATCCAACATATAGCTGTTGGTTCATTTGGGAAATGGGAAAAACAAAGATCTTTAATGATGTTCAAGTTTGGTCAATTTCGTTTACTATTAATTAGTTGACACACCTCACTTTATATTTGTTATGAATTATGAAAATATTTCCTAGCTCTAAATAACATAACTTAAAATTGAATATGACTATATTAACAAATCTTTATTTAGAAACCCTGAATGTTATATATGGAGGTCTAATTTGAGAAAATTTAAGTCAGTAGGTTATTGGTTACAATGGAAATTACATTTTTTCAACCAGTTTGCATGTTGAACTTTTGTCTAATTGTTATAGGTCAGAACTAGCTTGGAATCATATTTAAAAGAATATAGCTTATGAATATGATTTCATGTTGGTTGTTCATATATATGGTGTCTCAATGAATTTTTCGATCACCTTTTCTATATGACATTCTAGTTTGCTTGATCAATAAGACTTCTTGTTGTGGGATCCAACAAATTTTATATGGACGATAGTTTTTGCCCATATGGTATGAATTAAACAAGACACATCAACAAATAGCAATATAATTATCATATCAAACATTCTTCTCCTAAGATGGTTATATTAGTATAAGCAATACTAACATGATACTTAAGGTTTTAGTTGCCTATGTTATTTCTTTTATTTGTTTATATATAGTTGTTCCTATTGATAACAAAAATCATGAAAGATATTTTTCTTATTTTTCTCTATTAATAAATTTTATCGCAGTAAATGCTACATTTATTTGTATTATTTATTTCTTTATTTTTCTAATTTCACCATTTTATTTTTTAATAATAACATTTATCCTTTAATTTAAATATGATTTTTACTTTTTTATCGTTAAAAGCTAAGTTTTTATAAGTAAAACATGTAATCTAGTTTATTTATGAAATATACTTGTATATACATCCTAACTTCATTTTAATTTGAAAGCTAAGTGATTATCATCGGTTTCATAAAATATCTGTACAATAATTTATGTGATAAATCATTTTTATGATTTCAAAAATGTTTTTAATGTAAATTTTAAACTAATAATATCCACTAAATTGCATTACCCTTTATTAGTATAATTTATTATTATTATATACAAACCTATGTCAAAATTAAATTAAAACTAAAATAAATTGAGATAACTTAAATGCATATCTCAATAATATATAGGGCTTTTAATTTTTTTATTAAAATAAAATTTGAAAATCACCAAGTGTAAGAATCAATTTGCATAGTTATATTAGCCTTAAGTTTAAGTTTCATTAGAGAGAGAAAGAGGTTTTTACTTATGATATCATTGTTGCTGGAGTAGTTGTAGTAGGACTCTCACAATCAAGTTAATTGGCTAATAGGACTCTCACAATCAAGTTAATTGGCTCTATTCTGTATATTTAACGAAATAACTTAAACAAATAAGCATAATATTTATAAGGGCTTTCCTTATACAATTATTATTGGTCATTGATGTATTGTTAAGTATCATTAAGTGCGAAGTAGGCATTTACATAATATTGTATTGCATATTGGTGAGTACTATTAAAGGGTTGTATAACGGTGTTAAGTTCCTAATTTTTAAACTGATCTCTAAATCATGAGTTACCATCATGTTGATTTCCAAAGCCGAGCTTACTATAAGGTACAATAGTCCTACAAGACTCAAATAGGATTGTCTCCACTACCTGTAATTAATAAAAAAAAATCAAATTTAAAAACTATATAATAATCCATCAATACGTTATTCAAGTTATTTTTTAAGAGCTACTGATAAGTGTTTATTTTATGCAAAAATCTATATCTTTAGGACACTTATCTAACTAGGAAATTAAAGAAAATGCTTTATGTAACCAAATTTTTTTTTACAAAAATCCAAAAATATTTTGTTTTAAACATAGTGTTGAAATTGTGCAATTAACCTTTGATTTGTTGATGAATATCACCTTAAGATAAGCATGAAACAAGAAACATAAGTGAACGATGTAATGCTAACAAATGAGTTCCAATGTTGGTTCATTTGATTTGTAGGGTAAGAGGCCAAAGCTTGACCAACAAAGGCTAAAGACCAAAAGAAGTCATTGATACAAGCTTAAATTCATTAAGCCAAAGGGAGAATCAAACTTCAGAGGTTGCTTAGCAAATGAAGATTTGCTAAGAAAAATCCCAATAAATAACTAGAAACCCTTGAAATTCATTAAGCGAAATTCTTTTTGCTCAGCGAAACCATGTTGGCAACAAATTCGCTAAGCAAGTAACTATTTCACTGAGCAAATTTGGTTGGGAAAATCCTATGAATAAGTGCGAGAGAAAGGGAGAAAACATCTCCCAAAACACATTAAAAAATTCATTTCTTCTCTTCTCTCCTTCCCTCATCTCTTTACCCTTAATAATCAATGGTGAGATCTAACTAAGCAAGATTGTTTGGACTGAGACACTAATCAATACTCTATAATTTACTTTTACTTTTACTTTTATTTAAGTTTAATTTATTTATTTTGAATCTTCCTTATGTTTAATGTCTGTTATCTCTTTGATCAACTTATAACGTGATTTATTTAATTTGTTATCAAAATATATTCATGAAATTATAGGACCAAGAAGTTTACCATATAGTGATTACGCTTAGGAATAAGGTAGGATATGTATGACTGGTTTAATAATTTTTCTGTGCTAATCAAATTATTGGAATATTTTTTGCTAAGGAATTAGGGGAACTTCCAATAATTTAATTCTCTATTGCTAAGGAATTAGGATAGAGAAATCTTCAACAATTCAGGAATAAATGAATGAACTTAGGTGAAAGTTAGTCATTTACAGGTATTATGAAGTAAATCAAACCCCTGATCATCTTGCATTATTATTAATATTTATAAAAAATCACAAAAAAAAAATTATTTTCCAACTTATTTATTTAGTTGTCTTTATTTCAATTCTTGCAAAAGATTTTTATAAAGAAAGAATTGAAATTCTAAATGATATTCCAAGTCCCCGAGGAGATGACATGATCTAATCAGTTTTATACTACATTATGATTGGTGTACTTGACAAAAGTAAAATAGTTCATCAAAACTCTCAACAACTACATAATTGGACTTGTCATTGGGAGTGTTCACAGGTTAGGTTGAGTCATATTTAGGCAAACCTAAGACCCAACTCAATCATAATACATCAGGTTGGGTTGAGTTTTCTTTTTTTATTATTAAACCCAACCCAACCCTATTTGCTATTGATTGGGTTGAGTTGGGTTAATTTGGTCACCATTTTAAATTTTTTAAAGAATAAATTTAATGTTTAGAACTATTTTTATATATTTTTTAGGATATTTCTTTTAAAAAAATAGAATATATCATTGTTGTAAAATAAAAATAATTAATAAATTATAATTATAAATTACATGTAAAACTAAAACAAATTAAAATTAATATATTAAATTGTCAATCAACAATAATCGTGTAGTTATTAGATTTTCTTGATTAAAATGTTTTTATAACTCTTATTATCATGACCAATAAACTAGTCATTTAAAAGCCTAATAGTATGTTTGTCTTAGTGAGTGACCGTGTAAAAGTCTTGAGCGTTATAAATTAACTCATTAAAGATATTTTTTAATTAAAATAATAAATAATAATATAATATTATTATTGGATTGGGTTGGGTTGGGTTGAGTTTCGGATTTAACTTACTAAACTTGTTACCCAACCTGTAGTAGATTGTGTTCGATTGGGTTGCATTGGGTTTCACCCAATCTAAAAAAGGATCCACTGCGATTAAGTTGGATTCGATTGAGTCGGATTTGGGTCATCGGGTCACCCAATCCAGTAAACACTCCTACTTGCGATTAAAAACTAAAACTTGCATCTTATGTACTTTATGCCATTTGACCTCAATTTAGAAGCTCATATTAAATTTAGATATTTTAGCTTAACCGGCTATATCTCATAATCCACATTAAGATTAACCTAACCTAAACTTGCTTGATGGGATGCAAGGCTTAGACTTTAATTTATGAGCATTTTTAAGGAAAGCATATATTTAATGTTGCCCTTTGAAGTTAGACTCAATCATATAGATCCAAGCTTTTCCTGCTAATAGCGTATACAAGTTGGTTTTCATTAAGCTCAGCTTTCATTTTAAATCTTAACTCAAATTTAGATTTTTTTTAGCCGGACTCATTATAAGGGTGATCGACCCATTCCAATTTTCATTGAAGAATAAATCAGAACTAAGCTTTAAATTTTAACCATGAATTAAATCTAGTTTTTTTTTGGGTGTACATGAAGTTAGTTTGCAAAAATTTTTCAGAAGTCCAAATTGAAACGTTAGCTTGTACTTGGATATAAAGTTTTACAAATAATTAAAAAAAAATACATTAAATTTGAAATACTTCCAATTCAAATAATTTAATTTTTCAAATTTTTTGTTTGAATAAGAAAATTTAAATTTATTGAATTTTAATTTTCTTATTTGAGTAGGATATTTCAACTATGATTGAAAATCAAATTTATTTTAATATTAAAAAAATTTAATAATTCAAAAATATTAATTAATGATACTTTTTAGGAAAAGGTTTTTTTGCCGACGACTGTCAAAGTTTTTTCAATTAATGTTAATAAAAATTTTTCTAGATAATGTTAGCCAAAGTTTTTTTTAGTTGATGTCAAATCAACATTATTTTTATTTAACAAAAATTAAGGATTTTTTGAACCAATACTATTAAAAATATTTTTTGACCAATACTAACAAAAAACTCCCCCAGTTATATATTACAACAATGTGGAATAACTCACAACATTGTGAGTGGTATACTAAAGTTTTGTATTCCTTACATGCAACTTCCACAATAAGATGAGACTGGCCACAATAATGTAGACTTGTATCAGGTTATCAACACACGTTCCACAATACTGTGGAATAGGCCGCATCCTTGTGAGTAACACTCTAGAGTTTTTTATGCTACATTGACTCGTTTTAACTTTCAACATATCTCCTTCAACGTTGTGGATTATTCCACAATGTTATAGATGACTCACTGAAGCTACATTTACTTAGCACATAACTCCCACAACAAGGTGGGATCAACCACCACAATGTGGACCTAAATGTGATTATTAATATACCCCTCACAATAGTATAAGCCACAATGTTGTGTCTAATACGCTAGAGCTCCGCATGTCATACTAGGGTTTCAAAGCATTTCCTACAAGGGTGTGGAATAAGCTGTTGAAAAAAAAATATTGTGGATTAGTATCACTCAATATCTAATTATCATTAACCGACAATATAAGATATGATCATTATATCAATATGGTTATTTATCTTTAACCGACAATATCTTAAAATATCAATATGGTTATTTTAACTGGGATTACAGTGAGATTGACTCTGTGATGGGTTAGGTCAATCAGATAAAAAACCTAATTAAGAGAGGTCCCTGACTACCCTGGGGGTTATAAATTTGCCATCCCATTAAGCAAATTTACACATCAAAATTATTCTCTACAATAACCCCTCAAAAGGTAGCCAGAAGAACCTCCTAGAGTTCTCTTCAATAGTGCTCATGGACATGAACGCTAATTCAGGTACTCATTCACTCCCATTCTATCAATTCAATATTAATAATTGGCATACTATAATTTGTGTCTAGTACAGTATAATTCAAACCTACTTTATACTTTCATCAATTGGTATCAGAGTTTGCTAGATACATTTTATGGTTGTCAATTGAACAAACCCTATTTTAATATTAAACACGCATATTGAGAGAGGGAGAGACCGAATAATACCTAAGCATCTGCGCGCCGGCAGTCGAGTCGCCCGCTGGGACCAGTGGCCCTGCCAGTAGTCACGGCCCTACCGTGCTGCACCTTCCTCACGTTCCACCACCGCGTTCCAATCTGATTCAGAGAAGGGCGGAGATCGGAGAGAGAGGCGGAGATCGCGTTTTCTGTCGCCCAGATCGCGGCGGAGATCGCTTCGATCGCCCAGATCGCGGCGGAGATCACCTCGACCGCCCAGATCGCGACAGAGATCGCTTCGACTGCCCAGATCGCAGCGGAGATCGGGCTTCGGCGCTGTTCCACCGGGCCACCCGTTCTAGCGGCTCTTCGTTGCGTTTCTGCCGCCCAGATCACGGCGGCGATCGCGCTTCGGCACTGTTCCACCGGGCCACCCGCTCCAGCGGCTCTTCGCCGCGTCTCGAACCTCGTCCCACATCCCGTCGGATCTTGGAGTTTCGGCACCTCCAGGGTCGGCCGCTCCACTGCCACCTCGCGCGCTTCGAGCCTCGCCGAGATCCCGTCGGCGCTCCAGAATCGAAGGCACTGGCCTTCCAGAGGGACGCCGGAGACGGTTTTGATGTTCTATAGGCTTGTACCTCCGTATGCTTCATATCTATGGAGACAGGAGCCTATCTCTCGTGGATGAACTATGACCGTATGATCAGAGCGAAAATGCCAAATATTTTAAAATTATTAAATGAAATATTTTTTTTTGAAATTTCATAATTTTGAAATTTATTTAATTTTTGAGACGTAATTTCGAATTATTTTTGGTATATTACTATCAAATTTTGAATATTGAATTATCACTTACAATATGATTTTTCTATTAATTTGCATTGTGATGACTATCTATCGTGGGCATGATGATGTGAATTTTGTTTGTCATATTTTAATATGATTTAAATTATATGAAATAAACATGATTTATGCTATTAATTTACATAATTGTAATTTCACCTATCGTGGATGCATTTGTGTAAATTTATGAAATAAATATTGATTCATTATATTAGTGATAATTATACCCTATCGGTGTGTTATTATTAGTATAATTTGTTGTTGTACAATGCATTTCTATTAACTTATGTTAATGTTTTTTGGTACCCTATCGGTGCTAGGATTTATTAATTTAAGTTATAATATATTGTAATGCTTAGTATAATATTGTGGATTAGTATCACTCAATATCTAATTATCATTAACCGACAATATAAGATATGATCATTATATCAATATGGTTATTTATCTTTAACCAACAATATCTTAAAATATCAATATGGTTATTTTAACTGGGATTACAGTGAGATTGACTCTGCGATGGGTTAGGTCAATCATATAAAAAGCCCAATTAAGAGAGGTCCCTGACTACCCTGGGGGGTTATAAATTTGTCATCCCATTAAGCAAATTTACACATCAAAATTATTCTCTACAATAACCCCTCAGAAGGTAGCCAGAAGAACCTCCTATAGTTCTCTCCAATAGTGCTCATGGACATGAACGCTAATTCAGATACTCATTCATTCCCATTCTATCAATTCAATATTAATAATTGACATACTATAATTTGTGTCTAGTACAGTATAATTCAAACCTACTTTATACTTTCATCATAAGCTACAAATATTGTGGCTAGTGCATAAGAGCTTAGTATACCTCACACACAACTCTCAATGCATGGTGGGTTTTGACCACATGGGTGTGGATTTAAATTTGGTCATCAATACACCTATTGTAATACCGTGGCGTAAGATAGAGTGCTGTAGTTAATTCTATAAATAATTTCGACCAACACTAACAAAAAATCTGATGGACATATCCTAAAAAATGACAAAAGTCATTCGAGAAATAACTCTACTAATGTTATCCAAAAAATAATCTCGATTGATGTCAACAAAAAA
The DNA here is from genome assembly GCA_037954015.1 of Psophocarpus tetragonolobus. Lineage (NCBI taxonomy): Eukaryota > Viridiplantae > Streptophyta > Magnoliopsida > Fabales > Fabaceae > Psophocarpus > Psophocarpus tetragonolobus. The sequence continues at coordinate 37,210,362 of CM075688.1, read as the reverse complement.
TATTTAGTTTATGTAAAAAGAAAAACCTTGTCTTATTTCAATAAAAAGTAAATAGGTTTGAAAATTTTTAAATTCTTATTTTTTTTAAATAATTTAAAATTTTATAATTTTAATCAATCAAAATACTTTAAAAATAACTAGATTTTTAAATTCTTTTAAAATTCCTCATTTAAATAATATATTTCATTAAAATTTTCAAATGAAATAAATTCTCCCTTCAAAATTGTCATCCGAATTCAAGTTGATACAAGTTGACTCTTTGGCTTGATCCTTCTGTAGCATGTGTGATGCATTGAGCTTGCAAGTTTCATAATCTGAACTCGGCGAATAAAATGTATATCTTGAACTTTAAATTTGAACAAAAAGTTAAATATAGATATAATTAGCCTGATTAGGAAAAAAACTAAGCATTATAATCATGAAATTGAATCTATAATTCATCATTTGTTATGTGCTATTATTCCTTAATTATTCACTCAACTTTATAATATTTATTCATTTTACCTTTTTTTAAAATAAAATCCTTTAAATTAATTCACATTTTTATTTAAAAATTAATTAATTTAGTTCATTCATAAATTTATCAATAATTTATAATATTCTTTCAAAATTCCTTGAATTTTAAATTAATTATTTTTCTCAAACCACTTCATTGTTCCCCACCTAACTGCTACTCATTTTCTATAATCCCAATAAAAGGGAAGAGTTTATTTCATTTCACGTATTATCAGTTTAAAATTAATTAATTAAGAGTAGTTTAAAAAAATAATAAATGTAATTATCATTAGAAAAAATACTTTTTAATTACATGTGTCTTCCTTTCAAATATTTAATGCAATTAGTCAATCACTTATGCAAGACTCAAACTCAAAATCTTTGATTAAGTTGAAATTACTGCTTTTAAAATCCAATTAGTGATGGAACAAATGCTGACACTAGTTCATGGTTTTTGGTTCAACCATTACTATTAAACCATTGGTTGAATCCATTGTCGAACTAATTTTAATAAAATTTGAATCCATTGTGAAACTAATTTTAATAAAATAATATTTTTAGTTTTTATGTACTTGAGTAACAATACTAAATAATATTAAACAAAAACTATCATGATAGTTATAATATTAAACCTTACTGTAACATTAATCATACATATTTTATTAGTTATCATGGATTGAGAAGATAATTATAAAATGAAAAGGTATTTTATTAAATGTACTCACATATTACTAAATTAATCCTCTTATTTTATTAATTTTAAAATTATAGGATGATTAAATTAGAAAAAGGAAGTGTATTTACTACTTAGCAATATCTAACAAAGTAAGGAAGAAAACCACTCTTTAAGAAAAACTACGAGTTTTTTTGGTTTTGCCGTTTGACTGATTTTCCACCGGTTTGATTCATGGCCAATTTTGGGGTTTTACCGAATTGGATAAAAGCCTAGTTTTCAGTTCAATCGATTGAACCAAATAGTCTTATCCGGTATTTAAAACACTAGTTGGAACAACTCCCTATTAGTTGATTCACATTATTTGATGGTTAATTAAAAAAAGGTCTTATGATAGAAAATAAACATTTTTTTTAAAATTAACATTAGAATGAAGTTATGAAATATTAAATCCTCAGAAATATTTCCTATGTTCTAAAATTATAGTTGTTTAAAATTAGTGTAAACCTAAGAAAGGATTAATTAATTAATACATGAATTTAATTAACATACATTCAGTGTAAAATAGTATTATAATGAGACATTTAATCACATCCTCATTTGTATGTCTTTTAAGATTTAATTGAAAGTTAAAAAATTTACCATAAATAAGAAATTGTGATTGAATATTAATGTAAAATTTTATACACAGTACATACTAATTAAATTCTTTAATCCATTTGTATACGAAAACACCTTACTTGATAAATTTTATGTTGTTTAAACTATCTCAGGTAATTAATTTTTTTAGTGGTTAGTTATAGATTTACGTACTTGTAAGCTTTATTACATTAGTAGATGTAAATAAGGGTATAATTTAAATAATATATATATGAAAGTAATATTGAACATAATTTAAATTAAAATTATAATAAATACTATAAATAATTTTCAAGACCATTAGTTTCTATATTATTTTTCATAAATAATATTTGTATCTATACTATAACTAAATTATTTTAATTTATAATATCATTAACTATTTATATTTAAATTATTTATTACAAATATAGGAATTAATTTTCTTGAGGATGATTTTCTCTATTTGTAATCTCTATACTAACTAAAATTATTTTAATTTATGATATTATTAACTAAATATATTTAAATTTTTTAAACAAAAATATTTTACTAAAAATAATCCATAAGATAATAAAATATTAACACTTTTGAACAATATTGTATTTTCCATAATAGTTTCTATCATAACTAAAATTATTTAGTATTATAATTTTAATAACTAATTTTATTATTTTTTATTATAAACATTTTCAAAAATAAAATTATACAATAATAAAGAAATTCATGGTTTCGACTAGAATTTTATCTCTTGTAAATAATAGTTGTGTAAATAATTTTTGTAGCCTTTATAATAACCTAAACTATTTTAATTTATGATATTATAAAATAATTATCTTTAAATTTTATTATAAATATTTTTAAAAACATTATAAAGTAACAAAAAATGGATGGTCTTAAGCAGAAATTTAATTTCAATAATAATATTTGTACGACTAAAAATATTTACACTATCGTTTTCAATAAAAATAAATTATATAATGGTCTTGATTAAAATTTTTTTTCTCCTAAATAATATTTATATTTCCTGTTATATTCAAACTACTTAATTTTATTATATTATTGATTAATTATATTTATTTTTTTATCGTAATTTATGTTTTCTTAATTGGAAACTATATGAGAAATTTGCATAGTAAAATTTATATTTTATTAATAGCATCAACATTAGATTAAAAAAATAAAATGAAATATATGTAAAATAATTTTATTAATAATATTTTATTACTACCTCCACGAGATTTAGTAATATTAGTTTTTTATTAAAATATAAGTTTAATTGGTATACACCATTAGGGTAAAGATTTTTACACTTACAGTTAATCACAACCCTTACTTCGTGTGGTAAATTTATTGACTTTACTCATTACTATTTTAAAAGTCACATAAATTAAGAGTCATGATTGAATCTCAGTGTAAATTTAGTGTATACCAATTAAACTCTTAAAATATTATGTTAATATCTTTAATATATATATATATATTTAATTTAAAATAATAAATAAAGAAATATATTTAACAAAATATGAGTTTTATTTATGAAATTTAAAATAATTTTATAGGACTCAGAAGTATTATCAATTAAATACTCAAAGAAAAAATCAACATACATAATCATTTTGTCCATAATGGTATCAAGTAAGATTTTGTCCCTTAAATAATACTTGTAATGTTTGTCATTGAAGAAATTAAAAATAATTTAATTTATAAAATTATTTAATAATTAATTTAAACTTAATTTTCATAATTATTTTATTAAAATTATTTTGTCATAACAATAGATGAAATTATTAAACATAAATTCAATATATTATTTTATAGTTATTTCTACCTCTGATCATATTTATAAGAATTTATTACTTAATTCACCAAAATTTAAGAAAAAGTGGTTAGTTTAGTTGATTTTAATAAACATGCCTTAAATATTTTATTTACAAAACTACAATTATCTTTAAAACTTATTAAATATTTGATCAGGATATAATGCAACAAGAGACATTATCAATTAAATTATATAATTATAAAGCATATATTTTATCTTGGGTCTTATAGACCATATGAGTAACAAATTATACATTATTGAATTTTGCAATAATTTTTTTAAATATTGACAAAAAACCTTTATAATGGTAATCATATCGCATAAGATTGTTCCCACAAATGATATTTTTGTTTTTTTTATTAAATTCAAAATTAATTTAATTTATGATATTTTGAGTAATAATTTAAGTCATAAAAATTTGTTTAATTAAATTAATTTCCTTCACAATAGATAATTGCTATTAGTCAAATAAAATCTTAGAAGCAATCAAACATGATTTTTTGAAGTAATAGTATTTGATAAATATTAATAAACAAATACTGGTTTAATATAATTTCTCCTATTAATGATATTGTACTTTATACCATAAATAAATTGAAATAAATTTAATCCAAGATATTTTTTTAAAGTAATTTAAATTTATTTTGTAAAATAATAAATTAAATTTAATAAATTAATTTTATCATATTAAATATAGAAACATAAAAATATAAAAATAATAATTAAAATTTTAAAAATAAAAATAAAAAGTAATGAAGAAATTATGAAAGAAAAAATAAAAATATATAAAAAAGAAGAAAACTCAAATAAATTAGAACAAATTTAATTTAAATACTGACAAAATTTTTTATTCACTAGCAAAAATACAAACGTTTTTGCGCATGTGTAAGTATTTGCATTTTTATTTTGATTTGTTATAACAATTTTAAGATTTTAATTTAATATGTTAAAAATATGTTCATAAATATTTGAAATATAATTTATTAAACATATTTTTATTAAATAATATTAAATTATTTACTCAATAATATCATAAATTATATTTATTTTGATTTTTATTAAAGAAACTACAAATATTATTCACGAGTTCACGTGAGACAATCTAATTCCATACCATTATAATTGAAAAAGTCTTTTTTGTGGGGGTATTTTTATCATGTTATTAAAAAACATATTAAATAATAAAAATATAAGAATATTAGAAAAATAAAAATAAATGAAGAAGTAGTTAAAAGAAAAAATGAAAAGACCAAAATAAATAAAAAAAGAACATTTATTAAAAATAAAAGAAGGGCAGGAAGGTAATTTTCTCAAACTAAATAAGTATATATATATATATATATATATATATATATATATATATATATATATATATGCAATTATGCAACATTTTTTTAAATTTAAGTTAAAATTTATTTTATATTGCATTTTAATTATTGAGATTTAAAAAATCAAAGAAAGTAAAATGTTTTTTAAACATAATTTTAAAATTTTTAATTATGGAAGTTTATTGTTACTTTTTTGTAAAAAAATGTAGAGACCTATGCTCCTTTTTTCTTTTGATATATAATAAAAAGAGTTTAACCCTGGTACACTAAAAGGGTTTTACATATATGATCATGATCTTTAAAATATTAATAAGGTAAAAAGCAACAAATTTATTATATAATAAAAATTTAATTAACTATTAAAATTTTTTAGGTGTATAAATATTTTTCTCTAATAATCATAATGATAATGGGAATAACATTAAAGTGTATATATATATAAACCTTTTACTATCAGATTGACTTGGAAAGGCAGTAAACTAGGTTTAATAAAGGAAACAAGAATAGAATTTATAATTTTTTTTTATTTAGTATGGTAAGTACAAATATTGCGCTAATTACTATAGTATATATAGTATTTTTTTTTTAAAGGAAGGAGATGAGGGTAAATTGGTTACGGCTAACGAATCGCTTGATAAATGTGATACGATAAGATACAAAACGTTGTCCTTGTTGAGCAGTTAAAGTGCGGTGGGACAAAAATATAAAATAGGGGCCAATACCTATTTACGAGACAAAATAACATAACACAACGTTTGCTATTATCGGCTCTGTGTCTCTCTGTTTGCCTCTGTGCTTTTCCTTTCCTTCCTTTCAATTGTTACCCTTTTTCAATTCTGAATTTGACCCACATTTTCAAACCTCAACCACCATCGTATCTGTTTCAATTCCAGTTCTTTCCAAACAAATAATAAGCATTTCATCATCGTCACAATTACTTGCTGTATCAGGGGCAACCATTGGGGTTTGACGTAGAATGAGAACAGATAGGTGGGCCAAGAGCATGGGAAGAATTTCAAGGATTGGTAGTCTTGCTATTTCATCTTCCATAAAGGAAAACCAACAACAACCTTGCATTACCTGCACCACTTTTAACATTCTCGCTCCCATATACAAACGTATCAACCATCAGGTCTTATTATAACATTCTAATTTCTAATTCATAAACCCCTTAAATGGGTAATCATATTATTATCATTTTTAATTTTATTTATTACTACCTTTTAAGCAGGATCCGAGTTGCCGCGAAAGCGATTACCGAGCATATTGGTTGGCCAGGAATCACAGGATATTGGACTGGTTGATTAATGAGAAATCTTCCATCATTTGTCTTCAGGTTTGTGTCGTTAAAGTGAAATTGATTGCAATGTGCTATATTCTATAAGGGGCCATAGGCTAATGATCACGTGGGTTTTGCGCAGGAGTTTTGGGTTGGAAATGAAGAGCTTGTTAATTTATACGAGAATACACTTGGCGAGGCTGGTTATGTCAGTTTCAAACTTGGAAGGACCAATAACCGTGGGGACGGTATGATAATATGTACCTTCTCCCTCGCTTCCTAATCACCCCTTTGGATTAATAAATGTCAATCCAATCTGCATGCTTTTGTCTTGTAACTTATACTCTTTTGGTCTCATTTTATATATATATATATATATATATATGCTTTAGGGTAATGGACATATATATATCTTACAAGAACAATTGATCATATCAATTCACATGACAAAATATTCTTGGTTAACTCACGGAGATTGGGTCTAGCAAAAGGGACTAGTCCCTACAATATGGCGTATCACGGTTCAAAATCCCCCTGAAAAAAGGATCCGTGTTTAGTAACCAATAATGCCCTGAACAGGGTTGCTTCTTAAGGAAAATATTTGTGGAAAATAAAAACGCTACTCTTATTAATTATATTGTTCGTTTATAACTATACATCTAGTAGTGCTTTTATTTCTTAAAGATATTATAGAAAAAAAGTAATTAATATATTCTTGATATTTCAATTTCGAAGTGCAAATAATTTTAGACAAAAGAATATTCTAGAAGATAAAATAAAATGAGACCAATGGAATATTATTATATCTTTAAACTCCATCCCATGTTGAAGTTTGTGTGTTAAAGTTGTGTTTGTTTTTCTTGGTAAATATTCTTAAATTTTAATGAGTCATGGATAGACCAAATTTCCATTTTCATATGAAAATTCAACTGAGAAATCCATTCCCCTTTGGGATCTTATGAAGTAATTCATTGAAATTGGCAAACGAGAATACCACATGATTGGGGTCTAGAAAGTATTTATATATCTAGAAAGAGAACAAACATTTAAAATTGTTTTTTGTTGAGGAAAAATATCTTCTGTTTTTAAGGTTTCATGCGAATGGAAGTTTCAGTCACTTAGATGCTAATCTGACTCTCATAATGTCATCTTCCATGTGTTTAGTTTTGTTTTTGAGAACTACCTTTTGAAGATTTATATACAAACTTCAAAGTACATATTCTCATTTAGTTTCCTTCGGGGTCTGCAGGTCTTCTAATAGCAGTGCAAAAAGAATACTTTAATATTCTTAATTATAAGGAGTTGCACTTCAATGACTTTGGTGATCGTGTGGCCCAGTTGTTACATGTTGAACTAGCTTCTACTTTTTCACAATGGCGAAACAGTAATATTAGGCAGGAAATTTTGATTGTTAACACTCACTTGCTATTTCCCCATGATTCAACTTTATCCCTTGTACGATTGCAGCAGGTATCCAAGCATTTAAATGTGACATCTATTCTATATATAACATACCAATTGTTAAGCTTGGTGTCTCACTTAGACTTACATACCTTAAAATTTACTCTTCTGCAGGTCTACAAGATACTTCAATACGTAGAATCTTATCAAAATGATTTCCAACTCAAGCCAATGCCAATCATGCTATGCGGGTAAACTCCATATAGAGTTGCATTTACTTATTTTAAACACTTGAACCCTATTTTTATTTTCAGATTTTTTACTTTTCAGTGATTGGAATGGAAGCAAACGTGGACATGTCTACAAATTCTTGAGGTCTCAGGGCTTTGTATCATCTTATGATACTGCACATCATTACACTGATGCAGACGCTCACAAGGTCATACATTTAGCACTGCCTTCAGATTTTTTCCTTTGGACATTATAGCAATTACTGATAGTTGTTTAACATTTTGTCAATGCAGTGGGTTAGCCACCGCAATCATAGGGGAAATATATGTGCAGTTGATTTTATTTGGCTTCTAAATCCGGACAAATATAGAAAACTACTAAAAGCTAGTTGGAGTGAAGCAGTGTTTGGCATGTTCAAGGTAATAATCGTACCATATTTGTTTGGCATTTGAAACATATAGATCTTTAAGAAGCTAGGCGTATTGTACGGATTTATCGTTGTAGTAGTACACTTAGTGAGGCAAAACATTTAATTGGACGAGGATTTTGCTTTTATTGTTGTCTTTCTCCTAAACTTTAATGCATCTAATTGGTGTATTCAAGGTGACGTAATGGTGATGAAAACCTAAAACAAATTATAAGAAAAATGTTTTTTTTTTTTTAAATGATATAGTTAGATATTAGGTTTTTTTGTCAATTTGTGACATTTTTCTCAACATATGAGGCCTTTTTCTTAACAAAAATTAATAATAAACAACTTTCTTTTCTAATAGGCCTAAAATTTTAGCTTTAGTGGCTTTACCCATGGGCTGACCTTAGGTGTATTCGATAACTTGCTAAAACAAACATATAGTACTAGAGTATAATAAAGTTTTGTTAAGACGGAATATTTGCCAACCGCTATTTAGAATTTGTGAAGGGAATGGTTGTCATGGTGGCATCATAAGGTACATTGGTGTGTTTTTATGATGGAATTTTGGTCTTCCACTATGTTCTGCCAATTGCCATTGATAACACTAGTATGATGTAATATTGAGGAATGCTTTATGTTTTTGTAATTTCTTGTCTTATGCTTTATGTTTTTGCTGTTGGTGTAATGCTTTTTCATGCCTCTATTTCACTATCTTTGGAGGTTCTTCTAACCAACTATTATCCTTATTAATTAAGAATATAGAAAACATCATTCCTTTTTATTTATTTATTGTGGAACACACTTGTCATTGACAATAAATTTGTCCATTTTTAGTATCTACTACGGAGAGCTTCATTGACTGAGAGTGATGCATTTGCGTTTCTAAAGGCTGAAAATGAAGATTGTATTACCTATTCTGGTTTCTGTGAAGCACTTAGACAGGTATATTGTAATAGTATTTAAGTGTAGGATAAGCACTCTAAAATTTTCAGTTAATACTAGTGATTGTTTGAGAAATAACCCTGATGTTTTGTTTTTATTATTCTGTGCAGCTAAGTTTAATTGGTCATTGCCATGGATTGAGTGATGAAGAGATAAAGGATTTATGGCTCCAAGCAGATGTAGATGGAAACGGTGTTCTTGATTATAAAGAATTTCTGGTAAAGTATTTGACATTGAATTAGCTCTTGACATTATCATACAAGAAAGACTCTAAAATCTTGAATATTTTTTTTCAAATAAATTGTGAAAGGATCCCTGAATCTAAATGGTTTTCTCCATCAGTAATACACTGATGACAACATACAAGGAATTTCTCTATATTATAATCAGTATTGTAGTTTCTACTATATCAAAACCAAGGACTTTTGTCGTATGAAATTCATAGAAACTGTTGATAAAGTTTGTTATTTGATCAAAAGTGGGTGATAAAGCAATAGCAAAAGCCTTAATCCGACTAGGAAAACAAGGACAACTAACTTGTAGAAAACATACTAAAAATATGTTATTTAGTGAACTAAACTTTTCTACATATAATCTTTGAAAATTCTTATTTTATTTTCCATCTAGTGAGATAAGACTTTGTTGTTGTAGAATAGACGACAAAATTCCCTTTTATTTTTTAATCCTTCGCATTTGTTGGATAAATCGATGGTCTTGATATAATTCGGATGCAGCAGCAAATTTGGAGTTCAACAACTCCAGATCAGATAGATGACAACAGGAATGAAGAGCAATATGACAGTTCAAATGATTCACAGGAGCAAACAATTGGTTTCAGTGTAAAAAATGCAGTTTTGTTCCCTCCAGAGGTGGAGAAAGGTAGATGGCCAGAAGACTATTCTCTTTCTGATCATGCACGACTCACTGTAGTGTTCTCGCCAATAAGAATCCCATGCTCCCGATTGATTTGCTAACAATGCTTTTGACCTCTCTGGCATAGGCTTTAGAATTAAGACTTGTGTACATATGTGTTACTATGAGGAATGGGTGAAGCAGTGGAACGAATATGGAAAGATACAAGAGTTCTTTTCTGGGGAGATTTTAAAGAGCCATCTGTTGTGATTATTATTGTAACATCATTGGCCAATATCTCTAATGACATTTGCATTGCTTTACAAGCATGCTAAAGCGGGCAAATTGAAGTACCCCACTCTAGTATCTTTAGCATTGAATGGCATTTTTAGTGAGCAACACACCTCATTAATTCTTCTTTGATGAAAGATTATAAAAGGAAGCAAAAGAAGAATGATCTGTATAGTTGTTGTGTAGGTCCTAGGCGTCAAACCTTTTTGTAGTTTGGTAAGATGCACCCTCTAGGTAGAGCTTTCTTTAAATAGGGGAGAAATCAGACACATATCTCTGTATCATATTTTTCTCTTGATATAGTTGTGTAATAAATTTAAAAATTGTACAAAGTTTGATAAACTATTTTCACCAACTCAGGTGGTCCCCCTTCCCCTAAAAAAAAAGAGAAGGAAACTACAATCGAAACATTCACTTTTATATTTCAATCCTAAACCCAAACAGAATAATTTCATAAAGAATTAGTAGATTTACAATTGCTTTCCTCCAAACCCCCTTGAAAGAAATATATTAATAAGAAAAATTCACTGTATGTAACACAAAAATTTCGTTCTATCTTGAGCATTTTAGTTTATGTTCTGACTCCTAAACTTGAAAACAGAAAATGACTTCAGAGAAACAATTAGATTTACGTGTTAAACATACGTGGTCAACGTTTTACATCACTTGATAACTAGGAAAATGGTATATTAACAAATAAATTAGATTTAAGAAGGATGTTAATATATTTTTTGTGGTGAGCAATGGGCAAAAAAGCCAATCAAAACACGGAAAATATCAGCAAGAGACTGACTTACTCCTAAATTAAAGGTGCCACTTATTGACTATTGAGTAACTAAAACTTATGTTATAAAAACAGGATTGGACCAGCTAGTTCAGAACCGATATTAAAATCGGAAAACCGGTCAAGAACTGGTGAAACCGGTGGCTCATTGGTTCAACTGGCTTGTATTTTTTTTTTTATTTTGCTAAATACATACCTCATTTTTCTAAATCAACCAATTTTTAATTAAAAATTAATAAAATAGGGTTTAACTTACCAATATGAAGATGTATTTAATAAAATTACTTTTATATTTTTATAATTACAACCTTGATATATTTTTTCTTTTATAATTTTAATTATTATAGTACATTAATAATAAAAATATTATTTTATTAAGATCGGTTCAATCGTTAATTCAATAACAGTTAAATTAATGAACCGTGAACCAATGCCTTCATAATTCGATTATCAATCTAGTTTTAAAAAACATAGAATAAAACGATAAAATATAAAGTTAAATAAAGAGATAATTTAACAAAAAAATTGTCGTCTATGCTCCTCCATAAAGAAATAAAAAAAAAATTGTTACAAATTGATGGTACACACTTAATGCTGTTCTAGCTCTCACAATAGCTCCTTCATGCTGTTGTTTTGGCTTCTCTTGAGAGCTATGTGCATACTTCCATAGGTTCAACAAATACGGTATCCTGCCATTTATTGATTTGTTAAAATTCATTTATTGATAAAGGACAAAAGAATTTAATATATATATATATAGAAGAGGAGATATATTTACTTAAGAAACTTATTTTTTATTTTTATTATTTATTTTGTTAAAATCTAATGGTTAAAATTAATTATTTATTTTAATCATTAAATTTTAAAAAAATAAACCGTAAGATTAAGAGTAAGTCTCTTGTACATTACCTTAAAGTAAATTTTTTCTATCTGTTCTTAAAATAAGTCTTTTAATTATTTTTGAAATAAGTGAATTTTTCTATATATATATATATTTATTAAAAAGCAAAATGAGAAAGAAAAATAATAATGTGAAATATTGTTTACATTATACTCACCCTAGGAAAGACTGTTCCTACGTAGTGATATTTGTTTTCGGTTGGAGCTAAGATCAAAATTTGTAAAGGAAGATGAATTTTTGCACACTACACAAAGATATATATAACATTAGAATATATTATTGCATGTAGTAAATGGATTCTTTTTATGTTAAAATTATATAAAGTACTTATGTCAACTTCAATGTCAAAAATAGATTATCATTATATAGTTGTGTATTGAAATATTACAACAATGCTATTAATATTCGAGGTTGGAAAATAAAATTTCTTAAATTGGAACAATTTTTTGGATAGTGATGTTATATATAAGTATAGAATACTGACCAGGTTTCTATTCTTCAAGTGGTGAAACACGTCGAGATTGTTGAAATGTGTTAAATAGAATAACACATAATCTATGGGTCCACGACAAATCCTGCATTTAAATTTTATTGAAAATACATGTAACGTTTCCTAACAAAAGGAAATGTCTGTTTAAGAAGTAACAACAATACTGTGCCATAAAATTACTTCTTTGTATGGTTGAGAGCTTTTTGTGGCAAGTAAAAGGCTATGCTTAGCTTGCTTGACCACTCAATATTAAGCCTGCAATGTAAGAAAAAAAATAAATTATAGTTTAGACAAGTTTTTAATTTTCACTTTTTACCCAAATCATGATTTTCGAAAATAATCTTGTGAAGTATTTGTTCATTTCTACTTTAATGATTGAATAAAATCTATTGGCATTTAGGTATTTAAAATTGTCACCAATATGAACATAAACTTATAGGCTGATAGTTATAAACTAAATGGAAATAAATAAATATAAATCATAGCTAGCTATTTAATTAGGAAAATGTACAATGAAGTTCTCTTAGAAAATTTAGGATTAATGATAATATTTGATAGATACACTTACGTGGATGGCGATGTTGCTTTTCTATAAGCCTGTTTCATGGGTAGAAATATAGGAAAATTTTAGAATTGTCGTTTATAACTGACTTAATTATTAAAATATAGATTGCTAGAAAGTCAAAACATAAATCACTCTTGATTTCATCTAACAAACTAGATGTTGCTTTTCTCCATCCTACCTTTACTCGATAAAAAGATGAGCGATTCTTGTAAATTTTTGCCGTCAAAGATCCCTGAGACGTGTAAGAGCAAATATTACTATAAGCCAATTATTTTTACAAATCAATAAACCTATATTACCAAATTTAATGTTAATATACATGAATTATAAACTCATATTATACACATATCGTAAACTTCTAAATTTGATATAAGAAATATGAACTTTTATTATTAATAAATTAAATTTACAAAATAAGAATAAAAACTTATTGGAGATAATCTAGAAAGTATGAAAATATCTTGTAATGTGTGTTTGCATGCATGTATTTTCCAATATTTATCTTAGATTCTCTGTTAATAAATTTTGACTTTTTCTTATGTAATACCAAATAAATCCTTTTAGCTAAAAAATTAGAAAAGTCATTTTGTAATAAATAAACTAACATATACATAGCAGATGGATAATTTCCAAGTTTTTGCAATTATGAAGGCATATTGTATAAGTGGGTCTTACGTGGAATAATTAACTAGTTAATGGGCTTACCTCGCAAATGCAAATGTAGTCTTGAAGATATGTAAGTGGTGATGGGGGAGGCCAAAAATCATGGGGATTAAATTGAGGTGTTATTGGAGAAGGATACGCACTAGTGCTTAGTCCCAATGCAGGTCTACCAAGTGGACCAAACCCGTTTAGTTGGAATGGAATTTGTGGGTGAGGGTGACTATTACTATCATTGTTACTACTAGCATATGGAAGCATTGTTGGTGATGGGTATGGTTGAACAGTGAATGTGTCTTCAGTTGAATTAGGAAACATGAAATTATCTGCTAGAGGAGCATCCCTTGGATTAATAATTCCCACTCCAACTATTGTGCTCATTGAGTTGCTTCCTACTACACCTAAATTACATTGTTCTTCCTGAACTGGTCCTTTGGAAGACCCTTCTCCAATTGTGAAAGTTGGTGTTGTGGATACTACCATTGGTGGAATTGAAATGCCAACTTCACTTGCTGAGGAATTTGGGACAATTACAGACTTCTGTAGAACAATTTTTTTGATGTTGATAAAAAATAAATCAAAATAAGTAAATGATAACAGATCCAAAATAATAACAATGAAATCAACTTCTGGAAGGAAAAAATGGAAAAGATCTCTAACTATTTTACCAATTAAAATCTAAATATAAGAAGGCTATACGTACAAGTTTGTCATCTTTGTTTGCTTCAATGGTTTGCTCTCCCAACACCGTGTTAACAATTGAGAATAGATCTTCTAAAAAAAGAAAACAAAATGAAAGTAATATTGTTTTAAATAACTTTGAACATATAATAAATGCACAATACAAAAACAACATCCATTAATCCAAAGTTATCATCATACTTTGTGCATAAATCACCAACATATCATTGGATGAAAAAAGTAGTAGGAATAAATTTTGTTTTGTTCAACAAAAGCTAAGATTTGTTGTCAAGCCTTTTCTCATTGGCCATCTAATATAGAACTAAATTTTCTATTACAACTTAGATACAAAAAATAAGAGTTCTGTTCGTTCATGTTACAAGAATGTTATTAGTGTAGTCTATAGCAATTAAAGCTATAGTTACTAATAAAACATTCTCTAAATGATATGGCAATTAAGAGATGCAAACTAGTTAGCGGAGCTATAAAAAAGTAATCAAGTTAGTTTAACAAGAAAGGAAAATGAGAAGAAAAATTAAAAATTGATAGATGTGTGCGCATGCACAATAGAGAGAGATGTAAAGAAAACCTTGATTGTTGTTAGCAAAATCTATGGGAAATATAGTATCATTTGTTCTTCTTATTGATTCTACACTATATTCTGAACGTGGATCCACTATTTTATTCTCATGAATGGCAGCATGCGCCTCCTTAAAGTTTCTTGATAATAAAACAGTAAACTGACCAATTGTACGATTAGAAATGGTAGTGTTTGATAGTGGAGAATCGTTATTCCCCTACAAAAGAAGGAAAACAAGTATCATGCCATTAGACGGTTCTAGTAAGGACATAGTATCTCATTCAATAGATATATCACAAGAAATTAACAAATAAGATGTTAGTGAAATGATGTGAAGAATATGGGAAATAAAATTTTACCATATTGAATATAGATTCAAAAATCGGATGTTGCTTTGGAGAAATTATTGAAAGAGATATTGCTAGCTGCATATAGTAACATGAGCAGAGTCAATAATAAATAGAAGGCAAAAAAGTAAGTATAGAAAGCTTCAAGACATTACGGGGGCCAACATTTCAACCAATGCAAAAAAGTCAGCTTTTAAAGTATGTAATTGTGTGCCAACAAATCTTCCTTCAATCTCCGGCACAGTGACTAGCATTCTCTGAGGAACTGGATCTCTAGCTACTACAATAATACAATGTCTTTCTCCATCGTAGTAGTCTTGTGTTGACATTGTATTAGAGGGCCTTGGAAACATCTGATTAGGCCATGATAACACATTATTATTTCCATATTTAGTGGTAAAATTGCTTGCTTATGTCATTATAAGAGTTAAATTAATAATGGAATAAGGAGTAAAAGATACCGTTATAGCCTCTGCAAGGCCTTCCACCAAGGTATGTTGATTTTGATCATCCCCGTTGAAAGCTAAACATGATACAATACCTAAAAAATGATCCACATCTTTTGTCCAAGGAACATACTGCACGTCTAACCCTGTATAGAGAACATAAAAGGAATCAAATTTATGATTTATACTAAAAAAATTATTAAGGAATAGGTATTTCCTATGAAGACATTATATATCCTATACATAATGGGTGTACTTATTAAAGGAGTGGATCAAATAATTAATATTACGCGTCATAAGATTGAAAACAAATAATAACAAGTACAAAGTTGTTCTATATTAGATTCAATTAAAAGGCGTTTCATATATTAAAAAAAATTAAATAGATAAATGAATTACCTAGATCGGAGTTGGCATTATATATGACCAGACCCAACTCCCGTTCTGCATGACTAGTTCCCTGTAAACAAATAATGCATGTAAGGTTTCTCATGAATTTGAAAACTAGACTATATTTCTACCCCTTATGCCTATAATTATATAATTACGAATCTTTTATTGTTCATGATATGTTAAACTGTTGATGTAGGGTTTCACAAAAAAATCCTTAAACAATGTTTTTAAAATCAATTGATTGACTAATTCATGCAAGGTTATAGTAGAAAATTGTAACATCAAATGGCTCAAGCTTTTTGCTACTAAAAGTTACTTTCTTAGCATTTCTTATCAATTGGCTTAAGCTTTCTAGTATACAAAAAAATAAAAATAAAAAAAAGAAAACTCAATTACTAAGTCAAAATATCACTTATGAAAAATTAAAATTCACGTGAAAGAAAGAAAAATATATTTATTTCAACTCCACCACTTTTTATAAAAATTCTAGACTTTTCATCATACTTATAAAAAAATCTCATTATATTTTAAGAGATTAACTAACTCTTAACCTTTCTATTTGATAAATACCGTATGTACATTTTATAATAAGCATATAATATATAATTATAACTAATTAATCTCAAATCAAATAATTATAAGTTGTATATTTATTAGTTAGGATCATGGTAATCCTGCACTATGTAATGATTTTTCTTTCTAGTAGTTGACCTTATACTTTGTTTTCTCTCTTCTTCTAACTAATTAATCTTCTAATACCCCTTTTTTTCATATTTTTGTTCTTTCCCAAACATTTCCCTCCAATGTTGTAAAGATTGTATACATTTACAATAAAACAAGTTAATATATCACACCCGCCACAGGCCTTTAACCCCCTGATATTTCTTTCTTGAGAAAGATCTTAACATTTTAAAACAATATTTCTTTTATATCTTAGACGACCCACTTTCCCATAGTTCATGGCTTAAATGCCCATTCATATTCTTAATTTTTTCACTATATAAATTTGGCCAACCTTGTCGTTAATAATATCTATAAGTGTAAAAATTTACATTCTTTTTTCTAATAAGATTGCTGACATTATATATAGTAATATTCATTGTCATGTTAATTAATATAAGGTACTCACTTTATTTTCTTTCACTTTTTACTTTCTACTTCAAGTCAACCAAATTTTTAATGATGATACTTTATTAAATTTATGTGTAGATTTGAAAACCAAACTATATTTGCATACCTTCACACCAAAAATATATGGTTAAATATATTTTATTTATAGTGAAATGTTGGATGAATGATAGGTCTGTAGGATTTAGTAAAAAGGAAACCTTCAATTTTAGTTTTGAAATCAACCATCCTGTAACTGGTACAAATTTATAAAATATTCAGATCATAATATAAAAAAATTCGAATAAAGAATATTATAAATTACCTTTTCCATTGAGTTGTCAAAGAAGGTCCTACATAATCAATGGAGAAATGAGTAAATAATACATTATTATGAGAACAAATATAATTCACAAACTGGAGATTAAAATTTTAAATTTTAGATTCAATAAATAAAGTCATTATTGGGTTCATACATAAACAAAGTTAGCTAGTTGTCTTTATATATAAAAACTAACAGGGGACAAGATAAAATATAATAGAGAAACATTATTTAAAAATAAATGAGACATCAAGTACAATCTCTTATAAAATAAAGAAAAATAAATTTGACACATTTTTAACATCTAAATTAAGGGCATTTAGACATTTTCTTTTTAATTATTTAATATTTTATTTATTTAATACATCATGTTAATTAGTCTGATATTTAGAAATAATATTTTTAATGAAAATTATTTTTACTTTTTATTATTATATATTAAGAGAAGGACAGTGGATTTTAATGATGTCATTATTAATTATTTGAATTTTAGCATTCATTTATCCTCTTTATGGATTTTCATTTTTTAAAATCAACGATATCAATGTGAGAAAAACTAAAATTAATATTTTATTTATCATGTTTAATTATCTAAAGTGTACAAGTTTTATAATGTTACCAAAATTATTAATGTATTAGTAAGATTACTAATATCATATATATATATATATATATATATATATATATATATATATGTATATGTTATACGGATCTTGCATATTAACAAAAAGAATTGTATATAAATTTTTATTGTTTTAGCATAATATTTAAAAATAAATAAAACATGTATATTTAAAAAAATATATAAAATCCACTAAAAATAAATTAAATAAAATTCATAAAAGACCATTTTTCTTTCGCCTTCTATTTTGGGTTACATTTTCTCCATAGATGTTAAATTCATAATTTTTTTTTCATAAAAATTAATTAATTTTCACTATGCAAAAATATTTTCCAGTAATTTATACTTTATAAATCTAAGTTATTAAAAATTAATAGATTTATCTTTAATTATAAGATAGTGTTTTACAGAAAAAGTAGGAAGTGAAATGTTCTTTGTGCAAGAAAATAAGTGAAAAATCGTTATTTCTCATGTGGCAAATAAAGTAGTAACTAAATGAGTGGAAAGTCATAATTTTTATAGTTCCTTACTTTTTATTAACAAAAACATAAAAAAAAAATATAAAGAAAATTGATTATTTTAAAATTAACATTTACTCATCAAATGTATAAAACACTATTAATAGATATATGAGTAATTTTGTAATTGTAGTAATTTTAATTTATAATTTCTTTATTTTCACATTATTTTACCCTTAATAGAACGATTTCAATTTTTCATTCTATTTCATTTAATTGTTTTCTTTTTTTCTCATTACATTTTTTTTCTCGTTAAGAAAATGAATAAATTTAGATAATAGTATTAAATATTTTTGTAAATTTAATATTTTTAAAATTTACTCTTAATATTAACGAGAATCTATTCACCTTTTCCAATTTAAACATATAGGTGATAGAAAGGGAAAATTAAAATTAAAATATATTAATTAAAATTAATGAGGATATTTTGATAAAATAATTAATACAAAAAAATTCTTATAAAAAGAAAAGAAATCTTAAAACAATGCATTATAATTAGCAACAGTAAAAGGTATGAAATAGTTTGGTCAAACAAAATATAGTTATCATTATAATTAGCAACAGTAAAAGGTATGAAATAGTTTGGTCAAACAAAATATAGTTATTTTTATCTTTCATAATAATTTTCTAATCTTCTTTCTCCTCATATACCCGTCTTCTAGTGCAAGAAAAAGAAACCCATCCATAACACTTACACAAAATGTTTTATATATATATTTTTACCAAGCAAGGTTACTATTCTTATTAAACAAATTATAAATCAAACTTGCTTATGAATCATGGTTAAGATCATGCATATGAATATCCTCATTAAATAAAGAAAATTATCAATTATAATAAATGAGTATCAAGAATTTTCACACCTGATAATCTTTTCAAGATATTCTGAAACAATCTCGGGCCAATAAGGGCCCAAGGCTGCGCTGCCATCTACTATTATATTTAACCATTTCTTAGCCGCCATTGATTAATTCTATAGAACTGAAAGCTATAAAAAATAATTAAGAAATCGAAGAAGATGCAAAAAATGGCAAGGGACCACAAATGAGAGTGAGAATGAAGACGGAGCACTGGTTGATTGTTTATATATAGCTTACTTCTTGAGCACTAAGCTCAACAATGTAATATCAGAGGTGAATTTTAGGTTCATATCCTCGTTCACATTGGCTTCACTTTTGTTACCTTTTTTGAATGGATGACACCTACTAACAAATATTTTTTACGGTAGCATTGAATGTTGAATTAATTGGCAAAGCAAATCCACATTGGACACCTTGTCACATTAATATAGGTATAATTTTTATATATAATTTTATGAATTTAATGTTTAAGCACTTACACTCTCATTTAATCACAATTTATTATTTATAATTTTTAAAATATTGATTGATAAAGTTAACAAATTTATTATATATAAAAAATTATGATAAAATAACAGTGTTATTTATTTTTACACTACTACTTATTTGGTTTTATTTTTTAGAAAGACAAATTTTATTGAATATTTATCAGTTTTGTTAGGGAAAAGATTTGAAACCATGACTTCTTCCTTCTTTTTCTTCTCTTATTTGAACTTTGCCACTAAACTTAAATTAATTAGATTTAATTAACTCAATCATAAATTCAAACTTTATTCTGAGAGAACCATTTACTTGTACCTGATGTTAGATTTAATGGTAGTGTCCATATCATAAATGTATAGAAAAAAGAGATAACAATAAATTAAGATTAGAAAAGAAATTTAATTTTAAGTAGCATTAAAAATTGATAATTATTACCTATAAATAGGATGAAAGAAAATTTTCATTTATCACTTATAATTAGAATCGGAGGCAACATGATTAATAAATCTGCTTTGTAAATTAATGTTGTAATTAGTGACATGTATAGTAAGAGTGTCTCTAACCACAATTGTCATAAGCACCTAATTCTTCATAGAACTTACTTCTGGAGCAATTTTACGTACACTGAAAGTTGGTTAAAATAATTTTAAATTGTTTGTTCAAGCAATTGTTGCTTGAATAAAATATCATTAAATATTATTAATTGTCATTAAATATGATATGTAATTGTCATTGTTTTTAACTTAAAAAATTATTAAATATTATGAATATTAAATTTATTTATTTTTTTGCAAAATTAAAAAAAATAATTTTAGTTGATTTATAATAATTAATATTTTAATAAGTAATAAAACTAAAAAATAAATTTATAATTTTAAGATACTATCATTTTAATGAAGTAAAAAATTAAAAAACTATAAAATTGTAAATTTTTTGGAGTTGCTTGAAATTCTCCCATTGGAGTGAAAATATAATAAAATTGCTTAATTCTATGTGATACAATGGGGACCATTAGGTACAGTTTTTTATGCACCAAACAACTCATATGATTTGCTCCTATTAGATATGCTCTAAGAGCATCAATAGTAGATCATATTTTTTTATCTTAGTTCATCTTTTTGTGGATCCCACGATGTTACATTATTTTAAATATCTATTTCATTTTTTACTCTTATAGAACATCAATTTTTTGACCCACAATACTTATTATTGAATATTGAGTTGAGGAGAAAGACATTAAAAAATATTTATTTTTAAATATTGGACTATCTTGTTTGTTTTTATCCAAGAAGAAGATTTTCACATGGATATCAACTCTTTTTTTCGCATGATTAATCTTGCTAAGATTCACTTCAATAAACATTCATTACTTTTTATTTCATAAACTAAAATCAACCTATTCCTAATTTCCGTTAATATTGTATAAAACATATCTCTTTTAACATCTTTAAAACTTGTGATAAACAAATTGGTTATAGTTAATGAAAAAAGTTTGATGTATTTTTTTTCTTCTTAAGTATCTCTCCGTTGAAAACTAAATATTATTACCATGAGATACGAAAATGCATTTAAGAGTTTCATCTCTTCCAAATATGTTTTTTTTATATGCACAGATCAAGCATTGAACTATGATTACATGTTTAAGAAGCAAACAATCTTATCTATTAATCGTATTGCACCATAATTATTTATATTGAAAAAATTTAATTGTCAAAAAGTTTAAATCATTTATTGAGTTATAATTGCAAACACAAGTGGTACTTAGTTAATAAAAAAATTTTAAAAAATCATTAAATGTGAAATTAACAGGATTTAATGATGTAAAATTGTTTTAACAGTGAAACTTTAAGTGGCCTATAAAACAAAAGTGAAACTTTAAGTTCAAAGCAGTAGTGGTTGGAAATGAACTTTTCATCTATTTTATTTTTTTTTTTGGAAAAGTTTCGCCACTTTGATTTATTTTCTGTAAGTTCATTACTATTTTTCAAAAGCTGTTCAAAATATTGGTGTTCATTAATTTAAGCAACAAAAGTATTACATTTATTTAAATTTTAATGAAATGGTAACATTAATTTTTTACAATAAAGGAGTGTTTTTAAAAGACTATAAATTCAATAATATTAAATTATATTTTAAATAATAAATGTTTTCTCATATAAAGAATTTAATGTAAATTTATGATTAAATTATTACTTTTGCTGGCGTTTGAAAATATTTGAATCAACACTTAATAAAATCAGAGTTTGAGAATATTTATATTTTTTTGTTAGTGACTCTATTTTTGAAAGAAAAATAATTAATGTTCATTAATTTGAGCTATAAAATTATGACATCAATTTCAATTTCAAATCAAAGAATTAATTTTTTACAATAAAATATTATTGTTTTAAAAAATAAAAAATGCTATAACATTAAGATGTGACTTGTGAGTAAGGATAATAACAATTATCCATCCAAATTGATCTGGTTTGTCTCCTGCTCCAAGTCATCTGCTGTGCCAATAAACGATGCCGTTTATATGCTATCCAGGCTAAACTCAGCTTTTCTGTTTTTAAAATTAAATTTGTTTATGTAAATTTAATAATTATTTTGTATTTTAATTAATCATTTAATATGATTAAATATTTTATAAAATAATACTAAATTATATTAATAGTTCTTATAAAATAATATATTGATTAATCTTTATATTATATAATAATTTAAAAATAATAAAGTGATAGTTTAATCTCACAATTTTTTTTTAAATCCTTATATATACAAAACTGTTTGTAAATTAGTTTTTATTGTCATTTGTTCAAGTTGTAACAGTATTAGATTTTTTAAATTAAGTTAAATTAAATAAGGTCAGACACAAAAATTAAAAATGTTTAAAAGTTTTTTATGAAATAAATTAAAACATTTAAATTTTTTATAAAATTATTTATGATTTTGTTAGGAGTTTAACGAGTATAAAATATTCTTCTACTATTATTCAATTACAAATAATTTTTAAGACAATTATTATTTTATGTCCTTAGAAGACATTATTATCTTAAAATATAAACTAAAATATGAAAAAATCATAAATAAACCATGACTTATTTTTATATTTGAAAAAATATTTTGTATTTGTTAAAATCCTAACAAAATCATAAATAATTTTGTAAAATTATTTTTAAATATTTTAATTTATTTCATACAAAACATTTTAACACTTTTAATTTTTAGGTCTGACATTATTTTTATTTCAATCCTTATAAAAAGATCTTTATACTTTTTAATTATAGTGTTGGTACAAATTAATTATTGCTGGAACAATAATTAAATTTAATTAAGAAAAATATAATTATTTGTGTCAATTAATATTAATAAAAATATTTATATTTTTTATAATCATATATAAAATGTTGAAAAATAATCTTGATTTTGATTGAAATTGTAATAATATTAGTTTACTATAGTACTTTTATGTAAGAATTTAAATGTAAGATTTATTTTTATCAAAGAGTCAAATAAAGTGTAGATTTCCCCCCTTTATAAATGTGAGAATTAAATAAAAAGAATGCCCAACATAAATTTTAAAATTTTAATTTAACCTAATTTAAAAAATTTAACACTATTACAAGTTGAACAAATAATAATAAAGACTAATTTTCAAACAGTTATTTTAAAAAAGGTTAGATTAAGATTAAACTATCACTTTATTATTTTTAAATTTTTATATAATATAAAGATTTATCAATATATTATTTTATAATAATTATTAATATAGTTTAGTTTTATTTTATAAAACATTAAGTATATATACCAAATTATTAAATTATTAATTAAAATACAAAATAATTATTAAATTTACATAGACAAATTTAATTTAAAAAATAAGAAAAGCTAATTTTGGTCAGGAATGAGGATAACATATAAACCACATCTTTTAATGATGGCTTGGAGCAGGAGACAAGCTAAATTGGACAAGCATGTAACTACTTGTATTTATAGTTGTACCCTCAAAAAATTTATTATATTTATTTATTTTATGAGACTCTGCATATTTTAATATTGTAATAGACTAAATTTTAATATAAATCATAATATTTTTATAACATTCAATTTAATAACATTTAAATTAGTTTTAGATTTAAGATTAAACAAATATATAATATAAAATAAAAATTATTTTTTTAGTATGCGAGGATGAGACAAGATGGGTATATCCATTTATGAACAGGAACATAAATGGTATAAAATTTTATACTGGTAAAAATCTGTTTATTTAATAGGTTATAAATTTATACAATAAATAATGAAGAGGATTAAATTTAAGTTTTTACTTAAATTACTAATTGATTTGAGTTGTAATTGATTTGTTAGTTGTGTTGATATGTGGTTGTATTCAGTTGATGGTTAGAAGGATGGGGAGGTAAGAATAATTATTATTTTTTCAATTTGGAATGTTTTAATTGAGTTTCGAAAAATTTTCAAAAAATTAGTAGGAAGAGGTGCAAATAGCAAATGGAATTCACTAAATACACCCTACCCCACCCCACCCCTTTCTTTTTTTTTTCCTTTCCTTCTTTCTCTTATTGTCTTATTTTCTTCCCCACTATTCTCAATTTCCTCTTCCTTTTCTTCCTCTCTATATGTCTGCATGGTTGGTGATTAATCAATAAAATTAGACAAAATCTCTTTCACTATTCTTGATTGTAAGTGGTGATCAATATAAGTATGTCTAATCATAATTTAATAGAAGAATCAAATAGAAAGGAAGGACATAAAAACAGAGAAAGATGGAGTGAAAGAGAGAAAAGCATGCACACAACACTAAGATTTAGATCAACAACAACTGATAACCCTTTTCCAAATAAGAGAGTGAGTTTATATACATGAAAGGAAAAGAGCGGGAAAAGTAGTTGAGGAAGTTACAGACTCCAACTATCCAAACTAACCAACTAACAACCAAAGAACTAATTAACATAAAAAGAAATGAAACAAAATTAAGTCAACTAAGAGCCCCCCACAACCTGGAAATGAAGATTGAACATTCCCAACTTGGAGCATGAGTCTCGAAAAACTTGGCGATGTAAAGCTTTAGTGAGGAGATCAACAAATTGCAGAGAGGAATCAACAGGAAGAAGTTTGATGAAGCCATGATTGACCTTCTCACGAACAACGTGACAATCAATCTCAATATGCTTGGTACACTCATCAAACACTTGATTGGACCTGATTTGAATGGCTAAATCGTTATCACAGAAGAGTAAGGCTGGGTGGTCATAAGCAATGTGAAGATCATCAAGCAAATGATTGACTTTCTCATGACCAACGTGGCAATCAATCTCAATATGCTTGGTACGCTCATGAAACACTTGGTTGGACCCAATCTAAATGGCTGAATCGTTATCACAAAAGAGTAAGGTTAGGCGATCATAAGCAATGTAAAAATCATCAAGCAAATAAGTAAGTCACTGTAGCTCACAAGTAGTGGTAGCTAAAGTACGATATTCTGCTTTAGAGGAACTGCGAGAAACAGTTGCTTGTTTCTTAGAGCGCCAAGACACCGATGAATCTTCAAGATAGATGGTGAAATTAGTAACGAATCTACAGGTCTAACCACAACCAGCCTAGTCAGAATTGTTGAATACTTTCAGGTGTAAAGAACTTGATGAAGCAGGGAAAATGCCTAAGCCCAAAGCCAGTTTTAAGTATCTAAGAATGCGAAAAGCAGCTCGCTAGTGCTGATTAGTAGGCTTAGAAACAAATTAGCTCAGTTTGCATTGCATGGGTAATATCTGGATGATTCGTAATGAGGTAGATGAACCTACTAATGAGCCTCCAAAATGGAGAAGGGTATACAAGAGGCGTGCCAGAATCAGATGTTAAGTGAGTGGTGTAATCTAAAGGAGTGGAAGCTGGACGACAACCCAATAAACCAACATAGAGAGCAAATCAAGAGTATACTTTCACTGGCATAGACGAATACCATAATTTGTTCTAGCTACTTCAATGCCCAAGAAAAAGCAAAGATCTCCTAAAGCCTTCACCTTAAAGGGTTAATTTGTTGGTCCCAGGGAGGAATCTAGAAGGGGAGGTTGAATAGATTCACCAAATTGGTTTTCAAAAACTTTGTTATTTAATAGTATTAGAGTATTTTAAAAAACAACCCCTTTTTGAAATTTTCAAAATCTACCTTCTTTTACAAAAATAAGTTTTCAAAAATTCAACCCTTATGGAAAGCACCAATCAATTTAATTCCTCCAATCATGATTTGAAATAAAATAGAAGAGAAACTTAGCAAGAATGATAAATCGAGTGATTCTGAATCAAAAGAAAAGGGTAGGAAGAACAAAAATCAAACCCACAAAATATGGTCCAAAACCCAAATTTAAAATCAAGCAAATGAATAAAAGAATTTGATCCGCAACAAGAAAACTTAATGAATCAAATACCCATTTGTTAGTGCTCCAAGAATTCAATGAAGACTGAAATTAAAGAGTATAAGGAAGAGAGAATTTGCACAGTGATTTATACTGGTTCGGTCTCACTGACCTACATCTTGTTTACATACTTAGCCTTCTGCTAATCTGCTTTCCACTAAAATCTCATTACATGCACACCACGCATACAAATTTTAATCCAGGAAAGATTTAAACCACAAAAGAAAAGGCTTCCTCTTGCACCCCACAAGAGTTTGCTACACCGTGACACCCGCCACTCATAACGTTTCACTTGCAACATCCCATTACAAGATTTTCCCAACAATCTCAAGAACACTTCAAGAGATTGTTAACCTTGTGCAAAAACACAAAGAAGGGTATAGAACAATATCACTTGAAGTGAAGAATACCCAAACAGAAAGATTAGAACTCAATAGAGTCTATTCCTTGAATCTTGAAAATGAAGCACCTTCAAACTATAAAAAATGGGTATGAATTTGGGGAAAATTATGAGAAATCGTACAAGAGAAGCAAACATTTTATTGGATTAATCAAAAGTTGTAAAATATATTTTAAAAATGCTTTTATATCAGTTTTGATGTAAGTTAATCGATTACCTACTTGATTACTTGATATCCTGCACAAAACTGGTTCAAAGTGCTTGTTCTTAGGAGTAATCAATTACTGATTTCAGGCAATTGATTACTACAGAGAACATCAATTCTTGATCTCAAAATTCTCATAGGGTAATCAATTATCATTTTTAGGTAATCGATTACCTTACCTAAACATCCATTTTTGAAGCTTTTTCAGCACAACCCAGCCTATGAAATCTATCCAAAACCATCTCAAATACATTCTCAAGCCTATCTAAAACACACAATACAAGTTCCATACCTATAAGCATGTTTGGCACCATAAAATTGATTTAAAAGCAAAATAAAAGAGAGAAAACCAAAACCAAAACTTCACCAAACTTCAATGTAGTTCCTTTGGTTCTAACATAATCTAGTAAGGTAGTAATGGAAGTGATTTCATCCAAATTATTACTTGCTAAGACTATGTCATCAACATAGATGAAGAGGGTTGTAACACTTGCCCTCGAAAACTTTAAAAATAGAGAGTGATCAATAGAAGAAAAATGATAACCAATAGGAGATAAAAAGTTAGACAATCGAGCATACCATTGACGAATCGCCTGCTTAAGGTCATACATAGATCGATTCAGTTTGTAAACTTGGCCAGGAACAACAGGTAAACTAGGAGGAATGTGCATGTAAACTTCCTCATTTAATTCCCCATGAAGAAAGGCATAATTCACATCTAGTTGCTTCAAATGTCAATTATGGATGGCTGGAAAAGCTAGAAGAAGCCTCTCGGTGGCCAGTTTAGCAACAAGAGAAAATGTGTTAAGGAAATCACACTCTTCCATTTGAGTATAGCCTTTAGCCACAAGACTTGCTTTGTAACGTTCAACAGAGCCATCAACATGGTATTTAATTTTATACACCCAACGACAACCAATAGCAGTTTTACTTGGAGGAAGGGAAGTGAGAGTCCAAGTATGGTTCATGATGTATTCCTCCTTAGCAAGGTCCTATCACAAAGGTCATGGCTAGAAGGATTGAGGAAGATATTGCTACAAAGGAGGAAAGAAGACCTCACATTCTCATGAAGATCAAGATGATAGAAATTAGGCCATAGTCTTCTTTTTAGTCCTTGTAATATACATTTTTTAATTTAGGACTTGGAGGTATTTTTAGTTTCTTTTTTGGCCTTATATGTTGGCCTTTATGTTTATTTTAAATTAGGAGGTGCAATTAGTCTCTTTTGTGGAGTGTGTTGAATAGTTTGGGATTTTTTGGAGAAGCTTAGGAGTGTGGTTTTTATGAACCACACCCCTTAAGTTAGTTCCACACCCCTCCAACTCACACATGAAGCATGAGAGGCATGTGGGTTTCCTTGGTTCCCTCCTTTTTGTTACGCCACCTTCTCTCTCCTGCAAGGTGGCATCCACATGTCTTTTATGTTGCTCTCATTTTTGAATTTGAATTTTGAGTTGCCATGTGACTTTTCTCCAAAATTCAAGTTCAAATTGAGAGGGGACCAAGATCTTAAAATTAAGGGCATGTTTGGATCTTCTTAGAAATTAATGAAGTGCTAATTGACTCTAACTCAAGTAACACTTGATTAATCTCTCTTATCCCTCCCTAATGGTGGACGTCCACCTCCTAATACTCTAGGCCCATTTTTTTGCTTATAAATAAGCACCTCCCCCCTCTTTGTACATTTTACACTTGATTTGAATGCAAACATACTTTGTGAGTAAATTTGGGTGTCTTCTTCTCTCCTAAATTGAGAGCTTTTATGACTTTTATCAAGGGCTCATTCCCTTGTCGCAAGCTCCTTCCATGGATTATCTTTCCTTGAGTGGCGCCACCACCACCATTCCTTCTTCTTCCATCACTAACTTCTTCAAAGGAACCAAGCTAGAAGGTGATCTTGGGAGAAACATCAACAAGAATACATCAGTTCATTTGCAAAGCAATTATCTCAACCTCCATGAATTTAAGCCAGCAATAATCTTTGGATGCATCAACATAATTTTTAGGCTCAGTAACAATGGAAATGGAACAGATAAAATGACGAAAAGAAGGGGATAACCTATCATAGGACAAAACTGATTCAAATGGATATCAGACTTGTGAAGAGATGGGTATAGTTGAAGCTAAATTGTAATGAAAATATCTTAAGTATGAAGGAGGAATATGAGCCTAGGTGGAGCGACAAATGGGTTATGGGCTGACTATGGGAGAATTTGAAATTATGCATGCATGCCTAGCATAGGCTTGAGCTAGGACCAATAAGAAAGGAGCATGACTTGGATGAAGTTTCAAGGAGCTTAGTTTAGGACATGTTCCATTTAATTGTATTCATTTAACCATTTTTAGGCTTGTATAAGCACCCTTAAGTCATTAGGATTTTAAGGGTGTAGTTAGTTTTATTTCCAGTCTTGTATATTGGCCTACGGGTTCTTTTTTCTTTAGGAGGTGTACTTAGTCTCCTTGTGGAGTGTGTTAATTAATTGGGCTTGGTCCATGAGGATTTGGACATATGGAATTTAGTTTCTACACCCCTAATTCTTCTTCACACCCTTCTAACCAACACATGAAGCATGTAGGAGACATGTGGGCCCCTTTATCCCCTTGTTTCACTCCACATGTTTTCTCACTCCTACATGGCTGATTCTTATTTTAATTTGAATTTTGGAGGTGCCATGTCATTTTCTTCCAAAATTCAAATTCAAACTAGAGGGAACATAAATCCAATTTTTAGGGCCATGTTTGGATCTTTAGTTGGATTAAATTAGTGTTAATTGAGCACATGCTAAATTAACACTAATTAAGCTAACTAACCCTTGTTTAAGCATATTTGACATTCAACTTGAGTAGCCTAAGCCCATGGTTCATGCTTTGCTCCATAAATAGAGCTCCCTTCCTCTTGTATCATTTTAACACTCATTTTAATTGAAAGATAAATTTTTTCTCTACTTTTGAGAGTACCTTCTTCTATTAGAGAGTGTTCTTGTTCTCTCCATTCTTGTCAGAATTCTTCATGCTATTATCAAGGGTTCTTCCCTCTTGGTTAGCTTCACTCTTGACTTATCATTTACATATTAGAAGTGGTGTCTCCTCTACCTTCATCTTCCAGTCTTCCACCTCTATTTCAAGGCTCTCCAAAGGACCTCTAAGAGTATATCCTAGGAGGTATTCTCTTCCTCAAAAACTGTTCAACCAAGGCTTGAGGATGGATGCATCATAAAGTGGACATCTCTAGTAACCTCTCTAGCCTCATTTGATGTATCCACACCAAATCTCTCAAGAACTTTAGGGTTAAAGACAACATATGGACACTTGTACTCATCAAGTCTCTTAGTTTTCATCATAGTACCCTTGATGAATTCACCAATTCACCTTAATGATTTTCTTCATGGTGCACAGAAGGATCATATCTTCTTCCATGATATATGCATGGTTGCTTCCCCTAGTAGCCAAAATCTACACTATAGAATAATGAATCAAACGGTCATCTAATTTCGTACCACTAGTATTGAAAACAATTTTCTTCTTTCAATCTTTCTTTGAGCTTTTTCTTATTTCTCACTCTATGGGTTTTACCAACATAGATTTATAAACATCCAATTTCTTGTATTCAACACCATTTCAGATCATCAACAATCACATCAATGCCAGTAATTGCACCAATAGTCATAAAGATTTCATCAGTTGGCACAATCTTCTTTCTTTTGATCTCACAAACCAAATTTCCAAAATTATCATATTTCAAATTTGAAAAGAAGTCTCTCACTAAATCAGGGTAAAACTTGCCTTTCAATTAAACAAATTTAGATAAACCTTGAAATTCTAAGTCATCATGAAAGCTAAACCCATTCTCTGTTAACCAAGAAAATATAAAGAACTTAGGAGAATTCACCTTCTGTACAGCATAGATTCTGAAGAATATATCTTGTTGTTCTCGATTAGAGAACCACTCATAAGCATAGTCCCTTGCCTTTGCGGGTGACCCTTGTGTAGGATGCTTCAGAGTAATGGGCTTCCTTACCAGAGTGAGCTTTCAACGAAACTCTATTCCATAGGCTGTGTCCTTCACTCTCTTTCCCCTGTTGTTGTTCCCTTCTTCTATAGGCTCTGATACCAAATGATGCATGTCTCCCTTGATCTTTTTCCTTGAGGTTCCAAGCACCATGAAATGGATGATGGAGGGGAAAGAAAATAGAGGTGGGGCGCCACTCTCAAAGAGAGATAAGCCAAAGTGTTTAGGTTTGCCACAAGGGAAGGAACCCTTGATAAAAACCAACTAGGAAGAGGTTCCTCAAGAGAGAAGATCCTCAAGACCTTTTTACTAAGAATGTGCTTACAAAGAGACTATTTTCATTCAACTTCAAAGGTGAAATTTTACAATGAGGGGGAATGAGTATATATAGCCCAATGGGAGAGCTTGGGCATACTTTTCTAGGCAATGTGGGACTTGGGCTTAATTAGGATTAAAGCTAATTAACCCAAGTCTTAGGCCTTAAGTGAGGCACCTAAGTTCACCCCCTATGGGTGCAATTAGCATATCTTAATGTGAATGGGCTAGCCCAAAATCATGTCTTAACTTATGCACCCATTATAAGCTTACTCCTCCTTTTTAACTAAAGACACCTATACCTTATAAACTAAGAAGATGGCCGGAAATACATGGCCTTAAGGGAATTAAAAATACTTTCCTATTTATCTAATTAAAATAAAATATTTACAAGCTAAAAATAACGAAGACTATGGCTTCGAATCTTCAATGAGCTTTTGTCCATGCCATGCCTTCCTTGAGTCCTCCTAGACATGATGCATGCTAGGTGAGATTGCATCATCTCCTCTCCCTTGGAGACGATTTGACCTCAAATCCTGAGGTCTTTCTTCCGCTTTTTCAAAGTCTCATGGAGTTGGCTCTGATACCAAATGATGCATGCCTCCCTTGATCTTTTTCTAGAGGTTTTCTTCTTTGGTGAAATGGTTTGTGGAGAGGTAAGAAGTGAGGTGGTTTTAGGCGCCACTTAAGGTAAGATAAGCCTAAGAGGGAAAGTTTGCCACAAGGGATGGAACCCTTGATAAAAACCTAAGGAATTCTCAAAGAGAGAAGGGTGGACACTAAGAGAATTTTGGCCAACTCAAGGTTTTTCCATTCAATCAAGTGTAAAAAAAATCAAGAGTGTGAAGGAGCACCTTTTTATAGAGGGAGCTAACCTCTTGGACAAGTCATGAAGGAAATGAAGGGCTACGATTAAAAGGAGTCATCCAAGGGAGGAGGATTGAAGCCCAAAGTCCAATCAATACCCTCCTTTAGATGAGAATTGGTGCCCAAGCTACCTCATCCAAGGGCCAAAATTACTCCTTTATTAGTTTTGGGTTTTATTTAGCAAAAGAGGGTGTAGTTATCAAACTACCCCCTTATTTCCTAAATAAAGGCCCAAAAGCTAATCTTACCCCTTCTTATTACTAAGACACCTCCTAGAAAATTAAATGGACTAATACATGTCCAAAATAAAATCCTAGGTTCCTAAAATAAAAATTACAAGTAAATAAGTCATGGCTTGCATAACTTGATGGTCATATGGAGGTGAGATCTTCCTCCCTCTACTCTAGCCATGTCTTCTTCTATTCTTCTAGCCATGGCCCTAGTGATAGGACCCTTGCTTGGGGAGAATGCATCAGGTAAGGTTTGCAAGTGGCTTGAGTCTTGAAATTGAGAGAAAAACTTACAAATAATCTTGAAAAACCACGAATTGGAATGGGTTTCTTGAACCCTAGCAATTACTTCTCTTCTTTCACAGAAAACCTTTTTAGAATCTAGGTATGAGATGATGGAATGAATGAAATGTGCGCCCCTTTTCCAATTTAAACTTAGAAGAGAATTTCAGCGCAGGTAATCGATTACTACTTTATGATAATCAATTACCACGAGGCCCGACCTTGGTTTTGAAAAAAAACCAGCCTCAGGTTTAATCAATTACCACTGCAAGTAATCGATTGCCACAATGTAAAATGCTTCTTATCATGATTTTTATGCAATTTCCCCAAAACCTATTATTATTTTATGCTTCTAATGAATGGGAAATGAGAAAATGCAACCAAATTCAACCAATTTATGCCTAGTTTCAATAAAAACAATCAAAATCATCCATAATAACACAAAGTCATACACAATTACGGTTCATATTCACTTATTATACAAAGCACTCTTCTAAGCTTGTAGAATCTTTCTCTTGGAAGTGATTTAGTGAATGTGTCAGCTAATTAAGACTCTGTTTTCACAAATTGAACTTCACAATCTCCTTTTTCCACATGATCTCTCAAAAAGTGATGACGAATATCTATGTGCCTCAATAGTTGGTAGAGCAACACAAGCTTGTTTTTTGCTAGTCTAAGACACTAGATTGTTACCAAATAGGTGACAGGCTCCACTTGTGCTTTTTCTATCTAACTTGAAAAGTCTGAGTCAGAAAAACCAATTAATGAAAGGTTTTCTTTGGTTTACACTCTTACTTGATGAACAACTATGTGTACTAGAATGTGTGTGGGAAGTCATGGTGCTTGGATGCTAAAAACTAAAAGGTAGGCCAAAAACTTTTTTTTTTCAAGCAACACTCCTCTCTTTTTTTGTTTTCTCACCTAAGGTGGCTTGATGATTCTTTGGAACTCTTAGCCTCTACACGTTTTTTCTGATTCATTGAAACTCTTAGCCTCTACACATTTTTTCAAAATAAAATAAAATAAAATAAAAGTGCAAGAATGTAAAAGAGAAAGGTTTCTAATCGTGCTCCTAAGATGTTGAAGGAAGTGTACCACTTCTCCCTTCTTCACCTAATTAACGAGGAACTAAGCTAAAATTTACCCAAATTATTACAAACCAAGGGAGGGCCTTAAGGGCACTCAAACTCCCAATCTAAAATTAAGTTTACACAATACAAAGAATAAAAAATAAAACAAAGTCTTCACTCCAAGCTTGTTGGTATTTGACTCCTTTTGATCAAGCCCATTTGAGTTGCATCAACCCACCCGAAGAATGCTACCCTTGTTTCCTCTTGTTTGGACTTGCCAAAATCTTGTGTATGGCACATTTCCCAAGCTTTCCTTACCAAGGCCAAATACAACACAAGACAAAAAACAAAGGTGAATAACAAAACAAGGTTCACAAATCCAAGTGGATAGATTTAACAATGACAAACTCAAAGAAGTAAATAAGACAAGCAAGAAAACATAAGGCTCACAAAGGAAGGTAGCACACAAATAACTTTCCTAGATTAGCTCTAAGAGTGGAGATGAAAAAAGACTCAAACAAAAAAATGAAACCAATAGTTGCACACTTAATAAAATTTAAGTAACCAAAAGCTAAAAAGCTTACTCAAGTAATAATTTTTTTTTGAATCACAATTGGTTCTTCATATCATATATTTCTACTATTAGGTACACAACTTCAAAATTGTCTTTCTTTTGAGTTCTTTATCTTCTTTTTTTTTTAACTTGAACTTTTTCTAATATATTTTTTTTAACTTTTTCTAATAATTTTGTTGCACCTAATAGCTTGTTGAATTGAAATTTTAATGAGGATACTTGAAATAATAACATTTAAGTGAATAAGCACAAAATAAGGTCACACAATTTTCAAGTAATGCATGCAACTAAAGGTAAAACAACTTAGTAGTTCCAAATACCACTGAACTAATGGTGCTTAAGGAATGATTTAGGGCTGATTTTGAAGTAAATTGATTGCTCAAATTACTAACACAACTCACCCAAGCTAAAACTCCATAAAGAGGCACCAATAGTGAAGGTAAACCAAGTGGAAAGCTACTAATAATTTAACATAAAACAAGAAGCATATAAAGATTGAATTGAGCAAATATTTAAGAACAACAAAGAGATTACTATGCTTGAACAAAAATCATAAAAGACTTAAGAGACTCAACAAGAGGTTCACCTCTTAGAAGCTCAATTCAAAATGTTTTTGAAGGCCTTTTTGTAAAAATTTTAAGAGGCTAAAACCTATGGAATTTAAATGAGACAAAATAGGAAACTAACATGACTAGTATTTGACAAACATAAGATTAAGAAAAAATAACACACCTAAAAATAGAGCAAAAATTTTAGCAAGAGACTCAAAACAAAAGGCGCAACAACATGGCCAAAGTTGATCACCACAATGGTGTGGAAAAATCCTTAACCATGTGGATTTAATGGTCACAACTTCTTAGGCACACTTTAACATAAAAAAATAGGGAAAACTAAGCAACTTGAACACGGAAATAAGATGCAAAGAAAGGGACAAATAAAATTGCATAAAATTAAATGGAACATATGCGCATAGATAGAAAACAAAAATGCATATAATAGCAAGAAAAAAAAGCTATACTACTAGAAAATAAAGGAAATAAAGATGATAAAAAATGAAGGACTTTAAAATAAAGAGATCAAAGAGATAAACAACAAAGAAAAAAAAAATTGAGAAAGAACGTGACCTTTACAAAGTGGCTCTGATACCACTTGATGTGATCTTTGATGATCACTTGCCCAAAGGATCCTTTCTAAGGTCACTTGGAAGGGAAATGGATTTATGGAGAGGAAAGGAATGGGGTGAGGTGCCAAAAATACTAGATTTGATAAGACAAAGGAGAGAGGCCATAAGGGAGGGGTCCCTTGATAACTCTTAGAAGCTCTCACAAAGGAGAGGAGGGACATTCAAAAGTAAGAACCCCACAACCAATATGGTCTCTAGGATTAAATTCAAGTGTAAAAAATACAAGGGAGGGGAGGAGCTTTTATTTATAGAGGTAGCTAACTTCTTGAACAAGATAACCTAAAAAAGAAGGGCTAGCATTAAAAGGAGAGATCTAAAGGAGGAGGATTGAGAAACAATCCCCTCCTTAGATCATCAAACTTGGTGCCCAAGTTTCTCAAACCAAGGGTCAAGATTCCTTCTTATTAGCTTAGGGGTTTATGAAGGAAAATAGGG
Source organism: Psophocarpus tetragonolobus (assembly GCA_037954015.1). Classification (NCBI taxonomy): domain Eukaryota; kingdom Viridiplantae; phylum Streptophyta; class Magnoliopsida; order Fabales; family Fabaceae; genus Psophocarpus; species Psophocarpus tetragonolobus. The sequence continues at coordinate 37,174,276 of CM075688.1, read as the reverse complement.
GTGTAGATATCAAGGCTACCCCTTATTTCCTTCATAAAGACCCAAAAAAGCTAAATCTACCCTCTAAATTCCTAAGACACCTCCTAAAATAAAAATGGACTAAATACATGTCCCAAATTAAATTCCTAATGCTCCTCAAAATTAAAATAAAGGAAAATTACATTTTATTAACTAAAGTCTCTAGCGTAATATCTTCACTCTCCACAGGAGGTGAAGTTTTTCTTTGTCTGCAAGGGCTAGGTCTTCTTCAATCCTTCTAGCCATGGCCCTAGTGATAGGTCCTTGGCTAGGCATGGTCACATCACCTTATATGTCTTACTACATGCAGAATATCCTAGAAATACTGTTTCATCCGCTTTTGCATCAAACTTTCCAAGGTTATCCTTATTGTTTAAACAAACATTTACATCCAAATACCCTAAGTTGAGAGATATTTGGTTTTTTACCTTTGAATAATTCATATGGAGTTAATTTAAAAAATGGAGGAATCAGAAGTTTGTCAAGAACATAGCATGCAATGCTCACAACATCAACCAAAAAGTACTTAGGCATAGAGTTTTCATTTAGCACAGATCTTGTTCAAGTGATTTATCTTTTAAATGATTTATTTTTCCTTTCCACCACCCTATTCTATTGCGGTGTTCTGGAAGCGGAAAAATTATGATCAATACCATCCTCTTCACAAAATTTATCAAATTCTTCATTTTTTGAATTCTCCACCATTATCACTTCTGAAAGATTTAATTTTCAAATCTTTTTCATTTTGATCCTTTTGGCCATTTTGAAAAAATAAGAAAGCTACCCATCTAAACCTAGAATAATAATCAATGATAACTAATTTATACAAGTTTCCACCTAGACTTACAGTTCGAGAAGGACTAAATAGATTCATGCGCAAAAGTTTAAGAGGTCTAGTGGTAGAACCATAATTAATTGATTTAAAATATTTTCTATCATGTTTTCCGTTTTGACATGAATAAAAAAGGCCATTTTTTTAGAACTTTAAGTTAGGTAGGCCTGTTACAAGATTTCTAGATGCAAGTCTATTCAGTTGCCCTAAATTGATGTGTGCAATGCGTTTATGCCAAAGTGATGATAAATCATCCCTAGATGATAAGCATGTGATGTTTGATGCGGTATCGTCAATATGAAGCTAATGGATGTTATTTCTTCTCTTACCGACAAACAAAACATGATTTGATGTATCACCAATAGTGCAACACTTATTATCAAACTTAATATTATAATTTTTGTCACAAAATTGACTTATACTAACCAAATTGAATTTAAGATCATCAATAAGTAGGACATCATCAATTTGGATAGAATCTTTGTTACCAACACTTCCAATACCAAGGATTATACCTTTATTATTATCTCTATAAGTGGCAAAACCACCTGTTTTTACTTGTAGAGAGATGTGCTTGCTTATATCTCCAGTCATATGCCTTGAGCATCCACTATCCAGTTACCATAAGGACTTCTTTGCTTTGAGGCATACCTGTAGAACAAGTGAATTGCTCATTTTGGTACCCAAATAAAGTTGGGTCCATTTGGATTAGTAACAAGTCTGGAGCCTTTGGGAATACACACACCACACACACACACACACACACACTCACACACACACACACACACACATATATATATATATATATATATATATCCCACTTGGAACTCCAATCCTCCTAATCAAGCAGTTTTAGGTAGTATATCTTTTGCAGAAACAGTAATTGCATGGGATATAAGGTCTATTTGATGTTTTCCTAGAATTAAATGTATTCTTGAAAGCATTTTTCTTAGAATTGTAATTATATCCAAGACCAACTTTAGATGTCATGCGATGTTGTTTACCCAAAAGAGCATCAAGGTTTGAACTCCCTATAGTAAAATTAGATAGTGCTTTAGTAAGGTAGGCTACCTTATCTTCAAGCACTTTACAATTAGCACAACTAGAGAATGAAGCATGATTGCAATGAGAAATGCTTTTCAATTCCAAGTTTTCATCTTTTAAAACTTCCATTTCTTTTTGCAAATCACTTATACTAGTTTCATATGCCTTGATCTGGTTTTTGTAACCAACATTGAGGCGACTTATTCTTTTAGCTTCAGCATGCAATTCAACAAAAGCTTTTTGGAGTTGGTCATAGCCGCAATCACAAGAAGAGTTAGAATTACTTGCCTCACTTTCTACTTTAGCTTTAGTCATCAAACAAAGGTTGGCTTCTTGGTCACTTTCACTCTCACTTGAGGAAGTGGTGTGATGCAATCCTACCTATCAAAGGCCCTCTCACTAGGGCAATGGCTAGGAGGATTGAAGAAGACTTGGCCCGGAAAGACTCATCAAGACCCCAGCTCATGATGGAGATAGATATTTTAGGCCATAGTCCTTAGTTTTCCTCTTGTAAATATTAATTAGCTTTTAATCCCCTTTTAGGCCTTGTATTTTGGCCATTTATTTTAGTTTCTAGAGTTTAGGGTGTAATTAGCTTAGGAAGGGAGGTGAGGGGAGTAAAGGGCCTAATAACACAAAGGAGTGTGGATCTCTTTCCACACCCCCTTGATTAGGCCGTGACACTTCCTAGCTTAAGGCTAGGCACCACTTTTAGTGGGCCTAAGAGGGATTAGTGCTCCTAATACTAATTAGGCCCAAGTCCCACATTGCCTAGTTTTGAGTGCCTTGCTCGCTCTTTGGGCTATAAATACACCTAGCCTCTCTTGTACAAAGCACACTTGATTGAATGAAGTAAGACTTTTTTTGAGCAATTTATTCTTGAGTGTCATTGAGAATCCTCTCTCTTGAGGAATCACTCCCTTAAAGCTTTTATCAAGGGACCTCTCCCTTGTGGCAAGCAACATAAAATTTTTTGACTCATCTTTCTCCTAGAAAGTGGCGTCAACCCTCTCCCATTTCTAACCTCTCCATCCTCCATTTTCTTAGAGGAAGAAACCTTGGTTGAAGAGATCAAGGGAGTGCATAATTTGGTATCAGAGCCATCTTCATGAAGGTTGATTTCCTCCTCCTTCTCCTTAGTTTATGTGTCTTTCTTTAGTTTCTTTTTTCTGCAGTTTTTTATACTTTATTTCTTGCTTCCTTTATTGTCATTTAAATTCCTTATTGTCTTGAAGTTTATGTCTTAGTTCTTGCAATTTTTATTTCCATGTCTTTATTTCTTTCTAGATTCAATTATTTTGTTCATTTCTATTGAATCTTTGTATGTTTCCTTTAGGTTTGTTTCTTTAAATTTCTGCCCATCTTTTTAATTTTTCCTTATTCTAGTGCTTACCATAAGAGGATCATAGTAATGACTTCACAAACTTTGTGAAGGAAGCCACACAATTGTGGTTTTGATCCTTGGATGCACTTTTGCTTCTTTCATTTAGAGTTCTTGCATTTTAATTCTATTTTCCTGCACCTTTTTCTCTATTTTTTTCCTGCACCTATTTCTCTATTTTTTCCAGCCCTTATTTCTCTGTTTTTGTGTCACATTCTTGGTTATTTTGAGTCATTTATTTTCAGTTTTAATCCTCCTACGTTGTGTCTTATTTTGGTATTGTTTAGTCCTTTTAATTGTCACTTAAAATCCATTGTTTAGCTCTTTTATTTTACCATAAAAGTGTGTTATTTCTCCATTGGAAATTGAGCATCAAAGAGGCTTACTCTTGATCCCATGTCCTTAGAGTCTCACATGCTATTTAGATCTTAGCATGTTCTTAAAAAAATCTTCAAAAAATTAATGCTCAATTTCTTCCAAATTTCATGCACTTGTTCAATAATTTTAGTATCTTAATTTTGTGCTAGTTTTTGTGGTGATTTTTGTTGATTGGCTTTGAGAGGCATGTTGGGTATGTAATTGGGCTGATTATTGAGTAATCAAGTTGGCCTCAACTTCCATAAAACTCTCCTTGTGCCATTTATTTTTATCACCTAAATTTACTAGTTCATATTAGGTTGCTTTGTTTCTTAATTTTGCACTTTTGTATATCAATTATAGTGGCCATTTCCTATCCTTTGTTCAAGCATTTATGATTCTTTGACTCCTCACCGTATTTACTTCAAAATTTTGTTAAGAGGTGTAGCAAAATTGTATAAAAAATAGAAATTAAAAAAAAACAAGTGAAAAAAAATATGTTAGTAAAAAAAAAATTGTTAAAAAAAAAAAAGTGAAAAGAACAAAATATCTTTAGTGCACCTCATATTGTCCCAATGACTAAAAGGAGTGATTTAAAAAAAAAATTAATGAATCTTGCTTGAACATACTTGCATATAATTTGCCCATATTGATTTTAAATGATGCAAATGATTGAAACTTTTGAGTAATTTTTTTTTTGTTTTTGTAGTCCATTCTATTCTAGGCCCATTCTAGGAATTTCTTTTGTGTACCATCTTTCTATCTACACCATTTTTACTTGCTTGTCTTCTTTGTTTATCTTTGTGTTTGTCTAAATATTCTTTCCACTTGGATGTTTATCTCCCTTCCTTGAGTTTTCTTTTCATGTTTTTTTTTTGTATTGCACTCTCTTGGTTCCTCCTTGGGTGCGCCACTTTGTTGAAGGAAAAGAAAGGTCAAACCACGCTTTCCACAAGGGAAGCATCTTGAGGTGTGTTGAAGCAAGCTAAGGAAGAGGTTCATTCAAGGGAGCAACACCACTTTGAGAGAGGAAACACTTGGAGTAGAGAGCAACTTCAAACATCAAGCCTTTTGTTTCTTTTTGTTTAATTGGGTGTAAATTTTATTAAGACCATTTTAATTGAGGTATTGGATGCCCATAAGGGTAACCTCTTTGATTGTAATAATTTTTTAGTTTCTCGTTTAGGTGGGAGAAGGAATTGGTACCCCATCTCTCCACCTTAGGTGCACGTCTTTAGATCTTTACCTTTGCTTTAAATTTCTTTTATTTGCTTTCCATCTTAGTGTGAAAGGATTTTGATTTTCGAAGACTCTTAAGTAATTTACTTAGGGAGAAAACAAAACAAAAGAGTAAGGAGTGTTGCCCATAGGTTCTTCCCAATCATTTTCAAAATTAGCACACACACATCCAGTAAAGGTAGTGTAAATCAACAAGGTTCTAAAAAAACCAACAACATGGATAAGTTTGTGAGTGAATTTAGGGAATTGAGGGTAGAAGATAGAAAAGAAAGAAAAGAATGCGAGAAAAGAGAAGAAAAGATGCGTGAAGAGAAAGAAAAAGAAAAGAGAGAAAGAGAGTTAAGAGAAGAAAGACGAAGAGAGGAAAAAGAGCGTGAGAAAAGAGAGAAAGAAAGCGAGGAGAAAAGAGAGAGACAAGAACGAGAAGAAAGAGAAGAAAGACGGAGGGAAGAGAAAGAAAGAGAACGAAGAGAAAGAGAAGAAAAAAAGGAAAGAGAAGAGCGAGAGGGGAAGAGAGAAGAAAAGAGTGTGAAAGAGAAGAAAGAAGAGAAAGATGAGTTAGAGAAAGGCATAGGTATAGGTCTGCCTCTAGTGAAGTAAGTGAAAGTGAGGGATATGAAAGACCTAGGGTAAGGAGAGCACAACAACATCATAACCAACCCCAAGCCCAACCTAGGGAACAAAAAGTTGACCTCCCTCATTTTCATGGTAAAGAGGATGTGGAAGCCTACCTTGATTGGGAAATGAAGGTAGAGCAACTCTTTGTTTGTTATAACATAAGTGAAGAAAGAAAAATTCTTTTGGCCTCATATGAAAAAAGATGTCCAAAGACATTGCTTGCGATGCATAGCTTGTTTACAAGCTAAGTCCTGAGTAATGCCTCATGGACTTTACACACCTTTACCCACTCCTTCTACACCTTGGGTAGATATTAGCATGGATTTTATCCTTGGGCTCCCAAGAACCCAATGATGTGTAGACTCCATCTTTGTGGTAGTGGACCGCTTTAGTAAAATGGCACATTTCATTCCCTGCCACAAAGTGGATGACGCGAGTCACATCGCAAGGCTTTTCTTTCGTGAGGTTGTCTGCTTGCACGGAATACCCTCAACCATAGTCTCTGATAGGGATGCTAAGTTCCTTAGCCATTTTTGGAAAACTCTTTGGGCAAGGCTAGGAACTAAGCTCTTATTTTCTACCACTTGTCATCCTCAAACAGATGGACAAACTGAGGTAGTAAATAGATCCCTATCCACTATGTTGAGGGCACTCTTGAAAGGCAACCACAAGTCTTGGGATGAATATCTCCCCCACGTTGAATTTGCATATAATAGGGTGGTTCATCGAACCACTAAGCACCCCCCTTTTGAGGTTGTATATGGTTTTAATCCTCTCACCCCTCTGGACTTGTTACCACTCCCTAACACCCAAATTTTTCATAAAGAAGGGAAAACTAGGGCTGATTTTGTCAAAAAATTACATGAGAAGGTCAAAACTAATATTGAAACCCAATCTAACGGGTATGCTTCATCTAACAACAAAGGCAAGAAGGAAGTCGTCTTCGAAAAGGGCGATTGGGTTTGGCTTCACCTAAGAAACGATCGTTTCCCTTCTAAGAGGAAGTCCAAACTTAGCCCTCGAGGAGATGGTCCTTTCCAAATCCTTGAGAAGGTAAATAATAATGCATATAAGTTAGACCTTCCCGAGGATTATGGAGTTAGCACCACCTTTAATGTTTGTGATCTTACCCACTTTTTAGGTGCTGACATGGAAGAGGATGACCCTTCAGATTTGAGGACAAATCCTTTCGATTGGGGAGGAGATGATGCAATCCTACCTATCAAGGGCCCTCTCACTAGGGAAATGGCTAGGAGGATTGAAGATGACTTGGTCCGGAAAGACTCATCAAGACCCCAACTCATGATGGAGATAGATATTTTAGGCCATAGTCCTTAGTTTTCCTCTTGTAAATATTAATTAGCTTTTAATCCCCTTTTAGGCCTTGTATTTTGGCCATTTATTTTAGTTTCTAGAGTTTAGGGTGTAATTAGCTTAGGAAGGGAGGTGAGGGGAGTAAAGGGCCTAATAACACAAAGGAGTGTGGATCTCTTTCCACACCCCCTTGATTAGGCCGTGACACTCCCTAGCTTAAGGCTAGGCACCACTTTTAGTGGGCCTAAGAGGGATTAGTGCTCCTAATACTAATTAGGCCCAAGTCCCACATTACCTAGTTTTGAGTGCCTTGCTCCCTCTTTGGGCTATAAATACACCTAGTCTCTCTTGTACAAAGCACACTTGATTGAATGAAGTAAGACTCTTTTTGAGCAATTTATTCTTGAGTGTCATTGAGAATCCTCTCTCTTGAGGAATCTCTCCCTTAAAGCTTTTATCAAGGGACCTCTCTTTTGTGGCAAGCAACATAAAATTTTTTGACTCATCTTTCTCCTAGAAAGTGGCGTCAAACCTCTCCCATTTCTAACCTCTCCATCCTCCATTTTCTTAGAGGAAGGAACCTTGGTTGAAGAGATCAAGGGAGTGCATCATGGTGGAGGCATTGTCTTCCCAAGCAATGTAATCCTTCTTCTTGTTCTTTCTTAGTTTTGGTTTGGGCTCTTCATTGTTCTTTTTTCTTGATAGGGAAGTACAATTAGCTTTCATGTGACCCATCTTGCCACACTTAAACAAGTGGTCTTTGGAGGAGTAGTGTTTACCTTTTTTTATATCTTTTTTCCATTTGACTACTTTCCTTTGTTCTTCTTCTTCATGAACCTTTTGAATTTCCTTTACCATAAAACTCATATCTTCAGATTTTGATAACCCACTCATTTGTTTTCAGTGCTAAGCCTTTCACTTTCTGATATGACCATGCATAGCCAAGGACCTATCACTAGGGTCATGGCTAGAAGGATTGAAGAAGACCTAGCCCTTGCAGACAAAGGAAGACTTCACCTCCTGTGGAGAGTGAAGATATTAGGCTAGGGACTTTAGTTAATAAAATGTAATTTTTCTTTATTTTAATTTTGAGGAGCATTAGAAATTAAATTTGGGACATGTATTTAGTCCATTTTTTATTTTAGGAGGTGTCTTAGGAATTTAGAGGGTAGATTTATCTTTTTGGGTCTTTATGAAGGAAATAAAGGTAGCCTTGATATCTACACCCCCCGTTTCCTACATAAACCCCCTAAGCTAATAAGAAGGAATCTTGGCCCTTGGTTTGAGAAACTTGGGAACCAAGTTTGATTATCTAAGGAGGGAATTGTTTCTCAATCCTCATCCCTTAGATCTCTCCTTTTAATCCTAGCCCTTCTTTTTTAGGTTATCTTGTTCAAGAGGTTAGCTACCTCTATAAATAGGAGCTCCTCCCCTCACTTGTATTTTGACACTTGAATTTAATCCTAGAGACCATATTGGTTGTGAGGTTCTTACCTTTGAGTGTCCTCGTTTCTCCTTTGGGAGAGCTTCTAAAAGTTATCAAGGGACCCCTCCCTTGTGGCCTCTCCCCTTTGACTTACAAACCTAGTATTTGTGGCACCTCACCCCATTCCTTTCCTCTCCATAAATCCATTTCCCTTCCAAGTGACCTTAGAAAGGATCCTTTGGGCACGTGATCATCAAAGATCACATCAAGTGGTATCTAGAGCCACTTTCTAAAGGTCACGTTCTTTCTCAATTTTTTTTGCTTTGTTGTTTATCTCTTTGATCTCTTTATTTTAAAGTCCTTCATTTTTTGTCATCTCTATTTCCTTTATTGTCTAGTAGTATAGCTTTTTATTCTTGCTATTATATGTGCTTTTGTTTTCTATCTATGCACCTATGTTCCATTTAATTTGATGCGATTTTATTTGTCCCTTTCTTTGCATCTTATTTCCGTGTTCAAGTTGCTTAATTTTCCCTTGGTTTTTTATGTTAAAGTGTGCCTAAGAAGTTATGACCATTAAATCCACATGGTTGAGGATTTTTTCACACCATTGTGGTGATCAACTTTGGCCACTTTGTTGTGCCTTTTGTTTTGAGTCTCTTGCTGAAATTTTTGCTCTATTTTTAGGTGTGTTATTTTTTATTAATCTTGTGTTTTGTCAAATACTAGTCATGTTAGTTTCCTATTTTGTCTCATTTAAATTCCATAGGTTTCAGCCTCTTAAAATTTTTACAAAAGAAACTTAAAAAACATTTTGAATTGAGCTCCTAAAAGGTGAACCTCTTGTTGAGTCTCTTAAGTCTTTTATGCTTTTAGTTCAAGCATATTAATCTCTTTATTGTTCTTAAATATTTGCTCAATTCAATCTTTATATCTTTCTTGTTTTATATTTAATTATTGGTAGCTTTCCACTTGGTTTACCTTCACTATTGGTGCCTCTTTATGGAGTTTTAGCTTGGGTGAGTTGTGTTAGTAATTTGAGCAATCAATTTACTTCAAAATCAGCCCAAAATCATTCCTTAAGCACCATTAGTTCAGTGGTATTTGGAACTACTAAGTTTTTTTGCCTTTAGTTGCATGCATTGCTTGAAAATTGTGTGACCTTACTTTATGCTTATTCACTCAAGCGTTATTATTTCAAGCATCCTCATTAAAATTTCAATTCAACAAGCTATTAGGTGCAGAAAAATGATTAGAAAAAGTTTAAAAAAAATAGAAAAATTTCAAGTTAAAAAAAAAAGAAGATAAAGAACTCAAAAGAAAGACAAATTTGAAGTTGTGTACCTAATAGTAGAAACATTTGATATGAGGAACCAAGTGTGATTAAAAAAAAATTACTTGAGTAAGCTTTTTAGTTTTTGGTCACTTAAATTTTATTAATTGTGCAACTATTAGTTTCATTTTTTTTTGTTTGAGTCTTTTTTCATCTCTACTCTTAGAGCTAATCTAGGAAAGTTATTTGTGTGCTACCTTCCTTTGTGAGCCTTATGTTTTCTTGCTTGTCTTCTTTACTTCTTTGAGTTTGTCATTGTTTAATCTATCCACTTGGATTTGTGAACCTTGTTTTGTTATTCACCTTTGTTTGTTGTCTTATGTTGTATTCGACCTTGGTAAGAAAAGGTTGGGAAAGGTTCCATATATAAAATTTTGGCAAGTCCAAACAAGAGGAAACAAGGGTAGCATTCTTGGGATGGGTTGATGCAACTCAAAGGGGCTTGATGAAAAGGAGACAAGCACCAAAAATCTTGGAGTGAAGACTTTTTTTAATTTTTTTTTATTCTTTGTATTGTGTATACTTAATTATAGATTGGGAGTTTGAGTGCCCTTAAGGCCCTCCCTTGGTTTGTAATAATTTTGGTTAATTTTAGCTTAGTTCCTCGTTAATTAGGTGAAGAAGGAAGAAGTGGTACACTTCCTTCAACACCTTAGGAGCACGATTAGAGCTCTTTCTCTTTTACATTCTTGCACTTTTATTTTATTTTATTTTATTTTAAAAAACGTGTAGAGGCTAAGAGTTCCAAAGACTCATCAAGCCACCTTAGGTGAGAAAACAAAAAAAAAAAGAGAGAGAGCAGTGTTGCTTGAAAAAAAAAAGTTTTTGGCCTAACCTTTAGTTTTTAGCATCCAAGCACCATGACTTCTCACACACATTCTAGTGCACATAGTTGTTCATCAATTAAGAGTGTCAACCAAAGAAAACCTTCTAAGGGAGACACTCTTGAAAACCTTAACTTAGAATTTAGGGAATGGATGGCTAAAGAACAAGAAAGGAGAGAAGAAAAAGAGAGAAAAAAAGAAATATAAGAAAAGGAAAAACAAAAAGAGAAGGAAGAGTTAAAAAAAGAGATGTTGGAAATGAGAAAAGAGAAAAAAGAGCGAGAAGAGAGGAGGCAAAGAAAGACAAGAGAAGATGAAGAAAGGAGAAGAAGGAAAGAACTAGAAAGAAAAAGAGAAAAAAGGAAGAAGAGAGAAGGAAAGGAGAAGAGAGTAAAAGGATAGATGCGAGGGAGAGTGATCGAAAAAATAAAGGAATTCTCATAAGATCCCCATCTAGGCATTTTAGCTCTAGCGAAGAAGAATACTATAGAAATCAACATAAGCATCACTTTCATTCATCATACAATCATAATTCTCCTCAAGAGAACACAAATCATGTTAGGGAGCCAAAGGTAGACCTACCCCATTTTTATGGTAGGGAAGATGTTGAGACTTACCTAGATTGGGAAGTCAAAGTGCAACAACTCTTCCGATGCTATGAAATAAGGGAAGAAAGGAAAGTACCTTTGGCCTCCCTTAGTTTTCAAGGTTTTGCTTTGCATTGGTGGGATTGGTTAATCAAGGATAGGGCCCGTAAACAAATGCCTGACATTCGCTATTAGAATGATTTAAAAACTTGTTTGCGAAGAAGGAACATTCCTTCATATTATGAGAGGGATCTTTTGGATAGGCTCCAAAGACTTAGGCAACATAACCTAAGTATTGAGGAGTATAGAAAAAAGATGGAGCTTCTCATACTAAGGGTCAATATCATTGAGGAACCCAATGTCACCCTGGCTAGGTTTTTGTGTGGATTAGGCTTTGACATTAGAGATAAGGTAGAGCTTCTTTCATACTCAAACATTGATGAGTTGGTAGAACTTTGTGTAAGAGCTGAGAATCTACTCAAGAGAAAAAGCTTTAAAAAAGATTCTCCCTCTTACTCAAAGAGAAACCAACTTAAGGGAAACTCTTTCAAGGGTTTTCCCAAAGAGGAACCCAAACATTTTCAAGATACAAAAGCACCTCATATAGAGAGAAAACCCCCTACTACTAAGCCTACTGAGAGGCAAAGTAGTATCAAATGCTTCAAATATCTTGGGAGAGGCCACATTGCCTCTTAATACCACAACAAGAAAACCATGATCATGAGGGGACAAGACATTTGTAGTGAGAATAGCTCATCTTCCTCCTCTAGTGAGAGTGAGGAAGAAGGGGGACATACTTTTGAACAAGAGTGTGAGGAAGCTTTTCCTTATGAGGGGGACCTCCTTATGGTTCAAAGGCTTCTTGGAAGTCAACCTCTAGAGTTTGGCCAGTCACAAAGAGAGAACATCTTCCATACAAGATGTAAAGTAAATGACAAAGTATGTTCTCTCCTTGTTGATAGTGGCTCCTGTTGTAGCTCTAGGTTGGTTGAAAAGCTAGCCTTGACTACCATGCCCCATCCCAAACCTTACAAATTGCAATGGCTCAATGAGCAAGGGGAGATGGTAGTCAATGAACAAGTTACGGTTCCAATTTACATAGGATCTTATAATGATGAGATTCTTTGTGACATAGTTCCTATGGAGGCTGGTCATATCTTGTTGGGGAGACCATGGCAATTTGACAAGAAAGCTATTCACCATGGTCACTATAACCAAATAATTCTCACCCATAATGAAAAGCGCTTCAAATTGTATCCTTTGTCACCTTCTCAAGTGGCTGAGGATCAATTTGTGATGGAAAAGAAAAGAGTTGAGGAAAAACAAAAACAAAAAAAAAAGCACAACAAGCTTCACCCTTAAAGCTTGAAAAGGGTAAAGAGAGAGAGTCGGAAGGTGATGCCCCTTCGAAAGGGAATATTAGTAAAAGGAGCCTATTTGCTACTAAACGTGATTTAAAAGAAGCTCCTTTAACTAACAAACCCTTTTGTCTCCTCTTTTGCAAAGAGGCATCAAATCCTTCTCCCATTTTGCATTCTTCTACTAAAAGCACTGCCACAGCCCATGCACATGAGCACCTTCCTCAAGGGGTTCAAGATATTTTAAAAGAATTTGATGATATATCCCTAATGAGGTTCCGAAAGGACTTCCTCCCATTAGGGGTATAGAACATCAAATTGATTTGGTGCCTGGCACAAGTCTACCTAATAGACCTGCCTATAGGACCAACCCCATGGAGACCCAAGAGATTAAGTCTCAAGTGAATGAGCTGTTGGAGAAGGGTTGGGTTTAAAAGAGCCTAAGCCCTTGTGCTGTGCCAGTCTTGTTGGTGCCCAAGAAGAATGACCAATGGAGGATGTGTGTTGATTGTCGTGCAATCAACAACATCACCATCAAATATAGGCACCCAATCCCCCGTCTTGATGACATGTTGGATGAATTGCATGGGGCAAAAATATTTTCAAAAATAGATCTTAGAAGTGGTTACCACCAAATAAGGATCAAAGAGGGTGATGAGTGGAAAACTGCTTTTAAGACTAAATTTGGTCTTTATGAGTGGTTGGTTATGCCTTTTGGGCTAACTAATGCCCCAAGCACATTCATGCGCTTAATGAATCATGTGCTGAGGGATTGCCTTGGTAAATTTTGTGTAGTTTACTTTGATGACATTTTAGTTTACTCTAGGAACCTAGATGATCATTTAGGACATCTAAGGCATGTTTTTTCTCTTCTTAGGAGTAATCATCTTTTTGGTAACTTAGAAAAATGCCCCTTTTGTGTAGAGAGTGTAGTTTTCCTAGGTTTTGTAGTTAGCACAAAAGGGGTCCATGTTGACCCCGAAAAGATAAAAGGTATTCAAGAATGGCCCACCCCAAAGAGTGTGACAGAGATCAAAAGCTTTCATGGTCTTGCTGGATTTTATAGGCGCTTTGTGCCTAATTTCTCCACGCTCTTCGCGCCAATAAATGATTTGGTGAACAAGGAAGTTTCTTTCCTTTGGGGTGAGAAACAAGAGAAAGCCTTCCAACTAATTAAGCATAAAGTGACCCATGCACCAGTCTTGGCATTACCTGACTTTTCTAAAACATTTGAACTTGAATGTGATGCCTCTGGTGTAGGTGTGGGAGTTGTCTTGTTGCAAGGAGGGCACCCCATTGCGTATTTCAGTGAAAAACTCAATGGTGCCCCCCTCAACTACCCCACCTATGATAAGGAGTTTTATGCTCTAATTAGGGCCCTTCAAACTTGGGAGCATTACCTTGCTCCCAAGGAGTTTGTCATTCATAGTGGCCATGAGTCACTAAAATATTTGAGGGGTCAAGGTAAATTGAACAAAAGGCATGCAACGTGGGTGGAATATCTTGAATCCTTCCCTTATGTCATCAAGTACAAGAAAGGAAAACAAAATGTGGTGGCTGATGCTCTTTCTAGGCGTCATGCCCTTTATTCATCCTTGAGTGCAAAAATCTTGGGATTTGATGACATTCGGGCTATGTATCCTTCTGACAAGGATTTCGGCCCCATCTTTGCTGCCTCTGCATCTACATTCACATTAAAGGTCCATGTTGGGTACTTCATTAGTGAGGGGTATCTCTATAAAGGGAGTAAGCTTTGTATACCCCAAGTATCAATTAGGAACTTACTCACAAAAGAGAGCCATGAAGGTGGGCTCATGGGTCATTTTGGGATTTCAAAAACCCTTCTGCTTTTACAAGAGAAATTCTTTTGGCCCCATATGCGTAGAGATGTCCACAGACATTGCTCTAGATGTATAGCTTGCTTGCAAGCAAAGTCTAAAGCAGTGCCTCATGGACTATACACACCTTTACCTGCTGCTTTTGCACCTTGGGAGGATATTAGCATGGATTTCATCCTTGGGCTCCCAAGAACCCAACGAGGTGCAGACTCCATATTTGTGGTGGTGGACCGATTTTCAAAAATGGCCCATTTTATTCCCTGCCACAAAGTGGATGATGCGAGCAACAATGCAAGACTTTGCTTTAAAGAGGTTGTCCGATTGCATGGCATACCCTCTTCAATAGTGTCAGATAGGGATGTAAAGTTCCTTAGCCATTTTTGGAAAACTCTTTGGGCTAAGCTAGGAACTAAACTTCTTTTTTCCACTACCTGTCACCCTCAAACTGATGGGCAAACAGAAGTGGTGAATATATCTTTATCCACTATGCTGAGAGCTCTCCTTAAAGGCAACCATAAGTCTTGGGATGAGTACCTTCCCCACATTGAATTTGCTTATAACCGAGTGGTTCATAGAACCACCAAGCATTCTCCATTTGAGGTGGTCTATGGCTTTAATCCTCGTACTCCTCTAGATCTTTTACCTCTTCCTCTTTCTGTTGTTGTGCATAAAGAAGGAAAGGCAAAAGCCATTTTTGTAAAACAATTACATGAGAGGGTTAAAGCTAACATAGAGCGCCAATCCTTGAGAGATGCTACTTTCGCCAATAGGGGGAGGAAAGAGGTCATCTTTGAAAAGGGCGACTGGGTATGGCTTCACTTGAGAAAGGATAGATTTCCTTCTCAAAGGAAGTCCAAACTTAGCCCTAGAGGAGATGGACCTTTCCAAATCCTTGAGCAGATTGGTAATAATGCCTATGTTTTAGATCTGCCTGAGGATTATGGGATAAGTAGCAGTTTTAATGTTTCTGATTTGTCTCCATTTATAGGTGCTGAAAATGATGAAGACCCCATGGATTTGAGGTCACATCCTCTCCAAAGGGGAGGAGATGATGTGACCATGCCTAGCCAAGGACCTATCACTAGGGCCATAGCTAGAAGGATTGAAGAAAACCTAGTCCTTGCAGACAAAGGAAGACTTCACCTCCTGTGGAGAGTGAAGATATTAGGCTAGGGACTTTAGTTAATAAAATGTAATTTTTCTTTATTTTAATTTTGAGGAGCATTAGGAATTTTAATTTGGGACATGTATTTAGTCCATTTTTTATTTTAGGAGGTGTCTTAGGAATTTAGAGGGTGGATTTAGCTTTTTGGGTCTTTATGAAGGAAATAAGGGGTAACCTTGATATCTACACCCCTCTTTTCCTACATAAACCCCCTAAGCTAATAAGAAGGAATCTTGGCCCTTGGTTTGAGAAACTTGGGCACCAAGTTTGATGATCTAAGGAGGGAATTGTTTCTCAATCCTCCTCCCTTAGATCTCTCCTTTTAATCCTAGCCCTTCTTTTTTAGGTTATCTTGTTCAAGAGGTTAGCTACCTCTATAAATAGGAGCTCCTCCCCTCACTTGTATTTTGACACTTGAATTTAATCCTAGAGACCATATTGGTTGTGAGGTTCTTACCTTTGAGTGTCCCCCTTTCTCCTTTGTGAGAGCTTCTAAGAGTTATCAAGGGACCCCTCCCTTGTGGCCTCTCCCCTTTGGCTTATCAAACCTAGTATTTGTGGCGCCTCACCCCATTCCTTTCCTCTCCATAAATCCATTTCCCTTCCAAGTGACCTTAGAAAGGATCCTTTGGGCACGTGATCATCAAAGATCACATCACTTTCTTTTCCTTTTGTTCTTCTTTGTCCATCCTAGTCATGTCTATCTCATATTCTCTGAAATTTCCAAATAGTCCAGCATTAGACATAGCAGCCAAGTTCTTGGATTCTGTTATTGTTGTTACTGTTGGTTGTCATTTGCGGTTGAAAATTTTGAGTATCTTCACATTCAATTTTAGTTTTCCAAGTTCTTTCAGGTGGTTGACTATGTGTGTGAATCTCTTTTGAACATCCATAATAGTTTCACCTTGATTCATGCAAAACATCTCATACTCTTGAATAAATGTGTTCTTTCTAGCACGTCTTACTTCAGGTTTTCCTTCATGGGTAACTTGGCCACACTTCCTTAGCTATATTGCATGCTAAGACCCTAAAAAACTCATCACTATTCAGAGTAGAATGTATAATATTTAAGGCCTTAAAATCATTTTCAACACGTCTTATTTCATCAGTGGTCCACAATTCATATGGTTTTTCAACTATTGCATTTTCAACCATATATGTAAGAATTTTATAATAAATTATAACAGCTTGCCGTATGCCCCGGTTTACAGACTCCATAAAGATTCTTAGTCTAACTTTTCCAAAAGCATAATTTTCACCAATGAATAATGGTGGTCTGTTAATAAAGGCACTCTCACTTAAAGGTAGTTGATTCCCTGACATGTTTCAAAAATGGATTGATATAATCTTGAGTATTTCTGAAGATCCCGCTCTAATACCAATTGTTGGTCCGAGGGGGGAATCTAGAAGGGTGGGGGTTGAATAGATTGACAACATATTTTTCAAACTTTTTCTATTAAAAAATAATATCAGAGTTTTAAAAAATATCCCCTTTAGGGAATTTCTAAAATCTACCTTTGTGTTTTCAAAAAATGGATTTTCAATATAAACAAAGATCAAGATTCAACACTTCCTATGTTTTGGGTATCAATCTTGATCAATAACGATTCCTTCAATGATGGTTTTTAGTTTGCACTTAGTTAAATCACAATATCAATTCCAATTACAATTCTTTTCAATCAAAGATTATGGGTAATGAATGTGTAGTATCAAGATTCAATAATTCAATCAAAGATTCAATAACCTAATAACAATTTCAATTAAGCAATATCAATAGAATCAATTTTTTTGCATAAAGATTCAAAATAAAGTTGCACAAAGAAATTGAGGCATTCATGTTGATACTTTTCCCAAGATCACCTTCTGGCTTGGATCCTTTGAAGAAGTGAGTGATGGAAAGGGAAGAGATGAAGGTGTAGGCGCCACACATGGTGAGATAAGCCATGGAAGAAGCTTGCCACAAGGGAAGAACCCTTGATAAAAGCCATAGAAGTTCTCAATTTAGGAGAGAAAGAAGACACTCAAAATGACTCACAAATATGCTTGTATTCAAAATCAAGTGTAAAAATGAAGGAGGAGGAGGAGAGTGTGGTGGTGGACATCCACTACTAAGGGCTAAGGAGAGATTAATCAATTGTTAATTGAGCTAGAGCCAATTAGCAGTTGATTAATTTCTAGAAAGATCCAAACATGCCCCTAATTTTAAGATATTGGTCCCCTCTCAATTTGAATTTGAATTATGGAGGAAAGCCACATGACATCTTCAAAATTCAAATTAAAAAATGAGAGCACATAAAAAACATGTGGAAGCCACCATGGAGGAAAGAGAATGTTACGGTCCAAGTGGAGAGGTAACCAAGGGGGCCCATATGTCTCTTATGCTTTATGTGTGAGTTGGAGGGGTGTGGAACTAACTTAGGGGGTGTGGTTCACAAAAACCACACTCATAAGATTTCCCAAAAAAGCCCAAACTACTCATCACACTCCACAAAAGAGACTAATTACACCCTCTAAATTAAAATAGACATAAAGGCCAAAATACAAGGCCAAAACTGAAAGTAAAAACACCTCCAAACTTCTAAAGAAAAAACGTACACAATAAGGACTAAAAAGAAGACTATGGCCTAATTTCTAATATCTTGATCTCCATGAGAAGGTTAGGTCTTCTTCCCTTCTCTCTTGCCATGTCCTCTTCAATCCTCCTAGCCATGACCTTTGTGATGAGATCATTGCTAGGGAGGAATGCATCAGAAACCCACTCACAAATTAATCAAGAAATCAATTTAAACAATCATAAAGAGTTTAAGGAAAGAGATAATTTGCACAGTAATTTTATACTGGTTTGGTCAACTTGACCTACATCCAGTTTTCAGACTTAGCCTCCTGTTAATCTACTTTCCACTAAAATCTCATACATACACACCACACATACAAATTTTAATCCCAAAAAGATTCAAAACCACATAAAAAATAGGCTTCCTCTTACTCCCCACAAAAGTTTGCTAAATCGTCACTCCCCGTCACTCACAACACCTCACTCACAACTCCCTATTGCAAGATTTCATAATAATCTCAAGATCCCCTCAAGAGATCAGGACTTGTGCAAAAACACAAAGATTAGGGTATAGAACAATATCACCTTATTTGTGATGAATACCCAAGCAATAGAGATCAAACTCACAACTTTCTTTCCCTTTCATCAACCAATTCTTGATCCTTCAAATAATTAAATTATATGTTTCATTCTTGGAGAAAATGGGTAAAAATAGTTAGAAATAAGGAAGCTTTCTATGAATTTCGTGATGAAGCCTCCCTAGCAAGGTCTCTTAACTAGGAGGGTTAGAGAAACGACATGGCTAGGAAGGATCTTCATGAAGACTTTAGGGCCATAACCTCAATATTTTGTAAATAAATTGTGTAGTTTTAGTAGTTTGTTGAGTGAGTGTAATTTTGTAATTTTAGGCCTTGTATTTTAGCCTATAGGATTTATTTTCTTTAGGAGGTGTATTTGGTCCCTTTAGGGAGTGTGTTAATTAGTTGGGCTTGTCCTAGGAGAATTTGGGCATGTGATTATTCATTTCCACACCCTTGATTACTTCTAAAACCCTTCTAACCAACACATGAAGCATGTAGGAGACATGTGGACCCCCTTGTCCCCTCATAAGTGACGCCACATCATCTTTCTCTTTCCTATATGGCTTTTCTTGTTACTTTTTGTTTGAATTTGAATTTTAGAAATGTCATGTCACTTCCCTAAAAAATTCAAATTCAAATTAGAGGGAACATAGATCGTATTTTTTAGGGACTTGTTTGGATATTTTCCTTAGCCACTTGGACATCCAACTCCATTACATGTTCCTATAAATAGCTCCTCGCTCACTCTTGTATGGATCTTTGATAATTTGAATAGAAATTATCCTTTGTGACTCATTGTGATTTTTCTTTTCTCTCTAACTTTGAGACTGCCTCTATGGCTTTCATCAAGGGTTCCTTCCCTTGTGGCAAGCTTCTACAAACCTAGGCTTATCTCTACTTAGAGTGGCACCTTCATCATTATCTTCAACCTCTCTATCTTTTTCAACCTAAGGAACCTTTTGAAGCAAGATCTTAGGAAGAGTAATCAAAGATTGCATAATTTTGTTAGTTATAAAAATTATAGTTTAAAAATGATTTTATATGAATTTTGTAGTAGGGTAATCGATTACCCAGTAGATTACCCTATCTACTACTATAAAACAAGCCCCAAAAGCATAGTCTTAGGTTTAATCGATTACTATTTTCAGGTAATCGATTATTTCTGAGATCAGGAATAAGAATACCCAAATTTCATTAAGGGTAATCGGTTACCATAATAAGGTAATCGATTACCTTACTGCAAAAACTCATTTTGATGATTTTTCAGTACTTCCCAACCTCTGTAATCTATTCCTTAGCTACTCAAAACAATCTTATGCCTATCTAAACACACAATACAAGTACCACACCTATCAAACGTGTTTGGTACCATAAAAATGCGTTGAGTAAAACTTAAAATAAAACTCTAAGTGATAGAACTAATTCTTCAAAACCAAAACTTGAAAGAGCTTCAAAGGACTTCATGACTTCTTCAAGCTTTCCAATCTTTCAATTCCAATAAGACAGAACCCCTTGACTAAAAACTCGCCCTTTTATTTTTTCAAATTCGAAAAACGGGCACCCAACGGTAAAAAAGTGGTCGTTGGGCGCTATAAGACTCCTTAAGGGTGAAATAGTCTGAGCATTGGGCAGTGAAGATGGGCACTGGGTGTTGAGCTGTAGACTCAAGCACCTAGACTCACGGGCATTGGATGACAACGAACTTTGCGCTTGGCACCCACCATCAAACACATGTGCTCTTCATGATGAGCATTGGGTACTCACTGCTTTGGCTGTTGGGCGTTCATGACAAACATGTACAAAATTTCCTAATTTTTTCTTCCCTTCTTAAGTCCTTTCCAAACCTGATTCTAAAACAACTAAAAAAACATAAATGTGCATAAACTTCAATCTAAATCTAAATTTATAACTAAATCTAATTTTAAGAGAAATAATAGGAAGACAAGGCTTTAAATAAGAAAGAATTATGACAACTACTCTATTTTACCTATGTAAAAATAGGTAAATTAGGCAGTTATTAGTGTGCTTTAAAGCGAAGAGGTCCTTGTGGTACTTGGACAACAGATTCTCTAGGAACATGACAAGGGACAAGAGTAAGTTTGTTTCTCTATAAGCAAAATAATGTGATATGTAACATATGGATACAATAATAGAGGACATATACTTGGTATTGGCAGTATTGATAACAAATCCTCTATTTTGATTGATGATGTATCGTATGATGATTTGAAGTTTAATTTGTTAAGCATCAACCAATTGTGTGATAAGAATTATAAGATTGCATTTGGTAATGAATTTTGTACCATATGTGATGCATCTAAAAATGTTATGTTTGTTGACAAAAGAATGAACAATATCTATGTGTTTAACATTGACAATTCTGCATCAAACATTGCATGTTTGTCATCTATAGATGATTTATCTTGGCTATGGCATAGACACATTGCGTATATTAATCTCGAGCAATTGAGTAGGCTATCATCTAAGAATCTTGTTAATGCACTACCAAATCTTAAATTCTTTAAGGATGGAATTTGTGATGCATGTTAAAAGTGAAAACAATCTAGAACCTCTTTTAAATCCATTAACTCGACATTTACTTCTAGACAACTTGAGTTTTTTCATATGGATTTGTAATATATATATATATATATATATATATATATATATATGCTTTAATAATTATAGATGATTATTCTCGCTTTACATGGGTCGCATTTGTATCTGTTAAAAACAATGTCTTCCGTGCTTTTATCAAAATTTCCAAACGTATAAAAAACTAGAAAGATTTGAAAATTAAATCTTTGAGAAGTGATAATGGAGGAGAATTTAGAAAGGAAGAATTTCAAAATTAAAGTGAAGAACACGATATAAATCATAATTTTTTAGCTTTTAGAACCCTACAACAAAATGGTGTTGTAGAAAGGAAAAATTGGTCTCGTATCAAGTTAGTAAGAACAATGCTCAATGAAAATTCTTTACATAAGTATTTTGTGGTAGACGTTGTGAGCATTGCATGTTATGTTCTAAATAGAATTTTGATTCGATCATTTTTTAAACTAACCCCATATGAGCTATTCAAAGGTAAAAAGTGAAATATTTCTCACTTAAAAGTATTTGGATGCATATGTTTTGTTTTAAATAATAATAAGGATAATCTTGAAAAGTTTGACTCAAAAATGGATGAAGTAGTGTTTTTGAGATGTTCTGCATGTAACAAAGCATATAGGGTGTTTAATAAGAGATCTTCATCTATTGAGCAGTCTGTTCATGTTGTTTTTTATGAGTCTAATCCCCATAAAAAGGGAATTTCTCTTTATGTGATGAAGATATAGGTACTGTAGGTGTTCCCATAGAAAATATTGAGAATAGCACGAACATAGAACAAGCTGAAGTTCCAAAGGAAGTGCAAACCCTACCTAAAGAATAGAAAACACCTAGGGATCTCTCCTTAGGCAACATTCTTAGTGACAATGAAAAAACAGTTACTACTACACATTCTTTAATCTCTTGTGAGTATATGAAATTTGTATCTCAAATTGAACCATCTTGTGTGGATGATGCATTGAATGATGAATTCTGGATGTTAGCCATGCATCATGAGCTGAATCAATTTAGGAGAAATAATGTTTGGGAACTAGTGCGTTATAAGTCTAACATGAATGTCATAGGAACAAACTCGATGTTAGAAACAAATTAGATGAAATTGGAACCATAACTATAAATAAGGCTAGATTAGTATTTAAGGCTATAATCGATAGGAAGGTATATATTTTTGTGAAACATACACAACAATTGCTAGATTAGAAGATGTTAGGATTTTTCTTGTATTTCCATGTGTGTTTGACTTTAAATTATACCAAATGATTGTTAAAGTCCATTTCTAAATGGTTTCATTGATGAAGAAGTATTTGTTTCAAAACCTCATAGTTTTGCAGATCACAAGTTTCCTCATCATGTTTACAAGCTGAATAAATCCCTTTATAGACTTAAACAAGCACTTAGACAATGGTATGAAAGGTTGAGTAAGTTTCTCTAATCTCATAACTTTGAAAGACGAAAGATGGAGAAAACATTATGAGAGGTTCAAATGACTTTAAGCAACCACAACAAGAGGGGAGGTGAATTGTTTTCACCAAAAGCTTTTCTCATTTTTACTGAAAATAGATTTTTGAAACAAGCTTAATGAAATATGGTTTGAATCAGAATCTTTGTAGCAATTTGAGATTTAATGGAAATTGACCTTTTATCAAATTACATGCAGCAATATACAATACAAATTTAGATTATATCATAATTAATCTTTTCACATAATTTAGAATTTTAATGACAATGGAAGCAACAAAGTATTGTATGTAAAAATTAGATATGATAGAGAGTGAAAGAAAAACACACAACAATTTATAGTGGTTTACCCAAACTGGATAGAACCAATCACTAGAATCAATCAGAGTTATACAAGAAACTCATATGCATATGACACCTACACATACATTTTCTTGAACACTATCAAGAAATATGATTCTAACATATGCAAAAACTATGCATGAACAATACAATCTAGTAAACTTACTAGACAATCAATATAGGAAAATAAAACTAAAAGAACGATATCACCTATAAAAATTTGTACAAAAATTAGTGCAACAGGTTATATCACGATATATTTCCAAGAAACTTTGAATATCTTTGATTCTTGGAACATCTTGTTGATTTTTCTTTGTTCTAGTTGTAACAGAGTTTTGATAGCTTTTTCTTTTCTCTGGAAACTTAGAATTTCATTCTCCTAATGATTTTCAAATATGTTGTTAGTCACATGAAATTATGAGTTTCTCCTTTTTATATGGAAAGCTTTAAACACTATTTTAATAGATTAAATTGATCATTTACTCTTTTTCCAATCATGTAGATGCTATCTACTACTTTTCCAATCATCTTGATATTACTTTTAGAATCATGTAGCAAACAATGATTATAAGAAAAGGAGATATCAAAGCCTTTGTCACATAATTGGCTAATACTTAGCAGGTTATGCTTAAGACCATCTGTATATAGGACATCCTTAATACAAATAGAGTTAGGATTACCAATTTTTCCTATGCCCAGTATTTTTCCTTTATTGTTGTCACCATATGAAACGTAGCCTCAACTCTTTTCTTTGTATGAGACAAACTTTGTCTTGTCTCCTACCATGTGCCTTGAGCAACCACTGTCTAGATACCACTTTTCAGCTTTAGCTCTCTGACACACCTATAAAACACAATCAATGATTTGATTGAGGTACCCAAACAATTTTACGTCCTAAGGGGTTAGTAGCAACACTTTTCACTTTCTTGATCCACTTAAATTTTCCAAAAGGAACACTAAATTTTCTTATAAGGCAAGTATTTATTTTATGAACCTTTTGCATGCAATAATGACATGTAACAAAAGTGTGAGTATAGGTTCTTATTATAAGAGAACAATTTATTCAGATTTTTCTTCACCTTAGATTTTTCAAAACCTAAACCAACCTTGTTCATGACATTTTTGTGTGAACGTAACAATGCATCCAAGTTAGTCTTCCCACTTGTAAATTTAGCAAGTAAGTTTTGAAAATAAGAGACTTTGTTTTCTAAAGTTTTGCAATTTTCACAAACATAATTTTTTCGTGTCTCCTTTTCCTTTATAAGAGAGTGAACTTCTTCTTGAAGACATATTAATTTCTCAATGTTCCATTTAAGTTGACCTTTTAATCTCTTATTAGCAAAAGATGATTTTTTAGCCTTTTCATGCATTTAATTGAAATCTTATACCAAAGTATCACAATTTTCAACAAATTCATTTGAAGAGACACTTACAAAGCTTGTTGAGTCATCAGATTCTGATTCGCTTTCATTTGTCATTAGACATAGGTTCACTTCTTCATCTTCACTACATGATTGGGTAGATGAGTTGTTCCCATTATCTTCCCATGTGATACATGCCTTCTTTTTCTTGAAACCATTTTTTCCTTTTCTATCACTAGTTTCTTTCTTCCTTAAGTAGACGGAACAATCAAATTTTCTGTGTCCTTGCTTTTCTTTGAAAACTTTTTCAGTTTTTTTCTTTTACCTTTTTGCTTCTTGTTCATGAATTTTGAGAACCTCTTAGCAAGTAAGTTTATAGTTTTACCTTCGGGCTTCAAATTGATCAATAGCTCTATCATCACTACCTTCCAGTTTTGAAGTTTTCAGAGCAACACCTTTATTTTTCTTGTCAAAGTCTTCTTCATCTTGAAGATGTTTCAACTCTAGCTTGTACTCTCTCAGATTTCCAAACAAAGTAGCCACATTCATTTCTGTAACGTTGTTCAATTTGGAGATGGTTGTGCTTTTAGCTTGCCAAGTTCTATTCAAGCTCTTCAATACTTTGACATTTAGTTCTTCCCTTTCAAATACCTTTCCAAGTCCTATGAGATTATTTACTATGTGAGTAACTCTCTTTTGCACATATAAAATCGATTCACCGAGCAGCATTCTAAACATTTCCTACTCTTGGATTGGGTGTTCTTCCTTGCTCTTTTGACATCACTGATTCCTTCATGAGTGACCTGCAAAACGTCCCACATATCCTTTGAAGTTATGCATTGTGATACACAAAAAAAAACTCATCAGTGTTAAAGAAGATACAAGTATATTTTTTTCGCTAAGATCATATTGTGCTATTTTATTTTCTTTTGCAGTCCAGCTAAGAAAATCTTTTTCTACTTCTCTATCATCCATTCTAATTGTAGGAATAAAATGACCATTTTCAATTGCATCCTAAATGCCTCTATCTACTGATTCAACAAATATTCTCATTCTTGTTTTTCAAAAAGCATAATTTTCTCCATTGAAAATGAAGGGTCTATTTATGGAAGCACCTTTCACAAAATTTTGGTTGTTTATAGCCATTTTTTTATCTTTTTCAAAACTTTGAATGTCTATCAAGAAAAGCTTTGATAACCAATTGAGAGGGTTTAAATGACTTTAAGCAACCAAAACAATAGGGTAGTGAATTCTTTTCGCAAATACCTTTTTTGATCTATACTGAAAACAAATTTTTGAAACAAACTTAATGAAATATGGTATGATTTAGAATCTTTGCAACAGTTCGAGATTTAATGAAAATTGACTTTTTATCAAATTACATGCATATACAACACAAATTCAGATTATATCAAAATTGATTTTTTTACATAATTCAGAATTTTAATGACAATGGAAGTAACAAAGTATTGTATGTAAAGATAAGATATGATAGAGAGGAAAATAAAAACCTAGAGCGATTTATACTAGTTCATCCAACTCGTGCTACATCCAGTTTGTTCCAATGTCATATGCACATGACACCCACAAATGCATTTTCTTGCACACCTATAAAAAAATATGATTCTAACATATGCAAAACCATGCATGAACAATACAATCTAGGAAACCTACCTAAACAATCACTATAGCAAAATGAAACTAAAAGAATCACAACGCCTGTAAAGATTTGTACAAAAATTAGTGCAACATGCTATATCACCATATATATCAAAGAAACTTTGAATATCTTTGATTTTTGGAAAATCTTGTTGATTTAGCTTTGTTCTTGTTGTAACAAAGGTTTGATAGCTTTTTCTTTTCTTTGGAAACTCATAATTTCATTCTCCAAATGATTTCCAAATATGTTGTTCATCATATGAAATTTTGAGTTTCTCTTTTTTATATGAAAATCTTCAAATATTGTTTTAACAGATTAAATTGATCATTTAATTGATTAAAACGTTCTTCACACAAGTCTAGAACAAGCTCGATCAATTAATCGATTATTATAAGTACTTAATTTATTAAATCGTTCATCAGTGATGATCAAGTTAGAAAGATAAATTTAATCGATTAATTTAAGTGGCTAATCGATTAAATGGATCAGATAAGTGATTATGAGATGATTTAACAGATTGAAACAACAATTATGCTCCCTTAATCCATTAAGTCACTTCATAAAGCAATTAACTACATCCTCTTGCAACATCAATGAGATTTAGTATTTCTAAAACTTTTTAAGGACCATATAATCTCATTCTTCTATGACTTAATCAATACTTAAGATGAATCAAGATCAAAGATAAACTTAATTAATTTGAATCAAGACAAAACAACCTATACGGATGCATGATATGCTTCACACACATTCAAGCAATATAAGCTATAACATCCAACCTAGGAAAACTAGAGTTCATCCTCAAAACTAGAGTGTTACAAAATTAATTCTTGACTTTTTTTGCATCCTTGAGAGAATCTCCAGCACATTGTTCTTTAAGAAGTCTATCAATGATATACTTCTAGTTCAAATATATGTTGATGATATAATCTTTGGATCGACTAACACCTCTCTGTATGAGGACTTTGTTTCTAAAATACAGGGGGAGTTTGAATTTTGATGATGGGAGAATTGAATTTCTTCTTAGGTTTTCAAGTTAATAAAATAGAGAAAGGCATATTCTTACATCAGTCAAAGTACAACAAAGAGCTTTTTAAGAAATTTGGAATGGAAGAGTACAAAATCTCCAACATACCAATGAGAACCGATTGTTATCTTGATGCTAACTTAGGTGGAAAATTTGTTGATGTTTCTAAGTTTAGATGGATGATAGGTTCATTGTTGTGTTTAACTACAAGTAGACCTGATATCATGTTTACTGTTTGTTTGTGTTCCAGGTACCAAGCTGTATAAAAAGAATCACACAAAAATGCAGTCAAAAGGTTTTTGAAGTTCTTAAAAGAGACTTTGGATGTTGGTCTTTGGTATACTAAAGGTACTAATCCTTCACTTGTAGGCATTCCTAACTTTGACTTTGCAGGATGCAAGCTAAACAGAAAAAGCACCAGTGAAATGTGTCATTTATTTGGAAATAACTTTGTGTCTTTGAATAGCAAGAAGCATGCCTATTTAGCCTTATCTACAGCAGAAATAGAATACATTCTAGCAGGAAGTTGCTATGCACAATCTACGTAGCTGAAACAACAATTAGAATACTTTGGAATCAAAGTAGAAACAATTCCTTTAAAATGTGACAATTCAAGTGCTATCAACTTGACAAAGAATCCAATTTTTCACTCAAGGACAAAGCACATTGAGATTCATCATCATTTTATAAGAGATCATGTTGAGAAAGGTAACTGTGAAGTTCAGTTTGTACACAGAGAACTTGGTATAGTAAGTGAGTATGATCTCAAATAATCCTAGAATTTTGTTGAAATTGTGTGCATTTAGACGTGTATCATATATTAGAAGTTGGTGAGTGTAAAATTTTCTACACTACTTTTAGCAAGTGCATCGGTTGTATGTAGTAACTGATAAATATATCGAGTTGATCCATAAGGACTTATTGATACTCACAAACATCAATACTTTCTACTTGTACACAAAAGAGATAGAAATAAATTAAAACTACCAAACATAAAGTAAATAAAGCAGAAATAAATAAAAGTGATGGTTACATGTATGATATTCAGTTAAGTTTGACTCACTAAACTATCCCTCAAATGCATAAATGAACTAAAAAATCCTCGTTCACTATCCATGTCCCCATCACCCATAATATCCTTAACTCGGATCCCTTACGAGCAAGGAACTATACTATTTGAGTATTAGACTATCGCTCCCACACATAATCTAAAGTCAAATAACTTGCATTAAAGAAAGGAGCTTAAGATAGTCAATGGAATTTACTCTCTCTCGAGTAATAAAACCCATTGGGAGTTCTTCTCATTTTACAAGTCAAAATACTTTCTTGAGCTCATTCAACTAGTAAAACCCATGAAATATATGAAAATAAAGCATGAGGTAAAGAAGAACACCAACATTGGAAAGTAAACTTAGATTAGGAGAACAAAATACAAAAGAGTTCACATAAAGCTATATCAAATCCCAACAAAATAATAAAACCTACTAACCATCAAGACGGATAAACATAAGGATGGATGAAGCACATTTGGAGCGTGCCCTTGGCCAGCAAGGTGTGTAATCCCTCTCTCTCAAACAAAAGACACGTATATATAATATCAGCTCTGTTTGTGAGCGCTGGGAGGCGAAGATGTGGGAGCTGGGTGCCGCTTTGGACATGTCAACCCTACTTTTGCGTCGAGTGTTGGATGACCATGACTCTGGACGCTGGGTGCCCATACTTGCACCAAGCACTGGGCGGCCACCACATGGCCTTTAGGCGCCTATAATTCTGAAATTGCCTTTCTTAACTTGGCAATGCTACATTCAGATCTTGATCGTTTAGCGTTTAGAAGCTGTCACTACACCAATGAGCTCAAATCTACTTTCAGTCTTTCTCACAACCTATCTCAAAACAACTAAAAATAAAAAAAGAAACATAAAATACACATAAATCTAAACCTAAAACTAAATTCCTAATTATATCTAATCTTAACTAAAAATAAAGAAAAGCAAGGCTTTAAATAAGAATGAGTTAGGATAACTTCTCTATTTTACCTATGTAAAAATATGTAATTTAGGCAGTTAGCAGAAGCATAACATTATGAAAATCTTTCATCAAAGTGCATCGAAAATAAAATTTTTAAGCATGTTACAGTAAGGTAATTGATTACTTGCAAGCAGTAATCAATTAAACCAGAGCTAGAGTTTTTCATAACTGAAAATAACTCTCTAAGATAATCGATTACCCTAGAATAGTAATCAATTACCCTATGTTGATGTTGCATCTAATTCTCTGGGAAAAAGAATGGTAACTGATTACCATAATCTGGTATTTAATTACCTAAAAAAATGAAGAGTTTACTAATCAAATGAAGGACGTCATTGATGGGTATTAATGCTTTCCATTTTTTTGGGTGATTATGTTGATTATTTGACTCTTTGAGGAAGGAAAAGTTACAAAGAGAACTGAAAAGAAAAAGGTTATGTACAACACTGGTGGAATAAAGGTTGTGATAGGTTACTTCACTAAACTCTAGCATGGATTGTTGCAGCCAGGGGGAGCAACCATGCTCAAGTAAGTGAAGAGGATATGCTTGTGATTTGTGCTATCAAGAACTGTGTGAAAGTAAATTGGATGAAGGTCATAATTGAAATAATGATCAAGACTAGGAGGCTCATTGACTATAAGTGTCCTATGCAGTTTGATCTCCAAGATTTTGGATCACTATGGAGTTGATACATCCAATGAAGCAAGAAAAATAAGTAGGGATGTACATGATGTCAAGGATAAAGCTTTGAAGATGATGAAGCTAGTGAAAATAGATGAAGGATGGATGAACAAGGAAGAGATTTCAGCTGAAGGAAATTCAAATGATTTTGAGCCCAAAGCACTATCTCCTTTTGAAGAAATTATTATGAAGAAGTTGAATGATATGTCTGAGACGCACACAGGGAATTCAGGGAGTTGAAGGACTGTTTTGAGACTATTTCAGAAATATTGAACTTGCTGAATTTTCCCTTCCTTGAGGACTAGAGAAACCTCTCACTGCATCTTAGCATATTTCATTTAGGATTTCTCATTTTGTATAATGTACTATGTTTGTTTCAATTTCAATTGTGTGAAACTTAGTTTGTATGATGTCTAAGCTCTAATCATGTTATTTGTGTTGATTAAGTGTGTGTAATCTCAGTATTAATGATTATTGAATTTGGAATTTAGCTAATTATGAGTGTGTAATATGCAATTTTGATTTGTTATTTGGAGCTATCTTACCCTATTTAGAAGAAACAGAGTTCAGCAAGCAATAAGTTCTTTTTGTAGGCTATCTGGCAACCATATGACGCAGAAGCTATGTAGATTTTGCAGATAGAATTGATGCAATACGGCTCAAGGCCCTTGAAGGATATATGAAGAAGCTTTATTCCATTATTTAGGACTTTTTATAATTTTGTTGACTTTGACTTTTTAGTAAGTTGACTCCAAAAGTCAACCTTCCCTTTTGACCATTGTATTTAGGTTACCCTTTTAGGTCATCTTTTATTTTTCTAAAAGGTACTATAGTCATCATATTAGAGTTTGCTAAGATGGGCTAGCTTTTAGAGAAGATGAGCATGTGTTATGTTCACCCCTCTCATTATGGGCGCACTCCTCTAATCATGCTTAAGACATGACTACTATTCCTACCTCTTAGTTGCTAGATGCCACACCCCCTAGTCATGCCTTAAGCGTGACTGCTTTTTACCACCTCTTTATACTATTTACACCTTTTTGTATCTAGACTAGATTAGTGATAAATTCATTAGTTGGTTATACATGACCATAGTTAGCTAATCATGGTTAGATGTGAGTCAACTAGAGTTAGCCTAATCTTAGTTAGATTAACTATGGTCTAGTTAGCCTAACCTATCCCTTCTAGCCTATAAATAAGATCTTTCACCTACATGTAATCATCTTTTGGATCATTGAATATAATTTGAGCATTTTAGCTTGAGTGTGAGCCTTGAGTGAGAGTTCTCTTCCTCCTTGGCCGTGAGCCTCTCTTCCTTGGGAGAGAGTTCTTCTAGCTTTTTTCAAGCATCCCTCCTTGTGGCAAGCATCCTAAACTCATCTCTCACCCTTGAGAGTGGCGTTTTCCCCTCCATTCCTCTTCTATCCAAACTTTATTTCACATTAATCGAACCTCTTCATGGAAGTAGATCTTAGGGAGAAGTTGAGTCTTCATCAGGAATCATGCACAATTATGCAGTGTTTTAGTGCAGTATTTGCAATTGAAATTTTGCAGAAAATTTTATGTAGAATCCATGATCATTCTATGCAGAATTTTACTGCAGAATTACGTAGTAAATGGTAACCTCAAACTCTGGTTTTATGAGCCTTTTTTATGCTGTTTTTGTAGCTATTCTAACCAAGTTTGTGCATGTATTTCTAACATATATTATGCATAATTTTTTCTGATATAATGGCTAATTTGTATGCTGAATTTTGCTGGTTTTTATTTTCTCTGATTTGGCTTAATAATGAGATTGTTCTCTATCTCTTATGGTTGGTTTTAATTGCTAAAAGGGGGAGATTGATTTCAATATCATTATTGACTTATTTGCTCGGATCTATCCTGTTAGTGCTATATTTTTCTGCAGAATTACGTAGTAAATGGTAATCTCAAACTTTGGTTTTATGAGCCGTTTTTTAGCTATTCTAACCAAGTTTGTGCATGTATTTCTAACCTATATTATGCATAATTTTTTCTGATATAATGACTAATTTGTATGCTGAATTTTGCTGGTTTTTATTTGCTCTGATTTGGCTTAATAATGAGATTGTTCTCTATCTCTTATGTTTGGTTTTAATTGCTAAAAGGGGGAGATTGATTTCAATATCATTATTGACTTATTTGCTTGGATCTATCCTGATAGTGCTATATTTTTCTAACATGTTACGGATTAGTGAGACTCAAACCTCATGTTATATATTGAAAGTGTTTGACAACATCAAAACCAAAAAAAGAAAGATTGTTGAATATTAGACTCAAGCTTTGATGAAGCTCTCTCTCAAGTCTCGTAATCTTTAGTAGGTTTTGGTTTCCTTTATTTCAATTCAATTTACAGTAGCAAACACTTTTATAAAGTTATGGTACTTGTATTAGGTGTTTATAGCTTAGGCATGAGCATGTGTTTTTTGTGATAATTTTCATAATCGAATTGAGTTCATTATGTTGTTTTCATGTTTGGAAAGCAAAGGTGACAATAAATAACCTAGCTGACTTAGGCATGTTGACACCTGGGTCTCGATCTAATGGTGAAAAAATATAATTTGAAAATTAAAGGAGTTACCACCAATATTTAGTTAGGAAAACATTGAAAAAACTTTTAAAAAGATGTGATCTACGAAACCAAATTTTGAGTTTGGGAGTCTATTACACGTAAGAAAAGTATTAGCACCCTACGCGTCCGTCTTAAGGACAATTACCTCTAATTATATGTACAAAATTAGATAACTTTAAAAATATTTATTTTCCCCTTAATATGTAAATACTACTTCTATTTTATTGTTGGTTTTAAAATTTTAACGAGAAAAATATTATTGAAAAATTTCTTTTTCATAAAAAGATTATTAATATTTTTTTAATTTATTTTTATTTTTATTTTTTGAGACTCGACAAAAGTGAACTTCTACTCCTACATATCCCCATGTGTAATGGACAATCGAAGTTTACGTAGTTCTTGAAATGATTTGTGTATTAAGTTTTTAATTTTGGTAATTAAATTTTTTAATATTCTTAGGTTTATTTTAAAATATTATTACTGCGACCAAATTAGACGTGCATTAGTGGTCACGATAATTATTTAATATAACTCTCAAATCAGAGATGCATCACAAGTGAGAATTTACAATAGTCATAAACCTTTCTTGGGTTTATATTTTAAAAATTAATTTTAAAGAAGTTCACGATAATCAAATGGGAAGCGAATCCAAAGTGATTGTCATAAACGTTTTTATAATTTACAATAGAAATGCATTCAAGGTGAATATTATTTCTTTTTAAAATAATAATTTAAATAACATAATAATAATTATAACAACACGATTTTTATAAAAGAAACCAAATTCGAAGTGCATCTAAAGTGGTTGTTTTAACTTTTAGTTTTCATAATAGTGAAATTAGAAGTGTATCTAAAGTGACCATTATTATATTTTTCTTTTAAATTAAATAATTTAAATGATGTAATAATAATTATAATAGCTAAAAATTTTATAAAAGAAGTCAAATAAGTGCATCTAAAGTGATCATTATTAAATTTTCTTTCAAATTAAATAATTTAAATAACATAATAATAATTATGACAACTAAAAATTTTATCATATTTAAATTAGAAAAGCATATAAAGTGGTTATTATTAAATTATTATTTTTTAAAATTAATATTATTATCACTGTTATTGTTGCTACATTTAATCGTAATTTTATTACTTATTATTTTACATATTCGTAACAATATTTTAACTAGATAAAACATAAAGTACCTAATAAAATAAAAGGGAAAATTAAAAAAAAAACACTTACTATTTACACTCACATATTTGCTAAGTACACCCCTCATGAAAGAGAGTATCTATAGTAAGATTGGTGGTGTAAACAAAAATCTAGAAATAAAACATTTTGAGCCCCTAAAGCAAAAGAAGTGTGATTATCAGAAAATAAAGGTGCGAACAATAAATACGTGATTTGGATAGGAGGTGCATCAAGTTAAAGTGGGGTGCATATAACACAATATGCCTGTAAGGAATTGATGGGGTGCACTTAGTACTTATAGGAGGTGTGAATGGTAACTTGGCTTATGAGACTTGAAAAATGAGTGTGAATAGCATTTATAAGGGGTGAATTAGTAAAATATAATTTTTTTAAGAAAAAATTAATAAAACGGACATGTATGTGCGTCCCATGTATGCCACTTTGAATGGAATTTTAAATCCCTAAAAGAGAAGAAGAAGGGTGTAGCATGAAGAAAAGGAAAGGGAGAATGGAGGAGCATCCTCCCTGTATGGCGCCACAACTCTCTCTGGCGACACCTACACCACCAGAAATCACTTCTGGTGGTGGTGAACGGTGTAAGTGATTTTTTTATCCCCTTTCTATCATTTTTCTATTGGTTTTAAAAAGAGTAGAGAAATTGTATTTGGTGCCCCCCGATTTTAGTATTTGTTAGCTTTTTGCCTCCCTTTAAATTTTTGCTTCAGTTTTTCCCCCCAAGTTTAAAAAATGTTAAAGAATTACCCTTCCGTCAAATGAGACTGTTAAATTAAGAGTTAATTAATTTGATGACGTGAGAATTTTAATTAGAAAAACTTAGAAAAGAAAAGGTCCTATCATGATTCGAACTTAAGACGGTCTCATCTTGCATGTCGAACCACGCTTGCATCTCGCACCACCTCGGTCGTGTCTCTACGCTGCCGCGCTTACATCACAACAGAAGCATATGGTAATGGTTATGAGTGTTCACGCTTGTGTCTCAATTGTCGTGCCGATTATTGCCATAGTAGTTCTTAAAAGCTTACCCTTTTAAGAATGGGTGTATGCGAGATGGTTCTTAAAAGTGTCACTTTCAAGATCGTGTGTGAGCATAGTCGTTTTTAAAAGTATCACTTTTAAGAACAATTGCAACAAATGTTAAAAGTTGCGACTTTTAACATCACCCAGAAAAACAACAGTCATACAACCGATCTTAAAAGTCAATTTTAATCGTTCTTAAAACTATTTTTTGTAGTACTGTTTGAAGTAATTTAATAAAATATTTATGAGTTAAATTATTTGTATTAAATAATAGTTAGAAAGGACTTTTCACATAATTAGCTAAATGGTAAGTTTAAATTTTTATTTTGGTAATTGTTATGTTTAAGAACGATTACTTTTATTTAGTAACCTTCAAGATTTTTTTAATTATTTTTCAGTTTTAATTATTTTTTATTACTTTTTTACAAAATATAAATATTTTTCAAATTTTTATAAGGAATATTTTTAATTTTTATAATAAATATAATAGGTAATTAGTTAAAGTTTAATAAAAAATAAGTAAGTTAAAGTTGATTAAATTTAATCAATGATCAAGTATACATATTAATATTTAATTTCTGTTTTTGAAATGAAAAAAGTAGTATTTTATAAAAATAATTTAATTTTTCATTAAATATAATTAGCTTATAATATTTAAGTAAATTATTTTAAAATTTGTTAGATAATATCATATTAAATTTGATTAAATTAATAAAAAAAATCTATTAAAGAGCATCCTTCTAAATTTCATTAATAAAAATGGACTAAATAATATCTATTAAATTTATTTAAATTAATTAGATAATATCTTATTATATTAAAAGTCATTATGGCATAATAAATAATTAATGAATTACCAATGTATCTGTAACGAGTGAAGGAAAAGAAGCACGTGGAGTTAGGCGCGTGAAAAGAAATAACGTGAGGCTCCAAGATTACGATTGGGCAGGAGCGCATTAATAAAAGTTGTTAGAAGAGAGATAGGAGGTGTGGTTGTCATTGTGTTTTCTCTTAACATTCTTATTGCTTTCTGTGCTTCTTTTCTTTGTTTTTCTGTCAAATTCTGTTACACGAACTTTTGCCTGCATTTTCATCAAGGACCATTTACAGAAATACGAGAATATACTATCTTTCCATTTCTTATATATGTGAGCCACTGTTAGCACCGTTACATTGGTGCTTTCATCCTACGAACTATGGCCGAAAACACGAGAATGAAAGAACTAGCTGCTGATATAGCTCGTCTCAAGGACCTTTCGGCGGAAGTTTGTCGCATCGCGGAAGCCATAGAACGACGTGAGCGAGAGTTACAAAAGTGGATGGAGCATTTGACCTTACGGGACCAAGATGCCGAAAATCGATTCCAAACACTGGAATCAACGTTGGGTTCTTTGCTACAAGCGAAACCACCCTCCACAGAGCCGACACCATTCCAAGTACGAAATGTGAAACTTGATTTTCCTCGCTTTGACGGTACTGAAGTTTTCAGTGGATCTTCAAGGCAGAGTAGTTTTTCAACTACTACCGCACACCAGACAATCAACGTTTGATCATAGCTTCAATTCATTTGGAGAAAGAGGTAATCCCTTGGTTCTAGATGCAAAATCGTGCCAATGCCTTTCCAACGTGGGTAGCTGTTACTCGTGCTCTAGAAACTGAATTTGGTTCTTCCCCATATGAATGTCCCCGGGCTACCTTGTTTAAACTCTCACAAACTTCATTTGTCCATGATTATTATACCCAATTTACTTCTCTAGCCAACCGTGTCCAGGGTATCACGGCTGAGGCTCTCCTCGATTGCTTTGTCGGAGGATTAAAACCAGATCTCAAACGTGAGGTTATTGCCCAAAACACTGCTTCTCTGTTGCGATGTGTCTCCTTAGCCAAGTTGTATGAGGAGAAATACATACCCAGAAACCGGTTCCATAATACTCCCTATTATCCCAAAACACAAGCCACAAACACAAGCCTCATGACCTCGCAATCCATAAGATCCACCAGCTTACCACCATTGTTATCTTCTCCGCATGCCTCCTCATTCCCTTCAAACACCAAACCAAATTTTGTGAAAAAGCTTACTGCAGCAGAAATGCAACTACGACGCGAGAAGGGACTCTGTTTTACATGTGATGAGAAATTTACCATGTCCCATAGGTGTCCCAATAAGCAGTATTTTGTGTTGAAATTTGATGAAGATGTAATACTTGATGTTCAACATGACCCTCCAGAAGACCCTGGGGAGGCTGAAACTCCACCAACCGTGGAACACCATCTTTCATACAATGCATTAAAGGGCTCTTCAAGATTAGGCACTATGAAATTTAAAGGCTCTATTAATGGAATGATGGTACAAGTACTTCTCGATAGTGGAAGCTCAAATAATTTCCTGCAACCCCGCATTGCTCACTGTTTGAAACTTCCAGTGGAACCTATTCCCAACTTTCAAGTTTTGGTGGGTAATGGTAATGCCTTGGTAGCAGAAGGACTCATCAAGGATTTACAAGTTAAAATTCAAGGTTACATGTTGCAATTACCTGTTTACTTACTTCCGGTTTCAGGAGCTGATTTGGTGTTAGGAGCTGCTTGGCTAGCCACATTGGGACCTCATGTCTCTGATTATAGTAGCTTATTTATCAAGTTTTATGTTGGGGATCAATTTGTCACTCTTCGTGGCGACCATTCCCCCCTGCCCCAGCCAGCTAATTTCAATCACTTTAAGAGAATATGTCACACAAAGGCAATTGCTGAATTATATTCCTTGCAGATTCACAGCTATCCCACACGAAACGACCAATTGCTTGATCTTCCTGATAACATATAGCCTGAATTAGTGTTGCTGCTCCATCAATACAATTTTTTATATTCCGACTGGATTACCCCCTGATAGGCAACAGAACCATTCCATTCCTTTAGTTGAAGGTGCTAGCCCTGTGAAGGTCCGCTAACAGTCAGAAGTTACAAATTGAGAAAATGATATAAGAGATGTTGCTGGCAGGAATTATTATTCCATCCACGAGCCCTTTTTCTTCACCAATTATACTGGTCAGGAAGAAGGATGATACTTGGAGATTTTGCACAGATTATAGAGCTTTAAACACTATAACAGTCAAAGATAGCTTCCCTATTCCCACTGTGGATGAATTACTTGATGAGCTGTATGGGGCACAATTCTTCTCTAAATCTAAGGTCGGGGTATCACCAAATACTGATTAAAGAGGAGGATAGGCACAAGACAGCCTTTAGAACGCATCAAGGGTATTATGAATGGTTGGTTATGCCATTTGGTTTAACCAATGCTCCTGCTACTTTTCAGGCCCTCATGAATGACATTTTTCAAGGAAAATTAAGGAAATTTGTCTTAGTTTTCTTTTATGATATCTTAGTATACAGCCCAACATGAGGAGAACACCTAAAGCATCTAGAAATAGTTCTACAGATTCTACAACACCACCAATTATATGCCAAATTGTCAAAGTGTAGCTTTGGTTTACAAGAGGTGGATTATTTGGGTCATACGGTTTCAGGAAAAGGCGACCCCATGAACCAAGAGAAAATTCAGGCCGTAATGCAATGGAATATTCCCACCAACCTCAAAAATTTGAGAGGTTTTTCCGGACTTACAGGATATTATAGAAGATTTATCAGGCACTATGCCTCTATTACGGGACCCTTAACCAATCTTCTCAAAAAGGATTGTTTTAAATGGGATGAAGAAGCAACTCATGCTTTTGACGCATTAAAAGCTGCTGTGACTCAAGCTCCTGTGCTTATGCTTCCTGATTTCACTATTCCTTTTGTGCTGGAAACTGATGCTTCTGGTCAGCTATTGGAGCAGTGCTTATTCAGAACAACCATCCCATTGCCTACTTTTCAGAGAAGCTGAATCCTAGACTACAAAGACAGTCTGCTTATGTGAGGGAGTTTTTTTCCATTACGGAAGCTGTGGCCAAATTTAGACATTATCTTTTGGGTCATAAGTTTGTGATTCGAACGGACCAAAGGAGCTTGAGAAGTCTCACGGAATAGGCAATTCAAACACCAAAACAGCAGAAATGGATACATAAACTGCTGGGATATGACTTTACAATAGAATATAAAGCAGGAAAAGAAAATGTGGTTGCTAATTCTTTATCCCGATCCTTCATGATGGCCTGGTCACAGCCTCAATTACACTTCATACTCGAGTTACGAAGCGCTCTTAATGATGATGTCGAGCTGAAGAAGATCATTCATGATTGTGTAAACAACAGGCATTTGGTTCCACATTATGCAGTTCATGATGGCCTACTTTACTGGAAGGACAGGCTCGTTATACCTGCATCTCATGATCTAGTTAAAAAGTTGCTTGAAGAATTTCACAATTCTCCTTTAGGAGGTCATGCCGGAATCACTCGTACTTTTAATAGACTAGCGCGACAATTCTATTGGGCTGGAATGCAACAAGATGTGAAGCAATTCGTTCAAAATTTCCTGATCTGTCAGCAGCAAAATCAGTCAATTCTCTTCCCTTGGGTCTGCTACAACCTTTACCAGTGCCAAATCAGATTTGGGAGGATGTAGTTATGGATTTTATCACTCACCTCCCAAAGTCCCAAGGCTATATTGTGATTATGGTCGTGATTGACCGACTTTCCAAGTATGCTCATTTTTGCCCTTTGAAAGTTGATTACAACAGCAAACAGGTAGCTGAAGCTTTCGTGAAAACTGTCATCAAATTACATGGTTTTCCATAGACTATTGTATCCGACAGAGATAAGGTGTTTGTAAGTAACTTCTGGCAGCACTTGTTTAAACTAAGTGGCACTACTTTGAACATGAGCACTGCTTATCACCCACAATCGGATGGCCAGTCTGAAGCTCTCAATAAATGCTTGGAGATGTATTTACGGTGCTATACTTATGATTCTCCTAAAGAATGGGTCAAATTGTTACCTTGGGCTGAGTTTTGGTACAACACTGCTTATCATCATAGCAGTGGTATGACTCTATTTAAAGTTGTGTATGGAAGAGAACCACCACAATTGATTCAGTATAGTGTTACTTCGTATGATCCTCCCTCAGTCCAAGATGAGCTTCGTAAAAGACAAGATATAATCAGCAAATTGAAACAGCATTTAATACGTTCTCAGCAACACATGAAGAGATATGCTGATACAAAACGCAAAAACGTGGACTTTAACATTGGTGATATGATGCTCGTCAGGTTACAACCGTACAGACAGCACTCAGTGGCTCTTCGAAAGAATCAGAAATTAGGCATGAAGTACTTTGGTCCATTTCCTATTATTGAAAGAATTGGCTCTGTTGCTTATAAGTTGCTCTTGCCACAATCAGCAAAAATTCACCTAGTCTTCCACTCTTCTCAGTTAAAACCTTGTAAGGGAGATCACACTCAACAATATATTCTAGCACTCACTATCGATTCAGACACTCCGCCTATCATTTATCATGCTACTGTGCTTAAAGTTCGTCATATTCTGCAAGGGAATCAGACAATCAAGCAATTCTTGATTCAATGGGAAGGGTTAGAAGACTCAGCTCCTACATGGGAAGATGAAGTTGCCTTGCATAAAGCCTATCCAAACTTCAACCTTGAGGACAAGGTTAATTTTAAAGGAGGAGGAATTGTAACGAGTGAAGGACAAGAAGCATGTGGAGTTAGGCGCGAGAAAAGAAATAACGTGAGGCTCCAAGATTACGATTGGGCAGGAGCGCATTAATAAAAGTCGTTAGAAGAGAGATAGGGGTGTGGTTGTCATTACGTTTTCTCTTAACATTCTTATTGCTTTCTGTGCTTCTTTTCTCTGTTTTTTTGTCAAATTCTGTTACACGAATTTTTGCCTGCATTTTCATCAAGGACCATTTACAGAAATACGAGAATATACTATCCTTCCATTTCTTATATCTGTGAGCCACTGTTAGCACCGTTACAGTATCCATATAAGTTATTTACAAAATATTACACTGAAATCATTTTCATATTCTTTTCCAAGTATTAGAAATGGTGAAATTTACCCTAACTTAACCTCATAAAACTAGCTTGAAAGGTGAGGTTTGCACCTCATTATATACTCTTGTTTAGTTACATCACTAGCCAATGTGGGATCTCCAATAGAACCCCGTACGTCGAGAACTGAACATCTCGAGCATAGAATTTATATTTGTGAATGGTTCAATAGTGAGTATCACAATAGGCCCAACAACAATGAATTTTGTGGGTGGTCTGATAGTAGCCCCGATGAGCTCAACAACAACAAACTGCTAGGAGGGAATTTAAATTCCCAACTATCCAATTTTGAAATTGCACCTACTTTTTTTGCTTCTCTAGAGAAATAAGATTATTGGTGTAACTGCACGTATCTCTTCTTTCTCTCCCTTCCCATATGAATTTTTCAAATTGTTACGTTTGGGGAAAGACGAGATTCACCTCTCTCTTTTGCTTTTCTCCATTCGTTACTACGAGAAGATGAATTTCAATAACAAAACCAGATGATTCTTCTTCTATAATCCATCCAACCATCTGTGTGCATCTTTTATTATTTTATTTATTACTTATAATTAATTAATATAAGATTTAATTGTTGCAAATTGTAGATTTTAGTTGCCAAATTTGTTTTAGTCTAAGGTGGATGTGTTTGTAATCTGTATGTATTTTGATTTGATAAATATATAAATATAACTATCAGGATCCATGTTTGCTTATTTTGGGGGATTAGGGTTTGGATATGAGGGGAATTGAGCGTGTATGGAAGGAAGAATTGAGGTGGGTCGAGTTGCGAAACGAAAGGAATGATTGGCTTTGATCGTATTTGCATGAACCGCATCTGGAATTTGCAAAATCTTATTTCTCTTGGGAGAAGTAAGAAATAAGAATATTTTGGATTTTAAATAAAAAGTAAGTTTGACTTAAAAAATAGATAAGTGTGAATTTAAATTTTTCTATTAAAATAGACCCTAATACCATAAAACAGACCCTAATACCATATAAAAATGATAAAATTTAATCTAATTCAATTTTATAAAATTAAATTATAAAATAAGATTTATATCTTATTATATATTTTAAAATCAAATTATAAAATAAAATTTATGTCTTATTATATATTTTTATTTAGACATATTTAACAACAAAGTAGGTTTTCTGATCACAAGTAAAAGAGGTCGACAGTATATATGGCCGGCTTTAGCAATAAACTCGTGACATCAAGCTTCGGCCTTGTGGCACTATATTCCATTCCATGCATGTTATCGTTATCACTATTAAAGGTATTAGTACGTAGTATTAAAGTTAGATTCTCTTAACCCTTTTAAATAAGCACAACTCTTCTTTTTCTTTTCCTCGGAAATCGCAAAGGATTTGAAAAGAAAGAAAAAGTCCTACGGACTTTAACATTTCAGTCAATCCTTAACGAAGATAAAGTTGTTATTTACTTTCCTTTTTTCTGCTTTTTTTGGCTTGGAATGGCTACACTACACGGTCGGTTGTCATTTGGGTAATGTTTTTCTTTTTCTTTGTCACGTCCTCTCGGAGAGTGGAATGAAGAAACCATAGATAGAGAAATGAGAGATGTGATGGGGAAAAAATATAAAAGATTATATGTTAAGAAAAAGTCTATGTTGTATATTTCTTCTTATTTTGAATCTGAAGAACATTACATGAACCTTTTCACGTAGAAGTGGGATTGCCTCGCAATGTTACCGTCCCATCTTGTTTACTAGTAGGATACACCTGTGAACGTTTACAATTTTGTGAATGCAAAAAGGAAAATAAAACTTTTAATTGCCCTTTATACCCAGAAAAAACGCGTCCAAATTTAATAATTTATACTTTTAAACGGTTATGGGAATAAATGTTTTCAGGTTTGTTTCATGCAACATTAACTATCGGATTTAACTTTTAACTCGTGCTTTGCTTTTCTATTATTTAAATATATGTATATAAATTTTTATACTATTGATTTTTTTATTATCTACAGATTACCCAACACGGTATCAAAAAGTTATTTATAATACTCACATATTTAAGATATTGAGAATTTGGATCGAATCAATAATTTGGATCGATTCAATAATAAATATGATCATATGAACTAATCCAATTAAATTCATAAATCAATCTAAACATAATTAGATAAAATCCAATAAATAATCATAATTCAGCCAATTTTTTTTCCACTCTTCAATATTGACTTACTCATCATCATCTCACATTAGTCTATTTTTCTACTTTTTCATTGAAAATCAGATTAACCAAAATACTATGTATTCATTCTCTAAACTCATAAGTCAAGCTTTGACAGTTTCGTCAATTCATTGTGTCTCTCCACTTAAGCACCAATTGCATCGTTGTCATTAAACCCCTGTGTATTCACACTCACCTCCACAACTCCGATGACCACATCGCACCTCTGTAACTCTGATGAAGTATTGAAATATTAATTATTTAGTTTTACTATTTTTAGCTTTTTAGAATTTACATTTAAACTTTTATAAACTACTTAACATACTTTTATATGTTATTGAGAAAAATCAGTGTATGTTGTATATTTATTTACAAACTTTTATGTTTAATATTTTATTTTTCATGTTTTTTATAAAAATTAGAATAGATCTAAAACTTTTTTTTTGTAATTAATGGATACAAATTGGTTAACTCTTACATGTATTCTTAACTAAATGAGTTTTTTTTTTTCCAATTGGGTTTTAACTAAATGAGTTATACTCTTTGATATCTTAGCAAATTAATTCAATGTAAGTAAGTAATTAATAAAATTTTTAAATAATAATAATAATTGAATATTAAGAATTGAATAAGGTCAATTTGTAATTTTAATTAAAAAATCTTAATTTGAATCATAAAATATTATTTGAATTTTGTAATAATTCAAGAAAAAGAGTAATTAAAATCGAAAAGAAGTTATAAAAATTTTATTTTGATCGATTTTCTATTTTAAAAAAAAGGAGAATAAAAAATTGGAAAATATGGATTAGGTTTATTTCATCTAAAAATTTAGTATGTACTTTTGATTATACTTTCACACTTTACTTATCCATAAATCCATAATAATGTTAGTAAATTATATAGAGCATTCTAATTTATCTTTATTGCACAAATTACCCCTCCATTTTTAAATTCTAAAAAAATCTTAAATTTTTTTACTTTCATTGTAACAACTTTTTGAGTTTTTACTTTTATTACATTGACCTACTTAAAGAACTTAAAATAATATAAAAATAAAAAAGAATAAAAGTTTAATTATTATGCACCCATAGTGTAAAAAAATTTGATATTGACATTCAGTAATAATTATTTATTTATATGATTTTTAAAGTATTAACTGATAAAGTTAAGAAACTTATCATAAATGAATGGTTATGG
The DNA here is from genome assembly GCA_037954015.1 of Psophocarpus tetragonolobus. NCBI lineage: Eukaryota > Viridiplantae > Streptophyta > Magnoliopsida > Fabales > Fabaceae > Psophocarpus > Psophocarpus tetragonolobus. Next base: position 37,130,443 of record CM075688.1, on the reverse strand, counting down.
TTGAATATTAGTATAAATTTTTTTACACTGATTGTGCACAAATTTCTTTCTCAAAGAACAATAGGTAAAATAAAAACAAATGAGTAATTTCCTCTAAAAAATTAAAAAGAGTGTACATCAATAACTTTATTTTTAAAAAATCAAGATAACCAATTGTTTAACTATTTTTATTAATTCGAGTAATTTATTTAAAAGTTTCGTATACTAAGAATTAGAGAAAACAATTTCAATTGTTAAACAATTAAACATATATCTCCAATTAACGATCCTAATTCTTAAGGCAAAATTAAGAAGTATTGAGCATTAAAATTAGAAAGTTGATGAATTGAATTTTTAGGTATTTTTAGGTTTCATTTTAATTATAATTTTATTTATTCTTATGTTATTTAGACTTAATATTTTCATTTTAGGTATTTTTTTATTATATTTTAGAACTTGTTATGTTTTTAGTATTTTTTTATTTAGGATATGATTAACTAGAATTTGAGGCACTCTAGCTTGAACTTATTTAGGATATTGGAGTAAAGCTTGAAGCTTTGGAAGTAATTAAAAAAATAAATAATTAATAAAATTTTGAAGATTATCTTCTCGTGCAAAATATGCAATTATTTCATTTGTGTAATTAGTTTCAAATATTTTATTTTATTTTCTATTTGGGTTAAGATATTAGGAAGTCCATTAGTTTTAAAGAGAAAATTTTTCTTCTAAACTAGGGCTTACTTTTTTTCACTCACGGTGACATAGATAGCAAAACTTAGAGTTCCCCTTTTCCTTTTTCACTCTTTATTTTTGGGTTTGATGTTCTTTATTTTTTGTTTTCGATACTCATGATTATATGTGAGTATTGAGTAGACCTTTTTATTCTAGGACTGAGGTTGGCTCTTGACTCTATTGATGATAAATTAAGTGTTATTTTATTGGGTTTCTCATGATTTTTTCTCTATTACTTTCACCAATACAATACATTTTATCACCATTTTTGTAGTTACAGAACTTAGGGAAGAACCGAAAGGTGAACTTAATTGCTGGAACCCTAGGGAAGGAACTTAGGAATTAAATCACGAATGTAGGTTTAACTTTTCAAGGATTCAATGAATTAACAAAGAACTTAGTGAATGATTTAATTGAATATAATTACCACAAAAGTAGTGGTTAATTCAATTATATACACCTTCTTGCCTTGAAAGAGGGCAAATATTATTTAGGCTAATTCACCATAGAAAACTAATAAGAACATATAGGTAATTAAAATTCAATCAACAAGAAGTCTTGATGTGAAATGTAATAGCTCAAACAACTAAAGAATATTAATAATACTATTCATGAACTATAGTATCCATTTACAATATTCTTATTCTCATATTATATAAACATTTTCAACACAAACATCCATAAATCTATAAACAGCTAGTCCAGTGAGACGCGTCGCCCAACTAGGGACCAATACACCTTCCCTAGCAACAAGAGTCACCTAGTAAGGCACGAGCTATAGTTTTCTATATAAATGCTAATAGTGGGTACTTTGTGCTGGACAAGACGCATCGTTGGGTGCAAAGCCTTAGAATTTCCCAATAGTGGCAACTTTGCACCAGGCAAGAACCCTTACCCAGCGAGACTCTATAGAATTACAAAATCTCTGTTGCATAATCTTTGCAAACCAAAGCTCAAAACAGACATTATAGCTACAATAATATTCTATCATACATATTTACATACTCAACTATACTTTAGTTTCATCATTATACATGCTTACATACATACTCAAAATAGAGAACTTTACAAGTCATTAAACGTTACAAAAACTTTCAAGATACATATTTTTATGCTATCAGAAGTTGTTTTCTTCTATAGTTAACTATGCCTTCTTCTTCTTGTTTGTTTTGCATTCCTGCCTCACCTCTGGTATCTGCTTCCATGCAAAACATGATCATCATAGTCATACAGAAAACACAAACAAGCAAGGGTAAGCTTACTAGATAAATTCATTATGATCAGAGACATGTTATCACAATGATGCAACCTTTCACCAAAATCATCAATTAATCATACATAAGTAACCAAACATGCTTATATTCCCTGTGAACATAAGCAATCATTACAATAATTTTATGACTCAACATTTTCCAAAAACAAATGCATTGATTTCGGATACAAAGGTGGCCCATCAAACCTCATTTTTCAATTGACATCTATTTGACCCAATACGGACAACCAGCTAAGTTTAGGTAATACTCATATGATGCTTCCAACTGATGTCTAGCATTCATATGACCTATTTCTGACACTCAGCTAACTCTCAACTAGTGTCTGGCATTTACGTGACCCAATATTAACAGTAAATTGCTATTTGAGTACATCCTTATGTTTATTATCGCCTTGCATAACCTAACACCAAGATCACAAAGACCTCATGGGTATCCCTAACTTAATGTACTACATAAGGCTTTGTTACCTCCTCGTAATAACCCAAATTACACCACATTCCATTCATCTATAATCATTATATCAATGAATCACTAATTTTAAAACATGCATAAGCTCAATCATATCATCAACACATTCTAACTTCAAATCACTATTTAGAATATAAATAAATCACATGCAATGGTTTCTACCTCATCAAATCAAAATCTCTTTGAAATTAACAAATACAAAATCCTTTTACCTAGTTCTCCATTTAAAAGCTTAATTTGGTGAGAAGGGAGAATTTGACAATAGAAATCACTCAAAAACCTTAAAAAATGTCTAAACCGAAAAGGAACGTAAGAAATTGGGATTTTAGGGAGAATTTCCCTTCAATGGGAACGATTGAAATAAAAAGAAAGAAAAAGGGGCCAAAGAAATAGGATCAAACTTAATCTCGATGATCAGCAACCGAAAACAAGAGAAATGATGAGAATTTCCCTTGAATCTTAGAGTGGATTAGCCACCATGCGAATCAGAGAGGGAGGTGGCAGAGAAGAAAAAGAAAATTGGTGAAGAAGAGAGAAAGAGAAGTAAAGGGGAAAATAAGAAAGAAAGAGAAGAAGAAAAGTCAAGGATGAACTCAATGATTCTATTTTGCTACCCGCAACCCCATTTCCAAAATTATATTTTCTGAAAATTTCTCGTAAAAGTCGCATAACTATCTCGATCTAAAAGAATCTCATTTATATTCATCCCTTAATTTATTAAACCTCAATTTTCCTATTCCATTATTTAAATCTACTTAATTTCAATCACAATCTTCAATTTAACATGTTATTATCCATGTAATTAACAAAACCAAATATTCATAATTAACTTATTAATTATGTTTTTAAATTAAATTTATTTTTCCCTTTTTAGTTATTTCACACACTTATTGACTTACAACATATAACTAAAATAGGACCTTACATGATACCCCAATCCTGAAAGTTTTCTAAATTTGAATTTCAATGTCTTGAATTATCTTTTATTTTGTTATATCTAATCTTTCCTTATTTTCAAATATATCAAAAATCACAAAATCAATATTTTATTTTAATTAAGATTTCTTTATTTTATATTTTATCTTTATTTTAATTTGTTTTCTTTAGTTTGAACTGGTAACTTTAAAATTATAGAACTTTGCTTCTTTTGAAATTAATTTTAATTAATTCAAAAATTAGTTATAATTATAAGCAATTATTTCTTTAACAAATGCACGGTTCCTGTGGAACGATTTTTATTATTATTTTATGACACCATATACTTGCAATTTTTACACATTAAAAGTTCTTTTATTTTAAAGGAAAAAATTTAAAAGTTCTAACAATAGTAACAGTAAGCATATAATAAGTAATAACTATTTCTAACCTAACAGATTGTTGATAATAACTATATCTATAAGGTAAATTTTCATTTACAAAATAAATCTAAAATCTCCTTATAGGTTAAGAAGCACTGAATAAGTAGAACGTACGTAAAAAAAAAAAAGTAAGAAATCAAATTTTCACTAACAACCCTACATTATACATCATAGATACATAAATCCAATAAAAAAGGTTTAGCTAAATATAGGGAAAAAAATAACAAAAAAAGGTTTCATTAGACATAAATTAAGTCCGTGGATATTTAGAAAAGATTGAGTTTCTACCAAATTAATTCGATTTATAAGGTTGGTTTAGTAACAAAGTTCATGTGAGGAGAAAAGGAAAAAAGTGGTTGTAGGATTGAATCTTACACTAACATACTAACAACTAACAATTGTTTGTATAAAAAAATAGAGTTATCAAAATGAGTCAAATTTGATGGATCAACCTATATAATTTGATAAAATAGGTGAGACTAGACTTAAGAAATTGACTCATATAGAATGGGGCCTAAATGAGCTCGTAGAACTAAGAAAGCTAGACCAATTTAATTTTTGTTTTCTTTAAATCTATATAAATTTAAGAGAATTTCTCCTTACACCCCTATAACTTCTCCCTGCTCCTCTATAAATGTAGAAAAAATCTAAAATATTTCTAGGTTAAAAAATAACTTAACTTATTTTTACTCATTCTTCTTCATCCGGATCCTTCTTCTTGTCCGAGCTTTGTGAAGTCCTAAACCTCTTTCTTTTCTCATTCTTCTTTTTATGAAGTCCTTCACCTCCTTCTTCTTCCTCATTCATTCTTCGCGGTTGCAGTCTCCCTACACCTCCGCTCGTCGTCTGTGTTTGCCTTTGCCATTCACTTTATCCCTTTTTCTCGTCCTCTAAAGGTATGTTCCTCTTCATCCCGTTAGTTCTTGCTTCTAAAAAATTTTTGAAAAAACTTGATTCCATAATGTACCTAAGAAAAGATAAATGCAAACTTGAACCAGGAAGAACAAAGCAAGCAAGCGCAAACGGGAAGAACAAAAATGCATGAAGAAGAAGAAGAGAAAACATCTAATTCAATAGAGAAGAAAAACGAAGTCGTGTGAGCAAAGCAAATGAGAGAGGTGTGAAATGAGAGAGAGGTGTAGATGAAAAAGGAAGAGAAAGAGATGCCTAGTAATTAAATTTTTACTATTTTCATTAAGGATATTTTTGCCATTTTAATAATTTATGGAGACATAGGAAGAACTTGCGAGGTGTAAGGAGAAATTCTCTAAATTTAAACCAAATAAACGAAACAAGCCAAATGGAAGACCCAATAGACCATCTGGCCTAACAAGCCAAATGGCAGACCCAATGAACCATCAGGCCTAACAAGCCATAAATATGAAGCCCATATAGAATTTGGATCAATCAGTCTAACCCATTTTTTATGCATGACTCAATTGAAAAAATAGAGATTTCTTTCTATATATTTTTTATATTTAGGTGAAATAATTAACAATAAAACATAAAAGTCAAACACTATTGAAAGTTTGTTTTTTTTTTTTTGGATTGTTCTTTCTTTCTTACACTAACTTTCCTTTTTTTTTTTACAAATTTATTATACATAATAACCTTTTTCGTCTAAGACTACATACACAAGTGTCTTCCAATATCATTGAATAATCTTATTTTTTATTTAATCTTTCTCTCCTTACATGAGGAATGCTAATATACTCTTACCTTTTTTTTTTTAATTGGAGTTTGTTAGCACTCTATACCAACAATTTTTAGACAAAATAGTGAACCATATCATTAGTTAATATAGATTAATTAGGGATATTCTTGTAAATTTTTTGTTTACACATTCAATTATTATCTCTCTTCTAACATTAATCATCTATCAATATTTTCTCTCTCTCCTCTCTAATCACCATTAATTTTAAGATATTCTTCTCTCTCCTTTCACAGATGTAAAATATTAATATAATTATAAATAATAATTATGTATAATAATAATAATAACAATAAAATATGTACATATTTTATAAATTTTAATTTATGTTCATCTAATTTATATTTTGATGTAATTTTTATTTTATACATTATTAAATTATTGTTATACATAATTATTATTTATTATATTAATATTGTACATTGAGAGAAAAGAGAGATAAGAATGTTTGAAAACTTAATGTTGATGAGATAGGAGAGTAAAAAAATGATAATAATAAATCCTAGAAGAGAAAATGAGTGGATGAAGAAATGATTATTTATTAGAATATCTCTAAATTAATTTATTTTAACAAATGAGATTTGCTCTCAACCATTAATTTGTATTTCAATGGCCGAGATTTGTTGTTCTCACTCTATTATGATATGCCATATATATGTGTCTGTGTGTGAATAGAGTAAATCTTGGATAGGCACACAACTAACACATCATTTTTACACACAACTTATCACAATTACACAACTAATTCAAATAAAAAAAAATTAAATTGTTGCTACAGAAATTTATTTATGGACATAAATGACATTTTCTCCATCATAAATATATTGTCTTATAAAAAGTAGTGATTGCGCATTTTACACATTTATTCTCATGATGGTAACTGATAAATTTTTATATGCTTAATTTTATAGCAAAAAATTTAAAATTAATGATGAATTTGATTATGAATTGAAATAACATAAAATAATTTCTACATTAGATTAATAATTTTAACATAAATCACATAATCCCAAAATAAATTTTATTAACGTTAATCTAAATACACATTTAATCTAATTGCAAATACTTTCTTTATTTCTTTTATATATTTATGGTTATTGTATATTAATTAAAATATTTAATAAAATTTAAATATTAAATTTTATTAAAATATTATTATTTAATATTTAAATTTTTAATGTATATATCGCTAATAGAAGATACTACTTAAGACTAAAACATCTAAAAGAAATAAATCGGTAAATTATTCAATTATTTAATAAAAAATTATTAATAATGCAACGGATTGGAAGATTGCAAGTCCTTGTCCCTTTTGTTGAACCATCACGGTGCTTAAGAGGGGTTGTCCTAGTTAGGTAAATAATTCAAAGAGGTTAGTGAGAGAGTGAAGATAAAGAAGAACTTAATACCATTGTAAAATTTCTTATAAAAAAACATCAACATTTATTTTTAAAATAATTTCTTATAAAAATTATTAGAGGGAATATTTGTAAGAACCTGTTTTAATTGATAGGTTATAAAATTGTGGAATAAATTATATGAATAATTAACTTAAATTATTGAGTGGAATTGAGGTGTGGTGAGTTTATCATTCGTGTAAATGTTATGGTGTTTTTGCTTCGGAAGGTTTGGAATGAATTTCAAGGAGTTTTAGAAGTCTATTTAGGAAAAGTGTGCAAATAGCAAGTTAAACTTACTAAATACACCCACGTACCTTAATATTTTCTTCTTTTTCCTTCAATTCTCTTTTTTTTCCTCATTTTTCCATTTCTTCTTCCATTCACTGTTTCTTTCTCTCCCCCACTGCCATTTTTGTTTTGCTTGCATGGTCAACAGAACATTGACAAAATCTAGCACAATCTCTTTCATTGCTCTTGATTCTGAGAAATGATCAGCATAGGTAAGTTTGATTGTTTTTCTTCAAACCTTTTTTTGTTCATTTTCGATCCTATTGTTCCCTTTGAAAAGGGAATTTCTCTAGAATTCTAATTTTTGGAGTTACAATTTGATTTGGAGTTGTTCATAGGTTCGAAGAGATTCTCTTAGTAGGATTTTTCTATAATTGTCAAATTCAGCTCAATCATGGAGAAATAGGTAAGGAAAGCTGAAAACTTACTTTTATTTTGATTAATTGTGTTATGGTTGAGGTGGAATCAAGAGGAGGTGATTGAATGAGTTATTGAGTTAAATTTTAATATATTGTGAGATTGAGTATGTTAGTGAATATAATGATTTAATGTTGCAATTATAATTGAAAAAGATTGGTGATTAGCCTATTGAACTTTGATGGTGAGTATAATTGCACTAAAATGTTTGCTAATGTTATGCATGAATATGAGGTGTTGCATTAATTACATGATTATGAGATATTATATTAAATGCATGATGCTGAAATGTTTTGTTGAAATGGATGATTGTGGATAATTACAAGATGTAACTTAGCCTTGGTTGTTGTACATATATTTATATATATGTGAGGTGTATTAAGTTAAAGATACAACTAAGGTTAATCTAATACTAGTACCAGATATGCAAGTGGAGGTACCTATAGGATATACTCAAACATAGCTAGATTGTCATATGGATCAAGTTAAAGCCAAACACTAGCAAACTAGTTGTTAGATAAGTATGCCTAGACTTGATTGGTTGTCAATGTGGGTCAGGTAGACTCCCTACACCAATTGGATGAATTCATTAGGTCACCTTGGTATTTGAACTCAATAGAGTCTTTTTGAAAAGCATTTGTTAGAGGTTTATATGTACTTATGTTTGAGGGAACATAAGTGTGAATGTCAATGAATTTGATTAGATTGAAGTGGTTCTTAGTTTGCATAAATTTGTATGCTTGGACATATTTAATGATATTATATGGCTACCCTTGCTTGTGTATGTATTATGTATGAATGTGACGATCGTGCTTAGCATAGGAGCAAATGACAGTGACAAGGGAAAAATTCATGTTCAGTAGGAGTATAGATGATCTGAGCAGGGGATGCTAGGATGTGTCTTTGTATAATATGTAATCTATGTATAATGTGTGAAAATTGCATGTAGAGTATGAATATCTGCACATTTTGGATGATTGTAATTATGATTGCAGATAAAACAGGATGTGTATATTTAACTATGTATGTGTTGAACTTGATAAGTAAGTGAAAGGATGAATGATGTTGTGTTGTGTAGTTTATCTATTAACAAGTTTTAGTTGAATTTAGTAGCAGAGGTTCTGCTATCTATAGAGTCTTGCTAGGCAACACATTTTGCTCAGCGAGTATTGGTCTCTATCAAGCCTATTTTGAGCTTCGCATCCAATGAGAGGTATCGCCCAACGCAAAGTTGTCTCAGGTTAAAATTAAAAGAGATTTGCACCCATCGAGAGGTCTCACTTAATGCAAACTACTCTCTGTTTAGAATAAAATGGGGTTTTTCGCCCAACGACATGTCTCGTTGAGCGAAGTCCCTTTACTGGCACAATTTGATACAGGGTCCTCGCTAGGTGACGGCTGTCACTGGGCAAGCTACCCTGGATCTTGCTAGGTAATAAAGTTTGTCAAGCAAGTTGACGTTGAGCATGCTTTGCTGTATTTAATTGAAATTCTAGTTACACCCAGTTGTATATTATGCTAGAATGATTGTATGGTGAGAAAATTTTATATTTCAGTATTTTGGATTATAAATTACATAAGAAATGAATTAGATTATGTGCATAAATAGTATTAGTGTTTTGGGATGTTACAATATTTGCTTATGGAAATGTTTTAAAAATACTAATTTTAAATAATTAAATAATTCATTCATTCCATTTCTCTAAATGTTTTGGGTTTAATTGGTTTGGTTTTGTTTTTTAGTTTTTGAAAATAGTTTTTAAAAACTAGTTTCGGGAAGAAAAGAAAAAAAACTTGTTTGATAAGTGTTATTTGAAAACTGTTTTGAAGATGTAAAAATGGAAAAACTTGTTCATATTTATTAAAATTTTATTAATGAAAAGAAAAGAACAACATATTTTGATTGTATTTTGGGTTTTCAAAACAAAAATAGAAAACTGAAAAGCAAAACTGCTTTCAGCTGTTCCTATTTTTTAGTTTTTAAAAACTAAAAAACCAGAACTGTTTTCGAAAACTGTTTTTAGAAAACACTACCCAAAAGAGGTTTTTACTTTTTAAATACTAAAATACTGAAAACAGTTTTATAAAACTGTTGCCAAACAAGCATTTAAGGCCCCGTTCGCGGTGATTTTTGGTTTCTAGTTTTGAAATTTATAAAAACAAAAACTAGCTTTGCTTTTAAGTTTTCAAAATTTTAAAAACATTGTTTTTGTTTCCAAATTTAAAATATTGTTTTCAAATCTTAACCAAAACAATAGTTGGAGGTAATGCTCGAGATAATCGTTGAAGGTGACAGTCGGTGATTGGTGACCAAAGATGGTGGTCGATCATCGACGATCGAAGGTGGTGGTTGGTGACTTGTGTTGGAGGTAGCAGTCAGTAACCAGTGTGATGCACTCCCTTGATCTCTTCAACCAAGGTTCCTTCCTCTAAGAAAATGGAGGATGGAGAGGTTAGAAATGGGACAGGGTTGACGCCACTTTCTAGGAGAAAGATGAGTCAAAAAATTTTATGTTGCTTGCCACAAGGGAAAGGTCCCTTGATAAAAGCTTTAAGGGAGAGATTCCTCAAGAGAGAGGATTCTCAATGACACTCAAAAATAAATTGCTCAAAAAGAGTCTTACTTCATTCAATCAAGTGTGCCTTGTACAAGAGAGACTAGGTGTATTTATAGCCAAAGAGGGAGCAAGGCACTCAAAACTAGGCATGTGGGACTTGGGCCTAATTAGCATTAGGTGCACTAATCCCTCTTAGGCCCACTAAAAGTGGTGCCTAGCCTTAAGCTAGGGAGTGTCACGGCCTAATCAAGGAGGTGTGGAAAGAGATCCACACTCCTTTGTGTTATTAGGCCCTTTACTCCCCTCACCTTCCTTCCTAAGCTAATTACACCCTAAACTCTAGAAACTACAATAAATGGCCAAAATACAAGGCCTAAAAGGGAATTAAAAGCTAATTAATATTTACAAGAGGAAAACTAAGGACTATGGCCTAAAATATCTATCTCCATCATGAGGTGGGGTCTTGATGCGTCTTTCCAGGCCAAGTCCTCTTCAATCCTCCTAGTCATTGCCCTAGTGAGAGGGCCCTTGATAGGTAGGATTGCATCATCTCCTCCCCCATCGGAAGGATTTGTCCTCAAATCTGAAGGGTCGTCCTCTTCCATGTCAGCACCTAAAAATGGGGTAAGATCACAAACATTAAAGGTGGTGCTAACTCCATAATCCTCGGGAAGGTCTAACTTATATGCATTATTATTTACCTTCTCAAGGATTTGGAAGGGACCATCTCCTCGAGGGCTAAGTTTGGACTTCCTCTTAGAAGGGAAACGATCCTTTCTTAGGTGAAGCCAAACCCAATCGCCCTTTTCGAAGATGACTTCCTTCCTTCCCTTGTTGCTAGATGAAACATACCTCTTAGATTGGGTTTCAATATTAGTTTTGACCCTCTCATGTAATTTTTTGACAAAATCAGCCCTATTTTTCCCTTCTTTATGAAAAATTCGGGTGTTAGGGAGTGGTAACAAGTCCAGAGGGGTGAGAGGATTAAAACCATATACAACCTCAAAAGGGGAGTGCTTAGTGGTTCGATGAACCACCCTATTATATGCAAATTCAATGTGGGGGAGATATTCATCCCAAGACTTGTGGTTGCCTTTCAAGAGTGCCCTCAACATAGTGGATAGGGATCTATTTACTACCTCAGTTTGTCCATCTGTTTGAGGATGACAAGTGGTAGAAAATAAGAGCTTAGTTCCTAGCCTTGCCCAAAGAGTTTTCCAAAAATGGCTTAGGAACTTAGCATCAGAGACTATGGTTGAGGGTATTTCGTGCAAGCGGACAACCTCACGAAAGAAAAGCCTTGTGTTGTGACTCGCGTCATCCACTTTGTGGCATGGAATGAAATGTGCCATTTTACTAAAGCGGCCACTACCACAAAGATGGAGTCTACACCTCGTTGGGTTCTTGGGAGCCCAAGGATAAAATCCATGCTAATATCTACCCAAGGTGTAGAAGGAGTGGGTAAAGGTGTGAAAAGTCCATGAGGCATTACTCAGGACTTAGCTTGTAAACAAGCTATGCATCGCAAGCAATGTCTTTGGACATCTTTTTTCATATGGGGCCAAAAGAATTTTTCTTTTAAAAGCATTAAGGTTTTATCAATTCCAAAATGCCCCATGAGCCCACCTTCATGGCTCTCTTTTGTCAGCAATTTCCTAATGGATCCTTGGGGTACACAAAGTTTTCCCTCTTTGAATAAGTACCCCTCACACATGTAGAAGCCATCTTTGGCTTTGGAAGATGAGGCAGTATAAATGGTTCCAAAGTCTTGGTCAGAAGGATACATTTCTTTTATGTCATCAAATCCCAAAATTTGAGCACTGAGGGTGGCAAGGAGAGAATGCCTCCTTGAAAGAGCATCGGCCACCACATTTGTTTTTCCCTTTTTATATTTGATGACATAAGGAAAAGTTTCAAGAAATTCAACCCATTTAGCATGCCTCTTGTTCAACTTTCCTTGCCCCCTCAAATACTTAAGTGACTCATGGTCACTATGAATGAAAAATTCCTTAAGGTGGGCACCATTGAGTTTTTCACTAAAATAAGCAATGGGGTGCCCCCCTTGCAACAGCACAGCTCCTACACCTACTCCCGATGCATCACATTCTAGCTCAAAAGTTTTTGAAAAGTCGGGGAGGGCTAGAACGGGTGCATTAGTGAGTTTATCCTTGAGTAGTTGAAAAGCTTCTTTTTGTTTTTCACCCCACAAGAAAGGAACTTCCTTCTTCACCAAGTCATTGAGTGGTGAAGCTAGCGTGGAGAAGTTAGGCACAAAGCGCCTATAAAATCCTGCGAGACCATGAAAGCTCTTGATCTTAGTCACACTAGTAGAGGTGGGCCATTCTTGAATGGCCTTGATTTTTTGGGGGTCCACTTGGACCCCTTGGGCACTAATGACAATGCCCAAGAAAACCACACTAGGAACACAAAAAGGGCATTTTTCTAAGTTTGCAGATAGTTTATTCATTCTAAGGACAGATAAGACTTCCCTAAGGTGTCCTATATGTTCTTCTAAAGACCTACTATAGACTAAAATATCATCAAAATAAACAACTACAAACCTACCAATGCAATCCCTAAGTACATGATTCATGAGACGCATGAAAGTGCTTGGAGCATTGGTGACCCCAAAAGGCATCACCAACCATTCATAAAGACCAAATTTGGTCTTAAAAGCGGTTTTCCATTCATCTCCTTCTTTGATTCTTATTTGATGGTAACCACTTCTAAGATCAATTTTTGAAAATATTTTGGCTCCATTCAATTCATCAAGCATATCGTCTAGCGTAGGGATTTGGTGCATATACTTAATGGTGATGTTATTGATGGCACGACAGTCCATACACATCCGCCATTTTCCATCCTTTTTGGGCACCAACAAAACAGGAACCGCACAAGGGCTAAGGCTCTTTTAAACCCAACCCTTCTCCAACAAGTCTTGAACTTGAGACTCAATCTCCTTGGTCTCAACGGGGTTTGTCCTATACGCGGGTCTATTGGGCAGAATTGCGCCAGGAACAAGGTCAATTTGGTGTTCTATTTCCCTTAGAGGTGGTAATCCCCTCAGAACCTCTTGAGGGAAAAGATCATCAAATTCTTTTAAAAGATTTTGAACCCCTTTTGGAAGAGACTCAATTTCATGACTTGTGGCAATGCCAGAAGGTACCTCTTTACAAAGAAGGAGATAAAAAGGTCGATCAAGCAAGAGAGCTTCTTTAATATCCATTTTTGTTGCAAAATGACTCTCTTTCTTAATTACCTCTTTGGAAGGGGTACCTCCTTCCAACTCTCCCTCTTTACCCTTTTCAAGCTTTAGGGATGAAAGCTTTTTTTTTTTTAACTTTGAAATTTTTTTTTCCTCATTTCTTTTATGTTTCATAATGAGTTGATCCTCGGCCACTTGTGAAGGTGTGAGAGGAGTCAACTTTATTCTTTTACCCTTATGAGTGAGGATTATCTCATTAGAGTAGCCATGGTGAATGACTTGTTTGTCAAACTGCCAAGGCCTCCCTAACAAGATATGGCCAGCCTCCATTGGAACTATATCACATAAGATCTCATCTTGATACTTTCCAATGGAGAACGACACCTTCACTTGCTGGTTTACAACCATTTCCCCTTCCTCATTAAGCCATTAGAGCTTGTAAGGTCTAGGATGAGGAATTGGGTGTAAGGATAGCTTCTCTACCAACCTTGAGCTACAACAATTGCAGCAGGATCCACTATCCATAATGAGAGAACAATTTTTGTCTAAAAGTTTACAACGTGTATGAAAAATGTTCTCTCTTTGGGAGTGGTTAAGCTCAAAGGGTTGGCTTCCAAGAAGGCACCTAATCATTAAAAGGTCTCCATCACAAGGATTTTCAACAATGTCATGCTCATGATGCTCATGACCCCTTTCTTCCTCACTCTCACTAGAGGAGGAAGATGAGCTACTCTCACTAAAAATCTCTTGGTCCCTCATGATCATAGTTTTCTTATTGGGACACTGAGAGGCAATGTGGCCTCTCCCAAGACATTTAAAGCATTTAATACTACTAGTCCTATTGTTAGAACTAGTAGGGTGGTTGTCTCTATGATGCATGGGTTTATGTTCTTTATGCACATGCTTGGATGGTTCCTCTTTAGGAGAGCTCTTGGAAGAGCTTCCCTTGCCTAGGTCCCTCTTTGCATAATTGTAGGATAGAAATTCTCTTTTTGCTCCACCTTTTCTTTTTAATTGATTTTCCACTCTTATGCAAAGTTGGACTAGGTCATCTAGATTATTATATGGTAAGAGCTCAACTTTGTCTCTTATGTTAGAGTTCAAACCACTTAAAAATCTAGCTTCGGTGGCCCTTGGTTCTTCGACACCCACTCTCATCATGAAAATCTCCATGGTTTGTCTGTACTCCTCAACACTTGAGTTGTACTGTTTTAATCTTTGGAGTTTATCCAAGAGCTCTCTTTCATAATAATAAGCGACGTGTCTCTGCCTCATAGCCCCCTTGAGATCATTCCAATAATCCATCGGAGGGTTACGAAGGTGGCGCCTCTCATTGACCAAGGAGGTCCACCAATACATGGCATGCCCTTGGAAGCTAAGGGTTACCAGCGGAACTTTTCTTTCTTCACTTATGTTATAACAAACAAAGAGTTGCTCTACCTTCATTTCCCAATCAAGGTAGGCTTCCACATCCTCTTTGCCATGAAAATGAGGGAGGTCAACTTTTTGTTCCCTAGGTTGGGCTTGGGATTGGTTACGATGTTGTTGTGCTCTCCTTACCCTAGGTCTTTCATATCCCTCACTTTCACTTACTTCACTAGAGGCAGACCTATACCTATGTCTTTCTCTAACTCGTTTTTCTCTTCTTTCTTCTCTTTCACACTCTTCTTTTCTCTCTTCCCTCTCTCTCTCTTCTCTTTCCTTTTTTTCTTCTCTTTCTCTTTGTTCTCTTTCTTTCTCTTCCCATCCGTCTTTCTTCTCGTTCTTGTCTCTCTCTTTTCTCCTTGCTTTCTTTCTCTCTTTTCTCACGCTCTTTTTCCTCTCTTCATCTTTCTTCTCTTAACTCTCTTTCTCTCTTTTCTTTTTTCTTTCTCTTCACGCCTCTTTTCTTCTCTTTTCTCCCTTTATTTTCTTTGTTTTCTCTCTTCTACCCTCTATTCCCTAAATTCACTCACAAACTTATCCATGTTGTTGGTTTTTTGAGAACCTTGTTGATTTACACTACCTTTACTAAATGTGTGTTAGCTCATTTGGAAAGTGATTGGGAAGAACCTATGGGCAATACTCCTTACTCTTTTGTTTTGTTTTCTCCCTAAGTGAATTACTTAAGAGTCTTTGGAACTCAAAAGCCTTTCACACTAAGATGCAAAGGAAATAAAAGAAATTTAAAGCAAAGGTAAGGATCTAAAGGCGTGCACCTAAGGTGGAGAGATGGGGTACCAATTCCTTCTCCCACCTAAACGAGAAACTAAAAAATTATTACAATCAAAGAAGTGACCCTTATGGGCATCTAACACCTCAATTAAAATGGTCTTAATAAAATTTACACCCAATTAAACAAAAAGAAAAAAAAGGCTTGATGTTTGAAGTTGCTCTCTACTCCAAGTGTTTGCCTCTCTCAAAGTGGTGTTGCTCCCTTGAATGAACCTCTTCCTTAGCTTGCTTCAACACACCTCAAGATGCTTCCCTTGTGGAAAGCTTGGTTTTACCTTTCTTTTCCTTCAACAAAGTGGCGCACCCAAGGAGGAACCAAGAGAGTGCAATACAATAAAAAAAACATGAAAAGAAAACTCAAGGAAGGGAGATAAACATCCAAGTGGAAAGAATTATTTAGACAAATACAAAGATAACCAAAGAAGACAAGCAAGTAAAAATGGTGTAGATAGAAAGATGGTACACAAAAGAAATTCCTAGAATGGGCCTAGAATGGAATGGACTACAAAAACAAAAAAAAATGACTCAAAAGTTTCAATCATTTGCATCATTTAAAATCAATATGGTCAAATTATATGCAAGTATGTTCAAGCAAGATTCATTATTTTTTTTTTAAAAATCACTCCTTTTAGTCATTGGGACAATATGAGGTGCACTAAAGATATTTTGTTCTTTTCACTTTTTTTTTTTTTAACAATTTTTTTTTTACTAACATGTTTTTTTTTTCACTTGTTTTCTTTTTAATTTCTATTTTTTATACAATTTTGCTACACCTCTTAACAAAATTTTGAAGCAAATACGGTGAGGAGTCAAAGAATCATAAATGCTTGAACAAAGGATAGGAAATGACCACCATAATTGATATACAAAAGTGTAAAATTAAAAAACAAAGCAACCTAATATGAACTAGTAATTTTAGGTGAGAAAATATAAATAGCACAAGGAGAGTTTTATGGAAGTTGAGGCTAACTTGATTACTCAATAATCAGCCCAATTACATACCCAACATGCCTCTCAAAGCCAATCAACAAAAATCACCACAAAAACTAGCACAAAATTAAGATACTAAAATTATTGAACAAGTGAATGAAATTTGGAAGAAATTGAGCATTAATTTTTTGAAGTTTTTTTTTTTAAGAACATGCTAAGATCTAAATAGCATGTGAGACTCTAAGGACATGGAATCAAGAGTAAGCCTCTTTGATGCTCAATTTCCAATAGAGAAATAACACATTTCTATGGTAAAATAAAAGAGCTAAACAATGGATTTTAAGTGACAATTAAAAGGACTAAACAATATCAAAATAAGACACAACGTAGGAGGATTAAAACTGAAAATAAATTACTCAAAATGACCAAGAATGTGACACAAAAACAGAGAAATAGGGGCTGGAAAAAATAGAGAAATAGGTGCAGGAAAAATTAGAGAAAAAGGTGCAGGAAAATAGAATTAAAATGCAAGAACTCTAAATGAAAGAAGCAAAAGTGCATCCAAGGATCAAAACAACAATTGTGTGGCTTCCTTCACAAATTTTGTGAAGTCATTACTATGATCCTCTTAGGGTAAGCACTAGAATAAGAAAAAATTAAAAAGATAGGCAGAAATTTAAAGAAACAAACCTAAAGGAAACACACAAAGATTCAATAGAAATGAACAAAATAAATTGAATATAGAAAGCAATAAAGACATGGAAATAAAATTTGCAAGAATTAAAACATAAACTTCAAGACAATAAGGAATTTAAATGACAATAAAGGAAGCAAGAAATAAAGTATAAAAACTGCAGAAAAAAGAAACTAAAGAAAGACACATAAACTAAGGAGAAAGAGGAGGAAATGAACCTTCATGAAGATGGCTCTGATACCAAATGATGCACTCCCTTGATCTATTCAACCAAGGTTCCTTCCTCTAAGAAAATGGAGGATGGAGGGTTAGAAATGGGAGAGGGCTGATGCCACTTTCTAGGAGAAAGATGAGTCAAAAAATTTTATGTTGCTTGCCACAAGGGAAAGGTCCCTTGATAAGGGAGAGATTCCTCAAGAGAGAGGATTCTCAATGACATTCAAGAATAAATTGCTCAAAAAGAGTCTTACTTCATTCAATCAAGTGTGCTTTGTACAAGAGAGACTAGGTGTATTTATAGCCCAAAGAGGGAGCAATGCACTCAAAACTAGGCAATGTGGGACTTGGGCCTAATTAGCATTAGGAGCACTAATCCCTCTTAGGCCCACTAAAAGTGGTGTCTAGCCTTAAGCTAAGGAGTGTCACGGCCTAATCAAGGGGGTGTGGAAAGAGATCCACACTCCTTTGTGTTATTACGCCCTTTACTCCCCTCACCTCCCTTCCTAAGCTAATTACACCCTAAACTCTAGAAACTAAAATAAATGGCCAAAATACAAGGCCTAAAAGGGAATTAAAAGCTAATTAATATTTACAAGAGGAAAACTAAGGACTGTGGCCTAAAATATCTATCTCCATCATGAGCTGGGGTCTTGATGAGTCTTTCCGAGCAAGGTCCTCTTCAATCCTCCTAGCCATTGCCCTAGTGAGAGGGCCCTTGATAGGTAGGATTACATCTCAATGATCGGAGCTGCCGGTAGATGATTGTCGATCGAAGGTGGTAGTTAGTGACCGCTGGTTAGAAGTGGCAGCCAATGATGTAGGTCGAAGGTGGCAATTGGTGATCGTCGTTCGGAGGTAGTGTCTGGTGATCGTCAATCAAAGGTGACCGCCGGAGATGGCAGTGGGTGACCGTCAATCGGAGGTGTTGGACGGTGACCGCTGGTCGAAGGTGGCGACCAGTGATCATCGATCGAAGGTGACGATTGGTAACTGCTGGTCGAAGGTGGGGATTTGTGACCGCCGATCCGAAGTGGCGGTCGATGACTCCCGATCAGAGGTGGTGGTCAATGACTGCCAGTTAGAGGTGATAGTTAATGGTGACAGGTGATGTCAGGTAATGAAGTTAAATAAAAACAGAAACAGAAATCTAAAAACCAAATTTTGTTGTTTTTCAAATTAAGTGAAAACTTTTCGAAAATAAGTTAAAAATCAAAATAGAACCATTTTTGTCAAACACGTTTCTGTTTTCAAATTTCAACTTTTTCTTTTTATTTTAAAAAATATTAATAAATAAAAATATGTTGATTTTTACTTTTCAATAATGAACATTTTCGTAAATATAAATAAGGGTTTGATTGATTTTGTTTTGTTTTTTACTTTTTTAAAAGAGTTTTTAAGAATAATTTTCAAAAACTATTTTCGAGAAGGAAAAGAAAACTTGTTTGGTAAGTATTATTTGAAAACTGTTTTGAAAATGTAAAAATGTAAAAACTTGTTCATATTTATTAAAATTTCATCAATGAAAAACAAAAAACAACATATTCTGATTGTATGTTGAGCTTTCAAAACCCAAATAAAAAACTGAAAAGCAAAGCTACTTTCTGCTATTCCTGTTTTTTAGTTTTTAAATACTAAAAAACCAGAACTTTTTTCGAAAACTGTTTTCAGAAAACACTACCCAAACAAGTTTTTTAGTTTTTAAATACTAAAATACTGAAAACAATTTTATAAAACTGTTGTCAAACAATTTTATAGTAAGGGTATTAACTATTAATGGTATATATATTAAAAATTTAAATATTAAAAAAGAATATTTTAATAAAATATAGTATTTAAATTTTATTAAATATTTTAAATTATATACAATAACCTAAAATATATAAAAAAAGAAACAAAGAAAGTATTTTCAATTAGATTAAATATGTGTTTAGATGAAAATTGATAAAATTGATTTTAATTTAAATTGATTTTGGTTAAAATTAATTCTAAGATAATGTGATTTATGTTAGAATGTTTTTATTAGGAATATAAATAAAATTTAATATAAAATTAATAATAAAAATTATTTTATGATATTTCAATTCATAATTAAACACAACATCAATTTTATTTTTTTTCTACAAATCTAAATGTCCTTGTAGAAATGAAGAGAAAATTTTCCATTTTTCAATTAAAGGAGCTCTTAAATACTAGGATGGAAGAAACAAGAGTTGCATCTTGCATGAGTTTTTATTTCGCATCGAAGTGATCAAACATCATTAATGTCCATAAATACGTTCCTAAGTAAAATTTATTTTTTTATTTTAATTAATTGCTAAATTGTGATTGGTTGTTTGTAATAATGATGTGTTAAGTGTGTGCTTATGCAAGATTTACTCGTATGAATGTATGTATGTGTCTCCACCTATATCACGTGCATCATCCACTGTACCACTCCCACTAATAAATAATATTCTTCTCTCATCTAGCAAAAATTAACACATTAACAACTAACATTTGACTGATAAAAAAATATTCTTCTGTCATCTATGGTTGTTTTGTTTCAATTTCATCTTAAAGCCAAGTCGATTTGTTTTTAATTTCTTCTCATGAAAAAATCATGTGCACACAATAAACCCTAACTTACCACCCTTCCACTCGACCATAGTGGTAGCAACAATTGTGGTGGCGAGGATGGCAGTGGAGGTGATGGTGGTGGTGGTGGTGGCGACAACAGTGGTGGCGGTGGTAGCAATAATGGTTGTGATGGCAGTAGTGATGGTGACAGCGACGGTTGGGTCGTGGGATGGTGGTGGGAGTGTAGGTAAGTTATAGTGGAGAAAGCATGTGATATCTTTAAATGAATTGTTTTAATCTTAACCATTTATTTAAATTTGGTGACTACAAAACATTCTCATCATTCTCACATAAAATCATTCTCACTAGATACATCCCATGTATATGTGTATGAGAGAGAGAGAAGAGGGATAGAGTTACTCTAAAAGTAATTTAAGGGACATATATTCACTTACAATGAGAGTAAAAATTAAAAAGTTTTTTCATCTTCATTTATGTAGGTGTGTGTTTAATCAAATTATATATTAATTAATTTTATATCAAATGAAAATTTAAACAATCCAAATTTCATGTTTTTATTAATTAGATAGATCAATTATACAAAATTTCATTCAATTTCAAAATTATTTGATAATTCATCACGACACTTAATATAAACATATAATATAATATTTAAAAAATGAGTAAATATTATTAAATATAACATAACTAAAAAAAATCTAAATGATGTGAAATTTGATAAACATAATAAAATGATATCGTGCAATTCAGTTATTAAATTAATTAAATTTTTATTCTACATAAAATTAGTGAGATGTAATTTGACTAAATTTAAAATATGATATTAATGAATTATACATATATATATATTTAAAAAATGTATTTTCGAAGTCAAAAGGAATAACTTTTGCTGTCTTATCCTAACATTTCCACAAAATAAAATTTCATTTTTCTTATTGAGATGTATATATCAAATTTGAATTGTATCGTTTCAATCGAGTAGCATTAAGCAGCAGCCATATACGACAAATTATGGAAAGCTTGACATGTGCACTAACTTCAAATGTGACTTGTTAAGCCATGAAAGTAAAGGAAACAGTTCTATTTTACAAATTGAGACTGGCGAACGTATTTCCAAGGATAATGTGTTCATTCAGGACAGACAATGGTTAATACGTCCAAAATTCAAATTTGACCTAGGAAATTTATGCCTAAAATAAACTGCAAATTTGCAACATTATAACTAATGAATCTCGTGAAATCTAGTTAAGATTCTCTTAGACTTACTTTGTGAGTAATTGAATCCACTTATTATAAAAATAAATTTAAAAAATTTATTTTTCATCTAAAATATTTTTTTTTAAAAAAAAAATCTAATAGTTAAAATTAATTATCTAAATATAACAATTATATTTTGATGAAAAGTAACTTTTTTAAATTTAATAGAAATAAGTGAATCTCCCCATTTATTTATTTATATATATATATATATATATATGTGTTTGTTGAAGTTCAAATAAAAAACTTGATAAGGCAATTCGAGAAATTGTTAAGAATCATACAAAAAATGAAAGAGAAATCAAAAGTTGAAAAAATGAGATAAAGATTTATATTTATTTCTCAAGAAAGTGTGCAAAAACACCAATGAGTTACAAGACTCCTAGGCAAGCATATGTATATATAGGCTATAAACAAACTTAGGTGACGTAGTTAATTCAAACTAAAAGGTTACTTATGTCTTGTACCTACAAACGTAAACACTAGACTTTATACAAACGCAAATATTAGACTCTACACAAACATAGACATTAGACGTTCTATAGAATAGCTAAGCATCAAACTTGATCATAGACACTTCTTTAAAGAGACATCTTTATTTATTTTGAAATCTCAAAATATAAGGAGAAAATATTTTTTGTTTTTCATTAATGATGTTTCTATAAGAATAAATTTTTCATTTTCACTCTTTAAAACAAATTTTAAACAACATATAACAAACAAGTTTTTCTTTCGTATTTTTTCAGAAATTAATTCTTAAAAACTATTTTCTAAAACACTAAAAAAACAAAATCAAACGAAGCCCAAAAGTTATTGTGTCCCATTTCAACTTGTGATTGCGTATTTTGCAAGTAATAATACTTGATTGATTAGTTTGAGCTTAGTAGTTATCGTTGAAGAGTAGGGAATGAAGGTGCCAAAAGCTAATTAAGGTGAACCAATTGTTCTAGAGTGATGAAAGGTTATGTATTGAGGTTCAAATTGTTTTTCCATCATGTAGACGAGATTCCATTAATTTAGTAGTGCAGTATAGTCATATGGCTTTACCTTTAACTGCCCCTTTTCTTTTAAGATAAGTGGTTTCTTTTTCCTCGGATTCGCCTTTTTGGCACGTGAAGTAAGATGCAATCATGTTTTGTAACATATATTTATTACTCAAACTGCAAGATACGGATGTAGACATATAGTCACGAATCCAGAATTTATATTGACGTCCCTTCACTAAAAGTTAAGAGGGTTTTCAAATCCATTCAGAGAGAAGAATCTATAGTGGCATCCAAATCACCAATACTAGAAATGTCTCATTACACACACAACACGAGCACAGTAGAGAAGAATAAAATAAAAGTTAACCTCTAACCAGAGACTTTCTGAAGGAAGAACAAAAACTAAAAATATGGGGATAAAATTTGGATAAGTCATAATTGACTTCCATATATAAATATTAGGTTCCATTTATGAATATGCCTAAGCTGGTCCCCAGCAGTAAAGCAACATGTCATCGTGGTCCTTGTTATATCAAGACTTGCTAATTGCTAGAGGGACATGAATCAATATAGTGTTAATTGAAAATATGAGACCAAAGATACGAGTACCAGATCAAAGAGATTGATACCATTGAATTTTCTTTAATAACATTTAAGTTTAATTTTTCGCACGAGTAAAGGAGATACATTAGTGAATTGGGTTGTGCTATGTAACTTCTCATTCTTTCATCATAGGGCTGTACATGCATCCAAACACGGGGGCAAATGGAAACCAAAAGAGAGAACAAGACAGGAAAATAACAGTTATCCTTTTTAATAAGAAGAATATGATCACAGTCACTCTCGTATTGTCAATGTTTATCTGTCCAGTAAATTCTAATTTATAATTTCAAAGACTTTTCATTATTATTATATTTGAAGCCTTCAGCAGCTCTACTTAAATAAAGTGTTGAGAAAACAAACAAGAGATAAAAGCTTAAAACATTAATTAGCCACCTATATTGAATACACTATACATATACAAGCATAAAGTAAAGATACAAACAATCTCATATGTGGCAGGGGTAGGGATTTGGCTTCCTAATTATCATAATCCAGCAGGAGTCGAATATTCTCCCTGCTTCTAATAATTAAAGTTTTCACTATCATATATCAGCGACTTCATGTCAAAAGATGGTTCCATTTCCATCTGTCAAGAGAAAATCAACTTTCTTGAACATAGGTTTGCGGAAGCTAAGCACTTGTGAATTCTCAACAATTCATTAAGTTATAATCCTCAAAAATTCATTTAATTAAGTAGAGAATTAAGTGAAAGGACATAACTTATGTTTAGTATTTTAGGTACCAAACTTGATCATATTGTTAAAGATGTGCTAATGCAGTTAGGGTACCAAGCTTCATAATATTGTTCAAGATGTTACTGTCCTGTCTTAGGTAAATGAA
This sequence comes from Psophocarpus tetragonolobus, assembly GCA_037954015.1. Lineage (NCBI taxonomy): Eukaryota > Viridiplantae > Streptophyta > Magnoliopsida > Fabales > Fabaceae > Psophocarpus > Psophocarpus tetragonolobus. Next base: position 37,106,733 of record CM075688.1, on the reverse strand, counting down.
CGTGTTATCAGAAGAAACGCTAGCAAACATGTTTTGTAACATATTTTTTTGTGAACATAGTTTATGATAGGACAGAGTTTATCGAATATAAATTTATGTACATCTCAATTATTATTAAATATTTTTTTTTAATTTTATTTAATTAACAATCAATCTGAATTCTTTATTGAAATCTTATATTATTATTATTATGTTTTCTCATTTTTTATCATAATTTTTTTTCTTACTCAAGTAATTCTTTCTCTATACACTAGGGTTATTGGTATGAGTGAAGCTCATAAGAGTCAATAAGAATTTCATTTTCAAAAGTACAAGGAATGTCTTATTTGTACGGTCATAATAGTCATAAGTGTGACATCAATGTTATATAAATTGAACCAATCATTGAACTGGTGTAGACAGTAATTTAAGGATTGATTTGTGAAACCAAATGATCATTAGTAGAATCATTCTATATTAAAAAATATACTCAACATAATTTAAAATATTTAATTTTTCAAATTCAAATAATTATCATAGTAAATTATAAATATCTCATGTCCAAACATCAAATTTAAAGATAAATACATGTTATTTTCACACTTTTATAACTAACTTAGTAGTAAAAAGGTTTTAAATGAAACTCCAAGATTAGAAATCAAATTTTAAGTTGTGCATTTTTTTTACTTGCTTACACATCATTATTAACAAAAGATTAAATACATTTTATTAAAAAAAGTAGTTGCAAGAAGGAAACAAGAGAGGTGTTGTAAATAAACAAAAGGTGGAAGAGAGTGTTACTTTTTTAGAATTTTTATCATTACCTGTGAATTTATACAAAATTAGTTGGTTCAATCCGTCTAAATCTGGTCTAGTTATATAACCAATCCGTTTGTTAAATGGATTGGTTTATTAACGGGATTCCGGTCAAATCGATTGAAGTAGTCAATCTGATCTAATTTTAACAATATATGACATAATTGGAACAGTAATGGAAGCAATTGTCTCTATCGTGTAAGATAAAAGCACTTGGCTCTGCCAAGGTTTTATTCAACAAGGCCAATTGGGATCAAAAAGTCTTAAAACTCTTTTTCCTTGATTATTTGCCCTATTGAATAAACGAGAAGCTTCAGTTTTGAAGGTGGAAATGTGGTATGATAATAATTGGAACTGGAAGCTATGTTGGAGAAGATCATTTACTCGGCTGGAAAATTGGGAGGGTGAATGAGCTAATGAGGATTTTTGAAAGGATCCAGTTAAAACATGAGGTAAAAGATGGATGGAAGTGGGAGAGGAGCTCTGGCACTCATGACGAATATTTTGTAAAAGAAGCCTTTAAGATAATTCACAGACATGTTCAGGTACAAAATCCTTATTTCTTTAAGGTTATACAGAGAGTTAAAGTGCCTTCAAAGGTTTCAAATTTTACTTGGAGGGTAGTTCATAATTAGATTCCAACATAGGTAGAGCTGGTTAAAAGGAATGTTCAATTAGTAGATGGAGATTTATGCCTTGTTTTCCTTAATAAATTTGAATCTATTTCACATTTGTTGTTTTCTTATTCTTTAAGCTATCAGGTTTGATGAGCTGTTATCCTGGGATATTTGGTGGTTTTTCCTTCATATTGCTCTTCTCACACGTGGCAACATCTTGAACATGGGAGAGTAAATAAAAATAAAGAAGTCATTTGTGTTATATGATTGACTACTTTATGGTCTATTTAGTAAATAAGAAATGCTATTGTATTTAAAAAAAGTCAATTTTATGTGACTACTTTTGACAAGAGGCTCTATAAAAATCTTGGTCATGAGTTCGACGCTTTTATAAAAATTTATCTTTCACATTCTATAAGTAAACCATACAGTTGGATACTATGTCAAAAGTTTAGAAAGGAATAATAGTTATTAATCTTCCAGGATCATATTAATAGGGGTAATGCTTAGCAATTTTGGAAATCATAATAATTTGTAATGCTTGTAATTTGGTTGGGTGGAATATCTTATTGTTGAATGAAAGCTATTTTACCTTTAAAAAAAAGGTTGGGTTATAACCATTTGATCTACGACTAGAAAATTGATTCCTTCCTCATTCTTAGAATTCAATTTGCTTATGCTATTAATGAAATTGAAATGACTGTATTCTTGATTTAAGTTATATTTTTCTCTTTCATTATTGTATTCACATTTCTTATGGTTAAAGTTGTTCCTAAATTTCTTAGTTTTAGATCTTTGTGCGAAGTTACTTTAGACGTGAGTAACCAACTTCAATTTCTGGTGCTTCTTGATATTTTGGTTATGGCATGACCATGACAAGAGTTCTTATTATGTGGTAGCACTGTTATACTAATATTTACTGTCTTGTTTATACGACTCACATTTAAAATTATAGTATTCTTTTAGGTTATAACATCCAATTTATCATATCTGTTGCATTTGTTTTTAGACTAGTTTGATACCCTAATACTACTGGATTAGCGCATGTTTGTTTGAAGAACAGTAGAGAAAATATCTAAAATACGACATATAAATTTTGTTGTTCACTCAATATAATCAAATAATCAGAAAAGAGAAAAAATGAGCCTTAATCATGAGCACTAATTGGGATTTCATTTTACACCTATCTCTTTTTCATTTAACACCTACTTCCCTAAATAATTTATTAAAACTAAAAAATACTCTTTAATCTAATTATTTATCCTAACACTATCATGATAATTTAACCTTATCTCTTTGAACACCTACTCTAATAAATTAACTCCACTCACTTACGTTTTAAAATAAAATAACTTATTCTATAAAATAAGCTTTTCAAACAAATAAAAAATTAATTAAAAAAATTATTTAACTATTTATATTATCTTTAAAAATTTTACATTTTAATAATATAATTTATTTATAATATAATTTTTAAAATTTTATATTTTAAAATATAAAATAAATAAAATATAAAATTTTATCCTTCTCCTAATAACCTTTTATACTGATAAATTTTATATTTTATTATTTTAATTAGAAAATTTATATATAATATTTATATTATATTTATAAAATTTTATATTTTAATAATATAATTTATTTATAATATAATTTTTTAATATTTTATTAAAATTTTATATGATAAAATATAAAAATAAATAAAATATAGAACTTATTACAAAACATTTTGTTAAATGTTTTTGCTTCTTTGAAAATAATTTGCAAATTACTCTACTTACTTTAAATCTAATTATATGACGTTAATTATCCTAATTATACTGCCATTAATTATCCTAATTATTTCTATTATAATTAAATTGAGACTAACAATATTTATAAATAATTTAATTTTTATAATTAATTGATACTAATAACATTTATGAGTAATTTTTTTTTCTTCTCTGACTGTGCACTGCCAAAGAAACAAAAAAATTTGCAAATCTTTTTATTGTCTAGTGGTTCACCGTCAAAGAGTAAAAACTAAAAGATATATTAACATTTTTCCACTAATAGGTGGAAATAAAAATAAATGACAGGCTACTTTTTTGTGCACCTTAATTCTCAACAATAGATGACATAATTTATAACACCAAAATTTTTATACATTTTCCTTGTCTAAGAAAAGTGTTTTACAATGAAAGTGTTCGATTAATAATAACCTTTCCCATGAGAAAACCGTAGAAAAAAATGAAGAGAAGAAACCTCTGATGTTTTAAATTGCATTTATTAGTAAATTAAGCTACGATTATGAGTTCTAAACTTGTAAACAAATAGTCAATTGATATAGAGTGTTTGTTGTTTATCGCTTAAGATGCTTTAATATGTGTGAGTCATGCATTAAAATAGGTAAATTAAGCTTATGAGTTAACATCTTTTTTAAACATCATTAAGTTTTCAAAGTACGATCAATTTAATTTAATCGATAATAGCACGGAATAATCAAATATGGCCTAAACTTGACAAATGTTATTCAATAGTAGATAATCAATTATATTAAGTGATTACTCAATTATTTAAATTTGTAGAAGGATAAGCATGCACAAATTATTTATTATATTGTTCTTGGCTTTACCTAGTTGATATGAAAAATGAAATTATCAATTATACTGATAAATAATTAATTAAATATGTTTTGTTGGTATATAAACTAGATTTTGAAAAGTTAGAAGCACTTAACAATTTTTTTTTATTTCTATGAGTGAGAAACAATTTTCTCTGACTCAATTTAGACATTAATGATCCAATTATGCAAAATATTTTTTCCATATTTTTTAATGATAGTTCTTGGATAAAGAAGCTTTGAATTTCAAAAAGAAAATCATTGAAGTGCATAATTTTCATATTAAGTGAAGTTTTTTCATGTGGTTTGTACATTGTTAAGTGTTTACATTTCACACTTAATGTGCACATGGTTTCTACATGTAGTTTGATATATAAGTTTTCATGATATTTGCTTATATAAATTGAATGTGCATGTTAGTTTTGTTTGTGATTCAAAACTAATCCAAATCAATTGTTTTAAGTTGAATTGGATGTATATTTAAGTTGAGTCGGTCTGCATAAAAGTGACATTAATGTTTAATAATTAACAAATTTTACCTCTCAACAAGTTATGTTACTAGGATTAGGCATAGTGTTTACAGAACAATCTAACACATTTAAGGCTGTGATGGTCGGTTAGTTCAATCTACCAATGAAATGGGTTTGATTTGTTATGTTATGTTTATCCCACAGATCCCATTATTAAATGGGTTGACTCATCGACCAAAATTATTTTTTCAAATGTTCCAATTTTAAAAATATATAAAATCCCTTTAAAAGATTCAAATGATATTTTTTTTGTTAAAAAATATTATTAATTTTATTGTATCTCAAACAAAGTCCAACTAATTAATATTTAAAAGTATAATTTCAAATAAATATTAAAAGAAACAACACAATTTCAAACTCCAAAGTCTAAATAATCATAAAAATTAACTGAAAAATTCAGAAAGTGCAAATGATATTAAAGTTTTATGTCTTAACAATTTCAAAGTCCAAATACGTCAACCAAACTCTAAATTGCTTAATTTTTTAACAAAAAAAATTATATTTTGATTTAGGAATTACGAATAAAATTGTTGGTTTCAGAACCTAGTTCACAAAGTTTATATATATATATATATATATATATATATATATATATATATATATAAATCTTTTTATGGACATGTGTCCATTTTACCCTTCATGGACATGTATTCATCTTTTTTTTTAATATTTTTTTATTTTTCTTTCTTCTCTTTTATGGACATGCATCTATTTTTTCTATTTTTTTGTCTTTTTCTTTTATGGACATGTGTGTTTTTTTTTATCTTTTTAATTTTTTTAATTTTTTCTTATTCTATTTTCGTATTTTTAGTTTTAATTTTTATTTTAATATCCTATTTCTTTTTATGTTATTTTTTTATTTATCCTTTTTATATTTATATATTTTATTTTTATTTTTATAGTTTTAAATATTATTTATATTTTCTATATTTTACATATTTATATATTAATAAATCACAAGTTTACTCTTTTTTATTTTATGATATGTGTACATTTCTTTTTCACTTTTTCATTTAAATTTCCTTTTATTCTACTTTATGTTACTTTATTTTTGTTTTATGTCTTTAATTTCTTACTTGGATTTTCTTTTTATGTGATTTTATTTATTTTTTATTACATCTATATTTTATATATTTTCATTTTTATTTTTATAATTTCAATTATTATTTTTTATTTTATATATTTATATATTTAATATGTTAAATTTAATTTATTATTATAAAATAATATATTTATATATTTTTTAATTTCTTCTTCTTTTATTCTTCTTATTGTTAGTTTTAATTTTTTATCTTAATATCTTCTTTTTTATTTAAATTTCTTCTTTTCTATGTTATGTTACTTTATTTTAATTTTTTATCTTAATTTATTACTTGCATTTTCTTTTTATGTTATTTTATTTATTCTTTTATTACTTATATATTTTATATATTTATATAGTTAATATGTTAAATTTACTTTATTAAATATATTTTAATATTTATTGATTACTTTATAAAAAAATAGGTAATATATCAATATTGTTAATGAGAAAAATCGTATTTAATAATTATATTTAATTTTATTATTAAATTAGTTTTAATTTTGTATAAAATAACTATGATTATGATTGACGAGAGATAGTTCTATTAATAACCTATGAAAAATAAAACTTTTTTTTATAATTTAACACATTTACATTTAAAAAATTCAATAACATATAATTTATTATTATAAAACATATATTGACTATGATTGAAGGAGAAACTTTTTCTATAATTTAACACATTTACGTTTAAAAAATTCAATAATATATAATTTATTATTATAAAACATATATTTACTACACTTGAAGAGAAATAGTTCTTCTTGGAACTTTTATGAAAAATAAAAAATTTTATTTGATAATTTAACATAAATACATTTCAAAAAATTCAATAATATATAATTTATTATTATACAACAATATATTGACATGTTTTTTTTATTTTTTTTTTATTTTCAACTTTTTTAATTTCTTTCTTTTTTTTTTCTTCTTTCTCTTGTATGGACATGTGTCTATTTTCTTTTTATGATATTTTATTTATTCTTTTATTAATTCTATATTTATATATTTTTCATGTTTTAATTTTTATTTTTATATTTATAATTTCAATTATTATTTTTTATTTTAATATTTTATATGTTTATATAGTCAACATGTTAGATTTAATTTATTAAATATATTTTATATTTGTTTATTACTTTATAGAAAAAATAAGTGATACATTAATATTGTTAATGAGAAATATCGTATTCAATTTTATTATTAAATGTACTAAATAAACCATGACTAGTATGGACAGGAGATAATTCTACCTTGAGCATTTATGAAAAACAAATTATTTTTTTTATAATTTGGCACATTTATATTTCAAAGATTTAATAATATATAATTTATTATTATAAAAGAATTGAGATTTATGTATGATAAGTTTATATCTAAATTTTATTTATTAATATTTATATAATAATGGTAATTAATAAAACTTTTTTTTTAATTTAAGATATTTATATTTAAGAAATTCCATACTATATAATTTGTTATTATAAAATAATATACTAATTTTATGTTTGATAAATTTATATCTAAAATTTATTGTTTAATATTTATATAATAATGTTAATTTTTCATAAATATATGATACATATGTCATAATTATTACAACACTTTAAAATAACTATTAAATAATATCTTAAATTAAATAACTTTAATTTCTTTTATGATAAACATTACAAGTAACATCTACGAGAGACAATTTTACTAACATTATTATCAGCATAAACATTATGAATGTTAGTTTTTTTTTCTATAAGTATTTAACACAATTATATATTAAGATTAATAATAATTATTTATAGTTTCAAAACATATAAAATCCTTTATATTTTTTTTAAAACAATAAATTTTATTTAGAAATATATAAAACATTGTTATATATTTATATTTTTTAAATAATATTTAATTATTTGGTTGAAATATTAAATTTTTTTAAGTTTTTATGAAAGAAATAACCAATATCACTCATGAGAAATAATTATACTTTTTTATCACAAGAAATAATTATACTTGAGATCATTATAATGACAAAATTATTTTTAGAGTATTTAATGTACTTAATTTTTAAAGACTATAATATATAATTTATTATTAAAAATATATTGACTTTTTATTCAGTAATTTTATAATTTAGAATTTATTTATTTGTATTATATAATAATATTAATTATTTTTATAAATATAGTATAATATATCAAAATTAATTTAACTATGTAACACTATTATAGATATAATTATTATAAATACTAAAATTTTTCTCAAAGTATTTAATGGAAATACATATTAAAGATTTAATAATATTTATTTATACTTTAGAACCTATATACTTATTTGTATTTTTAAATTTTTTACTAAAAAGTATATATATATATATATATATATATATATATATATAATTTTTTATAAAGCAAATGTTAATTGTTAATATGTTAGATTGTTAGTTTTTGACAGTGAAGGAATTTGAACTCATGATCTCTCATTCTCCACCTCTCTACTTTAGTATCAAACTAACCTTATAATTCATATATATATATATGGTTAAATAATATTTAATTATGTAATTTTTAATTTTTTTATTTTTATAATCTAATTTTAAAATACATTAATATTTGATTATTCACATTAATTTTAATAAAATTATACAAATAATTAAGTGTGTATATACAAAGGTTTTATGCTAATTACCAATTAAATGGGTTAGACAAAAAAATCCAAAATAGTTAACTAAAATTAATTTTTGGACCTGTAGACTACATTAATCACAAGTTAAATCGGTCCACGTATATTCTATTATGAAAATGTTCCAATATTGTGTACGAGAGTTATATATTCTTTGCTCCTCTTCCACGTGCTATGATCATGTTGCTCCCCATAGTGCACTACAAATGCAATGGCTACTAATGTTACAAATGGAGGAATAACATGGAAAACCAATCTTCTTGCTAATCATGTACATGTATTCAATTCAACGAAGGTAGTTTAAGGTAAAAGAAATCGGGTATAATTTCCTTAAATTAAAGAAATGTGAATATAATATTAAATAGATTAAAAATGAACTAATAAAATATCAATTCTTAAGAAAATTAGAGATCACATGTATCTTATTATACAATGGAACATATGAGACACTTTATGTCTCACTGTTGATAGTGATACATTTAATGTACGTTGATCATATATATTTAGAAATTAAATGTGAACAAAAAAAATAAATTGTCTTTATATATATATATATATATATATATATATATATATATATATATATATATATATATGACATAAACAATAAAATTATTCATGCAAACATTTAAAATAATCACATTTTTAAATATAAATTTATTTTATAAAGTTAATGAACTTTATTACAATACGAAAGCACCTGAAGATTTTTAAATATAAACTTTAAACTATAAATTGAACTAAAATAATTCTCTGCAGTTAATTTACGTATTTGAGTATTCAAGTGCGCTGTACGAACGGATATTTAAAGTGAACAATTCATCTATCGGTTATCGGTTCTAGGTTCTTAAGAGAGAAGGCATAGACGCAGGAAAAAAATAATGACGGAGTAAACAGTAATCACACCAATAATGCTTCGGATTTAAGAAAATTATTTTGTTCTGGTTCACGTACTACTTTATTTGTTTCTAAAAATAGTCAAATTTGATTTTTTTTGTGTTTGTTTGATGTTATTAAAATTAATTTTGAATGAAATTAATTTTATAATTTTAGTTAAAATTGATTTTAAAATAATATGATTTATATTCTAATGTTTATTACAAAAATGAATAATAAGTAAAATTTAATATAAAATTGTTGATAAAAGGTAAAAAATACTATGATTTATATTCTAATGTTTATTACAAAAATAAATAATAAGTAAAATTTAATATAAAATTGTTGATAAAAGGTAAAATTTATTTTAAATTCTTTTACTCTATAGTATTTTCTAAACTCAGAATCAATAATAAAAACTCTTCTATGGGAAATTAAATATGTAAAATTTTATCAAAAATCAGAAATAAAACCAAATATATACATTTCATTATGTTCATCCACACAACTTTGTGGACTGTCACTTGTTCATCTGTGTTGTCTTCTTGTAAAAAAAGGCTCACCGAACTGATGACCCGTCATCAAAATGATAGTCTCCAATTAAATTTATTTTTGGGGTTAAACTGTGCTATCATTAGATATATTTCATAATTTATTTTTTTTATTTCATCACATCATTTATTATATTTTTTATTTTTCTCTTTCCCTCTTTTAATTGTAAAATTTATTATACAAAATAGCATTTTTTTCTTTTATTAAAATAGCATTTCTTTTTAATAAATTGTGTGTAGACAGATTATACTGAAACTGATTGCAATTAGTTTCCCAAAAGATTAATTAAAAAAAGGAAAGTAAATATATTTTTAATTTAATTTAAAATATAATATAAATTCATAACCTAAGTTGGTATGGTAAAAAAAACTAATTAATTCCACTATTTTTTTTTTTTTTGTAAATGGAAAATTCATTAAAACATCTTACACATATCACAAGATATGACTGTAAAGATTCAGAGTTACATGTAAAACTCATAGATACATGTGCTTTGAAACCCCACACTATAATTGGAACCCCCACATGCCAAAAGAATCTACACCCCCTACGTAGACACGATACATTAGTCTACTAGAGATAATATAAAATTTCCACAAAAGACCTAAACCTACTAAAAGTTTATTTCTATTTCCTTTTTATCCTAATTCATTTGAAGCATAATTCTGGGTGAGAGGATCACTCGGTAAAGGTAACAACTGAAATCGTACACAAACCTTTAATCAACGACCAAGATCTTTGCAATGCCAATTGTCACACTTCTTCAATGAAGAAGCAATCTCCTTTAAACACTAGAGCATTTCTAGCAAGCCAAATACCCCACGTAATGGTCAGCAAGATAATACTAAGAACCATAGATGCATCCTTTCCTTCTAACATACATATACCCAAGAATTATCGAAAGCTCAATTCACACTCATTATACAACAAGACAAATACCTAAGCCACATATAGCAGTATGCTTAGACAAAGTAGCTAGAGGTACAGGAAAACAGCAGATGATAGCTTCATATGCTACAGGCGCTAATTTGTATGCTTTCTTCACGAGATAATGTTCAGAGATCCCCAGACTCACTCCCAACCTTCATCTATCAATAACATCTCTCCTCAAAACAACCCCTTCCAACACAACCTCCAATTCTCGCACCCACTCTCTCCCAACTCAATAACCCTTGTCTTTATGTAAGCCTCCAACTCCAAGAGTTATTACACCACTCCCCCACCTTAGAGATTAACGCCTTTTTTTTACCAGACTAATTGTACAACTTGGGGAAGCTTGCCTTCAACCCACCTGGACCCTTCTAATCACCTTCCCAGAATAACAAAGATCCCATAACCTACCACTTGTTTAATCTCTCCAGAGAACTAGTCACCCAACCTAACTTCCTTACTGGATGTTAAAATGTTGTTCAACCATTAGAACCTCCACTCTTTTCCTAGCTACCAAATTCCTCTTGATATCCCTCTCATATCTAGCCTCAAAAACTCTGATACAAAGAGCCTTACCTCCTTGAAAAGTCCTCCACCGCCATTTTCCAAGAAGGGCTTATTAAAAGTCACCACATCCTTTATGCCCAACCCATCACAACTTTTGTCCTTACAAATCTTCTCCCATTTATTTCAAGCCACTTTAGCCCGACATCAGAATACCCCACAGAAATTTCATTTGCAATGAGTGAATGGCTTTTGCCACCTTCTTCGAGACCTTGAAAAAAGATAAAAAATACAGAGGTAAAGAGAAAGGTTGGATTTAATCAGACAAATCCGCCCTCCAAATGATAGATTTTTTTGCTTTCATGGGGTTATTTTTGCTCTCATTTTATCAAGGATTGACTTCCAAACCCTCTCACTCCTCACATTTTCCCTCAGTGGAATCCCAAGATAGGAGAATGGTATCGACAGGACATCATAATTGAGGATCTTAGCATAGGAATGCACCTCCTGCTACATCACCCCTACTCCCCCCAACCAACTCTTGTGGAAATTCATTTTAAGACCAGAGGTCAACTCATAGCATCTCACAGCACTCTTGAGCACCAATACATTTTGGAGTGCTGGAGAAATCATGAAAATGGTATCATCTACGATACTATTGGATTACTATTTGTATATCCTGATTAGCCAATTTTATGCCTGATATTAGATTTTTCAATAACGCCTTCTTGATCAACCATTCTAACCCATCAACAACAATAAAAAAAACAAGAATGGGGCCATTGGGTCCCCCTACCTTAAATCCATTCAATCCATTTGTCCCCGAAACCAAAGTGTTTGAGCATATAAAACAGAAATGGCCAACTGACAGAGTCATACGCCTTTTCAAAGTTTGCCTTAAAAACCAATAAAGGTTTCATTCGTTGTTTAGCTTCCTGGATGACTTCATTGATAATAACACACTATCTAATAGTTGGCCCCCTTTAATAAATGCAATTTGAGTATCTTCAATGATACTAGGCAAAACCTTTTTTATCCTGTGAGCTAACACTTTTGAGAGGACTTTTTACATCACACCAATGAGCAAAATTGGTCTATAATCACCCAAACTGCTAGGGCATTCCTTATTGGCAATCAAGGATATAAATAAGGCATTAGACCCCCTTGACATCTTCTCGTGTTAGTGAAAATCAACTAGGACTCTCCTTAAATCCTCCTTTAGCAACTCCTAGAAGTGTTTCACAAACAATATGTTATACCCATTAGGCCCAGGGGCCTTAGAATTATCACACTCTTATACTGTATTTTTTATTTCTTCCATGTGAATTCTCTTTCTAGGTCTTCTCTTTGGGAATATGAGTTTCTATTGAAATCCACCCCATCCAACCGAACATCGTCTTCCCCCTAGAATTGAAATCTGTCATAAAAAATTGATGTATCTCCTCTTTTACTTTTAATGGATCATTCACGCATTCCCTTTAAGATACCACCCCTAAGATACTGTTTTATCTCTCTATTTTTAAATTATGACATTGTATCTTCAATTTTAAAATTAAAACTATATTTTTATTCAATTATTTGAGTAGATTGACCCTAAATATTAAGTAATAAAAATTTAACATGTGACAAATTTTATATACAGTTTAAATATAACTTAATCTAATTACATATCAATAGACACTTATGAGGATCTCAAAAAGTTCATTGAAATTGGTTTGAGTCTCTTCATGCATAACATTAATAGGGTGGGTGAATGGACCAAAATTTACAAACCTCTCAAATCTGTGCAAGTTTTGCATTTTTTTTTCTTCAAAAAAGCATAATTGTAAGAAACAAATTGAGTCAATCTAAGAAATTCACAAGCTGCACAGGCTAAGTCTATTGACTTGCAGACTTTACTTGTTGCCCATTTAAATGGATAAAATTTTTTATTTGATTATTAGTTTATATTAATTTTTTGTATGAATTGTTATATTTTAGACTTTTACTATTGAAAATATTTAATAGTTTAGATTATTATAAATAATGATCTAATTTTTAGTATGATATAATATAGTTTAGTTGGTTTTAAAAATATTAGAATTTTTTAATTATTTTTAAAAGATATGTATGTGCCTGCAGGTCCGCTACCTCTATAGGCTTGGCAGGGCGGATACAAACTTTTAAAAAAAGTTTATTTATTTTGTTGGACTAACCTTATCCAACCCATTTAAAATGTGGGTTTCACATGCCAAACCTAAACAAATAAGACATACATGTTTACCCATTATTCATTAATACATACTTTTAACATAAAACCATATTAATAAATAAGTCAGATAATTTATAACCCTTTCATAACAATAAATGAATTAGATAACGTGAGAACATTTTTATGCTTTTATAACCCTTTCATAATTACTAATAAGGAGTTTGAATCCTCTTATATCTAACTCTATCTAGCCAACATTTTCAAGATTTAATGAAGGATAAGATTAATTAAGATTAAAAAATATGACTTTATATTAAAAGATAATATTATTGTGACTATGAATATTGATTGCGTATTGAATTACATTTATATCAATTATATATAAAATTAAATTTCACACTAAATAAATATTTTTAAATATTTAAATATATTATAAATGCTAATTTATTTGAATGTATTATTACTAACTAATTTAATGTGTATTCGCATTTCTATTTTAATATGTTATAACAATTATATGATTTTAATTTAATATTTTTTGTAAATTTTTATATTTTGAAATATAAATTGTTATGTGACATGTTTTGAAATATATTTTGTTAATTTTATATTTTTGGTTTATGATAACATGATAAAAACATGTCAGATCATCAATAGATATGTCAAATATGCAATGAATATAAAAAAATGGAAAGAGGGGAGTTTGAATAGAACTCAAAATATTGTCGCACTTGTGTATTTGCATGTTTATTAAAAATATTTATCATTAAATGTACGCATATATTAATAGAGAAAAAATATATTTGTGAAAGTAGGAGTAATTTAAAATATTTAGAAGGTAAAATAGTCGTAAAATATGGATACAAAAATGTCATATTCTCATTATATAATATATAGTATATAATATAATATCATATATTATACATGATAAATATAATTGGACAATTATGTATGTTTGATATCAATATTTTAAAGTAATTTTTTATTTAAAATTATAAGATTGATCTATTGGTAAAATATATATTTAAAAAATAAAAAATTATAGATTCAAATCCCTTTATTAATAATATAGACATCAAAAGAGTATTCTCTATATTAATAATATAAATATAAATATACTCAATTTACTACGTATCCTATCAAAACAGAAATTCTTGTCAAAGACGAGTTAAAGAAATAATCATAAATATGGATATTTTTGCTAACAGAAACGGAAAAAGTTTTCAAGAAAAAAGCAACTAATTTAAAAATGTAGTAAATATTTTCATAAAATAAAATCAATAAATTTTCGGCGTTACTTTAAAAAAAAGAGTACAGCGTTGGTATACTTCAAATCTTCAATTATTAAAAGAAAAACAATAACTTTTACTTTACCAATTTCAAGATTCTTACAGTAATGTTGCTAAATGTTTTTCAAACAAGAATTGCATCATATTTTATTTTGGTTGTTATTAGGTCTCGTTTTCTTACCCAGCACGTAAATTGAGAGTTCCACCATGCACGCTTGGTGCCATGTGTCAGAATATGATTTGCTGGACAGCATGTCCTTTTTCCCTCTAAGCTGAATTCTGATCAATCATTGCAAAATTCCTATTTACTCCCTACGCTTGCTGGTGGCTCAAACTCAAAGCCTTCAACGCGTCGGATTGTATTGTAGACACGAATGGCATTACTGTAGTTTCGCGGAAACCAGAGGGTAAAACCTCTTACGCGGTATATACGAGGAATTTAAACGCGGTTTCTCTTACATGAAATCCATAAAAATTGCGGGCGGAGTCACCACTACACTACACACCACACTGTCAGGGAAAGTTTCTCTCTTCATCTGCTGCGGTCGCGCTCCTTTACCTCAGAAAAAAAAAGAAAGAAAAAGTTAGAAAAAGCTATGGGCCACAACCACAACACCTGAATAAACTCCTCTGAATTATTCCTTTGATTCTCAATATTCTGCTTGGGTTTATTTCTGTATAATTGGTCGCGGGTCCTTTCAAGATTTTTTTCCCCTTTCTTTTTAGTTTGGTTTGGTTGGGTGAGTATGGGTTCTGTCGACTGTTATCCGTCGCGTGGGGACGATACGGCCGTGGTGTCTATGGATTCGCTGCCGTTAGGGTTTCGCTTTCGACCTACCGACGAGGAACTCATCAATCACTACCTCCGACAGAAGATCAACGGTAATGGTCGCGAGGTTTGGGTTATCCGAGAAATTGATGTCTGCAAATGGGAGCCTTGGGACATGCCTGGTATTTTTCTCTTCAACCTTTTACAATCATAATCTCTGGTCCAGCAGGAGAGGATCATATGTTATTTCATTTCATAGTTTACAATTTTACTTTCGGTTTAACTCGAAAGCTAGTTCTTAAATTGAACCTTCCACTTTATATATAATGATGTTTTGGTCCATGTTAATAGACAACCTGATATCTGGGATATTTCTGATACACTCGTTTCAGGTCTAATTCTAAAATCGAGCCTTAACTGACTAGCCATACTTTTATTGCGGGTGTGTATTGTAGATTTGTCGGTGATACGGAACAAGGATCCGGAGTGGTTCTTCTTCTGTCCACAGGATCGAAAGTACCCAAATGGGCACCGATTGAACAGAGCAACGAATCATGGGTATTGGAAGGCAACGGGGAAGGATCGTAAAATAAAGTCCGCTACGATCTTGATTGGAATGAAGAAGACTTTGGTGTTCTACACTGGTCGTGCGCCAAAAGGGAAGAGGACCAACTGGGTTATGCACGAGTATCGCCCCACTTTGAAGGAGCTTGATGGTACCAATCCTGGACAGGTGCATAGCGCTATTGCAATTTGTTATTTGTTTATTAAGGAATTACATGAAGTGATGATTATTTTCTATTTATTTTGTACCAGAGTGCGTATGTCCTTTGTCGCTTGTTTAAGAAACATGATGAGAGCCTTGAAGTTTCGCTCTGTGATGAAACAGAGCAGACTGATTCAACTCCTGTGGTTAATCATCACTCCACAGAGGAAATACAGTCTGATCTGGCTGCTGTTGCAGTATCCCCTTCACAGGTTACAGAAGATGACAAGCATCAGGCAACTATACCAGCGCAGTCCGAGGAAGCAATGTCCAACATTATAACTCCGGTTGATTGCCATAGTGATGGATACGATGCTGGCGATGCACAACTTCAAATTGTGGCACCATCTGCCGAGGTTAGATGGGCTAACCGAGTTATTATTTATTATTACTAGTTATCACTTGTCTGTAATGATAATATTTATAATATTTTATCATTGTTATTCATCCTTATTCAGACGAAGTTGACGGTGGAGACTTTAGGCTATTTTTAGATGATCATGTTGGGTTTCCATGTTGGGCAAGAGTCAGCTTAGTCTATTTGCTAAAGAGGCGAGCTGATCATGGAAAAGTTGTTTTTAATGTTTATGCTCAATAATTAATATACCCGTTGGTGCTTCTTTAAAAAATTACTAATAATATTTATTGAATTCCAAGTCAATTTTACTATATGGTTAATTATGTAAAAGCTGTTTTATGTCTATGCTCAATAATTGATATACCTGTTAGTGCTTCTTTAAAAGATTACTATATAGTATATATAGTACTCATGGATGATGTTACCTGCAGGAGTTTCCGCCACTGGACATTGGCATATATTATGACCCTAAAAATGAGCTACTGGATGACAGATTATTCTCCCCTGTACTTTCACATATTCAACCAGAATTTCATTATCAAGCAAACATGGAGTCAGACGGTCGATATGGGCTTCAATATGGTACAAATGAGATAAACATGTCAGACTTTTTGAACTCGGTTGTTAACTGGGATCAAGTTCCCTATTATGAGGAGCCTAATTGTCAACAGCAGAGCTACCCCTCATTTGATGTTAAGAATAATACATTCAGCAGCGATATAGATGCTGAACTGACCAATATGACAGTGAGTAACAACTCTAGCGCTATTTATCTTTTGGTCATGATGGTAAAACATTGTAGTTTCCCAATTCCTGGTTTCAGCTCTAACTATCTGACATGGTTTTCTTGTGTCTCGTGTATAATGTTAGTTTTATTGTATGCTGCAGTCTATGCAAGCTGGTTATGCTGTGGAGTCAATTGACAGAAAGATTCCTTTCGTGATAACTCCAGAATTTTGCAGCACCACTGGCATCCCCATAGACTGTGTTGGTAATGAGCAGAAGAGCAATGTTGGGTTATTTGAAAACAATTCCCAGATGGCTTTTTCTGATGTTAATATGGGCCAAGTACATAATGTAGTCAATGATTATGAGCAACCTAAAATCTATAGCACAGTTGCTAGTGGTGATACTGGAATCATAAGGAGGACTCGACTGGTACAAAATCCACAGCCAAGCGGAGACTCAACACAGGGTACTGCACAGAGGAGAATTCGTTTGTTAAAGGTTACACATAACTCAAATAAGATGGTGAAAAGTGGAAGTTGTGCACAAGAACAGCTTAATTCAAAACCAATCGTTGCTGTGGTAGGAATTTTGTTTGTTTAACTAGTGTATGCAAGAGAATCTCTTCATGTGTGAAATGAAATTCATTTTTCTTGTGTAGGAGCAGAAAGCTTCAGAAAACCATGTTTCTGATGAAAGTTCTACTCTTACTAATGATGGTAGTGAGCTGCTGAAGACACCTGAGTCAACCGGCAACAGAAAGATTTCTCGACAAGTCAAAAAAGCAGGTTTCACGTTGGGGTTAAAAGACATTTTATTGCTCAGAAGGGTGCCATATATTTCTAAGGCTTTCTCCAATCGCACCAAGTGCTCTTCGATTTTTGTAGTTTCTGCCTTTGTAATGGTCTCATTAGTGTTCTTCACCGACATTTGGGGATACCTTAAATTTTAACCTGCTACGAGATCATTCCTTTGTTTTAGTTTTTTTTCCTGCCTCCATTTCTTTTTTGGCGAATTGAGGGGAGGCATGTAGGCTCTACGTAGATTTGTTGATAGTTAAGTATAAATGCGAGTGCATATGTATTTGGTATATTATATGTATGGCCACCTGGTTGGCTAGTCTGTAGACTCTTGCTGTACATTAGATATATATACAGTTCTTTTTATCCAACTTTTTAGCTTGTCCTTTCAAGTTCTTTGCTTCTCCATTTTCTTACATTACAAAGCGTGACAGTAATGGAATACAACAATAATTGGTATGCTCATGCGACTATGCGAGTGTATGAGTGTTGAGTTATGTATTGTTCAACAATATGCTAGAAAAAGTCCTTGCTTGAACTTCTGATTTTAGGTCTAACATTTAGTTTGTGTTTCAATTGTGTAATTGAATTTTCCAGGAATTGGAAATATATAATTCCCCTAATATTCTAATTGTATCAATTAAGTGGATGTCCAGGTATGGTAATTAAATGATTTTAGTCTGTCGTACATCATTAGTCAATGTAATAATGTTAGTAGATTGCAAGTGACAAAGGTACTAAAATTTCAAGATTATTATACTTCCTATTTTATATGAAATTTATTTTATTGGACTAAAATTAGATGAGAGGCATATTAGTAATTATACCATTTTATTTAATCCTTGCTCTCATATTTCATTCAAAACAAACAACATTAAACATAGAGATGACAAAAAAATACGCTCCACATATACCCGTGGATAAAACTCGCAAAAATATCCGCACGGATAGTATACATGGATATCCGTTACCTGCGGATACAAGTTTTTTCTACCCGCTCCTTAACGGGTGTGGGTACGGGTATCATAGTACCCGTACCTGCCGGTATCCGCTACCCACTAAACTAAAATTATATATATAAGTTAAAAAAGATAATATTTTTGGAAAATAAATCAATTTAAATATTAATTATCAAAATTCATTGATATCAATCTTATTTTTTTACAAAAACTTTATAGTTAATAAAATTATTTATTATAAAAATGCCGATAATATAAAATAAAAATTTTATTTGTATTAAATATTTTCTTATAGTATATTATATTAATCTACCTTTAGATCTAATTAATCTTGTAGAAACTAATATAATTTTATTTCTAAATTTTTCAAAAAATAAATGATTCATTTGATAAAAATTCTAATAAAAAATATTTAATTTTAAAAAAATTATTTTTTTTAAAATATCTATGGGTACCTGTGGATACCCGCGGATATTAAAAAAATCCGTAGGTATTTCTATAGCGAGTACCCTGTGGGTTTTTAGTGGGTAACGAATAGCGAATTTTTGTAGCGGATCGGGTGGCGGGTAACTACTACCTGTAAACACCCCTACCCGTTGCCATTCCTAAGCATTAACATATTATTTTCACTCTCTTTTGAATTTATTTATCTTAAAATATGCAATTAAATATAATTTATTATTTTTACTCTTGTTCCTCTTATTTCAAATTATATTTCTTCTATTTTCATCATCATAATCAAATAAAAAAATCTAGAGACTAAAATCATGTATTTGTATTATCTGAAAGACCTAAAATTAAAGGATTAAAATGAAATCATTGCTTTACTTGAACAATCAAGAGTACAATTAAATACAGCTAATAACATTGTGTGCTTATTTAGCAACAGTTTTATAAAATTATTTTCACTATTTTAGTTTTTAAAAACTAAAAAACTTGCTTGGGTAGTGTTTTCTGAAAACAGTTTTCAAAAATAGTTCTAGTTTTTTAGTTTTTAAAAATTAAAAAACTGGAACAGCTGAAAGTAGTTTTGCTTTTCAGTTTTTTCTTTTTTATTTTGAAAACTCAAAATACAATCAAGATATGTTGTTTTTTGTTTTTCATGAATGAAATTCTAATAAACATGAACAAGTTTTTCCATTTTTACATATTCAAAACAGTTTTCAAATATCACTTGCTAAACAAGTTTTTTTTTTCTTTTCTTTCCGAAAACAGTTTTTGAAAACTATTTTTAAAAACTCTTTTCAAAAACTAAAAAATAAAACCAAATCAATCACGCCTTATATCATACTTGGGTATATTAATAGCTAACTCGGTCAATATCATTGTGCACATTTTATTGCAACGAAATGAATTGCAGGAGATGTTATTTCATGTGTAACATTAATGTAACATTGCTTAAAATAAGTCAAGAGATCTTGGTTAAGCAAATTTATGAGTTATTATAAACTACTACCATTGAAATATATTTTTTTTAATTGGCAAAATTTATTCAGTAAAAAATATTCTTTTCTTAGTGAGATTGTTTTATAAGCAATACTTTTTTAATGTGTTTGGTCGTCTCAACCAAATCTTTTTCTTTAAACAACCAATACTCAAATTTTCATTAACATATTTCACGAGCATAGTTATTTGTCAAATGTTTTTTTGGTAGCAAATATAATGTGTTGCTTTCAACAAGTGTATATTTGAGACTGCCTCAAGTTGCCATGATTAGTTGACCACGTACTAATCCCATCTAGCCAACTAGCTACATTTTTCTCTTTACATCCCTCTTTACATTTTTCTTAACAAAAAAAAAAAAATCTTATCGAAAACTAACTTTTAAAAAGAACAAATTATATTAACGCTTCTTCAAATTTAGTCAGGTTTCATAAAATATTCCTTCTTTTTTTATCCTTAAAAAAACCTCAAATAATCTTTTAAAAAACACTCTATTAACACTCCTTTTTACATTATACAATTCTCTATAAATTTAAAAACATTACACCTTTTATTCCTGAAAAAAAGTCAGGGTAATAAAAATAATTTTTTTATATATTAAATAAATTGCAAGAGGTAGCAATGTAAAGTTTTGACAACACGATTACGTAGGATGATTCACTTAGTTATATATAAAAATTAGTTAGCATTTATAAAAGGGCGATAAATTCTTGATGATATTTTAATAGTGAATTAAGGGATTTGGATTCTCTAATTTTGAGATTTGGTAACTTTAGTGAATTTAGTTTATTCTAAATTATTATAATAAATAAATAAATTCTTTTTTATAATAAATAAAAAATTTGAATGATCATAATAATTCAGAATGAACTAAAGTCTTCAAAGTTACCAATCTTAAAGTTAGAGAATCCAAATCCTGAATGAAGTGGTGGAGGATACGAGGAGGCGAAAGAAATATTTAATATGTTTAAAGGTGGACTTTGAAAAGGCTTATGACTTGGTGAGTTAACAATACTTGTGGTATGTTATAAAGTGAAGGGTTTGGATCAATATGAATGATAAGTGGATCAAGGAGTGTATTAGTACATCACAAATTTCGATGTTGCTTAATGGTAGTCCTAAAAAGAGTTTGGCAACAACTTTAGTGTGGTTAAGCTGTAAAGTGGGGTCACTTCCATTTACATATCTTGGACCCCCAGTTGATGCTAATCCTTCTCAGCTACAGATGTGGTCCCTAATGCTAAAGGTGGTAAAACAAGGCCTTTTTTCGTGGGAGAGCAAACATTTATCATTTGCTGGGCAATTAGTGCTACTTAAATTCATCTTTACTGCTCTATCAATCTACTTCCTTTCCTTCTTTAAGGCTCTACAAGGTATCATTTCTAATCTCCAATCTATGTTTTCAAACTTTTTATGGGGTTGGACTGGGGATAAGAAGAAAGTGAGTTAGGTGTCTTGGGATGATGTATGTAAGGCCAAGGAAGGGGTGGATTGGAGCTGAGAGATATTAGGGCGTTCAATTTGGCTTTGTTGGGTAGGTGAAAATAACGTCTAAAAGTGGAACTAAGTAGTGTGTGGTCTAGAGTATTCAGAGCTAAGTATTTAGGAGAAATGGGGTCTGGGAAGTTAGAAGGAGCAAAGGTTCGAAGTGGTGGAATGACTTACAAACCATAGATTAAGAGAGGCAGGGTCCAAAGGTTATATGTTTTGGCTCTAAACAAAAATGTATCAGTGAAAGAAATGAACCTTATGAGCCAAGGATGACAGTGGGTATGGAGACATCAACTATTTGCATGGGAGGAGGATTTGTTGGAGGAGTTAATACAGAAGTTGGAAGGAGTTGTATTGAGAGAAGGTGTCCATGATAGATTGGAGTGGGATATGAAAAGTTTGGGTCAATACACAGTTACATCTGCTTACAAGGTGGTAAAGGAAGATTCTCTGTCTCAACCTAATAAGTTTTTTAAGAATTTTTGGAAAAACGGCGCTCCAGTAAAAATTTATTTTTTGGTTTGCAACTAGACAAGGATAAGTTACCAACCAGGCATATTTTAGTACAACAGAGATTAATTCAGCCCAGTAATGTGGTGTGTGGTCTGTGTAGTGTGAAATTGGAAACAAGAGTTCATATTTTCTTCTAGTGCCCTTTGGCATATCAGGTGTGGCAGTCATTGTGTTACTGATGGGGAATCTCTTCAGCCTTTTCTATTGAGGTGAGGAGTCATTATTATCAATTTATGGGTTTGGTTATTGGTTCTCTAGAGCGAAGGCAAGCTTGGTCTTTTGTGTGGTTCACGAGTATTTGACATTTGTAGAAAGCGCACAACAAAGTAATTTTTAGAAATCAGAGGTAGATGTTCAAAAAATCATCCAGAGTATCCAACTAAGTTCTTGGGAGTGGTTCCAGCACAACTTACATATCACTCTCATGGCGAGTGAGTTATGATGCAATCCTACCTACTAAGGGCCCTCTCACTAGGGCAATGGCTAGGAGGATTGAAGAGGATTTGGCTTGGAAGGACTCATCAAGACCCCAGCTCATAATGGAGATAAATATTTTAGGTCATAGTCCTTAGTTTTCCTCTTCTAAATATTAATTAGCTTTTATTTTCCTTTTGGGCCATGTATTTCGGCCACTTATGTTAGTTTGTACAGTTTAGGGTGTAATTAGCTTAGGAAGGGAGGTGAGGGGAGTAGAGGGCCTAATAACCCAAAGAAGTGTAAATCTCTTTCCACACCCCCTTGATTAGGCCGTGACACTCCCATGGCTTAAGGCTAGGCGCCAGTTTTAGTGGGCCTAAGAAGGATTAGTGCTCCTAATCCTAATTAGGCCCAAATCCCACATTGCCTAGTTTTGAGTGTCTTGCTTCCTCTTTGGGTTATATATAACCTAGTCTCTCTTGTACAAATCACACTTGATTGAATGAAGTAAGACTCCTTTGAGTTATTATTCTTGAGTGTAATTTTTGAGAAACTTCTCTCTTGATAATTCTCTTCCTTAAAACTTTTATCAAGGGACTCTCTCTTGTGGTAAGCAACATAAAATTTTTGACTCATCTTTCTCCTAGAAAGTGGCGTCAACCCTCTCCCATTTCTAGCCTCTTCATCCTACATTTTCTTAGAGGAAGGAACCTTGGTTGAAGAGATCAAGGGAGTACATCATTTGGTATCATGAGCCATCTTCATGAAGGTTCATTTCCTCCTCCTTCCCTTTAATTTTATGTGTCATTTCTTAGCCATTTTTCTGCAGTTTTTTATCTTTTATTTCTTGCTTCCTTTATTGTCATATTTAATTTTCTTATTGTCTTGAAGTTTATGTTTTAATAGTTTAGTTCTTGCAATTTTAATTCTTAGTCTTTATTGCTTTCTGGATTCAATTTCTTTTGTTCCTTTCTATTAAATCTTTGTGTGTGTCTTTAGGATTTATTTTCTTTACTTTCTGCCCATCTTTTTTTCCCATATTCTAGTGCTTATCCTAAGAGGGTCATGGTAATGATTTCACAAAATTTTTAAAGGAAGCCACACAATTGTGGTTTTGATCCTTGGATACACTTTTGCTTCTTTCATTTAGTGTTATTGCATTTTTAATTCGGTTTTTCCATCCCCCTCCCCTTCCCATGCTGTTGGGCATGAGTTTACTGCACCTATTTGTTCATTTTATTTTCATTTTCATTCCTCCAAAGTTGTGTTCTAGCATAGTCATGTTTAGTCCTTGATTGTCTTTCAATTTCATGTTGTTTTGCCTTTAAAATTTTCACAAAACAAAGTGTTGTTGTGCTTTCTAAATATCTTGTGATAAATCTCTTTGGAATTGAGCATATGCTCTTGATCATAATTCCTAGAGTCCACATGCTTTAGATCATAGCATGTTTCAAAACATATTTTCTCAAAATTTGCTCAATTCTTCATAGAGTCTTTTGTTGTTGTTGTGTTAGTAGTTTAAAGTTTTGTGCTAGCCTTTGGTGAATTGCTTTTGCTGGCTGTTTTGAGATCATTTGGGCATATACTTGGGCTGAAATCCTTGAGAAATTAAGTTGGCCTAAGCTCATTAAGTACCTTATTTAATGCCTTCTTTGTTCACCTAAATTTACTAGTGCATCTTGAACTATTTTGCTTTCTTTGGTTTGCACTTGATTTCAATTTTTGTGGCTATTTTCTTTTTCTTTTTTCAAGAAAATTCTTCTTCATGCTCCTTATTATTTCTTACTTACAAAATTTTTGTTGAGAAGTGTAGCAAAATATAAAAAAAAAACGAAAAAAAGAGAAAAAGTGATAATAAAAAGAGAAAATCATTAAAAAAACAAGTGTTAGTAAAAGTGTTTAAAAAAAATAAAAAAACTTTTATTGCACCACAACTTTGTTATTTGAAGGAGTGCTTAAGATTGTTTAAAACTTGCTTGAAATAGTGTAAGATTCGGTCGTAAGCTTTCAAATTGTGCAACTCATTGAATTTTGTTGAGTCTTTTATTTTTAGACCATTCTATTCTAGTGCTAATCTAGGATCCTTTTGTGTCCCATCTTTCTATCTACAGCATTTTTACTTGCTTGTCTTCTTTGGTTATCTTTGTGTTTGTCTAAATAATTTTTTCCACTTGGATGTTTATCTACCTTCCTTAAGTTTTCTTTTCTTGTTTTTATTACATTGCACTATCTTGGTTTCTCTTTGGGTGCGCCACTTTGTTGAAGGAAAAGAGAGGTCAAACCAAGCTTTTCATAAGGGAAGCATCTTGAGGTTTGTTGAAGCAAGCTAAGAAAGAGGTTCATTCAATGGAGCAACACCACTTTGAGAGAGGCAAACACTTGGAGTAGAGAGCAATATCAAACATTAAGTCTTTTGTTTCTTTATGTTTTTAATTGGGTGTAAATTTTATTAAGACCATTTTAATTGAGGTGTTGGAGGCCCATAAGGGTCACCTCTTTGATTGTAATAACTTTTAGTTTCTCGTTTAAATGGGAGAAGGAATTGGTACCCCATCATCTCAACCTTAGGGGCACGCCTTTAGATCCTTACCTTTGCTTTACATTTCTTTTATTTGCTTTGCATCTTAGTGTGAAAGGCTTTTGAGTTCCAAAGACTCTTAAGTAATTCACTTAGGGAGAAAACAAAACAAAAGAGTGAGGAGTGTTACCCATAGGTTCTTCCCAATCACTTTCAAAATGAGCTCACACACATTTAGTAAAGGTAGTGTAAATCAACAAGGTTCTCAAAAAACAACCAGCATGGATAAGTTTGTGAGTGAATTTAGGGAGTGGAGGGTAGAAGAGAGAAAAGAAAGAAAGGAAAGTGAGAAGATAGAAGAAAAAGGTGTGAAGAGAAAAAAAAAAAAGAGAGAAAGAGAGTTAAGAGAAAAACAACAAAGAGGGAGGAGAAAGAACGTGAGAAAAGAGAAAAAGAAAGAGAGGAAAAAAGAGAGAAGCAAGAACGATAAGAGAGAGAGATGGGGAGAAAGAAAGAGAATGAAGAGAAAGAGAAGAAAGAAGGGAAAGAGAAGAGAAAGAAGAGTGATAAAAAGAAGAAAGAAGAGAAAAAGAAGTTAGAGAGAGGCATAGTTACAGGTTCGCGTCTAGTGAGGTAAGTGGAAGTGAGGGATATGAAAGACCTAGGGTAAGCAGAACACAACAACATCATAACCAACCCCAAGCCCAACTTAGGGAACAAAAAGTAGATCTCCCTCATTTTCATGGTAAAGAGGATGTGGAAGCCTACCTTGATTGGGAAATGAAGGTAGATCAACTCTTTGTTTGTTATAATATAAGTGAATCAAGAAAATTTTCGTTGGCAACCCTTAGCTTCCAAGGGCATGCCATGTATTGGTGGACCTCATTGGTCAATGAGAGGCGTCGCCTTCGTAACCCTCATGTGGATTATTGGAATGATCTTAAGAGGGCTATGAGGCGGAGACACGTCCTTTCTTATTATAAAAGAGAGTTCTTGGATAAACTCCAAAGATTAAAATAGTACAACTCAAGCGTTGAGGAGTACAGACAAACCATGGAGCTTTTCATGATGAGAGCGGGCATCATCGAAGAACCAAGTGCCACCGAAGCTAAATTCTTAAGTGGTTTGAGCTCTAACATAAGAGAAAAAGTTGAGCTCTTATCATATAATAATCTAGATGACCTAGTCCAACTTTGCATAAGAGTGGGAAATCAATTAAAAGAAAAGGTGGAGAAAAAAGAGAATTTCCATCTTACAATTATGCAAAGTGGGACCTAGGCAATGAAAGCTCTTCCAAGAGCTCTCCCAAAGAGGAACCATCTAAGCATGTGCATAAAGAACATAAACCCATGCATCGTAGAGACAACCCCCCTATTAGTTCTAGCAATAGGACTAGTAATATTAAATGCTTTAAATGTCTTGGGAGAGGCCACATTGCCTCTCAGTGCTCCAATAAGAAAACCATAATTATGAGGGGCCAAGATATTTTTAGTGAGAGTAGTTCACCTTCCTTCTCTAGTGAGAGTGAGGAAGAAGGGGTCATGAGCATCATGAGCATGACATTGTTGAAAACCCTTGAGATGAAGACCTCATAATGGTTAGGCACCTTCTTGGAAGCCAACCCCTTGAGCTTAACCATTCCCAAAGAGAGAACATCTTTCATACACAGTGTAAATTTTTAGACAAAACCTATTCTATCATTGTGGATAGTGGGTCCTGCTGCAATTGTTGTAACTCAAGGTTGTAGAGAAGTTGGCCTTACAACCAATTCCTCATCCTAGACCTTACAAACTCCAATGGCTTAATGAAGAAGGTAAAATGGTTGTAAGCCAACAAGTGAATTTTCCATTTTCTATTGGAAAGTAAGATGAGATTTTATGTGATATAGTTCCAATGGAGATTGACTATATCTTGTTAGGGAGGCCTTGGCAGTTTGACAAACAAGTCATTCACCATGGCTACTCTAACAAGATAATCCTGACTTATAAGGCAAAAACATGAAGTTGACTCCTCTAACACCTTCCCAAGTGGTTGAGGATTAACTTATCACATAAAATCCTGAAACATAAAAGAGATGAGGAAAAAAAAAGTTCAAAGTCAGAAAAAAAAAACAAGCTTCCACCCTTAAAGCTTGAAAGGGGTAAAAAGGGAGAGTTGGAAGGAGGTACTCCTTAATAAAAAGTAATTAAGAAAGAGAGTTATTTTACAACAAAAATGGATATTAAAGAAGCTCTCTTGCTTAATCGGCATTTTTATCTCCTTCTTTGTCAAGAGGTACCATCTGGCACTAGCACAAGTCATGAAATTGAGTCTCTCCTAAAAGGGGTTCAAAATCTTTTAAAGGAATTTGATGATCTCTTCCTTTAAGAGGTTCCAAGGGGATTACCACATCTAAGAGGAATAGAACATCAAATTGACCTTGTTCCTAGCACGAGTCTACCCAATAGGCCCACGTATAGGACAAACCCCATTGAAACCAAAGAGATTGAATCTCAAGTTCAAGACTTATTGGAGAAGGGTTGGGTTCAAAAAAGCCTTAGCCCTTGTCGGTTCTTGCTTTGTTGGTGCCCAAAAAGGATGGAAAATGGCGGATGTGTATGGACTGTCGTGCCATCAACAACACCACCATTAAGTATAGGCACCCAATCCCTAGGCTAGATGATATGATTTATGAATTTCATGGAACACAAATATTTTCAAAAATTGATCTTAGAAGTGGTTACCATCAAATTAGAATCAAAGAAGGAAATGAATGGAAAACCGCTTTTAAGACCAAATTCGGTCTTTATGAATGGTTGGTGATGCCTTTTGGGCTCACCAATGCTCCAAGCACTTTCATGCGCCTGATGAATCATGTACTTAGGGATTATATTGATAGGTTTGTAGTCGTTTATTTTGATGATATTTTAGTCTATAGTAGGTCCTTAGAAGAACATATAAGGCATCCTAGGGAAGTCTTATCTGTCCTTAGAATAAATAAACTTTTTGCAAACTTAGAAAAATGCACTTTTTGTGTTCCTATTGTAGTTTTCTTGGGCTTTGTCATTAGTGTCCCAAAAAATCAAGGTCATCCAAAAGTGATCCACCTTTAATAGTGTGACTGAGATCAAGAGTTTTCATGGTTTTGCGGGATTTTATAGGTGCTTTGTGCCTAACTTCTCCACACTAGCTTCACCACTTAATGACTTGGTGAAGAAGGAAGTTCCTTTCTTGTTGGGTGAAAAACAAGAAAAAGTTTTTCAACTGCTCAAGGATAAACTCACTAATGCACTTGTTCTAGCTCTCCCCGACTTTTCAAAAACTTTTGAGCTATAATGTGATGCATCAGGAGTAGGTGTGGGAGCTGTGTTGGGGGCACCCCATTGCTTATTTTAGTGACAAACTCAATGGTGCCCCCCTCAACTATTTCACCTACGACAAGGATTTTTATGCCTTGACCTGTGCCATCTAAACTTGGGAACATTATCTTGTTTCCAAGGAGTTTGTCATTCATAGTGACCATGAGTCACTTAAGTATTTGAGAGGGCAAGGAAAGTTGAACAAGAGGCATGCTAAATGGGTTGAATTTCTTAAAACTTTTCCTTATGTCATCAAATATAAAAAATGGAAAAACAAATGTGGTGGTTGATGCTCTTTCAAGGAGGCATTCTCTCCTTGCCACCCTTAATGCTCAAATTTTGGGATTTGATGAAATAAAGGAAATGTATCCTTTTGACCAAGACTTTGGAACCATTTATGCTGTCTCATCTTCCAAAGCCAAAGATGGCTTCTACCTGTGTGAAGGGTACCTGTTCAAAGAGAGAAAACTTTGTGTAACCCAAAGATCCATTAGGAAATTGCTGACAAAAGAGAGTCATGAAGGTGGGCTCATATGGAATTTTGGAATTAATAAAACCTTAATGCTTTTGAAAGAAAAATTCTTTTGGACCCATATGAAGAAAGATGTCCAAAGATATTGCTTGCGATGCATAACCTCTTTACAAGCTAAGTCTCGAGTAATGCCTCATGGACTCTACACACTTTTACCCTCTTCTTCTACACCTTGGGTAGATATTAGTATGGATTTTATCCTTGGGCTCCCAAGAACCCAACGAGGTGTAGACTCTATTTTTGTGGTAGTGGATCGCTTTAGTAAAATGGCCCATTTCATTCTCTGCCATAAAGTGGATGACCCGAGTCACATCGCAAGATTTTTCTTTCTTGAGGTTGTCCGCTTGCACGGAATACTCTCAACCATAGTCTCTGATAGGGATGCTAAGTTACTTGGTATTTTTTGGAAAACTCTTTGGGCAAGGCTGGAAACTAAGATCTTATTTTCTACCACTTGTCATCCTCAAATGGATGGACAAACTAAGGTAGTAAATAGATCCCTATCCACTATGTTGAGGGCACTCTTGAAAAGCAACCACAAGTCTTGGGAAGAATATCTAGCCCACATTGAATTTGCATATAATAGGGTGGTTCATCGAACCACTAAGCACTCCCCTTTTGAGATTGTATATGGTTTTAATCCGCTCACCCTTTTGGACTTATTGCCACTCCCTAACACCCAACTTTTTCATAAAGAAGGGGAAGCTAGGGATGATTTTGTCAAAAAATTACATGAGAGGGTCAAAACCAATATTGAAAACCAATCTAAGGGGCATGCTTAACAAGGGGAGGAAAGAAGTCATCTTCGAAAAGGGCAATTGAGTTTGGTTTCACCTAAGAAATGATTGTTTCCCTTCTAAGAGGAAATCCAAACTTAGCCCTCAAGGAGATGGTCCCTTCCAAATCCTTGATAAGGTAAATATTAATGCATATAAGTTAGACCTTCGCCAGGATTATGGGATTAGCACCACTTTTAATGTTTGTGATCTTACACCCTTTTTAGGTGCTGACACGGAACAGGACAACCCTTTAGATTTAAGGACAAATCCTTCCGATGGGGGAGGAGATGATGCAATCCTACCTACCAAGGGCCCTCTCACTAGGGCAATGGCTAGGAGCATTGAAGATGACTTGGCCCGGAAGGACTCATCAAGATCCCAACTCATGATGGAGCTAGATATTTTAGGTCATGGTCCTTAGTTTTCCTCTTGTAAATATTAATTAGCTTTTATTTCCCTTTTGGGCCATGTATTTCGGCCACTTATGTTAGTTTGTAGAGTTTAAGGTGTAATTAGCTTAGGAAGGGAGGTGAAGGGAGTAGAAGGCCTAATAACCCAAAGGAGTGTGGATCTCTTTCCATACCCCCTTGATTAGGCCGTGACACTCGCATGACTTAAGGCTAGGTGCCACTTTTAGTGGGCCTAAGAGGGATAATTGCTCCTAATCCTAATTAGGCCCAAGTTCCACATTGCCTAGTTTTGAGTGTCTTGCTTCCTCTTTGGGCTATATATACACCTAGTCTCCCTTGTACAAATTATACTTGATTGAATGAAGTAAGACTCTTTTGAGTTATTATTCTTGAGTGTCATTTTTGAGAAACCTCTCTCTTGAGAATTCTCTTCCTTAAAGCTTTTATTAAGGGACATCTCCCTTGTAGCAAGCAACATAAAATTTTTGACTCATCTTTCTCCTAGAAAGTAGCGTCAACCCTCCCCCATTTCTAGCCCCTCCATCATCCATTTTCTTAGAGACAAGAACATTGGTTGAAGAGATTAAGGGAGTACATCAAGTTATGAATCCATGTTTTGTTTGAAATGATGTAACATTTTGCTTTTACTGTTCTTACTTGTAGTATTATTGAAGGTATTCCTTGTGCTTTCTATTCATAATAATATTCTTTGACTTATAAAAAAATTATTATTTTGAAATATATATTTGGATAAATAAGTGAATTTTCATAAACTAGTCCAAAATGTTATAAAACTAACTACATTTCATCATTTAGTTTCTAAAATAGGAAATGTTGGAATGCAAACAAAGTTCAACATCGTACAAACAAGAGGGATGAACATTAGTTTATATGGACTGTAACTCAAAAAATAAAGTGAGAGTTTTGGACCCAAAACAAACAATATCTTACCAATGTAGAAGTGTGTGTGGTGAACTCCTATTGATTATAGTAAATTGTTTACATTGGTAAGAAGTCTTTTGGAAAATAATCAAAAGTGAACAATTTCTTACATTGGAAACTAAAGTCTTTTACATTAGTTTTTGTAAAAATTCTGACAATTCTATAAGCTAAAATTTGGAATGGATTTAAATCAAATGTTTTTTTGGGATATTGTACAATTAACTCTAATATTAATCAATTAAAAAAAGAGTGCATAATAATATAATATGTAATATGACATACAAAATAGTCCATTAAAAAAAATAAAATGCAAAATAGTCCAAATACAACTCAAATACTAATAACTAATAAGTACGAGTAATCTCTGAGTCTTTTTATATATATATATATATATATATACAACTTGTCCCATAGTTGATTTGCGAGATGTCCAATGCCTCTTATGTAATGTTCCAAGCATCAATATCTCATTTGTAGCCATCCTCCAATCAAGCATAGATTGAAATAACTCATAAATCTTCTCATACAAAAAGAATACAGCATAATTAAGGATTAGAAATGTGCTTTTCATAAAATATATAGTAAGAGAAATATATATTCACTTATAAAAAAAGTATGAGAGTCATGGTACCTCAAAATTTTTTCCTTTTTCCCTCCATTTTAATAAATATAGACTTTTTTTTTAAAATAAATTGTAATTTTTTTAATATATATATATATATATATATATATATTTTTTTTTTTTCTCCCCAAACTTTTTTCTTTTCTTTTAATAAATATAAAATTTTTTTAAAAAGCAATTTCTTAAAGAATATCTATTTTTTTTGCTCTCAAATATTTTTAGCTAAAATCCTTCGCTCACTTTACTAGTAAGTAGTCTTATATAACCTTTTGGCGGACGGGGCAATAATAGAAATGATGTGGAACAATTCAATTTAGCCATCCATGCATTGTAATGGATTAGTCGTCCATCGAATTTTCATTGCATTATCCAGAACGTGATTGTGACAGTAAAGAAATCTATAATCAGAGTGCGTGGAAGGAAAATAAGCATGATCTGGATTTCAACTGGACAATAAAAAATAATTTAAAAACAAAGGGTTGTTACATATTTATTAAGAAACACATAAAAAAAAATTTTAAGAAAGAGTGATTTGCGAAACCAAATTGAGTTTAGAGAATAGATTACATATAAAAAATCTATTAGCATCTCACATGACATATGTCATAATGACGATTACCTTTAATTAGAGGTGTAAAATTAGAACGTGACAATGGTAGTAAAGAAACCAAATTGACTGGACCACAAAAAAATAATTAAAAAACAAAAGAGTTGCCACATATTTATTAAGAAAAACATAAAAAAAAACTTTTAAGAAAAAGTGGTTTGCGAAACTAAATTGAGTTTGGAGAGTAGATTACATGTAGGAAATCTATTAACATCTCACGTAATATCTGTCATAATGATGATTACCTCTAATTAGAGGTGTAAAACTAGAACATGACTGTGACAGTAAAGAAACCTATAATAAGAGTCCTAGGTGGAAGGAACATAAGCATGATTTGAATTTCGACTGAATGACAAAAAATAATTAAAAACAAAGGATTTGCCACATATTTATTAACAAAAACATAAAAAAAAAACTTTTAAGAAAGAGTGGTTTGTGAAACTAGATTGAATTTTGGGAGTAGTTTACTATATGAAATCAATTAGCATCTCACACGACATCCACCATAACGATGATTACCTCTAATTAGAAGTGTAAAATTAGATAACTTTGAAAAATTTTACTATTGAGAAGAATTTTATTAATTGATTTTAACATTTTAATAAGAAGATTTTTATTATTGAGAATTTTTTTATAAAAATTATTATTATTATTATAATTTAATTTTTAATTATTTTATTTTTTGGCTAAATAAGAGTGAGCTTCTACTGCTACTACATATTTATAGATACAATGGAGGATAATAATTTATGTAGTTCTTTGAAAAAGTTTGAGTATTGGAGATTTTTTATTTTTTGTTTGAATTTTAATAGGAGAAAAAGGATTACGTACTGCTGACATTCAATCACAATTCTTCATTTATGATAAGTTTGTTGACTTTACAATTAATAATTTAAAGTCATATAAATAAAGAGTTGTGATTGAACATCTGTGTAAAAATATTTTAATTGTCAGTGCATACTAATTAAACTCTTTTAATATTTTTATATTTATTTTAAAATATTTTTATGATAACTAAATTAAAAGCAATAACTAATAAATTTTTATGATTTGATGTAAATGTCAAATTAAAAGTGTATCAATTCATAGATTTAAAGACGCACGTTGTTATTTGAATCAAAGCAAATCTATATATATAAAAAGGAAGCAGTAGTTAGGGTGTCTAATTCCTCTCTAGTAATAGAGAGATCTAGTAGGAGAGAAAAAAACAATCTCCATGTGGATATTTCTCTCTGCACCCTCATAACTTCTTTCTACATCTCTGTAAATTTTTAAAATGGTAAAAATGCCATTAGTAAAAAAAGTAAACACTTAATTCTCACTTTTGCCTCTCTCTTCCTCTTTCATCTACACCTTTCTCTCGTTTTCATCTTTCATACCTGTTCCTTTTTCTCCATTGAATCAATGTGTTTGTCTTCTTCTTTGTTCGTGAATCATTGTGTGTTTGTGTTCTTCGTGTTCGCGTTTGCATTTGTTTGTGTTCTTTGCATTTGAGTTTGCATTTTTCTTCTCTGACTTGATACACTATCTTAATCCTTTTACATTTTCACAGAATCAGGTTTTTTGCAAATTTTTATACAAGTCCGAATGAGTCTGTCCAGACTTGTAAAAAAATTTGCAAATTGTTTTACAAGTCCAGATGGGCCTATCCGGACTTTTAATTGCAAAATTTTTTACAAGTCTAAACAGGGATGTCAGAACTTGTAAACAAATTTGCAATTACAAGTCCAGACAGACCCATCAAGACTTTGTAATTGCAATTTTTTTTGTAAGTCTGGACACCCTTGTTCGGACTTTGTAATTGCATTGTTTTTTACAGGTCTGGACATAAGTGTCTAGACTTTGTAATTGATTTTTTTTTACAAGTTTGGACAAGGGTGTCCTGACTTGTAAAAAAAATTGCAAATTGCAAGTTGGCTAATCTGGACTGATAAGAAAAATAATTAGTAATTTATGTGTTACTTTTGTAAGCATGTCTCTACATGGTTCAAAGTTACAATTGGTGATTTGATTAGTAAGATGTCGGATGAAATAGATATAAAGTCTCAGTTGGAATACAAGTGTTAATGAGATTGACAAAGTGAAGGCACAACCTTATACCTTAATGCATGAAGATTGTAGTCATGCTTTCATAACCGCTGAGGTAATTCTTACTGTTAAGTTCTATTAACTTAATAAATTTGTACTTATCAAAATGTGTTTTATGCATGTACTTGCAAGTCGAGATGAATAAGTAAAATGGGCTCCAGCTATTGCCTATAACTTAGGGTTTGTAATTATCATCCTTAGATCAGACACAACTAATGGCCGATAAGGAAGGAAGACATTTGTTTTGCTAGGTTGTGAGAGAGGTGGAAAATAGAGAAAATACAAGAAAGATTTATAAAAAACGAGTGGAACAAGAAAATGCAGTTACCCCTTTAGGTTACATGGTAACTTTATGAAGAATAATGAAGGATGGATGGTTGAAGTGTTGTGTGGGGCTCATAATCATGAGTTATTTGAGACCTTCGTAGGTTATCCTTATGCTGGTCGTCTAACCACTACTGAGCATAAGTTGCTTGTTGACATGACAAAGAGTAAGGTTAAACCAAGAAGTATTCTACTGACATTTAAGCAACACAATGAAGAAAATATGACAACTATCAAGCAAGTGTATAATGCAAGACACAAGTATCAATCATCTGAAAGGGATCCTAGAACAGAAATACAACATTTGATACATTTACTTGAGCGTGACAAGTATACCCATTGGCATAGAATGCACAATATAACTGAAGTTTTGCGTGATATTTTTTTAACACATCCTGATGTTGTGAAGTTAGTGAATGCTTTTAATATAGTGTGGATGGTGGATAGTACATATAAGACAAATAGGTCTTTTTTTAAAGAAAGAGTAATTTCCTCAAGTATGTGTTATTGATAGAGATTTAGCATTGATGAATGCAATTAAAATTGTCTTTCTTGAGGCTACTAACTTCTATGTCAATTCCATATAAAAAAAAATAAAATTAAGGCAAAATGTAAGATGTATGTGCATCTTAAGGATGAATGGGAGCAAGTCATGGAAGTTTGGTCTTCTATTATGAATTGTGCTGTCATTGATGAATATGAAAAACATGTGAACATTAAAAGTTGTGTGTTCACCATGACCCATGTTTGTGGACTATGTCAAGGGCACATGGTTAATCCCTCCTAAAAAGAAATTTGTCAAGGCATAGACTAATAAAGTGATGCATTTAGGGAATACAACCAGTAGCAAATGTGTTATTTCGTAAAAAGTTATATAATTTTATTACTATAAAATGTTAAAATTTTGTTCATATGTCATATATGACATGTTTTTCTATGTAGTAGTGAGTTTGCTCATTAGAACTTAAAGAAACTGTTTGAAAATAGCATATAAGACCTGTGTAGTTGTTGGAATACAATAAACAATTTAATAACTTTATAAATCAAATCTTTTTTTAAAAGAATCATTCATCATGTTGGTCATATATTTAATACTATACTATACAAAAAATTAGATCACAACTTTTATTTATTTATGATAATAAATATGTTTACTTTACTATTAATACTTTAAAAATTAAAAGTGAAAAGTTGTGATGAATAAAACTCTCTTCCATACAACTTATACTTCATAATTTTTTACAATGATTGTTTTTTTTTTTTTCCTTTTCAATCTCTCCATTATTTATGACTTATGAGGAGTTGGATCGGAAGCAACGGTGGTTGTAATTGGCATTTGGCACACACAGCAACAGGGAGTAGTTGAGTGTTGAGAGATGAGAGCATATTTGATCGCAGCCATCCACGCAGTAGTTGTGTTAGTGTCATCAACGACGGTGTTGGCGTCGGAGGAGGAACAGGTGTATGCGAAAGAGATTATGGGTGCAGCACAGAAGGAGAAGGAATGGTTGGTTTGGGTGAGAAGGAAGATCCACCAACACCCAGAACTGGCTTTCCAAGAACACAACACCAGTTCTCTTATTCGCACCCAACTCGACAAGCTTCGAATACCTTACACATACCCAGTTGCCAAAACTGGCATAGTCGCCCAACTTGGCTCTGCTTCTCGCCCCATCATCGCTATTCGTGCTGACATGGACGCACTCCCCTTGCAGGTCAACCCCACTTTAGTTTCTCACTTCTCAATTTACAATCTCCTCCTTTACTAGCCTCTTCTTTTCATATGCTTAGGAGCTTGTTGAGTGGGAACACAAGAGCAAAATTGATGGCAGAATGCATGCATGTGGCCATGACGCTCATACCACCATGCTTCTTGGGGCCGCAAGCTTGCTCAGCCGCCGCCAAGATAAGCTTCAGGTTCTTTTTCAAATTCTCACTTTCCTCATTTCGCTGCATCTTTTAGGGTTTTGCTCATTCTGTCTCTAAGCTGTTTTTTAACATTTTTTTCCCTAAAAACATAATTAGCCACTCATAGAATGAGAATCAACATTCCGTATAATTTTGGTATGTTGTCTATTGGATATTGATGTTCGGTTCACCTAGTGAAATAAGGCTTTTATTGTTGCTGCCAATTGAAGTTAGGAAAAATCCAAATTTTAATACCTTTAGCCTTCTTAGGTAGATGTGTATAAGATCTTACATGAATTAAAGGACTTCTACAGCTTTTGTTTTTTGTTATGTGTGTGAACAATGGCATGTGTTTGTGTTGGTTTCTTGCAGTAATTTTGACATCTTACTATCTTAGTGTTGTATGACTATTTCTTGCCTATAATCACTTGGATATATGGTAAGCATATTGCTTATAACCCCGAAAATGAAATTTTTAATAATACTATTCATGCTGCTGCAGATTCTTTTTATTGTTAATTGGTCCATCATTTTTGGAGAAAATAGTTAGGAGAATTATGTAGAATCATAAAAACGATCTCTGCTACTATTTGCTAATTCAGTTTAGAGATTCAAGCATGGCTGCAAACATCTGGCTTGTTTGGTTTGGTTATTGAATTGCCTTTTCTGGTAATGGTATTAAACCATAGGCAAGAAAGACGTAAGCACTGTTATTTTGTTTGTTCTTGAAGTTCTGACATGTATAGATACTTAAAACTCAAAATTTGTTATTTGAACACTGTCCCACTAATCTTTGGTATTGAAGGGAACTGTACGATTTCTTTTTCAACCTGCTGAGGAGGGAGCTAGAGGTGCCTCTCAAATGATCAATGAAGGAGCACTTCAAGATGTAGAAGCAATTTTTGCTTTACATATTGATGCTACAATACCTACTGGAACCATAGCATCCATTTCAGGTTCATTTACTGCTGCTGGATGCATGTTTGAGGCAAAAATTGTAGGAGTAGGTGGTCATGCTGCATCACCCCACGAGAGTGTTGATCCTGTACTAGCTACATCATTTGCAATTTTGGCACTTCAACAGCTTGTCTCAAGAGAAAGCAATCCTCTTAACAATCAAGTATGTGATACTAGCAATGTTGACTTTCACAAGAAGATTTAGCCATAGAATTTAATTGTAACAAATTTTGACTGAGAAACTTTCCCAAACTCTGTTTCAACCCATTATTGTGATTCTGTCTTCGTGCATAGAAACATGTAAGGTATTAGGTTTGTGCTAATGTGCTATTTCATTTCAAAATGCTTTCCACTATTCTGTTTGATATCGTACGGAACCTGACCACCATATATTTGCCACAGGTGCTATCAGTTACTTTCGTTGAAGGTGGGACAGCATTAAATGTGATTCCATCCTATGTAAAATTTGGAGGCACACTTAGGAGCCTAACAACTGAAGGCATGTATCATTTTAGACAGCGAATAAAGGAGGTAAGCATGATGACCAGTATAGACATCATTAATATCAATCAGAATTCAGAAACTTTATCAAGCTGTTGGAAAGTTCTGGTTCAAATGTGCCTTGCATCATCTCTATAATTCAGAAAAAATCAATTTTGGTTTGGTTGTCAAAACAGTTTCTTATTAAGCTGTACTTTTTCCATGTTTGTATAGCAAGAATGTATTTTTTTTTTTTTGTCAAGAGAAAATACATAAAGGAGCCTAAGAAATGGTGTGAACTCACGGTGCTGATTGTCTGGACTAGCTGGTTGTTGCAATGATCATAAAATATTTGTTTTCTCCCTTTTAATTCAGCTTTAAGGTGAAGCCATTAGCTTTTGTACTTGGGGGTTACATTTCCAGTATTTTCTTCTGCTGGTATTTTTCAGCTGAGTATTCAGTTGAGTGGACTGCATGTCAAACTGTCCTTAAATTATGATTCACACATTACATCTTTCCTTTCTTATTTCACTCCATTGATATTGTCCTACTGTCTATATTTGAATGGTTCATGGGGGCTGTTCGTATTTCTCTTTATGTCGTAAAAGAAGGCGAATGGTAATCTTAGTTGTTTTGTTCTATAAATTTTGTTTAGTTTTTATGTTGTTATTAAATACTTGCAGACTATTGAAGGACAGGCAGCTGTGCACAGATGTAATGCTTCTGTTGATTTCAAAGAAGAATACTTCCCCCCATATCCTGCTGTTGTTAATGACAATGATTTGCATCTTCATGTGGAAAGAGTTGGCCAACTTCTGCTTGGTCCGGACAATGTCCATGCAGCTAAGAAGGTGATGGCAGGCGAAGACTTCGCATTTTTTCAACAGCTGATTCCCGGAGTATTGTTTTCCATTGGAATCAGAAATGATAAAGTGGGATCAATTCACTCCCCACACTCACCTTTTTTCTTTCTTGATGAGGAAGTTCTTCCAATAGGGGCAGCTCTGCTCACTGCTATTGCTGAGTTGTACATAAATGAGCATAAGCATACAGTTCAGTGTAATTCATTTAATAATTGCTGATGAATGGATTGTTGATTTTTACATATCACAAAATTGTTGGATTAGTTCCATTGTTATGTTATGCTATATGGTTATACCCAAGAAAAATTGTTTTAGAAACGACGAGACACCATGTGCCTTGTATAAATTGTAAGTTAGGTCAGAGTTTTGTTCGGTAACGTATTCACCGGAGCAAATCTTCATTATATACAATTTGGTCATTAAGTTCCATCACTGCGATCCGAAATCCATTCTTGTTCTATCTCTTTTTTTCAATAGGAAAAAGGATTGTGCAGAGAGTCAATGTTTAAGTTGGACGCTTATATTTAATTACATCTTGATTATGATAAATTTGTTAATTTTACCGATTAATATTTTAAGATTTATGTAAATGAAGAATTGTGATTTAGGTTTTGTACTGTACATACTAATTAAACTTTTTTTTTTCTCTTTGAACCTCAATTTTTGGAAATTTCGACCAGGAATCAACTGGTTTTTAAAACTCGTTTCAATTCTCTTGTAAGAGAGTGCATTAATGATACGAATTACAAAAATCTAATCTTGCATTTACAGTTAAAGTCAGGCTCAATAAATCCATTTTAGTAGTCACTTGAAAATGCAAACTCAATCAAGAAAATATTATGGCCCGAAACTAATTAACTTTCTTTTCTTGAAGGCAATTGTTAAACATATTTTCATTACTAATTGTTAAATGTACAAATCCTCTAAGATATATTTAAATTAGTTAAGTTAAATTTTATCGAGTTCTGGTTGAGATGTATATGTCGAGATCTTACTGAGATGGGTTTATATTAAAACAAGTGAATAAACCTTAGTAAAGAGGCTTGTAAGAGGAAGAAGTCTTGCGAGCATGAGTTTGGATCTTATGAGCCACTTGCAGTGCAAATTCGTCGATTTGATCTCATGCGCACGCAATTAAAGAAGTTTTGTAATCTTTTTGCGGATTTCAATATTAAAATGGATTTCAGAAATACAATTCAAATGTAATGGTTAAAAGAGTTTGATTTTATTAAATTAAAAGACATTATAATCTTAGTTAATAAATTATTTTAATATGTATAACATTGCTCATAATTTTTATTTAAATTTTGAGTTATTTTCTGTTTAGACATAAAGGCAAAGAAAGAACATTTTTTTCCGATAAGTTTTAAAAATAAAAAGTGACAGAGAAGTTAACTTAAATGAATTTATATATGTGAAATGTACAAATTCAAAGACTTAAAATAGATGAAAAGGTGTTCTCTATAGTGAAATTCAACAATACAGTACACATGTATCCAAATTGTCACTTTTTTTATTGTGCCCAATTCAATTTTCTATAAAAAAATTTCTGTATATATTTTTTACTTGCATTTCACATAAATAACAATATATATTAATTTATCAATACTTAATATTGACAATTTAAACGAGAAGTAATGTCACCTGATATATGTAACCAAAAGAGTTATAGCCCAATACTAACTATAGTGTGGGTTTTAAATCCTATTAAATACGGAATTGTTATCCTTACCTTTTAACTTCCTATTAAATTAAAATACATTATAATCTTTGTTAATAAATGATTTTAATACATATAATGCTACTTATAATTTTCATTGAAATTTCGAGTTGATTTTTTGTTTAGATATAAAGATAGAGAAAGAATATTTTTTGGAAAAGTTTTAAAAATAAAAAAGACACAGAAGTTAACTTGAATGAATTTATATAAGTGAAATGAACACATTCAAATACGTAGATCAGATGAGTAGGTGTTCCTTTATACTGAAATTCAACAATAGAGTAAAGATAAATCCAAATTTTCACTTTTTTTATTGTGCCCAATTCAATTGCTTATAACAGATTTTCTGTATATATTTTTTACTTGCATTTCACGTAAATAATAACATATTATTAATTTATCAATTCTTAATATAGATAATTTAAAGGAAACTATGTCACATGAAATATTTAACCAACAGAGCTATAGCCCAATGTTAGCTATAGTGTGAGCTATTTAAATCTCATTAAATACGGGATTGCTATACTTACTTTTTAACTTCCTAACTTAACTTTCAACTTTTTAAAGTTGTGTTTATTAAAAACTTACCTAGAGATGTGGTTTTATGGTATAATAATATACAATAAAAATATTTCTTTTATGGATTAAGGTGCATCCTTCATACACAAAATAAACTAAGTTTGAATTACGTATGAAGCGTGCACCTTAATTCAATCAAAGCATAGTTTTTTTCTTGTGTATA
The DNA here is from genome assembly GCA_037954015.1 of Psophocarpus tetragonolobus. Lineage (NCBI taxonomy): Eukaryota > Viridiplantae > Streptophyta > Magnoliopsida > Fabales > Fabaceae > Psophocarpus > Psophocarpus tetragonolobus. The sequence continues at coordinate 37,065,018 of CM075688.1, read as the reverse complement.
ATATGTTTTTGTTTATTTATAAATATTTTTCTTAAAAAATCATTATACTTGAGAAAAGTTTATATTCAAACAAATTAATAAGGCTTGGTAAAGAGGCTTGCAAGAGTTGGGCATATGAGCTTATGCCTCATGGGCCAGTTGTAGCACAAATTTGTCGATTTGTCCAAAGCCCCACGCAATTAAATGGGTCTTGTGAACTTTTTAAGGATTTTAATATTAAAATTGATTTCAGAAACAATTAAAATGTAATGGTTAAAAGAGTTTGATTTTATTAAATTAAAAGACATTATAATCTTTGTTAAAAAAAGATTTTAATACATATAACATTTCTTATAATTTTCATTTAAATTTTGAGTTTATTTTCTATTTAGACATAAAGACAGAGAAAAAACATTTTGGCCATAAGTTTTAAAAATAAAAGAGATAGAGAAATTAACTTAAATAAATTTATATAAATGAAATGAACATATTCAAAGACATAAATTAGATGAAAAAGTGTCCTGATATTGTAAAATTAAACAATACAACTAAGATGTATCCAAATTTGCACTTTTTTTTATTGTGGCATATTCAATTTCTTATAACAAATTTTCTATATATATGTTTTACTTGCATTTCACGTAAATAACAACATATATTAAATTATCAATTGTTAATATTGAGAATTTAAAAGAAGTGATGTCACATGATATATTTAACCAAAAGAGCTATAACTCAATCCTAGCGGTAGAGTGAGCTATTTAAATCTTATTAAATACGAGAATTTTATACTTACCTTTTAATTTCCTAAGTTCACCTCCTATTTTTAAAAATGTGTTTATTAAAACATACATAGAGATGTGATTTTATTGTATAATAATATACACAATAAAAATATTTTTTTTATGAATTAGGGTGCATCCTTGATATAGAATATAAACTAAGTTTGACTTACCTATGAAGCGTGCACGCTTAATTCAATGAAAGCATAGTTTTTTTGTTGTGTATTATATGTTTTCGTTTAATTATGAATATTTTTCTTGGAAATCTTTCTACTTCAGAATAATTTATATTGTAACAGGTGAACAAGATTTGATAAAGAGACTTGCAAGAGGGAAAGTCTTGCGTGCATGGGCTTCTACCTCATGGGCTAGTTGTAGTGCAAATTCATCGATTTGCCCCCTGCACCCATATGCACCTTATTAAATGGGCCCAGTGAAATTTTTGGGGATTTTAATATTAAAATTTATTTCAGAAACACAAATCAAACGTAATTGTTAAAAGAGTTTGATTTTATTAAATTAAAAGAAATTATAATCTTTGTTAATAAATGATTTTAGCACATATAACATTGCTTATAATTTTCATTTAAATTTCGAGTTGAATTCTATTTAGACATAAAGATAGAGAAAAAACATTTTTGGCGATAAGTTTTAAAAATAAAAAAGACACAAACAAATTAACTTAAATGAATTTATATAAGTGAAATGAACATATTCAATGTCATAGATGAGATGAGTAGGTGTCCCCTTAGAATGAAATTCAAAAATACAGTAAAAATGTATTCAACATTTTACTTTTTTTATTGTACCCAATTCAATTTCTTATAGCAAATTTTCTGTATATATTATTTACTTGCATTTCGCGTAAATAACAACATATATTAATTTATCAATTCTTAATATAGATAATTTAAACAAAGTAATGTCACATGATATATTTAACCAAAAGAGCTACAGTCCAATCCTAGCTGTAGTGTGGGCTATTTAAATCTTATTAGATTTGAGATTGCTATTCTTACCTTTTAACTTCCTAAATTCACCTTCTACTTTTTAAAAATGTATTTATTCAAAACTTACATAGAGATGTGGTTTTATTGTATAATAATATACACAATAAAAATGTTTTTTTGATGTATTAGGGTGTGTCTTTCATACACAACATAAACTACATTTGAATTACATATGAAGCGTGCACAGTTAATTCAATCAAAACATAGTTTTTTTTGTTGTGTATAATATGTTTTTATTTAATTATGAATATTTTTCTTGGGATATCACTATATTTGAAAAAGATTTATATTGAAACAAGTGTACAAGGTTTAGTAAAGAGATTTGCAAGAGGGGGAAGTGTTATGCCTCATGGGCTAGTTGGAGTTCAAATTCGTCGATTTGCACCCTGCCCCTTTGTGCACGCGTTTAAATTGGGCCTTGTGAACTTTTTGCTTATTTTAATATTAAATTTAATTTCAGAAACACAATTAAAACGTAATGGTTAGAAGATTTTGATTTTATTAAATTAAAAGACATTATAAACTCTGATACTAAATGATTTTAATACATATAACACTCTTTATAATTTTCATTGAATTTTAGAGTTGATTTTCTCTTTAGACATAAAGAAATAGAAAGAACATTTTTTGCGATAAGTTTTAAAAATAAAAACGACAAAGAGATATTAACTTAAATGAATTTATATGAGTAAAATAAACGTATTTGAAGACATTGATCAGATGAGTAGGTGTCCCCTATAGTGAAATTCAACAATATAGTAAAAATGTCTCGAGATTTTTGTTTTTTTTTTATTATGCCAAATTCAATTTCCTATAACAATTTTTTTGTATATACTTTTTAGTTGCATATCACGTAAATAATAACATATATTAATTTATCAATTCTTAATATTGATAATTTAAACGAAGTGAAGTCACATGATATATTTAACCAAAAGAGTTATAGCCCAATCCTAGCTATAGTGTGGCTATTTAAATCTTATTAGATACGGGATTGCTATTTTTACCTTTTAACTTCCTAAGTTCACCTCCTACTTTTTAAAAATATGTTTACTAAAAACTGATCTAGAGATGCGGTTTTATTGTATAATAATATACACAATAAAAATATTTTTTTGATGGATTAGTGTTCATCCTTTATACACAACATAAACTAAGTTTGAATTACGTATAAAGAGTCCACCCTTAATTCAATCAAAGCATGGTTTTTTTATTGTCTATAATATGATTTCGTTTAATTATGAATATTTTCCTTGGAAAATCATTATACTTGAGAAAAGTTTATATTGAAGCAAGGGAACAAGGATTGGTAAACATGCCTGCAAGGGGGGAAGTCTTACGTGCATGAGCTTGCGTCTCATAGGCTAGTTGTAGTGCAAATTCGTCAATTTGTTCCCCCAATACGCATGCAATTAAACAAACCTCATGAACTTTTTGCAGATTTTAATATTAAAATTGATTTTAGAAACACAATTAAAATTTAATGGTTAAAAGAGAGTTTGATTTTATTAAATTAAAATACATTATAATCTTAGTTAATAAATGATTTTCATACATAGAACATTGCTTATAATTTTAATTTAAATTTCGACTTGATGTTCTGATTAGAAAAAAAGACAAAGTAAGAACATTTTGTGATATGTTTTAAAAAATATATATATAGACAAATTACCTTAAATTATTTTATATAAGTGAAATTAAAAAATTCAAAGACATAGGTTAGAGATGTAGGTGTCCCCTATAATGTAATTCAACCATATAGTAAAAATGTATCTAAATTTTTACTTTTTTTATTGTGCCCGATTCAATTTCTCATAACAAATTTTCTTATATATTTTTTACTTGCATTTCACATAAATAACAACATATATTAATTTATCAATTCGTAATATCCACAGTTTAAACGATGTGACATCACATGATAAATTTAACACAAAGAACTATAGCTCAATCCTAACTACAGAGTGGGCTATTTAAATCTATAGGATTGTTATCCTTAATTTCTAACTTCTTAAATTCACCTCATACTTTTTAAAAATGCGTTTATAAAAAACTTACCTAGACATTTGGTTTTATGGTATAATAATATACACAGTACATATATTTTTATGCTCGATAAAGGTGCATCCTTCATACACAACATAAGTTTGATTTATGTATGACTTGCATTATTAATTCAATCAAAGCATGGTTTTTTTGTTGTGTATAATATGTTTTTTTTTAATTATAAATTTCTTTTTTGAGAAATCATTATACTTGACAAGGGTTTATATTAAAACAAGTGAACAAGACTTTGTAAAGAGACTTACAAGAGGGAGTAATCTTGCGCACATCAGCTTGTGTTGCATGGTCAGTTGAAATACAAATTCGTCGATTTTTTTACCTTTATACGCACACGAATAAACGAGCCTTGTGAATTTTTGTTGATTTTAATATTAAAAATTATTTCAGAAACAGAATTAAAATGTAATGGTTAAAAGAGCTTGATTTTATTAAATTAAAAGACATCATAATCTTAGTTAATAAATGATTTTAATACATTTAACATTTCTTATGATTTTCATTTAAATTTCACGTTGATTTTTTTTAGACAGACAGAGAAAGAACATTTTTGTGATAAGTTTCAAAAATAAAAAAGAGACAGAGAAATTAACTTAAATAATTTTATATAAGTGAAATAAACAATGTAGATTAGATGTGTATGTGTCCCCCTATAATAAAATTTAACAATACAGTAAAAATGTATTCAAATTTTTACTTTTATTGTTGTGCCCATTTCAATTACTTATAAAAAAATTTCTGCATATATCTTTTACTCGCATTCACGTAAATAACAACATATATTAATTTATCAATTCTTATATCGATAATTGAAACTAATTGATGTAACATGATAAACTTAACAAAAAGAGCTATAGCCTAATCCTAGCTATAGTGTGAGCTATTTAAATCTTCTGAAATACTGGATTGCTATCCTACCTTGGAACTTCCTAAGTTTACATCCTACTTTTTAAAAGTGTTTTATAAAAAGCTTACCTATACATGTGGTTTTACTGTATTATAAAGAAGAAAAATATTTTTTTTTATAGATTAGAGTGCATCCTTCATACAACATAAACTTAGTTTGAATTATGTATGAAGTGTGCACCCTTCATTCAATCAGAGCACAGTTTTTTAGTTGTGTCTAATATGTTTTTATTTAATTATGAATATTTTTTTTGGGAAATCATTATATTTGAGAAGAGTTCATATTGAAATAAGCGAACAAGGCTTGATAAAAAGGCCTGCAAAAGGGAGAAGTCTTACATGTATGAGCTTGTGCCTCATGGGCAAGTTGTATTGTCAATTTGCCACCCTCATGCGCACGTGATTAAACGAACCTTGTGAAATTTTTTGTAATTTTAATATTAAAATTGATTTCAGAAACACAATTGAAACATAATAGTTAAAAGAGTTTGATTTTATTAAATTAAAAGACATCATAATCTTAGTTAATAAATGATTTTAATACATATAAGATTGCTTATAATTTTCATTTAAATTTTGAGTTAATTTTCTGTTTAGACAAAAAAAGAGAGAAAGAACATTTTTTGTGATAAGTTTTAAAAATAAAAAGGACATAGAGAAATTAACATAAATGATTTTATATAAGTCAAATGACCATAATCAAAGACATAGATTTAATGTGTAGGTGTAGATAAATTCAACAATACAATAAAAATGTATCCAAATTTTCACTTTTTTTTATGCCCAATTCAATTTCTTTAACAAATTTTCTGTATATATTATTTACTTGTATTTCACGTAAATAACAACATATATTAATTTATCAATTTCTAAAATCGATAATTTAAACAAAAGTGATGTCACATGATAAATTTAACACCTAGAGCTATAGTCCAATACTAGCTACAATATGGGCTATTTAAATCTTCTAAAATGCAGGATTGTCATCCTTACCTTCTAACCTCCTAAGTTCACCTCCTAGTTTTTAAAAATATGTTTATTAAAAACATACCTAAAAATGTGATTTTACTATATTATAATATACACAATGAAATTATTTTTTATGGATTAGGGTACATCCTTCGTACACAACATAAACAAAGTTTCAATTACATATGAAGCATGCACCCTTCATTCAATCACAACATAGTTTTTTTGTTGTGTATAATATGTTTTTGTTTAATTATGAATATTTTTCTTGGAGAATCATTATACTTGAGAAGAATTTATATTAAACAACGCTTGGTAAAGAGGCTTACAAGAGAGAGAAGTCTTGCATGCATGAGCTTACGCCTCATGGACCAGTTACAGTGCAAATTCATCGATATGCCACCACCCACATGCACATGCGATTAAATGAACCTTTTGCGAATTTTAATATTAAAATTGATTTCAGAAACAAGTAAAACATAATGTTAAAAGAGTTTGATTTTATTAAATTAAAAGACATTATAATCTTAGTTAATAAATGATTTTCATAAATATAACATTGCTTATAATTTTCATTTAAATTTCGAGTTAATTTTTTGTTTAGACATAAACACAGAGAAATAATATTTTTTGTGGTAAGTTTTAAAAATAAAAAAAAAAGACGAAGAAATTAACTTAAATGATTTGATACAAGTGAAATAAACATATTCAAAGATGTAGATTAAATGAGTAGGTGTTATGCTACAGTGAAATTCAACAATACAGTAAAAATGTACCAAAATTACTTTTTTTATTATTCTCAATTCAATTTCTTATATCAATTTTTTTGTATATATATTTAAATAACAAAATATATTAATTTATCAATTCTTATTATCGATAGTTTAAACAAAAGTGATGTGACATGATAAACCTAGCCCAAAGAGCTATAACTCAATCCTAGCTATAGTGTGGGCTATTAAAATCTTATTAAATATGAGATTGCTATCCTTACCTTTTAATTTTCTAAGTTTACCTCCTACTTTTTAAAAATGTGTTTATTAAAAACTTACCTAGAGATGTGATTTTATTGTATAATAATATACACAATATAAATTTTTTTTTTATTGATTAGGATGCATCCTTCAATACGCCTAATTCTGGCAGTTTAACCTTTACCTTACCATAACTTGAGTTCCAGGTATCTTTTTGGGGCGAAACTAACAAACTTAGTTAGATAACGTCTAGGACTACAACTTTCATAGAGATTACTTTCTCAAACTATATCGTTTTCCTATCTCTTTTCTCATTCGAAAATTGTGAACGTTATTGTAATATGCCTAATTCTAGCAGTTCGACCTTTAGTTACTAATTTTATCATAACTTGAGTTGAATACATACTTTTTTATTTATTCCAACTCTTTTGGAAAGCTAACATCTAGAGATAAAACTTTTATGAATAACACAAAGCCTAATTAGGCCATCTAGGTTACCTCGCAGGGCTCACAACACAAATTCTGTTTCGCACACTCGATGAAAGACTCAACTTCCAACTAAAATAACTCAGTCTATTCTCAAAATTTACATGATTCTTTAGTCTAAATTGTATCCCCAAATGTCTAGTTTCTAAACTAGCAAATGTAACTCAATTTGGTTAACCACACAGAAGGATATGATAGAAATGCTAAGGTATGTTCATATAAACATTTTCAGATAGCAAAAATTCAACTTATATAAGGTTCTCAAAATATAATTCTACCTTCAAACACTCAAATATTTTTCTTATCTTTCTATAATACTTAATTATCATTCACACTCTACAATTGCAGTGATAATTATCAATATTATGAATGGAAGGAACCCTTAACTCCTTACGTCTAATCCTTTTTATACAAAACAATTCAAATAACATAGGAGTTCTCCAATCATCACATTAATTAATCAATCATATAAATAGAGTACTCATCTATAATCATTCATAACATTCATTCATAGAAACCAATGAATAAATCAATTGCATAACACTTCATCTCTACAAAGGTTTAGGGTTCATCTCCATTATCCTATTTCTCATATAGAACCAAGCTTTAAAGACTAATAAATACTATCCATTTTCAAGGTATTAATCTTTAAGATATAAAAGGGAAAAATCTTAATGTCAACATAATCATTATACGCAGTTTATTTTATCTCATAATTCATAATCCTATGGAAACACATTGAATACTCTAATAAACCAAGATACTAAACTATAATTAATCAATGATAACCTTAAAGCAAACAATCCAACAAAATTAATATAGACCTTCATTGGTTATATTCATGAACACCAAATTCCAAGAGTTAGAAAAACCAAAACATTCTTGTTATTCAAATACAAAAACATATTATCAGCACTCACTGTGTGTGTTCATAACCCTTCAATGACATACATAAACCTATTGAAGTTTAGGATCACTTCACTACTCATCTTCCTATACAATCGAAACTCTATTTTCGGATCCGACGAACCCTTGCCAAAATAGAGTTTCGATTGTGTTGCCATTTTCTCCTAAACCAGGTATATAAATGAAGATCTGAACGGTCAGAATGGATATCCCCACGTCTGGAAGCTACTGTCCAATTTCAAGCTCAATCCAACGGTTAATGAATTTGTAATGAAGACATTATGAAAATTGCATAGGTTTATGCCGGAATAACTTTCTCTTTAACCTCCAGAGTCAGAAATGTGAAAACTGAAGTGTCCTCCCTTAACCCATCTGAATTATCCTAGGTTAATAGTTGGATTGAGCTTTTTATCACTAGACCTAAACTTAACCTGTAGATTATTTTACTATCTACACTAGCATTTATTTTATTTACTTATTTTATAAAATCAATTCTTAATTTATTCTAATAAATACAAATATTAAATTAATTTAAGTCTATTAATATAAAATTATATATTTTTATTAATATTTCATTTTTCTAAAAAAAATGAGATGTTACAAAAGGAGTTTGTGTCTCTCCAATAATATTGCACATCGCGAGCTGAATCCTATGAGTTAGCACTTTTGTAATAATTTTATATATAGCACCAATAAAAGAGATTAATCTATAATCTCCAAGACCCCTGAGACATCCTTTCTTGGAATCAGTGTAAGAAAGGAAACATTAGAACACTTAGGCAATTTCCCATGTTGATGGATCTCTAACATGACTTTGCTAATATAATCTTTTAATATGTTCTAGAAGTGTTTAATGAATTTCATGTTATAACCATCTGGCCCTGATGCTTTTGAGCTGTCACAATCCTATACTGCAGACCAAATCTCCCCCTCAGAGAATTGCTTCTCTAAAAAACTTCTTTGCCCATCAGATAGGCAGTTAAATTCCACACCATCTAATCACACTCTCATGTCGTCCTGGGCTTGGAATCTTTATTGAAAGAAATGTTTGACTTCTTGTTTAACTTGTTGTGGATCCTCGTTCCACTCCCCATTAATTTCCAACTCCTTGATGCCATTAGATTTTCTTCTCTAGTTAATTGTTGCATGGAAGAATCGAGTATTCCAGTCTTCTTCTTGTAACCACTTAACCTTTGTTCTTTGCACCAACAGTGATTCTTGGTAAGAACTCCAGTTTTTCAAGTTGCCAATTACCTTCATCCTCATTCTTATGTCATCTTCCCCTAAATTTCTTTCTACTGTTTTTTGTCCAAAGTAGCAATGGAGTTTTTCAATTCTAGGAGCTTCTCGTCCACCCTATCAACGTTCTCTTTAGACCATCTCTTTATATTAGGTTTGAAGGCTTTTAGTTTTTCTTTCAGGACATAGGCCTCTCATTGCTCCACTTCTATATTAATATACCTTTGTTTAACAAATTTTGCGAATCCAACACACTCTAACCAACTATTAATGAACTTGAATGGTTTCGTGCCCCAATTCGAGCTTGACTGCTTCAGAATTATAGGACAGTGATCTGAATAATCTCTCAAGGTTCAACTAGAAACTATTAGGATTAGAGTCCAACCAATTCTGGGAGACTAAAAATCGGTCAAGACACTACATCCCCCACTTTTAGTCCTGAACCAAGTATGTCGATGTCCTGCAAGAGGAACCCTTCTAATTCATATTAAGGATAAAAAATGAGAATTCTCTTACTTCTAATTCAAACACACAGTAACCCCTATCCCAAATTGGAAGCTGACACTTCACTCCAATCCAAAACGAGTCCCCCCATATAGCAACAATGGCATCATCTCATTCATCTTTCAAAACAACATTGTTACCTCCCTCCACCAAATTTGCCTTTGGCTTTGGAGGATAGTTATTCTTTACTCTATGTGTGCACTGAGGTGCGTGATGACTTGACTTTTGACAAACAAAAATATTTTCTTTCCTTTTAAAATTAGCATTAATTAGTAACTTTAGGAAAATAATCATAAGACCTTTTGTTATTGTACCTTTTTTTGTGACTTATTTTTAATCACATTTGCTTGAGAAGTCATGGTCTTTGCTTTTATAATTCTTATTTTTTTCTGATTGGTTCTTCAATGATGATGTGAGGAATTAGATCGGCAAGTGAAAGTTGTTTGTGTTTATGCTTGAGTTGTTATTTGTAATCTTTTCATGACTCTGGCAGTTTCTTTATAAGTGCCCACCTACAAATTCATTTGGCAAGATGATATTCTCAATCTTCAAATCTTCTAGCAATTTGTGGTATTCATTTATTTAAGCCTTAATGTTAGTTTCTTCATTTACCTCCCTTTTGTAATAATTACCAATAACAAATTTTTGTTTTTCAGCGTACTTTGTCATCATTGACTCCCAAATGTCCGTAGAATCCTTGTATGAGTAGTAGACATTGCACAAATCATTATATAACGTACTAATAATAGTGTCTACATACCTTGTCAATTTTCATAAATTTATTGTTTATTGATGATTGGAAGAGATTAATCACCAATTTTTGGTTGAGAATCATCACTGTTAGCCTTGATATTCATGTTAAATCCTTAACATTGTTGATTAAATATGAGCAATAACATAAACAAAGAAATAAATAAAGATCGTGTGTTAGACACACCCTTTTTAAAGATTTATTTATGAGACAGAAGATTCTTCAAAATTTAACATTCTTCGTAGACAAAATTAAAATAGTATACCGAACAAAACTAACTATAACTTTATTAAAAAAATATGCCCATAAATATCTCTGCTCAACCAGTTGAGTAATAACGTCACATTATAAATTCTCTTTATAAAGATAGTAAATGCAAAGTGAGACTTGGTCAATAGCAAAGATACTTACCCTTCTAGGTAACAATAGACAATAAAAGAATTTTAAAACCAATAAAATATTTCATGACAAGTAAACTAAAATACGTGTGAAATAGTTATATAGAAAAATATAATCCATCAATTAAGTAAGCAGTGGTGGCTTGAAGTTTGATGAAATGGAACCTACCACCAAATTGTAGTGCTGCTCCTTTTCTGCACTAGTGTCCAATGAAAGCACCAAACAAGACAATATGCGTAGACTGAAGACGAAGACGGGATGAAGAATTGGTGTGATGGGCAAGGAATAAGGGTCAGTTAGCTAGTCCGCCACGGGATCATCACGATTCCAGTCGTATTATATCATTTCTATAAATAGCAGTTCTTCAAGTGCTATACTTCCATCTCAAACCTTGCAAATTAATTAGCTTCATATACATATTTTGTATTCTTAATACAAATGGCCTTCTTCGGTGCCTCCAAATTCCTGTCATTTGCTCCTCTTTTGGGAATACTTTTGCTGCTCATCTCCTCTCAGCTGGGAACTTCTGCTCAACCACTCGGTATATGTTGTTTTATATCTTACCTTATGAATTAGATTGATATATTGATCCATATTTCTATCCTCCTTTCATATATATTTCCTTAGTTTGTATTTATTCACCTTCTGTACGGTGCAGGGCGAAAACTTCCACAATATTGGTATGGTATACCGTCACCACCAACAACTGAACCGACAACTTATGGTACTAAACCCCCAGGAACATCGGGAAAGCATTAACCATGAATCAGGAACGGGGAAATATTCGACATGTTAGCATTGTGTTTTAATTCTGGGATAAAATTTACGTCTAAACATATATAAGTGTGTGTCACTGCTATAATATAATAATATAACATGTCCTCATCTACTACTTAATTTCGACCAGCCTTGTATAGTTGTGTACTGCTGCTACTATCAGTCCTGTCTTGCACCAATAAAATTATTCTCCCATTTCTATGTAAAATAAATATATTTTTCTTTTTCATTTACTTTTCAGCTGGGCCCTCCTCCCACCCTCATACATCCGCAAATTAAGTCAGACATGCATTAAAATTACAATTAACATACTACCTAGTAGGGAAGGATCCAGAGCTTAATCAAATGGACCATTTTTTTTACTTTTAATTATTAAAATAAATTTTAATAAATAATTAAAATTTTATAAAAATATTTATTTATTTTACACATAAAGTTAAAATTAATATTTATTTCAAACAGTACAAATGTATGTCTTAAATTATTTTCAAAGGTTATTTTGTTAACTATTCTACGTATTATAATTTTTATTAACTTTTTTTCAGCTTTAAAATTAAGTCTCTTTGGTCTAGCAGACAATAACAATCAAACAAGATGTACACACAATAATAATATAATGAAAAGGAACAAACTCATTGGGTATAATAACAATTTATGTGAATCATTTTACAACAAATTTTATCACTTTTAACTTCAATTAAAGAAAGCAATAGCGCTGCCAGAGCACATAAGTAATTCTTTAATTTGTTGAAATTACTTTGGTAATAAAATATGTGTATGTGTGTGGAGTTATTTTTCATCATTATTCTTCATAATTAATGAAATAGTTCTAAAGAATAATTTATATAAATCATTAGATTAAAAATATAAAAAACAGAAGATAAATATGAAAATTAAAAACAAATTTTAACAGAGGGCAGAACATAGCTTAACTCTGTTTCTGATATTGAGCAAAGCAAATACAAGAAAATTACAACAACATATTCTAAATTTTTATTAAATCTCATTACAACCATTAAATTTTAAAAAAATAAATGATTAGATAAAAAAAGTTACTTAAACTTACTCTTAAAATAAATGGATTTTTTCAAAATAAATATATATATATATATATATATATATATATATATATATATATATATAAATTTGTCAACTTGAAATTTTACATAAACTTGTGAGAGTCCTACGATCTTAAATTTTTGTAAACTTGTTAGTGTTTATTTCATATAATATTAATAAAAATATCTATAAATAATATACAAATTACCAACATAATAAATTAAAATACATAGTAAATCATAAACTCTATAATAATTAAATAGCTAACTTTAGCAATGCACCACTATAAAATAATAATTTATGAAGTTGATTGTAATGATAGAACATTCACATGGAGGGTTTTGACTTTATTGAAAATTAGGGATTTCATGTTCTTAGAGATGAGATTGTTTGATTGATGATCAACACATCACATAAAAGTGTATTGAACCCTAAACACATAGAAAATAATCCAAAATGACTATCATTTTGGTTTAATTGTTGACTTAATGGTAAACTTGAGAATTTATAGAGTTTGCATAGAATTTACCAAGTCCAGCTAAAGTTTACTAAAAATGTGTTTGTACACAAGATAACTCACAAAAGGTGATTAAGTAGACTACTAAACTCATAAGAATTAGCAAATTAACTCGAGAGTTTGATAATAATGTATATATTAGTCATTAAACTAGTTAAAACATTAGTTTAAGATTTAATAATTCTATATTTATTTTTTTAAAAAAAGGCAAATATATATAATATAATATATCTCCCCCTTATCACAAGAGATGACGGAGTGAAGCTTATAGTTACACATAATGCATACTACATGGAAAGATAATTACAGAATCCCACAAAACAAACTTATCCCCGCCAAGTTGAAATTCCTTATTATGATACAAAAGCAACCAACAAGAATTAGACTTCCCTCTAAATAATCCTTTTGGATATCCTGCAAAAACATAGTCCAGGCTGAGTAGACCACTCTATAAAAGTGACTAACGGGGCATTGAAGAACCCTTTTATCCAAGACCAAACTCTCTGTAGGGACTACCAGACTTCTTTCGCTATAAAAAGAAGTCCCTTAAAAATCAAAGCATTCCTAGCTAACCAAATACCCTATAGAGTAGACAACCAAATCACACTAAGGATGTTCCTAAATAGCTTTCCATACATAGGGGCCAAGCTTAAGAAAAGCCAGAAGCTTGACTCACAGTTCAAAGGCAAGGCCACCAAATTGCCTAGCGATTATAACAAAACATTCGTACCCTTTAACTAGCCTTGTAAGTAAATAATAGATGGTTAACAGATTCAGTTCCTCATTGCATGTCGGGCATACAATATCAGCAAACAGCCCACATTCCTCTTAGCAGTTCCACCTTTGTTAGTATCCTCTAGTTGGCTACTTTCCACGCAAATGCTAATACTTTGGATGTCACCTTTGACTTCCAAACCTTATCAAGGAATCTGGACTGCATGCCATGGGGTTCTCCAAAGGCTAACCTGTAAGCATCCTTTATAGAGTATATCTCAGGAACGTCGTTCCCTCCTCCCCACCCCCAACCCTCCTCCCAGGACTTCCATTAACTTCCTAACCCACTCTTCTTCCCTACTAAACAACTCCCTCCTTCACCTAAGATCCCAAACTCAACTATCATCCCTCCAACTCCCCACCTCAACTACAGTAGCCATTTTTTGGTTAGACATAGGATGGAACTTGGGGAACTTAGATTTAAGGCCACCTCTTACTAGCCAGTTCCCCCTCCCAAAATCTAAACAAGGACTCATCCCACACACAAGGTTTAATTTTACTAGAAAACCATTCACCTCCTCCAACAAAAGTTACCTTGATGATATCATTCCACTATTGCGATCCTTCTTTCCACTACTTGACTCCCAGATTCCTTCTGATATCTTCCCCATACCTAGCCACCAATACTTTAATCCACAACGAGTTTCCTCCCTGCAGTAGCCTCCAACGCCACTTACCAAGGAGAGCTTTGTTAAAAGCCTCCACATCCTTGATTCCAAGCCCTCCAAAAAATTTATCTTTGCACACCTGCTTCCATTTGATCCAAGACACTTTATTACACTCCTTTGAGGCACCCCACGAGAAGTTCCTTTGCAAGGATTTAATTTTATTGGAAACCATTTTCAGAACCCTATAAAAAGACAAAAAATAAAGGGGGACAGAAGAGAGGGTTGACTTGATCAAACAAATCTGCCCTCTCAAGGATAAATTTTTCTATTTCCATTGAGTGAGTTTTGCTATCATCTTATCAATTATCGACCATTAGACCCGCTCACTCTTTACATTCTCTCCCATCAGGACCCCAAGATAGGAAAATGGCATTTGAAGAACCCCACAATTTAATATATTCACAAAGGAGATTAACTCCTCACTATTCACCCTAACACCTCCAAAACTACTCTTATGGAAATTAATTTTCAAACTTGAAGCTAGTTTGTAACAACCGAGGGCACTCTTCAGTGAGAAACCATTTTTCAATTCTGGAGACATCATGAAAATCATATATCTACATATTGATGAATCACCACACTCAAATTCTGATTACCCAACTTGATGCCAGATAGAATATTTTTAGACTAAGCTTTCTTTATGAGCCCTAAAACCTTCTTCTATAATTAGAAAAAAGGAACAGCGCCATTGGGTCGCTTCCCTAAGACCTTTTTGCATACTAAATTCCTCATATGCACTACCATTCACCAATACAAAGCACCTCATATGCTGAATTGAGGCACCCGTGAATCCAACCAATCCATGTTTTCTTAAATCCAAAGCGCCTAAACATGTAAAACAGAAACGGCCAGCTGACAAAATCATAGGCCTTTTCAAAATCTGCCTTAAACACCAAAAAAGGATTTTTTTGCTGCTTTGCCTCCTACATGATTTCATTGATAACCACCACACTATCCAAAAGGTATCTCCCTTTGATAAAAGCAGTTTGTGTATCTTCAATTATCAGAGGTAACACTTTTTGCAACCTTCCTACAAACACCTTCGCTCTAATTTTGTAAATCACACAATTAATGATATGGGTATGTAATCCCCAAGGTCATTTGGACAATCCTTGTTGGGGATAAGCGAGATAAAAGAAGCATTAGACCCCTAGGTAACAATATACTCCTTCAACAGACCCTAAAAATGCTTAACAAACCTCATATTGAAGCCATCTGGGCCCAATGCCTTTGATCCATCGCAGTTCCACACAACTTTAATTTCTGCCTAAGTGAATTGCCTCTCTAGTTGTTCTCTAATCTCATCTGAGATCCTCCTGAAGTCAACCCCATCTAATCTCACCCCACCATCCCCATGAGACCGGAATTGCTCCTGAAAGAATTGCTTAACCTCCTTTTTAACCTGAATTGGATTATCCACCCAAACCCCACTGGATGTCACTCCTAAAATACAGTTAGACCTCCTCCTGTGATTAATTAAGGCATGAAAAAATCGGGAGTTCGCATCCCTTTCTTTCAGTCATTTAAGCCTTGCCCGTTAAGCCATAAGCGTTTCATGAAAAGAGCTTCATTTCTTCATATCCCTGATTGCCTCTATTTGTACTCGAACCTCCACCTCCCCTAAATAATTCTATATAGAATAAGAAATCAAACTGATATTGATAAAATAATACATAAATATATTAAAGAAAATAATATAATAATTTTATAATTAATATTTTCAGTTTTCTTAAATTTAGATTATTTTTTAATTGTTTGATCGATTTAACAGTTACACAGTTATTTATATTGTAAATTATTTCTATAAAAACTAGGATACGAAAGACATTCTTGTCTAAAATTCAAAATTAATTATATTTGTTTTAAAAAAATACTAAAATTTATATAAAAAAAAACTAAATACAAAATTATCTTTATAAAGAGTTGAAAGTTAAATAAAATAGTATCAGAATAAAAATATTCAAATAAAAAGGACACCAAAGTGGGTTTTTCCTTATATATTAATGAAAACATATATTGTAAAGTCTGTTTTTTGCATTTCTTTTTTTAATATAATTTTTTTAAGTTTTTATAATTAAAAACATCATAAAATTTTAGTTCGTGTTTATCAACATTTTTATTCTGATAAATTATAATTAATATATTGAAGGAATTTCTATTATTATATATTTATGTATGTACTAATTTTTTTAATATGTTTTCTTCAGTTTCTTTATGTACTATTTATTTGTGTTTTTATTTTTTATGTTTTGGATGATAAATACTTTTGAAAGAATATGAATGACAAAAAAAATTATACACTATATGTACACGTGGATCTGGACTGACAGCAACAGATGATTTAAAAATCAAAGAAGTCACCATAATGTTTATTAATGAAAACGTCAGTCAAAACCTTCAAAAAGATACACCAAACCAATTTTGAGTTGGGAGGTAATTATTCATAAAAAAGGTATTAGCAGCTTGGAACGTTCGTCATAAGAGACGATTACCTCTAATTAATTAAACAAATTATTTATCTTTTACAATATTTATCTTATCTTGAAATAAATAAAGTAAATAAAAAAAGATTTTATTATGACCATTGTTACTATTATTAGAAAAAATATTGTTTATTACAAAATTATTATTATTATTATTATTATTATTATAATAATACATATCCATATTTTAATATTATATTTTTGAAAAGAGAGTTATTATTATTTATTTATTTAGCTCGACAAGAGTGATCATCTACTTCTACATATCTCTAGGTGCAATATAAAATCAGAGTTTACTTAGTTCGTCTTAAGTAAGTGTGTGTTCTAATATTTTATTTTTAAGTTTACTTTATTAAGCCTAGGATTTCTGAACTGATACAGTTCCTACATCTTAAAATTTAAAATTGTTAGTATACCTAAGTCAATCTATTGGAACATTTTTTAATTTATTTTTTTGTCTTTTTAGAAATATAATTTTGACTAGTAATTTATTCTATTTTTTAGAAATGAGATTTAAGCCAAAAAGTTGTCATAACTTATGCCTTAAAATCTCAAAATTAAAAAAAAATCACATTTAGTTAAAATTTTTATTATAAATTATACTTACAAATGAATTTTATTGTAACTAGAATTAACTAATGGAGAATTTTAAGTACACAATTTATACAAATTTAATTTTTTAGAGATGAAATTTAAGACAAAAAGTTGTCACAATTTATGTCTCAAGATCACAAGATTAAAAAGATGTCACATCTGATTAATCATTTTATCTCTGTTAAAGAAATATTAAAAATAAAGATATAAAAAAGGAAAGTCAAGATTTTATAATTTTATTCTAACTAAAATTAATCAAGGGAAAGTTTTAAGTCCACAAAATTGTCTCACTTTATATTCTCATAATTTCAAGAGGCAAAGAAATTGTCACATTAAACTACTAAATAAATCCAAACATTTCCTGAGACAAATTTTATGAATTTTCTTTATGAAATAGATATATATAAATGAATATTATTATTATTACTTTAGTAAGAATTAGATTTAATCATTAATTTATTACCCCTATTTTACATATTTTATCAATATATTACTAGCTGAAAATAAACATTTAATAAAAGAAATTAAAATAGAAAAAAATGAAAATTGAAAGTAAATCTATTAAAAGAAGAGAATTTAAATTCACACCTACTAAACTTTTAATTTCCATTTACTGGTGCTAAAATACCAATATACCATCAATTATTTTACTCTTTGACAATGCATAGTTGGAGAGTAAAAAAATTTGCAATTTCTTTTACTTATAAAAGAAAAAAAAAGCTCAATTATTGCTCAATAAAAAAATATGAGATTTGAAAGGAAGATTAGTGATTAATTAAAAATTAGTGCTTAGTTAAAAAAAAACTCAATTAGTATGCAATCAGTGGAATATGTCTTTTATTGTTTATTTAAAAGGAAAATTAAAAAGTTTTCAATTAGTGTGTAATTTTCTCTATTTGATTATTAATATTGAGATTCAGTTTTAAATACATGATTATTCAGTTTTAAATACACAATTGTTTCAAATAAATACTACTATAACTCTTAAAAAATACAAGTTTAAAGGAAAATTTTAATTAGTAGTTAATATATTTTTCATTTTTATAATTTATTAATATAAAAATATATTGAATATTTTCTTAAAAAATGAATATATAAATATATTTAATATGTCCTTGTTTAAGTGTGAAATATATTTTAAAATTTGAAATAAATATTGTTTTAAATAACTAAAAAAATTTTGAAATAAATATTGTTTTAATTTTATAATTAAATTTATTTAAAATTTTAATTTATAATTTGCAAAATAAATTGAAATATGTTCCGATATTTTTTTTAAAATGGAAGGTGCAGCTAAAAAAAGGAAAAATAAGTACAAAAAGAAGTTATTTTGGATCTGTTAGTATGAAATTGTCTGAGTTTAATTATTAATTTTGAAATTGAGTTCTAAATATATAATTGTTTCAAATAAACACTATTATAACTCCTCAAAATGCAACTTTAAAGAAAAACTCAATAAGTAGTTAATGAATTTTTTATCTTTATAATTTATTAATATATAAATATATTTAATATTTCATTGTTTATGTGTGAAATTTATTTTAAAATTTAAAATTTAAAATTTTAAATTTGAAATAAATATTATTTTAATTATTGTTTTAAATTTGAAAATTGAAATAAATGTTGTTTTAATTATTGTTTTAAATTTGAAATTTGAAACAAATGTTGTTTTAATTATTT
Source organism: Psophocarpus tetragonolobus (assembly GCA_037954015.1). NCBI lineage: Eukaryota > Viridiplantae > Streptophyta > Magnoliopsida > Fabales > Fabaceae > Psophocarpus > Psophocarpus tetragonolobus. The sequence continues at coordinate 37,045,500 of CM075688.1, read as the reverse complement.
TTTAAAATTTTATAGTTAAACTTATTTAAAGTTTTAATTATTTTAATTTATAATTTGAAAAATAAATTCAGATATATTATAACATTTTTTTTAAAATGGAAGCCACAGCTAAAAAAGGAAAAAGAAGTAAAAAAATAAGATGTCATTTGTTTGTGCCTTTTTTTTATTAGTTCAAATAAATGTGTTTAAAATATTTTTTTATGATATTTTTATTTTGTTTTTAGTTTCTTTAATATTGACTTTATTTTTTATTTAAATATTGTATTTAAAATTTTCTAGTTTAAATATCATTATAGGTAATTAATTATCAATAATCATATTGACTTTTTATTTTAATTTATAATTTTGCAAATTTCTTTATTCTCGGAAATGGTTTGCCAGAGACTAAAAATTACTCTCCGGCAAACAAAATAAAATAGAAGAGAAAATTGATAAGAATTATATTTAAAGTAATTCAGAATCAAAAGAAAATGATGGAAAGGATAAAAAATTAAACTCACAAATATATGGGTCAAAACTCAAATTTAAAATAAAGTAAATGTATAACAAGAATTTGATCAACAATAAGAAATCTTAATAACTCAAACACAGCTGCAAAAACCCAGTTGTTACAGCTCCAAGAATTCAATAAAGACTGAAATTAAAGAGTACAAGGAAGAGAGAATTTGCACAGTGATTTATATTGGTTCGGTCCAACTGACCTACATCTAGTTTACAGACTTAGCTTTCCGCTAATCTGCTTTCCACTAAAATCTCAGTACACGTACACCACACATATAGATTTTAATCTTGAAAATATTTAAACCATAAAAGAAGATGTTTCCTCTTGCACCCCACAAGAGTTTGCTATACCGTGATACCCCGCCACTCACAATGCTTCACTTGCAACACCCCGCTGCAAGATTTTCCCACAATCTCAAGAACACTTCAAGAGATTGTTAACCTTGTGCAAAAACACAAATAAGGGTACAAAACAATATCACCTGATGTGAAGAATACCCAAATGGAAAGATTAAAACTCAATAGAGTCTCATCCTTGAATCTTGAAATTGAAGCACTTTCAAACCATAAAAAATGGGTATGAATCTTGGAGAGAATTCTTAGAAATCATATGAGAGAAGCAAACACTTGATTGAAGTGATCAAAAGTTGTAAAATTTGTTTTCAAAATGCTTTTATATTAGTTTTATGCAGCGTAATCGATTACCCATTTGATTACTTGATATCTTGCACAAAACTGGCCCAAAGTGCTTGTTCTCGGAGTAATCGATTATTAAAATCAGGTAATCGATTATCACAGAGAGTATCAATTCCTGTTCTAAAAAATTCTCGCAGGGTAATCGATTACTGTTTTTAGGTAATCGATTACCTTACTTAAAAATCCATTTTTGAAGTTTTTCCAACATAACTCAGCCTATGTAATCTATCCCAAACACATTCTTAAGCCTATCTAAAAAACACAATATAAGTACCACACCTATAAATGTGTTTGGTACCATAAAATGGATTTAAGAGCAAAAACAAAGAGAGAAAAGTAGAACCAAAACTTCTTCAAACTTCAATGTAGTTCCTTTGGTTCCAACAAATATAAATTTACTAAATTGAAATAGTGTAGGATAGAAAGAATGACACAATTGTTTATACTGGTTCAGACTTAAAATGACCTACATCATTGTAGATCCAACACACTGTTAAACCTGTTTTCACTAAAGAGTTGATTACAAACACAATGCATATACAATTCTAAAGAAATATTTCTAAACAAAAATCAAAGGTATAACTCTTGCACCCCACAAAAGCATGTTCGTCTATGAAACCCCGTCACAAAAACTCCTTAATGTGTAGAATGACCCAACAAGTAGGATCAACAATTTCTTGTTCTCTTCCTTTGAAACTTTCCCTTTCCAAGCTTTCTTTCTCTTTTTTTTTCTAAATGAATTTTGGGTTTTTGTATGAACTTTCTTGAAGATTTTCTTACTAATGTTCAAAGTATTTTCATTGAATTTACATCTTTTTCTGAAAAATATGCCAATTATGGTTGTTAAAAGTTAATTATAACATATGTGATCTATTATTTGTCTCAATTATTTTATTACCTTGTGTTAGAAAATAGCCCAAAATAGCGGCAAAACTCATGGTACTCGATTATTACAGAGAGTTTACAAACCAGTTTTTCTTCAGTCTCTACAAGTAATCAATTATCAAATCAGGTAATTTTGATTTTCTTGATCCTGATTAAAAAACCATGTTTTCTTGCTTGAACCAACCTAGTAATCAATTACCAGAAAGGTAAATCATTGCAAAACTTAGTAATTCATTAACCAATGCTTCAAACATGAAACCTTAGAGAAAATGAATGATTGCTTGAATGAATTAACTTCAAAAGGAATTATGAAACACACTTGTATGCCTAATCTAAAACAATCAATACAAGTGTCACACCTATGGAAATATGTTTGACATTGCAAAATTAATTGAAGCACCTAGGCTAGGCAGCAAAATCAAAACCTTTTACTTCATAAGAGAGATGTGGAGCCTTCTTGTATTAAATGCTTGAGTGCTTAAGTCCAACAATATAATGTTGAAACGAGAAAAATTAACTTCAAAAGGAATTATGAAACACACTTGTATGCCTAATCTAAAACAATCAATACAAGTGTCACACCTATGGAAATGTGTTTGACATTGCAAAATTAATTAAAGCACCTAGGCTAGTCAGCAAAATCAAAACCTTTTACTTCATAAGAGAGATGTGGAGGCTTCTTGTATTACATGCTTGAGTGCTTAAGTCCAACAATATAATGCTGAAACGAGAAGAATACCTTGATATTTTAATTGGTAAATATGGATAAGGGGATAATAATGTATGGTAGTTCTATACAATGCAAATGGTCAATTGTTCTTAAATAATTGGGATGATGATACAATGGATCCTTAAAATTAGGCTATGGTCACTTGTTCTTCCAGTCATTTTGTGATTGCCTTATAAGTCAAAATAAAACAAACCAATCCATAAGAAGAAATACTCAATTTCATTATTTTGCTTCTTCTTAAGATTTTACTTCTTATTTCATCGTTTTCTTTTCAAAGGAAATCTAAGACAAGTATATTTGGCACTTTCTCACCAAGGCAACTTAACAAATCTCTAAATTGTGAGTAAAACATGCTATGTATGATAAAACACAGAATTGGAGAAAGTTTATGTTGAGAATATTATCTTATTAGGAATTTTGTAGGCTTCTGTATGATAATAATATAATAGGACCAATCTCCTTGTGATTGTGGATCTAATACAAACCAAACATGTTTATGTTAATAATTTAATCATAAAAAATTGAAAAGTTAGAAAGTTTATTGTCCAATTCATGTATCTTTAAAGCTAGTAGTAGTGATTTCCTCACTACCTCTATGTGATTTACTCACAATTGTTGACTCAAAAAGAAGTGTTTCAAGAATCTACTAATGTGGAGATTATAGAAAGGATCAAAGATGCTCACACTTTTGACCATCATCAAGCTCATAGTAACATTGATTTTTTTTTTTGAAAGGCTAAACATTTATTCAATAACAGAAACAAAATGTTTCTAAGAGAACATACACCTTACATATGCCTTCATATGATATTTGGAGCATATCAAAACTAATCCACCTATTTCATTTTTAATAGACACAATATAGGATTGGCGTACCAATCCGAGAAGACACACCCCCTATTGAACCCAATAGAATATGATAACCATTTCCATGAGATTAATTTTATGCACATCATAACGTCAACGGAATCCACCGGTACATTATAAAAAACAATCTGGTTTCTAGTAATCCAGATGCTCCAGCATCCAGCAAGCTAGAACACATACCTGCACTTCTTCCTTCGTTTTCCAACCACCCATACTGATGACCAAAGGAAAAGCTGATACAAATCCCCCGGAATGGGTCCCTGGATTCTCAGCCAGCTAATGATATTATTCCACACCATTTGAGCCTTGGCACACGTTAAGAACAAATGATTGCGATCTTCAATAGCGCTGTTACAAAAGACGCACCGTACATCGTCAGGTGGAATAGTAACACCTCTCCTCAACAGATTTTGGATGGTTGGTAATCTGTCTAACAGCAATCTCCATGAAAACGCAATAACCTTGGAGGGCATATTATCTTTCCACATTCGTGTTAGAGCTTTGGGTTCCACCTCAATTAGTGTGGATGAGATTTGTTGCAAACGCAAAACCGAATAAGCCCCGGCAACTGAAAAGCTACCATCCGAACTAGACAACCAACTCCATCTATCATCCGTATAATCTACAATAACCACTGGATGCAGCACACTTTGTAACATACGGATCTGATCTTGTTCCCATACAAAAAGCTCCCTTCTCCATACCCAAATCCACCCCTCAGATGCTTCCTTTTTGTCGCTGATAGCAATGCCTTTATCTACCGCTAGCCCATATAGCCTGGGAAAGCTTAAGCTGAGGGGACCATCTCCTATCCAATTCTGCTCCCAAAATAGAGTATCCTTACCGTTCCCAATTTTTCTAATGGCGTTATTCCGAAACCAATCTGGCACTCCGACTTTCGGTCCATCAATATTCCATACATCCCTCCACCACTGGGAAACTGTAAATAAATTTTGCGGTCGTTCATTGAGTTTGTATGTCTGGCCATATCTACCTTCCAACAAAGTCGCCCATATTGCGTTTGGCTCTGTTAAGATCCTCCACCGCCACTTTGCCAGTAAACTCAAATTGAAGTCCCTTAAGCAATTTACCCCCAGACGCTCTTCTTCCTTTTTCCGACACACATTTTCCCAGCTAACCCATGCAATTTTGGTCTCCTGGTGGTTCCCTTCCCACAAAAAGGAGCGCTGTAAGCCGGTCATGACTTTTAATATTTTCTTAGGCACCTTATAGAACGAGAACAAATACAGCGGGAGACTAGACAGTACTGAATTAATCATAACTAATCTTCCTGCAAAAGACATATGTTTTGTCCTCCAGACGGCCAATTTCTGCTGAAATTGCTCGATGACTGGTAACCACGTATCTACCTTCCTCGGGTTCGCTCCCACCGGAATCCCCAGAAATTTAAATGGTGGTGAAGACACAGCACAGTTCAGAAGGTTGTTGACAGCGCTTGTAAATGAGTTATCTACATTTAGCCCAAAGAATTTGCTTTTGCTATAGTTTACCTTTAACCCCGAAGTCAGCTCAAAACCATGTAGTATAGCCTTCAAGTATCAGGCCTCCCCCATCATAATGACATCATCTGCATACTGCAATATTGAAAATTTTTCCTCTTCAGCAACATGTATCTCCTTAAACACCCCTTTCCCTACCGTTGTTTTGAACAGTCCAGATAAGGCTTCAGCTACCACTAGAAACAAAAAGGGGGAAAATGGGTCTCCCTGCTTCAAGCCTCTCCCCGGCCTAAATTCCTCCGTTGGAATTCTGTTGACTAGAATGGACATGTGACTATTCCTGACGATGCTACTCATCCACTTCCTCCATTTACTCCCGAACCCCAACCTTGCCAACATATAATCCAGAAAATCCCAATTCACCGAATCATATGCCTTCTGAAAATCCATCTTAAACAAGAAACATGATTTCCTTTTGCGTTTAGCCCAATCAACTATCTCATTTGCTACCAGTACCCCATCCAGTATCGATCTACCTGGCAGGAAAGCTGACTGGCACTTAGAGATTAAATTCCCCATAACTTTCTTCATTCTCAGAGACAACAATTTGGAAACAATCTTTTGAATGCTGGAAATTAAAGAGATTGGTCTATACTGAGCTAACCTGTTCGGCCTTTTCACCTTAGGGATCAGAGTAACAAAAGATGATGTCACACCTTTTGGTAGTACTCCTGAATGGTGGAATTCTTGAACTTTCTTTACCACGTCGACCCTTATAATTTCCCAACATGATCTATAAAACTGGAAACCAAAACCATCAGGGCCCGGGCTCTTCCCACCCTCACAGGCCCATACTGCCTCCTTTATCTCCTCCGGTGAGAAAGGCTCCTCTAGCCATTCTCTCTGCTGATCATTTAGCTGATTGAAAGCCACCCCATCCAGCCTTGGTCTCATCTGTTGTTCCTCCTTAAAGAGCCCGGTAAAATGATTAAACACATGATCCCTAATATTCTGAACTACCTCCACCCAACTGACATCTGTTTTGACTGCCAGTAGGGAATTTGCATGACATCTTTCCTTAAAGCATTTGTGAAAATAGCTTGTGTTGCTATCTCCGTTTAGAGCCCATTTCACCCGAGATTTCTGTAGCATAGACTGTTCCATTTGCCTTGCCTTCCCCCAATACTCTGCTAAGATACCTTATCTTTGCTGACCGCTCCCATTGACCCCTTGGCTTAACTGATGATCCACCATCTCCAATTGTAAAACTTTATCGATGAAGAATTTCTCATCTTTGTTCCATTTTTCTTCTTTCCACTCTTTAATCTTCAACTTCAGACCTTTTAATTTACTTGTCAACTGATGCATCCGCCAACCCTGACTGTGTTGTGAAGTCCAAAACTCTTTTACAAGATCCATAAAACTTTGCTCCTGTAGCCAGTAATAAAAAAACTTGAACGTTTAGGGCCCCAATTCTGTTTATTCACCTCGGTTAATATCCAGCAATGGTCTGAAAATTCTCTAGACCCTACTCTTTGCGCTATGACTCCCCACTCCTCCATCAAATCTGGGGAAAATAGAAACCGATCTAACCTACTAGATGACTCCCCATTCGGGGCTATCCACGTTGCTCCTTTTCTAATGACTGGAATATCCAATACGCCCATTGATTGAATAAAGAATTTGAAATCAGACATCTCAATTGTAGAGTGAGAACTAGATCTCCCTTTAAACTCACTCGTGCCTAACACAGCATTGAAGTCTCCTCCAATTACCCAATTAACCTCCGGAAATCCTCGTTTTGTCATCATCAAATCATCCCACACTTTCCTTTTCCCTTGTACCGAACATGGGGCATATACATTAACCACACAGTTGACTGCCGACGAGGTTATTCCTCTAAAGCCAACTCCAAGAAACCCCAACCCTTGTATCACCCAGACCACCTCCAACATATGCTTCTTCCACACTGTCAGACAACCTCTACTGAGTCCTGCTGACGGTAAAATTTTCCACTCGCACCCTGTCGTCCCCCATAACTCCTTAACCTCCCAATCACTTACCGTCTTGCATTTTGTCTCCTGTAGTAAACAGATATCGATGTCGTTATCATTTAACAATCTCCTAATCCTTCTTCGCTTGGCCCGATCCCGGAACCCCCTCACATTCAAAGATAAAATCTTCATTTAGTTGTTTCTATCACTCCTCCTATCCCTTCTTTCTTTCTCCTTATTATCCCTCGTCTCCATCCTTGTTAACTGTTGTATATATATTTTGTCGGATTGTTTCCCGGATATTCCGACTTCTTTCAGAGCCTTCCATATTTTTGCTGCTTCTTCCTCGTCATAACCTTTCCTTTCCTCGTCTTGATTTGGCTCATCCCAATGCCCTCGCCTCATTACTTCATTCCCATCAAAGTTGTTCCTTCTTAACTGCTTCCATATGGATACCTCCCTCATTTTCCCTTGATCTCCTCCGGACACTACTTTTCCCCCTACTAGTACCCATTTTTTATGGTCATATGGTAAAGTAGAAATAGATTCAGTTTTTCCGTAATCGCTATTTTCCGTAATGCCATCTTTCCCTCCGAGTCCAATAGCCATTTCGGGAAACTTCCGTCCACTATCCGTGTTTTCCTTTAGGGACTTAACTAGTTTTCTTGCTGAATCCGCACCCATTTCCCAGCCTCGAGCGCATTGTGAATGCCCAGAAAATTCGCCCGCCTGAAGACCTAGAGTGGATAGGCCTCCAGCTATCGCGCACGGTCCAGAATGAAAATCCTGAGTGAATGGGCCCAGAAAGGAAGCCACATCTCCCATGCACTGTCCATTTAAATGAGCCTCCATCTGCCGACCCAGTTCGCGAGTCGGATCAGCCCAAGCTGTCGGATCTCCCGCGTGACCAAGCAGCTGACGCGTCACCTCTCCAACGGTCGGATTGGCGCACCTCGATTCTGGCGCCCGTCGCACTGCCCGAGGAGACCGCGTGCCTCGTGCCTCGTGCACGGCAAACGCGGGTCGTGCCTGCTGTCTCGTCTCGTTAGTTGGCAGGCCTCGTTTCACGTGTCCGAGGTCTTGATCCACGAGCCCTTCTTCTTCTTCCTCCCGGTATATGCCTGGCTTTATTGTACAATCCTCTTTGTCTGCAGAACTTTCCTCATTCTCCCTTGTTGCACTTCTACATCCCCTGCAAAAATCACCTACTCTGTTCTTCTTACCCAAATCATAGTCTGAGCCTGTGCGTGAAATCTGGGATATTGTCCCCTTTGCAATTTCTTCTCCTAGCTGCCAATCCTGACATTTCTGCTCACCGCCGTCGACGAGTTGATCTACAACCGCCCGGAACCGCCCCATCCCGACCTCCGAGGAACAACTTCCAGATCTCGGCCCGTGAGTGTCTTTCACCACCGAGTCACCTTCTTGCCTGAGACCCGGAACCCCTTGTCTGGCGTTCCTCTCATGCCCTTCACTCGTCACCTGCCAATCTCCCTTATACAGCATCTCCTGTTTTAGCTCAGCCAGCCTTCTTTCTGCCTCGGCCGATTCATCAAAATCTTCCTCCCCTTGGCAGGAGCTCATTTCGGAGGTATAGGTAGTCTGTGCCGGACTCTGCTTTAACTCATTTACCTCTTCGACCTCCGTTATCCTTATATCAAACTCCCACCCATCGATGGACACCCGAACAGTGTCGTCGAGCCTCTTCATGTCCCTTCTGGACATCACCAACTGTGCTACATCGAAGCGTTTTTCTTTGTTTGTGATCTCCTCCGTATATAGCAACTCACCAAATGGTGTGAGTAGAGTGGAGAAGAAATTTTCTTCCCAAACATGTAACGGAATCCCATAACAGTTCACCTTTACCCTCCTGTCCGTGTCAACCATCCCCGGCTCCCACCTTTGAATCCCAACAAACCACTGTTCGAACCATAGCTGTTTCCCTTTCATGATCTCTTGGAGTGACACCCCCCTTTCCAACTCCAGCAGTACCTTATTAGTCCCCATAGGAGTTGAACGCATACTATAGATGCCGTGATTGTTTAGAAAAGATTGCGTCCTAAATGCGGACCCTCTTTTACGTACTTCTCCCACATAGGCCCTCTGAATCCGAATAACATTCTCCGCTGGTGCTGTGTACACAAGCTTCATCTTCGAGTCTTCCCTCTTCCCAGCCTCTTGCCGCACGGTTTTATTTTTTGGCCCCCCAGGTGCACTGACAGCCGATGCATATGATTTTCCGGGGTTTACGTTATACATATTCTGTTGCCCCATTTTCCCCGCCTCAGTAGAGTAAGCATTGTGAGTTCGTGTCCTCGTTCGTGATATCATCTTCCTCTGGTTCTGCTCCTTACGTTGATCATACCTTGGCAAATTGACCCACAAAAATTTAGTTGACAACATGCAAAATGATTGTAAGCATTCACAAGAAAAGTTTCATACTCTATCTCAGGGATGTGCTAATATTTGGAAAAAATGAGTAGTGGAGAAAATAAGTATGGTGAAGGAGAGTGAAATGGGATAAAGACAAGATTAGTTCACAATTGTAAAAGCTATTAAAAAAAATATAGAGTAGCAATTATATAAATTTGTATTGTGTTCCTGATATTTAAGATGTTTATGTTCTTATGTTAAAACTTTTATAAAATTTTAAATTGATGTTTGTTTTCTTGTGATTGTTGTATTTAAAATTGAGTATAATATCAATGTTTTGTTTATTATTTAGAAATTTAGAAATTGAAAATAATAATATTAGAGGGATAATTATAATGGGCTAAGCTTACGCTGGTTTGTTTCATGTGTTAGAATGAAATATAGGAACTAACTTCTCTGTATTACCGTGAGCTTATTACAATAGACTGCCAGTTACTATAATGTAGTTGGTTTGTTGTAAGCTTGTCACAGTTTTAACTTATATTAATACTCATAAACTTCCTATGGTAGGTTTAAGGTATTATAGTAGATTAAGCCAACTCTAATACCTAGGCTTTTTTTCCACTGGAATAACATATTTTTCCATACAGACGTAGCTTACTGGCTATATGTGAGTGAATAGTTTGAATAGTTTAAATTCTAATGAACAAAAGGGAACATTCAAGAGTATTGCAAAATTTGCTTACTGATTAAGACGGTTGGAGCACATTATAAAAGGAAATAGAAATTCAAGAATATTTCAGAATTTACATGATAATATATACAAAAACCAATGGCTATAATTCCTTGATGCGCAGTATCCGATGAGAATGATATTGTACCAGACCGAATTTCTATCTTTATTAGTAATGTTGGGTAGCTTTTCAATTGAAAATTCAACAAAGTGGACGCATATATGTAATTTTTCTATTGGATTTCTGTCTCGCTAGCTGAATATTTTCATCCTAAAGCAATGACACGGATGAGTAAAAGGCTTTAAGCCAAGATCAAGTACCAAAAACCATGTCAGAAATTCATAACGCAATTAAGATTTGTGAAATAAAACAGATGGTTGAGTATTATATTGGCTTTACAAATCAAATGAGCAACTATCCAGATTCTTCTTAACCGCCCAAGGTAACAACTAACAAAAGAAGGGACCACACACATATTAAGATTTTCTTAATCTACTTTCTTTTCAATGTTTGGACAATCCCATTTTACCCATCTCATCAAAATCTACTCTCCCGCAGTTCCGCTTGAGTAGTACTTATTGTTGAGTGCCAGGTAGTATATATTATTTTATTCGGTTCAGAACCTCATGTTGTTGTTGTGACTTTAAGGCAGCTATATATTATTATATTTCAAGAAAGTCTCAGACAATTTCATCAACATCACAACCAAGTATAACGTCAATCAGTTTCAACATGCTTTAGTAAGGGTGAGCAGTTTGTCTCAAGTGGTCGAATTGGGTAGGGTAAAAAGGGTGTCAAGCCTATATTTCAGGTCAATAGATGAATTTTAAATCTGTCACAATTTAGTGTATTTATAAAAGCTAAAATAATCGATATATGTATATTAATTATAATTATTATTTTTGTTTTGATAAATTTATCAAAAAATTATTTAAAAATAATTAATCTTATTTATATGCAGCCAAAAGATCAATTTATATAGAATAAACGAGTATGAAAACAGAAAAAAAAGACCTTGAGAAATAATTATAAAATATAAATTCAGCTTTTTAAAATAACTTATTTTTATTAATTTTATCTTTTATTAACATTTAATTTAATTTAATTATAAAAACTATGTGATGAACAAGAAATATCACTCCTTGTAGTGATTTTTCACTACAGGAACTTTGTGCTTATATATCCGCTTTAAACTCGTATCAAATTCTTGGATATTGAGTTGGGTTTTCAAGAGGCCACTCCAAACAGAGGGGAGGACCTACAAGAAACATTCTGATGCTCAAGTTAGAGTTAGGCCCGGAACAAGTGAATAATACTTCTAAAAAATATCCTTCTCTATTACTTCAATATCCGTTATCTATTTATGATGGTCGATTGGGTTTTTACCTATTGGGTCTTGCCTAATCAGTCTAGAATTAGGTAATACAATCTTAAGCTTGATTTTCAGCTAATGATTGAGATTTAAGCTAATTAATCTCTTAATCTATCGTCATTTGTTTCCCTTGTTAAGGTTTAGTTGCATGGGTTCAGGTTGATGGTCGAACACTTTAGGCCGAATACTCTTCATTCCTGTACACTTGCCCCAGCTTCAATTGCATCGAAGTGAGGATCGAAGATCGAAAGGAAAAGAAAGAGTTCGGAAAAACTAACGAGGGGCTTACTCGGGCTATTATGGGATGTGATGGTGGTACAAGAAGCAGAAAATGGGTGTGCATCTGGACCGTTAATTTGAAGTGTTTAGACGGAGAGAATCGCGCCGGTTCTCCTGAGATTATTGGCTATAAATAGGGGGGCCTATCTTTAGTTTTCCTTCACCATATTTTCTTCCCTTTGAGTTGAAATATTTGAATACCCATAGATCCTTACTTTCTCCACTCTTCCTTTCTTGTTAGGTACACTCCTCCAAAATGTCTTCTTCTTCTTTTTCTAGTTATATTCCTTCTCATTCTTCTTCATATCGAGGTGATATTTCTTCCCAATCTTCTTCATCTCGGGGTGATATTTCTTCCCAACTAAATTCACCCCCTATAGGGAAGGGAGCTACATTTGCTCAGCAACCCTCCCTCATGTTGGCTCTTCGAGAAAGATGGGTGTAACCGCGGCTAAGCCCACTCCTGTTGAGGAACCGAAGAGTCCTGAGGTTCCTAAGTGTAAACGGGTTGGGAATCCTAAAAGGGATTTTCCTCCTATTTTGGATCTGAGGTATGCTTGGGTAAATGGGAAGTGGCTACTTACTTCTCCTACTATAGTACCAAAAAGATGCTAATAAGTTTTGTTAAGAGTGTAGAGTTGTGCCCGTTTGAAAAAGTCGAGGACTTTCCTTTCTTTATTAGACATTGTTGTGGCGACGACTTTGTCAGACCGGATTTAGTATATCTCAGTAGAGAAGAAAAAGATAGTCGTGAGTTTTTTATGTGCATGACTGCATGTTCTGAGACCTTTAGGTGCGTATTCCTTTCGATGATTTCACCAGGGGGTCATTTGCACTCTAAATGTTGCCCCTACGTAACTACATCCAAATATTTGGGCTTACATTCAGGCATTTCAGGCCTTGTGTTTGTACACTCATATCAAGGCCAGTCCTTGTTTGTCGTTACATCACTTTACTACTCGTCCCCACAAGAAGTGCAAATGAGTCTCCCTGTACCGAAATCCAAAACGCTCCCTCCTTCACGTATGCACCACTTCTTACGAGAACTTTAAGACGGGTTCTTTAAAATCTTAGTCGATCCAGAGTTTAGTCAAAAATACTTTTATGACCGAAATGTTGGGAAGTTGTTCCCTTTCTACTGGCAGTAGGCACCGAGGAGGTATGATTGCTATCCTGTGGAAAAGGAAGAGTAGGCAAGGCAAGAAATCTTTTTCTAGTAGGTCGAACAAATAGAGAACCAAAGAATCCTTTCCTAGTCTAGTGGTCCCTCACTCTATCATGACCACTTCCTTTTTTAGCCAAGACTTTAATCCCTTAGCCACCATGTGCGAAGTCAGCAAGAATGTGTCTGGAGCGGGTCAGGCACAGCTAGCAGGCGTGGATCCAACTTTACATTGGGTTCATTATTGCAAGCTCTCGACTCGTCTATAAGTCGTAGGCCTTTACCTCTTTGCCACCAAGATGACCAAGTTAAGGCAGATGCTGAGGCGTTCTGAGGAGTCGTTAGAGGTGGCCACAAAGGTTGTTGAGTCACTAAACGCCAAGGTGGCAGAGATGAAGGAGAAATCCAAGACTATGCTCATTGCTAAGGACCATGCTGATGCGCTCAAGAGGAAATATGAGAAGATAAGGGAGGTAGTGGAAAGATATAAAGGAGCTAATGCTACACATAGGTAGAGAGAGAGGAGTTACGAGTCTCTGATTAACACCGCGAAGGAAGGCTTCTTGAAATATTAGAAGTAGGCCGAAAAGAACATATGCATTGAACATGAGGTCGGGTTCCGTCAAGTTGTACGTTAGGCTTCCCACTTTGGCCCATTTCCCCAGGATTTCAAGTTTGATTCTAATTGGGACTACTTCAGCAGGGACTTTAGGCGCTTTGATGATGTGCTCGATGATCTAAGTCCTAACGAACATGCCCCCTGCATGATGTCTGGTCCTTCACGTACTGTTCACATACAATAGGAAGATGAGGCAGATGATGGTGTTGAAGAAGTGGATGGTCTGAAGTTCAGTCGAGCCTTTGATGCATTTGTCTTTAGCTAAGATGCTTTTCTTTTTGTGATGTATAGGTCGAAGTGTAGACCCTTTAAACTTTTTGTACCCAGGCCTGGCCCGTGTGGGACTTGGTTTTATTTTACAACTTTCGTTATTTCAATCATATATAATGGATCTTTCTTTCTTTCTCTTTAGCCAATCGACTTATGTTTGTATTGTCTTCTTAATATAAACTTATTCATTATATTTTGTTTGGGTTGTGAGTGTTGCGTGGATCGAATTCCTTAACGAGTTGATAGGGCACTTTATTTGAAGCATGAATGCTGCCTAGACCAAACTCTTTGGCAAATTGGTAGGGCACTTTATTTGAAAGGTGAGTGTTGCCTGGACAGAACGCTTTGTTGAGTTGGTAGGGCACGTTATTTGAAGCGTAAGTCCTGCCTGGATCGAACTCTTTGACGAGTTGGTAGGGCATTTTGTTAGTACGGGACAAAGTAGTGGGGAGTTGAAGTTTTTTGCAAGAAAGATAAGTTGCTCTGAAACAGAATAATACTTTATTGCATCATAGGCAAGCCTCGTTAAAAACCTTCTTAGTAAAAACCTTTCTTAGGGACAAAAAACCGAGTAAGGAAAATAGTACTTGCGTTACATGTTCAACTATAATAGTTCTTTAGATGAGTAGAATTCCAGGTTCTCAAGATGAGTTTGCTTAATTGCTCTTCGAGTTTATAAGTGTCGTTGTCGAGGTCTTGATTGATCCAGAATGCTCCTTCCCAGTTTGGAGCTAATTTGCCTTCTGCTATATCCTTCCTAGCTTCCCAGTAGCTTTCCATACCAAGTCACATTTCTGGAATTCCCAAGCTCGCACCTTCGTGTTGAATCTTGGGCCATTCTCTATTTGCAGGCTTCAGTAGCTATTGCGACTTTATCACAGTCTTCCTATATGTAGTCTAATATGGCCAGCATTGCTTCCTGATTGGATTCCTGGTTGAAGTTTTTTTGTAGGATGGTTCTCCTATTTCCGCAGGAATCATAGCGTCAATACCATATGCCAGTCTGAACGACGTCTCTTTTGTGGATGATTGTGGGGTGCACCTATAAGCCCACAGTATTTCTGAGATTAATTCGGCCCATCCTCCTTTTGCCCCAGTCATTCTCTTTTTCAATTCCCCCAGTATTACTTTATTTGCAATTTTAGCTTGGCCATTTGATTACGGGTGCTCAACCGAGGTCACCCTGTGCTTGATGCTTAACCCTTCCAAAAAGGAGTTTAATTTTCTATCCGTGAACTGGAGGCCATTATCCATAACCACGACATATGGGATTCTGAACCTTATGATGACATTCTTCCAAAGGAACTTTTGGACATTTTGTGCTGAGATGGTAGCTAAGGGTTCAGTTTCTATCCATTTCATGAAATAATCTATGGCCACCAATAAAATTTTCACCTGTCCTCTTGCTACGGGGAAAGGATCAAGAATGTTCATCCCCTAAATGCAAAATGGCCACAAGGTTGCAATTATCTACAGTTCCTTTGCTGGTTGGTGAATCAGATTTCCATGTTTCTGACATCGTGTGCACTTCTTTATGAAGGTCAAACAGTCTTCCTGAAGGGTGGACCAATAATACCAAGCCCATAGAACATTAGCATCCAGAGTTCTTCCTCTTGTGTGCATGCCACAGATGCCTTTATGGACTTCTCATAGGACATAGTTAGCTTCATCTAGTGCTAAGCATTTAAGTAAAAGTGTGGAAAACCCTCTCTTGTACAAGTCCCCTATGACTATGTAAATCTAGTTGCCTTCATTCTTAACACTTTGGCTTGAATTGGATCCGTAGGTAATTCATTATGTTGTATATAAGCCATAATATCCTTTCTCCAGTCACCTGTTAATGCCTGTTGGCACATATTTCTATGCTTGGTGTTAGGAGCTCCTGTTGAATGATTGTTTTTAGCTGTCCTAGCTTCCTTGTACTCGCCAGCTTGGCGAGTTGATCTGCCCTTTCATTTTGGTCCCAAGGTATGTGAATTACTTCCACCTTGTCAAACTTGGACGAAACATTTCTGAAGGTGTGATAATACTTAAGTAGCTTTGGCTTATTGACCTGAAACGAGTCATTAAACTGCTCGACTACTACCTTGGAGTATGTTAGACATCTAACTGTCTTGACCCCTACCTCTTCGACCAGTTTCAGACCAGCGAGCAAAGTTTTGTACTCAACTTGGTTGTTGGAGGCTTTAAAGTCGAAGCGTAATGATTGTTCGATGGCCAGACTGTTTGGTCCCTTAATGACCCCTGCTCCACTTCCTTCACTGTTTAAGGACCCATCCATGTGTACAGTCCATTATGTCGGCTGGTCACCTGGCATTTCAGTAGTGGAATGAAGTTCGTTGAGGAAATCAACCAACAGTTGAGACTTTGTAGGACCTCTCGACTTGTAGTGGATGCCAAATTCTAAGAGTTCTGTGGACCAGGCCACCATCCTTCCTGCTAGTACCTGTATATCCGCTTCAGGCTCGTATCAAACTCTTGGATATTGAGTTAGGTTTTCAAGAGGCCACTCTGAACAAGAGAAGACCTGCAAGAAACACTCTGATGCTCAAGTTAGAGTTCAACCCATAACATGTGAATAGTACTTTTAAAAAATATCTTTCTCTATTACCTCAATAGTTGTTACCTATTTATAATGGTAGATTAGGCTTTTACTGGTTGAGTCTTGCTTAGTAAGTCTAGAATTAGGTAATACAGCCTTAAGCTTGGTTTTCAGCTAATGGTCGAGATTTAGGCTGATTAATCTCTTAATCTGTTTCCCTTGTTAAGGCTAAATTGCGTGTGTTTGGGTTGACGACCAAACACTTTAGTTCGAATACCCGATGTTCTGGCTGAATACTCCTAATTCTTGTATAGAATCCAAATCCATTTTTTCATATTTATGGCTTTTAATAGAATATATACATGACCTATAGTTTGATCATGGTCGGTTCATAATTCTATGGATTTTTACGGTTGAATGGTCTACAGTCCCTCATGCGTTAAACCTGAAACATGTGAGCATTTATTATTATTTTTATATAATCAAATCCTATATATTCATACATGATGCAAAACTACTTCATAATCTCAACAAGCAATCAAAAGGTCTTTGACTCAAAGAAAACAATCCATATGCACAACCTACTACTATCCAAAATGTACCAACTAGAAACCCAAACTAGTAAAAAATCAAAACAATACGAACCACCCTAACACCACATACTTCTTAAACATTGCAAGGAGTTCATACACAAATTAGCAAAAATACTTCCTCTATTAACACTAAAGTAATAAAACAACTACTTCCAAGAAGTAAATTGAATAAAAGGTAGAATATCCAAAGATTCTAAGGTTTTTTCATTGAAAACTATGGAGTTTCTAAATATTCAAATGCTCCAACACCCAATTATCTATAAGGTGTTATAAGTTGATACTACAGAAAAAAAAATATTTCCTGCAGCACTCCACACCCAATTATCTATCCTTTGGTGAACAAAATGAACTTTATGCAGTAACCTAACCAATTCCTGTAAGCGTTCTTCCTCCCATACAAAAATATCCCTTCTCCAAGACCAATTCCAAGATGTTAATCTGAACCTTGTCCCTCTCAAATTGTGCATTGTAATATCTTATCTACCGCCAAAGAAAATAGCCTAGGATACTTATCAATCGGTGTATGAACATTTATTATACTTGATTGACTATCTAGCTTGTTAGTGTGATGTTAAAAAAATGTATTAGAAATTATATTTTTAATATTTTTTCGTAGAAAATCAATTAAAGATCCTTTTTTATAGAATAACAGCAATACAAATTAAACCATTTTTTTTATAGACAAATGCTAGTTTTGTTCCAGAGGAATTGGAACTCATGATCTCTCCCTTTCTCCACATGTGAACTTTTTTGTCTCTAAATCGATCTTATAAAACCATGTTTTTCATAAAAAGTAGAAATTGAGGGAGCACAAAAGCCTAGGTTCACAAGGATTAGTAACCACATGTTTCGGGGTGAGGGAAAATTAATGAATTTACTCTAGAACAAGTCCATGAAACTCAGGTTTGTATCAAAAGATTTTCCCACTTGTTAGTTTTTTTTTTACCAATCTTTAATCACAACTTAGAATATAAACACTTGTAAAATAAGTATTTTAGACAGTGTGAAACTTTTGTTTTTTATAATATTATAAAACCAAGAATACTTAAAGTCTTAACTTAATATTATAGATTATACATATATATATATATATATATATATATATATAAAGTTTAATTGGTATATACTGTCAGTATAAAAAATTTTACACTGATATCCAATCACAACCCTTCGTTCATAATAAGTTTGTTAACTTTACTAATAAGTACTTTAAAAACTAAATAAATAAAAAGTTATGATGATTAAACGTCATATATAAAAGTCGTTTACACTTATTTTTTACCAATTAAACTTTTATATATATATAACTTATTTTTTACTCTAAAATCATGTCTTCACGCGTTTGAATTTAAAAACTTTGGTTTAAACACGTTAAACCAAACACTAAATTAATTACCCAAATCATATTATTTGAGTGACTAGAGTATAGAGTGCGTTAAAGGCACGACCTTTCTTGCACAGTGAGTCACCTCCACGTGTTAGTCTTGTAAGTCGGGACTCGCCACACTTCTTTGAGCATTATTCCAAAAATGTGCAATGATCAAACCTTTTCAAGTGATGAGCAGCTGAGAACAACCCAATTTAGAAAGGATTGGATTGAGGTTCCCTTGGCCTTGTCTAATTTTGATGTGATTGAAGACGAATTTTACCCGACCGATCCATCCATTTTGTTATCATAGTTTGGTAAGGTAATGTTTGATGCACAGCTTGCCCCCATCAAGTTTTGGTATATTGGATTTTGTCTATATATCTAAATTGAGGAAGAGGGATTTGATAGGTCATAAAGCTAAATGGAAGCATTTTTGCAATCCAAATTAATCTACTGAGGGTGCAAGGAAATGAATCACATAAGATTATGCTTTGTCGTTAAAACCAGAAAATATCACAAAAAATCCATGTGGGGACTCACTTTCTTGTGCTAGTGTTGTTTACACGCAACATGCGAGCGATTTCTCAGATCCCCACGATTCATTCATCCCAATTATGTGTCATGAATATGGGGTTGGAAATGCGTTGCTTAAGCACTAATGTAGGAAGCGAATGCTAAATAAGCTAAAACTCATTTTAAGAAATCACAATATATCTGTGATCACAATCTTGACACTGCCTTATTTTATTTGCAACTGCTCTTTCAAGTGTTTTTCGAGAAAATTAGCCAAATAGACCTAAGGGAAACAAAAATTGTTTAATACAACTTTTAGTAATTAGTTATTTATACTGCATCTGAAATTTTAATGGTAGTCAAACTCCTGAAACTCCAAGTTTAAGCTTAGTTACAAAATAAAATTTTAAATTAGTCTTTCAAGTTATGGGAGTAAGACATTTGAATTTGTGAGGTTTTAAAAGGGGTGATGAAAGTGCGGTTTGGAGTAGCTTTGAGTATAAAACTAATTTGAATCAAATTATAAAAATAAGTGTGATGCAATTTAATTCGGTCTAGATTAATCATAAAATTTGAATTAAGCCAAATCAATCTTTTACGGTTTAGTTTGTTTTCATTTTACGGTTTAAAAATTTTATTATTAAGTATTAAAAAATACATTGAAAAAATTTATTTCCAAAATTGTATAAAAGTTTAGTTATTTTTAAAAAAATTATATAAAAGTAGCAACTATTAAAATATCAACAATTAATTCATTTAAACATTATATTCTAGATGTTGTCGTCAAATTATATCTAAGGAAATTAAATTAAATAGTTTTGCTAAAATATTTATTCATCAACTAATTCATATTAATTAAAAATCTTAATTAAAGGTTAGGTCAAAATCTTATAAACTTAATTAGAAAATAATGAGTAATTGTATATGTTGAGGATTTTCTAAAATAACTAAGATAGTCGATTTGATATGGTTTCAAATTAAAGCAATGTTTTAAGATTTTCAATCTTTATGGTTCGGGTTTTCAATTCGGTTTAATTTGATTTTGAACGCCCTAGTTTTAACTACCTTTTAAAAGTGTCTGTTTTCAAAAAATGATTTTCACCTTAGTTTTTTTTACTAGATTTAAATTTAATTTTAACGCTTATAATTTTATAATTGAGCAATTTTTATTCCAAAAAATAATTTTAGATTGTGTTAATGAATACATAAATAATGAAAAAAATGAAAAATAAATCAAATTAAGAAAAAAAATGACAAATAAAAGATAAAAGAAAATAAAAGAGACACAACGTATTCTCATGATTTATGAATATATAATATATTTTTTTTATGAATAAGTAAAAATATTAACATAAATAAACTACTATAAATATCCTCTATAAACTTTTTGTCCATGACTTTATATCTCATTATCATATACTATTGAGTAATCAAACCAACATATAAGAGAATAAAATTTGTAATTATCTACTAAACTTATTTTGTCAAAGATTATTTTAAAATATGATTTATTAAATTATTTATGATCAAATAAGCATATATAAAAATTAAATCTTGAATAAATTACTTCACAAACTCTTTTTTACGTCTATGTTTTTATAGAGCCCAATAATTACATTATGTTTGGCTTAACGTAATTTTTTATTACACATTATTGAATACTTTTATATTTAAATCATAAATACTAAATAATTTTTTACTATAATACATGTTTTAAAAAATAGTTTTTTAGCTATAGGTACTGTTATAATAATTTTGCAATTAGAAATGTCAGAGTAGATCAATAGAAGAGTTTTCATAAACATAAATTCTAAGTGGGTCATGAAAGAGAAATAAAATTTAAAAATAAAGAAAATTAAAATTTAATTATATATATATATATACGGATAATTTTATTTTTCAAGTGATTAACTTATTAGATATTTTAATAAGATAAAAAGAGTGTTTTACATTATTGTTTATATTTATCATGTATAATAAATTTATTATATTATTGATAACACATAGTTAATTTTTTTTATCAGCATAACACATAGTTAATTAGTTATACAATGATTTATATTTACTTCTAACCACTAATATATAAGATAAAGTTAACTCTGTTAATTAGATATACGATTAACTATATCCGGTAGTCAATTATTTCAAAGCACTATTAATTAACTACGTTAAAAACAAAATTAATTACTATTTGCATATATAGATTATTATTTATAATTATATATTTATTTTAATTATTTAGAAAATATAATTAATCAGCTTTATAAATATACAGGATGTTGTTGTTGGATAAGCTTTTTCCAACATAAAATAGGTACTCTGTACTCATACTGCCATACCAAATTAATTAATAAGATCCACATCCACGTGGGAAGGTAATGTATTTCTCCAGGTTGTCCTAACAAGGTGTGTCACAAACACTTATACACATGCCATGCATGTCTGACAAATTGACACGTCACGACCTTGTCATGAAAAATCTACTTAGTCGGTGAGTGTTTTCCTTTTCTCTCTCCCCATTTGTCTATAAATATGACAACCATTCTCCAACAATCCCTCCCTTATATCTTGAAGATTTGAAACAATTTAAAAAAATATATTAATCTAGGAGTTTATATGTGCACTTAGTGACACTGCATGTGCTCTCCAATATCATAGTTTTGCTTCATATGCTAATTACCCACCACCCACTTATCATACTCATAGTGTGATACTCCTACCCTTTCTTTGTGTAACTGTTTTCTCACATCCTTGTTGACCCACTTCAGTTCTTGTACTTTTAGGCCCCTTTCTCCCCAAAATCAAAAGACTAATTAATTAACTTCATTTTTCTCATCTCCATTCATAGAGCAAATTAAATGGCCGAGGAGGCAAAACAAGTGAGTCTGGTCTTCAGTTTTGGCATGCATTCTACTTTCTCAGTTAAATCATTTTATTTCTTACAGATTTCTGGGCTAGAACTCACAATTTTCTTTTTTTATTGCTAGGAACCACCCAAGGCTGAGTCTAAGGCAGAGGAAAATCCACCAGAAAAAAGCCCGGTAGAGGAGAAGAAAGAGCCTGACCCACCATCGCCATGTGTGTTGCTTGTTGACTTGCATTGTGTAGGATGCGCCAAGAAAATTAAAAAATTCATTTTGAAAATGAAAGGTTCTATATATTACTATATATATCTCTTTGCTTTTATTCCACATCTCATGCATATGCACACTCATTTTCGTTAGTTTGTATGCAGGAGTTGAGGGAGTGTTGGTTGATATGGCTAAAAGTGAAGTGACAATAAAGGGAAAAGTGGAGCCTCAATCAATCTGCAACATAATTACGAAGAAAACAAAGAAAATAGCCAAAGTTATATCTCCCTTGCCAGAAGCAAAAGTAGAACCTATACCAGAAGCTGTAACACCTCAGGTATCACGAGATTTTTCTTTTCCAGATGGTTCCCAAGGAAAAGAAAAGCTAAATTAAAGTATAATTATATATACCTATGCATAGTTCAATCAATAAATGATATATATAATTGGTTTCTGTTCCAGGCTATTGAACCGGTCACTGTAGAACTTAACATAAACATGCATTGTAAGGCCTGTGCTGAGCAGCTTAAGAGGAAGATACTCAAAATGAGAGGTACCACTTATCTTCTCATTTTAATGTGTTGACAATATTGCTTCGGGTTGTCGTTGAATTGAAAGGGACTGATTTGGATATTAATTTTATTCGGGGAATTATAATCACTTTGAACATGCAACTAATTTGAAGCAAGCATGCTAAAAATGAAAATAAATTGACAGGTACATTTTAAAGATAAAATTTAGTGGTTAACAAACCAAAAAACACCAAATGAAAATCATTTACAAAGATCATTATGTCATTGTTCATTTTGAATTATGTATCTGTCTATAAAATATTCATATAGAGTTAATTAATTACAAAAAGTAAAAGAGATATATGTGTAGAAGAATAAAGGAACCTATGAAAGGATTAATTTAGGTAAAATATATAACGCAATCAATGAACAGGAAATAATTTTTTTTATTCAAAATATGATAACGGTATTAAAATTCAAACATGAAAATTTGTGTAATGAGAAGATATTATAAAATACAATGAGTGTGGGAAACAGAGGGACCCCGATCCTCAGACGTCCTTTTTCATTTTTATTTTTTTTTTATTATTTATAATTTACTTTATATTTTATTAAACTAAATATTATTTAAAATTTATCGTAATTATATTACGCAAATACATATGTATATGGTCGACATAAGGTATACATAAATAAGTTGCAAAATAATAATCTAATCTTCACTTTTACAAAATAATCATCTAATCTTCACTTTCTATACTTTCCATTGATATTTCTCTTAAAACTAGAAAAACACACAATAGAAAAACAATAAACTTAAATTAACACAATAAAAAATTAATAAACTTAGATTAAATTTAAATTTAATGAAAAATGGTAACAGCAGAGGATCCGCATCCAGAAAAAGAGATAGAAATAAAATAAATACAAAACAAATACCATGAATGATATGTAATAGAAATCAAGAGTAAGTATGAATAAAAATAAAATTAGAAAAAGGGATTAACACATAAAAGATACTACTTCAAGATTTGTATCATCAATGCATTGTGCTTCCAAGATTACTTGTCAGTTTGATACAGAGTAAACTGTAGACCTGACTATTGACGTAGCATTTTTTCTTGAAATTGGTTGGTAACTATGTATTTTTTTTAAGAGAAAATCAATTTCTTTCCATTATATAAATTGTTGGATACATGAAACCATCTACTTAGGAGTAGGACCCAATATGGCAATATCCATGTCCTCCATCAGATTTTACCCCAAAATAGAAAGAAACGAGATCTTTTTGAGGGTGGAGTCCACATTTTGTCCTATCACTTTTACAATTTAAGACCACGTTTTATTTATGATAAATTAATATTATAAAAATATATAAATAAAGAGTTCTTATTAAATATATGATTATATATATTAATTAAATTCTATAAAAATAAATATTAATTTTAGTCTTAAATTTTTATATCTATATAAATAATTTATTTTGTTCTTCATTTTAAAATATTGTTGGCAATGGTGATGGAGATCCTATTCTTCCAATAAGCCGCAACAAGTAACAAACATAGATAAAAATAGAAGTAAATATTTCCTAACCCAAAACACATTTAAAAAAAAAAAATTGGAAACTATCAACAACTTTAAATATAAATATATAATGGACTTTAACACTCATGCAATATAGTATAGAAGAATTTTAATTACAGCTATAAAAATTTTGGTTTTCTCCGTATAATGTAGCCTAAAATTTATCATCCTGTAGTTAATGTAAAGATATGTGTTTGCTAATGTAGGAGTTCAAACCGCAGAAACTGAGCTTAGCACGGGGAAGGTTATTGTGACGGGGACCATGGATGCAAATAAGCTAGCAGACTATGTCTATAGACGCACCACAAAGCAAGTCAAAATAGTTCCCCAACCAGAACCAGAACAAGAAGAAAATAAAGAGAACCCTGTACCAGAAGAGGGTAAACCTGAACAAGAGAAAGAAGAAAATCAAGAATTAGAGAAAGAGGCTAAACCTGAACAAGAGAAAGTAGAAAATGTAGAGAAGAAACAAGACGAGAAACCAGCTGAAGAACCCAAGAAAGAAGAAGGTGGAGAAGGTGGCAACGATGAGAAAGAGAATAAAGAAGAGAAAGGTGTGGAAGAAGAAGCTAAGAAAGAAGTGGGTGGTGATGAGAATGAAGTTATACTTAACATTGACGATGAAACCATGAAGAGGATGATGTACTACTATTACCAACCACTCTATGTGAATGAACGAATCCCACCCCCTCAACTCTTCAGTGATGAAAATCCCAATGCATGTTGCATTTTATAAATTCATCATAAAAGATGAGAGAAGAGAGAAGGAGAAATCATTCTAGCTAGTTTGTACTTAATTATAGCAACAATACACAAAATTTGAGCTAATTGACTGTCAAATGGAATCATATGTATGCTTGAATTAATGTATCTTTTTGTGTTTTCAGTATATATGTATGAATCTACTATGTATTTTTTCTATCTTTCTTATATATCATAAAAGATGACAAAAGTGTTCTCTTTTCACATCTTTTAATAGGATTAGAAAATGTTGAAAAGTTAACATTAATATAAGTATAGGAAAAAGCTACATTGTGGGAGCATAAGGGATGCACATCTTTTTTTTTTTTTCTTTTTCATTTTAACTTTTAACATAGAAAAATCCTATTATTTGGAGTAAAATTTGGATTATTTTATTAAAAGAGAGATTGGAATACACAATCTCGCCTTTTCTGTACATTGACTTTGGCTGTAGTGAATCTTGAACCAAAGTTTTGAGGGTGTCAAAATAAATTTAATTTATTTATATATCTATTATATAAATTTAAATTTAAATATAATTTTAATTTTTTATTTAAAATATAGAATTTATTTCTCTTATTTTAATTTAAATGGAGATTTTATTCCTCTTATTTTAATTAAAATAGAGATTTTAATTTTTATTTAAAATAGAGATTTTTATTTAAAATTTTAAAAAATAAAAAGATCAAAATTGCATTTATATATGTTAGCCTAATTTTTTTTATCCTAATGTAGTCTAAAATTTTAAGTTGTAAAAATAAACTAAACACCGTATAAAGATCATAAAAAAGTCTAATGTTACCTGTAATAAATAATTATAAAATTTTAAAATATACTCCATGTGTGTAACTTGCCAATTTATTCTTTGTACTTATCTTCTTCTTATAGAAGATAATAATAAATAATCATCAAAGTTAATTTTTGACTTATCTTCTCCTTAGAGAAGTGGTGTCAAATCCCGCCTTCCATGCCTATTCTTTTCATCCTCCATCTTCTTGAGGAAGGACTTTGGTGGAGAAGATCAAGAGAATGCATCATTTGATATCAGTGGTCATCTTCATGAAGGTTCATTCCTTTTTTTTTTTCTCTTTGAGTTTTGGGCGTCAATTTCTTTCATTTTTCTACAATTCTTATGATTCATTTCTTGCTTCCTTTATTGTCATTTTAATTTCCTATTATGTCTTGTTAGTATAGTCTTGTAATTTTATATTTTTTTCATTTAAATTCCTTGCACTTTTCTTCCAATTTTTAGTTCTTTTCATTGAATCAATATTATACCTTAGGTTCTTTATTTTTTGTCTCCCTAAAAGAGCTTTAGTAATGATTTCACAACTATTGTGAAAGAAGCCACCCAAAGTGTGGTATAAGCTCCTTGATTCACATCTTTGCTACTTCCTTGTTCCTTTATTTTCATTTTGGTGTGTTGTTGCTTAGTGTTTGGGCGTGAGTTTTTAATTTTTCTGCACTTTATTTGCAGCTTTTTATTCTTCTGAGTTTGTATTAGATTGTTATGTTTAGTCCTTATTGTGACATCTAAATTCCTAGTTGTGCTTTTTAATTATTTTTTTTCACCATAAAAGAGTTTGTGTCTTCTTGAGGAATTTAGTATCCAATAGGAGTATCCTATTGTGTAAGTTCATGTCCAAGGAGTTCCACATGCTATTAGTTCTAACATTTTCTATAATTTTTTTTTCCAAAAAATATATTGCTCAATTTCTTCATAAGTCAATTTTTGTTGAGTATAAGTAGCTTCAAATTGTTCTAACATTGCTTGGAGTGATTTGTAACTTGTTATGGCTGCAAATTTTTTAAGCGTCTCTTAGTGGTTAACTCCTTGTGCAAACAAGCTTGCCATAATATCAAAGCCCAAAGTATTAGGCCTAAAACTTAATCACCTAAAATGCTAAATTCATTTCAAGTTATTTCTTATTCTTTGGTTTGCACTTTGATAAATTTTTATGGCCATTTCTTTTCCCTTATTTCAAGCAAATATAATACATAGACTCCTCATCATATTTCACTTCAAAATTGTTAAAGAGGTGTAGCAGAAATATCTAAAAAAATCAAAAGAGTAAAATAAATAAAAAAAAAAGTCGGTAAAAGTGTTAAAAAGAAGTAAAAAGAACAAAAAAAAATAGTTCACCTCAAGTTACTTTGATTTGTTAAAAGATTGTTTGAACTTGTTGAAATTTGCTTGAATTGGTGCTTGTGTGATTCGACCATATTGCATTTAAGTAGTGCAAATCATAGAAAATTCTTGAGTCTTTTCTTGTTTTACTCCAACTCTACTCTAGTGTCTTTCTAAGTTCCTTTTGTGTCATAGCTTTCTTTGTGTAGCCTTTAATTGATAGCTTGTCTTGATCTAAATTCCTTGAGTTTGTCCTATATAATCTATCCATTTGGATGTTTAGCTTCCTTCTTTGAGTTTTTATTGTTTTTTGCTTGTCTATTTCACTCTCTTGGCTCCTTGTTTGATGCACCACTTTGTAAGGGAAAGGGAGGTCAAAACAAGCTTTCCACAAAGGTAGCATCTTGAAGAGAGTTAGAAGGAAACATTTTTTGGAGAGGCAAACACTTGGAGGGAATCAAGTCTTCATCCAGCATTCTTTTACTTAGTTGTTTTTGTTAATTGGGTGTATTTGATAAAGGTCATTTTGATAAAGGTGTTAGATGTCCATAAGGTTCACATTTTTTTATTGTAATAATTGTTAATTTCTTGCTTAAGTGGATGAAGGAATTGATACCCCATCCTTCCATCTTAGGTGCACGTGCTTAGTGCCCTAAACTTTTGCTTTAATTTTATTTATTTGCTTTCACATTTTAGTGTGAAGTGTTTTTTAGTTTCAAAGACTCTTAAGCATTTTACTTAGGGAGAAACAACAAAAAGAGTAAGGAGAGTAAGCCTTAAGTTCTCTCCCCCAAATCACTTTCAAAATGAGCTCACACACTAGTAATAAGAGTGTTAATCAAGAAGGTTCTCCAAAATTAACCAACTTGGACAAGTTTGTGAGTGAGTTTAAAGAGCAGAGAGTAGAAGAAATAATGGAAAGAAAAAAGAGGGAAGAAAGATAAGAGAAAAAGTGTGAGGAAAAAGAGAAAGAAAGAAAAGAAAGAGAGAAAGAAATAAGAGAGAAAGAGAAGTTGGTATAGATTTCTCACAAGTGAGATGAATGGAAGTGAGGTTTATGAGAGACCTAGGAGAAAGAAGGTGCATCAAAATAATAATAATCAAAACAAAAACCCTCGTAGGGAACAAAAAATATATCTACCTCATTTTCATGATAAAGAGGACGTGGAAGCCTATCTTGATTGAGAAATGAAAGTAGAGCAACTTTTTACTTATTTTAACATAAGTGAAGAAAGAAAGGTTCCATTGGTAACCCTTAGCTTCCAAGGACATGTCATCTATTGGTGGTCCTCATTAGTACACGAGAGGTGTTGCCTTCATAACCCTCCTATGGACTATTGGAATGATATCAAGATAAGGCGGAGGCACATCCTCTCTTACTATGAAAGAAAGCTCCTACATAAATTACAAAGGTTGAAACAGTACAACTCAAGTGTTGAGGTGTACAGATAAATGATGGAGTTTTTCCTTATGAAAGCAGGCATTACTAAGGAGCCTAGGGCCACCATAGCTAGGTTTCTAAGCGGCTTGAGCACAGACATAAAAGATAAAGTTGAGTTCTTGCCATATAGAGACCTAGATGACTTGGTTCAACTTTGCATTAAAGTGGAAAATCAATTGAAAACAAAAAGTGTTTCAAAAAAACGAATACATACTTTACACTTATACAAAGAGGGATCAAGTCAAGGGAAATTCTTCCAAGAGTTTTCCCAAAGAGGAGCCATAAAAAAGAATGCATAAAGATCATAAGCCTTTGCATAACCCCCTCTACTAGTTCTAGCAATAGGACTAGTAACATAAAATGCTTTAAGTGCCTTGGGAGAGACCATATTACCTCTCAATGCCCCGACAAGAAAACCATGATCATGAGGGCCTATAATATTTATGGTGATAGTAGCTCATCTTCCTCCTCTAGTGAGAGTGAGGAAGAAAAGGGTCATGACCATGAGCATAACATAGAGGCAATTTCTTGTGATGGTCACCTCTTGATGGTTAGGTGACTTCTTGGAAGCCAACCACTTGAGTTTGATCATTCACAAAGAGAGAACATTTTTCACACATGCAAAGAGGTACCTTCTAGCATTATCACAAGTCTTGAAATTGAGTCTCTACCAAAATGGATTTAAAATCCTTTAGAAGAATTTGATGATCTTTTCCCTCAAGAGGTTCCTAAGGGATTACCTCCTCTAAGGAGAATTGAACACCAAATCGACCTTGTTCCTAGCGAAAGTCTACCCAATAGATGATAAACCAAATTGAGACCAAAGAGATTAAGTCTCAAGTTCAAGACCCGTTAGAGAAGGGTTAGGTTCAACAAAGCCTTAGCCCTTGTGTTGTGCTAGTCTTATTGGTGCCCAAGAAGGATGGCAAATGGTGAATGTGTATGGATTTTCATGTCATCAACAACATCACCATTAAATATAGGCACTCAATCCCTGAGCTAGATGATAGATTTGATGGATTGCATGGAGCTCAATTTTTTTATAAAATTAATCTTAGAAATGGTTACCATCAAATAAGAATCAAAGAGGGTGACGAATGGAAAACCGTTTTTAAGACAAAATTTGTTCTTTATGAATGGTTTGTGATGCTTTTCGGCTCACCAATGCTCGAAGCACTTTCATGCGCCTCATAAATCATGCACTTAGGGATTGCATTGGTAGATTTTTAGTTGTTTATTTTGATGATATTTTAGTTTACAGTAGGTCCTTAGATGATCATGTAGGACACTTAGGGAAGTCTTGTCTGTTCTTAGAAAAAATAACCTTTTTTGCAAACCTAGAAAAATGTACCTTTTGTGTTCCTAGTGTAGTCTTTTTAGGCTTTGTAGTTAATGCACAAGGGGTCCAAATGGATCCCCAAAAAATCAAGGTCATCCAAGAATGGTCTACCCCTACTAGTGTGATTAAGATCAAGGAGCTTTCATGGTCTCACGAGTTTTTATAGGCGCTTTGTGTCTAATTTCTCTACACTAGCTTCACCACTCAATGAGTTGGTGAAGAAGGTTGCTTCTTTCCTATGGGGTGAAAAACAAGAGCAAGTTTTTCAACTGCTCAAGGATAAACTCACTCATGCACTATTCTAGCTCTTCCTAACTTTTAAAAAACTTTTGAGTTAGAATGTGATGCATCAGGAGTGGGTGTGGGAGTTGTTTTGTTGCAAAGGGGCACCCAATTTCCTATTTTAGTAAAAAATTTCATGGTGTCCACCTCAGCTACCCCGCCTATGACAAGGAGTTTTATGCCTTATCCGTGCCCTTCAAACTTGAGAACATTATCTTGTTTCCAAGGAGTTTGTCATTCATAGTGATCATAAGTCACTTAAGTATTGAGAGGGCAAGGAAAGTTGAACAAGAGACATGTAAAATGGGTCGACTTTCTTGAAACTTTCCCACATTTCATCAAATAAAAAAAGGGAAATACAAATGTGGTAGTCGATACTTTTTCAAGGATACATTTTCTCCTTGCCACCCTTAATGAAAAAATTTTGGGATTTGATGACATTAGGGAAATATATTCCTGTGGCCAAGATTTTGGAACCATTTTTATATTGCCTCCTCTTTCAAAGCCAAAGATTGCTTCTACCTTTGTGACTACTTGTACAAAGATGGCAAACTTTGTGTAGCCCTAGGATCAATTAGGAAATTGCTAGCAAAAGAGAGCCATGAAGGTGGGTTCATGGGGTATTTTGGAATTGACAAAACTTTGTTGCTTTTAAAAGAAAAATTATTTTGGCCGTATATGAAAAAGGATGTCTAAAGACATTGCTTGAGTTGCATAGCTTGTTTACAAGCTAAGTCTCAAGTAATGTCTCATGGACTTTAAACATCTTTACCCGCTCCTTCTACACCTTGGGTAGACATTAGCATGGACTTTGTCCTTAGGTTCCCAAGAACCTAACGAGGTGTAAACTCTCTTTTTGTGGTAGTGGACCGATTTAGAAAAATGGCCCATTTTATTCCCTGTCACAAAGTGGATTATGTGAGTCACATCACAAAACTTTTCTTTCGAGAGGTTATCAACTTGCATGGGATACCCTCAACCATAGTTTTCGATAGGAATGCTAAGTTCCTCGGCCATTTTTGGAAAATTCTTTGGGTAAGGTAGGAACTAAGCTCATTTTTTCTACCACATGAAGTCATCCTCAAATTGGTGGGTAAGCTGAAGTAGTGAATAAATTCCTACCCACTATGTTGAGGGTAATCTTAAAAGGCAACCATCAGTCTTGGGATGAATACCTTCTCCTATTGAATTTGCATACAATAGAATGGTTCATCAGACACTAAGCACTCCCCTTTTGAGGTTGCCTATGGTTTTAATCCTCTCACCCCTTTGGATTTGTTACCTCTCCCTAATTCTTGACTTTTTCATAAAGAAGGGGAAGTTAGGGCAGAGTTCATTAAGAAACTACATGAAATGGTGAAAATCAATATTGAAAACCAATCTAAGGGGTATGCATCTTCTAGTAACAAGGGGAGAAAAAAAGTCATCTTTGAAAAGGGAGAATGGGTTTGGCTACACCTTAGAAAGGATTGTTTTCCTTCTAAAAGGAAGTCCAAACTTAGCCCTAGAGGAGATGATCCTTTCCAAATCCTTGAAAGATAAATAATAATTCATATAAGTTAGACCTTCCCTAGGATTATGGTGTTAGCACAACTTTTAATGTTTCCGATCTGACTTTGTTCCTAGGTGTTGATGATGAAGAAGACAAAACCTCGGATTTGAGGTCAAATGCTTCTAAAGGGTGAGGAAATGATAAAATCCTACTTACCAAGGGTCCCATCACTAGGGTTATGGCTAGGAGGATAGAGGAGGACATGACCCAAAAAGAGTTCTCAAGACCTCAACTCTTAATTGAAGTAAAGATAACACGCCATTATTATTAGACTAATTAGTTTTCTTTGTATTTTCATTTGGACCATGTATTTTGGCCACTTCCTTATAGTTTAGATGATTAGGTGCCTTTAGTTAAAAAGGAGGAGTATGTTTAGTGAGGCTTTCTTAGGGTAGGTGTGTTTGGGCTTGTCCATGCACCTTAGGAGTTGCTATTTGCACCTAAATGAGTTAGTTTTAGTTGCCGACTTAAGATGCCTAAGACTTGGGTTTATTAGTCTTAATCATAAGTCCCACATTTTCTTAAATTGTGTGCCCAAGCTCTCTCATTGGGTTATTTATACTTCTCCCTCTCTTGTAATCATTACACTTGAATGAATAAATATAATACTCCTTTAGTGAGTATTTTGATTAATTGAGTGTCTTGAGAAACCTTTCTTTAAGGATTCTTTTCCTAAAACTTTTATCAAGTGTCCTCTCCCTTGCAGCAAACATCAAAATTAATTTTTTATTTATCTTCTTTTTAGAGAAGTGGCGTCAAATCCCCTCTTACATCCCTAGCCTTTCCATCCTCCATCTTTTTTAGGAAGGACCTTGGTGGAGAAGATAAAGAGAGTGCGTCAATGATGAAAAACTCCTTGGAAACAAGATAATGCTCCCATGTTTAGAGGACTCGAATTAAGGCATAAAACTTTGCCATAGGTGGGGTAGATAAGGTGGGCACTCATTTTTCACTGAAATAAGCAATTGGGTCCCCCCTTGCAACAAAACAGCTCATACACTTATCCCAAATGCATCACATTCTAACTCAAATGTTTTTAAAAAATCAGGAAGAGCTAGAATTGGTGCTTGGCTGAGTTTATCATTGATTAGTTGAAAGGATTTTTCTTGCTTCTCACCCTAAAGGAAGGGAGCATTCTTCTTCACCAACTCATTAAATGGTAAGTAGTGTAGAGAAATCAGGCACAAAGCGTCCATAGAAACTCGCAAGACTATGAAAGCTCTTGATCTTAGTCACACTTGTTAGGTTGGGTCATTCTTGGTTGACTTTGATTTTCTCAGTCCACATTGGCCCCTTGTCATGCAAAAGGTGCATTTGTCTATGTTTGCAAAAAGGTTGTTTGACCTAAGAACTAAAAATACTTGTCTATGATGTCTTACATGATCATTTAGGCCCCTACTAAAAACTAAAATATCATTAAATAAACTACAACAAACCTACCAAGACAATCCCTAAGATTATTATTCATGAGGCTATGAAAGTATTAAGAGCATTTGTGAACCCAAAATGCATCACCAACCCAAACTTGGTCTTAAAAGCAATTTTCCATTCATCACCTTCTTTAATTCTTATCTGATAGTAACTACTTCTAAGATCAACTTTTGAAAAGATTTTTGCTCCATGTAACTCATCTAGCATATCATTTAGCCTAGGAATTGGGTACATGTACTTAATGGTGATATTGTTAATGGCACGGGCAGTCATACACATCCTCCATTTGTCATCCTTCTTGGGCACCAACAAGACTAACACAACACAAGTGATGCAATCCCACCTAGCATGCATCATGGCTAGGAGGATTCAAGGAATGCATGTCATGAATGAAAGCTCATTGAAGATTGGAAACCATAGTCTTCATTTTTAGTTTGTAAATATTTTATTTTAATTAGTTAAATAAAAGCATATTTTTAATTCCTTTAAGGCCATATATATTCGACCATCTTCTTTTTAGTTTAGAAGGTATAGGTGTCTTTAGTTAAAAAGGATGAGTAAGCTTAGAATGGGTTCATAAGTCAAGACATGATTTTGTGCTAGCCCATTCAATTTAGGAGATGCTAATTGCACCCATGGGGGTGAACTTATATGCCTTACTTAAATCCCACATTGCTTTAGAAAAGTGTGTCCAAGCTCTTCCATTGGGCTATATATACTCATTCCCCTTCATTTTAAATTTTACCTTTGAAGTTGAATGAAAATAGGCTCTTTGTGAGCACATTCTTAGTAAGAGGTCTTGAGGATCCTCTCTCTTGAGGAACCTCTTCCTAGTTGGTTTTTATCAAAGGTTTCTTCCCTTGTGGTAAACCTAAACAATTTGGCTTATCTCTCTTTGAGAGTGGCGCCCCACCTCCATTTTCTTTCCCCTCCATCATCCATGTCATGGTGCTTGGAACCTCAAGGAGAAAAATCAAGGAGAGTGAAAAAGATTTTTGCATCAACAAGGGTTAAGACTCTTTTGAAACCCTTCTCCAACAAATCTTCAACTTGAGACTTAATTTCCTTGGTCTCAATGGGATTTGTCCTATATACAAGCCTATTGGGTAGGCTAGCACCAAGAACTAGATGTATTTGATGTTCAATTCCCTTAGAAGAGGTAACCCCTTAGGGATATCCTTGGGAAAAATATCACCAAATTCTTTCAAAAGAGTTTAAACCCCTTGTGGAAGAGACTCAACCTCAATATTTTTGGTAGTGCAAGATGATTCTTCTTTGCAAAGGAAGATATAGAAAGCTTTATCAAGTAAAAAAATATTTTTTATATCTTCTTTTGTTGCAAAGTGACTTTCTTTCTTGACAACTTTCTTGAAAAGAGCACAACCTTCCAACTCTTCTTCCTTACCTTTTTCAAGTTTTAAGGGTGAAAACTCTTTAATTTGGCTTTTTTTTCTCATCCCTCTTATGCTTCATGATAAGTTGATTTTTTGTCACTTGCGAGGGTGTAAGAGAATGCCTCTTAATCTTCTTATATTTGTGGATGAGAACAATCTCATTAGAGTGACCATGATAGATGACTTTCTTATCAAATTGTTATGGTCCCCCTAACAAGATATGATCAGCTTCCATTAGAACTATATTACAAATTATTTCATCCCCATAACATCCAATCGAGAAAGGTTTGCGACCTTTTCTCGCCTCTCTCCTTCCTTAACCAACTAAGACACCTTATATCTTCATTACTTAAGGAAGTTAATACAATGATTGTAACCAAAATTTAAATAAAACAAAAGAGTTAAAAGATAATGTGCACGTTAGAAACGGGCATGTGGGTAACTCAACCCATGAAGTCTACAACCACAAAATTCACAACCCATGAAACTCAGTCTGCGAAGCCCACATTTTAAGCAAGTTCATTATATTTGAGTCTGTACCCACTCTGCAAAGCCCACGGAGACCTTGTGTCAGCTAGCATAAAAACATAAAAAAAAACTTTAAAAAAACAAAATTTTCTAATTTTAAATTATTATAAAAATTTAATATATATCTAAATTCATCTCATAGGGTTACAAGACAACAATTAAGAAAAATAAGTACATATTATTTAATAGTTAAATTTTAAATGTCATCACAACTCAAATATACTCATTCTAAAATATAAAATGAAATAGTTTAAATTTAAAATGTACACAAATAAAATATAAATGCATTCAAATATAAAATCTTGAATCTAAATTCTTAAATGTCATCACAAAAATATTGAATTAACCTACTAAACTTATGAGATTTGCAAGTTGAGTTTAGAAACGTCGCATATGTAAATAAGTTCAAAATTTTAATACTCACAAACCATACAAGTTGCGAGCTTTTTGGGTAATTCGCGTAACTAAACTCAAATATCTATCTCTATATCATGAAAGTGACATGTAAAACATTACATAAAATTTAAATTTTTTAATAGAAAAATGTCACACGTCATAATAAATAATTAATATGCAAATGAACAAATTTATATATACTATTAATTATATTTAAATTTTCTAATATAAATATTTTAACAGAAAAAAACTTATATATTAAATTATAAAACATTAATAATTTTAAGTAGAGTTTTTATCAAGCTAAGTATTCTCATAACTAAAACTATTTCAATTTATCATATTATTAACTAATGGCATTTAAAATTTTAAATAATAACTTTCTTTTTCCTTTGTTTTTTTGTGAAGGTTTAGATCAAACCCATTGGGTAACAAAAGACGAAAACATTAAGGGCCCCCTAAAAATGGAACAGAAGTAAAAGATGGGACTAAATTAAAACTACTTGCTCCGTATTGAGGGATATAGCAAGTTTGGCATAGGAGGAGACAAACTCCGTTGGTACCGCACGTTCATGATTAAGATTATATAAAAAAATTTAACAAAAAATTACAAAGTATCGTAAAAATTAAGGATAAAATTTTATTTTTAAATGATATTTATAATATTTACCAATTATTTAACTTTACCAGTAAAGTGATTTGTTATGAATAAAATTAATAATTTTCCAAAAAAAAATTAAGATAACTGTTTCTCAGTAAAATTTTTAAATTTAAATATAAATATTTAAAATAATTAATGTAATGACTATAATTTTAATTTAATTTAGATTGTAATTTAACTTAGAAAAATAAAAGAACCATAAGAGAAGATGTCATACACATGGCGGGAATGTAAGATAACACATAAAATACTCTTTATTTGATATTAGATAATTTTTATAAGAGTTTAATTAGTACATATTAATAATATAAAAATAATTTTACATGTTTAATTATAAATTTTTATTTATATGATTTTTAAAATTTTAATCAGTAAAATGAATAAATTTACCATACATAAAAAATTATGATTGAATATAAATGTAAATTTTTTTATATTTACAATACATACTAATTAATTTTTTTTTATAATATCATTGATAATATTATTAATTAAATTTATTCAAAATTTTATAATATTTTAGCAAAAATAAATGATAAAAATGAATGATCTTAAGTAAAATTTATTACCTGTAAATAATACAGGTTGTTTCTATCATAACTAAAATTATATAAATTTATATTATTATTAACTAAATATATTTACATTTTTATATCATCAAAATTTAAACAATAAATTATAAAGTAATATAGAAATTAATGATTTTGAGCAGGATTTATTTAGGTAAATAATACTTGTAGTTTTTATCATAATTAAACTATTTTAATTTATGATATTATTAAATAATTAGATTCAAATTATTTTTTTATAATTATTTTTCATAAAAATAAATTATAAAGTAATTACATGATAAAATTAATAGTCTTAAGTATAATTTTCGCTCTAAGTGATATTTGTAGTCTTTATACTAATTAAAATATTTTAATTTATGATATTATTAGAAAATTATATTTAAATTATTTTAGTATAAATATTTTAATAAAAATAAATTATAATTTAATATAAAAGTAATTGTGTTGAGCATAATTTTTGTTTTCATAAATAATACTTGTAGTTTTTATCATAATTAAAATATTTAATTTATGATATTATTAAATAATTAGATTCAAATTAGGTTTTAGTATAAATATTTCAATAAAATATAAATTTAAAGTAATTAAATTATATAATAAAAATTAATAGTCTTAATAGGATTTTTATCCTACAAAGAATATATGTAGCTTCCTTAGTAACTAAAATTATTTTAATTTAT
The DNA here is from genome assembly GCA_037954015.1 of Psophocarpus tetragonolobus. Taxonomy (NCBI): domain Eukaryota; kingdom Viridiplantae; phylum Streptophyta; class Magnoliopsida; order Fabales; family Fabaceae; genus Psophocarpus; species Psophocarpus tetragonolobus. Next base: position 37,008,229 of record CM075688.1, on the reverse strand, counting down.
ACTATTATTAAATAGTTATATTTAAATTATTTTAGTAAAATATATAAAAAAAGGTTAAAATTAATAGACATTTAATGGTCTTCATCAGGATTTTGTTTGCCTAAATAATATTTATAATTTATATCATAATTAAAATATTTTAATTTATGATATTATTAAATAATTAAATATAAATTTTTTTAGTATAAATATTTTTCAAATAAATTATAAAATAATTATATAGTTTTACTGTTTAATATAATTATTTTATACTAATTATATTTAAATTATCTTCGGTAAAAATATTTTAATAAAAAATTATAAACTATTCACCCATTGTTTGGGCTTGTTCAATATCTATTTAATTTTGTTGGGAAGGTCAAAAGGCTTGCATTTCTAATTTATTTTCAACTTCTCTATTGTTAAAAAAATAATAAAAAGAGCAAATTTCTAGTTTTACTTAATAAAAAATAAAAATAGCCATAAAACACTAAAGACAATAATATCTTTTAAATTTTTTTTTAATTCGTCATGGAATTCCTTTAGATAGAATATTTTAAATGCGTAATTTATTTTATCTAAGAACTTGAAATTCTTTATTTAAAATTCTTTGTTTGGCTAAGAAATTTTAAAAAGCATTTAAAATTCTTATCATTTTACAAAGTATTTTCAATAACTAAAAGAGAAGAATTTTAAATCTTTCACCCAAAGAGAAGTGGATCATTCATTCTATGCTCACACTCGTTCTTAAAGAGCGCCATGATCATTCTATCCCTTGCTCTCTACAAGTTGTTTTCCTTTCTCTATTCGTTCTCTTCCTCGCTTTCTCTTATCTAACCTTCACTCTCTTTATTAGTTCAGGTTTTTCATCCATTTTTTTTTTATTCTCATTCTCATTAATCTATTTATTGTCTTTCGTGCTCAATAATTTACTTTCATCCTCAAATCATTTCCTCATTCTCTTGTTCTCTCTTGTCTTAGGGTTTGATAATTGAAATTTTATATATCTCTTGTTCATATGGGTTATGGGAGACACGTTGGATGATAAAACTTGATTTTGTGTGTTTGAAATTGTATTACTTGTTATATGTATTGATGTTTAATACTTATTAGAGATGTGGAATAAATATGTATTATTATATGATTTTTGTGATGTGTATGGAATAGATGAAATGCATAGAATTGTGTCAATGATATGATATATATTTGGATTTGATGATATAATGAAATGTTGATTATGCAATGTTACAAGAAGGTAACTTAGCCTTGTTTAAAGTGTATTGAGTTAGGGATACAACTAAAGTCGTTGTGATCCTAGTACCAGATCGAGTAGAAGGTACCTGGGGGATATACTCAAATAGCATCTAGGTGTCATAATTGAGTGAGCTAAACGTCAAACACCAGTGGAGGTATTCGATGAATATGTCTAGACTCAGTTGATTGTTTGAAGGATCAAAGAGATGCCTGACAACAGTAGATAAATGTGACACCTTTTTACCCCAAACACTTTATTATTTAATTTGCAAAATAATATAGAAATTTGTTCATTTAAATAAGTAGACTTGACACTTGGGTAAAAGGATTCACATTGTGACACCAAGAATTGGTTATTACTAAACAAGTCATAAAAGAGAAAATAATTTATCTCCATATTGAGTTAAAACATGGTCAAAGGGATAAAAACTATTAGTTCATATAGATCCATTAAATTGGGTTAACTTACAATTAAAGTTGTGAGCATTATATAAATAGAAAATAAATTGTCATGATCATATAATAGAATACTATGAACCCTGTGACCCTCTTCTATCCCAAATAAACAAATAAATATAACATGATTAAATAAAAATCCTTTAATCGGGTAAAAAGATTCACAAAAGTCCTTCCAACAAAACTTCATCTTTAATCAAATGATAAGTCTTTACAAATGAAAACTTAAAAAAAAAAAAAAAACTTGAGACGTAATTGAAATAAATTCTAAAGCAAGGAAATAATTTTAACATCTTAATGTAGTCATATCTCAGAAATTACTCACTTTTACTTCTTCAGCTTCGTCTTGGCCTATAGGCATTCAACCCCAAGCAACACAAACAAATAAGGAGTGAGAAATTTACTCATATGTAATTAAGCAGCATAAATAAGAAATATTACCACCCACACTATATCACATGAAACCACATAACCATATTGAATTCAAGTCATGCAAATGATGCTCATTCTATGCAACTCATGTATGCTCTCTCGGGTACACGCCTGAAGCAGATCTTTTCTACGCCAGTAACAAGTAGGTACAATCATCTCATCATAGCTCCACCTGAAGTGAATCCTTTTCTATACTAGTAACATGTAAGTATAATCATGTAATTCAACACAACCTAAAAAGACCTGTTATAGAGCGCCACACAATGAGTGATCCTTACAAGCTTATTAGACTACCATATTCATGCATCATGTCATGCAAAAACACAATTCAGAATATCAATATTTAATTATGCCATCACAACCCACCCTCAACCGCAGCTAGAATGGCATTTTGTAAGGCACATCCTGACCATCATCATCAACACATCATGCATCCAATTATAATTCACATCAATTTCATACAGTTGGGCAAATCCCCAATTCATGCACCTTCATAACTTATAAGCATTTATTGAATCACCACCAACAAAATTTATAAGGTACATCACAATATTTCGCATTCACAAACTATCTATTCTTATCATACCCTTCTATTACATTGCGTAGCCTACATACTATATTTGCAGTTATGCTAATGATATAGAGGTGATATAAATTTTATTATAAATATATTACAATTACCTAAAACATTTAGGTTAAGGTTCATACTTATTTTATCATCCACTACAAATTCACAGCCACTAAACCTAAATCTGACAATTTGATCTTTACTCACTATTTTATTCATAGCTTAAGTTATATAATATCCTTTTCTAGTTATTCCAACTCTATTTTAACGATAACATTCATGGCTACAACTTTTATGAAGAACACGAAACCTAATAAGGTCATCTAGGTCACCTCGTAAGGCTTACAACGCACAGTCTATTCTCAATATCTTTACATGATTCTTGAGTCTAAATTGTCTCAAATGTCTATTTTCTAAAACAACAAACTTAACTCGAATTGGTTAACAACACAGAAAGATATGATAGAAATACTAAGGTATGTTCATACGAAAATTTTCAGATAGCAAGCATTCAACTTATATAAGGTTCTCAAAATATAATTCTAACTCCAAATCGATTCTACTTCTCTATCTATAATACTTAGTTATCATAACACCTTACAATTGTAGTGATAATCATAAATTTTTTTCATCAATATTATCAACAGAAGGAAACCTCTAACACCTAACATCTAATCCTTTTTACATAGAATAATTCAAATAACATAGGAGTCTCTTAATCATCACATTAATCGATCGTATAATTAGAGTTATTCATCGTTTAATCACCCACAACATTCATTCATAGAAATAAATGAATACATTAATTGTATAAAACTTAATCCCTACATAGACTTAGAATTCGCCTCCAGTACCCTATTTCTTATATATGCCTATGTATAAGTTAATCTCACTCTCCTTTACCTCGAAGTGATGAAGAATGTAGAAGGTAGGAATGATTCTTTAATGTCCTTTGTAAGGATCACCTCTCTCTGAGTTCTCTTTTATAGTCGTCTCCTCTTATGTCACGTTTAAGATTAAGGCTTGCATAAAAAAATGAGCAGAATGTCAAGACCCCGATCTCTTGACTCCTTCAAATTACTAACTCTTGTGAGTTAAACCCAACAAACCTAACTTTTTTAACCTGTTTTTATTATAATGAGGTGATAATAATAATAATAATAATAATAATAATAATAACAACAACAACAACAACAACAATAATAATAATAATAATAACAATTCACTCCCAACATATTTTAGTTAATAAAAATATCAAATTTTACTAAGCCAATAAATAAAACTAAAAATATTTGAATTCTTATTTTATAAAATTTCAGGTTGTTACAAGAAAAGTTATTAGGTCATCTTGATATTTGAACTTAATGTGTTTTCCAGAAGATGTCATGTCATTTAAATGTTGTATTGATTGCTTATGTTCATGAAGAATGTAAATGTGTTTGATTACATTATAATTCTATTGAATTGATGATTGATACTTTAATTATAATATTATTTATATTCAATTTATTTCTTGTTTTAGTAAGCTTACACTTTTTTGTTTTTGTATGTGTATAACTATGATAGTTGTGTTTAACAGGAAAGCATATGGTAATATTGTTACATAGTGTAAGGATATTCAACACTAGGGAAGATTTTGGCTAGCTTTGGAAGTTCATTTTGTTATGGTTGTTTGGGTTTCTATAGTTTCTTTTGTATATATGTATATAGTAAGCACCACTATAAGATTGTTATGTAAACATGCATTTGTATATTCCTTGCTAGTGATTTATGTTTTGCTTGGAGATTTGCATAGGTTTAAGAGATGAGATTTTGGCATGTGTATATAAATATCACATGGATTATAGGTAGTATATTGTTTTGAGAAGTGCATTATTTCTCATTGAGCAAGCATTTTCACTCAGTGCAAAGATTTCTCTGACAAAATTTTATTAGTTTTGTACTCAACGACGGGTCTTGCTTAGCAATAATGCTTTACTAGAAAGAAATCTATAGTTTTAGACTTCTCGTTGGACGAGATAGTCATAATTCTTATTTCTCCTTAGTTTATATATATATATATATATAAAAGGAGAGATCCACTTAAGAGATTTATACTTCATCCTTGCCATATATTTTCTTAAAATCTAATAGTTGTTATGAATTATTAATTTTAACCATTATATTTTAAGAAAATGAATTATCAAGATTTAGACTTACTCTTTGAGTAAGTGAATCCTCTCTCTCTATATCTATCTATCTATATCTCTCTCTCTCTCTCTCTCTCTCTATATATATATATATATATATATATATATATATATATATATATATATATATATATATATATATATATATATATATATATATATATATATATATATTGGTTATATTTTGAAACGAAAGGAATTATTAGTATAACATATTGTATTAGCTATATAGAAAGTTTTGGGTTCATTACAATGCCACTAGACTCTGTCCACAAACCTATAAGTGAGGTAGTGGGAGATTCGATAACACATCTGTTTAAGATGCATAGTATTAGGGTAAAACCCACATAATTGTTAAGTGATTCACTAAAGGAAAAAGACTTTTGTAGAATGCAAGTCACAAAATTGTGGACCAACCCACAAGTCTCTTAGAGATGCGTAGAAGGAAAACAAAAAAAAAATATTTATTAAATTTTTCAAAAAATTTAATATTAAAATATTAAATTTTATTTTTTTTAAAAAAATAAAATACAAAGAATTTTAATTTCTCTATCAAAACAAAAAAACTAAAATTAAAATAGAAGGAACTTGAATTTCTTTATCTAAACAAATTATTTAGATAATAAAGAGAATTCAAATACAATAAATTTTAAATTCTTGGAATTGTTAACTCATTATCAACATAAATTCAAAATCATAATGCCATATGCATAGATAAACTTCCATTCCTATAAAATAACATTCATTAAGTACAATGAATTTTTAAAATTAAATTAAATGTTATACAAAATAATTGTATATATAAAATAATATATAAAAAACTACAATTCAATGAAAAAATACTTATACACTTTCAGTATAAAAATTTTTACAATGACATTCAATCATAACCTTTTATATATACATTGAATTTGTTGACTTTATCAAGTAACACTATAAAAGTCATATAAAAGAAGGATTATGATTAAATGTCAGTACATAGGTGTTAAATGTTAAACTCTGAATCAATTACCAATCTACATGTATGGGCTTTATTTTTATATAGTCTCGACAAAGTTTCTCATTGAAAATGTTGCATGCTACAATTAGGGATGACAATCATGTCCACTCGCGGATACTGCTTCATCCCTGCCCTGATTTTGACGGGAAAAACTTGCATTATTGGTCCCTACCCCCGTTCCAGCCTAAGAAAATTGGAAATTGGGACGGGGATGGGTTTGCTGGTCCCTTCTGCTTCCCCGCACCCATCCCGCTTATGTTAAACAAAATTTCATATACATATTTTTAATTTCACATGGACAAATCTACACCCCTTGCACTATTAAAAACAAAATATATTTAATAACTTAACATATAATTTATTTAATTAATTAATAAATTTAAATATAATTAATAACTTAACATATAACTTATTTAATAAATTATAAGTAAATTTAAATTTAAATTATAAAAATAATATAGCAAGGTACTTACAGGTATACTTGAATCTAAAAATACCTAACGGGAATGGGTATAAAGATTCAAATTTTATATCCACCTCTTTTATACTTGTTCCTACCCTCACACTATTGTGATCGCTAGTTACAACATATCCTCGTATGTATATATATGTATAAGTTTCTTTTGTTTTGTTCTAGTAGGAATTAATTGAAAACAATGTCAAAGTTTACAATTATATACACTTGTATAATTCACCAAGCGAGACCTCTTGGAGGATATATTTATAAGTTAGGTTTGATATGAAAATGTAACAGATATCTTAAAATTAAAAAATAATAAAATCATTCAAAATATAAAGTTATTAATTAATTAATTAATATTACACTGAATAGTATAAAATTGAAATAAATAATTTCCTTATTTATTGCAAAATATAACCCAAAAATACCTGTTGAAAAAAAAATTGAATCACACTGCACTACGTGTATAATCAACACCAGACAGTAACAAAATTATAAATTTCTATAATATTATGTTATATTTATGCATTATTAAAAATTAAAACTATTTTGAAGCTATAGTCAGAACATATAAAATTATATATATTATCATTTTAGTAAAATATTAAAAAGTGGTATTATGATTTGACATTATTTGGTTGAAATTTATTAACATTTGAAAACAATATCATATTTTTTATACATTTCTATAGTTTTTTTTTTAGTTATTATAGTTGTCGTTCTTAGGTGGAACAATTTTTTTGGTTAATTTCTTTAGTGAAAGTTATTATAGTTTATTATATTTATATGTTCTTAAAAAATAAAAGATATATTGAAAATAATTTAAAATATCATAAAAACATGTGAGTAAAAATTTTAATTTGAATAACTAAAAATATTTTGTTAAAATTATTTGTCCAATATACAATTAACAATTAAAAGATAAAAAATATATTAATTTATTGCATAGAAAGATGGAGTTAATTTTCTTTTTTGTCTTTAAATAAACAGGAAAGATGGAGTTAATTTCTTAAATCAAATTTATTATTTAATAATTAGGTATATGATTCTCATTACGTAGCATATTCAAGATAATGTTTTTGTTTTTTTTTTTTTTCTCATTCAGTTACCATTAAAAAAGCTCAGGATAATGTACCACCGAACTTTGTATTGTTAGGAGGTTGCCAACTTAACAAAATATTCCAGATCATGTTATGGGAGGAGAACATTGATTTATTTATTTATTTTGAAAAGGAAAGAAAATTTATTCTATTATGGTTAAATTATCATTCGTATCCGTTAATTTATTCAGTTGTTGATATTTTGTCATCTTATTTTTAATTACTTATATTTTATTTTTTTTATTTTATAATATTTGAACTATCCATTGTATAATAGGTGTTAACTATTAAATTATTAATAATCACTTCACATATAACTTGATTAGATAACTCTACATGTTGACATATGAATTAAAATCTTATTTAATGTGAGAAGAAGTCATTTAATTAAGTTACATAGAAAGTCAAAGTTAATAGTTTTAACGGTCAATGATTATATAATATCATCAAATTATAAAATAAAAGGATAAAAAATAAACAATTAAAAATAAAAAGATAAAGTATCACCAATTAAATAAATTGAGAGACACAAATTATAATTTAACCTTCTATTATTAGGTATATGCATTTTTATGAATGCATATTGTGTTTAACATAAGATTTATTTTTTCAATAAAATTTAACTTATAAAGAAAAATAATTAATTTTATAGATTGGAATATAAACATTTCTATAAAATACTAGATTGTAATACAAGTGTAGATATGAAGCGAAGCAAACTTACTGGGTAGGATATCAAATTAATAATTAATAATAAATACTAATTTTTAAAGTCAATTCAAACAAAATAAATTTTTCATCCAAATATATTACAATAGAATATATACAATAAATATATATATATATATATATATATATATATATATATATGGGGACATATCCAGTAAGAAAACCAAATTTATATAAGAGTGATCAGAACAAATTTCACTCATTGTGATCAATTACCCTTTTTTTCTAATTCTTATAACATTTATTATATTCACTCTTTTTTTTCTCTCTTCTGTGTAAGAAAGTCAAATTTATTAGAGAGTGAAAGCAACAAACATATCAAGTGAGAAAATGTTTTATTATGAGAGATGAGAGAAATAAATAATAAACCTAAGATTAAAAATCACGCTTTAGATTAAAATAACTCACTTAAAGATATCATGTACCTCCTTCCCCATAACTCACCCCTACCCCTACCCTACCCTTACCCTCACCCTCACACCTACCCTTTACCCTTTGTTGGTCCCAGGAGGAATCTAGATGGGGGTTGAATAGATTCCAAAAATATTTTCACAAACTTTTCCATTCAAATATAATATCAAAGCTTTCAAAAATCTTCCCTTTAAAGAAATTTCCAAAATCTACCTTTAGTGTTCTCAAAAAGAGATTTCAAATAAAATTTGAAACAATGATTAACATTCAACTCTTTCTAGGATTTAAACATCAAGCATGAACAATAACAATTCCTTCAATGATAATTTCCAATTAGCACTTAGTTAAATCACAATATGAATTCCAATAACCAATCTTAAGTAATCAAAGATAATGGGTAATAAAAATATAGTTTCAAGATTCAATTATCCAATTAAAGATTCAATAACCCAATCATAATTTCAACTTTACAATACCAAAAGAATCAATTTTACTACATTAAAGATCTAATTAATTTTGTAGTAGTAAAAACCCAATATGAAATCAATAAGAAATCAATTCAATCACTCACAAAGAGTTTAAGGAAAGAGAGAATTTGCATAGTTATTTTATACTGGTTCAGTCGACCTGACTTACATTCAGTTTACAGACTTAGCCTTTGGCTAATTTGCTTTCCACTAAAAATCAAAGTACATGCATACCACACATACAGATTTTTATATAGAAAGATTCAAAATAACACAAGAAAAGAGGTTTCCTTTTACACCTCACAAGAGTTTGCTAAAACACTTAGCTACTCACAACACCTCACTCCCAACACCCCGTTGTAAGATTTCACAATAATCTCAAGAACACCTTAAGAGATTATAAAAAACGTGTGCAAAAACACACAAAAAAATGGTATAGAACAATATTACCTAATTGTTATGAATACCCAAGAAAAATAGAACTCTAAATCACAATTCTTTATCCTTGAATCAACCAATTCTTTAATTCTTAAATCATCAATCTCTGGGTTTTTCTCCGGTCTCACGTGGGTTTTTTCTCTAGGAAAATCACAAGTTTTCTTTTGCGTCTTTTTTATTTTAAATTCTATTATGAAAAAACTATTTTGAAATCCTTTTATATGAGTCATAGCCCAAGGTAATCAATTACCCGGTTAGTTATCTCAAAGCAAGCCTAAAATATCTTGTTCTCTGGTTTAATTGATTAACTTTTTCTGGTAATCGATTATTCCCCGAGAAAACTCAGCTTTGATGATTTTTTGCTTGTTTCAGCTTAGGTAATCTATTACCAACTTAAGTAATCGAATACTTATGAGGTAAATAAACTCTTAACTTAGTAATTTTGATTCCTTTGCTACTTAAACACATTCTCATGCCAATCTAAACAATCAATACAAGTAACACACCTATTAAACGTGTTTGGTACCATAAAATAAATTAATCTAACACTACAAAACCAAAACTCCAAAGACTTGAGATGCTTCACAATTGTTTTTTAATCCTTCAATCTCAACACCTCAACATCACCTCTACCGCCACTGCCACCGATGTTATTGCCACCACCATCATCGTTGATGGTCACTGCTGCCACCACCACCACCACCATCAACATTGGTGGTGGTGGCGGGGATGAGGTGATGGCAACAATGACGTGGTGGTAATCGGTGGTGGTGGTGAACGCCAACAGTTGTGATAGTTGTAGTGGTGGTGGTAGTGGTGACTGCTGACAATGGTGGTGATCATCAATAGTGGTGGTGGTGAACGCCAACGATGGTGGTGACCATTGAACAGTGGTGGTGGCGATAGAAGTGATGTTGAGAATGGGAGTAGGGTAAGGGTGTGGATGAGTTACGGTGAATGAGGTACATAATATATTTAAGTAAGCTATTTTAATCTTACGCTTATTATTTATTTCTCTCATCGCTCATAATAAACTCTTTTCTCACTTGATACACTCCTTATATATATATAGGATAACTTAGGTGAGAAAAAAAGTTACAATGAAAAATGAGAAAACATAATAATAATTGTAAGATTTTCATAAACAATTTAGATTAAATTGTTAATTAAACAAGTTCATGCAGTTCTCTCACACGTAGCCATCTTTCACAAACACCAATGTTGCCACAACCTACTCCACAATCATTGAGACCACCGCCAAGAAGGGGTTTCAACGGCACTTTGAGAACCTTTTTACAGCATCAAACCATCTCTCATTCTCCATCCACCCAGTGTTGAGCCTAACATTGAACCCAATGTAGGAGCACATGGGGCACGAGCAGGGGGTGTCAGACCTAGCATTCTTTTTGGACTCATGCTTCCTGGTGTCAGTCTCTGATGACAAGATCCTCTGCCTTTGGGACGTCCCAACAAGGTCCCTCATCAAGACCCTCCACGACCACACCAACTACATCTTTTGCGTCAACTTCAACCCCTAGTCCAACATCATTGTCTTTAGCTCCTTTGATGAGACTATTAGGGTTTGGGACGTCAACTCTGACAACTGCCTCAAGGTTCTCCCCGCCTACTCTAACCCTGTCACCACTGTCAACTTCAACTGCAATGGATCCCTCATCGTCTCCAATAGCTACGACAACCTCTTCCATATCTGGGACGCCTTCACTAGCGACTTTATGAAGACTCTCATTGACGATGATGACAACCATCCCTTTTGCTTTGTCAAGTTTTCCCCCAACGCCAAATTCATTCTATTGGCATCTAGGGCAACACACATTGAGAAACGTGAAAGGTGTGATACTCACGCACAGTACCTAACCACGATCACAACGTGGTTTGACATTGTTTACCAAAACTGAAATGATGTTGTAATGGTGCTCTATACAGTGTCGTTTTCCATGTGTATAACTTCACTTCGTGGTGGTAGTGATACAACGATGGTGCTGCCACCGCGTCCATGTAGTCATTGGTAGCATCGGGTGATGACAAAGAATGACAAGTTAAGTGTTTGTGGGAAAATTTTATACATGAGAGAATCACGTGAATTTGTTTAATTAACAACTTAATATGAATTGTTTATTAAAATTTTATTGTTATTATTATGTTTTCTCATTTCTCACCGTAATTGTTTTTCTCACCTGAGTTATTGTTTTTTATACATATTTGTGTATATGAAACGTATCAAGTGAGAAAAATATTTATTCTAAAAAATGAGAGAGATTGACAACAATGATAAATAGCAATAAGAGTATGAATAATTTACTTCGAAGATATGTTATATTTAAGTAGATTGTTTTAATTTAAGTTATTGTTTTTAATAAAACATTTATTATTATTTTCATTTCTTAATATAAGAACGCACTTTCCCTTGTATGTATACACATTTCTCTTAATTAATATTATTATTTTCATTTCTTAATATAAGAACGCACTTTCCCTTGTATGTATACACATGTCTCTTAGTTAATTATAACATAGATTTATTTACTAATTTTTTAACAAATAATATTTAAATGGAAATATTTCAGTTGTGTTTGGACTGAGATTCCAAAACACAGCATTTGTAAGATACTTGCTATTTGGCTTGCAGTTGTATTCCTTCTTTCTCGCAATATCTTCCTCCTTTTTGTTATTGTTATGAGTTATGATTTCAAGTTGGCAATCTGCAATTTGTTGTGTGTTATTATAAATTTCAATTTCAATAAATTCCTTGTTTCCCCTACCAAAGTTTCAACTATCACCATTCACTTTGAATTCTGGTAGGTTTGGACGAGCTTGACCGATTGTTCATCGGTCCGCGATGAAGAGTGTTGGAGGATATCACGATTGGCCATATTACGCTTCAAATTTATCAGCTTTTGCAGCGCCGTTTAGTGTTAATCCCTACACTTGTAGTGAAGTTTCATCCCACCCCGTGGGTTCAGCTGAATCCACAGAAACTGTGCCCCCACTTCACTTTCAATCTTACGGGTACGATTTCTTTTCGGGCTCCATTAGAGAATTGGATTCCACTGCCCAATTCTCTCATCTGGGTTTGCCTTCTTACCCTGCAAGATCAAGTCTTGTTGAAGCCCAACCCTACTACGTCTCTTCTGCAATTCATGATCACACGGTCGCACCATTTCATGGGGTTCCCTCTTTGGATTGGCCCTCTCTTGGGGAGGCTAACAAGTCACCCGAACTAGGGTTTTCCGCTCAAAGCACTGTTTCCTGGGACCAGTTTCCGGAGTTCAATAACCATGGTAAAGGGAAACAGGTTGGAGTTGGAACCGCTCTCTCCTCAAAGGAAACAAATTCTGCTGGTTTGGTCCTTGAAGAAAGGATGCACCAGAACCAAGGTGTGTTTGTTTTGGTGTTTACATGTCTTAAGTGGATTTTTATTATTCATTATGTTTCATTGTTAAAGCAATAGTTAATCAAGAGCAAAAGAGTTTTTATATATATTAACTGCCCATTGAGAAAGTTTTACGTAATCTGAGTGTAATTCACTATACAGGTAAAATCAGTCTCATCGGATTAAGTTATAATATTAGGACCCTATACTATAACAAATTTTAGATAAAACATATATAATATAATAAAATTTTGATAAAACGTTAAGAAGGTGAGAAAACCTGCAAAATGTGTTTGGAATAAACGTATCTCATACAAATTTAATTCATGAAGATCAATGTTCTATTCTTTGTTTCTAGTTAAATAATGATAAGTGGGATCAACTTTTCATTTTTTATGTTGAAAATAATGGTATTTTTTTTATTGAATGCAGGAAATCAAGAGCTGAAGGACCCTGATAATAGCAAGGTTTCACATATTATTGATTGGGAAAACTACAATGTCCCTTCAAGTGCAAATCGTTTGCATGATTCATCTAGCTGGTGGGGAACTATCAAACCTATGCCAGTTGAATTTCCAGTTACATCTGTCGTGCAATCCCCTTCAATGTCTCTAGAGACTCACCATGAGGTCCCTTTGAAAGTAGTTGCTGATTCAGGGAACAATCAACCATCGAACATCGGTTCATATGACAATCACTCAAGGCATGGTGATAAACCTTTGAGCATTGATACTGTTTCTTCAATGCCTAGAACAGGGTTGCTTACAGATTTGAATGTTGACGATATTATAGCAGATGAACACACTGGACACAATAATTTCTATAATACAGAGGAGGCTTCTCTCATGCCTAGTCCTGGAACTGGTCGTTATTTTGATTCAGGTCATATCCGTATGCATTTGGGAAGAAATGAACCTTCCTCGTCAAAAAAAGCAATGATTGCAGACAATAATGTTTCAAGGGATGTTGATTTTATATTTAGAGGAAGGCATGGATTTCAAAATCCTCATACAAATTTGGATAATTTAAGCTTGAGACTTACTTCTCTTGAAGATGTTCTTGTTGAGACATCTCAGGGTGGTGATCGATGCAATCCTGGTGAAGACTCACCCTGCTGGAAGGGAGCTTCTGCTGCTCACTTGTTTCACTTTGAACCTCCTGCAGCTCTGCCTCAAGAATATGTAGACAAAAAAGAAAGCAGCTTTGGTTCTGTCATTCAGGAGCCTCAGAATTATCTTCTTGATACACAAAGTAATATGAAAAAAACAGGTGAAAATCCAAATGGCTATCAAATGCATATCTGTCAGGAGATCAGTTCAGCAGGTTCCCCAAGGAAATTTTCAGTCACAAAGTTTGCATCTGAAGATCGAAAGTCAGGCAGTGCCATGAATGTTGAACCTTTTCAATCTCAACCTAGCTGCAATTTTGGACTTCAATATCTGGATGTTACCAAAATGAAGGAAAATAATGTGCCACCTGCCAAGCCAAGTGATTGTGAGTCTAGATCTTCCTACATGGAGCATCAAGTTGTTGACACAAGCAAATTGATGTCTCAAAAACAGCGCACTCCATGCATAGGTGAAGCAGATGGGTGCAATGCGAATAAATGTATGGAATATGGTTCATCTCACACTGCAGAACACACCCTGCCTTCACCTTGTTCTGCAGCAAATACAGCTTCTACATCCAAAAATTCAGCTGGGAAAGTATCACCTCAAAAACTAAATGTCCAAATGCTGGTTGATACTATGCAAAATTTATCAGAAATGCTTCTTTATCATTGCTTAAATGATACCTGTGAATTGAAAGAGCGAGATTGCAATGTCATTAAAAATGTCATCAGTAATCTTAATACTTGTGCTTTAAAGAATGCTGAACAAACTGCTGCTACGCAACAATGTCTTTTCTATCAGCCAGAAACTCTTAAAGATGCCAAAGAACCACATGAGTCTCACCAGGTATGTTCTTATTTCTTATTTTCAGTATCAAAACCCAGCTCTTGGGTAGATTGGAAACACTTTTGTATCACTTAACTTATAAGTGGATGGCATGTGCAAGTGCAACTTATGTATTATTTTTGCCTCGGTGAGTGATGATAAGAATCTATAAGCAATTTTACTTCATGTTTTGTAATTGTAGTAAATTAACTTTTTTCTATGTGATAATAATAGTCTTTGCATATCATGGTAATTCATATTAATCTATTCAAATTCTGTTGAGATCTATTCTTGAGTTTAATAGTTGAAAGATGTAATGATGGAAAAGAGATATAAATAGCTATAGATACTGCATGTAATAGTTCTCTTAATTTATAATATGTTAAGATCCCTTTTGTACAAGGAAAAAGGCAGACTTCTGTTTTTGTTTCCATGATATTGAAGATGCTATTTTCACTACTTTGTGTATTTTTATATGCAAGACAAATTATTAGTGCTGCATGACTGACAAGTTCTCTGATTATATACTCAGAATACAAGTTTCAAGAGGCCACAATTAACCAAGATAGGACCAGAGAGCTTTAAGGTTGAGCTTAGGAATCCACTTGCTACGGAGGCAAACTTACATTTTAGGTCTGAGATACCACATTGGAAGCTTTCAGACACCTTTTCCCTAAGGGATGACACAGAAATGAAAAGGGCTGATGACATGACTAAGGTATTCCTGTGTTATTTCTCTCTTTCTATCTATTTACTAATAGATGTTTTCAATTAGAAAGGAGGCAAATTACATGGGAAAGGTAATATTTAATTACGCTGGCATAATTTTCCATGTTATAGGATCTAAAGAAGATTCTTAGCAAGAATTTCCATCATGATGATGAAGGAACAGAACCTCAGACTGTATTATATAAAAATCTGTGGCTTGAGGCTGAAGCTGCACTATGTTCCGTCTATTACAGGGCTCGGTATAATCAAATAAAGATTGAGATGGATAAACACTCTTACAAGGAAAAAGGTTTACATTTTTCTTTATCTTCAAAATGACCCATTATTACAAATATATCCTGGAAATATGATTTTTTTAAAACTAATGTTCTTTTATTTTATTATATAATGTAGTAGAGATGGAGAAGCAATCAAAATCTGAGGTTGTTCCATCTTTGAGTCAAAGTCAGAGTTCCGTAACCACAATGCACAATTATCCAAACTCTAATTCTTCAGCCCTTAAATTGCCTTTTTTGGATGCTACCAAGCTAGAGGAACTGGCTACCAGTCTAGAGGAACTGTCTCGCTTGAATTTTTCTCCTGATATGAACAAACCTAATGCTATGACATCCGAAGGAAAAGGAGGTCAAAATCTGGACAGCTTCATTGATAATTATCTTGTTCCCTGCTCAGATGACGAGGCTGAAAGAAATGATAAGTCTTCTGTTATGGCGAGATACCAAGTTCTCAAAGCCCGTGCTGACCATCATTGCATTGATACTACCAATCTAGAGGAACAATTAGACATAGCAGACAAGTCATCACCTAGAGAGAAGGATAAACAGAAGCAAGTTGACTTCTGCCAAGATTCTCCTATTCCTGAAAAGAACAGTACTGATTATGAGGAATCTGTTGTGGCTAGGTTCCGTATTCTTAAATCCCGGCTTGAAGGTTCAAGTTCTATTTCTTCAGAAGGACAACAGTTAGATGGAGTTGGATCTGCTGGCAAAGAAACGGATGATACAACAATTGCAAAAAATGTATCTGAGGGTAAAAGTTCGGATGTCCATGTAAATCTTGCTTTGGTGCATCTCGATTCCACTGCCATGGACAAGTCAATCCCCAAGGAGTTTCATCTGGATTTGGAGGACAAGCAAGATATTGAGCCTTGCGGAACCTGTGAGTTTCAACTTCCTACTTACTGCTCCGATGGCTTTGCATCAGATTGGGAACATGTGGAGAAAGGCTTGTAGAAGTGGGTTATATATATGGTTCAATAAATCTTTATGCTCGAGTACACTGAATAAATATTTGTGAGTTAGACTCCGTATTATCCTTATCACAGATATTGCAGCAGAATTTGGTCCTCTCAATCTTTGTCGTGTTTGTATATAACAATATCAGACTTCATTTTTATCTAATGTGTGTTTGCCTACTTGCATATATTGATAAATAAGTGCAAGTGATATCAAAATTTGAGTTGCCAATTGCCAAAGAACATATTATTTAGTCGTTTGAGATTGGGGTTTTTATGAATTTGTTTTTGTTTTGAAAGAATACTTTGAAAATAAACAGCTATCGCTGTTATGGGAAGCTGCACTGAATTCATGAAATTGAAGTACTTGCTATCGGGAACCTTTGCTTTCGTTCCAAACAAAAGAATTCTGATGCTTAGGATTCACATATGTTTGTCATATGTGCTAACTAATGCAAGACGACGAGTTTGGGCATCAGGTGACGATGTTTTGGTGCAACAAATGTATGTACTTTAGTTAGTTTTTGTTGCTACATTTAGTTTTCAAGTATTTGAAGACATTTTCATAATATAGCAATACCATAATATTATATATACAGCTAATTACTAATAATCGTTACACTCTTGAAATTTAATATAATTATAGTACCTTCTGGTATTAGTATAAAGTTTTAGAGGAGTGTATCTTTAAAAAAAAAAATGTTTATATAATTTTATTAAACTTAAAGGGTGTATTTGAAATTAATTTTATTATATAATGGATATACGTAACAGGTTAAAAGTTACATTCTTCATCCTTTTTTCATATCTCTATTTTTTTTATTCTTTTCACTGGTGTGGCTGGTTTTATCCTCATTATTCTAGTGCTCTACCCCGATTGCCTTCATTAACACCTCCGCTTCTGTTTTCTTAATTTTAAATTTCAACCAGATTACTTCAATTGGAGTACTTTCTCTTTATTTTAAAATGGACCATTAAATGTTTTGAAAAATTTCAGCAATATTTTCTAAAATATTGGTAGCAAATTGAATACTTTTTTGTGTTTTAAAAATACTGCCAAATAGTCACATTTTCGCTGTAATTTAATTCGATTTTACAAAATTACTAATAACAGTTCTGCGTTTTTTGTTTTTTGTTTTTGCTGAATAAACTGTAAGTCTAACGGATTTGAACATAGCTCTATGTACTTAAGAAGAAAAAAAAAACATAGTTCTATGTACAAAATGGAAAAATATTTTAAGAAGGGATGCTTATTCCCTCTGGTCTCCAAATGAACCTTGAGGGCAATCGAGATTAAAAAATATGTGCCATTATCACTATTCGTGTATATTTGCTACCTAGCCTCGTGGAATTCCAATAAGCCTAAATGAGTGAAGCAATTGAATAAATGAAGGCATCTGCATGCCATTCTAAACAACGACAGCCCTTTAATTGTTTAGGTTTCCATTTAGATCATTCTGTCGCGATCAGGCTACACCTAATCCCATTAGGACACATCAATTCGTGAGAAATAGTGGTTTAGAGCATGTAACTACTCTTAAAATGTGACTTTATAAAATTGTCTTGGATATTAAATGCTAAATCTGAAAACCATTTTTCCTAATCCATGCCTTTTTTCCAGGAATCTAAAGTTGCAGTAACAACTAACCCGTAGACCTAGCATGTAAGTTATCTAATACAGTTCTTTTGGTATATTTATATTTACTAATGTATTCAACTTTAACAACTAATTTGGATTTTCGTGTACTCAAGTCAACTAGAATCGATTTACGCACATATTCCTCATCCTATCACCGCGTGAAATATTGAGAAATGGCATTAACAAAGCGCTACAATAATAGTGTGATATAACTTGTTCTACTTGTCCTTTCTTATAGCTCCTCTATCACTTGCATTCTTGACGATCGAATTATAATAATATTCCAGCTTATTGCCTTATCACTTGGCACTAAGGTAAAATAATCCTCCTAATCATTGTCTGCCTTGTATAAATGGGCTACAATTATGTCATAAGCTTACTTAGAAGCAAAACAATCTTTCAGAGAAAATGAAGTCCACAAAGCTTAAATTTATAACTACAGTTTTTCTCATGTATTTGTTCACTCAAAAGGCTCATTCCGAGCTAAAGATTGGGTTTTACGACTATTCATGTAGCATGGCTGAGTTCATTGTGAAGGATGAAGTCAGAAAAGGTGTTACTAATAATCCTGGCCTTGCTGCTGGGCTTGTAAGAATGCATTTTCATGATTGCTTTATTAGAGTAAGTCATTATATGAAGCCATTGGTTGTTTAGTTATCCATTACCCTTAATTAATACTAATTACCTCTATCTTTAGTAAAACCTTAACCGCTTTGTTAATTTTAGGGGTGTGATGCATCGGTGCTTCTTGATTCCACTCCCTCAAACACTGCAGAGAAAGACTCTCCAGCAAATAAACCAAGTCTCCGAGGATATGAAGTCATTGATAATGCCAAGGCTAAACTTGAAGCAGTATGCCCAGGAATTGTTTCATGTGCTGACATTGTTGCATTTGCAGCAAGGGATAGTGTGGAGTTAGTAAGTGTGTCTACTTTGTTCTAGAAACGTTTTTTAAAGCATGAAGATGACCCTATATCATTTCTTGCTTCATGCAGGCTGGAGGGCTTGGTTATGATGTTCCAGCAGGAAGAAGGGATGGCAGAGTATCACTAGCTTCAGATACAAGAACAGAGTTGCCTCCTCCAACTTTTAATGTAAACCAACTCACTCAACTCTTTGCAAGGAAGGGATTAACACAAGATGAAATGGTCACCCTTTCAGGTATACAAGAGATTCAGGATAACTCTTCTTCATGGTTTGCTTATAGCTTAAATTTGCTAATGGCATGTATCTTTTGCATGCAGGAGCACACACCATTGGCCGCTCTCATTGTTCAGCTTTCAGCAACAGATTATACAATTTCAGTAGCACTTCAAAGCAGGATCCAAGTTTAGATCCCTCGTATGCATCATTGCTGAAGAGGCGATGTCCACAGGGCAGCACAAACCCAAACTTGGTGGTTCCAATGGACCCTTCAAGTCCTGGAATTGCAGATGAAGAGTACTATGTTGATGTGTTGGCAAACCGAGGCCTATTCAGTTCTGATCAAACTCTCTTAACTAATGCTAATACAGCCATCCAGGTGAACCAAAATGCTAGGAATCCCTATCAATGGGCAAGCAAATTTGCGGATGCAATGGTAAAAATGGGTCAAATCAGTGTCTTAACAGGTAATGTTGGAGAGATTAGAACAAATTGCAGGGTGGTCAATAGCTAGCAATAGTGGTGAAGGACTCGTACGGTCGTACCTGCAGCAATGAAGATTTCAAAATCCTAAGTCATGTTTCTGTTTTTTTTTTTTTCCTGCTTGATTAGATAGCAAGTAACTTGACTTCTTTCTTTTTTTCTGTTCCTGTAACTACCATTCATCTGTCGGTGAATCTTAGCCCTCTCGCGTTTGCCCTGAAATAGATAGCTTATCATGTGCAACAATACGTTATCCGAAACAATTTTATTTTGTGCAAATATAAAGGTCATCCAATCACAATGCAATGCTATCAACAACTAACAATTTTTATAACTAGTGCTAAATTATCAAGCTACACGTTCACTTTCCCAATACATCTAGAAATAATCACGTGAATATCTTCATCTTGTTTTAAACTTGTAAATGCAGCAAAATAATAAAATTTAATCCAATGCATATTGGTAGTTAACAATTTTTCTATCCATTTAATCCTGCCCTTAAAAAACTTTCATTGAAGTAAACATTCATGTCCACATGATATCTGCCCTGTGATAGTTGATGATACACAGATGTCACATAACAATCCAACGCATATTGGTAGTTAACAATTTACTTGCGACAATCTTGTCAGAGATCAAAATATCGATAATAGAATTGTCATGTCATTTACTATACACTGTCAATTATATAAGTATGCAGTAGATTGTCACGATACATTAATATTAACTTCAATGAAATTGTTTATACAACCAGTTTAAGGCGATAGAAAAATTACACCTTTTGAAATTTATTTGACATTTTTATCCTTCGAGGGACCTAAATGACAGTGAATAACATTTCAGGAGCTTTTACCCTAAACCAACTACATATATACCTAATGTTTAAACAAACGAATTTCAGGGCTAGACCTTAAGGGCACAAAGATATAGAGGTTACTATTATAAGTAAAACAGCAAAATAATGATCATTGATCATGACATCGTACCACAAATTTTAGAGAGCGACAAAATTAGAAGGCAAACCCAACCATATGGACCAGCGATATGATTTGACTACCATAAAATTATAAGGATGGCACTAGTTCCAAAATCATCCCCAAAAATCAACAACTACAAATAGAAGTATAGAACATCAAACGAAACTAGGTAGTGAGCTCCATAATGGCACCAACAATGTCCCCATTGTGAGTCTTGAGGGCCTTGACAGCCTTGCTTCTTGACACTCCTGCCTGCGTCATCACCAAATCAATGTCATGAGGCTCAACTCCAGTTTCATCAACCTCCTCCTCTTCTTCAGGCTGGGCTGCTGCAGCTGCAGCATCCTGATCTTGTTTTGCCAGTACAGATCCCACATCGGGCATCCTGAACTGTTGAGCAGCCTGTGTCTGCAACTGAGAGCTCAAGTCCTCTATTTTTGCCTCCCCAAAAATGACGTAGGTCTCAGAATTTGGACTCTTAAAGACATCGGGTTTTGAGATGAAGAAAAGAATCTAATGCAAAATTAATTAGGTTAAAAGAAAATCCACCTTCCAGATAGGTCACAGAAAGAACAATAACAATATATACAATGACTCACATTTTTCGTCCTCTTGATTGTGACCCTACTAACACCAGTTACTGGTTTCAGTCCCAACTTCAACATAGCTTTTCGGCTCTTCTTCTCACTTCTGCTCTGCTTTCCACCCTCAGTTCCACCTGTATATCAAAATCCATTAATCCAAAAGAACAGATCAACAGATATTGTGTTGCAATTGAAGATGCATGATAAAAATATGTAGATTATATTTTTCTTCAGGTATGTAAAACCCTATGACCATAGCACCATCCTTTATCTGACTAAATAACATGTGAACTGAAACTGTAAATTTTTTTACCCTCCCAATTCTCAACTAATTAGAATTCATGTGTACGATAAATTTGTTTAGATTTTACAACAATTACCTTAAAAATGATATTTCTAATTAGTTAACTTTTTCCACTAAAAGTTCATGTAAGTTAAACAGGATGTTTCTCTCACTGAAAGAGAAATCTCAAAACTATATAATAATCATAACACAAAATATTAGCCAAATACAAATAGTGCTACGACATTAAATTCATAGTCAATAAAAAGAAAAGCTACCATCACAAGGGTGGTCTACAAAAAGGTTTAAAATTACAATTCTCAGATGTAAATCTATCAATAAATAAATCCATGTTAACAGTGATATAAAAAAAGAAGTTGTGACTGTGAAATTAACAAGAGGAAAAGGAACAGGGGAGAACCTTGAGCGTCATCTTCTTTGTCGTCGTCGTCCTCCTCTTCGTCGGTTATGTCTTTGTCATCATCATTGACGTCTTCAACAATAGGGGCGTCATCTTGCTGAGAAAAGAAACAGATCGGTATGAGAAAGAAAGTAGAGTGGAAAGAAGAACGGGAATAGAATGGAAAGGGAGGAACCTGAGGGTGAGGTTTCTTCTTGAAGGTTGTTTCCTCCACGGAGGGGATTTGTTGGTCGGCTCCGGCGTCTGCGGCGGTGGTGTCAACAACGGGACCCGGAGACATTGCTTTTCAGTTTCACTTCACAGACACACTCAACACTGAAGCCTGAAGCCTGAAGCCTGAAGCCGTACTCGGAAAGATTAAAAAAAAAAAACAAATTCCATTCTATCAGGACTCTTTCTGCTATTCATTCCTTTGCATAAGGGTTTTCCCATCTTGGCCCATAATTCCTTGGGCTTTTTTGTCATCTCATCCCCCATCATTATACTTCAATTATTATATATGGAATAAATATTTAGACTCTTATTATTTACATTTTTATGTATTACTAGATATTTCTTTTTTTCAATTTTTATTTTAAATATTTTTTAAAATATTCTTATAATTATCATTTTCTTTGTGCAAGAAACATTTGTCTTTAATCTAAAATATTTTTCCTTCTCCACCTCTTAAAATCCATAACTCATCTTCCAAATTTCATAGTATATACTTTTGTATCACAATCCTTTTTCCAGTTTTTCTGACAAGCATCTTCTTTTCTTCCTCACCAAGCTCACTGCACACCTTTTTCTATCACAACAAATCTTATTCTATGTCACATATACTCTTACCTTATTTATAAATCATACAATTCGAAATGGCCTCTTTATTATTCATTGGTGTTCTTATTTTTTAATGTTTTTATTTTGTATTTTTATTTATTTAAAATTAAACCGATTGATTTGATTAGTTGTTAGAATAATTTTTTTTCAAAAACATTGGAATCATGCACTTTTCTCTTCTCTGTTTTGAATTTTTTTATTTCTTTTTTTCCCTGATGGGCATCGGTACTATTCATAATCTCCACACTTCTCAATTATCAATTCTCTTGCACCCACACATCCAAATATTTCTCTTTCATTCTCTTCTATCTTCTCATATGAATCTTCCCTTTCTCTCTCCTACCCTATCGTGAGTCCTCTCTCTTTGTGAATTTACATGTTACTAAGAATTTAATTTTGAAATTTTCTTTTATGGTTCAAGATTTGTGTTTAAGTGATTTAGAATTCTAGGTAATTGCGGTTGTATATAGTTGAAAGCTTGAATATCTCTATTCCTTGATCTTGAGTGTCTTTGAAGTATTTGGGCTTTGGCGTTTTATGAAGTATTTGTTTAGGGTTTGTTAAAAGTGTGTGGTGTTGTGTGTGGGGTTTAGACATGAGTTTCTTTTCTCTAGCGGCGGAAGTAGAGCAGATACATATAGTAAGTAGTTTCTATTCTCAAGTGGTGAAAACAAAGAAGATGACACAACAATCATCTTAAAGGTAATTATTGTTGTTTTTAACAAATGTCTGTGAGTCATAAGTGAGATGAAAAATGATTTTTTTCCTATAAATTTATAAATGATAGATTTAGGTTTTATAGTTTTGCGTAGGTGATTTTTCATTTTCAATGTTGATGTGCCTTTTTTATAAGTTTCATCTGAACTGCCCAATAATTTTTTGTTGATTAAAATTAGGTTTTTAATTTGCTCAATACTCTTCAGACTCAGTGTAAATTTGGAACAGTGATGTTTGATTTAACAACGGGTACATGTAAAAGTAATGTTTTAGGAGTTTTGAATTTTTTATAGTTTTTCATCTATTTTAAATTTTTTATTTCTATATCTGATTAGTGTTTCACTCATCATGTTATTTTTAATTGATTCAGGGTTAGTTTTATAGGTATCTTTATTGTTGGTGCTACTCAATCTTTAGTTCGAAGGTTTGGTTTAATAATCAGTAATTTTTTATTTGCTCACTCTTCACACTCGGTGCATATATGAACAATGATGTATGATTTAACAATAAGTACTTGTAACAATAATATTTTGGGAGTTTTAGATTTTTTATAGTTTTTCACCTATTTTAATATTTTTATTTCTATGTCTGATTGGTATTTCACCCATCATCCATTATTTTTAATTTGTGGTGTTGATTCAGGGTTAGGTTTATGGGTGTCTCTATCATCGATGTTGCTCATATTTTAGTTGGATAGTTTGGTTTCACAATCAGTAATTTTATCGGCAAGGTTTGGGGAGTTCTTTCTCTTTTTATCTTTTTTTATCCTTTATATATGATTTTTAATCAAGAGAAATGAATGATGGTTAGTTTTTTGACGATTGTCATCTGTGATTTCTTGTGGTAATTTGTTTTATTTCATTTGATTTACCGAAATGTAACACTTTATGTGAGTTTTAGATGTTGTAACTATACTTTTTTTTTAAATGTGTTTTTTAAATATTTTTAAATTTTAAATTCAATTTTAATTTTTAAATGTTTTCTAGTTTTTTATATGAGATGCAAGTATTTTGAATTGAATTTGAATTTGTAAGTGTTTCCTGCTTTTTGAGATAGTGTTATGTGCATTTGGTAAAGTTGTGTGTTTTTTCTTTGGAATAAGAGAAAAGGGAACACAATTTATTTTGTCACGGGTTCTATTTTGTATCTGTTTGAAGCTATTTGAAGCATTTATATGAGCAAAGACTCTTGGAGACTTAGTTCACTGTTCTTTGGATGTAGGATATGTGTACTTTAGATCAACATACTAAACCACTAGCTATCCATATGATTTTAATGGATGTTGAGGTTTTTATGTTGTATTTAACAATTACAATTTCTTCTTTTCTTCTATACATATTATTTTATCATTATTTTTTGAGAAATATGTTTTCTAAAGTGAGTGATTGAATTTGTTGATGAACAGGTGGAAAGATAGAAGCAAGTATCAAGAAGAGTTTGATCCTAAAATATAAGAATCTAATTGCTGAAGGGGAAGTATATAACATGGATAATTTTACCTTGGTTCCTAATAAAGGTTCTTATATGGCAATTGAACATGAATTTAAGTTGTCATTTAATTTAAAAGCTAAAATGCTTTTTTCTAAAAGTTTTATTGTTCCACTTTTGGATTCAATTATGTGAATTCTAAGTTCATTGTCTATACAAGGGGAATTCTCACTATCTGCATGATAATTTAGTTCTTTTGTTTTTTTTTCTAATTTCTTAATTTTGTCTGTTATTTTTTATTTATATTGATAAAAAAAATTTTGAAAAATGTGATGGGTGTTCTAACATCTGTTTATGGTGAAAAAAGTTTTCTTAGGAATGGAAAACATTCTAAAGTGATCATGCTTAAGTTAACTAATAACAAGTATGTTAACTGATGTCTAGTATGTTATTTTGGTTTGTCAGTTCCTATTTGTATTTTTCCCAAATAATTAACTTACTTTTATTAAAGTTTTATTTAATATATTTGTAGGGTTACTATGAAATATGCTCTGTTTGGTGATTATATTGATGATGACAATAGATATGTTGCTGGTGGTGTTTCTCATCGTCCTATTGTGATTTTACAATTGGCTAAGGTAAAGTCTTCCAAAGGTTAGTATTTGATACCTTTGAATATTATACAAAGGTGCATCTTACAGGGTTAAATTTAATTTTTTTTAGCACTATTTGTCTTTTAAATGAATAGTTATGCATTAAGTTGATATACTTTTAGGTGAAGTGACTTATCTACAGGTGCCAGAAGCATTGGAATTTAAAAATAAGTCAAAATTTTGTATGTTTCTTTTTTAATTTTTTTATTATTTTGAAAATGGGTATCATTTAAAATTTTAATGCATAGACTATGTGGGGCAGAGGAATTTTTTTTATGAATATTTGACTTTGTTAACGAAGATGAATTATTTGTTTATACAATGTTGATGGAATAGAACTAGATGTGCCTATTCAGGTTGCTGATGGGATAAGTTGTGGAGCCTCATTAGAAGATGAGTTCCTGAAGATATTTCCCAGAAAAGATGTTAGTGAACTTGATGGATTGAAGGAGGTAAACAAAAAGGTTCTTACAATAAAATGTGTCTTGTTGTTTTTCTGCAAAAAATTTGTTCTTTAACATTCTTTATATGTTTAAGTGAGTTAATATTTATGTGTAATAGGAAGACATTTTTATTATGTTGGAAACTGTTTTTGGTGTGGTTAAAGATGATCCTTGATGGTATATGGCTTGTAAGTTTCATAGAGTTATAGGTGGTGATGTTGCCATTTATTATTACCTAAAGTGTGAGCTTTATGTGAAGGATGTCACACCTCGATTAGTTATTTATTAGTATTTTTTAATTGATCAAACGCTATCTTTGTATATTTGTTAATATGTAGTTTTTATTTAATTGAGTTTAGAATTTGGGCTTTTGGATTTTTTTTAAGTATTTGTTTAGGGTTTGTTAAAAGTGTCTAATGCAGTGTGTGAGGTTTAGACAAGTTTCTATAAGCGGTTATTCTCAAGTGGTGGAAGCAGAGCAGATGCATGCAGTAAGTAGTATTCTCAAGCGGCGGAAGCACATGAAATGACACAAAAATCATATTAAAGGTAATTGATGTTGCTTTAAACAAGTGTCCATGAGTTATCAGTGAAGGGAAAAGTGGTTTTTTTCCCTATAAATGATAGATTTAGGGCTCATAGTTTTGTATAGGTGATGATGTGCCTTTTCAATAAGCCTATCTAAAGTGTTGGTGATTTTTTCTTGATTGAGGTTAGGTTTTTTATTTGCTCACTCTTCAAATTCGATCTAGATTTGAATAGGTGTTTGATTTAACAACCAGTACTTGTAATAGTAACATTTTAGGAGTTTTAAATTTATTTATAGTTTTTCATATATTTTAATATTTTTATTATTTCTAGATCTGATTGGTATTTCACTCATCGTCTATTCTTTCTAATTTGTTCATGGTTATGTTTATGGTGTCTCTATTGTTAGTGTTATTCATATTTTAGTAGAAGGTTTGGTTTAGTAATCAATAGTTTTATTGACAAGATTTGGGAAGTTCTTTCTCTTTTTACCCTTTTTATCCTTTTTATATACGATTTTTAATCAAGAAAAATTATGGATTGTTAGGTTTTTGGTGATTGTCATTTGTCATTTCTTGTGGTGGTATGTTTTATTTCATTTGATTTATGGAAATGATAACATTTGACGGGAGTTTGAGATGTTGTCATTATAATTTTTTTAAAATGTGTTTTTTAAATATTTTAAAAATTTTGAATTCAATTTTAATTTTAAAATTTTCTTGGTTTTTTCACATGACATACAAGTATTGATATGTTTTGGCTTTTTTGCTATTTGAGATAGTGTTGGCATTTGTTAAAGTTGCGTTTTTTCTTTGGGGTAAGAAAGAAGTAAACAGATTTCATTTGTCATAGATTCTATTTCTAGTTCATTTGAAGTTATTTGAAGCATTTATGTGGACAAAGATTCTTGGAGACTTAGGGTCAAGGTTCTTCAGATGTAGGATATGTGTACTTTGTATCCACCTACTCAACCATTTGTTTTCGATTTAGTTTTGATGGATGTTGAGGTTTTTATGTTGCATTTAACAATTATAATTTATTCTTTTCTTTTATACATATTGTTTAATCATGTATTTTGGAAATATGTTTTCTAAATTGACTGATTAGATTTGTTGATGAACAGGGTGGAAAGATAGAAGCAAGTATCAAAAAGAGTTTGATCCTTAAGTATATGAATCTAATTGCTGAGGTGTGATTCCTAAGAAAGGTCTTATATGGCAACTGAGCATGAATTTAAGTTGTCATTTAATTTAAAAACTAAAATGTTTTTGTATGAAAGTTCTATTATTACATCTTTTGGTTCAATTTTGTAAATTCTAAGTTCATTATTGATACAATGAAAAATTTTGACTATCTACATGTAATTTAGTTCTTTTGTTTTTTTTATTTTCTTAATTTTTGTATGTTATTTTTTATGTATATTGATGAAAGTTCTTTTTGTGATGGGTGTTCTCACGTCTCTTTTTCTTATATAAATGTATTATCACATCTCTTTCTGTTAAAAAAGTTTTATTAGGGATGGAAAACCTTCTAAAGGGATCATGCTTGAGTTATCTAATGACATGTATGTTCTTTTGGTTTGTTAGTTTCTAATTCCATTTATTTAAAATTCTATTTCAATCTAAGTTACTGCTATCAAATTTCCAATTATGTATATTTGAGGAGAAATTTAATATCAGGTAAGTTTATGTCAAATGTTAGTTAAGGTATATAATATAATTGAATTGTGTTAATTTTATTAATCATGTGATTTTAATTTAAAATATAACTGTTATTATTAAACAGTGTTCAACAAGTTTAGTTGCAAGGTATAAATAAAAAATTTTGTTTATTTTTTTTATTTCATTAGATTTAATATGTTGTAATTGATGTTGTTTATTTTCTTTTCCAAATTATTCCAGTAAACTGGTTTTATGTCAATAGGCAGAGTTGAAATGAAATATTTTCACTAAATTTTTTTATTATATTTAATGATGTTTTGATTGATAATATTATCTATTTCTGGTCTACAAACTATTCCAGAAAAGTGCTTTTATATCGATGGGTGGGAGTGAAACAAATAATTTATTTTTACTCATTTTTATGAATTATATTTAATGATATTCTAATTTATATTTTTTCTTCAAGTTAGTCCAGCAAAGCTGCTTTTATGTCAACCAATGGGAGCGAATTAAATGAAATTTGAGTTGAAAACTTATAAATCTAATTTTCTTAAGGTTGAAAAATCAAATAAGGAAAGTCAACCTATTTCTAATGAGCAAAAAATGTATGTAATATTATATGGATGCTGCTTAGGCTGGACCAGTTTTGTTTAATGATAAAAAATATGTTAAGTTGGTATTTGAAAGAGAATGTGCACTTTTATGCAATGATGTGCGCATCTTAGTTGGTTCCCTATAATTTGTTTGAAGTTCATATACTTATAATATCTTTGATATTTAAAATTAAGTAGTTTAACTTTTTGGGTTCTATTTGTCATGGGCTCCATTTATAGTCTATTTGAAGCTAATTGAAGCATTTATGTGAATAAAGATTCTTTGAGACTTAGATTCTTTGGATGTGGAATATGTGTACTTTGGATCAACCTACTAAACCACTTGTTATCCATATGATTTTTATGGATGCAGACGTTTTTATATTGTATTTAACAATTACAATTTCTTCTTCTTTTTTACATATTGTTTTATTATGTATTTGAAAAAAAAAGTTTTTTAAATTGAGTGATTGGATTTTTTTATAAGCAAGTTGGAAAGATAGAAGCAAGTATCAATAAGAATTTGATGACAGTATAGGAATTTGATTGATGAGGGTAAAGTATAAAGCATGACTAATTTTACTATGGTTTCAAACAAGGGATCTTACATGACAACTGAGCATGAATTTAAGTTGTCATCTTATTTGAAAACAAAAATATTTTTGTCTGAAAGTTCTGTTATTCCATCTTTTAGGTTTAATTTTTTGAATTTTAACTTTATTGTTGATACAATGAGAAACTCTGACTATCTGTGTGATAATTTCGTTCAATATTTTGTTATTATTTTTTTAAAATTTTTGTCTTTTGTCTTTTATAAATAGTGAAGAAAGTTCTCTTTCTGAAAAGACGTAATGGATATTCTCACATATTTTTATGGTGAAATAATTTTTGTTAGGGATGGAAAACATTCTAAGGTGATCATGCTTGAGTTGATGACAAGTATGTTTGGTGTATTTTTTCCTAAATAATTAACTTAATTTTTTTAAAATTTTATTTAATATATATTTGTAGCATAGTTATCAAATTCTCGAGTTAACTCTTAAACTCTTACGAGTTTACAAGTCCACTTACCATTTACCAGTTTAACTCGTGTGTAAATTCTCTTTTTAGTAAACTCGGTAGATTTTAGATAAACTCTAGAATTTACCATCGAGTCGTCGAGTCAACAAATCAATTTATTTTATATGCCTTTAAAGTTCAATATCCTTTTATTTAGTGTGTGATTCTTAAATCAAAGAACATACGTCTCTAAGAAAATCAAATCTTCATTTTTTAACAATATCAAACATCAATCCAAATGTTCTATCATTATTATCACCTTTGAAATTTATTATTTGATAATGATGCATTGTTAAACTTAGTTATTTAAGTATTATAGAAGGTATGATTTACTATTTTGACTTATTATGTTATTGAAATGTTTAATTGTATGTTATTTATAGATATTTTTTATTATTTTTGTGTATAGTTAATTTATTAATGTTGTTAAATAGAGTCACTATTTATGTGTAATAGTTGATTTAATATTGTTAAATTGTTTCTTTTAATATTTAAATTTTATTTTTTATATGTCATATTTAATTTGTGTATAATTGTATGCATATAGAACAAATGATCTCCGTATTGTTCTTTGGTGTCTTAATTTATTTTTTTTTTTGTTATTTTAGAACATTATGAGATGACTTATGTAAATGCACAAAATTACACATAATTTTTTAATAATTTTTTTAATCTAATTTTTTCAATTTTCTTTCACTCAACCCTAAACCCTTCATCACACATTTCTCTTTCCTCGTCTTAACCTTTTTTGTGTATCTCTCCCTCCCCCACCCTTTTATGTGTTTCTTCTTCTCTTTTTGTTTTTGTCCACCCATTTAACTTAAAAAATCATTAATTAAGCAATGGTAAAAAGTATGAAAATTAATATTTTCATTGATTCAACTAAACTATTAAAATTTCTTATATTTTTATAAGAATTATCGAAATCAATTAATTAAATTAGACATTAAAATTGAATAAATTAATATTATTGAATTGATTTTTATCAATTACTAAATAATTGCTTTAATGTTATTATATATTTTTATTGTATATTCATTTAAGTAAAATTTAATTTTTTAACATATTAACTAAAAAGTACATATTATTTTTTAAAGTACTTTTATGTTTTTAAAAATATTTTATATTATAATTTATAGTTATATACTTTACTTCTATTAGAAAAGTTATATATTTTTTAACATTAACAAATATTAATTTTAGAGTATTTTTGGGTTTCTTTTAAAAAAAAATTCTTCAAATTTATAATTTTTTTATGTTATATTTTTAGTTTGTTAACAATATTAGATTTTATATTTCATTTTAGGACCTTTAAAATGAAAATTTAGATTATGAACATCCTTATGGGATGTTTCTTTGGATCACAATGTCGTCAAAGTATTTTTTAAAATTAATGTTTTTTTTCTTTGTATCATTGTATTATATTAAATTAATTAGAAATTATTAATGGATGTTTTTGTAGATGAAGGTAGGACTCCTTTAACTTTTGTTAAAAAGTATATGGATGCTAGTTGGGTTGGACCAATTTTGTTTAACAATAAAAAGATTAATTTCATGTATGTTAAGTTGATATTTGATCGAGAATGTGCACTTTTTTTGAGATATAAGAGTGTTGAACTTTGTTGGAAATAAAATTAATTATCCTGACTTTGATATTTAAAAGTAAAGCAGTTAAATTTTTTTTATTATGTTTATGGTATTTTATTATAAAAGAATTATTTTGTTTTAATACTTGTATTAAACATTGTTATGATATTCTTACTTTTAGTTATCTAATTTTATAAATTATATCATATATATAATACTATATTAATTAAATTGTATTATATAAAGACTGCTTTGCAAACTAGTAATTATACATTGATATGAGCTTGGATTTGTAATCACCACAGAGGAGGTTGATAGTCATCTTTATTTTTCATATATTCAAACATATATGTCATACTTTTATACTTTGTCCTAAAATTTTGTTTTTTGACTTAATATATTGGTTATGACTTTATATATATATTTATTGATATTTTTTATATACCAGAAAAGAAAATTATGCTTTAATAATCATTTAAATATTTCCAATTTTTTATTACAATTCTTCAATAATTTATTCATAAGCAATGTTGTTTTATTTTATATAAAATAAAGTATATAATTTTAATTATAATATCTAAATTATATAATATTTTTAACATTTATAAATGAGATCTTCATTGGTCATCCATCTTATTCACTTTAGCATCAATTTTTGTGTATGAGCAATCACGATATGTTTTTAGGAAATTTGGATATTAACATGATAGTAGTTACATAAAAATCCAAAATTTAGAATGTCTAAGATTAAGCACCATCATAATGTTAATAATTAAATTTTTTTAATTCAAAAACACAACCTACAATTAATTTATAATATAAAACTACTTATCTATCTCAAAAGATTAAAAATTATCTTAACAAATTCAAATAAAAAACTCTAAAGAGATGAAACTTGTTTTCTCTACCAAATGACTTTTTTTAGAGTATTTTTTAAGTTTCTTTTAAAGTATTGAGTTTGAATATAAAAATTGATTGAGTTAGAATATGGGAGAGAAAAAAAAAAGAAAACAGAATAAATAAAGATATTGTATCAACGGATACAAATTTGGTGATATATCGATTATTATTTATAGAGACCCTTTCTTACAACTTTTTATCTTTTTATTTTTTATGTTTTTCAAAATAGTCAACAAAGATTTCCCAAATTCTTTAGCAGAGGTCAAAGTTTTAATATGTCTTTTGGTATTGGAATTATTTGATAATTAAGTTTATTTGAATTAAAAGCTTATTTGAATTGAAAATTTTGACATTTTACAAGTGAGTTTGTTTAGATTAAGAAATGTGAAAAAGTTGAGAAATTTCTGATGCATTGTCTTTTTAAGCACATATTTCCATGATTTTGTAGGATGTTTCATATTACTGCATAAAAATGCATGACGTCTTCTCTATTGCAGGGTATATTCCAAGTCTATGTGCAATGTTTTATACTTATGTGTGAAAACTTCTAATGCAGTTTCTATTATAGTGTGTATTTCATGCCTTTGTTTGATCAGTCACATTGTTATGGAAAAATTCTTTATAGTTTTCTTCTCTGGCACGTATTTCATGCCTCTGTGAGATGTCCCACATTACTTGAAAGTTTTTTATGTCTTTTCTATTAATGTGTGTATTTCACGTGAAAATCTCTAATGTTTCTCTATTGTAGTGTGTATTCCACGTTAGTGAGATGTCCTACACCTCTTATGTCTTTTTCAATAATAAAGGCATGATGTATTTCATGCCTCTGTGGGATATCCCACATTACTTGAAAGTTTTTTATATCTTTTCTATTAATGTCTGTATTTCACGTGAAAATCTCTAATGTTTCTCTATTGTAGTGTGTATTCCACGTTAGTTTGATGTCATACATCTATGTGTGAAAACCTCTTATGTCTTTTTCTATAACAAAGGCATGATGTATTTTACACTTCTATTTAATCATTCACATTGTTGTGAAAAAATTCCTAATAATTTTTCTTCTCGTGTGCGTATTTCACGTCTTGAGATGTCTCACACCAATGTGTGATCATCCACATCTTAATGTAATCATCCACATAGGGTAGTGTATGATAGTTTCTAATTATTAACTTTATCTTTAATTAGACTTATAAGGATGACAATTAAAAAAAGTTATTTAATAAATTTTTAGAGGAAGAAGTAAATATTTTTTAGTGCATAACAAGTTACATTTAGATTTCATTTTTCGGATGAATTACATATTTAATCATTTATGTATTCTAATTCGCTAGTAAAAAATAATAGTTCCTTAACATATTATTTATCAACTAATAAAATATATAACTTAATACAGTATTGATTAAATTTTCCTTTAATAGTATATACAATCTCAGTATTAATAAAATGATACATATCATTTAAGAAACGATACAAAATTTCGCATCGAATTATGCTACCAATATATTTGACTCAAAGATCACATATTCATGCAATATTACATAGGTGTGTGGGGCTATCCTAGTTTTGCTGCAACATTCTGCCCTTTTGATAACAGCTTTGTTGGAAAATTCAAAGTGTGGATCAAATGCCTCATTTGTTGTAGGTTTCATCGTTTTAATCGATGACATCAGTCAAGCGAGTAGAGTCACTATATGTTGGCAACTTTTGATCACCCAAATTTATTAAAATTATCTAATAAATATAATTTATATCTAATAATATATGAAAATTAAGTCATTAAGTTATGGTAAAGAATTTGGAGCATTAAAATAAAGGAAAATACATGTATATGCTACATATATTTTTTGTTTAGGGTTTAAATTTTTTTTGTTAATTTGTGATTTCAAGAATTACCCAGAATACAAATTTAATTATGATATCTATTCTTCCGTGCACTCATAGATTCATTAAGGCTGGCATCATTCACTAAACCCTACTATTCCCGCAGCACGACAATCATTGCCTTTTACCTCTCATTCTTATTCAACCTTTCTTTCTTCCCATTATTCTTCACTCCCAAGCTTTGATTATCACATTCTCTCTTGTACGAGTGCTCTTCACCGCTTCACCTACACGTCTCTATTTTTTGTGGCATCTTCCTAAGGAAGCTAGGGCCAAATTGCTTAAAGTGAATAGAGCGTACATTTTTTTTACTGTTTTATTTCTAATGCATTTTTTTTTCTTCACATTTTCAAATTGAAAATGGCATTTTTTGGCTGTCAAAAGTAGCAAAAAATTGTATTATTGTTAATTTACATTTTGTGGCAGTCAAAACGCTACCAAGAGTTACACCATTGTTAATTTTACCTAAAATTGTTGAGGGAAGATTTACTGTGAAACTTTTTTATTGACAAATGTTAATAGTTATTATATTAATTTATTGTGACACTATTTAAAAAAAATATTATTTGATATGAATTCGTACTGCATAAAAAAATTATATAAATGTCCATCATTGTTATTTTTGTCCATCATTGTTAAGAAAAAAGAAAAATAAACACATAATGATAAAATACACAAAATTCAAAGATATGATAAAATGTGCAAACTTCACAAAATATGAAAGTAATATTCATAAAAAAAACCAAAATAAAAACACTCAAGATAAAGAAAAATAGTAAAATGCATGAAAATAAAACTTAAGTAATAAAATTCACAAAATAATGATAATTCAGTCATAAAATATGTAATTAAGGGGGAAAAAAAATCGACAATGTGATCATTCAGAATTTTTTGAGAGAGCAACAAAATTATGAAACTACCGTAAACCTCCAAAATATAACGGTTGATATGTTGATTCGGTTTGGCAAAGAAACGACACTAGTTCTAATCTCATTCTGAAAAGGAAAAAAAAGCATACAAATAGAACATAAATCCCAATTAAGTAGTGAGTTCCATGATGGCTCCAACAATGTCCCCGTTGTGAGTCTTGAGAGCCTTGACGGCCTTGCTTCTTGACACTCCTGCCTGTGTCATCACCAAATCAATGTCATGAGGCTCCACGCCAGTCTCATCAACCTCCTCCTCTTCTTCAGGCTGTGCTGCTGCAGCTGCCGCATCTTGATCTTGTTTCGCCGTTACAGAACCCATATCTGGCATCTTGAACTGTTGGGCAGCCTGCGTCTGCAACTGAGAGCTCAAATCCTCTATTTTTGCTTCCCCAAAAATGACATAGGTCTCAGAATTTGGACTCTTGAAAACATCGGGTTTTGAGATGAAGAAAAGAATCTGATGGATAAAAATATTTGGTTAAAAGCCACCCAACCTCTGTTTAGGTCACAGAAAAGAACAGTTATAAATATAATGACTCACATTTTTTGTTCTCTTGATTGTGACCCTACTAACGCCAGTAACTGGTTTTAGTCCCAACTTCAACATTGCTTTTCGGCTCTTCTTCTCACTTCTGCTCTGCTTTGAACCCTCTCCGGCACCTGCATTCCAAAGTCCAAAAAAACCGATATATGAACAAGATCAACAGATAAAAGGCCAAACAAATGTAATAGACACAACTGCTGCAACATTATTAAAGTCATAAGCACAGAAAAGCAGTGATTAAATATAGTTAAGAGATGAGGTTCGTTATCAACCAAAAGAACCCTGAACATCATAATGGTGGTATATGATAGAGCTCAGTTATCAGTTCCAAAAAGATCTCTGAAAAGGCTTATCCAGCTCTTGCAACTTTAGGACCTAGTTGATCTGTTAACGACTCTACTATAATTAAAACAATAATTCAATCATCTGACTGAAATTATGAAGCGGAAAGGGGTTAAAATACTCAGAATGTTAAAAAAACAACTAGTTGTCAATCTTTGGGACTCAAAGCAAGACCACTTTTAGTAATCAATTTACAGTGAAACTTAATGCAAAATAGTCATATATGTTGCTAAATTTTTTTTTAACAACTCATATATATATTGAATTAAATGATTATGCTAAAAATCATACACGTTCTGTAAGTTTAGACATTAGCAACAATTGAATCAAGCTTAGACCAGATTTTCTAGTGAAAACTAATTAAGAGTTTTGCCAAGTCTCCTTTTCTTTCCTACAATGCTCTGCACAGACAATCTGTATCTCCGAGACAGCTATTGTGAATTAAGGCCTAATGGGTACCTCTAGACCCACATGAAAAATGAAAATAATGTCTTTACTTAAACAAAAAGGACAATCACCAAAGACTAACACCCAGAGTACACACAACTACTCTAGTTGTATATAGGAAGATTTATGATAAGAGATAATTCTATGGCCAGTCCAGTACGAGAACATGATAAGAATAAAATCCAATCCACATGTGAATTTGTTTAACATAAGTAGGTGTCGTAATTAATCTAACGTGAGTTAGGTCTCAAGGGATGCTAGAAAGCCCGGGGGAGGGTGAGGACCTCAAACTGCCACTTCACCACCTCTAACCTGATTACTAGAAAAAGTGTCCAGTAAACCTGCTGCTTTTCTCGTTTCAGGTTAGAGTTATGGATATGAAGCCGGCATGGCAGTAAGGCATGTTACGTAAAGATTACCATTCCTCATCTAGGAAAAGATAAGAATAGTCTCCAGTTGTAGGTGTCTCGTGTCCCAATGGTTAACAAGGAACTAAATACTGAACTCTACCTAATGAAAGTAGATAACAATTAGAACCATGGGGTTTATTAACAATAACATAAACAAATACAAAACAAAAACTTGATTAGGTTAGACATAAAGAAGGGAAACATAGTGAAAGAGAATAGAACCTTGGGCGCCATCATCCTTGTCATCTTCATCATCGTCATCGTCGTCTTCATCGTCGTCGTCATCATCCTTGACGTCCTCGACAACGGGAGCATCGTCCTCCTGACACCATCCAGGGAAATGAGATGCGAAACATAAAAAGAAACGAAATTAAAAGGAGTAATAACGAGGAGGAACCTGCGGTTGAGGTTTCTTCTTGTGGGTTGCGTCCTCGACGGGAGGAACCTGTTGCTCCGCATCGACCTCAGGGGAAGCGTCGACAACGGGACCTGGAGACATGGTGAGTTGGGAGGGAGAGGATTGGGGCTTCACTCGGCGTAGGTTGTGATCACTGAACTTAGATGATAAGTAGATATAGATAGGGATAACTCTTTCGCTCCTTCCTTACTCTGCCTCCAGGGTTTTCATCTTTATTGGGCCATTTCTCTATCTTCGGCCCAATTTTTTATCTTTTCTTTTTCCTAACATGCAAAACCCAACTACTATCTATACCTCCTTCAATTATCCAACATACCTTTCTTCTTCTTCTTCTTCTTTTCATGTTTTATAACCTAAAATATCCTTCTATATTATTGGATAATCATATTCTCTTCACTCCATGTCCATTATTTCCTAAACTTTTCCCACCTATTTCTTCTCTTCTTCCATCTTTCCCTGTTAAGTAATTAGAATTCTATTTTAATCTTATTCCATTATAGTCTTCTATTCACCGTGAAAGACACCAATGTGTTGTTCAAATGATTAGTTTGATGTAATCTCAAATTATCAAATTATAATAACAGCTTTTTAAAGTTTATTGTAATTATATATATATAATTCTGTAATTATATATATATAATTCTGTAATTATATATATATATATATATATGTAATTATATATATATATATATATATATATATATAAATATAATTACATCTAATTGAAATACCTCCCAAATCAGACTCTTGATACCCGGTATTGTGCGAACTACCGCCGTGTAAATCCAGTTCAACTGTTGCATGCATAGCATATCTCCTATTCTCTCCTTGTAGTTAGTAAATCCGTGGGTTTCTGGTATTAGAGCCTGATGGGAAAATAGGACTTTATTGTTCTGGATCTAAGTTTAATTTCTCATTCAAATTATGATTTAATGTTATTCTGTTATGGGGAAGCAGACTGTTTATCTTCTGAAAACCTGGGTACTTGCCCTTGATTTTCGAAAACTGCGATTTTGTAAGCCTTGTCGGGTTGAAAAACTCATAAGGTGTGATGCAGATAACTGGTACTGCACGGATTACCGCCTTGTAAATCCAGCTCTTTTCTGTTTTCTTCTCTGTTAATATTTATATTTTCGTTGTAAGTTTTGTCTATCTCTTTTGTTATTATGGCTTCTTTGAGTAATGATTCATGATGAGTATCTGGTATGTGGTCTGGGGCTGGATTGGCAGTAAGGCCCAAGAGGAGGTAGTAAGTTCATGTTGTCTATGTGCCTTTGTCGGCTATCTCTATCATGAATAATTATTTCATTGATGAAGTAATTTTGAAAGAGATGTTGTTTTGTAAATATGGTGATTCTATTTGTGTTATAAAATATATACATATATATATATATATATATATATATATATATATTTTTGTCTGTAACCTGGAAGCTGGAATACCTTTGGATGATAATTTTGTGTTTAACTTAGATTTAGATCCAGAATAATAGTTTCTTATCGAACCAAGTAAAGGTGATGATATTGGAAGATTTATAAACATGAGTTCCTTTCTTCGCTCTCTCTCACGTAGCTTTTCTGTTAAATCTTCTTCATCCTCTTCTCCTTCTACCACCAATCTGCTCACTGAGCAAAATCAATCAGTTGAGGAAATACCTCCCAAGAATAACATCTTCGAAGAAGAAGTCTGCTTTGAGGATATCAATCAAGCCATCGATAAT
Organism: Psophocarpus tetragonolobus; assembly: GCA_037954015.1. Lineage (NCBI taxonomy): Eukaryota > Viridiplantae > Streptophyta > Magnoliopsida > Fabales > Fabaceae > Psophocarpus > Psophocarpus tetragonolobus. The sequence continues at coordinate 36,968,845 of CM075688.1, read as the reverse complement.
TGGGAAATCCTTAAAATCCCTCAGGATGAACTCTATATTCCTGACGAATCCAAACATGTCCGTAGTTTTGACTACATAATTAGGACTGCTGAAAATAATATCCCTTTGGATCCCCAAGCCGGTGAGGAATTCCATCTTCTTACCAAACAATCCATAGCTGAACATTCTAGGAAGTACAAATACCTCTATATAGGATGTGTTCAAGTAGCTGTCAAACCCCTTGTTAGGGAAAGCCTTAACGCCTCAATCCTCATGTGCCTTCGCGATATTAGGCACAATGACTTTCATTATTCCCTCATAGGAACCGTAGAAACCAGTCTAGGACATGGTCTTGTTTATTTCAATTGTTTTCCAAACAAAACGGTGAGTCTTTTAGATCGAAATGTCTTAGATTCATTGTTTCTAAACATTCGTCTGCATGGGTTAAACATGAAAGAAAGTTCTATCCCTGCAGCTCTCCTCTATCGAATCCAATATAAGGTCATGAACACTTGTAACTCAAGAGTTCTCCTTAAAACCAATGATCGGGAAACAACTTTGTTTGTTACGGATATGACCAAAGCAAATGTTGTTGTTCCCAAACTCATCAAGTGGGATGAGGTAGAGTTACCAACCTCTTGGCAACTCGAAAAAGCTATACCAACCCTTCCTCGTCAAACCCCTGAATTCCAGGAAATTAGACAATCTGAGGCTGGTTAGGTAGAAATTATTTTTGATCGAAGAAATTCTTTCTCTTCACGATCCGAAGCTTCTAGATCGGCCTATACTAGTGCCAAAAGATCTTTTTCTATAGCTTCCCAATCAAATCGGAGTTCAATTCCCAGAATTATTACTCCATAAATTAATCTTCAAGGGTTAGATAACTCATCTTCTATCCCTCGAAATATCTATAGTAGGGCTGAGGAAGAAGTCTCTTCAGAAATTCATTCTCCTACTCAATCTGAAATGCAGTATGGTCAACTATGAATAGTTACACCATAGACAAACCAACCCTTCGTAAGGAATTCTACTCTGAGACTTGGACCTCTCAGAGGAAATGGTTTCTTAGCAACTTTAAGGGTGACCGTAGGTCAAAAATCATCGATTCTTTTTATGAATTTCTTAACAAAGTCCAAACTCATATCTGTTTCTTTGATTGGTTAAATGTCTACCTTCATAGGAACCAAATCTATCCTCCTTGGACAATTACAATCACAGAAGACATTTCTGTTAATACCATAAATGTCTGGCATCGTAAGAATGGTAAACTCATTAAGTCTGATTTATCTCCGTCTAGCAGTTATTTTATTCTAGACTTAGGGGATGCGTACTTAGCTTCACCCTTTAAGCACAAATCTGATGAAACCATAGGAGCCCAAGATATTAAAGCCCTTATGGAACAAAACAATTACACCAACAAATACCTCCAAGTTTTAGGAGAAAACCTTGTAGGAAAAGCCTCATCCTCAGAAACTAAAGACGATGAGACCTCCTCTATTTCCAAACCTTTGTTCAAACCTTTTAGTCTGACAAATGAGACTAGAAATAAATTTAGGCTTATTCATCAAAATTGGACCAAAGCCTTAGAAAAATCTAAAAGTTAAGGATAATTCTGTAGTTATCCCTGATACCCCTAGTTCTTCACAGGTAGGATCTGTTAAACTAGGACCAATCACTAGGAGTGTTTCCCAAAAAGACCAATCTCTTAGGATTAACAAGTTAGGAACTTCTTCCATAGGTTCCGAGTCTGAGGATGCTGCATCTAGCAGTACGTCTATTCCTCAAATCAATCCTGTCATTAGTAAGGCTCTAAACTGGAAGCAACCTTCTAAACTCTACTATAATCGAGCTACTGCTCCTGATCTTCTCCTTGAGGAAAAGAATGATCAAAGTCTGCGATCTTTCAACGTTAATCAAATCTATGAATGGAACATAGATGGTCAAACTGAGTATAATATTCTTAATACTCTTCAACATATGACTATGGTCTCCACTGCATATCAGACTGCTTTAGATAGCACTGATGAGACTATAGTAGAAATCCTAACCGCTGGCTTTTCTGGCCAACTCAAAGGCTGGTGGGATAATTATGTTTCCGACACTGAGAAACATGAAATTTTTACGGCAGTCAAAACGGACGCTGAAGGAAACATCCTTACTGACAAAAGGAAGCCTATTCCCGACGCCGTTAATACCTTAATCATGGCCATTGTCAAATATTTCATTGGAGATCCTTCCATCTACAAAGATCGTTCTGGAGATCTCCTATCTACTCTTAAGTGTAAGACCTTAGAAAATTTTAGGTGGTATAGGGACACCTTCCTTACTCGAGTCTACACTAGAGATGACTGTTACCAACCTTTTTGGAAAGAAACCTTCCTAGCTGGACTCCCAAAATCCTTAGGAGACAAAGTTAGGGAGAAGATCCGTTCCCAGTTTAACGGTGAAATCCCTTATGATCAGTTAAGTTATGACAATATCATAGCTTACGTCCAAAAAGTCGTTTTAAAAATTTGTCAAGATGACAACATTAAAAAACAATTAGTCAAAGAAAAGGCACAGAATTGCAGAGATTTGGGAAATTTCTGCCAACAATTCGGTCTTCCTTGCTCTAAAGGCCTGGGGAAACCCAAACATCGGAAACTTTTTCAACATCAGCTGAGTAAACCTCGTCGCAGAGTCTCTAGGTTCAAGACTCGTCATTTCAATTCCAAACCCAGTAAGCCTCCAGATTATAATCCTCCTCGATGAAGTACTAATCTTCCTCAAAAGGATACCAATCTTTCTAGAGAAACTAGAAATTGCTACAAGTGTGGTCGCAAAGGTCATTTAGCTAGATTTTGTCGAGTCTCCTCTAAGATTCGTGAACTCAATCTTGATCCTATTGTCCAGGATCAACTTAATAATCTTTTGATACATTCTTCTGATAGTTCCTCAGAAGAAAAAGATGAAAATGTCAAGATATCTTCTGACGACATCCAAGCTGACGATGATCTTTTCTCCTCTAGTAGCGAAAGTTCTGAATCTCCACTCATCAATGTCATTCACAATGATGAGCAAAATCTATTGTTTGACGCTCTAGAATCCATCCAAGACCCTCAGGATAGGAAAGGGTATCTTGAAAAATTAAAGGTAATCCTTTCTAAACCCAAACCTACGCGTTCAGATAATAGGTTTGTCAATAATAAGTTTGATCTTACTCAAACTCTCAAACGACTGGAAAAATTTCAGCCAAGCCAGTCACTATTCAGGATTTCCAGGCTGAAATTCGTTCTCTTAAATCTGAGGTCCGAGAACTCAAAACACAATCACAGTTGCACGAGACTATCATATCTTAAATAATTGTAGCTCTATCTGATAACATGGTTCCAGATAACCATGAAAACTGTAATCAGGATTATGAGTCTGATCATAATTCATCAAACGAAGATACTCTCTTCAACAACCTAATCAATCAGTGTAGCATCCAAAAATTCTATATTGATGTTACTATTCTTATCGACGACTTCGTTCTCAAAACTATCGCTCTATTTGATACCGGAGTTGACTCAAACTGTATTTTGGAAGGACTTATTCCAACCAAATACTTCCATAAAACTTCCGAACGGCTTAGGACTGCTAGTGAATCTAAACTAGAAATCCAGTATAAGCTTCCTTCGGCAATCATTCAAAAGGACAATCTCCAAGTAGAAACTCTGTTTCTTCTGATTAAAAATCTTAAGAATGATGTAATCTTAGGAACACCATTCATCAAATCTATCTTCCCAATCAATATTTCCACTGTAGGTATATCCACCCAACACTTAGGGAAGACAATCGTATTTAAATTCCTTGACAAACCTGTCTATAGGAACATCAACCAAGTTGATCTTAAACTTAATCAAATCAATTTTCTAAAAGAAGAAATTTCCTTCAAACAAATTGAGAGTCAACTCTCTCTTCCTCATGTCAAACAACGTATCAAGAATCTTTCTGATCGTTTTCAATCTACCATCTGTTCTGACCTTCCTAATGCTTTCTGGGATAGGAAAAAACATATGGTTAATCTTCCTTATGAAAAGGATTTTACCGATAGACAAATTCCGACTAAAGCTCGGCCAATCCAAATGAGTCATGATCTTGTCACTCATTGTCAAAACGAAATCAAGGACCTTTTGTCCAAAGGATTGATCAGAAAGAGCAAAAGCCCTTGGTCTTGCACAGCTTTCTATGTTAACAAAGCCTCTGAAATTGAGCGAGGCACCCTAAGATTGGTTATCAATTACAAACCTCTCAATCAAGCTCTTCAATGGATTAGGTATCCAATTCCAAACAAGAAAGATCTTCTTTCCCGATTACATTCGGCAAAAATCTTTTCTAAATTCGATATGAAATCTGGATTTTGGCAAATCCAAATCAATCCCAGTGATCGCTACAAGACGGCCTTCACTGTTCCCTTTGGGTAGTACGAATGGAACGTAATGCCCTTTGGTCTCAAGAATGCTCCATTAGAGTTTCAGAATATCATGAATGATATCTTCAATCCTTACTCAAATTTCTGCATTGTCTATATAGATGATGTCCTAATCTTTTCCCAATCTGTTGACCAACATTTCAAACATCTTGAAATCTTTTTCAAAGTTATCAAACGAAATGGTCTTGCTGTTTCCAAAACCAAAATCTGTCTTTTTCAGACAAAAATCAAATTCCTTGGTCATTACATCTTTTAGGGAACAGTCAAACCAATTTGTCGCGTCATTGAATTTGCTGACAAATTCCCCAATCAAATTTTAGAAAAACCACAACTTCAACGATTTTTGGGTTGTTTAAATTATGTTGCTGATTTTTTCCGTCAGCTCAATAACATTGCCAAGCCTCTTTATGACAGACTCAAAAAGTCTCATCCTCCGTGGACTGATGTCCACACTGATCTAGTCAAACAAATCAAACAGCAGGTCAAAGTATTACCTTGTTTGTATCTACCTAATCCCAATCTCCTTAAGATTGTTGAAACCGATGCCTCTGACATAGGTTACGGTGGTGTCCTCAAACAACGCATGCATCATACAGAAAACTGCATTGCATTTACTTCAAAACACTGGAACAAAGCCCAACAAAATTATTCAACTATTAAGAAAGAAGTTTTGGCTATTGTTCTGTGTATAACCAAATTTCAATCTGATTTATTAAATAAAAAGTTTTTAGTTCGGGTTGATTACAAGTCAGCCAAAGAAATTTTGCAAAAAGATGTAAAAAATCTTGCATCAAAACAAATTTTTGCCCGTTGGCAAGCAATCTTAAGTATTTTTTATTTCGAGATAGAATACATCAAAGGTACTTCAAACACTCTCCCTGACTATTTGACTCGTGAATTTCTTCAGGGTCAAAGAGTATGATATGACACCTCCAAAATTACGAGTGAAAGTCGCTTCCTCCAGAGGCCGCGGGAAATCAGTGCGGGGATCATCCTAGGTGCACAAATCATCCTCCTCGATAGAGGATACTCAATCTACCCAGATCACCTTACAGACTGGGCATCAAGGGTCATCTACCCAGACTGAGTCATTGACTCAGCAAGCCATTATGAAATCTGAGTCATCAACTCAGAAAGCCATCACCAAAGCAAGGTCATCTACCCCACAAACAACCAAAGGGTCTACTACCCTGGTAACCAAACCATCTGACTATGCGATGGCCTTTCCAACCCTTCAAGCCCTTCAAGACTGTGGGTTGACCAACCTTCCATCCAAATCCTGGAAACAAATCTTTTCAGAAGAACCTAATAATGCCTTCTGGAATCAAAATCTGAAATCCATTATTTCAGAAATAGCTCAATCCAAGATAAACTTGCATCCAAAAGAATTGGTTGAGCAGCCTCAACCAATTGCCCAAAAACAACCTTCTTCCTATCTACCAAAAGAAGGAAGGTTTTTCCCGACTATCCAAATGGAACCCGAATTCTGGGATTCCAATCCAAATAAAATTTGCGAAAAGGTTTTTCCCCCTACTTTTTTGTTCAAACCTCTTAGTCTTAACAAGACTAGGAAATTTTATGAATTTATTCTGGTGGATTCAAAATCTGTTTCAATTAAACACAATCTTGATAAAAATGATAACCAGGTTATCACCCATTCGATGCTTCAAATTTTAAAAGTTTTAACTTTTAAAGATTTTGAAAACAAACCAAATCAAGTAAGAAAATTTTCCCAGCCTTTTGACCCAATTGGTTATACATACTGGGATTATATTCATGCTTGGACCAATGTTTTTTGGTTTCAAAACAAACATCATCGGCACTCGTGGCTGATTTATTTTAAGAAAAATGTTCGTTATTTCTTCCCTCAGTGGTTTGCTGAGTGGTGGGATTTCTTCGGACCTATCCAATCTATCCTTCCTGAAGATGTAAAGGTCGGATTTAATCAGTTCAAAGCAAGAATTGAAGAAGGAAATAATCCATTCCACCCATCTCTTTGATTCTTTTCAATTTTCTCCCTGGTTTGGATATTCACTTGGCAACATCAGTACCAGAAGAACTCCACAAACCCGAAGCTCCTTCCAATGTTAGGAAAACAAGCCTCGGTCAAATGGTGGGATCAGTTCAATGCCTCCCACGCCAATTCTCAAGGAGTGGCTTTATGGTTCCAAAAGAACCCAAAAAGCCTCAAATCGGCAGACCCAGAGACCTGCCAGTTCCTCAATCGCAAGGCCAAGATTGCAGCTGCCCTTGCAGCATCCACAGATGATGAAGCCTTGGCAAAAAATCTTCATCAAATTTTGAATCTCCTTTCGACAGACTCCGAAGCTAGTTCGTCCAAAGGCAAGATGAAGAAAGAAGACAGTCCGTCTCCATCCTCGTCCTCCGGTTCATTTTACCAGATAGAGGATGCCAATTTGAGGCTGATGGGGAAATACCTCCCAAAAATGAGTGGAAATACCTCCCAAAAATTAGACAAGCCCGCATGCATTTTGCGGAAAATCACTATTCTTCGAAGAATTTCTTTGGATCGTGAAGATCCAGAGGTATTTCCTCAAAGCTGCCAATCTTATTGTAATTTTATATATATATATATATATATATATATATATATATATATATAAATTAATAATTGTTTTCACATCTTTCAAAGAGTTGGCGTAAGATTTGAGAGGCTACGGTGTGATGTTGTCAAAAATATAAAAAATATTAGTATAATGTTTTTTAACTTGAAGGTGTATGAAAATATGCTACTAACTCGCCCACTAACTATTGTTATTATTATTACTACTACCAACATCAAAAGCACTACTACCATGACCAATAATTATTACTACCACCATGACCAATAAACTAATGTCACCATTGTTGATAGTTATTTAAATAATTATTACTACCACCATGACCAATATCAAAAGCACTATTTCATTATTATTTAAATAATTATTACTACCACCATGACCAATAAACTAATGTCACCATCGTTGATAGTTATCATCATCACTATTATTGCTATTATAGGAATCAACGTTATCACTACTTTGTCTTGCTACTACTACACCATACTTTTAAATTAATTTCAACATAATACAAAAATTTTAAACTGATTTATTTTGTAACTAAAAATTAAAAAAAAAATCTAATTTTTAAACTATTAGTGATCCTAAACTAAAAAATAGTTTTTTTAAAAATAAAAATTGACTATTTTTTAATATTTGATAGTTATCATCATCACTATTATTACTATTATAGGAATCAACGTTATCACTACTTTGTCTTGCTACTACTACACCATACTTTTAAATTAATTTCAACATAATACAAAAATTTTAAACTGATTTATTTTGTAACTAAAAATTAAAAAAAAAATCTAATTTTTAAACTATTAGTGATCCTAAACTAAAAAATAGTTTTTTTAAAAATAAAAATTGACTATTTTTTAATATTTTTAAACTTGCAATTAAAAACTATTCAAACTACCCTTATTTTTTCATATAAGGAAAGAATTAAAAGAAGAAAATGGTAAAAAGAAAGTGGAAAACAAATAATATTGATTGTGAAAAGTAGAAAGTTGACGTTTTTTACAAATTAAAACAGATAAAATTAGTTAACAAGTCTTATAATTAATTAATTAATAGTGAGTAAGTATAAGCATAAATAGAGAGAAAAAAACCGTATAATATCTATACATTTAAACATTTTCTCATTCAAAAAATAAATAATTTTAATTTAGAAGACTTCAATAACAAAAATATCATTGCTATTATTATTTTCATTATATATATATATATATATATATATATATATATATATATAATTTATATATAAACTAATGAATAAAAATTTCCTGAATAAAAGATAGGACAGTAATGTTTAGTTAGATTGTTAGAGTATAATAATATAGTCATGTGTTAATTTATTTTTTATTTTTGCATGCATATTCTCTATTCATTTTATTATTTTTTTAGTTTAATTTATATAATCCATCATATTTTGTAGTACTTCGCCTTTTTGTGTGTTGGGTGTTTTTAATTTTCTATATAATTCAAAGAAGCTTCATGTGTTAGGAGTTTTGGATGAAAATTCTTAAAGATTTCCTGAGCTTTTAGTGAACATCATTAAGAGAGACTACAAGAATATCCATGACATGGAATGGAAGTCAAACAAACAGGACTATTCAAGCATGTGGTAGTGTCGTACTACAATCTTGTGTAGCAGCTGATTAGTATGATTTTTACCAAAACTTATTTTCTTAGTTACAACACGAAGCACTAATGCCTATTGCCTACATGTCACAATGAAAAGTGAAGTTTGCCCAGAGAATGGTCGTGCATAAAAACAAACAAACAACAAATAATTACATAAAACGAAATCATGGTCGTGCATTCAAACAATCAAACACAACCAATAATTATACAAAACGAAATCTTGAAGAACATGAAATATATACTTCAATGGACCATCCAGCAGTGACTGCTCAAGCTCAAAATCTAAAAGATCCCCTAATCCCAGAGCAGAAATATTCTATTATATAAGGGTGGCGCCATAAAACCCTTTTAAACAAAATGTTTGGGTATATTCTTTTTTTACTTAACTATAGTACCCACAAAAGATGTCACATTTCCAACTGTTAATTTGACAACCATACCAAATCACGGTGTGTGAGAGTCTCAAATACATATAGATTCTGCCAGTAGCATCGTCACAATCAACAATGCTTCATGGTTGAGAATTATAGGAAGGCACTGGCACTGTTGCTGGTGAATATTTCTTGAGATTCCTTTGATTTTTCCAGAAATCACCACCCTCTGCTTTGCAGTGACAGTCCCAGTCCTTACATGGGGCAGCCGTATCACAAACATAACAGTAGCACTGCACTCAAATTGAACATCATTCATGGTCCCAAATGTAGGGAGAAATTTTATAACACTAATACATAAATAATAAAGTATGAAGCTCTATTACCATTTTACAATAGCTCTCATGCGGTGTTTTCTTGAATGGGAATTCCAGACACAAATGTCTTGAGTGTGGGAAATCTCTACAAGCAACCTATACGAAAATATCCCCAATTCTTGAATTAAAATTACTCAAAAAAGAAGAAGGGTTTGTCATCGATTAAAAACCTTGATTGTATTGTACCTGGCCCTTTTCTGCAATTACGGAGAGATCATCAGCATGGTGATGGGGAGCAGAAGAATCGAAGGAAAGGGGAACAATGTCGAAAGGGTCGAAACCTAGGATGAAGCAATCCTCGGTTTCCTCGAAACGGCGCATGTCGTCGATTTTGTTGAGACAAGCAATGGCCCTGATGGGGCTATCATCTTGTGGGCGTGTACATTGGTTCTTCTTCTTCTCCCCCACTTTGGGGCTCGGTGTTTTCATCTTAATTTCTTCTCTTTCTCATCAATCAGCACAACTCGCTTAGGTTAAGTGCCGAATCAAGGATCAGCGATCATCACCACAATATATAGGGGACTGAGTAGGGTCGGTTACATTCACTAGCCGATAATATTCAAAATACCAATGCTTTGAATTCCCCAAAATATGACCGTTATTTTCTTCCCCTTCAAATAATATGCTTTTGTTTTACATATAAAAAGTAGTTCATTTCCTCGTCGGCAATCTTTCCTAGTCAAGGGATTACATTCGTCTTATAAGTTATAATATTTATGGCCTTAATAAACATTGAATTAAATTTGTTATAAATAATTTTCATTAAATTCTATATATACAGCGTGAATCAAGACTTTAAACATAATTAGTAACATTAAAATAATGTTTTATTTGAGAAAATGTTTTTTTTATTTATTTTTATCTTTTGAAGAATGTTTTCATTTTTAATTTTTTAATATTTAAAAAATGTGTTTGTTTCGTTTGATATTTTTTATTTTTAAAATTAATATTATTAAATTTAATCAATTTTAGAAAAAATATTATAAATTATTTATATATATAATTTAAAATACATTTATATATTATTTTTTATATAATTACAATATTGTTATTAAGTTTTCAAATAATTTTAACTTTTGAAAACACTTAAAATAATTTTGTTCTATTTTTAATTATTATAATCAAATATATTTTCCCTACTAATTTCTGTTTTCGTTGATAAAAAAAAAGTCAAACAAACTTTATTATGATAAAGTTTCCAGTTATTAAAAATTATTTAATTTTTTTATTGTTCAATAAAAAATTATTTAATTGATACTGTTTGTTGAGAACAACGAGAAATCCTATTTGTCAGGACACAAATTTATTTAAGTTAATATTTATTTAATTATTTTAATTTTTCTAGATTAGCATAATTATTTACTATTGTAATTCATTTTATACTTTTGAAAGAAAATATTATTTTATTTGGTTGTCTATTTTCAAAACTTTTAAAATAATGTTAATCATTTTTAAATTTTTTTTATATAAAAAACCATTACTCTTCAAAATTGCAATAAGTATGATATATGAAAAATTCTCGATACTTCGTGATTCTCCAAAAAAGTTATTTCTTTTAATAATTTTAATTTTTTTTAATACTCCTAAAAAAGGATCAAAATGACATTATATTAAAGACTAATGGAAGATTTAAAATTTAAGGACTACTTTAGCAAATAA